>JAWQUS010000025.1:0-2500000 GCA_036365455.1 Macrosoma leucophasiata
TCGGTTGAAAGATTGTTCTGTCGGATAATTTATCCTTCACGGTGGGGTCGTCACGCTCGTCACGTACCTACACCTTAGGACATAAAAGAAAGGCTTGATTAGAACCACTGTTTTCTTTATAAAGAAGAAAGCTGTTTCGCCGGATGTCGTTTAAAAAGTAGCCTATATTCTTTTTCAAGGTCTATCTATATATAGTCCATCTCTGTCTGTACCAAATTTCATTAAAATAGATTCAGTCGTGTTCTTAGGTTTTCGCGAGCTACACTCATTGAAATAAAACTATTTTTACGGATTTATCTCGCGTATATTAAACTAAAATGATTTTTAAAATCAACCCGACGTTTCGGTCGCTTTTCAGCTTCCGTGGTCCCGGGCAGACTGAGGTGACATTTGTCTGACAGAAGTTCGAAAAAATTATATGTAGCTACCTCCATCGATTTCGTAAACGCCTTGCGTAGCGTTCAGGATTAACACAATAATTACTTATGGTATCTTGAGGTCTTGCAGACTGCTGCGGCTGGGATTTAATCTTGCTAAGTATGGGATCCCATGATGTTGATAATCGCCATCCATCTTCTCTATTGAAATTTGGGTGTTTTTTAATTTCAATAGCCTCGCGTACCATTCGTGGAATGGGTTTGTGTTCTCTAGCGAGTATTTGAATTTTATCAAACCGGATGTAATGGTTCGGCTTATCCGCTATGTGTTCACAGACTGCAGACCTCCCTGTTCTTCGGTTTTTGACATCAGCAATGTGCTCTTTAACGCGGGTGGATACAGCTCTCTTCGTTTGACCAATATATGAGAGTCCACAATCACAATCTAATTTATAAATGCCAGAATTTTGTAATGGAATATTACTTTTAATGGGTCTTAAATACTGATGAATCTTTTTATATGGTTTGAAAACTGTTTTAATGGAATTCTTTTTTAAAATGTTGCTGATTTTATCTGTGACACCCTTAACGTAAGGTAGTATAGCTGGTTGTCGTTCTACTGTAGGTGGTTTCACGCGGCCTCTGTGACGGACGGGTGGTACATGGAGCTTGTTGTTAAACCCATTCCACGAATGGTACGCGAGGCTATTGAAATTAAAAAACACCCAAATTTCAATAGAGAAGATGGATGGCGATTATCAACATCATGGGATCCCATACTTAGCAAGATTAAATCCCAGCCGCAGCAGTCTGCAAGACCTCAAGATACCATAAGTAATTATTGTGTTAATCCTGAACGCTACGCAAGGCGTTTACGAAATCGATGGAGGTAGCTACATATAATTTTTTCGAACTTCTGTCAGACAAATGTCACCTCAGTCTGCCCGGGACCACGGAAGCTGAAAAGCGACCGAAACGTCGGGTTGATTTTAAAAATCATTTTAGTTTAATATACGCGAGATAAATCCGTAAAAATAGTTTTATTTCAATAGATTCAGTCGTTTTGGACGTGAAAAGGTAACAGACAGACAGACAGACAGAGTAACTTTCGCATTTATAATATTATTAGGGATTATGAAGATTTTTAAACACAAACACTTACTCCGGGCGGGACCTAAACCCACGACCATTGGATCGCTAACCCAGTCAACCAGTAAGTCTGAGTCAAGAGGGTTCAAGTCCCGCCCGAAGTTAAATTGTTCTTTCCGTTTTTTTTCTTTTTCTATATTTTTCTAATAACACAAACTCGTTTTAGTTATCTTAGTGTTAGCAATTTTTATCACTCATCCAAACACCCGAGCTACAAGAATACGCTCTAAGAGTGTCGGTGCCATAACTGTGAAAAATTAACGAGCAAATGGTTCGTGTTCCTTGGGATTATAGTCGGTGTCATATAGACCTGGGTTGTTACTCGGCAGGGAACGCAGTGAAGGGTTGATTTACGACGCCACTCAGTTTATTCCACAACTGTATTAGGACGTACCTTTGCAGGTATTACATTTTCGACAAAGATAATTTAGTGAAATATTAAAAGGCTAAACAAACTTGATTCGAGCTCAAATTTTCTATAAATAAGTACATTACAGAATTGTTAATTTACTGTTTTACTTACTAATATGACAAACGTTTTTTTAGTGGTCGTAGAGCTCCAGTGACGGTGCTCGCGGGCGTAGGAACCACCGCATTACCTAATATACTTGCCGCTAAATGGTACAAGTAATTGGTGTAATTTCCGGCACAGAGGCATAACACCTTAGACCTCAGGAGTGGTAACGCATCTACATTTTGACCTCGGCCTTTGTGTGGGTGTCTATAGGTTGCAGTCATCACTTAACATCAATGTGAAATGCATGCTTGATTGCTTGATTGCCATTCCATAACATAAAAAAGTGAAAATATTTATGTCTGTTTGTTAGACTTTTCAGACTAAATACAGAGTCGATTGTGATGAGACAGAGTTAAAAGTGTCTGTCCCATTTCTCAAATGACATATTATGCGCTACTTTATGTATCAATAACAAAGACCACGTGTATAAAGTCGCGGGAAACAGCTGCTAATGTAATAAAATGTAGCTTAATGTAGATCGTTACCACTCCTGAAATCATGGATATGACATTAATGGAAACATGGTTGCACTATAAACTGTATTAGTGGCAGATATGATTAATAATCCGTTACCGCTTATGTCCTCGAACTCTATGATGCTATCACTGATCTCTAATACCAATTTCGACAACATGCCTTCACCATAGTAACACTCTTTAAATGATTGAAATCCAGATTACATCAATCAGAGTCGTCAATGTTTGGAGTTTGCTCGACGGTCACAGGATCAAAGATATGGGATTTGAACTTAATATTTCGCCGTCTTATCGCGGGTTAAAGCGAGAACCTTATTTCGATGGCGCTCATTACGACTGCGACCCTCGACCATTGAGATAGATAGTCTGATATTTAGACGTGAAGGATATTTCATTTGTTACGACCGCCTTCCTTATCCCTTTTGATGTCTTTGCTTTGAAAATGAAGTTGGTTTGTGTGTTCTTTTATATTATTATTTTTATGAATTTATCATAATCTGTGTGTTTGGGTAATATAATACTCATCATTATTAGGACCTAACCTAAGTAGGACCATAAATAAAACACTGATTGTGGAATGTAGATTAATACTGTATTGAAAGCTTTACAAATAAATTGATGATTATGGATATAACAGAGAGAGTGCGAGGGTGTGTCCTCGTCGGCTATATGATGCGAAGGGAGAGAGGTAGATATTTGTCGTTGGCAATTGAACGAATCATGAGAACCGGATCTTCAAATCTGCGCGATTCATTGGTTCGTTTCGTTGAAAATGACCCATTCGTTTGATGATCTGTCTGTTTGTGCATCGCAGGTCACGGCGATCCGAGTGATTGAAACGAACCGAGCGCGAGCCGGTGACATTCGTCAAATGAATGATCTGTATCGATCGTTCTGGTTCGCTGATTGAAAAATCAAATTGTTTGCTTAAACGCTTGAGTGCATGCATTTACCTCTGCCTACCCTTTCTGGGATAATAATAGGCGTGAAGTTACATTTCATTGATATCAAAATATAGGGTAAAAACACTTTTTACCTTTATTCCGACGTTTCGACTCGGTTGCAAAAGCCGTGGTCGCGGACAGACTGTTGTAACAGCAAAATGTCAAATTGCGGGTGGCTTGATGTTCTTCTACCTACAAGTTGCGTGATTATTGTGGAGGCCGGCACACAACGCTCACTGTATCCGACGATAGGTCCGATGTTACATCGCGCGATCACGACCCGGTTCGTAAAATGAGTGAAATGAGTGAGTGTTAAACGCGAGTGTTTTACAAGTTATATAAAAATATAGCTTCAGAAAACTTTCAGAAAGAAAGATATGTAGATAAACACCGTTTTTAACCTTACCTCTACTTTCTGGATACATTTAATCAGCCCCTTTGTAAAAAAAGCTTCGTAACGTGCTGTTTTATAATTTCGTTTATAAATTGCTTTTACTCGTCTACCTTAAAGTCGGAATATTAATTAACCAAACGTACCTACCCAATGAACACTGTAGGTCTTTAAACATTTTCTAAATTAATATTCTGACTTAACTCCGAAAGGCTCGTATTTGGTTTCATCTGATATTTTTGCCTTGAAGGCTTTATATCTAGGAAAATCTTATACATTTATTCTGTGTTTGTTTTAGTCAGATTTCGAACAAAAGCATTGTTTTTTGAAATATGAATTAATTGAAAATGAAACGTTTCAATGCAAATAAAAAAAAGAAAAAAGTTAAATAAAACTTATTTCTAGACTACACAAATATATAAACTTCGGATCGTATATTCAGTAAATAAATTATTATCAATATTATATTATATTCGCAATTTACTTGTGGTAGAGCTCCAGTGACGGAGCTTGCGGGCGTAGGCACCACCGCATTACCTAATATACTTGCCGCTAAATGGTAGTGTTCAGCACTATCGTGTTCCGGTCAGGTGGTAATGTACGGCCCTGTAATTTCCGGCACAGAGGCATAACACCTAATGCCTCAGGAGTGGCAGCGCATCTGCATTTTGACCTTTGGTCATTGTGTGGGTGTCTATAGGCTGCAGTCATCACTTAACATCAATGTGAACTGCATGCTTGTTTGCCACTTTTATTAAATAAAAAAAAAAAATATATTTTCCTTCCACAACCTACGGTTAACTTCACCGGCATTGCTCGTTATTATTTCCATTTTCTGAATAACTGGAATCTCTTATTTTTACGGAATGTAATCGTAATTCGTCGTTCACTGTAATGCCAATTCGAATTGGAAAGAAGAGTGACTGTAATACTAAATGTCCACTTCAACCATTTATGCAGATCACGAGTGAGGTGGAGCAAAATTATAACAAGCTTTGGAACTTCCAGAATCTGAATTACCCTGTAATGCTACATTCGTATGTTCAAATTGGATTTCAATTCAGCCAGAGTGCTGTAATGGAAGTGACATGAAATCTGATTTTGATATATTTGATCTTTAATGTGGATCCGATTTTCTTTTGTGTAGGCTTTTATGTGCGTTTATTTGGAATACGTTGTGCTGATTTAAGGTATACAATAATCTTATTATTTATTTTTGTTTCACGCTCGTAGGTAGTAAGTGTTGTCACCAGGTAAGGTTTAATAGCAGCTTGCCATACGAAAATTTTGTACAACATGTATGTATGTATGTATCTTCACGCCAGGTCCCTAACGGGGTAGGCAGAGAGTGTAGAGCGCCAGACATCCCGGTTCTGACAAACCTCTCGTGCCTCGTCTACCTTCATCATACTCTTCATACATGCACGCCGATTCCTAAGACTTTTGACCCCACCATCAGACAGAACTCGACCTATTTGGTCATGGTAGGTCAGCCTTGGTCTTCCTGGGCCTCTGCAACCATCCACATTCGCATTGTATATCTGTTTAGTCATTCGCTCATTCGACATTCTTTCTATATGCCCGAACCAACCATGTACAACATGTAACGGGAATAATGCACACTCTCAAACACCCCGATTAGGAAATTGAGTTATAATTATAAAATGTGAACTGAAATTACATGTTTACGTATTTAAAATGTTTTGTTTAAGTAATAAGTTGTCCTCAATTTGTACGAACAGTATGCACCCTATGCATACTTACCCTACCTATACCTGCCGCACATGAAACACAAACCTACTCACACACGCACTGTTGCAATGTGATGTAGTGTAACCTGCGTACCTCTATTTAATTCATTTTTACTATTTTATTTTTTAAATTATTATTTATTCTTATAAAATGCACTTCTCAACGAGTTCTGACTAAACTTGTTGAGACTAGCATTCTATTTTGGATAGACGTTAGTCTCATTTTCGTTTGTATTGACTGTCACCAAATGGGTGACCATATTTTCCTTAATTGTAATTAATTTTGGGACGAAATATTACCTATGCTGAAACTGCCTGAAATCGATTCGGTTATGGATACTGAACATATGAGTTTCGGGGTGTACATTAAACCCTGTTACACGTTATATATATTTAATAATTGTTTTAGTTGAACAGTGTTAGACATGCCATTCGATCCTAAGATTAAGGTAACTGATATTTGTGATCCTTTATTTCGCCGCCGTATTTCATCACTACTATTGTCGCATTTCTATACTCCTATCGAACACTCATAATCTACATCCTACCCGTATATTCCATCCTACTCCGTAACCCCTTAAAAATTTATTTGTTTTAGTCCCGTAATTCGTAATTCTAATATTTTCAGTGCCGTAATTTCTCACACGGCGGAAAATAATTTTAACCCTCAGAATTGACAATCAATTTATAGTGTAACCTACAGAAATACAACCTCCACTTTTATGTAGATCTCTATAGCATAACACGTTTGCCATTATGACGATAAAGAAATTGAAAAATATATTGAAAAACATAGGTACTCTTACCTCAGCAAACAAGCCTCCATTACCCACGACAGGTCAATTAGTTGTTAACTGAATATTGAAACAGCATTCCCTGTTAACTACAAAGTTTTTTTTTAAGTAATGGCTTCGCTTTTATGCATATTTTCAGTGTCAAGTAAAACGATATTTCATATTCGTATTAAGAAGCGTAAAAGTCAGTCAGTCAATTATCAGTCCGTCAGTCAGAGTCAGTGATTCGAGTAAAACGATGGCTACTTTACCAGAACATTTACAATGAAGTTTTGGCGGCAACCCGAGAGGCCGTGTTATCGCACTGTTATTCTATTTCACTATACATGGGCACTGTTATAAACCTATATCAAACAAAATGCCACCAACTTTATTTAATACTAGCAGTGCCCGCGACTTCGTCTACGTGAGAAAAAATATGATTGTTCAGTATCTACCCGGACGAAGTCGTGGGCGCAGCTAGTATAAAAGTAGCGTAAGTTATTCCTTATTACATCAGCTATCTGCCAGTGAAAGTCCCGTCGAAATCGGAGACACTCAAATTCTATGTATTTGTATGTAGTTATGTATGTATGTATGGTTGTATGGAGATAAAAGTAGCCCAAGTTACTCCTTATCATATCAGCTATCTGCCAGTGAAAGTCCCGTCAAAATCGGTTAAGCCGTTCCCAAGATTAGCCCCGCCAAACAGACAGACAAACAAAAGTTTAAAAAAATGTTGTTTTGGTATATTTTATGTACCGTGTATACATACATATGCGTTTAGTAAAACGCGGTAATTTTAATATTACAAACAGACACTCCAATTTTATTTATTTGTATCTATGTAGATTTATTAAGGAAGCTATAATACAACATAAGACCTAAAAATTCTGTGAAAATTTTAAGCGTCTACATTATAGCGGTAACAGAAATACATAATTTGTGAAAATGTTAGCTTTCTAACTATCACTATTTATGAGATACAGCCTGGTCACAGACAGACGGACAGACGGGCAGACAGCAGAGGATTAGTAATCCGTAGGACCCGTTTTTACCTTTTAGGTACAAAACCCCCTAAAAGATAGAACTAAGATACAAAATAGCTTAAAAATATTCGATACGATTCTTTAAATTGACATGACTTTTTTATTTCTGAACCGATTCACATGAAACAAACACTAAATGTTAAGTGAAACTTACCACAATATATTAGTTAAAACCGCAAATCGAATAAGCCGTTTCTGATATTAGCGTGCACAAACACACAGACAAGCAGACATTTTTCCGGGATAAAAGTACCTAGTGTTGTGCGCCAAAGGTTAAAGTATAATCATACCAAGTTTCATTGTAATCGGACCGGTGGTTTTTATGTGATGCTTGAACAAACAGACAGACAGACAGACAAAATTTTTTCTAGTCACATATTCGTGTTCGGTATCGATCTAATAACATCCCCTGGTATTTATTTTTTCAATATTTTTAATGTACAGAATTTACACTTCTACAGATTTATTATAAGTATAGATAACTAAAAAATACATTAAGAAAATGAAATAGATAAGAGCACCACACGCCTCTTTCAAGGTTCCCTCCAAAACTCCTACATAGTTTGTTATTATAGTTGTCCGTTGGGTCATTCTAACACACCCTCAAAGTACTCACAAGTTAGTGACGGTAATCGGACAATTACACGTGTTTAAACCTTTTGGAAATTCAAATAGAAAAGTACCGACCGCAAATTCTTATCCGACAAAGCTACGCAAGTTTATGTTTGAACGTAACACAAGGCAAAGTTTTTTTGAGTTCGACTATTTGGATACTAGCTAGCGTTCTAGTATTTGTAGAATCTTCAATTGTTTTGAATACATCGAACACAAGATGAATGTTATTTTAGTTAGATGGTTTGGATATTATTTAGGAATTCAGACAACTAAGAAAATTATTTTTATTTACTTGAAGAACTTTGTTTTAAATTAAGGCACGAAGAATAATAGACTCAACTCAAACATGGTCAAAAATGGTAGCAAATCCAACAAAATGCAAAATTTTCAGCTAAATTTCTCTATTCACAATAAAGCCGAAACAGCTTCCATTAGGGTGGGCCGGAACAATTAGCCGCTAACTGCATACCAATACAGAATTCTCCGCTTCCTATAAACGTTATTACTCCATTAGTTTGTTCAAACAAGTCCTCAGAGCACCAGTTACCATCAAACTGGGCAATTACACTAGCTCCGGCCGCGGGCAGTTTCGGTAACTTAAATGGAAGAGTAGAGACCACAAACCGGGTCCGGGTTAAGTTACCCTAGTTTATTTTTGTACGCAACACGGTTGAAGTTTTCTCAGTCAAATGGATTACATGCTAGCATCCTATACTAAACAGAGATGAAGGCATAGTTTTGCAAGTTTTACAATGTAGACTTTTTTCTCTTATTGAAATAATACCACTTACCTATGATGAACAAATTAAATGTAAAATACGACCAACAAATAATTGTAAAGAAATATAACTTCAGTTTCACGGACATAACATGAACCCAAATAACGTAATTGATAGTTAAATTTTCAAAGTTTGATTAAACCTCAAGACACGCTAGACCGCCGGCGGCGAATGATCAATTGAAATCAATTGTCGTATTTTTCTCGCCGGCTGACGGGTTAACTGAAATCATTGTCAAATACATATTATATCACCTTGTTCACCTAGTGGTAATCAGCAAAAACGATTCAACTCGTAGTTTAACCTCAAATTCAACGTTAATCTCGTTTCAAATGTTGGTGAAATCTAACCTTACAAAGCACAGTTCAGAGGAGGATTTGAGTGTTCAATTGAAGTTGGCAGACAACGCGCACAACAACTGCATACAAAGGAGACGTTTCAGAAATCTATGGAGCCTGGACGTAATCTATGTACAGTATATATATATATACAATAATAGTTAAAATTATCCTTAACATTATTCACAATTAATTTTATGTCGATTTTAAGTTATTTCATAGCTTCTATCGCGGGCCTTGAGCGCGGGGACCGAATTCAGAAATTCCGTAACGCAAAAAACCGGACGCTCCGGATTACAATTTTTAAACTCATTTAAAGAAAGTCATGTATAATTTCGCCGTCCGACCTCGTGGGTAGTGTGGCCAAGCGGTCTAGGCGCTGGTTTAAGGCCAGGCCAGGCTGGTTTCTCTTCTTAGGCGTGGGTTCGAATCCCACCGCTGCCAAGATTGTTTTTGTTTTTTTTTTTATTTCTTGTTTTTTCATATGTGGTTAATATTAATAGAAAATTATTGTTTCATTTTTCTATTTTTTTTTCTTTTATTTGCATTTTATTTTGTTTTGCATAATTTTAGATAATTATGTAAATGCAATAGCTTTACCGCGGCAGTTCCCGAGTGCCACACGTCTTTTTTTTGTACCTTTACAACAAATTTTCCTCTGATGGAGGTATTAAGGTAATCAAGGTAACTACCAAATTCTGTCAGAATCAATAATCCTCCAACGAAGAAGTTGTTAAATTGCTATTTTATAAAGAAAAAAAAAATAACGAGTTTAAAATTGCCATAATAAGCAAAAAAAAACCGTGACTAAATGAACCCGTCTTAATTATAAAATTATTCGTCGGTTGAAAATATAGTAATTAACTTTATCTGCATATAACAACATGTAAACTGCACTCTGGTTTGCCGTTACATAATGATAGCCGAGGTCACTGAGGGTCTTGTAATAGATTTGAAAGTAAATCAAAATTCAGGAAACGGACTTAACGCACTTAAAACTTTTTTTTTTGCACAAAACTTCATTCCGCGCTATAGATTTTTTCTTTTACAACAGGATTCTTTACAGTAGGTACGTCCATGAGGCATTTAGGGCTTTAGATTTAGAATCTGTAAAGATGTTAGAATCTATCTTACGACTTAATCGCTCTCAGTTATTTGAACATTTTGCGTCATCATGAACTGCAAACAATTATAAACGCCTGAAATTCTTAAAATTAACCTAAATACATAACGTGGCCAGCATGATGTAATTTCGTTCAATTCATAAGGTTATATCATGAAAAAAAACAGAGTTTGATGTTACAAAAAAAAAAAATAGAGTTTTGATTGTAATCATCGTGGAATGTAAACATGGAAAAAAATATATAAAACAAAGCTTAGGCAAAAAGTATTAAAATAAACGACAAGAGACAAGTTACTTTCAGAGACTGATAAAAAAATCATGATTCTGTAAAAACATTTCGAGTAAATGTGATAAGAATGTATATTGGTGTCTTATTATATAAGTATCAAGAGAAGACTGCGTATAAACGATGGAACGTTCTTTCGTTTTACTCAGCTTTAAAAAGATTTAATGCATTCACGTTTTGGGATTCTATTGGAAAATGACGACAAAAAATTTTCCTCTCTTCGAAAAGATTCATTTATCCGATGCTCGTTCTATTCGTTCATATATCACAGCCCTTTTACTGGCAAAGTCATTAAACTTTTAGTTGCAATATGAAATTTGAAAAGACTATGCGTTCAATGTAGTCAAATCCCTAAAAGAAACAGTGTGTTGATTTAAATAATAAGAAAGGACTTAAACATTTTATATTGAGTTCAAAATGTTAATAGAGTGTAAAATTGTCAAAAAAATTAAATATCTAACAGAGTACTTTATAAAATCTGTAATAAACGTTAATTAAAAACGTTCAATATAGGATTGTGTCCTAGGTACTAAAATGAAACAACGCGTACACTTGATTGAGCTGAACTGCTTTTATTCAAAAGTCAAACTAATAGACAAGTACTGATACAAATAGGTGACACTAGATGTCACTACTACTTGTGGTTTACTTTGATATAATCTTAATTGGTACAAAATCAGTACTTTTTATCATATCTTATGAAATTTTATGCAAATGGAATGTAAAAGAACAAAATTTACAAAATGATATATATATATATATATATATATATATATATATAATTTTGTAAATTTTGTATATATATATATAGTAAAAGAAAACAAATTTTTAAGAAAACGATATATAGTGACATAAAAGTTAAATGAAAAATTGAAATAATTTCACTTTTATAATCTTTATACAATTTCCAACAACTTTCAGTATGGCAACGTTACACAAAAACTTAGTATTGACGAAGATATTCTAACATTTCTTGATTTCACCATTCAATTCGCCGGTGTCGTACACTTTGTGACGTCATAAAGTGCTGCAATTTTATATGGGCCATTTTGAGTCGTTTCACTACTCGCAAAATTTTGAAACGTTATATCTTAACAACTATCACTTATTGATTATATTCTTCTAAGACAAATAGTATTTATTTATCCAATAATTTTTAGAAAATCAATAAAAATAAATTAGTCAACAACCCTTATATAGGTTGAGTAGTTTTTTAGTAAATATTTTTCAGTTACATGCTCAGTTTTACTTTCATATTGTTAGCTGTTACTCTTACTCTTTTTACAACGAACTCGCACTTGTCAAATTTTAATTATTCAAAGCAAACCCCAAGTAGAAAATTAAAAAAGTTGAATGAGCGCGCATCAGAATTTAAAAGTAGTATTTTGTTGGACTGCCATAATTAATTCAAGCATGAACGAGGGCATAATTAATCTGGGTGCGTTCAGTTTATAGTAAACTGAGCAATAGTCCAAAGTTTATATGAGAAACTGTGGTGTGGTTAGTATTCCCATCCCATGAGACCATGGAGCTCATATTAGACGATAACTGCTACAAACTTGCGGATAAACGAAGGACATTGGAGGGGAAGATTAAGTACGTTACTAGCTTTTGCCCACGGGCAAAAACACGACTTATGTGTACGTATGATTCCAGTTCTCGTAGGAGATCTTCTCTGTGAACTTCCATACAACATGGCAAGTTTCAACTTACTACGACCAGTAGTCGCGACTGTGATATACATATCTGTCAAACAGTCAAGCCAGCAACGGTAGAGTTTTATTATACTGGTGGTATTATTCTAGTCCAGGGACTCGAAGGCTTAGTGGTGCCTAAGACTTGCCTGCCGCCAAATGATAGTGGTCAGCACTATCGTGTTCCGGTTAGATGGTAATGTATGGCCCCGTAATAACTATCACAGGGACATAACAACTAAGGTCTTAACGCATCTGCATTTTGACCCCTGGTTTTTGAGGTGATGCCTATAGACTGCAGCCATCAAAACATCAATACTTATTTGCTCGCTTCGTTACGTACAAAAATGTATCGGCAGATAATAGTATGATAGCCTTTATTTAACCCTGTCATTTCTGATGTAACGTGTATTGATAACATTACAGTTCTCACTACTTCACAATCAAATTACTACATTCGTAATGTTGAAATTAATATTGTTAACGTTTGTGTTCAGTGCGCATTCTCAACGACTATTTTATGCTGCGCCTGGGTTGTATTGTCCGTGGTATTATCCTTATCTACCATGTCCGAATTCGTATGAAACGCCTATCGCTCCTACGAGTACCTATAAGGCGTCCATTTATGGTGATAAATACAAGATATTGTTCCTGATTGGTTCTCTATTCGAAGACAATTTAATAACAGTGAGAGTGAAAGGCGGTATATTGACGGTGAACGCATATCGACCAGTCGAAAACTACGAGTTGAAGAAAATGTATAGTCAAGACGTAAACTTGCCTGATTTCGTGGACCCTGCTGGTACTTGGGCTTATGAGAAAAATCTCTTAACAGTTCTGTTGCCATTGAAGAAATCGGCAAGCATTCCGCCACAGGGTGGTGAAGTGAAAAGAGATGCATCTACAACTACGCAGTCGATTCTTATTCCTGTCGCGGATTTGAAGTACAATGTTGTAGTGTTTGGTCTTCATAAGTTTATGACAATCTATTGAATAAAAGTTCAGTGCTTCTCAGCTCATGTTCTCTTTGTGTTATTGTTGTACTCATGTAGGTATGTTGTTGTGTTGATATACCGTACAGAAAACGGGTTATTTGTCAACTCGACATGGACGACCGGACACACGTATGTCCAGTTGGTTAAACTTTAAATTGTAATGACTTGTTATTTCGTCGTCTGAACACGACAATATTTTTGCGTGTGTCCACATAGTGAAACTTAAAAAAAATACCATTTTGTTTTCGCCAACTGGACACACGTTCACATTTTAACCGAATTCATGTCAAAGTACAGTCACGCAGATTATTTTTCAAGACAAAGGACTTCATTTAGTTGCCAATATCCCAACTATCCGTCAACCGAACAATGGCGGTCAAACCATTCCAATGGGGCGGTAGTAAGTAAGTGCAATAATGCAAGATGGGCAGCAGCGTCCTGCGATGAAACTACCGCCACCGCGATCGCCAATTTACATGCCAAGTGTGGCGATTGTGGCAGGGGGCCACTGGAGGGTATGTATCCGTATATGTATATGAGTGTATACAATAATATGGCTAATACAGTTAAACTTGAACAGTTCCAGCATGTAGCTCGCATCGGTATTCTCGTTTTTGCCCATCACAACATGTGAGAAATTGTTGCCCATTCAAAGAGATTCTTCTGTGATGATTTAAAACATGCGTTAGAAAATGCCATCAACTATTCACGATTCATGTCGATATTGGGCGTACAAAATATCATACAAACATTATTCCTACTATTTATACTCTGCTTCCCAATAAAATAGTGGAAACTTATAAAATGTTCTTTTGTTTCATTACAAGCCAAATACCGCAGTGGCACCCAGAAATTAATACATGGTTGTGATTTTAAAAAGTACATTAAAAAACATGCCTTGCAACATGAATTTAGTCTTGTTAAAATGATTGTTGTACCTACAAAAGCACAGCTCAATTATTACTGAAATACTATGTAAAAGTGACAAGTATTGTTGTTACAGAGTTAAGATGAATGATTATTATTTGTAAAATCATACATTTTAGAATTGTGATGCCATAATTATGCTCTATTGATCATTTTTGTGATATTTTATTTCATTATTTCTACGAGTACAATTCTCGTTCAAACTTCATTGCAACTACATTTAGCAAACAAGCAAACAAGCTTTGCAAGTTTGTATAGAAAAGGAGTATATCTTTCAAGGGCAAAGTTTTGCCCTTGAAAGATTGGCTTTGGCTTTGATAATAAATACAGAAATGTAATTGCTTCTTTAAATTATGTGTTGGTACTTACTTTCTTCATTTTTTGTGATATTTGAAGTAATTATTTTAAATTATTATGTATATTTAGAGAATATTGGCTTTTTTCACTCTTTTCCTATAGATAGTCAAACCGTGTCTTTATTTTAATAAATAGTACTTTAATTTGATTGTTCGAAATATATTTGTTTTATTTAAAAAAAAATATGCTGATAAAACCTAATGGTTTAACATTAGGTTTTATCAGCAAACATATGAGTTACTTTATTTTCATAATGTAGTACTAGATTTTGCTCGCGACTTCGTCTACTTGACTTTACTGTAAAGTTTCATCCAAATCCATCCAGTAGTTTTTTCTTGAAAGAGTACAAACATCCATACTCACAAACTTTAGCATTTAAAATATTAAGTAGGATGTAATAAACCAGAAGATTAAGCACATGACTGTACCTTTTTTGCAAAAAAATGTGATAGTGTCCAGTTGGTGAAAACATAAAAGTGGTTTTATTTAAGTTTCACCATGTGGACACACACAAAAATATTGTCGTGTCCAGACGACGAAATAACAAGTCATTACAATTTCAAGTTTAACCAACTGGACATACGTGTGTCCGGTCGTCCGTGTCGAGTTGACGAATAACCCCAGAAAACAGCCAATATAGGACTATTAGACCATTTAGTGGCTATTTTATGGAAGGTTTCTCGTTAGTGCGTTTCCTATTAAGGCGCTGAGCACGCCTATAGGTTCTTATTTTTTACGGTAATGATCATATCAAAAGCAATGGCTGCACTAGGCTCTGAGAGCTTCCTTATCTACGGATATTTCAATTTAGTAGGTAGCACTTAAAATAAACGTCACAATACATAGTAAAATATCTATAATAGCCTTTCCTTTAATATTGGTCGTCTCTTATAAACGCGCTCTTTTGCCTGTGGTGCGGGAGCGGGGGAATTTATTTATTTTCCTTTCTTTCCCTCTGAATTCCTCAAAAAAATGATATAACACATTTAATTTTAGAAAGCACATACCATATCACATTTGACATTTGATTGAGATATAAGTAATATGACGGTTTTTAGGTAATAGAGAAAAAAAACCGAAATATTGATTAAAGGTTGCAGTATAAAATTTACCATCAAGGAATGGACGTATGCTTGTGTACGATTTATTTTTTAGTATAATACGCATTTTTAAGCCGACTAAACGGTAAACGGGCTAAGATTTTTTTTATTAAGGGAGCAAACACTGAAATATAAACGTCTGCTTTGTTCCCTTGTTCCTCTCGAGCTGGCTTTGTGCAATTCCCTAGTTGGAGGCATTCGGGACAATAGAATTGTGGATATAATGAAGCTTCAATTTACAATAATGTTCGTCTTTGATGTAAGATTGTATTAATGCAAAAAGCCAATGATTTTATTTCATTCTTTAGTTGCTATAATATTTTTACTACAATATTAACAATTGGCTTTTGTTTCTCTCTTCTTTCTTCGTTTGCCTGAGCATCAATTTCTGACATCGTGTATATTTGCGAGAGATATGAGTGTAGGCGTTTTTGTATTTGTACAGATATTTCATAGATTATTTAATTAACAGGCATTGTAGAACAGGTTAGAAGCTCGTACCTGGTTCGAAATTCTGTAGTCACATCATTAGTTGAAAAAATTGATAATCATCATCTGTTCCTAAATCTTATTGGCTTTTGGGACGATTGTGTATTTTTCGCAGTAGATCGCTTATAGAACTATTCGTATTATTTATCAACGTGTACGTTTCTTTTATGTAGGTATGTGCGTACGAGTTGATCGAATGTTTGAATGAAAAATTGTCTTCTTTTTTCGCGTGTCGAGCGTATGGCGTTTCCTGTTACTTAATCAATTTAGGCTCTAAGGCTGTATCTAAAGTAGTCAAAAGAGTATTCCGTGAAGCTCTAAGGTTGAGATTCACAGACCGCACTACGACTTTACTTTGAGAAAAGTATGACTTAGAACTGACAAAACCCATACTGCACTGACAGTTCTAAGCATACTTTAATAGTATAAAAACTTAATGGTAGTGTTCATCACTGTCGTGTTCCGGTCAGGTGGTAATGTAAGACCCAGTGTTACAGTATTTCATACCAAAAAAAATAAACAGTAGGTTCACAGAGCGTTGCAACTTCAAAAAAGTTTGAGAACTAATCTAAGGTATATTTGATGTCCTCCTAAAGAAGAGCACACTCCTTTGTAGATGGAATATGATAATACTCACAATCAATATCTATCAAATGGTTTTTCAATTTTCAAATAGAAGGACCTTTCGCGTCACGTTTTTTAAAATAGGAAAACCCTCCTCAACCAACGAGTTCAGCGACTCACAGCGATGATCGGTGACCGTTCAGCGATACGTGGACCAATGACGTCATTAACCGATACGATAACACACCAGTTTGCACAATGACACTCGGATGAACGGAGATGGCCCATCAAATCATAACGGATGATCTACCGAAGGGGCCTGGACAGTCGTGCCGCGATCTGCGCAGGAGCACCCACTCTTCCTTTATTATAATCGATATTTCCTAATCAACATCCGTAATTTGTCCGTATAATTGTGTTGTGAATGTGCTTTCCGTTATGTAATTTGATGTGAGGCCGGGTGATATCGTTTGTTAATGTTTAGTTATTAAGTGATGCGCAGGGAGTGAGAACTAATTTTATTTAATAAAGGATCGTTGTAGCTAAGGTTGGTAAGCAATTTATGTATTTTATTATAACAAGCATCTTAATATATCGCTCAAATAAGTTAGCATCTTAAAATCTATAAAGGATTTTATAGATTTTAAGATTTTTACCTTTCAGTAGTGTAGATCTCCAACAATGGAGCAAGCACAAGGGCGTAGGCAGGCACTATGTTATTAGGTACCCATTTCGTGTAAAGTGATAGTGCGACGCTATTGAATCTATTATTGTATAAAAGGCCATGTGGGGGATCCATAATTTCTGGTATAAACGCAACTCATCCGTACTAATATTATAAACGCCAAAGTTACTCTGTCTGTCTGTTTGTCTGTTACGTTTTCACGTCCAAACGACTGAAGCGATTTTAATGAAATTTGGTACAGAGATTAAGCTGACTTTGAGAAAGAATATAGGCTACTTGATTATTTATAAAACGACATCCACGCGGGCGAAGCCGCGGGCAACAGCTAATAATATATAATTGGATTATTAATTAGTACGGGAGGCACCATGCATATTTTTAGTCTTTGTCCCCACCTCTTAAAGAAAATACGGTGTTCTTATAGTATGACTTGTGCATCTGCAATCCAGCCCCTTTATTTCCAAAACGACTGTACCTACTAACATTTTGAAAATAAACATTCAGAAACTAGGTTTACTGGTGGTAGAGCTCGCGGGCGTAGGCACCACCGCATTACCTATAGACTTGCCGCTAAATGGTAGTGTTAAGCACTATCATGGTCCGGTCAGGTGGTAATGAACGGACCTGTGATTTCCGGCACAGAGGCATAACACCTTTGGCCTCAGGAGTGGTAACGCATCTGCACTTTGACCTTGGCCGTTGTGTGGGTGTCTATAGGCTGCAGTCATGACTTAACATCAATGTGAACTGCATGCTTGTTTGTCACTTCCATTACATAAAAAAGGTGGTTGCAGAGACCCATGAAGACTAACACTGACCTACCATTACCAAATAGGTCGAGTACGTCTGATATTGGGTCAAAACTAGTCAAAAGTCTTAGGAATCGGCATGCATGTATGAAGAGAATGATGAATTTAGATGAGGCACAGGAAGTGTGTCAAGACCGGGATATCTGGCGCTCCACACTCTCTGCCCACCCTGTTTGAGACCTGACGAAGATACATACACACAGAAACTAGATTTTTTCTTTTTCATAAAAATTGTATTACAATCCTATCCTCTACGTGCGAGTCTGACTCTCATTTAGCCATTAAAAGTAGCATTCCCTTACAAAATTGCGGTATTTACAAACTCGATTGTGATTGTGGACTCTCTTATATAGGCCAAACGAAGAGAGCGGTTTCCACCAGAATTAAAGAACACATTGCTGTTATCGAACACCGTAGAGCACGGAGGTCAGCAGTCTGTGATCACATAGCGGACAAACCAACTCATTATATTCGGTTTGACAGAACTCGATTACTTGCTACAGAACACAGACCAATTCCAAGAATGGTTCGCGAGGCTATTGAGATTAAAAAACATCCAAATTTTAATAAAGAAGATGGTTGGCGAATGTTACCAACATGGGATCCAATACTCAGTAGAATAAAAGCCCAACCGCAACAGTCTGTAAGACCTCAAGATACAATTATTAACTTTTGTGTTGATCCCGAACGCTACGCAAGATTGCACATAATATTTTTTCAAAATGCTGTCAGACAAATACCACCTCAGTCTGCCCGAGACCACGGAAGCTGAAAAGCGACCGAAACGTCGGGTTCGATTTTAAATAATCGAGATAAATCCGAAAACTAGTTTTGTTTCAACGAGTGTAGCTCGCAAAAACCTAAGAACATACTATGTTTATTTTATCTTAACGTTAACTGTTTATACGTATTTTTTCGATATAGTTTATTGGTCATTGTAGTCACCATACTGAAAATATAACAGCAAGGCTTACAATAACGTTTGCATTTTGTATTTCCATTAAAAAAAAAAGTTGCTAAAAATAAATTGAATTCACATGCGGAAAGGCTCAAAATTGAAAATACTTCACAAGGTTTACACGTTTTTAAGAGTGCAATTCGCAAACTGCTGTAGCTACGATTCATTAACTGTCAATCGTGAAAACTCGACACCCGTGAAGTTTTCATCAATTGCGAATGATTCCGAGTACTAGGTATGCGCTTTCTGAAAACTTATTTCACGGATTGTGTTCATTTTTAATTAAATCTGCGTTGCTCCTTTTCCCACCTGTTAATCAATATAATACGATATCAAGGGTTTTAGATGTCGGGCTTCATGTTTATAAGGGCTTTTTCTTTTCGATATACCCCTAGAAACCCGTATAGAATCTCTCGTTTGTCTATCTGTCTGTTGGTTCATAAATGGCGGCTAAACTATAAAATGAAAAAAAAAAACAACGAAAAAATTTTAGACTATATTCCTACAATTTATAACTTTAAATATAAAATAAAACTCGTCACCGTGAGAGATCCAAAACATTTTTAATCGACACATTAAATTTTTTTTTACTTGGTCGCTTTTTATGCAAGCTCACGTAAACTGTTTAAACATATTTGTTTGAGAAAATGAAAACCTCAACGACCTGGTTAGTCTAGCGGTGTGAGACGACCGTTTGATTCAAAGGGTCGCGGGGTCGACACTGTTTCGTGCCTGGATGTTTGTGTATGTATGTGTTTTGTGTACTACAACGGCCCCCAAGAGTGTGGGTCTGTGAGTGTAAGCGTATTTTATTTTATTACAGTAAGGTTTAAGTATAATAACGTTAGCTTTTTGAACCTTGGGATTTTTACTGGTGGTAGAGTTTCAGTGTAGGAGCTCGAGGGCGTAGGCACCGCATTACCTAATCTATGTGCCGCCAAATGGTAGTGTTCAACACTACCGGGTTCCGGTTAGATGGTAATGTGTGGCCCCATAATAACTATCACAGAGACATGACAACTAAGGTCTCAGGGGCGGCAACATAATTATCTGCATTTTGACATGTAGTCTTTATTTAAGTGTCTATAGGCTGCAGTTATGACTTGACATCAATGTGAACTGCATGCCTGTTTGCGACGTTTATTAGATAAAAAAAACATTGACACAACAAAAATGAATTGAGTACACTCAGGGCTCGAAATTGAAAATACTTCACAAAGCTTACACGTTTTAAAAGTGCAATTCGTAAACTGCTTTATAACGACGATTCATTTCTTGTGTAACGTGAAAACTCGATACTCATTAAATTTTAAATCAATTGCGAATGCTTCAGAGTAGGTATGCGCTCTGTGAAAACTTATTTCACGGATATTTTCATTATGAATGATATCTGTGTTGCTCCATTTCCCACCTGTTAATAATATCGACTTAACATTTTAGGTGCTTCATTATAAATTTAAAGGAACGTAAAAATATGTACATATAACAATATATTCTGTTTATAAGTTATACACAGCAGATAACGTATTTTAATTGCGACCGATTGGGAGTTACGATAAGCAAGAATGTAATAAATATCGCCCCAAACTTCGTATCTAGTTCAGAAAACGTCGATAGCGCCTCCGTAATGTAATTAATATCTTTGAAAACTTGGAAATTTAGTCGGAAATAGAAAGCCGCTTCACGTTCCAACCATACAACACCATGACGCTTCCAAGAAAATAATATTGTTCTAATTAAAAAATGTAGCTCAAAGCATGCGATGAGTTTCCATTTTATGTTCCTTTATAATTATTTTGAATTTTTGGTATGTAATCGTATTTTTAAGTAGTAGTTATTGCTACATAAATATGTAGGTAATCTATATGATTCTTCTTATGTGAAACTTCGTGATATATTTTCCTTAGCTAGATTCTCGATCATCTTTTATACTTCTGAGACCTTTCCTTGCCTATTTATTCTGCCTACAGTATCATATCGTCAGCATATCAGATGTTGTTCACATATTAGGATACCGATTAGGTCGTTTATTGATAACAGATTGAACAGCGGAAGAGAGGTCAGGCATTCCAAGCCATAAGCACCTGAGAAAGTACCTGCCCATCTCATCCGGTTTCTGTAGCTACAGTACCAATTAGTCAACAATGATATTATTTCTAGAAATTTCTTTTCTGAAAAACATTTGAAAGCACGGGTGTACCGGGTACTCAGTTTGTAATATAAAATTGTGTCAAATGTTTAGACCAAATCAAAAAAATACGCGTGTATAGTGTATATTTATAGACATACTCTTTTTTGTGGTATAACATACCATTCTTAAGTACCCCAATAATTAGTAACAGTCTTACAGTCAACAAGAACAAACAAAGACCTGAATGTTGCAAGGGTGGAAGGACATCGCGTGTCAAATCTACCTTGCCTCAAAATTGAACATTAAAAGATAACAGTATCAAAGTATAAATTATGCAGCAACATTTTCCATTCGATATAATTTATAGCCGAAAATATCTGAAGAGACTTGTTTTATTAAAGTATTAATATTTTTTCTTTTCCCATATTTATGAATCCCATATATTTTTCAGATTCCTCTTTTGAATAATAACGATTATAGTGATAAAACTTGACGTTTACTGCGATCATAATTCAGAGAAGTCCTGAATTACATCTTTAATTTACTTGGTATGCCGGGTATCATGACCATTCGGTCATGATGGCGATCATGATATGGATCGGCGATATGGATAAGCTGATGTATGTTTTTAAGGTACAAAGGTCATGTGTCAATGTCATAGAGCAACGCGGTCCACCGGTCGCGGCGGACTGGAGGGGAGTAGCCATAGCGTGTATTACCGATGCAAAATAGTCTGTAATTTTTTGCTTGGGGAAATGCGTGCGACACACACGCACACTACAAAAATCGTCTATTACTACGAAACTCATACCTTGCCTTTAACAAAATACAGAAACAATTTCACGCACACATTTAAACATCTAGGCGACAGGTGTTAGATCATTTGGTCTTGTACTTTGTCAGAGGGGAAAACCTGCATATGGCTACTCCCCTCCGTGTTGCTCTATGGTCAATGTGAAGTATTTGTCCGCCAATCAAATAGCCAATGAAACAAAACACAAGCGTGTAGTTGATAAGAGTGTAAAGTGATGACTGCAGCCTTTGACATCTACACCAAAACCAGGGGTCAAAATGCAGATGCGTTGCCACCCCTCTAAGATGTTATACCTCCATGTGAACTGAATACTTATTTGCCACATTCGTAACATAAAATAAAAAACAATAAAGCACAAAAAATTGGGGCATTTTGGGAAAAATTATTTATATAAAAAATAACCAAAATAAGATTCCAAGTTTTTACGATATAATGTCCGTAATTACATATTTTTTAAAGTACACATTAAGCTTGGTTTTGGCTGAAGCAAATAGCTATAAACTCTCAAAACCTATCAAATGGTTAGACGGCATCTAAGTGGTTTTGTTCCCACACGGAAAATTAACCCGTTTCCTACGCGTACGCTGCTTTTCCATTACCATAATCGTAAAATCATTTTCATGCACCCCATATCTATATATTACTAATTTCGAAGCCATATTCTCACGCAAAGGGAAGTTATTTGACAATTTGCGTTTATTGAACGTGCGATAAAATTCGTTCACCGTATTATTTTATTTTGATAAAAAGGAATAACCCATCAGGTTTAGTTCCTATGGAGACCCGGGCATATTATGAAAATGCCAGTCTATCTACTGAATATGTTTTTCCTCTACTTTTAAACAGAGTACGACATAATTTTAAATGTCCTAATGGCTTATAAAAGATGAGACAAAAAATCGGTCACTATATTTTTTATTGGTACTCTTTACATAGAATTTTATTTGGAGAAAGGCAAAGATTTATCTTTACATAAACCTTTCATTTACATAAAATATTTATATTTGCAGACGAAAAAAAAGGACTATTGAACAAAAATAGTGTGTCTATTTATATTTTTGGGGAGTTCTTGGCGCTACCTATTGTTCAGACGACGTAAGTGATGTACAACACTATCGTGGGCGTCTTTGGAGAAGGCATTGTCCAGCTGTGGACGTCTTTCGGCTAAAGTAATGATTATGATAAAGGAGATGTTGCAAAAATGTATGGACCTCCGGCCATGTATTGTACACAATATCATTAACAGGCAAAATTAATATAAAAACGTTTTTACTGCATGTTTTAACTTATGTAGCTTTGTTTGTTAAAAATAAACAAAAAAGTTACAAATCATTATTTGCAGTTAGAATTGCAACTCAAAACCAACATGGCGAGTATGTCGGGCGATGTCATTTTGACATTGTCATTATTTAAATTGTTTTTTGATTATATAGTACTTGGAGAAAAAAGTATTATTTTCTAAATACTATCGAAACTGATTTCATGTGTTAATACTTAATACTAATCGATTTCCAATTTAAAGAAATTCATCGGAACTTCTTTAAATTGATCGATTCGATACATCGTTTTTTTGATAATATGTGATGCACCAGTAAGATATAGATATTGTATTTTTTTCGGATTCTTCCTTAATTTACCTATTTTTTGAGGACGTGTACGAACTAGAGCCGAGCTCGCAACATCTCCTTTTTGTTGTTTTGGTAGCTAACATTTATTTCGAGCGTACGGGTTATTATAACAAGTTCCGTTTGTTATTATAATAATTGGTTTTTACATAATACTTTTTATTATGAATTAACAAACTTGTTTGCTCGAAGTTTGTATCTACTTGGTAAGGTCAGAGCCGTCTCAGAAAAAAAAACAAATGACTACCTAGGTATAAAGATGCCTTACTGCATGATATTATTACTATTTTATGTAACGATAGTGGTAAACAAGCACGCAGATTTATATACACAATACTGCTAAAACTACAGGATTCACTGCAGATGCCTTGCAACCTCGGAAGCCGAAGTGGTATTGCCCCGTGTTAGCATTCATTCAAATAATTATTACGAATTTATCTATAAACAAAATTATTATTTAAAAACGGTTTTCGGTTGCTATTTGACTTCCGTGGTCTCGGGCGGACTGAGATGACATTTCGCTTCCCGGCAAAAAAAGTGTCTTAATACAAAAATAGCTGTTTCGAGAAAAGTCAGTAATCAAAAAACTATCGTAGAAAAATATTTACTTTTAAATGAACATTTTCTCGAAACAGCAATTTTTGTATTATGACACTTTTTTTGCCGAGAAGCGATTTGTCCGACAGTAGTTTGAAAAGATATTCATCAACATTGTAGGGTGTATCCCTACAGCTATGAATGATACTTTGATTGATAGGTATTAGTAGATTGATAAAGTATTTATTTAAAACACAATTGTTTTGAATGATATGCAATGATAGTGAGTGCGCGCGGTGCTTTTTATTGCGAACTGAAATATGGTATAAGAATGGACGTCAACAACAACATTACTCTTTATTGTATCCACCAAGTAAAATACATAGTAGACAAGACAAAAGAAGCACAGTACAAATGGCGGTCTTATTGCTAAAAGAGCAATTTCTCCCAGACAACCTAAGGAAAACAAATAGAAATAATGAAATAGTAGGGTGTACAAGAACAACGAAAACATTGCATATAACTAATTTGAGAGACTATCCAGAGCACGGTGCAGCGACAGCGATGGGTTGAAGGGACGAAAGGGAAGGTGGAAAAGACGTCATGCGGGTAAAAAGCTGATGGGACAAAATGTTCGGTGTTGCACCGTACATTTTTTTTTTTTTTTTTTTTTCTGTTATTGAAGTGGCAAACAAGCGTACAGTTCACATTGATGTTAAGTGATGACTGCAGCCTATAGACACCCACACAAAGACCAAGGTCAAAATGCAAATGCGTTACCACTCCTGAGGCCTAAGGTGTTATGCCTCTGTGCCGGAAATTACAGGGCCGTACATTACCACCTGACCGGAACACGATAGTGCTGAACACTACCATTTAGCGGCAAGTAAATCAGGTAATGCGGTGGTGCCTACGCCCGCGAGCTCCGTCACTGGAGCTCTACCACCAGTAATAAAAGCTTCATCTTTCGGGAGAGGAAGGAAAGAAGATGATGAAAGGATGCTGATTACAAAAAAATATAAAATGATAAGCTCAAATAACATTGATTGATATGTGAGTGATACTTAAATATTTACATATCACAAATTTACATCATTTCAGCATAAAGACGTCACTACTGCGGTGCAACCGAACTGAAGTTACAAAAGAATAGCCCGGACTGCCACGATTAAGTCATAGCATAAACTAACACGAAGAGCCTTATTTTCCACCCTTTTATTGGGTTGACCTATAAAAGGGTGGAATATATGCAACATGCAATCATGCGATTTGATTTTTAACTACTTCGAAACATGATACATCTAGACAGAATACTTACAGTAAGTAGGTATGACGTTAATCTGTTTCAGACTTTACCTACCTTTAGGTAGGTATATTATTGGATGAGCGTTCACAGGGTTCCGAATCATTTAGAAATTTCTTATATCTAATGAGCTGTGGACAGATGAAGTGGTATAGTCACTTTTTTTCTCGCGTATGTAGGTACCTATTCTATAGTGTGAGGGTATATGAAAATAATAATAATAATGAAAAATGCGTTAAAAATATATTATGAGTTGTGCGGACCACTGGATGACCTTAGCTAATCTTAGCTTTTGTATATGCACCTCTCAAGTGTTATAATGGCAAATGTAAACTATATCAATTCCAACGTTCTGTGGTAACGTTAATACACTTAATTAACAGTATAATTAGAATCAGGCTTCAAACCCATATTTTAGATGGTCTCTGCTAAAGTCTCTGCTAAAATTGAGTTTAAAAGACATTAAATTCGACAGGGCGGCCCAAGGAGCTTCGTGAACATGACCTAGTGCCCCATGATTGCGGCGCTCCCACACCACGCTCGCTCGCCGCTACACACACACGTGAGTACACACACACATACCTAGTATGTAAGCGCAAGAATCCTCAACCTTTTTTTCTCGGACACTATAACATTTATTAGAATAGGGCCTCGACTTATATAATTATAATCTTTATATATATAAAAATCAATTGCTGTTCGTTAGTCTCGCTAAAACTCGAAAAGAGGTGGACCGATTAGGCTAATTTTGGTTTTAAATGATTTTGGGAAGTCCAGGCCAGGTTTAAAAGGTAAGGAAATATATAGAAATTGAAGAGAAATATTAAAAACCAAATTTTTTTTCCTATAGAAATAGTCCGTATCTATCAAACCTTTGGCACATTATTTCATTCTGAGGCATACGAAGTTTGCCGAGTCAGCTAGTAACTTATAAAGAAGTACGTTCACGTGGAATTTAAATACATTTCTTAGATTAAGTAGTTTAGTATATATGTATGTATCTTCACGCCAGGTCCATACATACATACATAATAATACATATATTTACTGGTAGTCGACCAATATTATTACACTGAGGTCCCGTGTTAGATCTCTGGGTCAGCGGCCATGACCTTTAATTCTTAACCTAAACTGAATCGCAACATAATGTTGGCCGTGTCTAAGTTGGATCTCAATGAGACGTCATGTTACAAATCCAGGTGGTAATTAGTTGTTTTACCATTTTGCGGAATCTGAAACCGGGAGTTCCATCCATTTATTGTAGAGGCAAAAGTATGCATGAATGCATGAACTCATCTCTGCCGGGGATAGGGGAAGATAGGCGTACGGTTACGCTTTTTGAATTAGGTGAAATATTCATTGTAGTTAACGAGATTATTTGAATTTGGTGATTTAAATACACTTTTGAACAAACTTGGCGAATTCAAGCTTGCGATCTTGTGACTCGTAAAACGTCCAAAATTTTGTTGAATCATTTATAATCATTTTAAATAGTGAAATCTTAGAAGTCACGAAGATCTTAAGAAGTGTAGAAAATAAAATATATGATACGGTGTTTTTTCTTTTTCTTCTACACAAATTAAATCACTTGGTTAGTTTAACGGGTCGTAAAATAAAGGACGTCCGACCGCAGGTCCGAGGGTCACAAGTCGAATATCTATGTGGAGTATTCACACTACCACTATTTATAGACGAGGATGCGGAAGCCGTATATTTATGGTCGTTTGTGTCACGTCACGCCTTTGCGAAAAGACTGAGCCAGATATTGGATTTCAAAGACGTGTTCCTTTTTGTACGGGACAATATTTTCTCTATTGTGTAACTAATATTGTTATACAAAATATGCATTCACCTTAAGCTGGTATATTTCTCCTACCTACGTTAAAATAATAAAGCCTCAAAGCTTGCTTTCAAATTCAAACGCGGAACTGAAGAAAATAATTTCGTTAAAAGGAAATGCCCATTTATAGGCTCTCAAATGTGTTACAAATTGGTTGCGGAAATAGACACATTTCAGTGTTCAAAATGGGATGGGAATGAATAAGAGCTGTGTGATAACATGGCGAGGTTAGAATGACGTTATCAGAGACGAAAAACTGTTGAAAATTAATTTCTAAACTAGCTTCCTCCTCCGACTTCGTTTGAATTTTACAAGAAATAAATACTATTATATACTATATATTTTTGAAAATGATTCATAGAGCCTTCCAGACACCAAAACGACTTTTCACCGGTGGCAAAGCTCCAGTGGAAAAGGTCGTGGGTGTAAGCGTTGTTATCGCATTATTAGTCAATCGTTAAATGTAATGTTCGTGTAATGTTCACGACTAACATTCCGACTATTTATTTATCAAACAAAACCCACACAAGGAAAGCTCACATCAAGGCTAGAATTAATGCAGATTCATACATTTTTTTTTGATGGTACTGGTGTTATGTTAAGTAAAATTAATTGTACTTTACTTTTATGTGTAAACTTTGATTGTAACACTGTTTGTTAACCCAAATAAATAAATAAAAAAAAAAATCGTACTTAATATCCAAAATAAAAATTTGAGGGTTTCAATAATTTTTTTTGCATGATTTTTACATGAAGCTACAGTTTCATTATATTTTGCACGTATAGTTAACTTCATGGGTTCATTGTGTTTAGTGGCCTCCCTATACGAGTAGGTCCATATTTCTGTGATGGTGGTACTACTTCCTTTCTGCCTCCTCGGCAGGGTCACCTTTTTTTTTTTATGTAATGGAAGTGGCAAGCAAGCATGCAGTTCACATTGATCTTAAGTGATGACTGCAGCCTATAGACACCCACACAAAGGCCAAGGTCAAAATGCAGATGCGTTACCACTCCTGAGGCCTAAGGGTGTTATGCCTCTGTGCCGGAAATTACAGGGCCGTACATTACCACCTGACCGGCACACGATAGTGCTGAACACTACCATTTAGCGGCAAGTATATTAGGTAATGCGGTGGTGCCTACGCCCGCGAGCTCCGTCACTGGAGCTCTACCACCAGTCAAAATTATACCTATTTTTTGGATCCATTTGAAGCAAGATTTCCTTTGACACAGGTACTCAACAATGTTGCCCCGGTGGCTGCTCGTCTGCTGCGTGGTGCTGTGCGCGCGGCCAGCCCACCCGCAGGGCGCGCAGCAGTGCCCCGCCTCCAACACCATCACACCCTGCAGCTGCACCGTCAAGAAGAATGGCCTGGACATCCTGTGCGAGTTCACTGAGCAGCAGCATATACAGAAGGTAGCTGTAGAAGAATTCTAAAACTTACTTAAGACTATAGAGGCTCCAGTCATCACTTTACATCATTGATGAACTGCATGATTGTTTGCCAACTTCATTACAAAAAAGAAGAAATTGTTTTTTTTTTATTGTACACAAACCCGTACAATGTCTAATTATAGCTAAGAACGCGTGATCAGTTTTCTAAAAAGCTTAATTATTCAGAGTATTCAGTGGCATCTTTTTTTTCAAGTTTGGATTATATTATTTCTTCATAAAAGTCGTTGAAAAATACAAATGCGTTATACTTCTCAAGCTTATGTTGGTTTGCCTCTGTGATACCTAGTAATTATAGGGTCATTCATTATTATCTAACCGAAACATTATAAGTGCTGAGCACTACCATTTGGCGGCAAATAAGAAAGAAAGAAAGCTGAGGTAATTCAGTTTTCATTCCATCGCGGGTTAGCGAAGATGGAACAAATGGGAAGTTTTCGGCTTAAATGTCAATAGAGCAACTCGTTTTGCAATTGTAAGTTTGCTCTTGAGTGGCTTTCTTTTTATTCTGTTTATGACAAATGGATAACTCGAAAAATGAGTCAGCCAGTTCATAAGTAGGTACCTCTTGTTCATTTGAGTTACACGACACGTTGATAAAAAATACGATTCCTGTATAAAATAAGAGTGATTGAAATGGCTATCTAGATATAGAAAATATCAAAGTTTCAATTTATTTCGATTCCAATTTTTTCATTAATATTATAATTTTGAAGGCAATGAACACCCTCCGGTCGAAGCCAATGATAATCTTCTACCTGAAGCTGCGACATAACAACCTGGCGAAGCTGCCCTCCTACATCTTCCTCGGACTGGACATCCGCCATCTTACAGTACACAATAGCAGCTTGGCTGTTATCGAAGACTCTTCCCTAAGTTCTATCGGTGAGTTAAAGAAAATCGAAATATCTTCTTGATTCTTTTTCAGAAAGAATTCTATTTGTTTGACTTATAAAAGTCAATATTATCATTCCTTAATAATATGGTGTTATAATAAAACATAGTATTATATCGGCATCCTCAGAAAGGATACAGTTGCAAATCATAATCAACAACATATTTAACCGACTTATCATATATATTTTTTCCTACACTAAAAAAAATATCGCCTGCTTTAGAGCGGTCGATTACTAATAAATTCTTATAAAATATTCATATCAAACAACTTTAATACGTAGCATAGTCATAATTACGCTGTTGTTATTTCGTGTCTTGGTTTACGACGCATTACAGTTAATGAGCAGTGTTGTTTTTATTTTTGTATTTCAATTATGAAAAAGACCCTTGTAATTCTAAACTAAATTAATATATTTTTGAGCGAATACATTCATTTATAATGAAACATTTCTGGGAATGTATTTTACTATTATATTTTTTCCTGTAGACGCTAAAAATATGAAAGAGAAATTGTTACTAGACTATTTTTCAAACATATTGTTTGTAATCGTACAGCAAATTCTGAATCCATTTTGTGATCCTAATATTGCAAAATATTCCATGTAAAACTAGAAGATACACAAAATCTACAAAAAGTTGTTAACTTTATTTGTCACTGGTATTTTTGTTTGAACGAATGGATTTTCTAAAACAAAAGCAGTTTCACAAAATGAGTTTGAAATGTTTTAGGTAACAAGTTAACTCAACTTGACGTCTCGCAAAACAGCCTGGCAACGATACCGACGTCGTCTTTCACGCATCTTAATCATCTGCTTATCCTCAACATGAATCACAACAAGGTATTGTGGGTCAGATTTTGAATATTAACATATTTTTCTACGCCGCATTTTGGCAACAAAACTTCAAAGGCAAGCACTTTAATAACACTGATTAAGTTCCAAATATAAAAGTGACTGCCCTTTTTATTTAACGCACCAAGTAAAACTAATAATAGTAAGTTCTATTGACTTACTTGTGCAAACATTTTAGAAAAAATTTAAAGGTGCGTCTACGCTAGGAGAGCCGAGCACGAGCGGAGCACGAGCCGAACACAATTCGTCTAGTGTGGACCAACTTACAAGCCTCGAACGAGCGCGCTGCGAGCATTTCGTTCGTGCTCGGCTGCGTTCCGCCTGTTGTCGGTTTGTTGACGAACACAAAGGGATTTGCTTCGCGCTCGCAGTGCGCTCGTGGACGTGTTTAGTTGTACGTCCACACTTGATGCCGCGAACGACGTAGCCGAGAACGGCTCAGCTTGTGCTTCGCTCGTGCTCGGTTCGTCTAGCGTAGGCCTTAAGAAGAAACAGTTGTGGAGTATAAATTATCTATCTTTCAAAAATCTGACGGCATTTAAAATATTTTTATCTCACTGAAATATTTAATTGCTATCCTGTCAACCTTATTAGCTTCTTAATTAACCTAAGGATTTAATACAAACTTAAGGATTTAATACTTTAATACAAACTTTAATACAACTACTGTTCTGTATTTGGTTTTGGATAAAATACTTTTCCAAAGTTTAAGTAAATTTTTTAATTCCTTCAATTGAAACCCACTTTGAATGTTTTATCTCCCTACTAAAAGTATTAAATAAAAATACTTAGTATGTTTTTTAGGTAACAGCAGTCCACAACAGAGCGTTCATGGGATTAGACACATTGGAAATTCTAACTCTTTACGAGAATAGGATATCTGTTGTCGACGGCGAGGCTTTCAAAGGTTTAGAGAAGTAAGTATTAATATCAACGATTTGTTATGGATGGATACAAGTATGTTATAATAATATTCATAATACGCATAACAAGACTCAGAGAGAAATTCTCAGAGACAAATAATTGTTGCGAAGTTTGTATTTAAAAAGAAAAATGTGTCTTCCTTAGTCAAGTGACTCATTTAGTATTTGAAATTTAAAATGTGTCTTCCTTCTAGTGGTAGTAGTGTGCAGGCCACTACTGCAACCCTGAGGTCCTCAGGATGAGGGTTCGATCCCCGGATCGCAGGCTATCAGAGATAAAATTGTATTATCCCTAAACTCTAGTGTTGTTGTGATTGTCTGTAAGTTTTACAAAGCGGTGATGTGTACAAAAATGTAGATTCGCCATGTATTACACGGCATAACAAGTAACTAGCGAATCGTGGGTGTTGGCATTACAACCTTGCCTACCTCTTCGTGCAATACAGGCGTGAAGTTGAGTATTATGTTGAGTGTGAGCGAAAATAAATGTAAGCAAGAGCTGAGCACAGATTTGTGTTCATAATTTTGAGGTGCCAGAAATATTCCGTACCAGGCGTGAATATATAGACAAGTCGAAAAATGATATTTTTCAGAGCATCCATTTTACAGTTTGACCATAATCTGTAAATCATTGTTTTATGTAGTTTTTTATTGTAATACCCACCGATTTAGTCATTTATTCACCCAATAAATACAGCAATTCTAGTGCCTTGTGTAGAATTAAAAAAAAATGTATTTCGACTTGTAAAGCCTGGAATGGTATTTCTACCGCTTTCCATCTATAACCTCATTCATTTAATATGTTATCCACTGAAAACATAAATTAGAGTTTCTATAATCCGGCAAACTCTTTAGAAGGAGGCAACTAATAAGGGGAGATGTTATGAATTTTCTAACACGTTCTAGGTTTATTAATAATTATGTTTCAGGCATAGAATTATAACGCAAAACGAACATCCAACTTTTAGATAATATCTAAAAGTTGGAAGTTCGTTTTGCGTTATAATTCTAATCGGCAAAGTAATCACTTTGCCGATACGTTTCTATAAAGTTAAGATAATTATTGTAACGAATGTTTTTGACATTTTGATAAACAGTTAGGTAACAAGTTACTTTAAGGTTAGGTAAGGTTTGCAAATGATTGTTGTTAAGTTAGCTAGCGGAAAGTTGGAATGAATTATAGGTTACACTTTCAGGAAAATTACCATTTCGCTCGCTGATTTTCCTTTGCTCTCGAGTTTGAAGCAAATAATCTCATAATGTTATATTATAATAACATTATGATTATTATGTTGTTTATATTATGATTAATATAGTTCCAGATAAAACTTATTAAAATGTATGTATTGTTATATTTATGGTGTAGGTTACCTTATATATGTAAAGAATGTATTATTTCAATATATCTGTATATATATAATGATAACATATTATTATATAGCTAAACCTATATTTATACAATCATAAATATTTTATTTTACTGCCTAGTGGCAACAAGCTGCTACAGCTATCCCGGGTCGGTGAGGGATTTTTTCATTTTTCGGAAGTTGCCCTATGTCACTCTCTGGCGAATAGTAGTACTGGTTATAGCAGTACTATTTTGCATGCATTTACCTCGGCCTACCTTTTGAAAAATACAGGCGTAATGCTAGGCATTTCTGCAAAAAAAACTTGGTCATCATCGTCTATCACTATCTACACAACTCCAAAGGTGGACTCGTGGTCCTGGTATAATGGCATTAAGTCTATTTTGTGTCCTATATGTGCCTATAAAGAAATAATTAAAATATAATGAATTGCTTTCTAGGAAGTTGAAACGTTTAAACCTGGGTGGAAATGAGTTAACGGCAGTTCCGCAGAAAGCACTGGCGTTGCTTGAGAATTTGAAAAAGCTTGAGATGCAAGAAAATCGTATTACTACTATAACAGAAGGAGACTTCGCAGGTATTATAGGATAAACTCAGTATAAAAATAAATGTGGAAAGTTCTAGAAAGAATACCTTAATCTATCTTAAATCAATTTTGTTTGTTTAGGACTACGAAATTTGGATTCTCTCGGTCTGGCACACAATCAGTTACGAGAGGTACCTGCGCAGGTGTTCTCGCATTTGACATTCCTAAATTCATTGGAACTTGAAGGAAATCAAATTCAAAGGATCGACGAGAAAGCTTTTGCAGGACTTGAAGGTAAATTGAATCAGTTTATAGATAAAATATTTCCTTTCGTGACGGGTAGAATAATAAGAATAATAATGGAAAGAAGTGTAACTAAGCCAAAAAAAATATTCCGCGTAAAAAGACACAAAGTAGGCGGGGCATAAAAATGACTTTGTCGCGAACAATCGAATGCGAGCATTGTGCATGTTAATAGTGTGAGCGTTTGCTATGATTTCAGTTTGTTTGTTCGCGTAAATAGAACTATTTAAGTTGATGCGGAGCGATGTTCATATTATTATTATTATGAGAGTTACATCTCTATACATTATTATTTCTTTAAAACCGAATATATAACGGATGTTATTTTTTTTAGAAAATTTGCAGTATCTTCGACTTGGTGATAATCGGTTGCATGAGATCCCGTCAGAAGCACTTCGTCCTTTGCATCGACTGCGCCATCTGGATCTTCGCTCCAACAATATCACTTACATCAGTGAAGATGCTTTCACTGGCTATGGAGATTCCATCACGTTCCTCAACATGCAAAAGAACATGTGAGTTTATTTTAATATACTTAACTAGCTACTCCTGTACACACTCCTTTGATACGTAATTTCGTATTTTTTATAAAATTTTTACAATGTATAGGTATAATAATGAGTATCTTTTTGTGTTTCTACAGTCCTTGCCTTGTAATTCTAAGCCATGACCGTTTTCACTCAAAAAATCATCAAAGTCGTTCCAGCTGTTTAAGAAGAGTTCTCGAGAATTATATCTAGAAAGATGTAATAGTCCATAAATATTATAAACTTTTTAATGCGATTTAAGTAGCGAACCGGCAGTCGTCAACATGTTTATCACAATTTGTTATTCTGTAATTGCTTCTAGCTAAAAAAGTTCTAGTGTTGTTTGAATAAAGAAGGTCGAGGGTAAACACATCACTAAATTACCTTTATTTTCCTCATTAGCCTTATTATCTGATGCGAAAGGGTAGTCATTGCCGCTGTAATGATAATTTTCTGCCGGCTTAATGATGATGTATGGCCTTGTAGGGATATATGTTATGATGCGGCAAAGCAACATACCTATTAACGTCATAATCTTTGGGTATCTTAAAAGGGTATGTACAGTGCTTATCAAGAAATAATGTACATCGAGCATATGAAAGTGGCAATCGCTTAGTTTCGGCTTTATAGAGCGTTATCTCTGCGGTACACTGCCTTCGTAGCACCCGTAGTTCGCTATTGGTCAAAACTTGATCAAAATGGTCGACAAACGTCAAATAGGTAAGGTTCGAAAGAGATAACGCTCTACTTCTCTTCCTGAGGTCGATGTGCATTATTTCTTGTTGGAAACTGTATATTTAATTTTGTCCGTTTACCTAAATGTATCCATAGAATAACCCGAGACTTTCAATCCAAATACATAAATATTAATCTATATTATACTTTAGGCACAATCTATATTAATTTTTAATTTTTTTTTTTAATGTAATAAAAGTGGCTAACCAGCGTGCAGTTCATATTGATGTTAAGTGATGACTGCGGCCTATAGACACCCACACTATGTCACCCGAGGTCAAAATGCAGATGCGCTTCCACTCCTGAGGCATTAGGTGTTATGCCTCTGTGCCGGAAATTACAGAACCGTACATTACCACCTGACCGGAACATGATAGTGCTGAACACTACCATTTAGCGGCAAGTATATTAGGTAATGCGGTGGTGCCTACGCCCGCGAGCTCCGTCACTGGAGCTCTACCACCATTAAAAATAAAATAAAGTTTATATTACATTTTAGTGAATTACTAAATGTAAAAACACTTCGAAAGTGTACCTTCGTGTATAATATTAGTACTTTACTGTTATATGAGCGATGAATAAAGTTTTTTATTACTTGTTCAGGTTCAAGATCAGGGATCAACACTCCTGATTTCTTTCATACAACCGCTTGAACTTTGGGTTATAATTCAAGCGAACAAAGTTCGGCAAACAGATATAAGTCCGCCGCAAGCGAAAATTGAGTAATTTCTAAGCTTGATAAATGTTTCCGTTGGTGATCTAAACTGCTTAAAAGCTTTGCTTTTGCAACTTTGTCAAAACGATAACACTTTAAATAAATGATGGTACTTGATACACAAACGTTGTTATTTCACTTGTAAAAAGCGGTCAAGTGTAGAAAGTTCCCCTCCCTTACGTCCACAACTACTGAGTCTAATATTTTGAAAATCATACGGGAAGTAATTGATAATAATTACCTGTAGATAATAGAAAAACTCACAAGAAGTCTATTGTATTTAGGACAGTTATAGGAAATCTTTAAGGAATACGAAGCCCTGCGAATACTTGTGGGACTCACACTTTTTTATGTCATGAAAATGGCAAACAAGGATTTTTCACAATGACGTTAAGTAATGAGTGCAGCACACAAAGAGCAGAGGTGAAAATGCAGATGCGTTACCGCTTCTGAGCCCTAAGATGTTATGCCTCTGTGCCGGAAATTACAGAGCCGTACATGACCACTTGACCGGAACACGATAGTGCTGAACTCTACCATTTAGCGGCAAGTAGGTATATAGGTAATGCGAAAGTGCCTACGCCCTCAACCTGTCACGGTAAAATTATTACGTTAATTTTCAATATCATTATTCAGTATTAAATTGTCATTTATTATGAATATAAAGACATCTAATGCTCCTTTTGTTTTCCTGTGGAAGTGAACAAAATATTTCAAAATAAATTCAGACTACATATTTCCCTGAAATTCGTCGAGAGTTTACGATTCATTTACCAAGCGCAGCGCTGTCGAGCTTTGATTAATTTGGGGGAAAGCCCTTTGTTTTACCTATAAAACGAATTTTAACTTGATTAATGGAACGGAATCATTCGTCCAATCAATAATTTATTCCAACAATTTAAGCATTGCCATTTAAATAATGTTCCGCGTGTTTGGTTCCAATTCTTTGTGATTTTCTTATTGCCAAGATATTAATGGATTAGGAAGTATTTTATTTAAGTATTTAGGTGTGGTGTTAAGTTATTTAGCAGGTACTCGTGCACATTTGCTGTAATGTATCAATATAAAACTTGTTTTATTTCAAAATGGCGGTCACTTCAGCGCACGCGATTTGTTAGTCTTTACCTAAAGTAACAAAATTTTGGAGAACCTAATTAAAATTTCGAAGTTTTAAATTGATACGTACAGTAATTGGTACGTACAGTATCAGAACTATATCCCTCAATATGTTTATTTGTCTACTAGCGACCCGCCCCGGCTTCGCACGGATAGCATTTATTATATTGTGGGGACGCGTCCGACTTCTTTGATAAAAACGTGATATCTCGGTAAATATAAGTACGGTATTGATAAATTATAGATATAAACCTTGCTCAGAAAACCTTCCTGCCAACATTAAAATCAGGAACAAAATCCGCTTACAACTTTCCGTTATTAGCGCATACCTACATACAGACAGATAATATAGGGGGACTTTAGTTTATAATATGTGTATAATATAGTGATAATGTATATTAATATAATAAAGAGAGAATATATCTATGTCCTTTTGTAAGAGCGTAAGGAATAAACTCAAAACGATTGGACCAATTTTGAAAATTCTTTCACAGTGTAATCCTAAATTGAGTTATTTTTAACCGACTTCGAAAAAAAGGAGGAGGTTCTCAGTTTGTCCGGATCTTTTTTACGTAAAATAAGTTGTTTTTTTCATTTCTCTCAAGATCAGGATCAATGCTAATATGATATAAACCGCTACAGATTGTTGAAAATAATCTGGTGGCATATAGCGTATCTACATATCTCCCAATGATAAATTTAATATACTGATAATTTTATGAACTTGATCCAAGACATGTTTTGAAATCATAAACTGTTGTCGACAGGATTCATCAGTTGCCAACAATGGGCTTCGACAACCTCAACTCGCTGGAGACGCTCAATCTTCAAAACAATAAGCTCCAGCATATACCCGAGGAAATCATGGAGCCCATATTGGACACGCTCCGCGTGGTTGATATAATGGGTATGTACTCGTAGTATACTGTTAGCATACTGTTGTCATTGAATATTATTACAAGCATAGTTCGGAAACTCAGTAGGTTCGGAAACCACAGAATTTAACAGCAGATTATTGACCATCTTTTAATTTTAATATTTTATACGACAACGTGATTTCATTTAGATATTTTTATGGAGGTAGAAGATATGGAGTATAATTGTAGAAACAGTAAAAATGTATTAATATAGGTAAAAATGACGACAAACACTCCACAAATTGGTTCTTGACTCATTTAATTAAATTCGAGCTGAGTCAATTGGCAATTATCACTTATATTCCCATAGGAATTATAATTGACTCAGGGTATGGCCCGAGGGTATCACTGACGATCAGTTGCTCAGAACATAGGTAATTGTTTCATTAGAGTTCATCACTTTTTTTAGATAACCCGCTAATATGCGACTGTGATCTGGCGTGGTATGAGTCGTGGCTCGCCGGTCTTCGTGACCGTGATGACGAGATGATGCAGAAGAAGCGCACCGTGTGCACCATGGTGGTCGAGCACCGCGAGTATAGCGTCGCCAAGATGCCGCTCGAAAAGATGAACTGCAAGAGAAAACCAGGATTCGGCAGACCCTCCAGCGCGTACCACACTTACCCCGTGATAGCGACCAACATGTTACTAGTCGCACTCGCCAGGTGGCTCTAGATTTATCAATATTATCGTCATCTTAAGTTAACCCTATTATGTTCAAAGCGAAGGCTTGACTGGAGCCAGCTGTGGCCGGATGGCTCCACAACCGGCCTTCGCTACGATGTAAATTCAGTTGAAAACATGACGTGATGAGTTCGCGCTCAAAAATACGATACATATCAAATTTGGGCTGACTAGAACAAAATTTAGCATTATTTTGGATGAAGAACTTGTGATACTAAAGTGGTTTTTATGAGACGCGTAAATTAGTGTGATACACTGCGTATTTTTAAAATTAGGAGACCTCTACGTTAGGTTTGCCTTACTTTAGAGTAATGCCTAAACAAAAATGATGTAGCCACTGGCACTAGTTTGGAACTGTTTAGTATATTTTGGAAATTGGAAAATAAAAGCGTGATTGTAATTGCAAAGTCACAAAAACGAGCGAGCTATCTAAAATTTAACGTGTTGTTTTATCTAAACCTACGAATCTCATAATATTTTTTATCATTTACTCCTTGCCTTTGACGTACTGTACACGTATATAGTAAGCTTTTGCGCATTTACCATGTTGACTATTACAATATTAATACATTATTCTATATGCTAGTTGTAAGGGAGTGGGGCTCGAGCAATAAAAAAATGTACCTTATAACTACGTACCTATTTATATGTTATCAAATTCTAGATTTACGATCCAAAATGTTCCCTCGTTCTATTTCTTGTTCAAAAAGTAATGTATGGATTATTATTCGCGTTGTTAAATACTAAATTGTCGTATAGAGCCCCTAAATGTTCGATTTGATGTAGTTTAGCTATAGCTAATTAAGTGTTAGGTAAAGTTGTCGATATAAATTTATATTTATATTATTATGCTGTTACTACGAGTATGTTGAAACTAAGTAGCATTCTAGTTAAAGTTTTTATTCTGAACGCACTCGGAAATGTAAACGAATGGGGAAATTGTCATCAGATTGAAGTGAAGTAGGGGAGCGAGGGGCTAGTTGTAACAGGGGTAAGTAGTAACAGTGATTTTTCTCTAGGAATTTAAACTTTATCAACGTATTTTTTTGATTCAATATGGTCGTTTTAACCCCCCGCATCACGTCATCACACTTAGTGTCCCGCCAGGAGGCGCAGTGAGTGGGTGTGTGAAAGCGTTCCTTTGTCGGCAGGTAACATATTGTTTTACGTTCGTAATTTTTTGGTTGAGTTTATTACTATCAACTAATTGGAGTTTTCTGTACTTGATTTGGTGTTATAATATATGCATACATGATGTGGTATAGCGATTTTCGAGATTTTTGAGTTGATTTAATAGTGAAAGTAATAAATATTATTGGGGTTAGTTGTAACAAAATCGTGGGGCAAGTTGCACATGTTACACCTTGCCCCTATATTGTATTTTTTTTTAATGTAGTATATATTGTTATATTATATACTGTCGTGTTATTTATAATGTAATTTGTATTATTATATACGTTAATGAATAAAAATAAAAATTAAATTAAATGTTTTATTCTTGTTACAACATGCCACAATAGCTGTTACAAGTAACCCCAAGCACGGGGTAAATTGTAACACTTCCCATTTTTTACAAAAATCAAAGTTCTGAAAGATTTATTTATAAATTTGATATTTTTTCATTTAGACCGTATAGAAGAATGATTAGAGTATCAATCAAAATGTAGTTAGTGATCATTTAACCAACACATTTCAAGATATATCGTTTTTTTTCAAATATTACAACTAGCCCCTCGCTCCCCTAATCGCTTTTCTTGGAACTAGTGCATGATTACGATTATTGAGATTAAAATTATTTTTATTAATAAGTTTTGTAATATTAGTTTTTCATATTAATATAATTTTATCTTTATTTTGTTGAATATGTATTGTCGTTACAGCTATCAGTCTATGAGTTTTCCTTGCTCTGATTACTTCGTAGCTTTAGATGTCTTTATTTAGTTAAACTTGCCGTAGATTTTATCAACTTTAAGTAATGGAGTAATAAATGTGACTTTAAACATAATTTGCTTCACGACATTGTTTTGCGTTATTTTTATAGTTACTGCATGTTACTGCTAGAGCACTCGGGAGATTAAAGATTCCAAATTTAAATCGTAGAATTTAATCATAACGTAGATTCATATTTCCTTTTTCTCGAGTGTCAAAACTGTTGCAAGCAATAATTTTATAGCTTAATGTGACGCAATGTCACGCAACAAGTGAACTTAATCGAGTGATATCGATGTAACGAAAAACATATCCCTTAGTCTGAATTACATAAGTACGTATTATAAGTATATTCAACATATTATATATACATGTTTTGAAAACGTAAAGCTTTTGTGATAAAATATCATGAGTTTAAGCATGATTGTAATCAATTTATTTGTCCCCTACATACCTTGGAGGTAAATGTTATATATGTGTGATTGTATTCAAAATATTTTAGAGAAAAAAAATGTAACGCGTGTATGACGCGAGATTGAATACAAATTTTTGTATTCATTTACACGCGTTGACATATTTTGCATAGATTTTAAGGATGTTGTCACACTACTCGTCGGCTTAGACGAAGATTATATTAAACACGATTTTGGTAGTTGCACAATTTATATAGAACAGTTTATACCTATGCACTTATCAATACTTATGCATTTAATATTGATCGGAGTCCGAAAACCTGATAATGTAAGGGTCATACCGTCTTTATATCGGTACTGAGATGACATATTAGATTATAATTATTATATTTCTCATTGTCATTTTATCGGTGTTATAAATGTTGTGCTGTAAATGTTCAGTGTAGTATTTGTCGCTTTCTTCGATATAGTATCTGACGCAAGTTAACGTAAAGTGATTATCTCATTTCAAATAATTGTATAATGTAATTTTGAACGTTAACTTTAACGATAGCATCAATACAATTTTCACTGGTGGTAGAGCTCCAGTGACGGAGCTCGCGGGCGTAGGCACCACCTCATTACCTGATTTTCTTGCCGCACTATCGTGCTCCGGTCAGGTGGTAATGTACGGCCCTATAATTTCCGGCACAGAGGCACTTTAGGCCTAAGGAGTGGTAACGCATCTGCATTTTGACCTTGGTCTTAGTGTGGGTGTCTATAGGCTGCAGTCATCACTTAACATCAATGTGAACTGCAGGCGTGTTTGCCACTTCCATTACATAAAAAAACAAACACTTTAATTCAAGGAACAGAGGCGAGGAAGTGACAAATGTTGGACGTTTTTATTTTAATTATCAGATTTTAAATAAATCTGATAATTAAAATAAAAACCATGATTATTACCGTCACTTCTCGACTAATGTGCCTTTAACAACCTTAACATAATACAAAAATCTAATGTACTAAAGTAAACTTACTTTGACAGTCTGACAGACTCAGTCAGTTATATTATCGCAAAATTATTTTTTTTTCAGATATACGCGACGCAAAATAAAAACATAATCTAAGAGTTTTGCATGTAGGTATTTCGTTAAAATATGTAAAATATTCTTTTTAATCGATTTCAAAAGAACCAGCATAAAACATATCGGGAAAGTGGAGCGAATTAAATGTAAACAAATAAAGCACCACCAACCTAACACCTTGCATATCAATTAGCATTAAGACCCATTTACAAAAAAAAGTAATTTTATAATAAAATAATATTCATTGTTGTCATAAATCGTTGTTGTGGGAATGAATGGCTTATCGTGTAATGGAAATCGATATTAATGAATTATCTTATTGTAGGGATATTTAATATAAATATGTCAGTAATAATGGGTGGCAGTGTCTCAATATACTCTCACATTCCATTGCTTCTATGGAAATACTGTATTTGCTCTTCAAAGTTTAGATAGTAGTTATAATATTATGTTAAAGTAATCATTCAAAATGTAATGGGTTAACATAGTATTTGAATTATATGAATGTTATAACATAGTACGATGTATGTATCTCGGTTTATAGTCACATTTATTATTTGTATGTTAACTTAAGTGATCTGATTCTAATATTGACATTTTGCTGTAAAGGTGTATTAAACATTTGGTTTTAATAAAAATTAAATACGACTATATCGTTGTTTTATTCATTTATTTGTTAAATGAGTGCATTTTTGCACCTAATTGTTAAAATACTTACCTAAACCTGTAATTTTTTTTTGTTTTGTCATACTTGTACATTAATTACATGCCTTGAGTTTCACCACTGGACTTGAACAAAATAATTTTGTTCAAGTCCAGTGGTGAAACTCAAGGCATGAATAAATTCAAATAAAAGCATTAATTAAAAAATTACTTAACAAATAAAAAAATGACAAATGTAATAATAAAAGTAACATTAATCTTTTTTAGTTACTGCAGAATGTATTGCCCGTTTTTGGGTTAAAAGATGCCCTTAGGTATGATCTGACAGACATTTTTAAGGGTATTAACATTATCCAGCTCGGCCAGTTACCGTTAAAGTTATGACGTCATTCATCGATTTTCAATAAAATAGCAAATAAGAATAATCACATATTTATGCATGTGAAATAAAAAATCCTGACCGGACTCACTAACTACAATATCAACGCCTAACCAAAACCCTTTGTCCAGAAAGCCTGAAAATTTTCTCAAGTATTGGTAATACGTTGTACACGAACAAAAAACATAACTTTCTTCGAAATGACTCCATCCAAAACCCATTCCGCTTTGTTTGTTGTTTTTACTACCGCTCTATTGGAATGGTTTGACCGTCTTCATAGAGCAACAGTCCGCCGCGGCCGGTGGTCCGTGTTGCTCTATGACCGCCATTGTTCGGTTGACTGACTGCACTAGCGGAAGAATTTCATCCCGACACCTTCCAATCAATTAAACATATCAAGTAGTAAACAAAAGCATAATATTAATATACCTACGAGTATATCATTGACCATATGATGCACTAAGGCATCGTTGGAGGAGGCTTTTGTTCAGCAGTGTAAGTCTTTCGGCATAAAAAAATGATGCTGATGATGAAGGATTTTTTGAATAATCAGTACTTAAAAGTAAAGAATATGATGATTTCAAATTTGTTTATTAGCAATTACTTACACGCAGACGAATTTACGAGCTAAAGCAAGTTGCTGATGTTTCTACTATACGGTGGTAGAGTTGACCAAGCGGGTGTAAGCACCCCCGCCCCCACATTACGTAATCTACTTGCCGCTAAATGGTAGTGTTCAACGCTATCGTGTGTGTTACCTAATGTTCCTACGATGTTGTGTATTAAACATAATGAACAAAAAATAACTTAGACCTCACTGGTTAACGCATCTATCTTTTTTATGTAGTTGCTTATAGGCTACAGTATTAACTTACCATCAACGTGAACTATGGGTATATTACTAATCAGCCTATAGACGTCCGCTGCTGGACTAAGCCTTTCCTTGAGCACGCCAACTACTCCGATCCTGAGCAGCTCGCATCCAACCGACGAACTATGACGACGAACTATGGGTATATTGGGTATGCTTAATTGCTACTTCATGACATAAAAGGAAATACAAAAAGTGCAAGTTATTAGCAGCAGTATAGCTGCTACTGTAGTTGAGCAGTTATAAAAAGACAAATGAAGTCGCCGAATAGTTTACTAGTTAGCTTGAGCGAGCCATTCCCTTGCATTTCCCAACGGAATAGAGCTCGTAATGAATAAATCCGTTGACAAACAAAAGTTGTGAACTTTCATGCATATAACATTTCGTTTGGTTCAAGCAAACAGCTAGTTCATACAACAACTGGGATTTGAATAATAGTTGCAGATTTATTACAGCAGATTTAACAGTAATTCATGAAATCGTTTGCAGTATTATTGAATGTATTACAAAAAAAAATATATTTTTCTTAGCAAGCAATGAATTTCACTTATGTAATTCCTCTTTACACAGGATATCTGATATGATGTCTAAGAGAAAGAGAGAGAAGTTTATTTTAATTATTATATTCAAAAATATTTTGTTTTTAGCTATGAGACAGTTTGTCTGGAAAATACGTTTTTTGTTGATGTTGTAAAAACATTTTTCATTATATTTTTGTTCTATTTTTTTTTATGTCAAAGGATTGACAGACAAGCAGACGGGCCATATGATGGAAAGTAGTCACCGTCGCCTATGGACATTTGCAACACCAGGGGAGTCGCCAACGCGCTGCCAGCCCTGAAGGACTCTTTTGACGCCATTTTTGAAGAACCCCATATTGTAGCACCGAGGGAACACCTCAGATGGAAGTTCATTCCACAATTTACACGTTCTGGGCAAAAACGAACGTGAGAACCGCACCGTTGAACATTGCCAAGTGTCCAGTCGGTGAGGGTGGAACTTCTCTCTTCGGCGGGTAGTGCGGTGTAGGAAAAGAGACGGTGGCACCATGTCGAACAGTTCGACAGAGCACTCGCCATTGTAGAGAAGGTATAAATAAAACACGGTTCATTAGTATGATCAGTGTTTTATTGATTTTCACATAGGTATATCGCTATACGAAAATGAAGTCAACATTTGCACACTATTTAATTTTAATACTAGAGCCCACGTCCTTGAAAGGGCTTAGGCAACTTTGCGTTAAGCCGATGCTGCTGCTATTCTGGTAAGGTAAGGACCAATACTTACTGATAGTAGATCTTCGTGTTACTCCTTAAGCTCCGGTACTCTACAGAATTTTTTAATCTATTTGCCGTTAAATGGTAGTGTTTAGCGCTATCGTGTTATGTTTGGCTGTTTGTCAGATCCTTAACGTCTGGTACAGACGCACCACAGTTTAAGGTCACAGGTGGGGCCACTCATCTACTTTGAAATCGTGAATGGTTTTTTTATCATCAAATTTTTAATAAACTAAGGCGTACTAAAACCTAAGAATTATTTATGTACAAAATATACTGCTACGATACGTAGCTTTGCGCTACGACAGCGTGAACAAAAATATACTTCGTGACGGAGTGTAGGAAATGTAAAAATTGACAAAGGTCATGAACAGCGACAACAGAACCTCTATCGATGGTCATACACAATAATAGGGACAGTAAAACTAGGCACACATTTTTTACTCTTACTAACAATGTTTTAATTACAACCGATAGAATCGTCGTAGGACTTATACAGGTAGAGTTCTAGAATCGTAGCGACCAGGACGTAGGCACATTACCTTATCTATCTGCCGTCGAATGGTGGTGCACTATTGTGTTTCGATTAGATGTTGCCAATCTTATAAGACAAAAAAGTAGTTCACTTTATTGGCACATCGACCCAAAATGAGTCTCGGCCTCCGATACTAGAATACAGCGCCGCCTCTCTCCAGTCTTCGACTTGAAGGTCACGGATATCGTTTAGCGCCTCATCACTCTAGCGATACCAGGGATGACCAACCTAAGTACGAGATGTCTCTCCATTGCATAGATAGTCGCCAACCAAAGGTCCTCCTTCGCTACACTGTTGTTCTTGTAGCCTCGCATATACAGGTTTCTCAACAGAAATTAAAGCCTACACTTTTAACCTTGGTTTCTAAGGTCTGAACCGCTTCTGCCGAATGATTTTCACTTTTACTAAGTAGAAATAATCCACGTAATTGTTCCATAATATTTACACGTATTTCATCAAAATTCAGGTGCTTATCTCTGTGTATAGGTATAATAGTTTAAACTTGTTTAGCATCTATATCGCCGTTCTCTTTATATCCCAAAGGTTGACTGGGAGAAAATGCCTGTCATTAAGTCCACCTTTATATACCATCTCTGTGCATAAAAAGAATAAATAAATGAATTACGTACGGTAATGAGCATATAATTGGATTATGATAAGGTTGAAAATTGTTAAGTATTTAACGACAAATAGCTATGATTAATGTTTCACGGCAGTTTAATTATGCTAAACCACAAATAACATTAATTTATTTGGTAGCTCAAATAAATAAAGCCGAAATCACATTGAGTTTAATGATAGTGAATTATTACAAAGAAACGAAGCTACGAATTAGTCGCTGTTGGTTTTGTCAATATAACCAACGCTAGGGGCGGTTTCACTGACGGCGGCAATCGCGAACAAATGATAATACAGCTGTCCAAACATGGAACAAACAAATTGACTTTTTGTAGTCGTTATATTACAACATCATTTATTTGGAACTTAGGCTATGTTTAAGTTAAGAATACCTAAATGAAAGTGAGGGTTTACAGATAAATGAGAAGAAGGAAGCAAAATCTATAGATTATCTGTACTAATATGTCTCAATATCGTTCTCAATAAGTGGATTTATGTAAATCTTTTCCGAGAATTAAGTTCTTTAAACCTAAATCTAATATTATAATGACAGATCATTTGTATTTTGGTTTGTATCGACTGAGCTAAAAACTGAACTGATTTTAATAATTCTTTCTTCAGATGTTATTTATTACTGAGTGACAAACTCGTAGGTTATATTGTTAGTCGAGATACGTTAAGGATTTGTACAACAATCTAATAATGTAACCTGAGGTGTAATTTTAGAGTTTTGGCGGGAACCTTGAAACAGGCATTAGTTTATTTCATTTTCTTGGTGCATTTTTGAGTTATATTAAATAAAGTTGGTGGCATTTTGTTTGATATAGGTTTATTACAGTGCCCGTGTATAGTGAAATGACAATAAAAGCATAAAGGTGGACACCTAAACTGTATCGCTATTATGCTTTGTCTCGTTTCTTCATACGCACTGTCACATAAGACCCTAAATTTAACCGCAATGAGACGTCATGGTACGGGCCCTAAAAACTGAATCAATGTGATTCACAACCCATAAAATATCTTACTCTCGGAGCCCAAATAACATTTTCCAAAATAATTTGAGTAAGAATATTTTGGGCCGTTTAATCCAAAAACATCTTTGAAACCGTACAAACAAAAATTGATTTAAACGTCTTTCTGTGAAACTTGGCAGTGAAATAATGGAACGAGCTCTTGTGCCTACTCAAACGTGACTGCCAGTGGTCCTTTAATAGTACAACGCTTTTCAGCGCCTTCTTGACTGTTTCACGAGAGCGTTTACATTCAAATGTTGCCTTAGTTAGCATATTGCCAAATTTCTTGTTATCATCATTGTCTTTTTGTTTGGTAGTTTTGAGTGTTTTTTGTAGATATTTGTGTATATGTGTTTTTATGTAAGGAAAGTGGTAAACAAGCATACAGCTCACATTGATGTTAAGTGATGACTGCAGCCTGTAGACGTCGACACAAAAACCAGAGGTCAAAATGCAGATGCGTTGCCACCCCTGACATATAAGTTTTTATGTCTCTGTGATAGTCATTACGAGGCCATACATTACCATCTAAACGGAATAAGATAGTGCTGACCACTACTATTTGGCGGCAGATAGAGGTAATGCGATGCCTAGTTCCGTCACTAGAGCTCTACCGATAGTAAAATAAAATATTAAACGTCAAACATTACAACACACAACACATACACAAACCACCAGTGTTTTAGTTTTCTGTAGTTAACTACAGAAAACTAAAACACTGGGATTCATTATTCAGTTTCGATGACCCGGTTAGTCCAGCGGTGCGAAAGCACCGTTTGATTCTAAGGGTCGCGGGTTCGATCCTCGCATCGGAACAAATAGTTGTATGGCCTACAGATATTTGTTTCGGGTCTGGGTGTTTGTGTATGTGTTGTATGTGTTTGTACACCTAGATATTATATAAACCTGTGTCGTAGATGCCGACAACGGCATCTACGACACAGGTTTATATAATATCTAATGTGGAGTTGTGAGTGCAAGCGTGTTTTTTTTTTATTACTTATTTAATAGTCAAATGTTGCCGTAGTTAGCAAATTGCCAAATTTACCACTATTTTGATTGGTTGAGTACATGTTTACTTTTACGAATGTGCGAAAATTATTGTGAATATATTGTGGGTCAGTAAAACAATGATTTAGGGCTTGATTTTGACTAGATGTTATTCATCTAGAGAAAATCAAGCTAGATGCTTGATGTAGTCGTTTAGCGGGTAATCGCTGGATGAAGGCGGTCCAAGCCCGTTGGCAATCTTTGGGGGGAGGCCTGTTTTCCAGCAGTAGGCGTCTTTTGGCTGAAATGATGATTATTATTATTATTATTTATTTATTTGCTTGTCACATGGTTATAAGGTCTTACAATTAAATATTTTGTAGTTACATGTAACACCCCGTAGGGGCACTGCAAAATTATGAGAACATTTCATGTACATATAATATTTTACATTACAATATAAACTTATGACTATAATCTTAAATGAAGACATTTAAATTCAGATGATGATGATGGCGATGATGAATCTGTTGTGCTGTGTCTAGTGTTGCCAGTGATTATGTATTTATCTTATATTAAAATGTAGCTGTTATAAGTTTCCGCAGCCGTAACGCTTTTATTGTAATATTTTATTTATAATTCTGTATTGATGTGAGTGAATATATATGAAATCCACGTCTATCGTTTTACAATCACGTTCCAACTTCGGATATACTGAAATAAATATCAGGTTCACCGCTTGTGTCTTGAACAAACGACGTTGCAGTTTGTCTGGAAATAATTATCTTCGTGGGTTACAATTTTCTACATTTCTCCAAAGACAAGAAAAAAATAGAGATAGGTAAATGTGTTTTGACGTGAAATGTGAATATGATTATAATATTTTATTTTACCACTTTGTAGGAATTATAAGTATATATGTTCATGCTCAATCATGTTCATGATGTAAATCACATCTCTCTAGTACCAACTTCGAGTTGTTCAAGAGTTTGATCTAAGTAGCGAAGACAACACACACACACAACGTGTAACACAACACGACAGACGGACACGTCGATAAACTAAAAGGGCTCCTTGTAGCCTACAGAACCTTAAAATTAAATGTGTGCACGATCGTGTAAAGTCTCGTATGCGGTAGGCAAAGAGCGAGAAGAGCCAAGTCTTTCCATATTTACACACCTCCCGTGCCTCTTCTTCTTCTCCCTCTACATATAGGTATGCTGTTGCATAAGAGTAGTCTTATGAAACAGCATACCTATATGTAAAGTATGTAACGTATGAGTCCTCACCGGACTCGACGACATTTCGGTGAAATACATGAAGGATCAACAAACACATTTTACTTTTGTTTGATTATTAGGAAAATCCCAAGCACAACTTGATTCAGTGCTTTACGTTCATTTGAGTGGTTTCAGTTTATTCGTGGCTGAGTTAAGAAGTTAAAGTTCGAGCAACACATGAATTCTAGGCGCTATCAACTTTTTAATATCATAACCTAGGATGGTTCATGATAAACAACATTTCACATGAGGTTGAGAAGAGTTTCTTGTTTATTTTTCACGCTGCATAATCTAGAGGTTGTGGTTTCAAACTTCGTCTGTAAATATATAATATAATTAAAAGGTGATGCAATAAAATATTCCACATCGAGCCTACGAAAGATACAAACGGCTCCTTTCGACTTCTTAGAGCGTTGTCTCTGCTGCACATTGCCTACGTAAGCATGAATAGTTCACTATTGGTGGTAGAGCTCCAGTGACCGAGCTCGCGGGCGTAGTCACCACCGCATTACCTAATATACCTACTTGCCGTTAAATGGTAGTGTTCCGCACTATTGTGTTCCGGTCAGGTGGTAATGTACGGCCCTGTAATTTCCAGCACAGAGGCATTACACCTTGGGCCTCAGGAGTGGAAACGCATCTGCATTTTGACCTTGGTCTTTTTGTGGGTGTCTATAGGCAGCAGTCATCACTGAACATCAATGTGAACTGCATGCTTGTTTGCCACTTCCATAACATAAAAAAAATGGTCTAATCTTGATTAATAAGGTCGACAAATGTCTTATAAGTGAGGTGCGAAAGAGATAACGCTCTGCAAACCCGAAATAAGCCGAAGTCTCGTTCCTGAGGTCGTTCGGAGGTTGTTGGAATACTTATTACTTTATACTTCTTATTTCTTGTAAGTAGGTATATCAAAAGTTCATAATATTAACAAAGTTTCTTTTTCATGAACCATATCATAGCTATTTAGGTAAGATACTTCAACAAATCAGGCCAATACGTCTTGGAAGCAACAAATTTTGACGCGGTAGAAAATTTCCGGTCGGATATTTCCCGTTGATGTCGATCCGAAGTGACGTCAAGGCGAAGTACGGGCGATCACCTTTAACGAGTCTGGTTAGTGGTATTATTTCTCCTAAGGCTCTGATCTGCCATAGATAAGAAAAAGATAGAGAAGAATAGCATAACTCACGAATGCCTTGTCCTCAAGAGGTAGATAGGAGTAGACATACCTACTTACAATGATGGTCTTTGGGAGAAGGAGGATTATCAAAGCAAATTAGAGTGTCTAAATTCCACTTGTATAATGCATATATTTATCATCAACATAATATTATATTAATATATTATATTTAAGTATACACTTAACTCACGATAAAACCCCCTCGGGAGATAAATATTAGCTCCTGACGGGCTGCAGGCTACAGTCCAACTTTTCAGTTCATCTCGAGACGGCACTAGTCTAATTCACTGATCAATTGGCTGCCGCAAGGGGTTCTCATCCTAACAGATCTTTAGGCCAACAATTAACGTTGGGAATTTGTATATATTGAGCAACTGGTATGAAAACTTCGTAAGTGCGATTCAGAGCGTCATCGTCATTGTTCAAGCTTCACAAATATTTATAGTGGTTCACAATTACTACGTCATCTACTGTGAGTTATGGGCGAAATTATTCCCTTCTATTACAGTATTACGTCTTAAGTATTGTACGCTACATTTTTTTAGTACAGAGAGCCAACGCTTCTATACCTATCCAACCATTACAAAGGCTCAATGTGAATTGTATGTTTGTTTACTAATTTCATGACATAATACAGTATTGTATTCTAAACAAAATATATGACTGTGTTGAAGTTTGTGTAAATTAGTACATGGTTAATATAATCTACAGCCGTGCATCGTTGTTTTACTATTCGGCGGTTCCGGTGACGACTGATTAGCTTGTTGATGTGGATTATGCCCGTTCCTGTGCGAGATTCGGTAAATCCTTTCTTACTGCTCCTGTACATTCTGCAACATGTCAAATTTCGGCTTCCAGTAATTTCATATGTGCTTTTTCTGTCATTCACTCAGTCGCTTATTCAATCAGTCTCTTGAGTTTTCAATCATTAATTAATGGTCTTTTAAATATTGATTCTACGAGAAAAGCATTTCCCATAGTTTCCTAAGATAGGAAAATCACCTTCTTAGTTTGACTTTCGTTGTGTAAGGCAATAAAATGTTATATTATCCAAAAAATGTGTGCAGTAATAAAAAACAACGATATATCATCTTGATTCGTGGACGGAACACTCTAAACTGCATACCTATGAGACTAAGCAACGGCTAGGCGGTTCACTAAGTGTTTTATTATTATATTTAAAAAAAAAACATTAATTTCTAATATGTATGGACACAACAGTAGATAGATACTTAATTAATAAAACAGTTTAAGAAAATAAAAGGATTAGGAGTAGGTACTATGATAATTCATCTAACACGACAATGCTGTTCGTTTAATCAGTCCTCATAGTCTTCCTTCACTCATTATTCACAAAACATGGAAAGCTGAAAATTTAGTTTCATTTTCCGTTTCAAAGAATTTCAACCCAAATGTGTAATGAATAACTGACTTAATTAGTAAACTGTAAATATAAATTAAATAAATTAGAAAATCGAGGTTCAAGTGGTTAAAATAATTATGAAGATACAATACAAGAAATGTCTTTTGCATGTTTATTTATATAGAAACAAGCTGTGCCGGCAAACTTCGTATCGCATTAGAAAATAAAAAAAAATGTCCAAAATGTTATGAAAAATAGAAGTTGGCCGATTCTCAGACCTACCCAATATGCTCAATAAGTTTCATGAGAATCGGTCCAGCCGTTTCAGAGGATTACGGTAACTCACATTGTGACATGGAAATTTTATATATAAGATATTCAAACATAGTCTACAATTAGTGCCTCTATGTGCAACATCGCTTTTTTCTGATCCTACATATTTAACGAAATATATTTCTCGCTCAAATATCGTGGCACAAATCCAATCAATCATCCCTAGAAGCGACAAGATAAAACAACAATGGCTATAAATTTTGCTCATATCATATTGTATTAAATTACGCCGTTTTTATTAATAATCTTCGGCTGTGTTCATTGATATACAAAAATGTATATCAATGGCTGTGTAGCTTGTATATTTGCCTCTGATCCTTACTAGCTTTCTCAGATTCTTCAGTGTCTGCATTGCGATCTGCTGATTGCTTTGCGTAGAGGCATGTTTCCTGAAACCATGTTTTTCATCTGTAAAACAAAATAAACATTGAAAGTTTAACTCCAAGTCAAATACTGTCATTGTGCGATTTATAGACAAAAAACTAACTAATCTAAGATAACAAATATTACGAGACCATAAAATCACACATATATAATTTAAAACTATCGTTTAGCGGCTGCCCATGTGTTGTGCCAGTGATTTTCTGCGTCTGCAAAGTTAAAAGTTCATTTTAATTTTTTATGTCTATTTTAGCTCACCGCTTGCTAATATTCGAATATGTATCATTAATAATTTGTTAAAATGAGCGTGTGAATTCCGAGGTCCACGCGGTTTTATGACCAAATTTCACACAATACATTTCCAGCTATCGCGGTTGCTACATGAATCCAATCATTCATCGCCGGAAGCGCCTCGATTAAACAGCCGAGGCTATAAATTGCGCCAATAGTGTATCAAGCTACGCATAACGCAGTTTATATAATAATCTAAAAAGACTAAGGAATGTATGTATCTTCACGCCAAGTCCCTTACAGGATAGACGGAAAGTGTGGAGCAGCAATTTTTTTTTTATGTAATGGAAGTGGTAAACAAGCATGCAGTTCACATTGATGTTAAGTGATGACTGCAGCCTATATACACCCACACAAAGACCTAGATCAAAATGCAGTTATTTGTTATAACAAAATTAATGATTAAAATTGATCCGGAATCCGTTTACGGTTTTGACGACCCGGTTTGTCCGGCGGTGTGAGATGACCGTTCAGTTCGAGGTTCGATCCCCACACCGGGACAAATATTTGTATGGCTTACAGATATTTGTTTCGGGTCTGGTGTATGTGTTGTATGTACAACGGCACCCACGGTTTTTGTATCTAAGGCTGTGACACAGGTTTATACCTAAGGCTACCAGGGGCTGTGAGTGTAAGCGTAAATTATTTATTTACTTAGTCAAGTATATTAACGATACTAAAATGTCAACTAAGACAATACGGGGTGGCGATTGATTTATTTTGTTTAGGGCGCGCGCCGGGCTGACTGCATTACTTCGGACCAATTTCGCTAGTGGCATTCTGTAGCGAGACATACCCACTTTCTTTTAAAACGACCAATGTTTTTCATTCTTATCTCTTGAATAGGGTTGCCGAGTTAAGTCCCGTTTCATAAGTTCCATTTTATACGGATAAACTTTTGTTAACGGTATTTCTTGTATAGTTTACGTTTCTTTGCTAGTTTCGCTTGGAAATTGAAAAATATAACAGCTGCGAGCTAACTACAAACAGGATGTAAATGATTATGAAATTTTGAATTTTGTTAATGATACTGTACTTAATACAAGATAACATCACATTTAAATTATGATGATGTACTCCTTGACGTTATCCGTCAACGGCAAAAAGTTTTCATAGATTCGTGAGTGTGAGCGGATATGGCTCGCAAACCCGAACATTGTTTGGAAAGTCCTGTTGCAAAACCGACCTCGTACAACATGTAACGGGAGTAATTCACATGTTCAAGCACCCGGATTAGGAAATCGAATTATAATCATAAAAAATTAACTGAAATTACATGTTTATTTATTAAATATTTCTTATTTAAAAAATAAGTTGTCTTTAATTTGTACGAACAGCTACTATAACTAAAGTAGTGCGTAAAATGCAACAAAATGTATAGTTTTGTGTCATGAAATCAAATTACAACCACCAATGATGCATTTTTCTGTTTGACCCTTATTTGTACACGTCAGGGAAATACTAATAGTTTTGTTCAACCATAGATCTGTTTACTAATGACCTGCGTTAATTATAATAATATTACGAAAATGAAACTCAGGGGGAAAGTATGAGTCAGGGTAATTTATCTTCTCTTTTATACAGAGTATTTAATGCTCTTTCTGTTTGTTAAGTGGTATCAAATTATGATGTCAATAATATTTAATGACAAAGGTGCGGTCGGGGACTCTTATCAAAGCAGCTATTAATTAAAGGTATGATTCTGAACTCCGCTGCACGCAACAGTGCTGCCGCCGCAGTGCTGCCGCAGCACCATATATCTCTGTTTTCTACTGAATTGCTGCCGCGACTTTGTCGCGTAGCTCGTACTGTAATCTCATCTAAACTTAAAGAGAATATAGTATAGAGACCAGTAGTGCTGCGGCAGCTTGCGGCGGCAGCACTGCTGCGTGCAGTGGAGTTCGGAATCGTACCTTTTTTATGTTATGGAAGTGGCAAAGAAGCATGCAGTTCACATTGATGTTAAGTGATGACTGCAGCCTATATACACCCACACAAAGACCGAGATCAAAATGCAGATGCGTTACCAGTCCTGAGGCCTAAGTTGTTATGCCTCTGTGCCGGATTTTACACGGCCGTACATTACCACCTGACCGGAACACGATAATGCTGAACACTACCATTTAGCGGCAAGTATATTAGGTAATGCGGTGGTGCCTACGCCCGCGAGCTCCGTCACTAGAGCTCTACCACCAGTAACTTTTAAATTTATTATTTTATGTATTTCTTATTTCATCAGTGGTGAAAATATAAATTCATCATCAGCTCCTAAGATTGCCACAACTTTACGCCCTGCAGCGATTTTCCGCGTGTGTGTGTTGCCAGTGATGACATACGGAATTGAAACGTGGTCGCTCGCTATGGATCTCATAGGAAGGCTCAAGGTCATGCAGAGATTAATAGAGAGATTTCTTGGAGAGTGCGAGATCGAAAATGTTTTTGCTACCTATTCTTATTTAACTAATATACCAAGCTACATATGTCGTACGTTTTTCCGACATTTTTAATTTTGTTTTATTTTTATATATACGAGTAGTTACCTACTATTATCTACTACACTAGCGCGGTAACCTGTAGACATAGACAATATTATGCTTATTATACTATATGAATGTGTTTATAAGAATATATACGGCATCTTGCGTGAAACTGAAACGGTATGTTGCAGTGTCAAAGCACTGTAACATTTAATGAAGGTGGCAAACAAGCATGCAGTTCACATTGATGAACACGATAGTGCAATATAGATAGCAGCAGATAAATTAGGTAATGAGGTGGTGCCTACGCCATCGAGCTCCTACACTGGAACTCTACCACCTTCTGGTGGTAGAGCTTTATTATTATCCTTTTCTGTTGCATTTTTCAATAGACGAATGATGCTGGTCCTGGTGATTAAGTTCATTAAACGCATCTGATCGATTGTCGGCAACTAACGGGTGACAAATCACCATTCAAAACTTTTGGTAGGTACACAGAGAGATCGAAAAGTTGTGAATGAGAAGTTCTTGAAAGTAAACTTTAATGTTAAGCTTCTAACTTCTAATTCAGATTAGAGATCGAAGGTAACTTGTATCTTGAAAATACAATTTCGGATTCTGGTAATTAATTGAACGTGAATCGAGTAGGTAGGGAATGACATGATCGTGTAGGTATACGCCGTTGTCAGTCTTTGAAATTCTATGGCGGTAAAACATATTGTTGACGTGGTTGTTTACAATCAATGCACACTAGGTTCACAAATATCGCCCTATCCATGACTAAATGTAAGGAAAAAACGGGAGTAATGCATTCGAAATTATAAAAAATAAACTGTTTTAAATTGTTTTAGTTTTAAACGACTTCAAAAAAGGAGACTATCATTTCGACGCATATGTGTGTTATAAGTATTCATATTTTCATATTTATTTCCGAGAAATAATCTGCAAGTGACAATGAGTTTATAATCAACACTTTCCGACGCAAAACTGAATGACACTTTTATTTCATGCGCGTTTGATCAAAATGGCCGCTTATTTATTATCAGGAGCTTAAAAAGTATAAAATTAACTATCGAATAGAAAAATATTCATTTCATAACTCGACAACAAAACAACTTTACAGTCTTCGAGTAGCTTAGTATTATCCCTACTAATATTATAAATGCGAAAGTTAATCTGTCTGTCTGTCTGTCTGTTACCTTTTCACGTCCAAACGACTGAACCGATGTTAATGAAATTTAGTACAGAGATAGCGTTGACTTTGAGAAAGAACATAGGCTACTTTTTAAACGATAGCCACGCGGGCGAATTCGCGGGCAACAGCTAGTTCTATATAAGTCGCGGAAATAATAACGCACAAGGAACAAACAAAAGATAAAATCAACACTTTCTGACACAAAGCTAAATGGCCTGTCTAAAGGACACTTTTAATTCATGCGCACTTTCTCAAAATGTCGCCTTCCTTTTATACTTACACTGCACTCCCGCGATAGTCACTCGTGAATAAATAACAACAGCACTGAGATATAAATTAAAGATGACGTTGCATGAGGCCAGAAATGCAAAAGCACCTGCTCTCACGGCTTAAACTCATTGAAATATGTCCGAATAACGCCAAATAATGTAAACACACGTCGTGCAACGGGTGCAAAATGCATGCGCTCGATTCTGCTACAACATACCACCTAAAACGCATATAACTCCTTTCCTTAACAAAGGTAATCTTTTGAAAATGGACAATCGTAGGAAATTACATTTAGCCACTTTACTCTTCGGCATTGTGCAAACTGGTAGACCCGATTATCTCTTTAAGAAACTATCTTGGGCACGGGATCGCGACCGACAATGTCTCAGAGCCACAACCAAACCTCTGATCATGCCGAAACATAGAACAGCAGCTTTCCGGGGTAGCTTCAAGTTTGCCGCCACCCGTTGCTGGAATGATCTTCCGCCCCCTTTGCGAGCTCTGAAAACACAAAACACATTTAAACTCAGATTCAAAAATATATTGTTAAATGAACAGAAGTCCGAAGTAATGTAATGCAGTTACTCACTCTCGTAAAGACACCTCACGTGGGCGTTGTGTAGCCGGCACTTCCATTTATCCGATCAATTTAATTTCACGGGACTCACAAATATACTTGATATAAATGGATTCCCTGGTACGACGCTATAGTTATCAAGTTTACCAACCACGTTGCGTGCCACGTGGAACATTTATTTAATTTTTCAGGTATGTAGGTACATAATTTCTTCTCTCACCATATTATGACACTTGACACGTCACTTGACGTCACTCACGACAGTGACAGTAAACAAAATGGCGGACGGTGGTGGTAGCTGCATTCCGTTTATGCGACTGTCTCTTTTTATTATTATTTTTTCCTTTATTATTATTATTATTTATTTTTTTTTAATTGTTTTTATAAATATTTTAATATTTTATTTTATTTATCTGTTGGTTTGAGTATTTATGTATTCTTTTCAATTTCCACTATTGCGGCTATTTACGTAATTTTATTTCTAAGCTTTATAGGTATATAGGTATTTTTAAATTATTTTATTTTAGGTACATATGTTTATTATTTTATTATCGTAGTGTAATATATATATGTATTGATGGTAGTTTACTTAAATATGAATAATATATAAGAAGTCTATTTCTTTCTGGCTATTTGTTTAAGAGGTTCAGGCATTGCCTGGCAGCTTGAAGTTCGTGATGCCACTAGGACCCACCAGAATATCAGCGCTGCAGTCACTCTGCAGCAATCAGCTGAGGTGGGTGCCGTTTTTCTTGGCTTCCCACAACCAAATATGTAACCATTGTTTTACTTGTTTTTAACTTTATTATTATTGGTTGTTGTGTGTGTGCCATGAAAATAAATATTTTTCTTTCTTTCTTTCTTTCTTTCTAATTTCAAATGGTAAATATAAACAGGTTATTCCTAACCTATGTTTGGGCGCCACAATAATATTGTATTTTATTTGGCTTGTACCACGACTCTTCGAATTATATAAATATTGGTACACATTTTAAAATTGTTATAAGAGGCTATGAGTGGGTCCTAATTTACGATCGTAATACATTTTGAAGAGCTTGATTACATACACTGTGACACGAGAATTTTATATACTAGAGATAGGAACACTAAAAGGCTCGACCACCAGTAAAATTTTATTGTAATTTTTTTTTTAAGTTAATGGCCTCCGTTTGTCCTTATATCTGCATTTTAGCTCAGACTCTTATTTGACAGCTGATATTTGACACAAACATGCACATTAGCTATGCTTATTAAGTAGCTGTGCCCGCGACCTCGTCTACGTGAGAAAAAATATGATTGTTCGGTATCTACCTGGACGAAGTCATGGGCGCAGCTAGTATAAAAGTAGCGTAAGTTACTCCTTATTAACTCAGCTATCTGCTAGTGAAAGTCCCGTCAAAATCGGAGACAATCAAATCTATGTATTTGTATGTAGTTATGTATGTATGTATGGTTGTATGGAGATAAAAGTAGCTCAAGTTACTCCTTATCACATCAACTATCTGCCAGTGAAAGTCCCGTCAAAATCGGTAAAGCCGTTCCCAAGATTGGACCGCCAAACAGACAGACAGACAGACTAAAATTGAAAAAAATATTTTTTTTGTATATGTACCGTGTATACATACAAATGCGTTTAGTAAAAAAATATTTACGGTTATTTTAATATTACAAACAGACACTCCAATTTTATTTATTTGTATGTATGTATGTACCTATGTAGGAATGTATATATATTATGTATGTATAGATTTATTATGAAAGCTACAATACAACATAATACCTAAAAATTCTGTCAAAATTTTAAGAGTCTACTTGCTACCGTTATTCGAAAAAAAAATACCTTTATTGGATGCCTTCTTGATGACTTCTTAACATTTTCATTTTCTTATTTTAAGTAATTGATTTTGTCTTTATGGCGGTAACAGAAATACATAATTTGTGAAAATGTTAGCTTTCTAGCTATCACTATTTATGAGATACAGCCTGGTGACAGACTGAGGGACGGGAGGACAGACAGACAGACAGCGGAGGATAAGTTATCCGTAGGATCCGTTCTTAACTTTTAGGTACGAAACTCCCTAAAAGATAGAACTAAGATACAGAACAGCTTAAAATTTGCGATTCGATTCTTTAAATTGACATAACTTTTTTATTTCTAAACCGATTCACATGAAACAAACACTAAATGTTAAGTGAAACTTACCACAATATATAAGTGAAACCGCAAATCGAATAAACCGTTTCTGAAATTAGCGTGCACAAACACACAGACAAATAGACATTGTTCTGGGATAAAAAGTACCCAGTGTTGTGCGCCAAAGGTAGTATAAAAGTATAATCATACCAAGTCATTGTAATCGGACCGGTAGTTTTTATGTGATGATTGAACAAACAGACAGACAGACAGACAAAAATTTGTCTAATCACATATTTGTGTTCGGTATCGATCTCATAACATCCCCTGGTATTTATTTTTTCAATATTTTTAATGTACAGAATTTACTTTTCTACAGATTTATTATAAGTATAGATAAAAAAATGTATTGTTGAATATATGTTTTTAAAACATATTGTAAGCTTGCAAAAACATTTTTGGTTGATTTTGGAGCCACTTGAGCTTTGAACGAAACTCTGAGATATGATCATATTCACGGAAGCCAAATATCAATTGAATAATCATGTTTTGGAGACGCTCCAGCTTATTACGAGTAAGTTGCTCTTGAAATTAACCGTGATAGCTTATTTCAGCATAATAAAGGATTGGTAATAGCAATTATTGCTCTAAGGCAATTTTAGTGGTCCGTTTTGTCACCATCTCAGAATTAAAACTGACAGCAAATAAAAAGCAAACACCTTCCCACTGACTGCACTAAGTTAAGGTTAACACGAAAAAATGAGTATCAAACATTATTCAATTTGCAAGTTTTTCACCGTATCATAACGAATGCAAAGCCATCGTACAAAAGTCTATTCCATCGTACAAAGTTCTATTCAGTAAGCTAATCGATCTGACATTTTGCATGCTCTCGGTCATTGAAAGGGTAAACAAATGGTGTCATAAACTGTTGACTGGACATGTTTAAAATGCAAATTGTCCTCGATTTTAATTTTGCTTATTTGAATAGCTTTTACTTGCTGTTTAATTGCCATTTTTCATGTTCAAGTCGCATAAAATAAAGTGCTTTCCTATTTCTGTTGAATAAAATGTGAGGTTTTTCTGTGATTTTGTAAGACGGTTGATGTTTTTCTTTAACAACGTTTGGTCGTAAAATGTATATTATATTTGCATTAATGTTTTAGTGAAACGAATAACTTAATTCATATTTTTATGTATAGAAGGTGATTCTTTCTTTTTCTACCATATGTCGGCAGAAAGATTAGAAAATGCGGCGGTGCCTATGCCCGCGAGCTCCATCACCAGAGCTCTACCACCAATAGAAATCAATCAATACATTTAATACAGCCACGCTGCTGTCGAACATATTCAAATTATTTTATTGAATTTTTATAATACCTTATATGTAGGTATAATAAAAACATATTTATTTTTATGGTTTTGCTAATGTGTCTCAACATTTGCGAAATCAAATCTGTATCTACTCCTATTCTTCATTTAATAAACCTTGCACTTAGCTGATATAAAGATTGTTCATCTGCCTATTTATTTGGCTGTTAGTGAAACCGCAGCATCAAAATAAGGACTTTAAAAGAGTTTAAAATTTCACAATTTAAATATAGAAAAGAAAATGTTCACTGCGCCAAGCACTAACTTCGTCGTCTCTGGGTATAGTCAGGACAATAGAAAAAAAAACAACCCGGTGGAAACATATTTTCGACGGTTGAAAACGGGATATTGCAATCACAGAGACGCCTGCACTATGGAAATAAAATTACAAAATATTTTAAAACGAGAATTGTATAATTGCATACGGTAATAACTACATAATAATAATACTGTACTGTGATCGATCTATCATCACTGACAGGACCATTGTTGCCACATATTTACAAGCCTGATATAGTGCTGATAGATCGAACGGAGCGCCGTGCAATGATCGTCGACGTCACCATCCTCCATGACGAGAATCTCGTGAAAGCTGAAAAGAATAAGGAATTAAAATATCTATTAAAATATTGTACCGATAGTCGTCTCGGTGAACGGCCTTATCGCCAAGAGCCTCGACCAACACCTTATGAGGCTCACGTTAGGCGGCTGGGTCAAGGGCCTGATGCAGAAGGCAGTGCTACTTGACACTGCACGAATAGTGTGGAGATTCCTCTCTCTGCGTCCCTAACCACCGGTAGCTTGGACCCTGTTCCCGTTGCCGGCGGCAAGCTATTTTTATTTTTTTTATTTAAGTATATATATTTGTTTTTGATATTTAAAAGATGTGTAAAAAATATAAAATGAGTTTCAAAATAAGTGAAATAATAATATGATAATATTCTTTATTGTTCACCAAGAAATAAGTACAAAGAGATCAGATAGGTATTAAAGATACTGATTCATACAAAGTGTAGTGCCCATACATACATCTTCCATTTTATAGACATTTCCAAACGTTTGGTCGACGCTTCACTTGATTCTCTGACAGAATGGACCAACCCTCTGGTACGTAGTATTATAACACATTCTCTGTCTCTGGACTAAAAGAATAAGCGTTGCTATTCAAGGTGGCAATGTGGCCAGTTTTTACCACAAGTTACCACAAGAGGAGAACGATGTTGTGTTCTACGATGCATGTATTATCAGGCTTTATAAATTAATGTACCTAGCTCGATTGTAAAAACTGAATTTTGAACACATTTAATCAAAAAGTAAGTAATCTAGTGTAAAGTGAAGAAGTAGTGAATAAAAGGAATGCCCATAGAAGGGATACTACTTTGAATATTAAATAAATCAATATTTAATATGTTTTTAATAACCACCATTTAGGCACCATCGCATTACCTAATATACTTGTCGTTAAATGGTAGTGTTCAGCACTATCGTGTTCCGGTCAGGTGGTATTGTACGGCCCTGTAATTTCCAGCACAGAGGCATAACATTTCAGGCCTCACATTTTTGACCTTGGTCTTTGGTTGCAGTCATCACTTAACATCAATGTGAACTGCATGCTTGATTGCCACTTTCATGATATAAAAAATTATTATATTAATTTCGAAATTTAAGAAAAAAACGGATAGAAAAATTTGACTTCGGGCAGGAATCGAACCTGCGACCTCAGGATAACCAGTCCAACCGCTTTACCACTAAGCTACCGATTCGGGCAGGAATCGAATCTCGCAGGTTCGATTCTTGCCCGAAGTCAAAATTTTCTTTCCGTTTTTTTCTTTAATTTCTTAAGTTCACTCGCATGTGTTATTCCGAAAAATAAATAGTACAATTATAATATTTTCCGCAAAAGTATGCATGAGTAAATTAGATAAAAAAAACTGAAAAATATCTCGCCTGAAGTCAAGTTATCCTTTCCACTGTTTAAAATAATAGGTACATATTATTTCACTTTGTCCTCAAAATGACCTCGTCGCCCCTGGGTATAGTTGGGAGAACAGAAAAAAAGCATCCCAGCAACGGGGACACATTTTTTCCCACTTTCGGGACATTGTGAAAACATAGCGCTTTTCATTATGTCATCACAATTCAATGGAAATCCGAGAGACGCCTGCATTATGAAAATTCCTATTTCAATTTCCAATGTAAACTTTTATATTTCGTTTCAATTAAACATAACAACCTGAGTGAGATGAACGGCCTTGAAGAAATACTATGGAAAATATTAGAGTAGGGAGATTTGATGACGGAAATTTAACGCACGTATACGTTTCTTTCTGAAAATAAAAATAACAGCTTATAAGAAAATTACTCTCCGGAACTGGCTCTGTAAAGTGTATTTAAAATCTGTAAAAGGTTTAATTGAACAATTTGAAATGAAATGATGAATTAAAATGACTTTTTTTTTTCATAAAGAATCTCGCCTGAATTCAAATAGGTATTCCACTTTTGAAAAAATATTTATATTTTACTATGTGCACTTAATATCCTCCGGGTGTTGTCAGGGCGAGAAAATAAACAGATGCGAAAACGGGAACATATTTTTCATCACGGACGGGACGTTGTGAAAACAGGATATTTGCAATCAGAATGCCTGCACTATGAAAATTGCCACATTCATTTCAAATTCAAACTTTTACCAAAATCACGATTTTTGTTGGTTGCCCTTATTAAATATTTACTTTATTCTTTTTTTAGTATTTTTTTTTTGTAATGAAAGTGGCAAATAAGCATGCAGTTCACTTTGATGTTAAGTGATGACTGCAGTCTATAGATACCCATACAAAGACCAAGGTCAAGGTGCAGATGCGTTACTACTCCTGAGGCTTAAGGTGTTACGCCTCTGTGCCGGAAATTACAGGGCCGTTGTTGTTAAAACGGCAACAGAAATACATTATCTGCGAAAAAAGCATATTATATAGTGGCGGTGAGGGTGGTGAAGGTGGTGGTTGTGGTGGTGGTGGTCAACAATGCTCAAAGTTAACATTCAAGTTTTCACTTTCGCCAGCACTCGCGGAACGTAACCTGTTGTTTCTTTTTTAAAATAGTAGGTACTTACATAAGGCTTTTTATTTAAACTCAAAAGTGTTGTTAAATTGCCACTACATCCACTGACCTCATCCCTTTGGGGTGTAGTCAAGGCTACAAACAAAAATATCCCGACAACGAAAACATTTTATCATCGATGATGATAAAATTATATCATCACAGATGATAAAATACTATCATATTTTATATAATAAAAACAATAAGTAGCTGTGAAGTCAGGATATTGCAATTAGTTATTTGCTTGCAATGCGAATATTCTCACGTATCAGTGCTAAAATAGAATTAAAAAAAAAATACAAAAATATTCGTTAAAAAAAAATCGACTAAAATAAAATGATTCTTGAGATAGGTACACCTCATTATGCCTGCAACAGTTTTTTTAGTATGGAACTATGGCATTCTCCTTAAGGTACGTTTTTCTGAAGGTAATGGATAACCAGTTATAGAATAAGCAGTATTTTAAAATATTTTTTTTTTATTGTTGCTGCAGAAACTAAAAAATAGCACCTAAGTTTCTCGATTTAAATATAAAAATGTTGATACATTTCCACCATATCAACTGACCTCATCGCCTCGGGGTGTCAAGGCTACCGAAAAAAATCAACGCGACAATGGAAACATTTTTTCATCACGGACGGGTCGTAGCTATGAAGTCGGAATATAGCAATCAAATAGTCGCCCGCGTGAAAATACCCACGTATTTCCCGAACTATGCAATATACATGCAATCTTCTCGGGAATAAGATACGAGCAAATTTAATTTAAATATTGTTACTGGATCGAATCAGAAATGAAGAGATCCGTAGGCGAACGAAAGTCGCTGACATAGCCAAGCAGATCTCCAAGCTGAAGTGGCAATGGGCTGGACACATAGCTCGGAGAACCGATAGCCGCTGGGGCAGAAAGGTTCTCGAGTGGAGACCACGTATGCAAAGGCAGCGTAGGTCGTCCACCTGCAAGATGGACCGACGACCTAGTGAAGGCTGCAGGTACCCGCTGGATGCACGTCGCTTCCGATCGGTCGTCATGGAGGTCATTGGGAGAGGCCTATGTTCAGCAGTGGACGTCCTATGGCTGATATGATGATTGTTACGAAAGCGTTGGGACGTGATGAACCCAGCGCCCAACGCCAGCGATCTTCCATTCTTCTTTCTAATGGAGGAGATTTTTTCCTCTAGTCCAATCAGTCGACCGAACAAAACAGTAGTATAAATAAAAACGCGGGATGGGCAGCAGGGTTCCACGATAAAACTACAGCCATTGCGATCGCCAATCCACCTGCCAAGCGTAGCGATAATTCCATATTCTCCCCTAATGACGCTCAACACTGTTGTAAGTGTCTTTGGGGAAGGCTTTGCCCAGCAGTTGATTTCCATGATGATGATTGATACGAACAATTTTTTGACGTACGGCACATTTTCTGCGTTCCTCCGAAAGTTTTGACTTCGGTTCTAAAAGACCGTAAAAGTATGTTAATAATTTAACGTAATTTTATGCCTGTATTCTCGAACGGGTGAGAAGAGGTAATTGAACGAACATTCACAATTCATCAATGGAGAATAGACCCATGATACTAGGCTTGCTGAGCCGAGGCCGGCACGGAGACACTTTCAAAAAATTGCAAAATCTCAATTGGATTTTAACCTGCCGATCTAAGGATCAAATTTAAGACTGAAGTTGTGAATTCGATTATAAATTTGACATCCACCTACCCACCACCTAGATAAATTTGAAAGGGAGTAAAGATATTGTATTTTTTTTATTGTAATGAAGGTAGCAATCAAGCATGCAGTTCACATTGCCGTTTAGACTAGTGACTGCAGCCTATAGACACCCGCACAAAGACCAGGGATCGAAATGCAGATGTGTTGTCACCCCTGAGATCGTAGTTTTTTGTCGATAGTTATTATTGTTCTTAAGATCGTGTAAATGCTGAATCTGTCCTGTGTTGATTTGAATATTGTTTTATCAATTGCTTTTTTGCAATCTTTGTAACGTTGTTTTGTTTTAAATGCACTAATAACTTTTCGATCAATTAATTAACAAAAAAAAAGTAAATAGACAGTCTCAAAGTAAATAAAATAAATAACCTAACTTTTAGACTTCTCAAATCAGTTACTATAACATGTAAATAATAGGTTGGGGAAAAAGTTTTTTCGCATTATAGTATGTATGAACTTGTAATAAAATCTCTTTGGCTGTAGTATTTGTATCTGGCTGGTTTTGATATCATTGAAAGTTAAAATTTTAAAGAACATAATTCCAAATTCAAATTAGGCAAATGTGTGATTTTCATTTGTTTTCCGTACTGTCAAGATACGTAACTTCACGCCTGTAATCCCCGAAGGGGTAGGCAGAGGTAAATGCATGCATTCAAGCATACATGCAAACACCCACGATTCGCCGGTTACGTTTTTGGCCCATGTAACAGGTGGCGAGCCTGTTGACATCTCCGGGCACATTACCAAACTTCAAGGTACTGGGAAATTTCCAGAAAATGGAAAAATCCCAATAGAACCAGAGATAATGGACTTTACACCATCATCTCTGATAACCCCCTACCCGGGAATCGAACCCAGGACCTCAGCGTAGTAGTAGTGGCCTGCTACCACTAGGCTACCGAGGCAGTTAGTTAGTACTGTCAAGATGAGTGAATCTAATGAAGAAATTCGATACATTTTAAAATTTTACTACATAAAAGGTAAAAATGCAACGCAAGCCGCGAAAAAAAATTGTGATGTTTATGGACCTAGTGCAGTGTCTGTGAGAGTAGCACAAATTTGGTTTAAGCATTCAATCCGGAAATTTTGATGTCAAAGATGCACCTCGCTCTGGTCGCCCTATTACGGATAAAATGGATGCCATTTTTGAAAAAGTGGAGCAGGTTCGACATATCAGTAGTTACGACGTAGCTGAAGAACTGAAAATTGATCACAAAACAGTTTTGGCGCATTTGAAAAAAGCTGGGTACAAAAAAAAGCTCGATATTTGGGTACTTCACGAGCTCACTGAAAGAAACCTAATGAACCGTGTACTCATTTGTGATTCTTTATTACGACGTAATGAAACCGAATCATTTTTGAAGAAGCTGATAACTGGTGATGAAAAGTGGATCACGTACGACAAGAACGTGCGAAAAAGGTCGTGGTCATAGGCCGGTCAGGTCCAGGCTTTATGAGCTATTACCACCAGGCAGGACTATCGATTCTGAACTCTACTGCGAACAACTGATGAGATTAAAGCAAGAAGTTGAGAGAAAGCGGCCGGAATTGATCAACAGAAGGGGTGTGGTGTTTCATCATGATAACTAAAAATTAAGAAAGTTTGGCCGGGAGGTGTTAATGCATCCGCCGTATAGTCCTGACCTTGCACCTTCAGATTTCCACCTGTTTCGGTCTCTTCAGAATTCTTTATGCAATGTTAGGTTAACATCACGAGAGGACTGCCAAATCCACTTGTCGCGGTATTTTGATGAGAAGTCCCAAAATTTTTATAGCAATGGGATCACCCTACCTACAAGATGGCAAAAGGTTATCGAACAAAATGGTACATACATACTTTAGATAAATTTAAATAAACTATATTAAAAAATGTTTTGAATTATCTTAAAAAATGCGAAGAAACTTTTTCCCCAACTAATATATTTTTTAGTTAATATTTTATCATCCTTAGAACAGTTGATAGAACATTTAATTTGCATTTTTTTAGGATAATAAACAGCCTTCAGTTCAGGAAACTACCTTGTAATAGTGGCTAAACACAAACACATTATACGTAAAGCTAAAGTTCATACTTGACGACTTAAGTTGACGACCCGGTTAGTCCAGAGGTGTGAGATGACCGTTTGATTCGAAGGGTAGCGGGTTCGATCCCCGCACCGGAACAAATATTTGTATGGTCTACAGATATTAGTTTCGGGTCTGGGTGTTTGTGTGTGTGTTGTGTGTGTACAACGGCACCCACGACACAGGTTTATACCTACTGTGGGGCTGTGAGTGTAAGCGTATTTAATTTAATTTAAGTTAATACTGTCTCCAACATTACGGAGTTTAGTAAGTGTCTGGAGATAACAATAGGCTGTACCAACACAAAGGTAAAAACGTTATTGGCGAATTATGGTATTTGCATGTATATTGAATGCATGTATTTAACTGTCTACAACATTACATTGTTTATTCATCGAATGAAACAACTCGCAAACTAGGGAATTGGAAACAATGTAAACTCCTAGTAACATATTTACGCTCGTAACTACAATACCCACATTCATTCATACATGAATGCATTTATAATCCAATTGTGCACGCATTGTGAGGGTTAACCAACTATCACAACTTATCCATGTGAATGACCCTTATCAAGTTGTACGTATGTATGCATATACATAAGTACATTAAACAATATTTGGGTTAACCCTTTCAGCAGGAATTAGTGCTAGCGCTTGTTTTATAAAGAAGCTGAAATTCAAGCATTGATTACATACGGTTGCCATAACACCCTTGAGACCTAAGTTGTTATATTTTTGTGACAGTTGTGACAGGGTCATACATTTAATCGTGATGAAGCTATTAATAGTTGACATTGTTCCTTCGACACAGGTTTTTCATATATTTGAAAAGATGTTATAAACTCTGGTGTTAACTAATCGGTTCGTCAAAAATTTGTTAAAATGCTTTTCATTCAACTTTCAGTTAGCATTAACGAGAAATCTGTAAGTTTATTTGTTATATTTGACAAGCGTTCGTGGAACTGGCCGTGAATGATGGAGTGACTGACAGGCAGCGAGAACATGACAATTTTAAGAAGTACACTAAGTGCTAAACTATGTAATTTACACATCGAGCCTAGGAAGGATGCTTCGGTTTATTTCGGGTCTGTAGAGCGTTATCTTTTCCATTTTGATGAAGTTTTGACCAATACCGGTTTGTCAGTGCTTACGTAGGCAGTGTGCAACAGAGATGACGCTCTACGAAGTCGAAACGAGCCGATCGTCTCTTTCGCAGGCTCGATGTGCAATATTAATTATTAAGTACTGTAGGTATATCTCTAAATTTCCACAGTAATGAGAATATAGCATGTAAGAAGTCGCAGGTAAAATCTAATATCCTCATGAATACATTATTCTAATCCATTTACTATAGTCACCAAGGCAGTATATTTACCACATAGTACACGCACACTCTAACCAATCAATCGGTATTCCTCAGGGGACTAAAATCAATTAACAGCTCCTAGGATTAACAATGCTTTGTAAATCAATTACACTAAGATATAAACACAACTGATGCAATATTTGCTCTTGATAATGGAAATTGTTAATAGACAACGTATGGTCTGATGGGGGAAGATGACTGCAGTCTATAGACACCTACACAAAGACCAAGGTCGAAATGCCGATGCGTTACCGCTCCTGAGGTCTAAGGTATTTTGCCACTGTGCCGGAAATTACAGGGCCGTACATTACCACCTGACCGGAACACGATGCTGAACACTATCATTTAGCGGCAAGTATATTAGGTAATGCGGTGGTACCTACGCCCGCGAGCTCCATCACTGGAGCTCTACCACCAGTGAAAGTTAATTTACAAATCCTAATGATTTACCTAAATTACAACACCATTTCAATAAGTACTTCATGTATTTATTACTCATAAAAGGTAAACAATCGCCCTTGCCCGTGAAATGACAACCGTTCGATCACTATTGTTTGAATAGTTAAGCTCAATTGAACAAACATTAAATACCTGATATGGTGACATTATCAGAGTTTATCGCGAAACGGATTATCGGAAACGGCAATACACACTATCATTCCCTGAATAAAAACTTTCAATAGCTTATTTTGCGTTGGTTGATCCGGTAATTTGATTCACTGTCATGTCATTTTGTTTTGGTACAATTTAAGCGTGTACTATTTTTTTTACCTGAATGCACGGAGGCGTCTTATCCCAAGACGTCACTAGTGTATATCACCGGGTAATCGGCGAGTGCAAACATCTCTCAGCCTAACTTGTACCTACTGTAAGTACTTTACACTGTGTTCTGTAAAATTTGAAAGAATTTTGTCCCCGTGATGAGTAAGACTTTTTTTCTTTGGAATATACTTTGGAACCTTTCCTTTACCTTTTAAAAATTATGAAAATATGTCATTTGTAATTTTTTGTTTGTCGGAATACGTGACTGGAAGAATTAGTATGTTCAAAGATAAATAAAAATAAATGATCTAATATATTCTAACCCCTTTAATCATAAACGTATTTTATCCTAATCTCTCCTTTGTCTTTTTCTATCCTGCACATTTTGACAATGCAACTGACAAAGACAAATCATTCTACAGCTAAAACGTATCTAATGTACGTTTATGAATAAGGGGGTAAGCCTGTAGTTGTTTGTTTTTATTATACACTTTATACGCAAAAATAAATATAATTTGAACACCTGCACAATATCTAGAAAAAAATATTTTTCATTTGCACGGTTCAATATTAGGATGTGCCTTTTCACCACTTTTAACTGTATTTTTTAATGCAATTAACTTGAACAACTATTCAAGAATAAGTTTTTTTTTTTTTTTTTTTAATTAACGTGAGGTCCTTTTTTGAACCTTATTAAAATTACAATCTAGCCTAAAAGACTAATAAGCAATTTTATGCTAACTTAAACTTCTAATAAAATTATTTCTAAGTAAATGTCCACTGGCACTTTCTTAGTATGTCTTAAGGGGAAGTCACTTTGTTCGTGTGATTATGCAAAATAAGTCACTAACACTATTATTTTTTTAACACTACACTAACTCAAAAGGTTTAGTTCTCTTAAGTCTTCTCACTAGGTTTGTGTTGTCGAGGAGCTGGATAGCCTCAATATTCACATGATGATGAAGCCTTTTTTCATGGGCTTCGGCGTATTTTCTTATAACGTTATCTACGAAATCCATTTTCAGGTCCCGATGGAGATCGTTATTGCGTACATACCAGGGCGCATTTACAATGTCTCTGAGCACTTTATTCTGGAAACGTTGTATTATTTGTACATTGCTCTTTTTGGCACAACCCCACAGCTGAATACCATAAGTCCATACTGGCATGAGGACTTGCTTATACAATAATATTTTATTGTGTATCGACAGCGGAGAGTATCTTCCAAGAAGCCAATACATCTTATTATAGCGAATACATAGCTCTTCTCGCTTCTTCTTGACGTGAGCTTTCCAGCGCAACTTAGCGTCAAGCGTCATACCTAGGTATTTAGCTGTGTTCGCATATGGTATTTGTTGTCCATTTATATATAACGGGAGATAATGTGGTCTTTTGTTAGTAAAGTCGATATGGACCGACTTCGTTTCATTTAGCTTGATGCGCCATTTTGTAGTCCAGTTATTTAAAACATTAAGAGCCTCTTGAACTTTTTCTCCTGCTTCTTCATGACTTTGACCTGTAGCCATTATAGCAGTGTCATCAGCGAAGGTAGCAATTATATTATTCTCTAAATTTGGGATATCGCATGTGTATAATAGGTACAGGACCGGACCTAAGACACTACCTTGTGGTACCCCAGCTTTTATTTCTTTGAGTTCAGAATAATCACTTTCTTGTCTCACTCTAAATGCTCTATTGGTTATATAAGATTCTAATATATCAGAGAATTGTTTCGGCAACATAGTTCTGACTTTATAAATAAGACCTTCATACCAGACTTTGTCAAAAGCTTGTGCCACATCTAAAAATACTGTTGTACAAACTTTCTTGTCTTCTAGTGTTTTTTCAATGACATTTGTTATTCTATGTACTTGGTCTATGGTAGAGTGTTTTTCTCTGAATCCAAACTGGTGCTCAGGAATAAGGTTTTTAGCGTCCAGAAGTGGTTTCAAGCGTCTTAGAAGAAGTTTCTCGAACAGTTTTGAAAGAACCGGCAGTAGAGAAATTGGTCTGTACGACGTTGCTTCATGAGGTGGCTTTCCAGGTTTTGCTATCATTATTACTTCTGCCACTTTCCACAAATCAGGGACATATGTTAGTCTGAATGCAGCATTTATTAGAGTTGTTAATTTCACGATAGCTTTTCGAGGTAGATTATGCAAGATTTCTCCTGTAATTAAATCATATCCTGGAGATTTTTTTGGGCTGATATTTGTTTTGATTGCTTTGATTACCTCGTTTGGTGTCACAAGTTTTATAATTAGCTCTTCTTGGATAAAGTTTTCCTCAAGAAGATCGTTTGATAGGTTCTCATTCGGCTTAAAGATATTTTCAAGATGTTCTGAGAATCTTTTGGCTTTTTGTTGGTTGTTAATAGCCCATGTTCCATTTTCACCCCTAATTGGTGGAATATGTATTATTGGTCTGTTTAAATTTTTTAGAGGCTTTCCAAAGTGAGTAATCGGTACTTCGGTCACTGGTTAGCTTTGTAATAAAATAACTCATATTGTTATTGTTGTATTCATCGATTTTTCTGGTTAACTTTTTGGTAAGATTATTAAGCAACCTTTTATCTCCTGGGAACCTTGTCATTTGCCATTTGCTTCTTTGTAATCTTTTCTTGTGTAAGAGATCTAAAATGTCTCTAGGATATGTTCTTGCCCTTGGTTTGTACTCTGTTGTTGGTGTACTGTTCCACGCTGATTGTTGGATGTTAGTTATAAAATTTTCCACCTCTATATTTAATTGTTCTGGAGTTTTTAATTCAAGAATAAGTGGAGCTAAAATATTCCTTGATATCTTTATAAGGGAGATAAAAATTATAATCTGGTAGTGATTTTTTGGTGTAATGTAGTCTAAATGTATGATTTTATTTTATTATTGAGAACCACTGACTTTTGCGACATACCCTACCACCCCTCACAATTTGTCGTACTACTCACTAGATATCTTATATATTTTTATATTAAAAAATTATACATTGTATTATTAAAAAAAACAAAAACAAAATAAATTGGTTATCTATGGAAAATTACGAGACAATGTGGTATTTTGCATTTATCAGCATTTAATTAGAATCTGATTTCTTTCAGGAGCATTTCATAGTAATGCAAGTAGTTCATTCAAATACTTTTAACAAGAGAAATGAAACATTAACAACCATCGCCAGGTGAGAATTTTCAGAGATTAATAATATTATAGTATTTTTGCACTCTATAATAAAACCTTTAACAAAAATCCTGTAATTCCATTTAAGTCTTATTTTTTCCTCCTTTTTTGTGTCATATTTGATAAAAAATTACGAAGCATATTCGCAATGCAAAACATCAAAAACAAAACTTGCTATTATTCATCCCTGGTCTTCGCGCGCACCATTCGCGCTACGTGGATGCCGCACCGGGGCATCCCCCTCTGCTGCAGCTTCTTCTGCCCTGCGGCTGCAGGACGGCGTATGGCACCCCCTTGGGGGCTGAGATTGAGGTGGGCACCATGGACTCATGTCACCATATTATTGGCATCCAGGTCCTGCTTCGCTCTTATCCGCTTCTCTTTTCCCGATGTTTGTAGCGGGCTCATTCGGCACTCGGCTGCAACAACAAAGGGTGGCGGGCGTCCCCACCAAGATGACGACGCCCACAGTTATACGGCGCAACCATTGCCCTGGCTCTAGTTGGGCTTGTGGCCGCGCCCCAGGAGGGAACCTCTTTCACCCGGGATTCGAACCCAGGTCGGGTGATTTCAATCCTCCTGATAGGTATCAGCAGGTCAGGGCGAGTCAAGGTAGCTAGCTCTGCGGGTCACGAAACACGGGGCCTAACCCAGCTACCTCGTCATCGTCCCGGGTGCTCCGATATTAGCTGGAGCAGAGAGGATTACTTGTGGGAGAGGTCTCCCATCAGGAGGCCTATTGTGCTGTGGGGCAAATCCATGGAGGTTCTCGTGCGGCCCATTCTCGGCGCGGTCAAAATTTGCTTAAGAATCAATCTATCCATCGGTGAAAACTGTATGAGAATCAGAAACAGACACACAGACAGATGCAACGGGGGCTCACAATGCAGATGCACTGCCACACCTGAAACCTAATTTGTTTTCTTAATTAATGACAGTTATTCTAATTATTAACTAATATTTAAAGATTTTATACAGTTTATTGAACGTTGAAGTTACGCCTGTAATCCCCGAAGGGGTAGGCAGAGGTAAATGCATGCATTCAAGCATACATGCAAACACCCACGATTCGCCGGTTACATTTTTGGCCCATGTAACTGGTGGCAAGCCTGTTGCCATCTCCGGGCACATTACTAAACTCCCGAGGTACTGGGAAACTTCCAGGAAATGGAAAAATCTCAGTAGAACCAGAGATAATGGATTTTAAACCGTTATCTTTGATAGCCCCCGACCCGGGAACCGAACCCAAGACCTCCAGCGTAGTAGTAGTGGCCTGCTACCACTAGGCTACTGAGGCAGTTTATTGAGATTTAGCTTTAAAGCGGTTGATTTATTTTGACTTAAATAGGTACACTTCAGCACGTCATGTGTAATTATGTGATTTATTTTATAACTAGCTGACCCGGCAAACTTCATATTGCCTTAGAATGAAATAATGTGTCAAAGGTTTGATAGATACGGACTATGTGTATGGGAAAATAAAATTGTGGTTTTTACTATTTCCCTTCGATTTCTTCATATTTTCTTACCTTTTAAACCTTCCCTGAACTTCCAAAAATCATTTCAAACCAAAATTTGCCAAACCGGTCAAGCCGTTCTCGAGTCTTAGCGAGACCAACGAACAGGAATGGATTTTTATATATTTATATAATATTAACTTTTAAGGAATGCATCATGTAGCAGGGGCTGGCTACGGGTGGTGGTGCAATCTACGTTTGGAACCATTATAGTGTCAAGCTTTATCCTAATCCTTTTGATGGCTGTGCGGTCCTCGCCACTTCACAAAAACCACTGTCAAGTATCTGGATGTAGAGTGTTTTGCTCTGAGGCACTCTACAATGAAAGATTTGAAGATGACATTATGTTCGCTACATCGGTACATATTTAAACTATCATATATTTTATAAGATTGTAGAATTTAAACTGGTGGTAGAGCTCCTGTGACAGAGCTCGCGGGCGTAGGCACCACAGCATTACCTAATATAGTAAATGGGAACCCATTATACGTCCCACTGCTAATATACTTGCCGCTTAATGGTAGTGTTCAGCACCATCGTGTTCCGGTGAGGTGGTAATGTACGGACCTGTTATTTCCAGCACAGAGGCATAACACCTTGGGCCTCAGGAGTGGCAACGCATCTGCATTTTGACCTCTGGTCATTGTGTGGGTGTCAATAGGCCGCAGTCATCACTTAACATCAATGTGAACTGCATGCTTGTTTGCCACTTTTATTACAAAAAAGTATATAAGTAAGGCCTCGTGACGTGACGATCTCTCACTAGTGGAGGAGATTTCTTCCGCCAGTGTCGTCAGTCAACACATTCGGATTGACCGGCAGCTTCCCGCAATAAATTACCGCTACTGCGATCGCTAATTCGCATGCCATGCGTGGCGAATATGGCATATTCTACCCAAAATGACGCACAACCCTTTCGTGGGCTCCCATTTGTGAACAGATGGATTTTCGGCTGACTGTAACGTTTTATACTCACTTAATTATTTTTAACGATGTAAAACGATGTAAACGTGCTCTCCAAGAGCCTAATTATATGAAATAAACTAGCTGTGTCCGCGACTTCGCCCACGTGATAATTTATGATTGTTCAGTATCTACCCGGACGAAGTCGTGGGCGGAGCTAGTATAAAAGTAGCCTAAGTTACTCCTTATTACATCAGCTTTATGCCAGTGAAAGTCCCGTCAAAATCGGTCCAGCCGTTCTCAAGATTAGCCCCGCCAAACAGACGGACAGACAGACAAAAATTGTAAAAAAAAATGTTTTGGTATATGTACCATGTGTACATACCTATTACATACATATGCATTTAGTAAAAAGCGTTTATTTTTATACTACAAACAGACACTCCAATTTTATTTTTTTGTATAGATGAATCAACTGAATTAACTTAATAATAATATAATTATGTTCAACGCGGTACCTATGAGTTTATTACATTACATAAAATTTTGCCATGAAAAAAGTGCCATACAAGCATACGATTCTAACAATAGTTAGTGCATATTGCAGTCTATAAAAATCAACGCAAAAAATGTCTCAATAAATAACATGTCATAATTCTTTTGCTTCTGTGTTGGGAAGTATGAAAACAAAACTAAACTAGAATCGTCAATATCCGTAAATTAATCTTATAATCCACTATCTGATTTCAAAAATTAAGTATAATATTTAGTTTCTATTTCTACTCTTATTTTCAGGATGCGGAGACAAACTGTAGAAGAATATTCCTGATACTTCGGCGACCGTCTTTTATAAACGGAAGTTTACCCGTAAATTGGCTAGCAGGAATACGATCCAACGTGCGGGAATTAGCCATAATAGGTGGAAACCTTAGACACATCCCACCCGGAGCTTTTATGACGCAATTCGCTGGAAATATACGGAACATTTTACTAAAAGCAGTCACGCTAACTGTTTTGAGCCCAGATACTTTTATTGGTCTTTCAAATCTTAATGTATTAACAATCAGTAATTGTCCTCTACATTTAATTCAAACCAACGCATTGGAAGCTATAGATGATACATTGTTACAGTTACATATTTATTCCACGAGTAAATGGAATCCGGTTAATATAACTGGATCCGTTAATTTCCGAACACTGACACTTGTTGATTTTTCATCAAACTATTTTGGAAGTATGTTAGATCGTAACAGTTTCAAAATGTTAAAAGTGTGTAGAGTGTTGTATTTGAATTCTTGTAAAATTACGTCACTTGGAATCGGAACATTTGATTACTTGCAAAACATAGAAATTCTATACTTGAACGATAATTATTTATCCACCATTCCCGTTGGTCTATTTGATAAAATTCTACCACGTCAACCGAGAATAGCATTACAAGATAATTTATGGAAATGTGATTGTTCTCATCAGGATTTGGTAGCAATAGCTCGAAAAAATATTTTTATTGTTGAACCCACTTGTTGCTACCCATATTCTGTTCGCGGCATGCTCTTTTCTGATTTTTTTTACTATTGTAATAAAAAGAAAGATACTGATGTTACAATAACAGATTCATTCAAGATTAATCAAATATACACAAGCAACAATAAATCATCTTTCGTCTACATGGATAAAAAATGCTCTGCACTAAATTCAACTTTGACGTATTTTGAACGGAAAAAAAAAGTACCACAAGAATTTTCATGTGTATCAAATAGAGTTGCGAACCACGAAGTCATATCGAATGAAATAAAAGATAAGACTATACCAACAACTAGTGATTGGTTAAAACCCGTATATTTTATGGAGAGTATCACATACTCAATGGTTGAAATGAGCTCTAAGACATCATCCCGACACGGGTTAATATGGTACCAGTCACAATGTCCGACTGAAATGTACTGTTTGAATAAACTACCCAGTGTTTTAAGAGTATTCAACGTAGATCGCAATGCTCAATACACATTTTGTCGTATAGCTCTGAAATCTAGAACTATTGATAACTACAAATGTGTGGCTATTAACATTACTGATTTCCAGAAAAATCAATTTGACTATACAATTATTCATCCCATAATATTGTATGTTTCTATAGCATCCACGTGTTTAGTAGTCGGAGCTCTATGCGTTTATGGAATAATCCACCGCTACCCATTTCTATTAAAATGGAACAAAAGAGTTTTGTTGGTGAAGCACAAAAAAGTTGACGCTTTAATATTGCCTCCAAAAATACCATTGCGAACTGACGTGACAAACGATTTGTTTGTACCTCACTGCGTTGATAAAAGTGTTTTTATTGTACCAACACGTGTCAACAATATTGAATGTGAATATTTTGGTCGATCCCTTTCCGTAAGAAGTACTGGTAGTAACGACCCAAGTTACATATCAGCATTGCAGCCCACTGATGAACAATTAGCGGAATGGAGACTGAAACAGCTTGACAGCAAATCTATAAGTCGCATGGAATCAATTTCATCTTATACTCACCATGATTATCTGCCGTACTATTCTTTAAGTAGCAGTGAAGATTCGGAAATCATAAAATTATGAATAATTAAATATTTTTATTAATGTGTGATTTGATATAGCTATTTTTTTTTTAAAGAATAACATAAGTTGTAGTACAAAGTAAGTCAAGCGCTAAAAGTTGGCACGTTCAGTGAATCATTCTTGAAAATCTAAAGCGATTGTTTCATATTTTTAACCGTCGGTTTACCTTATTGTAACAGTAAATATGGTAATTAATAATGGCGAATATGGCATATTCTACCCAAAATGACGCACAACCCTTTCGTGGGCTCCCCTTGTGGACAGATGGATTTTCGGCTGACTGTAACGTTTTTTACTCACTTAATTATTTTTAACGATGTAAAACGATGTAAACGTGCTCTCCAAGAGCCTAATTATATGAAATAAACTAGCTGTGCCCGCGACTTCGCCCACGTGATAATTTATGATTGTTCAGTATCTACCCGGACGAAGTCGTGGGCGCAGCTAGTATAAAAGTAGCCTAAGTTACTCCTTATTACATCAGCTTTATGCCAGTGAAAGTCGCGTCAAAATCGGTCCAGCCGTTCTCAAGATTAGCCCCGCTAAACAGACAGACAGACAGACAAAAATTGTAAAAAAAATTGTCTTGGTATATGTACCATGGGTACATACCTATTACATACATATGCATTTAGTAAAAAGCGTTTATTTTTATACTACAAAGAGACACTCCAATTTTATTTTTTTGTATAGATGAATCAACTGAATTAACTTAATAATAATATAATTATGTTCAACGCGGTACCTATGAGTTTATTACATTACATAAAATTTTGCCATGAAAAAAGTGCCGTACAAGCATACGATTTTAATAATAGTTAGTGCATATTGCAGTCTATAAAATCTACGCAAAAAATGTCTCAATAAATGTCATAATTCTTTTGCTTCTATGTTGGGAAGTATGAAAACAAAACTAAACAAGAATCGTCAAAATCCGTAAATTAATCTTATAATCCAGTATCTGATTTCAAAAATTAAGTATAATATTTAGTTTCTATTTCTACTCTTATTTTCAGGATGCGGAGACAAACTGTAGAAGAATATTCCTGATACTTCGGCGACCGTCTTTTATAAACGGAAGTTTACCCGTAAATTGGCTAGCAGGAATACGATCCAACGTGCGGGAATTAGCCATAATAGGTGGAAACCTTAGACACATTCCACCCGGAGCTTTTATGACGCAATTCGCTGGAAATATACGGAACATTTTACTAAAAGCAGTCACGCTAACTGTTTTGAGCCCAGATACTTTTATTGGTCTTTCAAATCTTAATGTATTAACAATCAGTAATTGTCCTCTACATTCAATTCAAACCAACGCATTGGAAGCTATAGATGATACATTGTTACAGTTACATATTTATTCCACGAGTAAATGGAATCCGGTTAATATAACTGGATCCGTTAATTTCCGAACACTGACACTTGTTGATTTTTCATCAAACTATTTTGGAAGTATGTTAGATCGTAACAGTTTCAAAATGTTAAAAGTGTGTAGAGTGTTGTATTTGAATTCTTGTAAAATTACGTCACTTGGAATCGGAACATTTGATTACTTGCAAAACATAGAAATTCTATACTTGAACGATAATTATTTATCCACCATTCCCGTTGGTCTATTTGATAAAATTCTACCACGTCAACCGAGAATAGCATTACAAGATAATTTATGGAAATGTGATTGTTCTCATCAGGATTTGGTAGCAATAGCTCGAAAAAATATTTTTATTGTTGAACCCACTTGTTGCTACCCATATTCTGTTCGCGGCATGCTCTTTTCTGATTTTTTTTACTATTGTAATAAAAAGAAAGATACTGATGTTACAATAACAGATTCATTCAAGATTAATCAAATATACACAAGCAACAATAAATCATCTTTCGTCTACATGGATAAAAAATGCTCTGCACTAAATTCAACTTTGACGTATTTTGAACGGAAAAAAAAAGTACCACAAGAATTTTCATGTGTATCAAATAGAGTTGCGAACCACGAAGTCATATCGAATGAAATAAAAGATAAGACTATACCAACAACTAGTGATTGGTTAAAACCCGTATATTTTATGGAGAGTATCACATACTCAATGGTTGAAATGAGCTCTAAGACATCATCCCGACACGGGTTAATATGGTACCAGTCACAATGTCCGACTGAAATGTACTGTTTGAATAAACTACCCAGTGTTTTAAGAGTATTCAACGTAGATCGCAATGCTCAATACACATTTTGTCGTATAGCTCTGAAATCTAGAACTATTGATAACTACAAATGTGTGGCTATTAACATTACTGATTTCCAGAAAAATCAATTTGACTATACAATTATTCATCCCATAATATTGTATGTTTCTATAGCATCCACGTGTTTAGTAGTCGGAGCTCTATGCGTTTATGGAATAATCCACCGCTACCCATTTCTATTAAAATGGAACAAAAGAGTTTTGTTGGTGAAGCACAAAAAAGTTGACGCTTTAATATTGCCTCCAAAAATACCATTGCGAACTGACGTGACAAACGATTTGTTTGTACCTCACTGCGTTGATAAAAGTGTTTTTATTGTACCAACACGTGTCAACAATATTGAATGTGAATATTTTGGTCGATCCCTTTCCGTAAGAAGTACTGGTAGTAACGACCCAAGTTACATATCAGCATTGCAGCCCACTGATGAACAATTAGCGGAATGGAGACTGAAACAGCTTGACAGCAAATCTATAAGTCGCATGGAATCAATTTCATCTTATACTCACCATGATTATCTGCCGTACTATTCTTTAAGTAGCAGTGAAGATTCGGAAATCATAAAATTATGAATAATTAAATATTTTTATTAATGTGTGATTTGATATAGCTATTTTTTTTTTAAAGAATAACATAAGTTGTAGTACAAAGTAAGTCAAGCGCTAAAAGTTGGCACGTTCAGTGAATCATTCTTGAAAATCTAAAGCGATTGTTTCATATTTTTAACCGTCGGTTTACCTTATTGTAACAGTAAATATTTGTATTATTAAAATGATAATGAAATTGGATTAAAGAGTAAATAAGAATCATTCTAACATTAATCAATCTAATGCCTCAAATTCCTAGGATTTCGGGAAAAACAAAATTTGTGTCAGTTTCTTAAATAAAATTATATTATAATTATATAACCCACAAAAGAGAATCTGCAATTCGATCTTTAGTTGTCAGTCCACTTTTAACTAGGGTTCATGTTTATTCTAGTCAACAGCGACAAGGAAACTTGTGCTGAGTATGAATCAATCCATACAGCTGTTTCTAACATACTGCACATCTCGAGTGCAACACGACATGCATTGTCTTGGCCATTGGTCGTCTATTCTATTTTAATTGTGCCCCTTTTAAAATCAACTGTAGTTATAGTAGTAATTAGCATTTGTTGTATCGTGTAATGGGAATATTTTGGCTCTTTGTTAATAGTTTAACATTGTAGCTTTTGGTTGGCATGTCGTGTGAAGTAATTAATCATACAATAAATGTTTTATTACGTTTACATGTTGTGTATTTTATTAAATATACTCAAGCTCAAATTTTATTTTAAACACATTGCAATTCCATATTCTTTGAACTTATCTCACTCGCCTCTGAATAGTCTAGTGGAAGCACGCCACTACTACTAAAAACGTTTTGGCTCATGTAACAGGTGGCGAGCCTATTGACATTTCCGGGCACATTACCAAACATCGAGGTACTGGGAAACTTCCAGAAGATGGAAAAATCTCAATAGAATACATGATTATCTCTAATATCCCCCGACCCGGGAATCGAACCCAGGACCCCAGCGTAGTAGTAGTGGCCTGCTACCAATAGGCTACTGAGGCAGTTAAATTAAGTTAGTTTAAGAACAGGAATTATGATATTGTAGCTGCTTGTATGTGTACTAGTCACTCAGTAATTTTTTGCTACGTAATTTATTAGATCAGACCTAAATAATGAGTCAAAGGTTTGATAGGTTCCTACTAAAAGCTCACCTTCAAACCTTTTTCATACTTGAAAGTCCGGTTTAAAATTAATTCAAAACCAATATCTGCCAAATTGGCCCAACCGTTCTTGAGTTTTAGCGAGACTAATGAATAGCAAATTATTTTTATACATATAGACAAGCTTAAGTCTCCTAATTTTCTGATTTAGTTTATTCAGTATTGCAAATCAGTAAAGTGGATTGATATTATGATATGTAACGTTTTAAATAAATCTAAGAATATACCTGAAATTAAAAATGTGCTTAAATATTACGAGTATGTGAGTTACAAATACAAAATAAATATATATGTTCACGTACTAGAGAACAGAAAACCTTACAGTTTATTCCAATAATCTAATATAGACGCTTAGACATCATTAATTAAACACTAGCACGTGCAACTAAATGAACTACCGTCGCTGCTCAATATTTAAATGAGAATGTTAAATGGTAATTAATAAAAAGGTGCCAACAATAGATCCAAACGGGCTGCATATTGGCAGCCCTTGCTGTTCCGGTGGAGGTAAGAACAATGTACTTGGCAGTGACATTGTTAGGGTTGGCAGCTGCAGTAATTACGACATTTGATGGACGTACATGAAAAACTATCTCGCACTTGAAAATCGTTTCATATGTTAACCCTATTGAAACTGAAATTAATGTTAATGTCAGGAACACAGATTTTATACAGAATTTATTAAAAAGAAGACCTCCGCTATGCGGACAGTTTTGGAGGATTTTGGAATTGTAGGCTCGCGCGGTTTAGGTTTTGCGCAGGTGCTAGTCAGAGCGTAGGCTTTAATAGCCGGATTCTCTCCAGGTTGATATTTATATTCAGTGTGCCTTTTACCATTCGGTGTGCGCTACCGGTTTGAGCCAAATTGATCACAGACACGTCACTGAATATATTATTATGTCGTTTCGAGGATATAATGAAGTCTAAAGTTATTTCACTTTATTGTTTGGGTCACAGGTCTCACGACTGGACAAATAAGTACAACAAACCTGTCTATCTTTCTATCACATTTTTGTCACACAGTCAGGACTGATCCAGCTCCACTTCCGCTACATCCGCTTCTTGAAGAAAGAGGTCATCATATATAGGCTCTCTTTCCCAGTTAAGGCAAACAGTGTCTGGCCCCTGGTGTTTCGTTGCCCTATTGCCTCATTTTCAGCTCATGGTCGCCTTCAACACCCAATTTTGAGTTGTAATCCGCCATGACAAGTGGGTCTTAGCTATGTATGGCTTGGTAAATATCCTCACATAGTTTATTCCTCATCATCGGGGTGTGCGGAACTCGGGGCATAGACCTGTATGACCTTCAGCGAATATCGTTTGGTAATTCTGAGTTTAAGGTACGTAGCTCTCAACGACACACTCCAGATCTTGACAGTTTTCTTTGTTCATGAGGGGTTTGTGGATGATGAACCCGACACCACCCTGGGACAGTTGTTTGCCATCCCGAAAATAGAGCAAATTACTAGAGTTGAGGGTTATCCCTCTGTCTTCGGCCTTCAGATATCCCCATAATATGTCATCGTAATCTGCTCAATTCTTCGTCCTTTTTAGTAGTAGTAAACTAGCATGTTTTTAATTGACTGTAGATCAATATGGGAATGTAAAGAAACTTATCTAATAATTAGAAGTTTCTAGGCTGCCTTATCAGCTCTAAGGCCTAAAGAAATATTTATGAGCTAAACATTAGAGTTTCTATCTAACCAGAACGTGGTGAAGTTAGACACTAATATTTAGCGGCAAATCGGTAGGTGGTTCTCGAGCCCCGTCAGGGGAGCTCTACCAACAGTAGACTTAAACATTATAATAACTATGAATTGTTAGAGTATTGCAAATTACACGTAAATAACCATTACCCTAATTTTTATCAATTATATACAGATGGCTCGATCGAGCAGGAGTCAAGAGGTGCTGCCTTTTTCGACCCACAGCTGAATGTTAATATGCGTTTTAGAATTGAATCTGAAATATCTATCATAGCAGTGGAGCTGTTAGCGATCCAGGAAGCACTGTCATATGCAGAGACTGTTGAAGCAAACAACATAGTTGTGTTCACGGACTCTAAGAGTTCCATTCAACATATAGCTTGGTGTACCTCGACTTATCGAGGTGTTCCGATAGCTTATACAATTTTAGATTTGATTCAGAAATTTAGAAAAAACGGTAAAAATGTCAATATTCAGTGGATACCAGCACATATAGGGTTTAGTGGTAATGAAATGGCTGATCAATTAGCGAAAGAAGCAACCTCAGATGGAGTTCAGATAGACATCTTGCCATTCTACTCTGATACCATAAATAAAGTTAAAAAGTACTGTGTAGAATTATGGAAGGAGTTCTTTGATCTACGTTCCCGTGAATGTGGCATCTGGTATAGAACAATACAGCCGGAACCGTTGAGGTCTCCATGGATGACCGAGTGTGCCCTGTCCAGGAAAGAACTTGTCACAATGATGAGACTTCGCTCCGGACATGTGCCATTTAATAAGTTTAAATTCTTAATGAGTCAATCTGATACCCCTAATTGTAGTATATGTGGTAAAGTGGAAGACGTATACCATATTTTGGTTGAATGTGTTCGAGGTGAGGCTCATCACAGGGCTTCATTAGAAATAGGACATTGCAACAGTGTCCTGGCAGATCCTACTACGGATGACGCCAGAATACTGTTGCAACTATATCAATTGTCAATGAGCTAATGTTGTTTAATTATTTTTTTTTAAATGAAGAATGTAATTCATGTGAACGTATAGAGCGTCATGGTCTTTGACCAAGCTCTTTAAATGGAGAATAAAAAAAAAAAAAAAAAAAACAGTAGACTTTTAATATTATGTCCAATTTACTCGTCATACAATTCCAGTAAATTTCTTAACTGCGAGTCATTTCAATAATGATGCAGGGAAGCACGCGTGCTATAAACTTTGATTAATTACTGGCAGAACTGCAGTTAACTTAATAACAGTGCTTGTATTTGCATACTTTAGTGTAATTTTCAGTGTGGAAGGGAAATATCGTATTCAACTTGAGCACAAAATGCATGTCAGATAGTTTATTACATATACAATATAATAAACTATTTTCATTATTTGATGTTATTACCTACTTCACTGGTGAAACAAAACTGACGTGAGGGTTCGAGAGCGTAGGTACCACCACATTACTTTAGCGTATCTCATCATTATCATTTCAGCCAAAAGGCGCGGCCCACTGATGGACAAAGCCTTCCCCATGGCTTATCTACTTGCCGGTAAATTATAGTTTGCAGAGTATTTGTGTCCCGGTCAGGCAGTAATCTACGATGGAGGTAGTTGTACATAATAATTTTTCAAACTGCTGTTAGACAAGTGTTACCTAAAAAGCGAACGAAACGTCGGGTTGATTTTAAATAATCTTTTAGTTTAATATACGCGAGATAAAATAGTTTTAATTAAAATGAGTGAAGCCCGCGAAAGGTACTTTTAAAGAAAAATGGAAAGAAAAAATTGACTTCACGCGAGTCTCGAACTCGCGGCCACTGGGAATCTAGTCCAGCCGCTCTTCCAACTGAGCTACCGTAGTCGTGCCCGATTTATCAAATCTTTTCTTCACATTTATTGCATTGTCTTATGGTGGCAGTAGCGCCATCTATTGCCACACTATGCTAGTTAGGCAATCGATACAATAAACTTTGCAGTTTATTAAATATCGTAAAGAAGTCGCTTTAACCCTTAATAATTGTTTTATATTATTTCGCATTAACACATGCTTGTGAAATATATATTTTTAAAGAAAAATGAAAAGAAAACATTGACTTCAGGCGAGTCTCGAACTCGCGGCCACTGGCAATCTAGTCCAGCCGCTCTTCCAACTGAGCTACCAAAGTCGTGCCCGATTTGTCAAATCTTTCCTTCACATTTATTGCATTGCCTTATGGTGGCAGTAGCGCCATCTATTGCCACACTATGCTAGTTAGGCAAATATATATTTTACAAGCATGTGTTAATGCGAAATAATATAAAACAAAATATATTTCATTAATTTGTTTCCTCGAATTCGAGTGAGCAAAAATATTCAAATCAATTCCATTTGAGTAAAGATATTCCTAAATCATACGCTTTTGCTTGAAAGATAAAGCGATAATCACCATATGTTCAGTAAGGGAACTATCCCCTTGTCCAAAATATGAAATATTATTGCATTTCTTACCAAAATGCCGGTGTGGTCAATCAACAATCTGAGTATTGGAAAATAACTTATAGTTTGTGTACGTCTACCATATAACGAGGAAGGTTAAATAGGCGATTCTTATGCTCAATGTTCAGCCATGTATAATAACATGACTGAACATTGAGCATAAAAATCGCCTATTATAAAATACAACCTTCTTAGATTCAGAATCATATATGCAACAACTTTTTTCTTCAATTCAAAAACTATCTACAATGATATTTGTCGAATTTTTTATGTAGCTCAAAGCTGTCCAGGTGTATTTAAATAATGAGAAAGTGTGGAACGAAAAGCTTAGCAGGTTGCCAACTAAACATTTCCGAGACTCGACTTAGAAATGCAAAGGCTATTTCTCTTCAAAATATTTGTTCCCTGAGAGGGTCTTATTTAAAGACGGGAGTGGCACCTTTGGAGTATCTTTTATTTGCACTTCGCAGACACGAAATTATATTTAACTGATTCGCAACTTACTACATTTTTGCTATGATATGCGGAAGAAATTGAAAAAAATATGAATAAAAGGTAACTAACAGTTGGGAATTTAAATAATATTTATGTAGGTATTATTCGTACAGACCCGTAATACCTATAGAGGTAACGTAGACCTCTGGGGTACACATCTGCAACAAGCTTTTTTTCACTGGTGGTAGAGCTCCAGTGACGGAGCTCGCGGGCGTAGGCATCACCGCATTACTTAATATACTTTCCGCTAAATGGTAGTGTTCAGCACTATCGTGTTCCGATCAGGTGGTAATGTACGGCCCTGTAATTTCCGGCACAGAGGCATAACACCTTAGGCCTCAGGAGTGGTAACGCATCTGCATTTTGACCTCGGTCTTTGTGTGGGTGTCTATAGGCTGCAGTCATCACTTAACATCAATGTGAACTGTAAACTTGTTTGCCACTTCCATAACATAAAAAAAATGTCTTTTTCTAGTCTGTGCATTATAAGTTTCTTAGCCTCAAATCCCACATGGGTAAGGCAGAATGGGTGGAGGCTTATATGTTTACGACGAATCCTAAGGCTTTTCATAAATTCATAATCCCGGACAGTACTTGTCTTATTTGTTCAAGGTATGTCAATCACGGTCTTTAAATTAACATTTTATTGATTTTTGATTAACAGAGTTCTCTGATCGAAAACTCGAAAACGGTTGAACCGATTTGGCTTATTTTGGTTTTGAATGATTTTTGGAAGTCCAAGGAAGGTTTAAAAGGTATGAAAATATGATGAAATTGAAGGGAAATAGTAAAAACCACAATTTTATTTTTCCACACAAATAGTCCGTATCTATCAAACCTTTGACACATTATTTCATTGTGAGGCAATACGAAGTTTGCCGGGTCAGCTAGTATCAATGCGTCATTGCCATCAAGCATCAGGTTGGTCTGCGTTTTCTTAATAAAGCTCAAACATGCTTGTAATTACTTATAAATAGTTTTGTACGCTTGTGATATTAATTTCAGAACACCTGTAAAAGAGATTAGATGATAGGATAGGATATTTACTGAATGCATGCCGGGGATGCGTCTACGGTCCGTGCCAAATGCTACAGATGGCGATGGTGGCGCGTTTGACTTTTACTGCTAGAATTTTCTCTTCCAATAGTGCCAAATATTTCCTTGCATTCTTTAAGTGCAACGTAAATCTTTGAAGATTTATCTAGCAGCTGTAAAGTTGGTACTCATATTTATCCATACGACATTAAAAAGGTGAAAGTAAGTCTGTAATAGGTTAGGATCCCACTGCAGAATCATTTCGTTTATCCGGATATGCTGCAAATAAATATTAATAAAATATTTTTTACGCATATTTATAATCTAGACAATATATATCCACTAGGTTGCCTGTCAAAAATTGGCCACAAGTATCTGGATGAACAAAATCATTCTGCAGTGGGATCCTAACCTATTACAGACTTACTTTCACCTTTTTAATGTCGTATGGATAAATATGAGTACCAACTTTACAGCTGCTAGATAAATCTTCAAAGATTTACGTTGCACTTAAAGAATGCAAGGAAATATTTGGCACTATTGGAAGAGAAAATTCTAGCAGTAAAAGTCAAACCTTTGTAATGTCGTATGGATTAATACGAGTACCAACTTAACAGCTGCTAGATAAATTTTCAAAGATTTGATCTAGCAGCATTTTCAAACCTATATGGCTGTCTGGCTTTTAGTAAAAATATGATGAGCCGATATTGATGAAATATAATATGAAGATATTGTGAATCCTAAGAAAGGAAATATGCTTTTTTGTGTTGCTGTCTTTATGATGTACTTTCACAACTTAATCTCGGAGCCGATTTAAATGAGATTTAATATGCAGATAGTTTGTTTTCTAAGACTCAGGCTACTTTTGGTGACAAAACCAAAGTATACCTACGTACGAAGTCGCGGTAAACAGCTAGTTTATAATAAATTTTCAAAGTGCTAGATACCACCATATCATTTCTCAAGTTGAAAACTAAAATATTATCTCATCAGCAGTTCATAAGTTATACGAGTACTCACCAGTTAAGATAATATCTTAATTTTAAAACAATAATATGAAACATTATTCCTTTACTGACTATTTCACGAACGTAATGATATTAACAAATGTTACGTAAATAACCCGTGGCATACAGTCATATCTCACTCTAAATGCTCCATCGAAAACCTCTGCAAATAACCATTTGCGAGTACTGTTATATCCAAAAGGGAGCCATTCATTAATAAGTTAGTGTACCTATCCTACAATATAACCCTCCGACCATCGTCCGTTTAATAAGCCAACGATCCTTTTGTTAAATTGAAATATTTTTGGATCACGTCATAACCAGGTAAGATAAAATTATATCAGAAACAATTAATGCTCTTGTTTCAATTAAAACAATTCCATTACATTCTACAAAATGTTGAAAGAAAAACTTCCGATTAAAAGTTGGAATATCGACAAAGAATCTTTTTAGTGCATAAAGTGCCGGCTCCATTTTCAATCCAGGTCAATCAATGAGTTCTGTACTTATCCAGGCTATCAGTGTTGCTCTTTAAAACTGAAAAAACTGTAGATATACCCTAGGATTGAGACTGAAATTATAGTAATCTATTCTTTAAGTAGCTTTAAAGAGTCATGAACACCTTTTTCCAATTGGCGAGTTATATTCGAGGGGAAAAGATTTTTAAACCAACTATATTCTAATTGATTCGGAACTATTTTTATAAAAATGGGTTTGTAATTATATTAAGTAGGTCTCAGAAAGAGATCAATCGGGTTTTCGGTTATTGGAGACGTAGAGTGATACTTTTCTGGCGCGTCCATCATCCGGTTATTGTACTATTGTTTGCATTTATTTTTAGAAAAGAGATTTATGTTCGTCTAGCCTGGTGTGAATCATTCCGATTAAAATTAGTGCAATAATAGTAAATTAATTATAAAGTCACAATATTAGATATAGCAATCAGATGCTGTTTTTACATGGGTAATTTACGGGAGTGAAATGGAGGATGTATAAGAATTGTTTTTATATTATTTCGCATTAACACATGCTTGTGAAATATATTTTATTTTTAAAGAAAAATGAAAAGAAAAATTTGACTTCAGGCGAGGCTCGAACTCGCGACCTACTGGGAATCTAGTCCAGCCGCTCTTCCAATTGAGCTACTGAAGCCCTGCCCGATTTGTCAAATCTTTCCTTCACATCTATTGCATTGCTTTATGGTAGCAGTAGCGCCATCTATTACCAACTATGCTAGTTAGGCAACATTAGTTTATGATATTTAGTTTACATTAGTTTATGACATTTAGTTTTATCTTAGTGATATTCTTGACTTTACATATATTTTTTATCTTGTTTGACATGTATATCAATTGTTATTCACTTTAATTTATTTTGTTTGTTTTTGACGTGTCATAAGAGGTGCCTGTCACCCTAAATGAATAAATGAGTTTCTGATTCTGATTCTGAATTATAAGTTTCACATAACCCTCGAACTGGGTAATGGCCTCATCCTAAAACAATGACCCGGTAAAGATTAGACTACGACCCTTTCAGAAGGATCCATACTTATAAGTTATTTGGCTCTAAACTATGGACGTTTATTAACTTGTCCTTCTGAACAATATAGAACATTATTATTATTTAATCTTGATAAATAATAGACTTTACCGTTATGCTTTATGATAACTTTAATTATAGAATTACGAAAAAAGTGTAGCTTTTCGAAATACAGGTATAATTTTTAGTATTTGTCAAATTAATATTATAAATAAGTGCAAGAGAATAAAGTACACGTTGTAGGTTTTTTTTATGTCATGGAAGTGGTAAACAAGCATGCAGTTTACATTGATGTTAACTGGAGAGCTCCAGTTAACATCAATGTAGAGCTACCACCAGTAAAATCTGAATCTGATTTGTTTGGTGGTTTGGTTTTTTTTTATTCTGTGTTCTATAGGCTGCAGTCATCAGTCAACATCAATGTGAACTGAATGCTTGTTTGCCACTTTCAAAACATACCTATAAAAAAATAAAAAGAAATAATTTACTATGTCAGTTATAACGAGCTCGACAAATTCTTCGTCTGGGTATTATTTAATATAGCTACTTACTTTTGTTAATCAGTTACTGTAGCTGCTATGTTTGTTTCCGTCCAGTAAAAAGTAAGTTAAGTCTTCAGTTGAGTTCTGATTGGTATATATTATTTTCTAATCTTACACTAGCCCGCCCGCGGGCTCCAACACAAGGTTATTCCATATCTATAGAGTATTTTAGACGATTGATAGGTATTTCTCATAAATTAACTGTTAATCAATTGTTTAGATGCTATGTTCTTAGTTTTTCGCGAGCTACATTCATTGAAATTAAACTAGTTATCGGATTTATACTCGCGTATGACTCGCGTAGGTATATTAAACTAAAACGATTATTTAAAATCGACGTTTCGGTCGCTTTTCAGCTGCCGTGGTCTGTGGGCAGATTGACGTGACATTTGTCTGAGAGCAGTTTGAAAATATATTATGTATTATGTATACCTATTTCGCAAACGTCTTGCGTAGCGTTCAGGATTTACACAATTGTTTTAGATACAGATTTAAACTTTTTCTAAATCTGTATTCAAAAAATTATTAATTAATAATATATACTTTTGACTCCACCTGTCTGATGGTGGAGTCAAAAGTCTTAGGAATCGGCGTGCATGTATGAAGAGAATGATGAAGGTAGACGAGGCACGAGAGGTTTGTCAGAACCGGGATGTCTGGCGCTCTACACTCTCTGCCTACCCCGTTAGGGACCTGGCGTGAAGATACATAACCATTAATTAATAATATAATTAATAATTTAACTCTTACGCTCTTATTAATAATTTAAGTCGAACTGTTTCGATTGTGATTGTAATTCGATTCCCTGTAACTTTTCGCCATAGGCATACCTATAAAATAAAACGCATGTTAATTTAAACTTCCAAGTTACGCAGGTCAGCATCTAGGATATTTTGTTGGGCATCATATAAAATGATCTACTAAAAAGGGGGTATAATATTTACTGCAATTAATAAATATAATTAATACTACTAAGTAAGCACAGTAAATTAGTGAAAAATTATACATTCCATTATCACGTATAAATAAAACTCGCCTCCTTTCACGTTCCCTGATGTATCGTATATCCATAAAAATCAAGATGAGGTAAACCAGAACTTGTGTAAGGAATATTAAACAGAAAAATACACTGTAAGGCGAGCTGTTTTAAGAACACAATATTTTACTTCAAACCCTATATTTGTAACCGCCAATGTTTTTTTATTTTTATCTATATTACAATTCGACACATCGTGGCATTCATCCAATGTTCTAGTGTTAATTAATTTATGAGCAATAAATTTAAAATAACGTTTAACTATACGAAATCTTCCGCCGTGATCGAGGAGCGCCAGCCGGCGGGCATCCGGGATAGCAGCATGATGGGTAGTGGCCTTAAAAATAATGAGTTATAAGCGGTGATACAGCCAAGACGGTGAGACTCGTGGTGTAAGATTAGTCAAACGCGGCCAGGGGAAGCTGAGCCCCGAAACTGAGTCAACCTGGGTGACATAGCAGCTCGCTTCTCTTTAGTCGCTCATACCATTCCGATAAAAGGACTCGTGTTCCTAATCCTCTGGTTCACGATTGCGTACTCGCTTATTCAATATTTGTAGTCAAATTCCCTTTTGGGATATAAACAATGGTGAGAATATTTCACTTAAATTTGTGGTGCTTTTAACGAAATTATTCGGGTTTCAACGCTGGGTACCGGTTTAATTATAAGTGATGGATGAAGTGTATGCTGTTATTGATGTTGTGTTTTCATTATTATGATACAGACGCAATTTTTCTGTGAACATAAGTGCATTTTTCTGGATGTTGTATTCATTTTTTTACTGTTGAACTTGGAAAAACTTTCATGGAATGTTTCATGGAAGTTTTAAAAAACAATAGTTGTAAATTATGAAATATTTTATTTTATTTTTTAGGAAGAACTTAACAAGGAACAGATTGGCAGTAAGTATTTCTTTCATTACATTGTAGACACGATGATTTCGCTCCAATTTTGCGTTTATTTTGACATAATAAGTAAGATGATTAGATTGGTTTATGTTACGATGGTGACAAACAAGCTTGCAGTTCTCATCGATGGCATGTGAATACTGCATGGAGATCTACACAAAAAAGTGCAGGAAAAAATGCGATAGTTATTTCGAAAGCATACGATAACGCTGAACACTACCGTTCGATGGCGGATAAATTAGATCATAGAGCGACACCGGAGGGGAGTTTCCCCTCTGTCAAAGTACAAGCCCAAATGGGCCTATTATACCTGTCGTCTAGATGTTTAAATGTGAACTTGTCTCTGTATTTTGTTAAAGTCAAGTTGTGAGTTTCGTAGTAATAGACGATTATTTTAATGCGCGTGTGTGTCGCACGCATTTCCCCCCGCAAAAAATTACAGACTGTTTGCATCGGTAATAAACGCTATGGCTACTCCCCTCCAGTCCGCCGCGGCCGGTGGCCCGTGTTTCTCTATGGATTAGATTATGGGGTAGTGAGGGCGTGGGTTATTCGAGCTACGACAATGGAACTTTAACCACATAGTATAATCTATCAATAAAACTTCTATTAATTTGTTGATATTATAGAAATTAAAGAAAAAACGGAAAGAAAAATTTGACTTCGGGCAGGAATCGAATCTGCGACCTCAGGATAACCAGTCCAGCCGCTTTACCACTAAGCTACCGAAATCCCACACCGATGCGTCAAATTTTGCTTTCCCTTTTTGATTTTTATCCGATTTTAGTCGTGAACGACATCCATTGATAACTGTGTGTTGATAAAATGTTAAAATCTTATATCTATTTCACATATTTCAGTCCTGAAGAAGGCTTTCGAAGCTTTCGACCATGAAAAAAAAGGATGCATTGGCACCGTGATGGTTGGAACAATCCTGGGTATGTTAGGACACCAGGTCACAGACGAAACCCTCAAAGAGATCATCGATGAAGTTGATGAAGATGGTAAGTAGTATAAACACGTTTTCAACATATTGATAAATATTACAATATAAACAATAGAGATATAAATATGGAGCACATATAAAAATCAACTGTCATCAAAAGAGAATGTATCCTAGTAAAACGATAATTCTCGTATTTGATAAGTTGAGAATATTATTCTTGACTTGATTAACATAAAGCAAGTATGAAACTGTTTTACGGAAATTATATCGAAAATAATAAGCATTGACTTAAACATTGCAATTACTCTTACGAATAAAAGAGTTTATTTGATCTATTCACATGATTTCATCCACCGCGTGAGCTTATATTCTGTGTTTAAACTTTACTTATAAATAGAATAGATAGATAAATGGATGCAACGCATGTGCCATATGAGCTGCAATGAATTCTATTATGTTCGCTATTTTGGCAAGTATTCATGTCTTATCTACTTTCGATAGCGGGAATCCATTTTCATAAGCAATAAATCTTAAATGATGTCATGATTTCTAATATTCTATATAGTTTTATCTAATCTTGAATCTGTTGAATCAGTTAAGTTTTTATGAAATATTAGCCAGTCTTTAGTTATGTTAATAATACCCAATTCACTATATGACTGAATCACGCTATGATCTTTTTCTACTATAACTCAAGCTGGTGCCGCTAATATGGCTGCCTCTATGACTATTGAAAGAAGAGAAAATTGGCATCTCTCTTGACGAGAATGGAATATTTGGATCATTGGCCTATACGAGTATGTATGTACCAATCACGATTTGGATCATTGGCCTATACGAGTATGTATGTAGCACTCGAGAAAAATTCCTCTTGGTAGCATAGTTACAGTTTCTAGAAGTCACTATATTAATACACTTTCCCATCACAATTTGACAGATGACGTGGAAATATCTCACTTATTATACGTGTCAAATTTTGAAAACGGACCTGACTGTTTTTTTATTTTATCTTCTCTTTATATTTCTATCAATCTCGTTGAATCGATATTGAATGGAAACTACCGTTGATTAAATATAAGTAGTTATGTAGGTATTTTCTAATGTGTCTTTCCTGTCTGATTCACACGTGGGTAGTAGAAATCGAGGAATGTCAAAGGAAGGTAATCTTGGTTTAAATATTTCTATCGTTTGGCACACTTTACAAAAATTAGAGATTAGGTACACGAAACAAATTCATGACATATTTCTGTTGGAAATCTATTAAGTATTTAAACTAAAAATAACAACATGCGTATGAGAAGATAATTAGAGAAAGGCTATAAACATTTTAGCACTGCTTTTCATCCGCGATCATAAAGTTAATTGATAGGGAATTACCACTTTTAAAAAGTGTTTTTAACTAGTTTTACGATTTAATGTCATTAAACGGTATGTGAAACAGGTGTCGATAATGTTGCTATTAAAGAGATATTTTTTATATTGTTAATCACGTCTTATAAAATTTACCCTTACAATTCACTTGATGATCTAAATGTAAATTAGTAAATGAATATAGAGCAAATGAAATTTTTAGAGCGCTACAGAAGTAAAGACATAGTATTTGTATAGCGGTGCTTGGTTTGTTCCATTGCTGTTTAGTTTTACTATTGTTCGTAATATTTATTCTAATAGAAAATAACTTTCTACTTTATTTATCACTAATTTACCCGGCAAACTTTGTTCTGCCATACAATAGGTCTAAATGGTTGTGCGAGGGTATTAAAATCTATACAAATAAATGAAATTGGAGTGTCTGTTTGTAATATTAAAATAACCGCTTTTTACTTAATGCATATGTATGTATACACGGTACACATACCAAACCCACATTTTTTACAATTTTTGTCTGTCTATCTGTCTGTCTGTTTGGCGGGGCTAATCTTGGGAACGGCTGGACCGATTTTGACGGGACTTTCACTGGCAGATAGCTGATGTAATAAGGAGTAACTTAGGCTACTTTTATCTGCATACATACATACATACCGACATACAAATAAGTAGAATTGGAGTGTATCCGACTTTGACAGGACTTCCTCGGGTAGGTAGCTGATGTAATAAGGAGTACCTAACAGGCTACTTTTATCTCCATACATACATACATACATACCTTCATAGAAATAAATAGAGATTGAGTGTGTCCGATTTTGACGGAACTTTTACTGGCAGATAGCTGATGTGATAAGGAGTAACTTAGGCTACTTTTATATCGATACAACCATACATACATGCATAGCTACATACAAATAAATAGAATTTGAGTGTCTCCGATTTTGACGGGACTTTCACTGGTGATAGCTGATGTAATAAGGAGTAACTTAGGCTACTTTAATAAAATTAATAAAAAAACAGGCGTGTGCCATCATTGTTGCTTGCACTTTAGTATCTATCTACTGTGCTTTAGAGCATACTTGAAAGTACTTGGAGATAGTCAGGATCTGTGCATACTCAGGGATGTTGCCAATTGGAAAATACCCAATAAATATCAATTACTATCCGAAAAATTGGCAGGTGTAAATCACATATCTTAACACCTGTATCATTAAGACGGGGGTTCCGAGGGATAGGTTGTACAACCAATCTTTCGGTATACCCGTATATTCATGCTTTCACTTCGGTATTTAGTTTCCCTTAATGAGAACCAAAAATTATCATGATACTGACTTGGAACATCTAGGTGAACTTAGGTCGACAACGGAAAGATGTTATTACCCCTGGTACACCCAATTCATAATAGGTGTACCACGGGTAGAAAATTTTACCCCTGGTTCACCTAGGTGGACTAAGTAGGTGTACCACAGGCAATGGTCGACTGTAATTATACGTAACTTCACGCCTGTAATCCCCGAAGGGGTAGGCAGTGGTAAATGCATGCATTCAATCATACATGCAAACACCCACGACTCGCCGGTTACGTTTTGGCCCATGTAACAGGTGGCGAACCTGTTGCCATCTCCGGGCACATTACCAAACTCCGGGGTACTGGGAAACTTCCAGAAAATGGAAAAATCCCAATAGAAGCAGAGATAAAGGATTTTAAACCGTTATCTCTGATAGTCCCCGACCCGGGAATCGAACCCAGGACCTCCAGCGCAATAGTAGTGGCCTGCTACCACTACGCTACTGAGGCAGTTCATACTGTAATTATAACACTTACAATCTGATATGGCAATCCTTGACTTCAAAGACTTGACATCTGGAGATGCACATGAGAAAAATACAATTGTTTTTTTCTTTAATCCAAATCCTTTTTACTGATGGTAGAGATGCAGTGACGGAGCTCGCGGGCGTAGGCACCACCGCATTACCTAATATACTTGCCGCTAAATGGTAGTGTTCAGCACTATCGTGTTCCGGTCAGATAGTAATGTAAGGCCCTGTAATCACCGGCACAGAGGCATAACACTTTAGGCCTCAGGAGTGGTAACGCAGGTGTCTATAGGCTGCAGTCATCACTTAACATCAATGTGAACTGCATGCTTGTTTGCCACTTCCATTACATAAAATAAAAACCTATACAAAATTAATGGTAGTGATAACTAAGTTTTCGAAATGTATTAAAAATTGTTTACTCTATTATAATTCAAGGATCGGGGGAGTTGGAGTTCGAAGAATTCGTCACACTAGCCTCAAGGTTCATGGTTGAGGAAGACGCTGAGGCGATGCAACAGGAACTGAAAGAGGCATTCCGTCTATATGACAAAGAAGGTAACTTACTAGTACAAAAGCATCTATTCAGCACTCTTACTTATTTTGTATAGTATCTATCTGCCTATCCCGTTAAGTTTACAATAATTGTTCTGATTTCGAGAGGCGGACTTACAGGACGAAGGCACCTCTGCGGCCTCATCAGCACTTTTTTAGTCAACTTATAGTCTACCATCCGATATTTCTTACCAAAGCATGCTCATTTATAATAAATAAAAAATAAAATAAAATAATAAAATACGCTTACACTCACAGCCCCACAGTAGGTATAAACCTGTGTCGTGGGTGCCGTTGTACACATACAACACATACACAAACACCCAGACCCGAAACAAATATCTGTAGGCCATACAAATATTTGTTCCGGTGCGGGGATCGAACCCGCGACCCTTCGAATCAAACGGTGGTTTCGCACCGCTGGACTTACCGAGTCGTCAATTTATTACGTCATACTTGTACAAACAATCTCTGGCGCCGTAAAAAGCTTATTAAATACTCGTGGGGATAGAAAAACCAGTCATTAAGTAATCATTAATTAGAGCTTTCATTAGAACTCTAGGAATGTAATGGGAATTGGTGATTTGAACAATCTCGTACTATGTAAATAAGAATGGTAAGATAGTTGACTGAACGAGAGATTAAAAATAAAAAATTAAACTTTTTAATTGGTTGAAGTGAACTAACTTCACCGTAGTTTTCTAAAAATAGCACTTGCCCCTAGTAGATAGTAGATCGCACCCAGCACCTCAGCTTAGCAGTAGTGGTGGCTACGACTGAGGTAGTTAAAGATACTAGCTGAGTTTTAACGACCCGGTTAGTACAGCGGTGTGAGATGACCGTTTGATTCGAAGGGTCGCGGGTTCGATCCCCGCACCGGGACAAATATTTGTAAGGCCTACAGATATTTGTTTCGGGTCTGGGTGTTTATGTATGTGTTGTATGTGTACAACGGCACCCACGACACAGGTTTATACCTACTGTGGGGCAGTGAGTGTAAGCGTATTTAAAATTAAAAAAAAAGTTTAACTTTACACTCAACAAAAATTCATCGTGAGTGGGTCATGGTGTCATTAATCATGAATCAATGCATTTCTTTAGATTTGCCGTTTTCAAATTCCAGGTAACGGGTACATCACGACAACTGTCCTACGAGAAATCTTGAGGGAGTTGGATGACAAGCTAACTTCTGAAGACTTGGACATGATGATTGAGGAAATCGACTCCGACGGTTCTGGAACCGTTGACTTTGATGGTACGTGCTCATTTGGAACCAAGCTGAATTTTAATACTTGACTTTGACCTAATAATCAATACAGGATGTAGAAAAGATTTACCTACGATTAGTGTTAACATAGGCTTCAACGAGAACATCGTGACGGCTTTCTTGTGCATAACATTCTTGATATCCACCGCTTAATTCCGGTGAATATTATATTCTATACTCATTATATAGCTGAAGAGTTTGTTTGTTTGTTTGACCGTGGTAGTTTCAGGAACCACTAATCCGATTTGTTTTTTTTTATTTAGTCCATTCATCGAGGAAGCCTTGAGGCTATACAGGGTTATTTGTAGCTAGCGCATAATTCTTAAAGGGAGGTTTAGGCTCATCAAAACGTACACTTTTGTTATGTAACTTTTTCTAATTCAATATTTTTTTTCCATACAAAAAAATAATAAATAGAATTTGCAGTTCTAATACTTCTTAATTTCACATTGTTTACTTAGACACCTAAGTAAACACATCACGCTATAATATACTGGTACCTATAGGAGCCGACGCGGCGCTTGACCGCGCTTTGCGTGTGCCTCCCACCCGCTCCAGCCGTTACGTAAACAGCTGACGTCTGTACCTATGTAAAAATATACCTATGAAACGTAGCGCTAACAATTGATAGAAATCTCATTTGAAACGATTTTATTTCTTATCATGGGATGTACTGCTTTTGGCAAAAGTCATAGAACAAAAGTTGTTAGTCTTAACGTACCTAACACACCTTTGACGATTTATGCGTTAGATATATTTAACCCTGTATAATATCTCACTAAGATGAATAGGAGAGGGTAGGTAACTTAGCACCCGCGCGAATTCGGGGCTGGCCGCTAGTTTATAAAGAAGCCAACATGCTTTTGGACTCACTAATAAATATTTACCGCACTGCATGTCTGTAACTTATAGCTAGCATCCGTGTTGAAGTTTTGTTGACTATAAAAACACAGTCTAAAGAAAACGAACATGTTAGTGATAAAACCTTGCTGTGTGATATTTTAAATAGATTAGATGAGAATGATTGCAAATAGCACCTTAAATTGAAATTGTTTAATAATTACAAATAGGTAAACGGTAAACCAGTAATTTAGAATATAAATATGTATTTGTTCTTTAAATTAACAATGACTATATTTTAGAACAAAAATATTGTACTAGTGGGATTATAGAACAAAATAGAATATAACCCTACAATAACGGGATCTTCAAATGTGGCGTCAAAAGTCTGATGGACTCTTGACGCCACATTTGAAGACTGAACATTGACTGAACATTTTTCATTCGTTAAACGTTAGACTTAAAAAGCACAACAAAAAACGATATTTTTATTGAATATCTTTTTGAATATAATCTTGAATCTTTTTATATTACCACTTTATAATTTTGTGAACTACGATAAGGTAAATATGTACATTATTTTTTCAGACAAAAAAAAACTAAACCTAAGCATCAAATCTCAAAATATTAACTATATAAATCAAAGAAAGTTAATGCAAAAACAATAAGTTACAAATACGATAAAAGAAAATTCCTTAAGGTTTCTGAAAACAATATTGTGGTATTTTTAATCCAAACTACAATCATAAACGAGGAGCGGCTTCCATTTATTTCACTTTGTCTGACAGAGCAGACAGTTAAAAGTAGATTATCAGTAAATATAGATAAAAGAGATTGTTGTCTTAGCTAGAATATCTGATATTACAGTTTAACTAAGTTATATCCCGTGGAAAAGTGTTCGGAATTTTGTGTGGGAAACTAACTAACATCAAACGCTGACTGTGTTTAGTTGTTATGCTCAAATGTATATACCTACATAACAAAATTATGTATTCGATCTATACCTACGCAAATACTTTTTTGTGCTAATATTTGACTGTCAATTGAATGTGCTTAATATTCATTAGTTTATTTTTTATGTACTATTGGAAGTGGCAAACAAGCATGCAGTTCTCATTGATGTTAAGTGATGACTGCAGCCTATACACACCCACACAAAGACCAAGGTCAAAATGCAGATGCGTTACCACTCCTGAGGCCTAAAGTGTTATGCCTCTGTGCCGGAAATTACAGGGCCGTACATTACCACCTGACCGGAACACGATAGTGCTGAACACTACCATTTAGCGGCAAGTATAAGGTAATGCGGTGGTGAGAGTCATGTCTGAGGATCGTGATCATCCTGGCATCACTCTCGATCGGACGAAATGTCTCCATCGGCTCCCGTCTGCGGCCATTTGCACCGTGGTGTAAAAAAGCGATGCTGTGTTGTCCTTGAGCTGGTCAGATCATCTGGTTGGAGATCGGCCTTTTGCCCTTTTCCCCTCAACATTGCTCACAAAAATCGAGTCTCTACTCGTATATGACCAAAGTAACTCATGATCCGGCGAAGGCACAAAGTGGAGAGGCGGTCTGTGATATGAAGTTGCGATAAAATTGAGGCATTGGTTCGCCTGGCTGTCCACGGTATGCGCAACATTCTTCGCCAACACCACATCTCAAATGATACATATTCCAATCTCAATCAAATTGTTCAATATTTTTGTCACGTTGCAAACATAGACTTCACATTGATGGTAAGTGAAAACTGTAGCTCATAAACATTTACATCGCATCATCGCGGTAAGGCCTAAGTTATCTTTTTTCGCTAAAAATTACAATGCCGTACAAACAACAAACTAGAATTTTTAACAACTAAACGAAGGTAATTTAAGTGCGCCCTCATTTATTATGTAAAAGTGATCAATACTTCAGTGGAGTGAAATAACTAATACTACCATTAGAGAAAACTTTTCGGTCAATTACGTCTGTTCTAAAACTAGGAATGATCAGTCTATTACAAACTAATTTTCGTACGGACGAAGTTGTAGAACTATTCTGCTTCAAACTATATCCTTGATATTTAAGCAAAATTAGGTAGGTGCCGTAATATTAAAAATGCTGTCAAATCAAAACATAGATACTCAATGCTTTATTTTACTTCATAATCAATACATATTATAAGATAGTAAAAATCGACTGTGTGTTCATTAAATATTTTTCGAAAAAAATGAAAAGGGCCGATTATAAAAAAAAAAGAGTGAGTGGAAACCAAAAAAAATTTTTTTGTAATTTTTGTCTGTCTGGTACGTTATAACTTCAAAACTACTCAACGGATTTGAACACGGTTCACAGGTGGAGTACCTACATATTATAATTATTAGCGTCGTCAAAACTTTGTTTCGTCAAAATCGTTTAAGGGAAAAAGATATTATGATCAATTGAAAATTTACTTAGAGTACTGCTTCAAAACTTTTAAACAAAGATGAATGCGGTTTACCTGTGCCCGCGACCTCGTCCGCGTAGAATTTAACAAAATCATTGTTCAGTATCACGCGGACGAACTCGTGGGCACAGCTAGTAAAATATATAAACGTTTTTTATACAAGCAAATGGGGCTGTTAAATGCGGCACAAGCATTGTAAATGAAAAGAATAACACATTTATACATTTTTAATTTGTAATTACTCGGCAACAAAGGCGAATATTCACCACAATCATGTTTCATCGCAGCAGTATTCCACTGTGCTACATATATTTTGGCTTTAATTTAATATATTCTTCCTTTGTTTACAGAATTCATGGAGGTGATGACGGGCGGAGATGATTAAATAATTTTACTCACAATGACGCTATCCACAACAATTTCACCTTTTGGACACATCTGCAAAAGGATCATACTATTCCGTACCTCATATTTATTAAGAAACTGAATTTAATTTATTATATTAAATTAAATTGTTAACTGGACCATTCTTGCCTCATTCCTCGACCTCATACATTCATTCGTTTTATACTTTGGATGCAAGTCCATTCGCTGATGTTTAAAATAAATGTTGTGTTATGGGAATTGATTTTATTTTATAAATACCTACAATGTTATATTAAAAAATTCATACATTTTTTGTGTAGTGTTACTGGTTATGTAATTATTACTACAAAGGCTTCTGATATTCATTTGCTTCGCTTGTTATGACATAATAATATTTATTTGAATATTTCAAACAGTTTGTGGAGATATTTAGAAAGAGCGTTAGGTACTATTTCAACTACACACGTTATCAATATGACGAATAATCCCTAAGCAAATATTACTATTTTAACTGCACAAAATAAAGTAGGATTTTATTTAAAAAATGCGAAAATGGACATACCTATTTACCTACACTAAGCATTTTATAAGAAGAGATGAATTCAAGACACTGTTAACTTTCTATTAAAAGTCTGTATAGCCTCATCACTTATGCCAATAGACGTCCACTGCTGGACAAAGTCTTCCCAAAGTTGTGGGCGACAACTGATGTGCGTCGTTAGGGGAGAATATGCCATAAGCGCTTTGTTTGGCAGGCGGATTTATTTTTACTACCGCCCATAGAGCAACGCGGTCTACCGGTCGCGGCGGACTGGAGGGGAGTAGCCATAGCGTGTATTACCGATGCAAGATAGTCTGTCATTTTTTGCGGGGGGAAATGCGTGCGACACACACGCACACTACAAAAATCGTCTATTACTACGAAACTCACACCCTGACTTTAACAAAATACAGAAACAATTTCACGCACACATTTAAACATCTAGGCGACAGGCGTTAGATCATTTAGTCTTGTACTTTGACAGAGGGGAAAGCTTGCATGGTAACTCCCCTCCAAGTTGCTCTATGCTACCGCGACCGGGGGCCCGCGTTGCTCTATGTACCGCCCTATTGGAATGGGTTGACCGCCATTGTTCGGTTGGCTGACTACACTAGCGGAAGACCAGATGGATGGATGGAGGAGATCCACTAGTTAGCGATGGAGTTGTCACATGCCAACGCCTTTTATATAGCTTTTTTATGTTATGAAAGTGGTAAACAAGCATGCAGTGCACATTGATGTTAAGTGATGACTGTAGCCTATAGACACTTACACAAAGACCATGGTCAAAATGCAGAAGCGTTACCACTCCTGAGGCCTAAGGTGTTATGCCTCTGTGCCGGAAATGACAGGGCCATACATTACTACCTGACCGGAACACGATAGTGCTGAACACTACCATTTAGCGGCAAGTAGGTATATTAGGTAATGCGGTAGTGCCTACGCTCGCGAGCTCCGTCACTGGAGCTCTACCGCGAGTTAAAATAGGTAATAAGGAGTACTAAACATGTCGGCATCACTGTTTCGACTTCAAATTTGGGATACCATTGATGCCAATCACAGAACTACAACTATTAAATAACTTCTAATAAACCCCTGCGGTAGATATTGAAAGGACTTCAACAGCAATCAATCGATCAATCAATAATTTATTACAATCAAAAAGAAAATACATTCTTAACAGACTTAAAACAAGATTTTACTGGTAATAGAGCTTCAGTGACGGAGCTCGCGGGCGTAGGCACCACCGCATTACCTAATATACTTGCCGCTAAATGGTAGTGTTCAGCACTATCGTGTTCCGGTCAGGTGGTAATGTACGGCCCTGTAATTTCCGGCACAGAGGCATAACACCTTAGGCCTCAGGAGTTGTAACGCATCCGCATTTTGACCTTTGTCTTTGTGTGGGTGTCTATAGGCTGCAGTCATCACTTAACATCAATGTGAACTGCACGCTTGTTTACCACTTCCATTACAAAAAAAAAAAAAAGGTGGTCAAGTAAGGCGAGTATTGGTTCGGTTTGGATTTGCCTTCGAACCCCAAAACTAGGCGGAGCCTGTATTTTGGGTGCTCTGCAGTCAGTTGAACAAATAAGAAAGCTCTTGTTGTGTAATAATGGACACATTCGCATAGATAAATGAAAAGTCTATGAACTTTTAAAGTAAGCTTACATGATAATTATAAATACAGATTAATTATTATTAATTCTAGAAACTATATTATATGTATTAGATGAATTAAATAATTATATTTGATTACAACGGATGGTTAGGTTAAATTAGTTAAATTACAGTTATACCTACACTTTGACGTTTATACAATGAATGCTACCATAAATCCCTAATCTACCATGACAGCCTTAAATGCGTGTAATACTTAATACGACATCTCGTTCAGGTACCTATTTTCAAAAGCAAAAGTAAGTATTTAATTTGATATTTAACGGAAATCCATTTTTATTGTATTCATTTCTAAGAATATATTCTATCTATTCTTCGGAATTATTTCCTTCTACCTTTTGTGACACACTGGCTATTTTACGACCTTCTACTGATAGACCTTATGTTCAAGTCCATATTCTCCGAAGGGATAGGGAGATGTAGATAAATCCGTAAAAACGCCTTCGAATGCATTAAGAACTTATTAAATAATAAAATAATAAATGACTACAATATTCACTTACCAATCATTAAATGATTTACATGTCCTACACTACTGTACCCTGACAAAAATGTACGTATAAGATTATCGTATTTTTTGTTGCTGTATTGGGAAATGTGCGCCCAACCTTATACTGACCTAAATTGATATTAGCTTAGTTATTTGAAATCCGTTTGAACGTGACATCTGTACAAATTACCTCAGTTCAGGCTACTTCCGGAGAGTTTGGTTTGTTTAGGGTTCGTATACATTATTTAGGTCAGTTCTAAATACTCTCGGACAGACAGATAAAATAATAAATTATTCTACTAGCGGAAGAGATCCATTGATGAGGGCGTACGCCGTATACCTGCCTATGTATACGCCAAATTTATATGGTGGTGTTTATATATATATGATTGACAGCACTACCATGTTCCAGTTCGATGGTAAAGTCCCTTTCCAGCTCAGACAACAACCTCGCAGAAAAAGAAAGCCTAGGATATTTTAGGATAATTAAGAAACCTTCTTCAATTTTGTTTTTATATTATTTCGCATTAACACATGCTTGTGAAATATATTTTATTTTAAAGAAAAATGGAAAGAAAAATTTGACTTCAGGCGAGACTCGAACTCGCGGCCTACTGGGAATCTATTCCAGCCGCTCTTCCAATTGAGCTACTGAAGTCCTGCCCGATTTGTCAAATCTTTCCTTCACATTTATTGCCTTGCCTTGCCTTCTTCAATTTTTTCATGTGATTTGTATATAATCTATACAAATATGACTTTATATTATGTATTTATTCAGATTCAAATTGTAAGCATATATTATACAGGCATTATGTAACGGCAATGTTACTATGTAATAGAGAAGCAGCTTCATTATTTATCGACTTCAAAAAAGGTGGAGGTTTTACGAAATGCTTTGACGACCACTGTTTGATTGAGTGATTGCACACTCGTTCCTTTTTTCTTTTCATTTCCAAAAGTTGTTCTATTTTATATTATCTATTTAATAAATAGAAAACTTTTGAAAAATTTCAAAAAGTTAATCCATTAGATAAAATAATGTGAACGGCCCTTTATCGTATCTCATGTAATAATTCCGTCAACGTCAAGTCTTTCACAAAGGGACACGTATTGAAAGAGTGGAGTGTGAAAGAGCTTTGCTATAAAGCCTTTGATGTTCATCGCGATTGAAAATACACAAAATAAGGTAGGAAGATTGGAAATAAAATAATACCTATCTAATAAATGTCGTATCACGTTATCTTCATTTCACATTTATGTTTTCTTTTTCGTATTAAAACTAGTGACCCGCCTCGGCTTCGCACGGGTGCAATGAAGTAGATACGCGCTGACTGTGACCACTATGTCCCTGCATATTAAATCTAAACTAATATTATAAGGAGGTAATATTTTTTGTTTGTTTGTTTGTAATGAATAGGCTCAATAACTACTGGACCGATTTTAAAAATTCTTTCACTATTCGAAAGCTACATTATCCACGGGTAACATAGGATATATTTTATTTTGGAAAAAATTGGGTTCCGTAAGATATTTGGGTTTTTCAGACACAAGGTGTAAAAAATCAACCAGAAAAGTTACTTATTTTGCGTACGCTGCCTAAGCTATAAAAGATATCGAGGAATATCTTTTATAGTTTATTTCACTATTCGAAAGCTACATTATCCACGGGTAACATAGGCTATATTTTATTTTGGAAAAAATAGGGTTTCGTAAGATATTTGGGTTTTTCAGACACAAGGTGTAAAAAATCAACCAGAAAAGTTACTTATTTTGCGTACGCTGCCTAAACTATAAAAGATATCGAGGAAGACTTTAGGCTATACCTATGTATAATCATCACGCTAAGACGAATAGGAGAGGGTAGGCAACATTGCACCGCGCGAAGCCGGGGCGGGCCGCTAGTCTGTAATATCTTCGAAACCAAAACTATGCTGTAATACCTACCTGTTAATCTATATTAAATGCACGGCTTTTTTGGGCAGGTTTTTCTCAGATCATATTGGCTTTTGGAACTCTGCCGGTGAATGACAAAGAATGACTCTTTTTCTTTTCTTTTTACTCTTTAATATCAGTTTGTAAAGGGGAAATGAGACATTCTACTGATACACGTTTTACATTAGCATATTATATTCAGTTTTATCTTAGTGATATTCTTGACTTTACATATATTTTTCATCTTGTTTGACATGTATATCAATTGTTATTCACTTTAATTTATTTTGTTTGTATTTGACGTGTCATAAGAGGTGCCTGTCACCCTAAATGAATAAATGAGTTTCTGATTCTGATTCTGCACAATGTATTTAGGGTATCTTCTTAATTGGATAAGGAATAGTGCTGTATTGTTTAAAATAGCTTCGTAAATACGCCATTATTTCACGTAAAAAGTACATAGATCATCCAAATCATCCAACGATTGCTTACGATCGTCACTAGTTCGCCAGTCCATTTTGTGAGGGGTCTGATTATGCTTCGGTTTCCGGCGCGGTGGCTAAAAGACTTGTATAAATTATAATAAGAAACAGTATTCTGTAACTAAGCTTTACTGGTGGTACAGCTCCAGTGACGGAACTCGCGGGCGTAGGCACCACCGCATTACCTAACATACTTGCCGCTAAATGGTAGTGATCAGCTAGTGCTGATCACTACCATTTAGCGGCAAGTATGTATTCGTGTTCCGGTCAGGTGGTAATGTACGACCCTGTAATTTCCGGCACAGAGGCATAACACCTTAGGCCTCAGGAGTGGTAATGCATCTGGATTTTGACCTTGGTCTTTGTTTGGGTATCTGCAGTCATCACTTAAAATCAATGTGAACTACATGCTTGTTTGCCACTTCCATTACATAAAAAAAACGAAAAAGCTATGAGATTGTCTGTTTTTTTTTTCAAACATATTGTATAATTTAATGTCGCTTGTCCACTTCGTGCGTTATTAGGGGAATCTTATTTACTATTTTTTTTAAAAGTTCGTCGGTCTCTTTCTGATACTTGATCTCATATTTCAAATGTAATTCAGTTTTCGAAAAGGAAAATGATACTGTTCCGTACATTTCTGGGCCCAGGTGTTATCACTGTACAAATTATGAAATTTTCAAATCACTATAAAATAAATAATTTGAAATTCGGGCATGTTTTAAATTGCGAGTAATTGAAGTATGTATGATTAAGTAAAAGTCGGGATAGATTCCTCTATCTCTGATTGCTGAATCGTTACTGGTTAATGAAAATATATTTTTCATTAACCAGTAACGATTTTGCGGGCCTAAAATTACCCGTCTCCTTTACTTGCCAGTTCCTTGATGTGCCACGAGAAGTTAAAACCACATATAAAATTTGAAATTTGAATTTTGAAACCGGTACTTAGTATTATTTTTCGAATATTACCATAACGGCAATATACAGTAGTGCATTCAAAGAAGTTCGAGCCGGGTCGTTTCGGGCACACTTCGGGGCACAGCTGCTATATTTCCACGTTACACAGTGAAGCAGTTATAACAAGCTTGCAAATGGACTAAAAATATTGCGGATGTGCTGTGACGACGTCTCGTATGTAGTGTTACCATGCAGTACTTTGTATATTCAAAATTTATGTGCGCTACAAAGTACATATTTTGTACTTTATAGCAATAGTCGACAATCATAAACTTACACAGGATTTTATCTGTCCGTTTTGTTTAGACATACCTAGAAGCCGAGTTAATGGATTTTAATTTAGATTGTAATAAGCACAACATTGAACTATACTATTACTTATAAAACAGTATTATAAAATAGTATTATAAAATAGTATTGCTCATAAAATTATACATCTGCCGCATCTGCCACAGCTAACTTTTACTGATGGTAGAGCTCCAGTGACGGAACGCGCGGGCGTAGGCACCACCCCATTACCTATAAACTTGCCGCTAAATGGTAGTGTTCAGCACTATCGTGTTCCGGTCAGGTGGTAATGTACAGCCCTGTAATTTCGGGAACAGAGGCATAACACCTTAGGCCACAGGAGTGGTAACGCATCTGCATTTTGACCTTGGTTTTTGTGTGGGTGTCTATAGCAAGTAGTCATCACTTAACATCAATATGAACTGCAAGCTTGTTTGCGACTTCCATAACATAAAAAAAAACATTAGGTAGGTATCTCTCTTTTTAAGTCGTAGCGATTTTAAATTCAACACATATTTTTTACTTATAACAATTATACGTATGAATAATGGAGCATACACAGAATATTACGTTTCATGTTGTAATATTCATACAAATGACTGTTTTAATACCTACCTGGTTTTTTTGTACCTAGAGGATTGTTTCGCGCTGGCCGGTAATACGTCGCCCTGCTTGATTCATCGATTAAATAGAGGTGACATAGCACTAAGGAGGGAAAATACGAGTAGATAGGGGACGTAGTTAATTAATTAAGTTATTTGTGTATTACTTTATTTATTTATTAACTAAGACACTAAATGAAATAAAAAAAAAACTTTTTTTGTCATGAAGTGGCAAGCAAGCAAATAGCAGTTGGTAAACTGATGGTAAGAACTGTAACCTATAAACTTCTACATGAAATCATAGATTTCAATATAGATGCGTTGCCATCCCTTAGGCCTAAGGTATTATGCCTCTGTGCCGGTAATTTCAGGGCCGGCATTTAGCAGCAAGTAGATTAGGTAATGCGGTGTTACTTGCGCCCGCGAGCTTCCGCACTGGAGAGCTACCACGAGTAAAAACTTATGATCTCAATACGGTCAAAAATTTGTAAATTGATTCATGTGATAAGATCCGCGCCGCCTGTTGAGGCATAACGAAAATTGAGTTTTTTTTATGTAACGGAAGCGGCAAACAAGCATGCAGTTCACATTGATGTTAAGTGATGGCTGCAGCCTATAGCCTAGCTCACACAAAGACTAAGGTCGAAATGCAGATTCATTACCACTCCTGAGGCCTAAAGTTATGCCTCAACCAGAAATTACAGGGCCGTACATTACCACCTGACCGGAACACGATAGTGCTGAACACTACCATTTAGCGACAAGTATATTTGGTAATGCGGTGGTGCCTATGCCCGCGAGCTCCGTCACTGGAGCTCTACCACCAGTAAAAGTTAGCTGTGGCAGATGCGGCAGATGTATAATTTTATATTGTAATATTTGAATAATTCTGTAAGTTGTTCGCAATGCACTCCTAAATTCAGTGAATAATGGCTACAGTACCGTCAACCATTTATTTGTATAAGCTTGACACGTATGTCACAGTATACAGCACATGTGTTTTGCCAGTGGATGTTTGTTGCCGTTTCAGCGACCGGATCGGGATAATTAATGAATATTTATAGGGATGCTTAACAGAGTTTGCACGGAATATTACGTTTCGTGCTGTAATAACATTAAAAGCTTTAACTGTATATTCTTTGTTTTTTATGTTATGGAAGTGGCAAACAAGCATGCAGTTCACATTGATGTTAAGTGGTGACTGCAGCCCAAGACCAAAGACCAAGGTCAAAATGCAGTTTAATATTAGGTACATAAACCACTTTGAGCTAAAGGTGGTTCGGATTCACTTTACAATCTAAATTATCGTCTAGTCTCATAGAGCAACACCGGAGGGGAGTAGCCATATGCAAGCTTTCCCCTCTGTCAAAGTACAAGCCCAAATGGGCCTATCGCCTAGATGTTTAAATATGTGCGTGAATTTGTTTCCGTATTTTGTTAAAGTCAAGGTGTGAGTTTCGTAGTAATAGACGATTTTTATAGTGTGCGTGTGTGTCGCACGCATTTCCCCCCGCAAAAAATGACCGATTATTTTGCATCGGTAATAAACGCTATGGCTCTTTATACTCCCCTTCAGTCCGCCGCGGCCGGTGGCCCGTGTTGCTCTATGTCTAGTCTAAAGGTACGAATATGTAAACAAACACTTTGCAAGCTATTTGAAATTGTATCTTGAAATCTTGATTATTATAGTATTATTATTTTACATTTGGGCAAAACAACACTCATTCTTTTTAAAAGGACTTTAATTAACCCCGAATATAAAATTTCATAAAATTCCTATTTTAAATCACTCATAAGTTTTCAATCGCAAAAGATTAATTAAAACATGATTTCCTTAAATTTTTAAAATACGAAATAACACGACAATTACTAAAATAAAACAACCCAATAAGAACAGGCTTAAATTTATAACTCCATTCTCAGATTGAAATAAAGAATTTAAAGTGATATAAATCAGTTCTCAACTCAATACAGAAAGTATCGTCTTAGTAAGCGTGACTCTCACAAATGTAATAAAGACGTATCCAAGAGCAGCGTTGGAATCTCGCTTCATAAATTATTGAAGCACTCTTATTATCAAATTGAATCTGCCTTCAATCAAACTACATCTCATTTGGAACGAAGCGTGTACGTATCAAACTAGTGAACTAATATATTATATATCAAAGTCTTGGCATAAATTAATATAATAACATGTAATGCAATGCAATCTAGGTTATTGTTAAGTATCGTACATGGATTTAAAAGTTTTAGATTTAACACCAGTTCCAGAAAAATTCACAGGCTAATGGCATTTAACTTGATAAAATCAAACTATACAATTTCACTACGTTTTTTGCATATTGAAATGTTTACAATTCAAAAATACACTGACAATAGATACATAGGCTCTACGGAACAGGTTTTCTTGAAAAGAACATTTCATTGTGCGAATTCAAACTCTTACCACATCAGTATGAGACATTATTGGCAAAGTTGCAGAAAAAGTTGAGTAGGTCGGATTGTTGCAAATAAGAAAACCTATATCAAGCAGTACCTACTCTATAGCAGATACTGATCAACAATCTGTTCTATAGAGAAAAGAGAATAAATATAAAAAAAATGCGGTAGAGTTCCAGTGATAAAGCTTGACGGGGTAGATAGATCTTTAAAATGACACACTTCTATATGTAAAAATGTGTCCTACTATGTATTTTTTTTAACTAAAGAGTAACTTTGGGAATAAATTTCAGCAATATTATTAAGGAAACAACAGAATGTTACAGGATTTTGATGCTTCAAGGTCGTTCTAAGAAGTTTCGTTTACGGAATACCTAAGATGGTTTGATAGATGGAGATGAAGATTTGCAAGCGAATTTCTTGAAGATTCCACAAATATTTTACACTTTGATTTTCCTTGCCATCAAGTGCTGATATTAATGCAAAACTTACCTAGGATGAATGTCGCCACGTGTCGAGCGATTCAATATCTTTCACCATTCGTTTCTTGCATATTTTATAAATGTGATGTTACAAGAACTTCACTTTAATTTTCCTTGCCATCAGGGTAAGCTCGAGAAAGCCGCAATAGGAAATTGAATCAACTCCTGGTATCAATTCTGAGAATCCTTATGTTGGTATCGCAACCATGACCTGAGATATTAAGCTCCATTGCTATATCTAGAAATTGCAAAATTTTTCATTTTCAATAAAGACCGACGATTATTTTCTTTTGTTTTATAAATATTAAAGTATGTTATGCGTATTATACATTTTAGTCAAATTATTATAACCAGTAAGCTTAACTTAATTGAGATTTACATGATAATGAACTAGCAGGAAATCTTTATCTTGAAAAACGCATCCATAGCACACATCCTTCCATATAAGAAAAACAGATCTTAGCTGAATCCGTTTCATAGCACATCTCTGGTGGAAGAGCACCCGGCGTTTACGAAAGGTAGCTGCGAATAGCTTAATATTCAAACTGCTGTCAGACAAATGTCACATCAGTTTGATAAAGACCACGGAAGCCAAAAAGCTACCAAAACGTCGAATTAACATATATATAGTATCATATAAATTTAGTTTAATAAAGATACGCGAGATAAGTTTTATTTCAATCAATATAGCAACATTAAATAGAATAGATGAAGACGAAGATTTATTTATTCACACTCTTATTACCCTCCTATAAAAATGTTAAGTTAATATACATTTTTCTTGTTCATAAGTACCTACCTATTTAACTTTGATTCTCCTAGCAATCAGGATAAGCCGCAAACCGGAAATTGAATCAGCGCTCAGGAAAGCACCTGTGTGTCGATTCTGAGGATCCTCATTTTAATACCTCAGGTAATAAGTTGCACAAACAAATGCGAAATAAATAATATGTACCTATAAAAATAATTGTTGATTACGAGAATGTAATATGTATTTGAAAAAATACATAGATTTATGGAAAAAATTATACGTCATAAAGGGATAAATGCAACCAATGTCACAGTAAACGTCAAAATGTTATTGACATTTTGATGTTTTAGAAATATACTTACGACAATTAAATGAAGGTATAATAAACGATTTGAATAGCTGAAAATGATATAGTATTTTATGCTTCTTCTTTCAATATAGCGTACAAGGTGCAGATCTAAACTCCACACATTTTTGGAAGAATGATTCATGTATAATAAGCAATAATAATAATTCATGGGTAAAGCTACTATATCCCATTATAAGCAGATTCTCAAACTCCGCTGGTGTCTCTGAGTTCGCCTACTTTGGAATAAATCCATTATCTGAGAACACGGTAGTTCTTACACCAAGTCAACCATAAGAAAGGATGCTTATTCTCCGATTCCCCGGTTTCGACCCCGACCCCTCGACCCAACTCCGATTGAAATCATTAAATTACTGAGGGCTTGCAGAAACGTATTATCCAATTATGTTAAAAATCAAACTGTCTTCTTTTATTCAAAATGCAGTCGGAAACGTCACTACGTGAACGGCTATTATTTAGAGCACGAATGTCATATTTATAGACTGAAACATGTTCGCGCCACATCACTCATAGGTCTTGTCAGGGATGAGGCATTAACTGTTTCGCATATTAATTTTCATTTGTGAAGATATTTGCTAATGATGATAATAATGAAGATAATGAGAATTGTTTATCTATGCTTTACAGATTTATACATTACTTGAATGTATCACAACCATAAAAAATTATGAGTACCTATATCAGAAAAAAAAATCATTCATGCAACTAATTTTGGACACAAAAATTGTTGTCTTAATGTCCGAATTACAAACGATTTGTTAAAATATTGCCTAGTCATGTTTCCAATCTGCGACAAATTATTTTATTTATATAGATTAATTGTAATAATCTGTTACTAATGAGTCGAATCGTTCTCGGTTATTTTAGACACCAATTACGTCTTTCATTCATGTTTACAACAGAAAATATTTATAATTGTAAATAATGAACAACAACGTCATTCAGTTTTTAACATTATTTGGCTGATCTATACGCTTGATCGAACTTCTAAGTACGTTCTGAAATTAGAAAATAATCTTGATATCACTCAGGAAAGACTGGATCTATGTAGATCTGAATCCAAACTAAATTGGTTTCAAGAGTCATGAATATTTAGAGAAACATTTAAATATAGTTGAGTTCAATACTAAATTTACAAGTAACATGTTCATATTGTTCAGTCTAAAGGAAAGAGGCAGTCGTCGCCGCATATGCACAGACTACTGCATTGAACAAAGAGAAGCTTATGCACGACACAAACACAACCCGGGTGACATCTCGGACGGAATCCCAAGGATTATTAACCCTAAGCGCCTTTGAATGAGCCGGCAACTGTTATGTGTGAAACGGCATTTTCTAAAGACGTGCGGGCTTTTTCACAAGTGTGTAATGCAAAATAGCTTGTTGTTACCATACAAAAATACGTCGTGTTCGATATGCTTGAGAAGTTATTATATTGATAATGATAGGTTGCAACTGAAGGTCTTAATAAATTTATAATTCCATTAACAATCTTGAACTCTGCTGTTTTTTTTATTATTGTCACCTCTGAATTTCTGTCGTGATCGTTGATTATTTTGTCACGTACAAAGTGTATAGAAAATTGAACATAAAACATGTCATTCTTGTCACTAAAATCAAATGCTTGCCAACTGAAGCGAATTGGCCCGCAACAAAATAATAATTATACACCTCATAAATTATATTAGGCCGGCGTCAGACAAAGTAGATGATGTACCAAAAAACTGTGTGGAAATTCATATTTTACGGGATTACACGTTTATAATTAATTACTTGCATGTCGTTAACCTTTTCATAAGTATTCCTTTAACTTAGGTATATATTATTATTTTATAATAAATGGAAGATGTGGATTCAGGAGGCAGCTGGCAAACTGTCAACGACGATGACTGATGACTTTTGGCTAAGTGAGATCGGTTTGGTATATTAATTTATAATGGGTAAAAACAACGAATTATTTTTCAATTATTTTCGTACTAATAATCCTGTTGTTTCGTCTTAGGAGTTGTTATTTTGAACGAATTTTGAATTTTCTAAGCTTATGGACTCAAATGCATCATAGGTATATAAATTTACAAATTACGAAAGTATGAAGAAATAAAATAAAAGATAATTCAAACTTAACGGTAGACTATTGCGAATTTGCAATTTGTAATAGTTAATTTATAGATACATAAATATATTTTTTTTTTTTTTTTTATTTATTTAAAAACATACAATAATTAGGTGAATACAATAACAGTAAGACGCAACATAAACTCGTTCGAGTTTTACCGCGCGTCAGTGTCATCAACATATTATTTATAACATTAATTACCTACCTACAAAATCAAATTAATTTAGACTAGGCATGCGTATTACAATCATGTAGGTAAGTAGGTAATATAATGGCGAGCGCGAGCACTCCGTCGAACCTGAGCGCTGTACCGACCCACCTGACTTGTGTGTATACAGCATGTTGTTTGATAAAATTACATAATGTGAGTGTATTTTTTTTTTTTTTTTTAGGTTTCGTGTATTATTACTTACGTTGTTGTTGTTAATTTATTTATAAAAAAATGTTTCAATTTATATTTAATGTTCTTATTATTTATTTCATTTCTCAATTCTGTTGGCAGTTCATTTATAAAAGAAGGTACGGTATATTTTAAAGTTCTTTTGCCATAAAGATTATTGTATTTTGGTAACAATAATTTGTTCTTATAAGAGCTACGGGTTCTTACGTCAGTAGAATTGTCTATGTTATGTGTTGTTTTATTATAATTGAAAAATTCTTCATTTAATATACTTAATCTGATTTTTTCATGCACTGGAATAATTTTGGAAAATTCGAATAATTTATGGTGGTTCTCTTTGAATTTTGTTTTAATATTTAAAGGGACAACTTGTTTCAACAAACGTAGTTGTAGTGTGTATATACGATCAAGATGACTTTTGAAAGTTCTCCCGTAACTAGACAATCCGTATCCTATAATCGACTCAACTAGTGATTTATAAAGTTGGAGTCTAATTGTGTAGGGTATTTTACATTTCATTATGGAAAATTTTGCAAGTATGGCTCTTAATTTATCACAAACATATTGTATGTGATCTTTCCAGTTCATCCTATTATCAATGACGAGGCCTAAGTAAGTATACTTGTCAACTACCTCTAGAGGTTTACAGTCACAAAGTGATGTGTTAGCTTTATGAAGACATGCATGGTCGTGTGCTATTAAGCTAGGTGATATTTCACATCTATTTTGGCTAGAGCTTAAATACATAAGTTTTGATTTGTCCGTGTTTAATACTAACCCCATGTCATGCGACCATTTCAATAGCATGTCAAAATCTATTTGTAATTTTCTAAGAGCTTCACTTGGGTCTTTACCTACAGCCATCAGACAAGTATCATCTGCAAATTGGTATATTTCGCAGTTGGAGATAACTCTGTGTAAATCATTTACGTATGTAACGTAATGCAAAGGACCCAACACAGAACCCTGAGCTGTGCCTTCAGTAATGGTCACTGCATCGCTATCAGTCTCGCCTATCCTGACAACAAACTGTCTTTTATTTAAATAGTGTTTGCACCAATCTAACAATTCTCCTCTAATTCCACACGCTTCTAGCTTTTCAAGTAGAATATCATGTTGGAGTGTGTCGAATGCTCGACTATAATCGATGAATGCCAACATTACGTGATATTTTTCATTAAGGTGTTTATAAACGTTGTCTGTAAAATTGGTTAGTAATTGTGTTGTGTTTTTATGTGGTTGGAAACCATATTGTTTATTGGTCAAAATGTTATTTTTGCTATAAAATTCATAAATTTCTTTACTTAGGTATTTTTCGACAATTTTATCAATAACTGGTAACATTGTAATAGGCCTATAATTGTTGTAATTATCGCGACAACCTTTTTTGTAGATGGGTCGTACTACACCTGTTTTAAGGGCAACTGGATATTCACGAGTAACAATGCACTGATTTACTAGTTTAGCAATAGCATTTGTCACCCTATCACAAAGTAATTTTACGTCTATTGTTCGTATACCGTCAAGTCCGGGAGCTTTATTGCTTTTTAATGATTTTATAATACTTTCAATATCTTTAGCTTTAGCTGGTCTATATCTCATTGTCACATAAGATGATTTAAGATAAATCGATTTATCCAGCAGGGGGATTTTGCATCTTGGTGTCGTACTTTTAGCACTACTTATAAAAGACTTAGCAAAATTTTCAGCAACTAATTTGTCGCTGTCATATCCAAACGCTGATCTGATAGCATCGTCAGTCGGTTGCTTTATTCTACCAGAAATCTTGTTCAATATTTGCCAAAGTTTTCTTGGATTCCGTTTATTTAGTGAAATTTCAGTTTTAGTAAATTTGTTTTTATTTTTTTGTATTATTTTATTAGCGTAATTTCTTGATTTATTATAATATATTTTCAATATTTTATTGTTAGGGTCTTTTATCCATTTATAAAAACAGCGGTCTCTAAACTCGCATGCATTCGTGACTTTTTTGCTAATCCAGTGATTATTCAGTCGATACGTTTTATGTTTAATTTCAATTTTTTCTTTTGATCTGTTGTAGCAATCTTTAAAGTTATTGTATATAAAGTCATTAATTGCTGTTGGACATAACATATCACATGCGTCGTCCCAATTAACTTTATTTGAAAGTTCATTAAATAAATTAGTATTAAATACGGTCTTAAATTGTGGAGCATCCTGTGTTGGTGCACCGACGCAAGCCAAGAGGACGGCGCGGTGGTCTGCCAGTGTCGTGCCGACAGCCGCAGTAAATAGGTCCTGTGTGTGGGATCGTGCGTAAATGTGATCAATACATGATTTACAAAGTTGATTTTTATATAATTCTATTCTAGTGTGTTCGCTGATTCCACACATAAGACCTAAATTATGCAGTGTGTCGTTGTATATATGTTTTATAGGATTACTCAGCTTTAGGTCGATGTTCGTGTCCCCTAAAAGATATAAATCAAACTTGATGTTAATCTGATTAATTGTGGTTCGAAGTTCCTCAATAAACAGTCTTTTACTATAACTCGGTGGTCGGTAAACAGCACACAGGTACGCGGTGTAGTTCGAGTGGGTGGTTATCTTGCAAAGTATACTTTCAAAGTGTTGATTATTTACATTCATAGTGCTACATTTGTGTTTATTATTAACATATAAAATTATACCACCACCCCTTCGTGACTTTCGCAGCGCTGTGTACATTTGATAGCCTTCGATATGATACAAACAACGAATATTATCAGAGATATTTACTTCCGTCAGGACAATTACATCTACACATTTACTAGCAGAAACAATACATTGTTCGAGAGATGAGAAATTCTTTATAATAGATCTTATATTTATATGCATGCATAGTAAGTTAACGGAAGAAATAGGTATTTGAGACAGGAAATGATTTATATTAAGACAATCCGTTAGTTCGTTGATATCATTCAACAATAAGTTATTACTCATGGTAGCCATTTTTAATAGTGGTATTCAATTATATGGTTACCTACAACAAAAATGATATTCAGTTAAGGTTAAGAACTATTTTTTATAATTGTATTAATGTCCTCTAGGTTTTTAATTGTATAAATTTTTGCGCTGGCGTCCTCTCTTGCCCTAATTACGCCGTGTTTGAACCATACGTACTTGAATTGTAGTTTGTGTTTGAGCTCCTGTTTTGCATTCCAGAATAAGTGCTTAACTGATTTAGTCATTGCTTCTCTAATAAAAATAGGGTGATTGTTTTGCTTGTCAACAGGGTGTATTTCTGCAACGGTAATCTTCGTCAATCTTCCAGCTTTCATCCACTGTTCCTGAATGTGTGCATCTTTTAACTCAACGATGATTTTGGCCGGTTGATCTTTGAAGCTATGAAGTTTCTGTGTCGCTTTGATTCCGTCCTTCGGCTGCTTAAGTTTTGTTGCAATATTCTCAACTATTTGTGAGGCTTGCTCTTGACTTTCAGTTGGTACGTTAGCAATCTCTATGGTTTTGGACAATTTTTGTTGCTCTAGTTCTTGGATACGTTGCTCCATTGCACCTACCCGTATTTCAAGATTGGTATTAGTGTTTGTGAGTGCCGTATTTTTACGTTCCAGATCTTTAATGTTTTTTTTGAACATCTCCATACACTCAACAACTTCATCTAGTTTGGCGTTGTGGAACTGAAGAGATTCGTGTAGATCTTTTATTTCCTTTTTGATAGCTTTGTGGACCTCTGTAGATATGCTGCTAAGGAGTTTCTTTGCACCGATTTGAACCACTTCCTCATCGTCGTACTCTTCATCGTCTTCTGGCACGATGATGGATGAATTCTTCCGTGGGAGCTCGTTTTGACAGTCAGGACAGGTCCACTCCAGACTATCGGCAGCTTTGAGCGCCGCGATTTGCTTGACTGTTAAACCTGCGCACTTTGTACTGAGGTGGACGATACGCTCACATTTACTACACTCAGTCCCAGGGGCAGATTTTGTGATACTTTTTTTACAAACATCACACCTTCGAGACATAATGTGGGTAGAAAATATCTATGCTTATTGTTTAGTGACGTGTTGTACGCACAACGATTCGTCAATGACTGATATTAATCCATAAACTGTCGAATGAAACATAAATTCTCTGGTTCCGGTGTTGACACTGAAAATGGCCCAATCTAGAGTTCGAATCCAAGATCTTAAACCTAGCAATAGAGATCTATCTATAACAACTTTGCTTTACTACCAATGCACTAATTAGAACTTTCAATTTTTTTAAGCATAAGTATTCGAATATTTACAGTTGCTTACCTGTAAAACCGTCCATTGTAATTTTTTTTTATCCCGATTTTATGAAATGTTGTATTTATTATTTAATGGCAAGTTGTTGTTGTTTATTTAATTATCTTTTTTGGAATAATTTCTCATTTTACAAATTCCAGAAGTTTATCAACATCTAAACAATTGATAGTTTTGTTTGGTAAATTCTTCTTAGCATATAAAGTAAGCTCAGTAATAACGTTTTCAATATGTTCCGAACTTGATTGCACTGATGGGATAGGGATGTTATTGCGAACAATAGTTATTTGTTCTACAGGAAAACATATACAAAGCCGGGTATTATAAATAGAACTCGGTAAATTCGACCCTGTCATTAACATTGGACATCACGGTATTGAGATTCCGACCATCTCGCTCAACAAGACATACAGAGATAACCAACTGTTTAATTAATGTTTAATTATTAAAAATAAATAAAATAATTTATTTTGAATTTCGCACTGATAGAACTTTTGAACTGAAACTAATGAACTGTTTTTTTACGTTGACTAACTTAGTACTTCAAAAAATGGAATAGAGATGTTACATTATTATGAATTTTATGAATTAAAATTCCACTCATAGGTCTTGAATCAGGTTTAGATATATATATAAGGTTTTCCTTTACATTACTTATATATTTAGTCAAGACACACACTTGTTTACGCAAGTCACCCGCCGGCGGGCTCATGCCGCTTGAAAATATTATATTTATCTAAATAGTACCTAATATATTCACAATCAATACTACGAGTAAAACAGTTTTGCAATAATACTGATTGTGATATCATCAACATCACCAACCTTACATTCCTACATTTTCAAAGTTGATTCGAAGGGAATGGATATCTTTACGTACAGACATTCAAGAGCCTGGAAAAACTTTAATAATGAAAAGATTGAAATGAAAACAATCAATGTCTATTAATTATCTACATTGTTCAATCAACAAATGATGTTTAATAAATTTATTCCTGTCGGTATTGACACCGAATTACACAAATCAGTGTTTGCCATCAACATTCCCAATTTATTGTTTTTGTTGTTGTTCGTGTATAAACGTAGTTTAAAAATGCCGCGTTGACTTTTTATCTTTATTATGTATGTATGTATCTTCATGCCAGATCCCTAACGGGGTAGGCCGAGAGTGTAGAACGCCAGATATCCCGGTCCTGACATACCTCTCGTGCCTCATCTACCTTCATCATTCTCTTGCACCATCAGACAGAACTCGACCTATTTGGTCATGGTAGTATCACAGTAGCACTAAGCTCCTTTTTTTAGGACGGACTTGTGTAGGCGACACGTCTCGAGACGGCACTAGTCTACTTCACTGGGCAATCGGCGACCGCAGAAGACGCTCCAGCCTAACCACTAATCTCCGACAGTTGTTAGTGTTTACACTAAATGTCGAGTCTTCGGAGAGTTTTGATTTTAAACACTAGCGGCTCGCACCAGCTTCACACGGAATTTTACCTACATTACTACTTTAATATACATATTGCCCAAAGCACTCTTGAATATTGTAGCTTTCTGATTGTGAAAGAATTTTCATGATCGGTTCAGTATTTCCGTAGATTAGCCCTAACAAACAATCAAAATTACAAATTTTACCTCTTTATAAAAGGTATTAGTTAAAACGGAGGAGCCTCAAGTATGACGTAAATGGTAAAGGCACTTTAGACAATGTTCCATTTGAGAGTTAAGGATTGTCTTGAATCTGATCCTAAATTTGAACGATAATTTCTTGAAATAAACCTTTTCATTATACTATGTATGTTGAATATGACTTGAGTACTCAAATTTTGTTATAATTTTTAATAACAGCTTCCATGATGGTTTTGAAATCTCTGGATTCATGTTGATGTTGATAGGATATAGAATTACTTACCATTCATTTAAACTGTAATATGTTTTGTAATATTTCATTTTTTGCAATAACAAATGAGTAATCTTCAGAAATTAAAGAAAAAATGGAAAGAAAAATTCGACTTCAGCCGTATATCACTAAGCTACCGAAGTCCCACACCGATGCGTCAACTTTTTCTATATTTTTCTATACAACCGATATGAGAGATTTCTGGACTGGGTATCCTGAGGTCGCAGGTTCGATTCCTGCCCGAAGTCGTTTTCTTTCCATTAATTCTGTAATAAGTCTGTTCGCAACTTCGTTATATAAAAAAAATCCCCAGTGCTCCATTATCATCTTGTTTGTTAAATTTATTCTACTTTTTCCGCTCCTTAAATCACTTGCATTCTTATATTATTTTGAAGGATTACAAATATTTATTAGATCAGTCCTCTGAAGGATGTCTTTACACAATTTGATCACTATTATTAGAATTATTTAAATTTAAATAAATTGTCAACACAAACTAGCATTAACCACAGAATGCATTAGTGACTAATGAACGAGGTACATAACATAAATCTCCATTCATAATAGGGACCAAAATTTGAATTGTTTCAATTGTGGTGAAGGCTGTTATAAATTTTATGGTTGAAACAATAATTAAGCAGTTTTTTAAATCATTTATGGCATTTTAATGTAGGTGATAGGTAATAATAATATTATCTGTAAAAATCATCATGATGGATTCATCTAGGGCATAGCAGTAATAAAATTATACGTGTGAATAAGCTATTCGAGAGTGAAAGAGGTGACTAATATTTTTTTTACAATTATATTCAGTAATAATTTTATTTTATATAATTTTTTTTTTTATTTTAACTTAATTTAACTTATTTTAACTTTTTTTAGTTATTTTTTGATGCGCATTATTTGACTCTAAAAAACAGCAAATTATTCATTTTACGTATGTTTAGCAGGCATCTCAATTTATTTGATTGACTGAAAATAAAAGCAAGCTAAATGATTTCGAAAAAAAGTGATGTACCCCTGAAGTATTCCATCTAGGCGGAATACGTCAATCGGACTCTTGATATATAAACGTCCTACGTCCAGAAAATCTGGATCAAACTCTCGAGAAATAAGACGTTAGTTGCATTGGTTCCTCAGTGGGATTTAATCGTAAACAAATAATTGAAAATGGTGCGTGGTCATTTGTTATAATTACATTGTGCTAAGTGTTTGTGCTTTGAATTAGGAATTGTTTAATGTATTCACTCCAATCATGTTTCTTTTTAATGATAGTAATCAAAACTGTTTTTGTTTACATGTCTGGATCGCAGGATGAATTGGATAAAAATCAATTGCAGCGTGAGTACATTTTTTTAACTAGAAGTTAATCAATTCGCTATTATTTTCTCATTGTTATCGTATTAAATTTAAAACGATTAACATTACATTAGCAATTACTTTTTAAATAATCCTCTATTATTTAAAGTGTAACTTAAATACTAGGCATATGTTAATAATAATACCTTTTTTACAGGAAAAAACTTTAAGTAGGAAGCACTACGGATAATTCATCAAGGAACTTTCAGTCCCTTTTTTGTTTAACTTTTTCAGGCTATACTGTGTAGCCGCAACCTAACGCTAACTCAACATAAAAACAAGGCTTTAGTGAAGCACTGAGCAACCAAAGACTTTAATTGCGCAATACTTAAATGCCTTACTTGAATTTTTATTCATTCCATTTTTATAGACTCATAAATATTTATAAAATTAATTCAATTTCATTTTACTTAAAGTGGATCATTTATAAGAGAAAGATGCAAAAAGCATAATAGTTAAGCAGTATTACTATTATTATGCTGCCTGCTATAACTTTTTTTCATTTTTTTTAAAGATTCTTTAAGTTGAATAAATGTGTTGTGCCTACTGCAACAATACAAGACCAATCTATTGAGAACCGTTTTTTTATATTATGTACCTAATGACACATAATTGTCGACACTTAACATTGATGATTTTGAACTTTACCGTATATTTTAGAAATAAAGAGCTATTTACCATTTAGATTATTTAGTATAATCACACGGTACCAATTTTAACGTAGGTACTACTTATGCGCATTCCACCACTCATGAGCCTTATAATTATTTTATCGATTTATAATCTAATATAACTAATATACGTTACTGTTTTCATCAAAAATATATTTACAAAAAACGTATAAATAAAAGGGATAAGAACAAAATAATGAATGTATGTATGTAAGTATCTTCACGGTCGGGATAGGCAAAAAGTGTGTAGCACCAGATATAAAAAAAATATATGAATTATACTAAAAAAAATATATTAATTATGCTTTAATAGAGATTCCTTTTCATCAACCATATTCTTTGACAGTGCAATCCATTTTAAAAAAATAAAATATGTATTTGGTGTATCATAAAGAAAGGTATCGTTTTTATCTTTGCAGTTTTGAAGAACGCTTTTGATGCTTTCGATCATGAGAAGAAAGGAGAAATCAGTACCGACATGATCGGCACTATTTTAGAAATGTTGGGACATGAACTGGATGATTCAACTCTGAAAGAAATTATAGACGAAGTTGATAGTGACGGTGAGTATTAAAAAATTCTTTGATATATTCATAGATGGCGCTTATTCGTGAACGAATAGTTGTAACACTTCCACATAGATGGCGTGATTCTCGCGAATGATTGTGATACGAAAATGCATTTAGTAATTTCTGTCATGTCTTTTTTTTTGTACATGTCATAAAACTAAGTTAAAAAAACAGTAAAAAATACTGAAAAAAAAATAAAAAAAGGGGACGCCTCACCGCGACAATGTGTACACATTGCCGTGACCAGGATTCGAACCTGGGTTACTACGGCCACAACGTAGGGTCCTAACCACTAGACGATCACGGCTATTGAGGCTTGCAGGTCTAGTGCGAAATTTTAGATCTTATAGTACATAACAGAAATGTAGCGATTATTGTAAAAAAATAACTTTTTTAACGAAGAGTTTTTCATGAGTTATTAAAACTACGTTGGTCAAGTGTTATCTATAATATAAAAATAAGTCGGGTTTTCCTCCAGAACGCACTAGCCAATTTCCACGATTTTGCATTCGTTGGAAAGGTCTCAGGCTCCGTGAGGTTTATAGAAAAGAAAATTCAGGATTATAAAACGACATCCACGCGGGCGAAGCCGCAGGCAACAGTTAGTGACTTCTACAACTTCATAAAGATAATGACATGTGATAGCCTTAGTTAAATTTTAATATTGCTATTGTAAACTGTACCTAACGATCTTTACTACTGAACTAACCTATCGGTTAGTTTCTTCTTTGAGGTTTTTCGTTCCATCAAACCAAAAAAGATTGAGGCTAATGTATGTTCAGGGCAGAGGGTGTTATTTAACATGAAAATAGATAAATATGTAAAAAAGACAACAACATAGAAACTTTCTAAGAATCTGATTATACGAAATTCTTATTTGTCTACTCATTCTATTTGAGGAAAGTTGTTCGAATCTAAACTCTTCCTCGAAATTAAAAAGATTTATTACCTAACACATTACTATTTGTTCAGGATCTGGTGTGTTGGTGTTCAAAGAATTTTGTACGCTGGCTGCCAAGTTTCTGACTGAAGAGGAAGTAGACGATGAAGCAATAATAGCCGAATTAAGGGAAGCTTTCCGGTTATACGACAGAGAAGGTAATGAGAAAATGACATTTTATGATAACATAAATTAATGTTTTCAACAGCAATATGAAAGTTCCTTTATTATGTCACGGCAAAAAGGCATACCGTTCGCATTGAATAAAATATGGTAATTAAGTAATACTGCTGCCTATTAACATCTACATCTATTAACACCAGAAATTTCTCCTCACTCCAGCAATCACTCCCAAGGCCTATGCTCTGATGCCTTTGTGCTAGATATAGTAGAGTACATTACCAAATGCCGAGGTACTAGGAAACTTCCAGAAAATGGAAATATCCCAATAGAACCAGAGGTAAAGGATAACCCCTGACCCGGGAATCAAACCCAGGATTCTAGGGCATAGTAACAGTGACTGAGGCAGTTTGCCGTAGATTTATTATTATCAAATAAGTACCAGTTTCTTTGTCAAATCTTGCACATTTATTATTGGTTAGTTTTTTCAATTAAATAAGTAGGTAGATCATTTAAGAATCTTTTAATTGAACTTAAAATGTGTTTTACAGGAAATGGTTATATTACGACTGACGTGCTAAAAGAAATTTTCATAGAATTAGACAACACATTGTCAGCTGATGATCTGGATCACATGATTGAGGAAATTGACGCTGACGGCTCTGGAACTGTAGACTTTGATGGTAATAACTCCTAAGATAAATTTTAGAAGATCTTACAAATTGTTTGCAAAATATAATGAGGAATAACAATAATATTCATAACAACATCGCAGAATTTTCTTAATTCACTTATTGCACAAGCTCTGTTTTGTAGATTCTGAAGATACAATGAAAAAATCATAAATGTAGTAGTTTACACAGCATATCAGTTATTTCGGATCAATTATTATTATTGTTCCCCAGTTATTAATTTGCCTTGCTATTGTTTTATTACCTCCTAACTCCCTGGCTTCACACGGGTGCAATAAATGTAATATAGCCTATGTCACTCAGTGAGGATGGAGCTTTAGAAAGAAGTAGAAAGTTGAAAATATTGAAATCGTTTCAGTCATTTTTGTGTAAAAACGTTTCAAATATCAAAAACACAATTGATTTTTCCTCTTTATAATATTAGTAAGTAGAAATCGGATAAAAAGTATCGGGATTAATTGATCATTTTACTTTTCAGAATTCCTTGAAGTAATGACGGGAGAATAAGGCGCGTTGGAATTTTAATTTTAGTTTTAAGAGTAGTTTACTTTAAGATCGGCCAAAATACATTTTCAACTGTCTCATCACGATAACATGAAGATGACGTGGGGATGCATTTTGATGATTGATATGTAAATATAAATAGGTATAAACATTAATTTATTTAGATCTAAGAACACAAACAACTGTAACAAACTGCGCGCAGAAGATATTTTTGTAAATAAATCATTGGCAAATAACCAGTGTATCATTTAAATTTGACCTACGTGTTTTTCTTTATTAGGCCAAGAGCGGCCACAATAGTTTAAAAATAGAATCATTATTCTGTCGTTGTAGTTGATAGGTGGACACATTGGACATTGTATCTGCTAACATTTTGAATTCTATTCTATGAAGTCATGCAGGCTATTTGACGTTTTGGTATTTTGTGAGTTGGCACAGGTAGTATACCAAATATGGAATCAGCGAAATATCTACAAGACAATAAATATGTACATAGTGTTCTTGAAATTAGGTATGTTTGTGACACTTACTACTAGGAATACTGGAATAAATTTACTGGTGGTAGAGCTCCAGTGACGGAGCTCGCGGGCGTAAGGCACCATCGCATTACCTAATATACCTACTTGCCGCTAAATGGTAGTGTTCAGCACTATCGTGTTCCGGTCAGGTGGTAATGTACAGCCCTGTAATTTCCGCCACAGAGGCATAACACCTTAGGCTTCAGGAGTGGTAACGCTATGCATTATGACCTTGGTCTTTGTGTGGGTGTCTATAGGCTGCAGTCATCACTTAACATCAATGTGAGCTGCATGCTTGGTTGCCACTTCCATCACATAAAAAAAGGCTTCCTTACATAATCATTCAGTCCATATTATGAGTTTGTGTCTCAAAAGCATAATAAAGTTGCTTCAGAAAATTTTCGTACTGCAAAAAACAACTGAAATTTTAATTGTTTTTGTCTCTAACATTTCAAATATGAATTCCTTTAGATATGGTTTATTATCGTTAATTTTAAATTAAAATCGTATTAAAAATAAATATTAAATTTGTACGTATGATTATGAGATTTATTTTCTTTTTAATTAAATTCATGTTCGTGAAGAGAAAGCGCCGAGAAATAAGTAGATCCGACATATTTGTTTTTTTAAATGCTTAATAATTTTGAGCGATTCATGATTTCTCTAACGATGACATAAAATTAAATCCATTCTAATATATACTTATAAAATGTGAAACAACTTTGTTGGTCTGTCTGTTACGCTTTCACGATCATACCGCTGAGCCGATTGTGATGAAATTTATCTTGAAGTTACTTTGAACTGTAAGAAAAGACAAAAGCTGCGTTTCGTGCTAAAATAAAGAGCACGCAGGCAATCATAAGAAACAACTAGTAATAATATATATACTATGATCACTTGGTAAATGATTAATCAAATAAAAAAATGTTTAATACTAAGTGATTATTATGCATTCGGTACGCCAACTCTAAGCGTTACCTAATTTTTTTATTGAAGTTTCTTATTAAACTTTATATACAACATGTAACATGATTAAATGTACAACTCGAAACTAGAAAATTCAGCATCGATAACCGAATCGATTTTAGGCATTTTTAATAGGTAATATTTTGTCCCAAAATTAATTACAATTAAGGAAATGATGGTCACGCATTTAGTGAACAGTCAATACAAACGAAAATGAGAGTAACGTCTATCCAAAATAAATGCTTGTGTCAACAAGCTTATTAGAACTCATTGAGACATGCATTTTATTATTAATGATATATTATGAAATAAAATAGTGAAAATGAATCTTATTACTAGTGAGTGTTAAATACGCAGGGGTACGCAGGTTACGCTACATCACATTGCGACGGCGTACGTGTGTGAGTTGGTTTGTGTTTTCTTAGGTTTTCGCGAGCTACACTCATTGAAATAAAACTGTTTTTACGGATTTATCTCGCGTATATTTAACTAAAATGATTTTTAAAATCAACCCGACGTTTCGGTCGCTATTCAGCTTCCGTGGTCCCTAGCAGACTGAGGTGACATTTGTCTGACAGAAGTTTGAAAAAAATATATGTAGCTACCTCCATCGATTGAACGTTGGGTTGATTTTAAAAATCATTTTAGTTTGATATACGCGAGATAAATCCGTAAAAAATGTTTTATTTCAATAGTTTGTGTTTTATGTGCGGTCGTAAGTAAGAAGAGGTAGAGTAAGTATGCATAGGGTGTGCATACTGTTAAATAAATATAATATTTTTTTAACAACATACTGTTAAAAAATATATAATAAATTAATAAACACTTAATTTCAGTTCATGTATTATGATAATAACTCAATTTTCTAATCGAGGTGTTCAAGAGTGTGCTTTATTCCCGTTACATGTTGTTTAATCTTAAATACTCTATCTGATCTTAAATATTAAAAAAACTTCATTCAATTACCTCGATGTTTCGTTATTAAGTCTTTAATTTATTATTCAAATGATTTTATGACTTTACTTTCGTAGCGCAAGAAATTTCAAGCTTGATAAATCTGCTTATCTCAAACGGTTAATTTGCAATTACAAAACAAATATCAAATAATACATCACACATTGATACGATATTGCAATTCACTTTCAAGGCTGATAGCGATAAAGAGATTAACTTTTCATAAATAATTGACAACATTATGCAATGATTAGGATTTAACTTCGAAATAAAAATAGCAAATTTTGTTTGTTACATAGTCTATTTCGTCAATAATTGTATAACATTCTAGATTACGACTATGCTTTTACTTTTGTTATAGGTCGCGCCAGGTAAAAAGAACGCTGGCGGTCAAGCTGCGCAGTAGACGATTTATCGATCTATTTGGTGGTATGAGGTGCGGCGTTTTCAATCTGCCTACCAATACACGAAACCGCAAGCGAAAGCTAGATCAAAAATAAACCAATAGGGCTAGTACTTTCGTGCGCGAGTGTACCGATGCGCACATCCCTTCTACTTTCTTCCAGCGTTCTTTTTACGTGGCGCGACCTATATCTATCTTTGCGACATTTTGTCATAAGTAGCACCTGTTACTGTTTGTTTTAAGCAGATAATCTGCATGAATATGTTGTTTATATTTGTTGGATAAAAAAAAATTACTAGATAATAAATTTGCATTCAAATTTCATTTCAAATCGAATTCATCTTTGCTTAGAATGCTGAAAAAACAAGTCAAGATAAAGATGACAATGACAAGATCCGGAAAAGTCTTTTTGTGGGTGTCTATAGGCTGCAGTCATCACTTAACGTCAATGTGAACTGCATGCTTGTTTGCCACTTCTATAACATAAAAAAAGCTACCTAGATCGATAAGTATCCTTCCTGTGCTTTTTGTCTAATTTCGTTCTAAAAGTATCTGAAGGAATTTTCCCAGTAATTTTTTATCCGTCCTTCTAAGCATTGTTATTATTCACCCGTGCACAGTTAAGTCATAATAAGAGAACAGTATTGATCTGAAACAAAATACAATATTAAATTTAAACAATTTTTTTTATTTTAGCGTAAACTGTACAACTTTCGATAAAAATATTATCAATTTGTAATACTGTACGTGATAACCTAGTTATTTATACATAAAAAGAAGTTAAAGGAAAGTGTTGCACTCGATCACGAACTAATTTGCCTACCTATTACGTTTTTCTTGCAGATATTTGTAAGTAGTTGTTTTTTTTTTATACTCAAATAAGGCTGGCAATCTAACATACGAGTTCTCTACATTCTATGAATATTTTACTGGTAGTTAAGTTCCAGTGTAGTGGTAGGGTGTCGAGGGCGTAGGCACCATCACATTAAATGCCAAATTTCGATTATGTGCAATATAAAACTTCAAAAAACTTTGCAAGTAAGGACTGATTAACGTATATGCCAAATTTCGATTATCTATACATCTATACAAATAAATAAAATTGGAGTGTCTGATTGTAATATTAAAATAACCGCTTTTTACTAAATGTATACGTATACACGGTACATATAGCAAAATAACATTTTTTACAATTTTTGTCTGTCTGTCTGTCTGATTGGCGGGGCTAATCTTGGGAACAGCTGGATCGATTTTGACGGGACTTTCACGGGCAGATAGCTGATGTGATAAGGAGTAACTTAGGCTACTTTTATTTCCATACAACCATACATACATACATACCTACATACAAATAAATAGAATTTGAGTGTCTCCGATTTTGACGGGACTTTCACTGACAGATAGCTGATGTAATAAGGAGTACCTTAGGCTACTTTTATACTAGATGCGCCCACGACTTCGTCCGGGTAGATACTGAACAATCATATTTTTTCTCACGTGGACGAAGTTGCGGGCACAGCTAGTGTGCAATATAAAAGTACAAAAAACTTCGCAATAGTATTTCGATGTGTTGAGAAAATATTGTCGCTCATTTAATTTTGAATTTTCAGAACTTGTTACGTGTCGTTTTAATTTAAATTTGTTTCGCATCAAAATGCAATTGGTTTTTAGCCACAAGGGAAAGTAAGGACTGATTAACGTATTCTTAGTTTATGAGAAGGGCGATTCTGTGGTTATAGCTCCGTCGAAATTGCAAGTAAAATGAGGAAGCATTTGCGCAGCGAAATTTGCTTCTGCTTATGTTTACCCCGCTAATCCTATTAGGGGTATTTGATTACCTGTCGTAAAACATAGGCCGGCTTTATTTCCTGCCCAAAGGCAAAACGGCTTAGGCTTTAAGGATGGCACTGTATCTATCTTCTATCTTTATATATAAAAGCGAAAGGTCACTAACTCATCATGAAATACAAGTGCTAGGAGTTTAAAATTTTGCATGGGGGTTCTTTTTAGGACGTTTGTGCTCACTTAAACGATTTTGCGAAATTTGAATCCTAAGGCATTGTTTTTGGGGTGATAGTTTGTATGAGATTTCGTTAGTACTAGTGAAAGGAGTCTCAAGTTGTGTTGTCTCTAGATGCCTTAGAAGACGGGATTTTGAAAAATTCGACATTATGGGTCGAATAGGGGAGGTACCTACTTTGTGTATTTTTAGAGTTGATAGTATGTATGAAACAGATACAGCGGGGTCGGTTTAAGGGAAATAACCGCTTTCGCAACCCAATAAATTAGTACTGTATGAATAATAGATAGTAGGTAATTTAGGTAACGTTGCGCCCGTGCGAAGCCGGGGCGGGCCGCTAGTCTATATAGTATATACAGGTATACTTTTGATGTAAATACTTGTATAGGTATAAAAAAAAATCTACAGTTCAATGTGATATTTCAAGAATCGTATTCTGGTAATTTTATTATACATGTGTGAGTATAAGGATATTTTATTTATATTATACTAGCTGACTCGGCAAACTTCGTATTGCCTCATAATGAAATAATGTGTCAAATGTTTGATAGATACGGACTATTTGTATGGATAAATAAAATTGTGGTTTTTACTATTTCCCTTCAATTACTTCATATTTTCTTACCTTTTAAACCTTCCCTGGACTTCCAAAAATCATGCAAAACCGAAATTAGCCAAATCAGTCCAGCCCTTCTCGAGTTTGAGCGAGACTAACGAACAGCAATTGATTTTTATATATTTAAGATAAAACATAGTCGAAGAATATTTGTTTTACTTACTTCCACTAAACTATCGAGAGAGATTGTTTAAATATTTATATTTAAGTACCAAAAAGACTTCCTACATAATTTGAACCTTCAGGAATGCATATGTAATCTGTTATGAGAAGGAATAAAATTCCACAAATAATTGTCCACCCGACTGTTTACATGCGAAAGAAACTCATGAATGCGCGATAATGTGACGCACGCGCACCCTTCATTATTAAGTGAAATGTCATCATGTCTTAACCAACAAGGTCAAATTATTGCAATTGGACCGCAAAAACGTGTGAAAAGTACTAACTGAAATAAAACTATTTTAACTGATTTAAATTGCTTACATTAAACTGAAATTATTTTTTTAATCGGCCCGACATTTCGGTTAGGTTTGATTCTCTATTATTATATTTATGTACTTGTGTATAATATTGTACTCGTATAACAGATAGGTATCATGAACCAACCAACTGTCAAGAGAAAACTATGAAAAAGTATCGAATAAATTCGTTATTTACTTTTTAAAACATTATTTTTAAGAACAAAGGGTTCAGATAGCGTATTGTATGATTCTCATGAACAACGCGGAGGTGGCAATGTTTTCACGTCACTGCTCTGACACAGTCCAGCGAGTGGCCTGCAGCTAATCGGGCTTGAAACTTATCTGAAGGTCGTCTCTTTCAAATCACGACTTGTACAAGAATTATCGCCGGGATAATCGGAGCTCGTTCACTTGCAGTGCTGATATCATCTAACAGCTTGGTTGCACACTATTTAGTTTTTTATATGATCGGCAATGGACACCATACTTCTTTTTTTGAATTTTTACTATGGTGAAAAGATCGGGTGACCTACCAGTCAACTAGTGTATAAATTTAATACCAAGATCTTTTGCGTGCTATGAGTTAACCTGTTTGTCAGAAGAGCTGAGTGCCTAGTGCGAGATTTGCGATCGCGATTTTCGATAGTAAACGCAGATTTGTATGAAATTGAAGGAGCGTCATCGATTCAGGCTCCTTCAATTCCATACAAATCTGCGTTTACTCTAACGCGATCGAATTCGCGTAAGAGTAAATAAAATCTCGCACTAGGCACTCAGTTTGAAGTTGTTATATAAACAATTGGAACTGAAATGTGGTAGTGTACTTCAGCCTCATAAAAGGACTCAAGTTCACGCAGAGAATCGGAGAGAGCTACACCTTATTGGAGTTTCCTTGCGAAATCGAATCAGAAATGAGGAGATCCGCATGAAAACCAAAGAAGCTGACATAGTCCTCCGAATAACCAAACTCTAGTGGGCACTCCCATTTTTTCGCAAAAACACATACGAGCTGTGTGCCCTGTCCACTGGCAGGGCACACAGCTCGAAGAATCAATGGTATTTGGGCCAAAATAATTGAGGGACGACCGCGTACCGGAAGACGAAGCGTAAGCAGGTTCCCACGAAGTGGACCGGGTTAGAAGAAGTTACCGATGGATGAGGTCGACCCAGGTTCTTTCGTTGTGACTCTCTTCAATCTTTGGAGAAGACTTTTGTACAGCAGTGGATCCTATTATAATGATGATGATTTATTTTAAGAACAAAGAGCCTTTTTTGTTTTGGTAGGTTATAATAATTATTTCACCTAGTTTCGGAGACATAAACAAACAAATTGGTTTAATTATGTTGAAAACGTGTGTTTGAAACAGACAAAGCCCTATAAGTCATATTAAAATGTTAAACTAACAAAGATATTATAAGAGAATAACTCTACGAAATTTACTTGAATATCTGATCGTGGGGGCGAAGCCCATGTGTGGGAGTAATCACAAAAACAAAGAAGAATCAGGATCAGGTGCGTTGGTGTCGCCCCTGATTTAATTTTCCTTCACATTTTCTTTTCAATTTTGCGTATCCGTAAAGATACCAAATAATTAATTTTTATGCCATTTTATGTGCTGTGCCCATTTATACGTAAGTAGATAATTATGATCCAGGCACATTGTAGGCTGTGGCATTGTATGATTAAAATCCATAACGATAAAGTAATTAAAAGGTAAAAGTTAGTTTTTTTAAACATAACCAATACTAAACTGACTTAAGTATTCATAATATTATCCTACATACATAATAATCAATATTTAAAAAGGAGTTTTCTTACAGCTTGCATAGCAATACATTTTTAGTCGTATGTGGACACATATTTGAGAAAAAGCACGCAACCGTGACGACATTCCGTACTTAGTTTAGAAATAGAACAGAAAAACGACTGGTTGAACGGAAATTCTAGATTCAGATACCGTTAAATCATGCGAACAGTATATATTATTTTATTTGAATAGTTAATTAAACGTTTTAACACTTCGTGTTGCAGGACAGGTAATATTACGCACGATAGATACGTCCCTACTTACGCAAACATCGTATCTCGTGTTTGTACAATCCTAAGCCGCAACCCACGTTTTAAGAAGCTGATTGCTATGGCTATCTATTTGAAATTAAAAATAACTCCTGCACGAATAAGTCTACCTTAACCAAAGAGTAGTCATTCTTTATTTTATTATTATCTGTTGAATTTACAATGAAAACCAAAAAAAGACCTTAACTACAATTACTACTCCGAGGTTAAGCTGCGATTATAAATAAAGCATTTTGAATTTAAGAGATGATGCGGTGGTAAAGTTCAGAACTGCGCTTAGCCGAGAAATAGTTAAATTTTCAGTTTCGAAAAATGTGCTAATATGTAGTTAAGCAAATTTTAATATAGGCATCATTCATGTTATAGGTTACTTTTCATTTAGGATACCTATTATGAAATTTATAATCAGGTAGGTATACCAACATTTAATAAAATATATAGGTAGGCATGTATATTCACATGCAAGTTTTTAGAACGCCGTGTTATAATATGCTTGTCTAATCTAAAGATATTATTATGTAGGACCTGCAGCTTCTAGTATGTACTAGCCTACTAGAGAAATATAAAAGCGCCTGATAAATTCTCACTAGCAAATAATTTATTACGCAACATGCGTCACCGGAAAAAATAAAGTTTACGCTACGTTTCTTATCATAATTGATCTAAAAAATGATGACATCAAATGACTTTCGTGTAAAGTTAATGTACTTATCACGTACATAAATACTGATAAAAATGTATTTCGAATGCATTTCAAGACCTTTGAATTTTTTTCACACGAGAATTGGTTTCGGGGTGATATTGACAACTGTTAATTATATAGAAATGACGTCTAGTTTTGGTACTGTGACTACACTTAAAAGGAGCATGATAAGTTTATTATAAACATAGACATTAATTATTTTTACCATTTAATGGTACCAAAAAAAAATATGTCTTACAATTTTGTTAGATATTGCTCATTTATTATATTTTAATTATATAGAATTTACGTCTTTATCTCTGGTAAACTTATTTCGCACATTTTTTTTTATGTAATGGAAGTGGCAAACAGGCATGCAGTTCACATTGATGTTAAGTGATGACTACAGCCTGTATACACCCACACAAAGACTAAGGTCAAAATGCAGATGCGTTACCATCCCTGAGGCCTAATATGTTATGCCTCTGTGCCGGAAATTACAGGGCCGTACATTATAATGTGACCGGTACACGATAGTGTTGAACACTACCATAAATCGGCAAGTATATTAGGTAATGCGGTGGCGCCTACGCCCGTCAGCTCTGTCACTGAAGCATTATCACCAGTTTTACTCCTTTATCTCTGGTAGCCCCGACGGCAGTAATGGTCTGCTACCTGTAGGTACTAGACTACTGAGATTGTTTTTCTTTATATAACGTAAGTGGTAAACAAGCATGATTCATTGATCACATGAATGTTAAGTGATGTCTGCAATCTCTATAGACAGTCTCTAGAGCTCAATACCTCTACACCTACACAAAATCCAGAGCGCAAAATACAAACGCGTCGACTCCCCTAAGACCTTAGCTGTTACGTCTCTGTGATAGTTATTACGGGGCAATATATTACCATCTAACCAGAACACAAAAGTGCTGCGTACTACCATTTGGTAGCAGATAGATTAGGTAATGTGGTGGTGCCTACGCCCTGAAGTCCCTAACTCCCTACACTGGGACTCTAGCATCAGTAGAAGAGAGTTAGTAATAGCATAGTCTAAGAACGTAGTATTTATTTATTTATTTATTTAATCTTCCAAGCACAATAAAAGTACATGAGGCGGACTTAATGCTAGGTAGCATTCTCTACCAGTCAACCTTAAGGTAGTGTAGAAAAGTCAATATGGTAGTGTAATTGAAAATTTCGCGAAAGAAAATAATAAGGCAGTAAGTATAATAAACTTACATTAAACTAAATAGCCTAATGATATATATTATGATATAAATACACATATAAATACAAAATAAATATATATATATATATATATATAAATAATATCTGTTCATCTATAATATAAACATGAATCGTAAAATGTGTTGGTAAGCGCATAACTCAACAACGACTGGACCAATTTGGCCAATTCTTTTTTTTAATGTTCGTTGTATTTCAGGGATAGTATTTACGGCGAGAAAAAATCGAATGATTTCCGGAAAAACCCTGAAAACAGCCCTTTTCTTTTTCGCATACAAACGTTTTCTAACTATATTTGAGCTTTATTGCTATTTCAAAAAGTTCATATTAAATTACAAGCTCTTACTGTTGTCTCAGCAATGTAGGTGTGTTAACGTCAAAGAGTCAATTTGCACTTTATTACCGCTATACAAAGTTCATACTAAAGAAAACAAGGTTAAAGGTTCTTAAGTTCTTACTTTTTTTGGAAATGTGCGCTCAACCCCCTAAGAGAGGTGATAGTTTGTACGGGTATTTTGTCAGTTTTTAATGCCTGAAAATCGGTTTACAGACTCTTTTGGTGAATCAATTTTTTTTAAACTTTCCCCAAACCCCTAAAAATGGGTAGGGAAATTGGTACGGGACTTTCCGCAATTTTAAAGATGGAATATTAATGAACAGGCTCTTTTAATAAAATAAATATTAATGCTCTTGGAAAAAGATAAGATAAGACATCCCCGCAGGCGAAGCCGCAGGCAACAGCTAGTATTATTATATGAATGCATCTTATAATATTATCCTGCATACACAATAATAAATATTTAAAATGCAGTTTAACTTAACACATGTTTGAGAAAAAGCACGCAGCCGTGACGACATTGCGTACTTAGTTCAGAAATATCACCATGTCCACCTGTTACCAGAAATAAAGAGTTGAAGTGGTTTTTTACTTTGAGAATAAGTTAATTATGTTGAACTCGATTATGATACAGCAAGGTGACAATTGCGACAGTTAAACCTGAATAGTCGAAGATAATGGACAATTGTCATGCTTTTTATCTGAGGTCCCAACACTTTACAACAAGTTGCAACAGATTCATTTAAAAGAGACCCTGCGACAGTTGCTCGGTTCACGGATTATTGATGTTAGCAGGTCTGTTTGGTGAAAATTTGGCGTGACTTTATCTCATAAACTAGTTTATTTGTAAACAACGGTATGTCACGGTACATTATTCTGATACTGAGGTGTATTTTAGACTTATTTATAGACAGACAAATCATTTTGACTGAATAATTTGTTAGAGAACAGAACAGTTCGACAGTGATTTTCTGTTAGGAAAGTGGCAAAAACGTTATTCATATGATGGTAAGTAAAACGTTTGACGACCCGGTTAGTCCAGCGGTGTGAGATGACCGTTTGATTCGAAGGCTCGCGGGTTCGATCCCCGCACAGGGACAAATATTTGTACGGCCTACAGATATTTGTTTCGGGTCTGGGTGTTTGTGTATGTGTTTTGTGTGTACAACGGCACCCACGACACAGTTTTATACCTAGTGTGGGGCTGTGAGTGTAAAAGTATAAAAAAAAAAACGAAAACGAACACCCGAAAAAAATGTGTTTATTTTCTCAATACAAATTACATTTTTGTGTATGATACACACTCTTACATTCCTGTTAATGGGGCCTTAGGGTAAATTCCCACTAGGAGTATTTTGAAACTCGGTAGCCATCAAATTTTAAACTTTGTAGTACATTGCTGATTTCCTAAAATGATTGTTGATGTTTGTATTTATCATATTACATCAAAACAGCAATATAATGCAAAGTGGCTACCGACACTTTTGCTATAATACAAAACCGTTCCACCCAGGTGTACATAGTCAGCAGGTCGCTGAGCATAAACCAAAGTATGTAGGTAGTTGAATTACAGTACACACATAATTTTCTACTGATCTCGAAAAGCCGGTCCTTGTTATTTGTATCATGTATAATTTAAGATTATCCATTACGATCCATTACGCTTCGGGCTCATTCAGCCTTTGGACCCAGTTGTTAAAAGGTCCTGGGTAGCTATTATACAGTCAAACGTATTCAGATATTTACCAAACGTCGGCCATTACTGTAACTTGAGGGTTTGTTCATCAATTATTACGAAAATGAAACCGTAATCAAAAGCATGACAGATAATCTAACAAAAGCTGAATAAAGCAGTTGGTAAGCTTTTAAACAATTTGATATCTTTATGTGCGTATTATTGCGTACATGTTAAGAAAGAATTTACTTGTTCCTATTGGTTTTTTTTTTATGTAATGGAGGTGGCAAACAAGCATGCAGTTCACATTGATTTTAAGTGATGACTGCAGCCTATAGACACTTACACAAAGACCAAGGTCAAAATGCAGATGCGTTACCACTCCTGAGGCCTAAGATGTAATGTCTCTGTGCTGGAAATTACAGGGCCGTACATTACCACCTGACCGGAACACGATAGTGCTAAACACTACCATTTAGCGGCAAGTATATAAGGTAATGCGGTGGTACCTACGCCTGAGAGCTCCGTCACTGGAGCTCTACTTACCGGATTGCTTGCTTAAAGCACGTTTGACTGTTTGTTTTAATTTAGCAGAGAAGTGCTGTGGTTTTCTTTTGCCTCCTGCGCCGCAGTGATGTTAGTCTTTGATCAAAACATCCTATCGCCAACGATTTTGAACTGGAATGGGTAATTGTAATATTTTTATTTTTCTCTAAAACACATACGAGTGAACTTAAAAAAATAAAAAAAAGAGAATGGGTTACTTTTACGTCTTGACTCCCTTTACCCGTCTGCTTATAATAAGTATACTTATATATAAATATACACACCTCCAAGGATAGCGCCTGACATAGGATCCACGTGGAACATGGAAGTGGAGTTGGGGCGGGGATACTAATGGCGAGATTCACAGACCGCACTACGACTTTACTTTCGAGCAAAGTACGCTTCGAACTGTCAAAACCCATACATTTCGGACAGTTCTAAGCATACTTTGCTCAAAGTAAAGTCGTAGTGCGGTCTGTGAATCTCGCACTAAGTGCGACATTTGCTAACTGCACTACGACTTTACTTTGACTACGAGTGGCACTTTTGACGCTTATTTTGTTTCACAGACGTGTCTAAACTCTTACTTTACACAAGGGTTTCTTTACATACCTATTTATAATTTAAATAAAAGTAAAATAAGAATTTTACTCATCTGTAAAACTAAACGTTGAAAGATCCAATCCAAATTAAAAGGAATCTCGCCGTACGCTCTATGAATATAGCCCTCAGTGCATAGAAGTATTATGGATAGAGAAGAGGAGCCAAGTTACCAACAGTCGCTCAGTTAGAAAGAGAGAAAAGATTGAGGTATCCTCATCTCCATCTCTCTCAGCATGTAAGCAGTAAGCCCTGTACTTTCTAAGTTACGAATTCCGGCCGAACATCCACCGAATACCATCATTTTTTATTTGGCTACATAATAACTGTTTCTTACTGCCTTAACTTTCAAGAAAAGAGTAGAAGAAAAAGAGTAGGAAAATAGTAACCATCTGAAATAAATTCCATTGGCTGCTACTTACGTGTTTATGTTGGAGCCAAAACGTTGGCTCAGCTGAACTCTTTCATGATACATACAATCAGGCTACTCAGTCTTTTTAAATGACAACGATGCCAGCTAATAATGCAAAAAAACAACAATCCTTTGAAGAAGCAAAAAGAAAACATTGAAAATCAGGGTTTATAAGTTAATTCTATTACAATATCAACAGTTTTTTTTTTTTTTTTTTTAAATAAATAAAATACGCTTACACTCACAGCCCCACAGTAGGTATAAACCTGTGTCGTGGGTACCGTTGTACACATACAACACATACACAAACACCCAGACCCGAAACAAATATCTGTAGGCCATACAAATATTTGTTCCGGTGCGGGGATCGAACCCGCGACCCTTCGAATAAAACGGTGGTTTCGCACCGCTGGACTAACCGGGTCGTCTAACGGGTGGACTAACAGTATAATCAAACAATAGTCCACTTTACATTATTATCTTAACAAGGAGTTATGTTCTTAAATAAAATAAATTGATAAATTCATAGTGGATAACTTCATTATATCACCACATAATAATTAAATTATTTGTAGAAACACAAACACAAACACAGAGAATGATGAAGGTAGACAAGGCACGAGAGGTTTGTCAGAACCGGGATATCTGGCGCTCTACACTCTCTGCCTACCCCGTTAGGGACCTGGCGTGAAGATACATACATACATACATTATTTGTAGAATTTTGAAATATCTAGGCATGTATTTCAAACAGAGGATGTTTGTCTATTTAAGTAATGTGGCAAGTCCTAGTAAATGACCCATGTGGACCATTAATTTTAAATATAAAACCAGCCATATGCAAGTAAGAGTGGCGCACCAAGGGTTCCGTAGACAATTACTAAAGATTGTTCTGTCGAAAAGATAAACTGGATTCAAACACAGAGTTAGTGTTAAATATGCACATCAACGGATGTACTTAACATATAATTCAACCACGTTGGCTTAAAAGTTAAATATATCCGCATGTAGATTTTAATATTTGATGTAATTTGAAAGGATAGGTCTAAGGTCTAAGCGTCCAAAAATGGGTACTTATTGGGAAACAGCGAAGTAATCGTATGGGTGAAGATGATGACGTAAGGGTTTCTTATTCGTTTATGGCTTACTTATTCCTTTACGGGTTAATAAGGAACGCTAAAACAGAAATTTAAAAATAAATCATTAATTTTTTTTAGTGAGCTATGTCTAGTTACAAGGAAGCATTTTGCAATCCTTATTTAGATTAAAATATAGACATTCTGCGAGTATTACTTCGATAAATTATTTATTAAACTTTCAACATTACAATTTTATTTGAAGTCATAATAGCTTACTCGATACAAAAAGTTATTGTTATCAGTTAATCGAACTTGTTAATTTAAAACGTGTTACATGTTCACACAACAGTATCTCGTATAATATGAATTGGTAGTAAGTATGACTGTTTCTCACTTCTTAAAGAAGAAATAAATAAATATATCAGATTAATAAGAATTGAATATATTAAGTGATTTTATTTATGTTGTCTTATTAGATATTATTTAAAACAATATACCTATTCCACCGTTCGCTTTTAGCTTCCTTTTTTAAATAGTGACCTATATTTACATAATGAGAGTATAAATCAAGATAATAGTTATAAAGTACTACCCATTGACAGACTGGTACACATTCACACTTGTCGGTTTACCACCTGCAACTGTGATTCAACCATTTTTGACAACGTGGGAAGTTAATATATGATACACTTGTAAGTTAATATTGTGGTATATAGCTGTGTCTGTTAGTTTACGAGTATATACAAAAAACCACGATTCAATATTTTCGCTCGATCGATGATATACAACGTGTAACAGGATTAAATGTACAACCCGACACTAGTTTGTTCAGAATCGATAACTGAATCGATTTCCGGCATTTTTGATATAGGTAATATTTTGTCCCAAAATAAATTACAACTAAGGAAATAATGGTCACCCATTTGGTGAACAGTCAATACAAACGAAAATGAGACTAACGTCTATCCAAAATAAAACACTAGTCTACTCGTTGAGAAGTGCTTTTAATTATAACTAATAATTTAAGAAATAAAATAGTTGAAATTAATTTTATAACTAGCGAATGTTAAATAAAGTTTAACTACATCACATTGCAATAATGGGTGTGTGCGAGTAGGTTCGTGTTTTATGTGAGGCCGTAGGTAGAGGTAGGGTAAGTATGCACAGGGTGTGCATACTGTTCGTATAAATTGAGGACAACTTATTTCTTAAATAAAAATATTAAATACATAAACATGACATGTAATTTCAGTTCATGTATTATGATTATAACTCGATTTTCTAATCGGGGTGTTAGAGAGTGTGCATCATTCCCGTTACATGTTGTATATTGGAATGACTTGTCATTTTGGGAATAAATGATAGTTTGACCATTTTTCTTTATGTAAACAATGTGGCGAACAAGCTTGCAGCTCACAGCTTAAGTGATCACTGAAGCCTATAGATATCTACAGAAAAACCAGAGGTCAAAATGTAAATAGTTATTACGGGGCCTTACATTAGGTATAATCTTACCGGAACATGATAGTGCCGAACACAACCACTTGGCGGCAGACAGATTTAGTAATGCGGTGGTGCCTATGCCTACGCCCTCGAGTCCCTACACTGTAATCCTAGCAGCAGTAAAAAATGCTAATATGTACCTAAGTACTATTTTTTTTAATGTAATGGAAGTGGCAAACAAGTTTGCAGTTCACATTGATGTAAGTAAGTGATGACTGCAGCCTATAGACATATATATATAGCCTACACAAAGACCAAGATCAAAATGTAGATGCGTTTTATCACTCCTAAGGCCTAAGGTGTTATGCCTCTGTGCCGTAAAATTACATAGCTGTACATTATAGATAGCAAGCACGATAGATCAGCACACGCTCAACACTACCATTTAGCGGCTAGTATATTAGGTATTGCGGTGGTGCCTACGCCCGCGAGCTCCGTTACTGAAGCTCTACCACCAGTTAAACTTACGCGACCAAAGCAAATTGTTATTGTGGTGGTGGTGCCCACCAGAACGAGACACAGTGTCAGAGACTCCAATGAAAATATGGCATTGTGTAAGATCAACCTTAATTAATATGGAAATAGATCAGTTTGCATAAGAAACGAGTTAACACTGTCAATGTTCTGTGTACCTACTTAATGATTTGAAATATGTTTGTATATCCGACTGTGGAAATAAATTACTATTTAATTCATTGTTTTGTATGTAAATAGAAGGTATTTACATAGTAGGTTTTGGCTAAACAAGCATTTCATTACATGGGATACGATTAATTTAATTTCAAAGTAGCTGCGCTGCGCCCGCGATTTCGTTTGTGTGAGAATTTATGATTATTCAGTATCTACCAAAACATCATTTTTTACAATTTTTGTCTGTCTGTCTGTCTGTTAAGCGAGGCTAATCTCGGGAACGGCTTAACGGATTTCGACGGGACTTTCACTGGCAGATAGCTTATGTAATAAGGAGTACCTAACTTAGGCTACTTTAATACTAGCTGCGCCCACGACTTCGTTCGAGATACTGAACAATCATAAATTCTCACGCGGACGAAGTCGCGGGCTGGCTAGTACATGCATGTAGAAAAGAACGGTTATTTTTATATTAGAAACAGTGACTCCAAAAAAAAAAAAATAACCATGTCGCTGTAAGCTTGAAATTTATATAAGATTTAGTTTATATATAGAGAAGTGTATAAAAAAAATGACAGGCGATTTCGATGAGCACAAGTGCCTGCCAGGCGAACCGAAAGGTGTGTAATATGTATGAATTAAAATAAAATTTCGTCTGTAAAGTTTATTTTAAATATACAGAATTGTTTGAAATTCTTACGAAACATAAACTTGCAGGGTGTTTTGATTTTTTTGATGAGAAGTGTATAATAAACGTATCTTCACGCCTGTAATCCCCGAAGGGGTAAATGTATGCATTCAAGCATACATGCAAATACCCACGATTCGCCGGTTACGTTATGGCCCATGTAACAGGTGGCGAGCCTATTGCTATCGGCGGGCACGTTACCAAACTTCGAGGTCCTGATAAATTTACAGCAAATGGAAAAATCTACTTTAAAAGACTTTACACTCTATCTCTTTAAGCCTCCTACCCGGGAATCGAACCTAGGACCCCAGCGTAGTAGTTAGTGGCCCGCTACCACTAGGCTAATGAGGCATTAATATTATTTATTAAATTTATATAATCTTTAAATATACCTTAACTGTATGCGATTATAACATTAAAAAGTAAGCCATGGAATTATTTAAAGACATGTTTAATTTTGCTTAAATATTCCATCGTTTTTGGTCGTAGTTAAAAATAATATTCATCATTACGAAAAAATAAATACAAACAGCCGTCTTATAATTAAGTCACGCAACACTTTCCTGGTATTCAATTTCGTAAAAATATTATGAAAATATTCTTTTTATGGCCTAAACAGTATACATTTACCTTACAAGGAATCCTTAATGGTCGATAAGTAAAAAGATAAGAGTCGTGGACATAAGCTTTGAATTGAAAGCTGGTCGAATTTCTCTATATTACACTAACACAAACGTAACTTCACGCCTGTAATCCCCGTAGGGGTAGGCAGAGGTAAATGCATGCATTCAATCATATTATACATGCAAACACCCACGACTCGCCGGTTACGTTTTTGGCCCATGTAACAGGTGGCGAACCTGTTGCCATCTCCGGGCACGTTACCAAACTCCGGGGTACTGGGAAACTTCCAGAAAATGGAAAAATCCCAATAGAAGCAGAGATAAAGGATTTCAAACCGTTATCTCTGATAGTCCCCGACCCGGGAATCGAACCCAGGACCTCCAGCGTAATAGTAGTGGCCTGCTACCACTACGCTATTGAGGCAGTTACACTAACATGAATGTTTATTTCTATGTTCATATCCTTCGACGACATAGCCTGATTTGTCTGATTTGTATTCCTATCAATTAACAACGATTTTCTATTAATTCTATTTTTAAACTCAAAGAATGAATTTGAACCTACTAATAAATTATTGTAGGTACATTATAGCGTTGACAAAGGGATTTGGGTGAGGGAGGTTGACATGCCTTCTGACCTTAAGTGTATAGGTATTATTATGTGCATATAGTGCATACCTACTTAATAAGCAAACAATGGGATACTATTGATATTCTATCACCACAGATTTTGGATGGATCGAAACATCATGCGATCACCACCTTGATAGCAACAGCTAAGACGTAAAGAGTAAAGGCGTATTTTTTTATGTGTTGAAGTGGCAAATGAGCACACAGTTCAGATTGATGTTAAGTAGGTTCCTATAAACATCTACATAAAAACCACAAACAAACAGGGATTCCAATGTAGATGCGTTGCCACCGCTGAGGTCCAAAATACCTATGAATCTGTGCCAGAAATTACAGGACCGTACATTATCACCTGACCGGAACACGATAGCGCTGAACACTACCATTTAGCGGCAAGTAGGTCAATAAAAAATAAAAAAACCAATAATTTATTTCAAATTGGTCTACAAGGACACTTTTGCATTGTCAGTTTACAAGCTACCTATATTAAATGACTTATAATATATTGTTATTATTCAATAGGTATTCATAATTACGTAACTTCACGCCTGTAATCCCCGAAGGGGTAGGCAGAGGTAAATGCATGCATTTAATCATACATGCAACACCCACGACTCGCCGGTTACGTTTTGGCCCATGTAACAGGTGGCGAACCTGTTGCCATCTCCGGGCACATTACCAAACTCCGGGGTACTGGGAAACTTCCAGAAAATGGAAAAATCCCAATAGAAGCAGAGATAAAGGATTTCAGACCGTTATCTCTAATATCCCCCGACCCGGGAATCGAACCCAGGACCTCCAGCGTAATAGTAGTGGCCTGATACCACTACGCTACTGAGGCAGTATTCATAATAATCAATTAATAAATGAAATTTAACCGATAAATCATCATATCTGAATAGATTTTTCTTTTTCGTCTTTCTCGTCCTAAGCATAGTCATTCCCACATTCCCTTAGCAGAGTGCCAAGTGCAGGTAGATTTGGTACCTAATGTGGTGGTCCACGTCCGCGATCTCTATCAAAAATTCTCTATCACCAGTTATGTTAGTGAATTATTACTGCCCGCATACATACCGCAATGTTTTTTAACTGAAAGCCATAGTTAATGCAAAATTACAATGTGCTGCGCTAAATAACGTCGACCAGTTTGAGTCTCCTATGTTTGAACTAGATTTATCGATTCCAATATTTATTTATCGACTTTGAATTTGTCACGAACGGTAACCGCATTGCTCTAATTCTATTTATTACGTGCAAAACATTTTTAAGGCGGCCACATACACTCGAAATTTCGAATTTCTAAATATCGAACGCAGTAAAATGCATACCAATTTATGGGCCTACCACACACAATAAGTCGTTTCCCGTACGGAGTTTTTCTTCAATTTCGCATGGTGACCTGTGCGCTCGGAATCCCAATACGGCGCCGACGTATTTGCTCCTTAGCAAAAATGCAATCGCAATTACAAAGCTATCTAGTCTAGTCTATATTTGCTGACAAAATGTCCGAGCTCTATAACTAGCATCATTCAACTGAGCCTTGTTATTTCGAATGAAATAGACGTATGTGTGTGATGTATTTAGGGGATTCCGAATCGATATTTAGAATTGAAATTCTGGAACGGAATTCCGAGTGTATGCAGCCACCCTAACACGGTTTCATAAACTTGATTATTGTACTGTCATGTCAGTGAACATACAGTATTCTAATTACAATTGTAAATTTAAACTAGGTACACGTGTGGTTATATCCCAATCAAGGGTATTGTTTGAGTAAAACTCAAATGTGAATGTGTGTTATTCTGAACTTGTTTGTAATGCTTGACTTATTAATTAAATAAAATATCCGCATTGCACTGTAATTATGTTCTAATGTGTGTAAGTGAACTAAACGGCCGGTTTCTTGAACGTTTGTTAAATCTTTGTTCATGTAACAGGCGTGTTAAAACTAACTTCAAATTTAAATGAATTGCTGGAACACCTGCCATATTAATTCGCGATGAAGCCATAAATAGTTGACATATGCTTTGACACAGGTTTTTCATTGACAAGAGACGTTCTTAGTAGGTTCGTCAAATTAAAGTTATTTGAGAGTGAGGTAGGTGTAGAACCATGATAATATTATTATTGCTTGAAATTCAAACTAACTACAACCCAATTCTAACTTGAAAAGAGACAATTTGTTAGTTATCATATGCATTGACTGGCGTTCCAGAAACTCATTCTGTTAATATTATAAACGTGAAAGTTTGTATGTATGGATGGATGTTTATTACCCTTTCACGTAAAAACTACTGAATGGATTTTAATGAAACTACAAAAACACATAGGCTGCAACTTATAAAGATATTGCGAGTAATACTAATCCTGCGCAGACGAAGTCGCGGGCACCAGCTAGTAGTTTATATTTATTCAGATGACAATTAAAGGCGTCGTTAACTGAAAGGCATTTATGGGACTAAATTATAATATAAATTAAATAGAATCGCTAAAACACTGCAGTGAGTTTGGGTGACGTAAGTGGCCAAGACTACGGGCGTGCCGCTCCACAAGCGGTGACCGAACACGAACGCCCTGGAGATAATGACCTACTTTCAAATTCCCACTCTATTTTGTTGACAAGAATCATTTTCATATCTTTCTGAATACGTTAATGTTGATAGATCTTGAGAGTTCAAAGTATGGCAGATTTTTAAAACATTACATTGATTTGTTCATAAATATTGCAAAAGGTTTAAAGGTGAAACAGCTGTGGAATATTATCTTGAAAATATCTAAGGCGCTGGCCACACAGAAAAGACGCAAGACACAGACGGAGCGCGAACCCGTGTGGAGTTGAGCGTCGTGTCGGCGTCCCGTCTTTTCTGTTTGTTTTACGTCACGACGGCTGTACATATTTTGTATGAAAGTAGATTAAACGGGCGCTGCGACAGCGATGGATCCGTGTCTTACGTCTGTTCTGTGTGGCCAAACGCTTTAAGTTTCTTGCATACCATACCTACTAACATGATGACCACGTTGTCCGCAAACAAAAAATATTTTTATTATAATAATATGTATGTATAATATATATATATTTTTTTTATTTTAACGTGGTCGCTCACTATGGGCTTCATAAGAAGGCTCAAGGTCACCCAGAGAGCAATGGAGAGGGCTATGCTCAGAGTTTCTCTGCGAGATCGAATCAGAAATGAGGAGATCCGCATGAGAACCAAAGTAACCGACATAGCCCACCGAATAGCGAAACTGAAGTGGCAGTGGGCAGGGCACATAGCTCGCAGAACTGACAGCCGTTGGGGCAGAAGAGTTCTGGAGTGGCGACCACGTACCGGAAAACGAAGCGTAGGCAGGCCCCCCACGAGGTGGACCGACGACCTGGTGAAGGTCGTGGGCAATCACTGGATGAGGGCGGCCCGGGACCGTTCGCACCACCGCATTACCTAATATACTTGCCGCTAAATGGAAGTGTTCAGCACTATCGTGTTCCGATCAGGTGGTAATGTACGGCCCTATAATTTCCGGCACAGAAGCATAACACCTTAGGCCTCAGGAGTGGTAACGCATCTGCATTTTGACCTTGGTCTTTGTGTAAGTGTCTAATGTGTCTATAGGCTGCAGTCATCACTTAACATCGATGTGAGCTGCATGCTTGTTTACCACTTCCATTACATAAATTGATTTTTTAGATAATTTTAAGTACCTACTGTTGTTAAATACTCGAAAAAAATTCAAATAAGAGGAGAATACTTTTCAGAACGACTGGTAAACATAAATTATATAAATTAATTAATCAATGGTGAAAGCTCATAGTTTCCCGGTAATATTTAAATTTGTCAATAAAATAACGATTTATTTTGTGATTTGATTATGCTAAATATGACTTAGACGTTGCACTTTTTAGGGTCCCGTTCCGTACCTCAAAAAGAAAATAACGGAACCCCTCTAAGGGTGAGATTCACAGAACGCACTACGACTTTACTTCCGAGCAAAGTACGCTTCGAACTATCAAAACCCATACATTTCGGACAGTTCTAAGAATACTTTGCTCAAAGTGAAGTCGTAGTGCGGTCTATGAATCTCGCCTTAAGATCACTCGTCTGTCCGTCTGGGACATGGCATTTGAAATGTAATATGAATGAAACTGATTTAATCAGTGACCCAAACACGTGTAACGTAAAGAATAATTTGTAAATAATAATTTCTACTGGTGGTAGTGCTCCAGTGATGGAGCTCGCGGACGTAGGCACCACCGCATTACCTAATATACTTGCCGCTAAATGCTAGTGTTCAGCACTATCGTTTTCCGGTCAGGTGGTAATGTACGGCCCTGTAATTTCCAGCACAGAAGTATAACACCTTAGGCCTCAGGAGTGGTCTGCATTTTGACCTTGGTCTTTGTGTAAGTGTCTATAGGCTGCAGTCATCACTTAACATCAATGTGAACTGCATGCTTGTTTGCCACTTCCATTACCTAAAAAAAAATTGAATTGAAAACAAGAATCTGAAACATATTATATTCTTTTGATAATTTTAAAATGAAAAGTTTCGTGTTAATTAAATAAATGTTTGAATAATGAACATCACATCCCCTTAAATTGGAAACTGCTGTGCCACAAATTTAAAAAAAAGAAAACACTAAGGAAAATCTGTGAGAAGTTTGTGGCGTCAATGTGAATCACGGTACCATGTGAACGCGAGTTTGACTCGCACTTGGCCGGTTTCGATTTATGAATGAGCGAACCGGTTCGTCCATTAGCGAATGAAGATCTTATAAAGGATTCAAATGATTCAATTCAGGTCAGGTTTATAACAAACAATAATTGTTGGTAGGTGGATGCTAGTTTCACATCTGCTATATTTCTCGTGGTAGGCAGGCAATAAACCATGGTTGTGATCCATTACCTGACGTTTTCCGCACGTTGGGTTAGAGTACGTTCGTACAACTTTGACTTGCACGTTTTTACGAGAAGGTTCTCAATTCGGCCGGTATATATATATTTTTTTGTGTATGTACGTGAATTTCGCCGAGATTTCTGGACTGATTTACGTAATTCTTTTTTTGTTTGATGCGGAATAGTTTCGAATTGATCCCATAAAAATTTAATTCAGATAGGCAAATCAGTTTTTATTTTATGAGTATTTTTTTACTTACTTTCACCTCAGACTATAGGAATTAGAATAGACGGCCAGTTGTCATACAGTGCGTTGAATCCACTGACGTCCTAGATAGCCCTAAGACGGATAGTCCTAGTAGACTTCAAACCTATTAGTAAATAGCACATATAAATAATAGGTAGTATATAATTACAATTAAATCTTTATTATATTTACTCTTCAGTTTTGAAGTCGGTTTTTCTTAACGTAGTTATATTTATTTAATACTTTTTAGTTTATTGCTGCATTGCCAATCAGATTAATGTTCACATCTGTTAAGTTTGTAAAATCTGCTCTTTTAGCTTCATGACAAATGTTCCTATTCGATTTTAAACTGTATAACTAAACGGCGAACTTCAATTTTGTTTCATTTCTGTTCACTAAAATTTTACTGTATGTATTAGTAATTCCTTCCAGGAAATTTTTGATTTCTAGAGGATTTGAAAGTATGTGTAAAGATCCAGTTGAATTATAAATATTTTCTTTCATTCTCTCTTAAAGATACAACCTTGAGAGGTGCAAAAATACATTTACTCTTACCCAACTATCCTGAAATTAATTAAATGTTTTTAAAAATTGCCAATGAACTGCAGTATTCACATATTAAACAAGGCCAACTGCGTGTCAATTGCAGTAATTATTCAAAGACACGTTAAGTTACCTTAATATATGTTTAAAGATTTTTTTTTGATTGGATATACGAGTAAGTATTTCTTCATAGCCTATGTCATTGTTTGCCGATTATACCTAATAGATTAATCGCATTAGTTATCTCATCTAATACATCCTAGTTTCACAACCGCTATAATTTCTCGCAGTAGGCAGGCAACAAAACATGGCAGTCGTCCATCACCTGACGTTTTAAATTTCCGCACGTTGCGTTTGTCTTAGGTTAGAATCCTACTGCAGAATCATTTCGTTAATCCAGATAGGTATGCTATGCTTCAAACCTAATTTTTACGCATATTTATAACCTAGAGAATATATATCCACTAGGTTGCATATCAAAATATTTAATTATTATATCTGTAACAGCCAGCAGATCTTATATGCGGCCGCTTTAATTTGGCTCCCGTATATCAACATAATGAGAAAAAAAACATCTTTAATTTGATATATAAATAATACATGTACGTTATGGACGTAAAAAGTTATCAGGGCGGAACGATAATATGTAGGGGCGGCCAAGTGCGTAACGGCAGCCGTGATTTTTCAGAGTCTATACATATTGCTGTGGAGTGGAGTGGACGATATTTTATTGAAAAAACAAGTTAAAAAATCTTTCCCCCCAAAAAAAATATAAAAAAATACTTGCGGACATTTTTTGATAGGCAACCTCTAGAACTCTAGATTATAAATATGCGTGAACGAAATGATTCTGCGGTGGGATCCTAACCTGTCTAAGTTCGTACAACTTTGACTGGGACAGTTTTTAATGTATAAGAGTTTAAACCTCGTATTAGAATTTAAACGTATACGTAATTAAACGGCAAACTGCGCCGATTCAGGCCTATACCATGACAGAATATAACACAAGACGTCTCATTGGGAAAAGCCTCAATTTTGCTTTATTTTTTTAAAATTCGGTGTCTCTTCGATATCTTAAAAACTTGAGCACTAAATGTGTATGCGTTTACTGACGTTACTTTTATTTCTCAGTACCTATTATGTGTGATGTGTCTATCTTCACGCCAGGTCCCTAACGGGGTAGGCAGAGAGTGTAGAGCGCCAGATTTCGCGGTCCTGACAAACCTCTCGTGCCTCGTCTAACTTCATCATTCTCTTCATACATGCACGTCGATTCCTAGGACTTTTGACCCCACCATCAGACAGAACTCGACCTATTTGGTCATGGTAGGTCAGTCTTGGTCTTCCTGGGCCTCTGCAACCATCCACATTCGTATTGTGTATCTGTTTAGTCATTCGCTCATTCGACATTCTTTCTTTATGCCCGAACCATCGCAGCATGCCTTTGTCAATTTTTACACCGATACTATCATTCACACAAAGCCTCTTTCTTACATCTTTATTAATTCTTCAGTACCTATTATTCCCAGTGGAATTGGGAATATTCCGTAACATAGAATAATATTACGATTGACTACTTTGATATAGGTACGTAGTAACATCGTGTAGCCAATTATGATTTCAGTGGAAATACATCTGCAAACAGAAACTTTCACGATTCCAATTAATCAGTGAATAAAAGGAACCGAAATTAATTTAAACGTGATTGAAACTAATCAGCAGGTGTCAAATTAAACAGGTTAGATAGTTTAATTTAAAAAACTCGAATTGGTGAAGGATATAAATTTTGTTACATTCAGCTGGCTATAAGTGATTGGTACTTAAATAAAATGCTATTGTACGAGTATATACAGTTACACCGCGGACACTTCGCCAAAATTCCATACAAACGCTTGATTTGGTCTCTATTACACAGACATCAATCAGTGACGTGTATTGACACGTGCACCTGTGTGCGTAGCACGTAGAGAATACCAAACGTCGCCCATAAGAGGGGAGGAGGATGGGTGAGGCGGGGAAATCGGGCGGGACGTCGAAGTGTCCATTCTATACGTAGTATTATTACATATTATCTGATACAGTGATAAATAATGCTCATATGCTCAATTGTACTTTTTTGTTAACTTGCAGTTTTTAAGTTTCTGTTAGCGTTTAGTTATCAGAATGCAGTGCAATTATTAAACGACTTCAAAAAAGCTGGTGGTAAAGCTCCAGTGACGGAGCGCGCGGTCGTAGGCACCACCATATTACCTAATATACTTGCCGCTAAATGGTGGTGTTCAGCACTATCGTGTTCCGGTCGGGTGGTAAGGTACTGCCCTGTAATTTCCGGCACAGAGGCATAACACCTAATGCCTCAGGAGTGGCAGCGCATCTGCATTTTGACCTCTGGTCATTGTTTGGATGTCTATAGGCTGCATTCATCACTTAACATCAGTGTGAACTGCATGCTTGTTTGCCACTTTTATGATGCGTTGCCACCCCTGAGATCTAAGTTTTTGTCTCTGTGATAGTTATTACCATTCAATGCTCGACTTATGAACTTAATTATGTTGTGAAACACGATTGTGCTGAACATTGCCATTCGGCGGCAGAATGATTAGGTAATACGATGGTGCCTTCGCGCTCAAGCTCTGTCACTGGAACTTCACCCCTAAAAAAGCTAGAATTTAAGATCTGTCACGGTTGAATAGGACCTGTATTTAGGGGGAGTGCTTGAGGCCTGCAATTTCCTCCATCTATTCACCGGTGGGTAGATTTCCAGTGACGGAGCTTGAGGGCCTAGGCACCATAGCATTACCTAATCTACTAAACAGTAGTGTCGAAGCTAGCGTATTCCGATCAGGTGATAATGTATCGTTGCTATTCTGACTACCGAAAGATTGACTGGTAGAAATTGACTTCCTTGTGGTGATCAGTCCCCGTTTTTGTATCATTTTAGTGCATAAATTATTTAATAAATAAATAATGTACCATCCTGTAATTTCCGGCTCACAGGCGTAACAACTAAGGCCTCATGAGTTGCAACGCATCTAGGTAGACATATTTGGTCTGATGTAAATGTTTATCGCCTACAGTATCACTTACCATCAATGTGAACTGTACGCTTGGTTGCCACTTTTGACATAAATAATATATCAATAAGTTTGCCATCTACATGTGGCCTAACAGTCATAACTGCTCAATCATCAAAGCTGAGTATGCAAGCATGAATAGTATACGAACCTTATTTCGTTTTACTTATAACAGTACATTCACACAGCAACAAACCGATTATTTCAGAACCAAACCCCTTTATAAGGTTAGGGTTATGGGAAATAATGTTACGAAGCTATTTCCAAAATAAGTACCATTATAAAATTTACTTAGTTGTTATGTAGCTGCTAAAAGTTATACCTTCGGGTGTAACACGTGTTTGATTAAAATCTCCAAAGGACCATGTCACCACGCGACACTTTTAAAGGTAAGCAATTTTTAACCTGTGAATAATGAAAACTATAGGAATTCAATAAGAACTCTTAGAACCCATAAGAATAATAGCGTTAATTACGCCTTCAAGTTTCGGGAGGTAGATTCACTTGTATGACAGTCTATAAAAAAATATACCATACAATGTGTCCCTAGTTATTAACCGAAAATTTATACAAAGAAATTTATCCAAGCACACCTATGAAAATATGTTTTAAGTACTTATTGCTATTATACTGTTAATGTACTTGTTGTTATAAAGTGAGTGAATACTGATTTCAGGTTTGTGTCCAAAGAGGTAAGCGGCGCTTCACATCCAAGCTCGATGGCATAGTCACCAGTCACCAGCATTATTCATATTCATTCATTCAAAGTAAACCCAGCGCTGTCGAATTTCGTGTAAGGAAAAAGAAGAAGGAAATGAAGAAAGTGGTGCAAAGGTTCTGCATTGTGACCTGAGTTAACAACAAGAATTTGTGATATTGAAATTATGCCGGTTTCATAAGACATATAGTATGTTAAAACCTAAGAACATATCACATACAGTAGTAGTAGTAGTAGTAGTAGTATGTTGTACATAATATGAAAAAGTCATCACGGCTTCATAAGCGTATTGTAATAAATTAAAAAATTTCAAAGTGGTTTGTCTAATTTTTGGGATATTTTTCAGTTTGATGTTTGCATGAACACTTGAAAAGCTGTAGGAAAAACTCAGTTTCAATTACGCAACTCTTGCGAGAACTTCGTATGTGCGATACAACTCGGTCATACGCCATCTTCCGTACTAGACAAGTATACTTTATGATTCTTCAGTCCTCCACTAGGTAGCATCTTATGTCGTGGACGCTACATTCGTATTGTCTAGCCCATCCTGAACATTTAGGTATTGATCGATGTCAGACATATTATCGATAAAGTGTAAAGTCTCCCTTAGCTTTGGAACCTCGATTGTCCATAAACGAGAAGTGGGTGGTATGTAAAGTGTGAGAGATAAATCTGTTGTGTATTTCAACAATTCTCGCAAGCTTTAAAGTTATACGGATTTTATATTGTTAGTTTATTCAAATATTATTACAAACTGTGTGCTGTCTAGAGTAATGGTAACTTCCATTGCCGTAACTAGATGGTCATAATAGAATGTAATATTATACGCTTCAGTGAACGAACTATAATAAAAAGTAAAGTCTTTTTTGGTCAATGTCTGCCATCTCTGAGACAGTTCTTATTTCTTTTATATTCTAATAGATTAGGGTTCAGCATTTTTTGTGAGTATTATGGAGTTACTATTCATCATCATCATAATTTTATCTCTCTAATGCTGGTCAAAAGCCTGCCTTAAGAATGCCCACTTCAAACGCTCCTGGGCCAGAAATAGCCCGCGATAATCACAAGGTCATTGGGTCTATCTGCAGTCAATTTTTTTTTGTATCCAACCTGTGTAAAACCTGTTGGCCTCTGGTTTATTATCACTTGTACTTTGAATGTAGATGGTTGCAGAGGCCCAAGAAGCCCAAAATTGACCTACCTTGACCAAATAGCTCCTACATTCCTAAGGTAACTATTAATATAATAGACAGATCTCGGTAATTAAGACAATATTGAGGTTCACGTTTTTTTTATTAAGCTGGATCTAAATGACGTATTTTGGGACTAAGATACAGGCCTAAGACTCTTGACCCCACTTTCAGATAGCTGGAAGTGGGCTCAAAAGATTTGGGAATCGGCGATACATATCCGAATACCCGTGACCTTCACCAGGCCGTCGGTGTTGAGCGTTTCAATGATTTCTTCTTCTTCATCGTCGTTTTCTTCATTGTTGAGGGTCGTGTGGGGAGAAATGTCTTCATAAGGTATTGATGAGTTCAGCGTTGGACTGGTCATGTTGTCCAGGTGGCATTTACTAGCCGCATCATAGTCTACTCTGGCTCCTCACGGGTCTGGCTTGCCGCAAGCATATTATTATGTCTTAGGCCCCGGGCGTGTTAGGAGCCACCGAGCCACTTGGGCTCTGCCGGTCTATTCCGACTCTGGATGAGCTGCTTCCAAAACACTGCTGTCATTATTCCAGTTTGTAACTGCAGCGCTCAGACGAGCTAATGGTGGCGTTCCGCTCACTAGAGCGAGGTTAAACAAACTGCTGTTTTTCTACGAGTAGCTTAAACATTAAGTTATGGTAAACGTAAAATACAAACCATGGCCTAAGCCTTGACCGATCATGGATTTATCTTTATGATTAAGCTACCATATTACCAATATTTTTTCGATAATGGTAGTGTTTAGCACTCCCGTGTTCCGGATAGCTGATAATACAAATTCAGCCCCGAAATTCTGTTGGCAATATATCTTTGATAATTAAAGAAAAAAGTCACTAAGCTTCGGTAGCTTAGTGATAAAGCGGTTGTACTGATTATCCTGAGGACGCAGGTTCTATTCCTGCCCGAAGTAAATTTTTGTCTTATTTTTTTCATTTTATAAATTAATTTGCATGTGTTATTACGGCAATATATATTTGGATTCAGGAGTAGTTCATTGGCATTGTAAACTGAAGTACCTATTTACTACGACGCGAAAATAATCACATCCCTACGGTCCCTACTACGAATCTGACTACTTATATTACTTCGAAACAAAAAGAAAATAGTACATGGCTAGTAAGCAGACCAAAAAAAATGATCTCTTATACTTTCTGTTTTACCGATAAAACTTTCCGCTAATCAAAATACAATACCATAAATACAATGTAACATTACGGAACTACTAAAGTATTGTCAACAGACTAACTTTACACAATTTATTTGGCAGTGATCATTTCACAAGTCGGTCACTACGAGGTCGTGATGCAGACGCCTGGTCAGGTAATCATCACTGTCAGTTCTACGCTGAAGTTAAATATATTACGAAATCTTCAATTAAGAAGCCAATTGTGTTGATAAGATTATTCACGGTACAGTTTTGAGATATTTGGAAACTAATCCCCTTATTCATAAACGTGTAGTACCTGGTTGACCAAGCTTTGCTCCGTAGCGATTTTTGAAAATTATATTTAGTATGAATTGCATACTGAAGAAATATGAATAAAATCAATTAACCTCAAATCAAACACTTCTTCTTTGCTAAAAATACGACTAACGTTAGTAGACTAATGGTTCTTCTACTCATCAATAGATGGCGTTAGTCATCGGTTATGAAGAAAATTTATTATTAACTTGGAACCGAGCTTTTCTTCTACCTGGAACCTAAATAAATTGATTTCTTGACCCGATCAACCCCTAATCTGTAAGTTTCAAGAAAATCGTTGGAGCCGTTTCCGAGATCTTGATTCTATACATATATAAAAGAATTGCTCGTTTAAAGGTATTAGATTAGATAGATTCGATACGTTTTAGCTACAGAATGCTTTGTCTTTGTCATTTGAATTGTCAAATGTGAAGGATAAAAAAAGACAAGGGAGAGATAAGCAACACTTTAGATAAAATACGTTTATAAATTAGGGGGGGGGGGGTAAGCCTTTAATTTTTAGCGTAGCCTCTGAATGTAAGCTCTCAGTGCATAAGTAATATGTGGTTAGGTATTGTAAGATCTGGAATTTCAGCTTCGATCTCTGTGACATTAAAAGCCGATTACTTTAGATTTGAAGGCCCGCCTTCTGTTAAATACGACTTTTAAAATATAACTGGACTCTCATGTTGGTACACAGTTTTTGGCTTTATTTCAAGGTGACAGGTTATTTCATAGTAATAGGATTATGTCAGGAAGCAAGTAGTAGGTAATGTAGGACTTAAATTATCGACCATCGAATCCTGGTATAGTTCGTATTGCTCACTAATCTACTAGTATTGTGTATATTCCATGGTCTATGTAATATTCTTTTAATGAATCTAATTGATGGTAAGTGAATACAGTAGCTTATATACATCTACATCAAATTTAGATATTTCAATGTAGATGCGTTGACACTCCTGAGGATTAGAGCCCTAACTCACTAGGATGCCACGCAATTTAATTCTCCAATCGATAAATATAGAACAGAAACATGGTACCTCGTGGTATCTCGTGTTGGAACTGTAAGCAAGTATTATCTGACTGATCTATCCGCAGGAGATCTGCATAGAGAGAAAACCATGTATGTATCATGATAATGTCAGGTCAAGTATAGTGTGGAGACGTCGCCACACGATGTCTAAATGAGTGAGGTATCATGTATTTCAATACTAGCTGCTTGGCTACATAGCCGACAACGTGGACCTAGTGAGTTAGAGCCTTAAGCTAGTTTATGGCACTGCTATCAGAGATAAAGGAGTAAAGTCCTGTAACTGTGGTTCCATTGGAATTTTTCCATTTTCTGGAAATTTACCAGTACCCGAAGTTAAGTAATGTACCCAGAGATGTCAACAGGCTCGCCACCTGTTACATGGGCCAAAAACGTAACCGGCGAATCGTGGGTGTTTGCATGAATATGCGTGAATGCATGCATTTATTTCTGCCTACCCCTTCGGGGATTGCAGGCGTAAAGTTACGTTTTTTCTTCGTTCTGCCGCTCAAATACGTGATATGAGATCCTCCCTCAGTTAAATTTGATGAGATTCGGCTCGACCCCTCTTTCCCGTTAATATCTCACGTAATTGATGAAAGCCCATTTACCAGGCGTATTTTAAATTGTATGGCTGTGACACTTTTATGAAATGAAGAAAAAAAGTCATCGCTGTCATCTATTCAATGCTGTTCCAGTTTAGGAAATGTTAACTGTGCAATCTTGGATTAAACAATATCCATTGTATCCGTTAAGATTTTCAACGGTGTAACTAAACGATTTTTTTTTAGATATCTCTTTAGTTATTTATAATTTAAACCGGTTCATTGGAAATTGAATTAACTCTTACGCTAAGAATTTTTTCCCCGCTGGTTTATTTAATAAGTTTTTAACATTACTCATAACAAATGAAGCAAATCATGCAGTTTTCAATAAAATGTTTATTTTTTATAGACATGTAAGTATTTGCATATATACCTGTTTATGTATCTATACACTAAGTAGTAGGTAGTAGTAGTGCCGAACACTACCATTTAGCGGCAAGTATATTTGGTAATGCGATGGTGCCTACGCCCGCGAGCTAAACAGGTATTTTGGTACTTGCCGCTAAATGGTAGTGTTCAGCACTATCGTGTTCCGGTCAAGTGGTAATGTACGGCCCTATAATTTCCGGCACAGAGGCATAACACCTTAGGCCTCAGGAGTGGTAACGCATCTGCATTTTGACCTTGGTCTTTGTGTGGTTGTCTATAGGTTGCAGTCATCACTTAACATCAATGTGCCTCACTAAATATATTCCAAAAACTACGATTTAAAAAATTCAAGGTGAGCTCTGTTATCTGATACTTACGCTAACATCGAAAATGCATTAATTGTACAGAACCCTGTGATCGCGAGTCTGATTCGCACTTGACCGCTTTTTTTGTAGATAATGGCGCTGGTGGTAGAGTTTCAGTGCCGGAGCTCGTGGGCGTAAGCACCACCGCGTCACCTAATCTATCTGCCGCTAAATGTTACTGTTCAGCCCTATCGTGTTCCGGTTGGTTTATAATGTTCTCCTCGAATCGATTTCGAGGGTCGTGATCCCCTCATTGGGAAGGCAGCTTAGCCATTGCCGGTCCCGGAGCCGAGCCCGGATGAAAAGGAGGAGGGTTGGTTTGGAGAAGAACTAACCATCCGTTAAATCTTCAACACCGAGTATCGGACGGCGGTCTAAGTAACCCGACAACTCCGTTCACACGGAGCGGCTACTCAATGGCTGTGAGGACCTAACCTGTTTTATCAGGGTACTTAGTCCAAGCCATATCAAGTCCAAAATCGTCAAATAATCTCGACATCGGCGTGTCCATTAGCATTCTTGCAACTCAATGTTATCTCTTGAATCGTTATTCGACATTTCTACAAAATCGCTGCTTCCTTTGATGTCTACTATCTTACAATCTGCACTCATAGTATTTTACATGGCATGTAAATGAGAATACAGCACTAAATTATCGTTTTTTGGTAGAGTTTTACGTTTACTCCATGTGCTGGTTGGGTTTAAAGATTTTATTTATGAATGTAATGTATCTTTACGCCAGGTCCCTAACGGGGTAGGCAGAGAGTGTAGAGCGCCAGATATCCCGGTTCAGACAAACCTCTCGTGCCTCGTCTACCTTCATCATTCTCTTCATACATTCTTCATAGACTTTTGACCCCACCATCAGACAGAACTCGACCTATTTGGTCATGGTAGGCCAGCCTTGGTCTTCCTGGGCCTCTGCAACCATCCACATTCGCATTGTATATCTGTTTAATCATTCGCTCATGTCATTTTATTTATTAATACTCATAAAAAGACAATACAGTCCACTTGCGAATGAGTACCTTAGTTACTAAAGATAATTACGTTATATAATATTATATAGTCGTTCAAGAAACGGTCGAAACAGTCTAGCCTTAAATATTATCTAATACATATTGTTTTAATTTACGTTTGTACATATTTAAAGATTCACGTTCTTTTATTTCACTAGGAAGTCTGTTTAATAACTGTGCACCATCAAACATTATATTATTTTTTTTTTTATATGCTTTGTCCTATGTTTATCCATATTTGTTGTCCTTTGTTTTATCCATATTGCTTTGTCCTATGTTTCCTGACTGTTATTTTGTTTGTGTTTCTTAGATGCCGATAGCGTAGTGGTAGCAGGCCACTACTATTACGTTGGAGGTCCTGGGTTCGATTCTCGGGTCGGGGATATTAGAGATAACGGTTTAAAATCCTTTATCTCTGCTTCTATTGGGATTTTTCCATTTTCTGGAAGTTTTCCAGTACCCCGGAGTTTGGTAATGTGCCCGGAGATAGCAACAGGTTCGCCACCTGTTACATGGGCCAAAACGTAACCGGCGAGTCGTGGGTGTTTGCATGTATGATTGAATGCATGCATTTACCTCTGCCTACCCCTTCGGGGATTACAGGCGTGAAGTTACGTTTCATAGGTTATGCGAAAAACTTCGTTTAGTATATTTAATTTCTGTATGGATTTTATTTGTTTGTATTTTTTTAACGAGTATGCAAGTAGTGTATATATATAATTGTTTTAGGTTAAAGATATTTGTTTTTTTTGTATAGGGTAAGGGTAGGAGTCATTTTGTGGTAGATACTTAAATAAGGTTTTTATAATTTTATTTTGTGTTCTTTGTAATTGTTTAAGATTGGTTGGTGCAGCAGAGCCCCATATTCTATTAAATATTCCAAGTTTGATTTTACTAACGAGTTGTAGATGTTCATACATATTTTGCGTGGTATACATCCGGTAGATTTTTTTTTTTTTTTTGTTTACGATCAATGTTAGCTTGGTGTTTCTTAGTAGTTACCAATGCAATTGAAGGTGTTCTGGAAAAAAATAGTAATAAAATCCGTGTTGGGTTGTATACTCGCTAATTATTATTATTTCCCATAATACGTTTACCTTCATTATATTCATACAAAAGCATATAAAAAATAATGAAGATTTCTCCAATTTGCTAAGAGAATCTGTGTAGGTACGACAAGCAGAAGGCACCAATAGCATTTTATATCTAACAGTTCAGTTACGGTTTTTCGCTTTGAGATGAAATAAAGCAAATAATGCTACATTTTGCATTATCAAAACGGAAATATTAGGTATTCATACCTAGGTATACCATTATTCGGGAGTTTTTCAGTATCATCCTCGTCCTTATTCTATCCATAATTTTTCTGCTCTTACCTACTATTTACCCAAAATATACTACAAACTACCAGCACCACATAGACTAGCAAACGCTGTGGAAAGCCTACCTCCAGCCTCATCACAAAAACTTTACGACCAGTAACCAGTAAAATTCTTATACAAATACCTTATAACGGAAAAACAGTTGTAAAATCTATTGTTTATGTAATTCAATTGTTACATAAAAACCATGCGGAATGATTAAATTCTAATACATACCAATTCAATTGAGAAAATACCAATGATGAGGAAGGAAATACATTAAATGAGTTGAATTTTATTTTACGTCGATATGGGTAGGCAATAACATTTTTGCAGTTCGCAATGTGAATTACATTGTAGTATATTTAGCGATTGTTTCACTGAGTTTTTTTAATGTAACTAAACTGGCAAACAAGTATGCTAAGCTCACACGGATGTTAAGTGGTGACTGCAGCTTATCTACACAAAAACTGGAGGTCAAAATGGAGATGCATTGCCACCCTCGAGTCCTAAACTGTTTTGTCACTGGGATAGTAATTACGAGACCGTACATTACCATCCAACCGGAACACGATGAACACAAACATTTGGCGGCAGATGGATGAGGTAATGCGGTTGTGCCTATGCTCTTATTCTGGAACTTCCCCCAGTAATACAATGTTAAAGACATACATTTAATACATTAGTGTTTAGGTATAGTAATATGTTAAATCTAGTATGCAAGTATTTTGTTTGTACGGTAGACTTCACTCGATAATAAATTAATTGTTCTTGCTTTTTTAACAATGTGAACTATTTTCCACTTTCATGAAATGGAAAAATGTTGAGCATATTTCGATATATGGTCGACTTATTAATTACAACCCTCAATTTAAATACTGGTATTAAGTCAAACTGTTTCTTAAGGGTCTGGTTATCTCAGAGTGTAATTACAACTTTCTTCATAGGCTCTTGATGTTTTCGACATACCCGTTGTTGCGCATTTCACGGAAATTGTAATAAAATCCTGTTTTGATATGATATCTAATCAAAATGATAGATTTTGCTATCACAGTGTCATAAATGAAGTGATAGCGTAATCATTTGAGCAAACTGGTGGTAGAGCTCCAGTGACGGAGCTCGCGGTTCAGTACTATCGTGTTCCGATCAGGTGGTAATGTACGGCCCTGTAATTTCCGGCATAGAGGCATAACACCACGGAATAGATAAATAACACCTTAGGTCTCAGGAGTGGTAACGCATCTGCATTTTGAGCTTGGTCTTTGTGTAAGGGTCCGTCATCACTTAACATCAATGTGAACTGCATGCTAGTTTACCACTTCCATTACATAAAAAAAAAACACCTAGGTACCATACAACGTTTTACTGGTGATAGGGTTTCAGTGTAGAATCTCGAGAGCGTAGGCACCACCGCATTACCTAATCTATCTGCCGATAGTCGATATCTAAATGATAGTGTTCGGCACCGTAGTGTTCCAGTGAGATGGTAATGACCCCGTAATAACTGCCACAGTGACATAACAACTAAGGTCTCAGTGAGAACGCATCTGCATTTTGGCATCTGGTCTTTATCTTTGGTGTCTATAGGCTTCAGCACGGAGCAACACGGGAGGAGTGTAGCCATATGCAGGCTTTCCCCTCTTTCAAAGTACAACTACAAGTGTAGGTACCTCCGCCTGACGCCCAGATGTTTTAATGTGTGCGTGTGTATTTTGTTAAAGTCAAGGTGTGAGTTTCGTAGTAATAGAGTTATAGATTAACTGTAGAGTGTGTATTACACGTAGTTCGCCCCGCAAAAAAATACAGACTGTTTCGCATCGGTAATAAACACTATGGCTACTTCCCTCCGGTCCGCCGTAACGCACGGCGGCCGGTGGCCCGTGTTGCTCTATGGGCTGGAGTCATCATTTAACATCAATGTGAACTGCATGATTGTTTGCTACAGCCATGACATTAAAAAACAGAAAACTTACTAATAATACAATAATAGCCTTTTGTATAATTAAAACCAAATATTGACACAAACTTAATTAATTTCTGGTTGTTGAGCTTAAAGATAAATGACGGCGTAGTCTGGCACGTATATACTGGTGTGCTTCTTTATTATGTGTGTATTATATGGGCACGTAAGTCGATTTCTACACAGAGGTAAAACTTTTGAACTTCCAAGGAGACAAAATAATCTATCCACATTGAGATATCTAGTTTTTTTCTTTGAAGACAATTCGAAATACAGATTTGCCTTTTATATTTTATATAATATATTTTCGATTTGAGCCCAACTGAAGGAACATCATACAAATACCTAAAGCTTGTATGTAAAAATATCTCACTTATAATGGCAACCCATTATACGTGCCACTGCTGGGCACGAGTCTCTCCCCTTTTTGGGGGGAAGCCTGGAGCTTACTCCGCCACGCTGCTCCAATGCGGATTGGTGGAGATACGGGTTAGTGGCCAACCCGCTGTCGGATGTTTTCAAACCGCCCATATGGCCACCGACAAGGTTAAACGATTGCTATCTATCGATAGCAACCGGGACCCACAGATTAATGTGCCCTCCGAAGCACGGAAACGCGCATTTTAATTTGCCACTAGCGGTCACCCATCATACACCCGACCGCGCCCGTAATGCTTAACCGAGTAGATCGCTTACGATCTACTTCAGCCGCGGGGCCATGCGCGTTTCATATCTCACTTATTACAACATTATTGTTCCGTGTAAACTCTGGTCGTTAATTATATTATTTAATTTCATCGGCTTAGATAAGTTATATCAAATTTCATTTTAACATTCAAATAATGCAAACGTAATTCTTAGTCAATTACTTAAAATAATATTAGTCGTTTCATTTCCTTAACACGTAATATTATTATGTTCCTTCATTTAGTTTTTTATCTCATTGGCCTGTATTTTTAATTATTGAATTAAAAATTGCGATGATTCAATATAGTGTATGCATTAATTTCGTTGATAATTTAAATTGAATTAAGTTTATTATATTACACCACTTAAGTAAATTTATTACCTTATCTAAGCCGTAAAAATGGTAATTACGTATGGCGAACAGAATATTTTGAATTTATCCACTTTACAAACTGAATGAACAAACGTTTGTACAAATATTTGAATAACATCACAGTTTGTTTCCGAAGAAGGTAATAAATGAATAATTTACAAGTCTCACGCTTAAATCTGGACGAACGTGGAAGTTTTAGTAAGCTATGCTTATGTATTGTGTACTTTTGTGCAAGATATGTAACGTAAACGAAACTAGCAGGTGAATCAACTGTATCAAGCGAGTATGATAATAAAATGGGAGGCTAACTCGACCGTTGCACCTTGATTTATTGTCTACAATTCAGAACGGCAAGTAACGTAGTACTTACTACTACCTAAGGTCTACAAAGTAAGTGTTGAATACTGAAATTTATTGTTTATGCGTGAAACGTGACTTCACTTCTTGTTTGTTGCACCCTCAGTATAGCAAAGGCATAATTCAAAAAGCTGTTTTTTGACAAATGGTTTTGAAGAATTCGGGCTGGGATTTTTACGTTCCAACGTATTTTTCAAACAAAAGTTTGGTCGTATAAATAAGAGCACATATTATTATATGAATTGCACAACGTTTAAATAGTCCGCTTTCGAAAGGTATGGGTACATTACTTATTTCCGCGTGAATGCCATTCGGGCTGGTCGAACTTTATATTCCAGGGTGGTTGGCGTGCAGGTTTTCCCCACGCTACTAACATTGGTTGGAGCAAAAGGGCTCAGACTGTGGTAGGCTTGGAAACGAGCAGTCGCCGAGTCGCGGATGTGTCCAAAACGTTCCCGTAACCCTGCCATTGATGGCGGACGAGAACACTCTAATTTCACTGAATCGTGTCTCACGCTACCCGCCATCTGTTCCCATAGACGGCGGATGTTTATGATGGATTTTCCGGCATAAAAAAGGTAATAAAAGTCCTACTATGAAACGTCCCTTAAGTTACATAGTAGGACCATAATCACCTTTTTCTCAGTAGGTAACACTTAAGGTAATTTTTCCAGTAAAACTCAACAAGCAGTAATTGTGATTTAAAAGAGTAGTGCCATTTGTAATTTCTCAAAAGATTTGAATATAGTTCCGTAATTGGCATGCTCTAGTTGAATGCAGTTCACTTATCTGTAAAAAGATTTATTGCTATCCATATTTTTTGGATGTATTTACTGATATTCCTTGCAAATCAATTTGTATGTTGTGTCATAACGTTGGCAATACTTTCAATGCAACGTGTTTTTATTCAAATCAGTTAGTTAATAAGTGCTTATTATGGGCTAGTTTAATAAATAATCATTTGGATATGAAAATTATCTTAATAATTGAGCGTTAATTTCAATTAGGTATGCATTTAGAAATGTTAGCCTCGCTCTCTATCAACCTTCAATTTTATGTTCATATAGGCAATTAGAAATATTGTTTTGGAAATCTCTAACTAAATATGGTTGGGTTTATATTACTTCACTGTTATTATTGTAAATTAGAAAGATTGCCAAATCATTACGACAGGCGACAAGCCATGGTTAAGTGTTGAGTGATTAGTTAGCTGATGAAATAAATATCTAAATTATATGTAGACATGTCCAGGTTCATGCATTTGACATAGACCTGTTTTTTTTATGTAATGAAAGTGATAAAAAAGCTTGCAGTTCACATCGATGTTAAGTGGTGAATACAGCCTATAGACACTTACACAAAGACCAGAGGTCAAAATGCAGATGCGTGCGAATCCAGACCACTCCTGAGGCCCTAAGGTGTTATGCCTCTGTGCCGAGCTGCGGGCGGGCGCCATTAGCGATGGTAATACCTACTAGTTTTTAACAGATTTCTAAAAAAGAAGGAGGTTCTCAATTCATTCGGATCTTTTTTTATGTATGTTCATCGATAATTTGAAAACGCCTGTACCGATTTGAATTATTTTTTTTTTACATTTGTCAGATTTACAATAAACGGTGAGTGCCTTGACATTAAGTATATTAAGCCAGAAACCCACATAATCGAACTTGAAGCAATAATATCTCCAACCGTCGATAGAGACGCGATCTTGGGGTTGCAGATCTTCTAAAGTAAGGTCTTTGCTATACATTGCACATAATGCACATGCATGCAGTGTGTAAAACGATATAGGAGCAAGAGGGTAAAAGAAAGGACAAAAGCGCTCCATCAAGATTGGCCTGAAGTAAAGAAAAACAGCTGGGGCACCAGAGGATGTAGGCAAGACCTAACCTATCTGCCAAATCGCGCTATGGTTAGCTTAGTTCTCTTTTAATCTTAAAGACAGACAGCCTAAGAACTTGGACCAAAATATAAGTACACAAAAGTATCCTTTTTCCACCAATATCCTTTCATTATTCTGAAATTGTATCCCGTAGGCGTATTCAAATTACTAAGTCGTGTAAACGAGCTCATAATTCGATTTTTTAAACTGACAGTTCGTCACGACAATCGGCTATTAAGCTTGAACCAGGGGGTCTACTTCAAAAACTAAAACAATATATTGGAACGGTTTTCACGTCCAAAATCTATTTTCTTATAATTTCATAGTTGGTAGAATATAATAATATCCTTAATTTGTAAACTTTACAAGAGCCTGTACAGCGACATAGTATTTTCTGTTATATTACCTCTAGAGGTAGTCAACATATTAAATCTTATGGGATTTGTTGCTTAGCTACAGCGAAAGTTTAACCATAATGCTTCCTTGTGTTCATTCACAATAAACAATCATTAACTTAAGATTTAATAGGTATATAAACTTCTTTTAAATTAAGAACGATATTTGGAATTTGTAGTAAAATTCATTATGTTTTCGTATTTTTCTTGCCAGCCGGGTTGTAAATATTGACCAAATGGGCAGATATATATATAAGAGAAAGAAACTGTTCTTTCTCTTCTCTTCTTTGTATTCTACTGTCTTTTTGCAAATGACGTCAAACATGCTACCTTACCGGTACAAAATAAAATTAGACAGCACTAACGGCCAAATACTGAAACGTCGCTCAAATCTAATTGGTACGTAAGTCTTTTGTCTCTATAAAACTATAAAACACGTGCAAACGATGGAGATAGTGTATATTTGAGAGTTAGCATTCGGCCTTTGAAGTAGGATTTTCAGCAGGCAAAAGTGTTCTGATTATATCGATTACTGTTCTTGCAAGTAGACCGCCAGGCTCGCTTAACTTAACAACAGGCGATTGAATTTATTGGATTTGCATGCTAATTTCACAATGACCTGCCTTAATAGTACACAAAGGAGTATAAAGCGATATAGAAAACTATTTATTTAATAGAAACAATGGGATACTATGCAATCTACTAACATTACATATCAAAGTTAATAGACTTTGTTTGTAATGGTAAACGTAACTTCACGTTTGTGTTCCTTGAATGATAGACAGAGATAAAAATATACTATTCAAATATGCTGTTTTTTAAAATTATTTTTGATATTTATGTTACCTACCATAAAAATGTGCATCTATCGTTTATCTTCGTGTAATTACCTAATATTGTCTGAGTCCAAAATGTAGTTCAGACTATAAATATAAGCATTTATATTCAAAAGATTTTAAATAAAACCAATGAGCCTTAAAATAATTCAATTTCGAATTTATTGAACACGATAAACGTTAAAAGCAAAGTAAACGGCAACACAGATATATTGCGGTAACAGATAAACTATTTAATTGTGACCGTTATTTAATTATGTAACTCTATGAATTCAATAGATTCCAATCTTAAACTTCCATTCCCTTTGTTGCAATGACAGCCTGTACAGTCGCCAGTTGAATATTATAAATACCTATTCGCTAAACCGCAAACACCTGTTATGCTGTGACGTATTAGATCAGAAGAGAATAGGTAAGTATATAAAAAATAGATAGGTATTCTGTAAATCTGCATAAACCGAATAAGTAGGTACAGTACTCCACAATTAATATTGCACATCGAGCCTGCTTAAGAGACAATCGGCTCGTTTCGACTTTGTAGAGCGTTATCTCTGTTGCACACTGCCTACGTAATCACTGATAGTATGGTATTGGTCAAAACCTTATCAATAATCAAAATGGTCGACAAACGTCGAATAGATACGGTGCGAAAGAGATAATGCACTACAGACCCGAAATAAGCCGAAGTCTCCTTCCTATTGTTCGAAGCACAGCTCCCGTCTTCAACAATTTTAAAAACTTGTTAGACTAACAAGTTTTTAGTTCTATAAATAACATATTTCAAAGATTAAACAATATGGAAATTCAGCTATAGCTGAAATCTAACTCATTGAAACATAAAATGTTATAAATTCTTATATATGAGGATTAATATATTTAATAAGAGAAAAGGAGGTCGGGTATTTTGGGTAGATATATTAAACGACAAACAAATTTACCATTGACTTGGACGCGTCTCGGCTTATGGAAACACGGCAGCGAATTCATATTTTCTATACCCGGCAGAGTAGGGTATAAGTTGGACCACTTGAGAGGCATATAATTTGATGCTATCAAGCATATATATTAAGCTGCCAACCTCCCACGTAGGCAAATCTACGAGCAGACAGTAAAACAGGTTGGTATACTCGTAATATTAAAAGTGTAGAAATATTTATGATTATACAATAAATGTATGCCAGTACACTTGTTCAGTAATAAAAATCAAAGAGTTGTTAAATCATCATTTCAAACGATCAATCACTTTACATTGAGTCCACTTTCATAACCATATCAATCATGATCTGTATCTCGAGCAAATAACGTTATATTTATTCGATTTCTGATGGCGATGAATAATGATAGTGATGATGTATTAAAATACCTATTTGTCTGATGAGAAGCTATGAGTTAATTCCGTACTATTATGACAGAAAGCCATGGTTATATTTCAGGTAGTACTTACTGTTATTTTATCTTACCTTATTTATGGGCTCATTGTTACAATTCGACATTTTATGATCTACCCAAGACCTTAATATAAAAAGTAATGTCATCTACGGTTCCATTAAACTCGTATTGTATGTTTATAACGCTTTCCACATTGCACAAAACATGATCATATCCAGGTATGCTTTCCCGAAGATACAATTACCAGAAAGGCCGTCACACTGGTGTATGAGATCCTCCATTGTCACGCTCTGATCACAGCAAGCTCTGCATAGTTAATAATTAGGTTCCCAATTGAGACACTGCTTCATATATTTATACTTACTTTTTTTCATGTAACTCTGTATGTGCGTCGTGTATGTGTCCATTTTGTTATTTCGTTTTTTTTTCTTCTTCTCTATATAATCGTTTAAATATTAAATCTATAAATGTTTTAATGTATTTAATTAGTGCATTTTAATGTTCAAGTAACATGTCAGCTAAATTTATTGTGTCGCAGATTCTCACGACTGAATCAATAAAGTGTTTTCTTTCTCTTTCTCTCTCTCTCTTTCAATTGTATCCACTGCAGGAGCATTTTTGTGGCGTAATAGCATATGAAACCTGCCACAATTATTAGCAAACTTGGAATTATTTAATCATAGCATGTTCTTGTTGAAGGTCGTGTTGACCCCTTGGAACCTTTTAGAATGCGCCAGTCCCTCGGCGTTCAGCATTCCTTCAGATGTCGTGCTGACGGGAAACGCCCTTAGGGCAGTAAGAATAGTACTTTGAGAAAGTCCCACGAATGGCTGGGGTCCGACTAAAGTCGGCTCGTTCATTCCCATCAATTCCGGATGCCCATACTAGTATATTCAAGAAGTTACTTTTCAATAAAATTTTTAGAAGTCTCGGAAAAATAAGAATTAGGAATCCCTCGATTCGGAATTACGAAACGGAATAAAGTGCCGCCCGCAACAGTTGTAAAAGTTATAAACAATTATGTAAAACAAATACTTAATGGGAATTTGGTTTTTGTTTAAGAATATCTCAATAACTAATAAAAAAGACGAGAATATTTCCTAAAAATATAACTACGTTAAGAAAAACCGACTTCAAAACTGAAAAGTAAAAAATAATAAAGATTTAATTGTAATTATATACTACCTATTATTTATATGTGCTATTTACTAATAGGTTTGAAGTCGGTGCCAAGCAAACAATTATATTTTAATCACTTAAATATGAATACGAGCAAATTAATACACTGAACAAAACATAACCGGCGAATCGTGGGTGTTTGCATGTATGCTTGAATTCATGCATTTACCTCTGCCTACCCCTTCGGGGATTACAGGCGTGAAGTTACGTTTTAATACAATGAAATGCCTACTTTAGTGATTTTGGCTTGGCACCGACTTCAAACCTATTAGTAAATAGCACATATAAATAATAGGTAGTGTATAATTACAATTAAATCTTTATTATTTTTTACTTTTCAGTTTTGAAGTCGGTTTTTCTTAACGTAGTTATATTTATTTAATAGTTTTTAGTTTATTGCTGCATTGTCAATTATATTAATGTTCACATCTGTTAAATTTGTGAAATCTGACTCTTTTAGCTTCGTGACAATTAGATACCTAATTTTAATTGTTTAGGTGTGTCGATACAAAATTACTTCACGACTATACGAAATAAATGAAAAATTTTATCCACGAAGGAGTAAATAAGCTGTGTTGTGTCGTCGATGAGTAAATGTGTCATTGTCACTTGTTGTGATCTTGTTGTCATGCGCATTAGGACTATCTATAGGACGTCAGTAGATTCAACGCACTGTATGACAACTCGCCGTCTATTCTTATTCCTTTAGTTTGAGGTGAAAGTAAGTAAAAAAATGCTCATAAAATAAAAACTAATGGGCCTATCTGAATCAAATTTTTATGGGACCAATTCGAAACTATTCCGCATCAAACAAAAAAAGAATTACGTAAATCGGCCCTGAAATCTCGACGAAATTCGCGTACATACATAAAAAAAATATATACCAGCCGAATTGAGAACCCTCTTGTTTTTTGAACTCAGAAAAAAGTTCAATCAGTCATGTAAAATGTAAACAATTTTTTTTCAAGGGGATGAACATATGGCTGAGAATATTTAATTGGACAAAAAACAATTAAAAAAAAATTTATTATTACTGCCGCTTATAACGTTGATTTCGTTAGAATTTGACAGAAACTCTGCATTTAGAAAATAGCATTATTTACATTATATGTATATTATTACATAATTTATTTAAATATTTGCATAGCCTTCCATAATGAGAATTGTAGTATACCAAAAATATAAAACGATCATTTTCAACAGGAACACTATATAAAATAAGTAAATTACTTTCAGTAAGGCAACTATATATACAACACATTGTTTTAAGACAACATAAAGAAGTTCCGTATGACTCAAAGATACTAACGAAAAGAAGAAAAAATACTACTATAGGGATCCCCAAAATGAAAACTAAATTTGCGAGAAACCAGTATAACATTATGTCGGGATATTTATACAACAGACTCAACAAACAAATATCTATATATGACAAGCAAAAACATGAATGTAAAAAACAAATTATAAATTGGTTACAAACATTAAACTATGAGGAAACAGAAGCAATGTTGCAACGTTTAATATAGCACGACGCACGCACACACACACACATACACACACATACACACACACACATACACACATACACACACACACACACGAATACACTTTAGTTTTCATTATGTTCTTTTTTATATTAGTGTTATCGCCAAGTATGTATTAAACAAAATTTAATAAGTTATATTTAGTCTGTAAATGATCATAGTGCTTTTGTGCAACTTCAGAAAGGGAAGAGCGGGGTCTCCAAACACAGGCATCCATATGCTTAAATGGAGGTTTCAATGTCAATGAAATATAAAGCTACTTTTGAAATAAAGATATTATTATTACATACCTACATTTTTAACAAGGCATCTGGTAATTGAATGGAACTGAAAGGAAAAAAAATGTTTTTTATAACTCGAAGATTGTGGGTATATAGCACGTATACGTGAAAAGGGAAAAGAGTGTACCCGTGCACACTTCTGCGTCGCTTCTGGATATTTGTGTAATAGGTACTAGTTTTATACAATCAAATGACGAAATTAACATTCTTAGCCAGACTTGTGAATCCAATAATAACCATTCCACGGCTATATTTATTGTGAAATCCATGAAATGGTTTTAGAAATGATTAAGGATCTTGTAAATCAATAGTAGCTACGAAATACCTAGTTATTGATTTACGAGAAGGTACAGTCAGGCAACTCTCCACTTATCCAAAATGAATCAAATATCTTTAACTTTAATTATTACCGCATAAGGTGAACGATTTACATTAATGGTTGCGTGTGTGTGCATAACTCCTTATTCGGTTATTCTATAAAACCAAACTCACTTTATCGAAGTGAGTAGTACCTTTAATTTTCACCGGTAGAAGTTAAAATAACTACTTCTCAATAGGGTAGTAGCAGGCCTTTTTTGCCACGCTGAGGTTTCAGGTTCGACATCATTCACCTGACTTTGCTTACCTATATTGCAAATGAGATTAAAATACGTGAAGCGCGAACTTCAAGCATAATTACGTACCTTACGTACCTTTTTATCTCTGGGCACGTAAACACAATCTGAGGATGGTGCTGTTCCCACTTTCGAAAATTAAAAAAAAAAACATATTCTTCATTCGCAGATTGAACTCAAAATCCCAGCGAACTCGCTTAACTCTCGGGTCACACCGCGGACACTCAGCCAAAATTCCATACAAACGCTTAATTTGATCTCTATTACACAGACATCAATCAGTGACGTGTATTTACACATGCACCTGTGTGCGTAGCACGTAAAAAATACCAACCGTCGCCCATAAGAGGGGAGGAAGTTGGTTTATGCGGGAAAATCGGGCGGGACGTCGAAGTGTCCATTTTATACGTAGTATTATTACATATTCTATGCTCGGGTAGGGTTACCACCTCTTAGGTGTCTAAATCCGGGAGAAAAAATAACATTGATTAAAATAACTTTTATTTTATTTTGAATTAATAACAACATATACATAATTGTATTTAATCAAAATACGACATAAGTTCATGGCTTGCTGTTAGATACAGACTAATAAGCGAACGAATGAAACTTATAACAAACAAATGAGGAACGAAAATGAGTGAGACAAAGACGACGCACTTAGTCACGCACGTGGTTCAGAAAGAGACAATAAAATGATGTAGGTGCCTACACGCACGCAAATCAGTTTATACGAAACTAGCTAGCTACCCACTGGCGAGTAGTGGCATCAGTGGCGAGATAGTGGCGAGAAGGCTGCAAGAATTCTGCCGAGAATTTACGCCGCTCTTAGCCATTTCGACATCGCGTGTCATTACTTTTGAACAACTTGTTATTCCGGTAGAATTTAGTATATTTAAAATTCCTTCTGGGAGACGGGAGATTTAAATTTTTAGAGCTTGAATCCGGGAGACTCCCGGAATTCCGGGAGAGGTGGCAACCCTATGCTCGGATGCTCTTTTGTAATAGAATAACATAACTAGGTACGTACCTACGTACTTGCCCTTGAGCCAATCGTTGCGCTGATTGTTATTTATTGATTTTTACCTAGACTATTAAGCTATTCAATGATTTTAGGGTTCCACACTTCAAAAGGAAAAACAGAACCCTTATATTTTGGGAACCCTTCTCGTGCGTTTGTGTGTCCGCCACAGTGGATTTTTTCCGAAAGTACCGGACCGATTGAGCTGATGTTAGTCCGTTACGCAAACATTAACCTGTAATAAAAATAAATCAAATGTATGTATGTATGTATTTTCACTACATATCCCTTACGGGGTAGGCATAGAGTGTGGAGGGCCAGATATTGTAATTGGGCTTTTGGAATATAAACTGTTTTTTATACTATAGGTATTGTGTAGGTATTTTGACGACCCGGTTAGTCCAGCGGTGCGAAACCACCGTTTGATTCGAAGGGTCGCGGGTTCGATCCCCGCACCGGAACAAATATTTGTATGGCCTACAGAAATTTGTTTCGGGTCTGGGTGTTTGTGTATGTGTTGTATGTGTACAACGGCACCCACGACACAGGTTTATACCTACTGTGGGGCTGTGAGTGTAAGCGTATTTTATTTATTTATTATTTTATTTATTTATTTGTGTGATCTACCTAACTATCATGAGGCGAGCCTTGTATGTCAGGCATTGTAAGAATATCAAAGATATTTTTTAAATAATTATTACACAAACAGTTTTGAAATTATTCAAGAAAAAAACCTTTTAATATCTATACAAGACACGATTTTTTTTATTTGAAGTCGGTAGGTTATGTGCTTTAAAACCCCGTTACTAAAACTTATGGCCTGACTTCTAAATATTCCAAAAGTGTAATAAGCATTATTTTTTGTTAAATACAAGTCTGTTTACTGTTACTTTTCACTTTTTAACTTACCTAGAACCTCGTCTTTTTTTGAAGTTGATTAAAATAGACAAATATTTACTATTCCCGTCCCCTTCATAACAACAAAGTTTTTCAACAATGGATTACAAGAATATCTTCAAAAAGTCTACGGTATAAATGATAATAGAAATTCCAATAATGGTTTGCTGACCCCAGTGAACATGACTCCGACTCGCACTTGTCCGCTTTTTTATCTAAAATGCATTTCGTAACATATGGGTGATTCAGTTGTTCATTGATAACAATATAGCAGATTGCCTTGACTATTCGACCATCATTAGCAAGTCAGGTTAAGGGCATGTACAGTCACGATCAATTGTTAATATCGAGAGAAATTAAAATTCTATTTTCTCCGTAGCAGCTACACGATTATAATATTTATAATATTTATTATATTAAGTATGAGATTAGCGCGTTCAAGCAAACACACAAACAAACTCTTCAGCTTTATAATGTTAGTATAGATTAGTATTTTCATGGTATTGGTGGTTAGGTTCATAGTATTATATATAGGCAAACTAGCATGCAGTGCTCATAGATGGTAAGAAAATACTGTGGTCTGTAGAGATCTATCTCTAGGGATAATAGGGATCTCTCTGGTCCAGCCGCTCTCCCAACTAAGCCACTGAAGTCCACAGTTGGAAGAGCGGCTGGACTAGAGAGACGATTACGGGTTCAAATTCCGCCTAAAGTCAATTTTTTCTTTGAATTTTCTTTAAAAACTACAATTTTGGTATTGGAGTTTTACTACCAGTTACCAACCACCCACTCCTAAAAATACAGATGTTTAGCCTTTGTAACACTAACAGCATACGGACTACCGTAACACTTGAACATACTAATTTGGCGCCAGCTAATACATATGGTTAATGTGATAGTGCCTACGGCCTCGACCTCCATCACTAGATTTCTACCACCAATAAAACTGAAGCAATGAACAAACTTTATCCACACCAATATTGAATAATAAATTGATAAATAGAAATGATAACAAGACAAGTTACTTTCATAATCCCATAATCGGCCACAACAAAAATAAATCTGTACAAAGCAGACAATGAGAAACCCGCTTAGCTTCATAATTGAATCTGTAACAATGAGATTGAAGATTAACCGAATCACTTTAAGTCATAATTCATAATAATTTAGAGCTGATAAGGCAGTATGCATTATACTACATTCTCATACAGATATCTTGTATACGGCAGATAAATAAGTCTTTGTTTAACATAGAAATAAGACATTAGTGGCAACGTAACTTATGATTAAAGCTCTTTAAATTGCTGATAATAGGAGACCACTTTATTAATAAAATTATCTAGTAACAAAGTCGCATTTTTACTGGTTGGATTATTAGTTCAAGGGCCGTGTGTGAGTAATGATTCGATGTCGTTAACGCCATGGAAAATGAATTGGCAAGTTGACAGTATTTGGTCATGGTGTCTCCGTTGTGTGGTTTCTCAATATTAATAAATGTATGTATGAGGCAGGTAGAGACTGTAAACAGCCGCTTAGTATTAGTAAGCACCGGAGTTCTTGCATACCTCTCGTGCCGTTTCTTCATTCATCACTATCTGCGTAGGCTCATTTATGTATTCAAAAGACTGAGGCATGTTGCTGATCCAAACATAATTAAACAAGTATATTATGCATTGTGTCAGTCGCTCCTGACTTACTGCATTACGTCTTGGGGAGGTTCGGCGAAAACCATTGTAAAGATGATTGAAATTGCCCAGCGTGCTATTATAAAGGTATGCTTATTTAAACCGATTGATTATCCCACTACAGCACTATATGAAACTTTCAAGGTCCTGACAGTGAGACAACTGTTTATATTAAACACAGTTTTACTACAGCATAGCCAACTGTCCTTTAACCCACGGCTATTAGAGAAACGTTCAAAGTATTTAGTGTGTAATATCCCAAACACTGGTAAAACCAAATTTAGTACAAAGTTTACAGATTACATGTGTCCCTACCTATATAACAAAATCAATAAATTAATAAACATTTATCCTTTAAACAGAAAACAATGTAAAATATCACTAAGTAAATATACACACACACACACACACACACACACACACACACACACACACACACACACACACACACACACACACACACCTATTTAAGCATATAAGACGCACGTAGCACATGTAGTAATATAATTAGGTATAAGTTAAAACTAGTTAGTTTTAAGACAAATATATAAGAATAAGTACACGTTAAAAATTGTAATACAAAAAGGGCAAACATTTATATTTAACATTTTCTCGGGGAATTGGCGCTGATAGTCGAGATACAGGCTTTGCCTAGTTCGACTACAGATGATTGATTCTTTTAGTTATGATAACACTATAGCCCACTATATTTTTGGAATACTGTACTAAGTTTTATGAAATAAAGATTTTTATTATTATTATTTTATTATCTTCATCCATGAACGCCGATTCTGATGCTTCTTCATCCTTATGATAGTACACGACCTATTAACGATCAAGGTAGGTCAGTCTTGGTCTTCTTGGACGTCTGCAAACATCCACATCCACATTGTACATTATCTATTTTGTTATTCGTCCATTCGAAATTATTGCTACATGGACAAAAAATCGGAGCATGCCTTTTTATAAAAAAAATCTTCTAACAAAATTGAGTCTTATCATTTTTCTAGCAACTTATCTCGACAACTTCCTACCCCTCTATGCAGTTCATATTGATGTTCAGTGATGACTGCATCATAAAGACACCCACACAAAGACCAAGGTCAAAATGCAAATGCGTTACCACTCCTTAGGTCTAAGGTGTTATGCCTCTGTGCCGGAAATTACAGGACCGTACATTAGCACCTGACCGGAACACGATAGTGCTGAACACTACCATTTAGCAGCAAGTATAGTAGTTAACGCGGTGGTGCTTACGCCAGCGAACTCCGTCACTGGAGCTCTACCACCAGTAAATATCTAAATAAATATACTGAAATTATGAACAAGTGCGCCTCGCCCTTTTTTCTTTTTACCACTATATGACTCTACCTTGACAACCATTGCTCTATACAGTATAAACTTTATACTAAAAGAAGAAAATAAATTCAGTGCGCAACCTATATCGTAAGTTCAGTTTGAGTTACTAAATTATATGTCTAATAAAGTAAAAGTAAAATTTGACCTTTCCCGGTCCAGGTGAAGGTTACTCTAATGGCGTATTACGTAAAATTATGAGATATGTTTCCGGTTCGATTAATTCAGATATTAAAATCGATATCTTACTCCGACTTAATTCGATTAATTTTAATAGAACATGAATTTTGAAGTTTATTCAATCATACTTTGTTGTAATAACTTTGCGGGTAGTGTTTTTATGTTTTTTTTAACTATAAGTAGGGTGATAATGCGATTTTTTTTTATACTTTGTAGTTTAGTAAAAATTGTAGACATCCTAGAGAAAACCCGACAAAAAGGAATTAGCGAATCGTGCAAAAGGGTTATATTTTTATAGGTATCAACTAAGCATTGGTTATACTTTTACATCTCATAAATGCAATTAGGCTGAGGGCCCTATGCGCTCACCAATTGCCGGGGAAGGTAGACTATAGCCGTCTCGAGACGAGCCGCCTGCCTACGTTAGCCCATTCAAAAATCTTAAATTCTATGTTAATTGGTGGTAGAGTTCTAATGAAGGAGTTCGCGGGCGTAGGTACCACCGCATTACCTAATATACCTACTTACCGCTAAATGGTAGTGTTCGTCACTATCGTGTTCCCGTTCCGGTCAGGTGGTAATGTACGGCCCTGTAATTTCCGGCACAGAAGCATAACACTTTAAGCCTCAGGAGTGGTAACGCATTTGCATTTTAACTTTGGTCTTTGTGTGGGTGTCTATAGGCTGCAGTGAGTCTCAAGTGATGAACTTAACATCAATGTGAACTGCATGCTTGTTTGCTACTCCCGTTACATAAAAAAACATTGGGACAACTAGAAGTTAAATTACTACCTTACTAATTTATACCTACTGGTGGTAGAGCTCCAGTGACGGAGCTCGCGGGCGTAGGCACCACCGCATTACCTAATATACTTGCCGTTAAATGGTAGTGTTCAGCACTATCGTGTCTCGGTCAGGTGGTAATGTACGGCTCTGTAATTTCCGGCACAGAGGCATAACACCTAATGCCTCAGGAGTGGCAGCGCATTTGCATTTTGACCTCTGGTCATTGTGTGGGTGTCTATAGGCTGCAGTCATCACTTAACATCAATGTGAACTGAACGCTTGTTTGCCACTTTTATAACATAAAAAAAAAAAAAAAAATTACCCAACTTCTAAAACATATCATGAAGTAAAAATATTTTTTTTAAATCATAAGGTGCCTACATTTGCATTAGTCACACACAAAAACGTCACAGACATTAAAAAACTCGGTAGTTCCTAAAAGGACATAAATATAATGTTAACCTTGAAACACTTTCAAGAATGTATGTTAAATGTGATAAAAAACACGCCTCCATAAAAAAATTGCACCAGTTTTATAATTGATCGGAACATGTTTTTTACAAACGCAAGGAAGTTAATGGTACCGGATCCTGAAGGCACTCAAAGTAACTTAAAAAACGTAACTTCACGCCTGTAATCCCCGAAGGGGTAGGCAGAGGTAAATGTATGCATTCAAGCATTCATACAATCACCCACGATTCGCCGGTTATGTTTTGGTCCATGTAACAGGTGGCGAGCCTGTTGCCATCTCCGGGCACATTACCAAACTCCGAGGTACTGGGAAACTGCCAGAAAATGGAGAAAAATCCCAATAGAACCAGAGATAAAGAATTTTAAACCGTTATCACTGATAGCCCTCAAACCCGGAATCGAACCCAGGACCTCCAGCGTAGTATTAGTGGCCTGCTACCACTAGGCTACTGAGGCAGTTAAACACTCAAAGTGATGGACAAAACTATGATAAACTAATATATATTAATATTCTTAAAATACTGGCAAACTACAACAAATTGGTTGCTTCTGGTGTCTAACCTTTATGTACATTCAATTTGCACACAAAAAAATTGGATCATTTAAATTACGTACTACCAAATGAATTGTGCAAAATAAAAAAAACTCCAAATTACCATGTTTTCATTGATAGCAAGTGGGCTGAAGCTTATATCGACATCTTCAAAAAAACTTACTTCTTACTTCTCCATCTTGATACCTGAGCTGTATTGAATGTCACCTGGACATTACTGGCCATCTAAGCCTAACTTTTTTTGACCAAATGGGGCAAGGACTGTCCAAAGGTAGGGTCAAAAGTTTTCGGAATCGGCGTGCATGTATCAAGAGAATGATTAATGTAGAAGAGGCACGGCAGGTGTAAGGACCGGAGTCCTGTGAGCGTAAGTAAACAAAGTCCTGTGGTGGGACAAAATGTTGTAAGTAACTGTTTTTCGTAGATAGTTGCATGATCTCCAATTTTTGTCTAAAACATTTTATCATAAAACTAACCGTTTAGCTAAAAAATTCAAAAAACCCATTTTTGCAACCTTTGATCTTGAATAAAAATTTTTGCAGACATCGGATCGATGAGGACTTTTCACAATTTCATAATAATGGTGTCCCTAACATTTATGTAAATTTTCAGCTTTCTGGGAATTAATGCAAGGTTCCCCCTATTTTTGGGCTCAATTGACCGGACTAATATGCAGGCTTTCCCCTCTATCAAAGTACTAGTACAAGTGTTCTTACGCCTGTCGCCTAGATGTTTAAATGTGTGCGTGAATAGTCAAGGTGCGAGTTTCGTAGTTATAGATGATTTTTGTAGTATGTGTTTGTGTCCCACGTATTTCTCTTTGCAAAAAATGACAGACTGTTGTGCATCGGTAATAAAAGCTATGGCTTCTCCCCTCCGATCGACCGGCCGGTGGCCCGTGTAGCTCTATGTCTTCAATCATAGCGCAACCATCTGGTGGGCGATTATCGTGACTGAAGCAATTACTAAATGAACTCGTAACGTGCGGGATACCCACCCAAGAGATGTCATTGCTACATTCAAATTATCTACCATTAAATTGATACTTAAGCGGAAGCGTGTTTCATCACTCGCGTGAGAAGCCGCAAAAAAATATTTCACGTGTGTAAATCCTGTGACTAATTTAAGATATGCTAATTTAATCAAGATTGTAAAGTGATGAAACGCGTTATAATGATTTTTTGGATGAATGAATGACTTAGGAAATACGTGTTACAAGTTTTGGGGCTAATTAATGTACGGAAATAAAATCAATATGTACCTAGCAAATTAGTCACTATTTCCTCAGCGATCAATAACAGATTGATACTTCTGATGTCTATATTTATTTATTGCAAGCAACGTTGAAACATTCATGTCTATTTTCTCGTTTTATTCGTTTTTAATGACAGAATATTTAAAGCAAAATGGAAACAATCATTGGAATGGCATTCGAATCTAATATCGGATATCTAGGCGCCTTACCAACTGCGCTCAGATAAACCGGCATCTACACTAATAATAAAAAGTTGGGGAGTTGTTTGTTTGCTTGAACGCGCTAATCTCAAGTGCTTTGGATTCGAATTGCCAGTCTGTTGGCGGACCTTCCTGGATGCACCCGCGTATCACAATACGTGGGTGCATGCATCCAGGAAGGTTGCCTGTTACAGTAATCCCAGAATGGATTCAATCTGTCGTGGCCACAAATTGTCGTGGTATTCGGTGGTATGTTTCTGGTACCGAACGCATTAATGCCTACGTAAACAGCGCCTCCGGGATTGCTTTAAGACACTTGCACTTTTATGAAAAATAACTTCCTTAAAGTGGTTTTGGCAAGAGTTAATGGTTAGCGGAATAACTGTTCGCCAGATATATAAACTCCATGAAGGTTTTCACCTGATAAACAAAGAAAATGGAAGCGTTTAAATTTAATTCGATTACTATTTACATGATAAGTATCCGATATGATAAATTTTACAGTTAATTTAGTGTCGTCAGGGTGTTGCTAAACCCTCACTAATTCTTACATTGTGGTTTTATATAATCTACGCATTCGAGCTAACCAGAAAGATTATGAAAACATTAGAAAAAAATATGTTAATTATGGTTTCAGAGCGTGCAACCGCAAAAGATAAACAGAACTAAGACAGCTCGAAAATAATTAAATCCTCTCCTCCGGCTGTCTGATAAATAACATCGCCTTAAACAATCGAATGTTTGTTTAAAGCATTTCTTTCTATGTCAGGTTTAATAAACTGGATCAATAAAAGTGGTGTTACGTAATTTATTGTATACGCCCGATAATGTCCGTTTATGTAATCCAACTAACGTACGTACTGGTTAATAAATTGCTTCTTGTCATCACAAACATTACGTCAAAGTACACTGTAAAAAAAGTTTACACATCATGCCGCAAAGAACACGCTTTTGTAATAATTTTCAAGAAAGTGTGAGGTACCTACCGTTGGTCATAATTTTTATTTACTTAAAATAATACGACCGATATTTTAAGTGAAACTTAGTTATATAAGATTGTCTTGAGAAATATTTAGGAATTTTGACTATAAATTCCATTCCCGAAGGGATGACGTAGAAGTTAAAAGTTGGTTTAAGTATAAAAATCTTAAATATCATTATCATTTACCAATTTATAACTTGGGTTTGAAAATCACACTACCAATTTTATTAAATTCATGTATTTCAAGATTTTTAAAAATACCACCCCAGAGTTAATGGCATCAAGCAATGCAATATCATGTGTTTTTGTATTCATGTGTGTCATGGATAGGCTACGGTGAACTAAAAACATTGCAAGTCTGTTTAATTCTTCACAGAGATAAATACCCAAATAATGAAATTATTGCCAAAGCATTATGAACGGTCCAATATTAAAAATACATTAACCAAAATCCATAACAGTTTTAAAGCAGCAGCCATCTCTCCATTCACCGCCATGATTAGGCCGTTTTTGTACAAACACTGGTGAAACCAAGAACAATTACGAAAGCAAAGCGATTGTTAAAACGCGAGAGTAATTAAACTCTTCTGTATAGATAGGTATTCTTAATAAACAATTAATTGTGTGATAAGCAAATTTTATGACTTCAATCTGAGGGTGAAGCATGTTTTTTTTATGATACGAAGGTAGCAAACAAGCAGCAGGTCACATGGATGATAAGTGATGACTGTCGCCTATAGACATCTACACACAATCTAGATACAGTCAAAATGAAGATATGTTGACCTAAGTCGTTATGTCTCTATGATAGTTATTACAGGATTATACATTTTCTGTTTAGTATCTTATCTACACTAATATTATAAAGAAGAAAACTTTGTTTGTTTGGTTGTATTGAATAGGCTCAAAACTACTGGACCGATTTAAAAAGTTCTTTCACTATTCGAAAGCTACATTATCCACGGGTAACATAGGCGATATTTTCTTTACTAAAATGGTTAATATATTTGAAATTTACGTACTTATTTTCGTAATATTTTCATGTTCGAGTCACGGATTTACATTCACATGCACATGCACCAAATTTCAACTCAATCGGTTCAGTACTTTTGTCAAAAATCGGTCGTGACAGACGGTCAGACAAACGCATGAGTAATCTAAAATATAATATATAAAAATAATTTGGGGCTCTGTGACATTACTTAATAACTCTGATTTATCTTAAAGTACAAGCTCAAATACTCAAAATAATCAAAGAAAAGTATGTGCTAAAAATTTTCGCGCGTACGCCAAGAATTTCCTTCCGTTTGTACAAGCTTATACAAATTATGTTCAGCTAAATACGGTTCAAATGTTTAATTAAGGCAGTAATTATCACCTTTAAGCCATACTAGGGTAGGCTGTAACGAGGCTTTTAACCAAATGTAATTCTGATATCCGCATATCTATAGGGACCTGTGCCGTGTAATTTAGATAATTTGTCATATAAAATCATGTTTAGTGTCATTCAATACTTAACATTAATTTGTCCGTTTCGTTGGGCATCGAGTTGTAAAATATAAGGAAAAATAAAAATAGGTGTAAAGTTTTACGGAACCTACAAGCTAACATAAATAAATATATCATAAAAATAATATTCGTTTAGGTACCCACTCTAACATACACAATATTTCGTTTATCGTAACCGTCTAGGCATTTTCGATTTTGCGAAATTGATCATTCCTCACCTTTATCTCTTAAATTACTTACTCTATAATATTGAAACAATATGAGCAATAGTTCTATACCTATAGATCACAGGAAAACCTATGGGAACTCTATAGTATTTAAGGTAGTATAGAGAATCTTTGAATTGTTAGTAAGGTATGTAACCTTGAGAATGTGAGTCCGACACGCACTTGGCCGGTTTTATCCCACATCACTCGTCTATTACGCAACCCAGTTGGTAGATCTCTAAATCAATGGTTGTACGATTATTATAAAAACGCATTTAATGTTATAATTAATGATGTTCATATTAAAAGTTATATCGCTTGGCTGATTGTACACAAAGCGTACCGTTTGAAGTTAATTTGCTGTAAGATGGCTTCCGCTTCCTACGTGACGATGTTCAAATTGCATGAAATTGTAGAATCGTCAAATCAATGGAAAAGAAAAAAAAAGAAAAGAAAACATTTATTTGGACAGCACAGAGACATGACGATACAAATTGCCAGACGATTGGGGTACAATGGCATAAAGATGTGCGTGGAACGCATAAAATGTGAGATTTAAACAAATTCTACTCTTAAATAAAACGAGTTTTCGGCTTTATCTCGCGTATATTAATCAAAAAATCTATAAACCTTTCTTAGAATTGTAAGAAATATAGTTAAGATAAAAATTTGTAAGCAGATCTATAATAATATGTCTAAATACTTACTACAGAATAGTTACTATGTAGAATTTCCCTATTATATTTTGTATAAAAAGCCCTCTAAACCCCTATCTCTTGCTGTGCCCAACAGGGTCTATAATTGATACATATATACTATACATACATACATATATACTACTACCACCTAAGTCAGTATTGTACAAGAATGCAATAAATGATTGAGTATTGAGTATTGAAATGATTATTTAAAATCAACCCGATATTTCGGTCACTTTTCAGCTTCCGTGGTCTCGGTTAGACTGCGGTGACATTAGTCCGATCAGTTTGAAAAAAATATTATGTGTCAAATAATAAGTAAAATATAATGTAAGTAAAATATAAGCTACCTTCACCTATTACGCAGACGTCTTGCGTAGCGTTCAGGATTAACACAAAAGTTACTAATTGTAGAGATTCTTGAGGTCTTACAGATTGGTACGATTGGGATTAAATATTACTGAGTATCGGATCCAATGATGATAGTATTCGCCATCCGTCCTCTCTTTTGAAGTTTGGATTTATTTTATTTTAATATCAATAGCCATTCAAACGAACCACTTTTTCTTTTTTTAAATTTTTACCTCAAAAATGTGTTTTCAATTTCATCATACCTATGTAATAATTCAAGAAGTTTTTAATATTATTTATACTGTTTTTGTACACGTACAATATATAACATCAGCTAATTAAGTCTTATGTAATCAATTAGGAACTACAAAAAAAAACATTTTCGTCATGATTGCCAATTAACTAATAGTTCTGATTCTTTTAATACTTCTTTATTACCTACAACCGAAAACCGATTTCAGTTCATTAAAATTTTAAGTTTTATTTGAACTTCATCGATTTTCTTTTGTGTTTTGCTATAAATATACTGACCATGTTTAACTTTATACATTTGTGTCATCACAGGTTTTTTCGTGACATTAACAATGTTCATCAAGATAAATAATTAAGAAATATTAGTACGTGCTATTTATTTTTCGTATTAATTAACACATGCGAGTGAACTTAAGAAATTAAAGAAAAAATGGAAAGAAAAATTTGACTTCGGGCAGGAATCGAACCTGCGACCTCAGGATAGTCCACAGTCCAGCCGCTTTACCACTAAGCTACCGAAGTCTGACTTCGGGCAGGAAGTAGGCGTTTTTTATATCTATCAAATATTTGTAGTTATTATCAATTAGTCAAACGCCTTTTATGTATACCTAAGTTTTATTTGGTCAAATCTCATACGCATGCGCAATATGGGTACCATTATACTAAAAAAAGCATCAAATTCAAGAAAACGTAACTTCACGCCTTTCCGCGAAGGGGTAGGCAGAACTAATGCATGCATTCAAGCATACATGCAAACACCCACGATTCGCCGGTTACGTTTTTGGCCCATGTAACAGGTGGCGAGCCTGTTGACATCTCCGGGCACATTACCAAACTTCAAAGTACTGGGAAATTTCCAGAAAATGGAAAAATCCCAATAGAACCAGAGATAATGGACTTTACACCATCATCTCTGATAACCCCCTACCCGGGAATCGAACCCAGGACCTCAGCGTAGTAGTAGTGGCCTGCTACCACTAGGCTACCGAGGCAGTTCAAATTCAAGAAGTTATTTATAATCAATTTCCAACAATTCCATAAAGCAAATAAACGCTAGCTCATTTATAACAGAAACAATAATTTATATCATATCTAATAGACCATAAAAGGTTTAATCATGATCTCGTAAAGCACCCAATTCGTAACACTTGCGTATGGGAAATTAGTTCAAATATTGGCCGTAAACAAGAAACCACGCGCCTGAGGCTTCGCACGCTCGAAACCTTTGTAATAACTTGCTCGTTCCACTATAATGTGAGCTGTATTAAACGTAATAAACCCATAAATAATAATAATGGCAGACACCATCGCTTCTGGGTGTTGACGCTGAGTATTTATTAACTAAACTAAACAAATCATGGCAATTTATCTAATTAGGAATTTGGGTGAATTATACTGTGTGCTTATTTTCCGACGTAATGTTAAATCACTGTCATCATTACTTCATTATCATTATTACCACTTATTATAAAGTAAAGTCAGTTCGAAAAAAAAAGAACCGAGAGAATAAGTCATTTCAAATGTAGACGTCGGGATGTATCGTCGGATAAATCGTCGGATGTTGTGAGTGTTGTGTGTCGGGACCTTAATGTATTGAATCGAAATAATGACGACCAACCGCGGGTAGTTCGAAGAACTGGCGCGGGTACGAGACGATGACACCATGGAGCAGCAGTCTACTCGTGACCACGGCCGTTGCATTACGGCCGAAACGTCGAGTGTCGAGGTAAATACTTCGATTAAAATAGTACGCGATTAAGTCCCGTTTACAATATAAAAATATGAATACAAATCGTGAAAGTTTAAAACAATTAATCGTTAACCGTTACGGGCCGGAATTAACAATTAAAATTAAACATCTAGAATATTTGCGGGTAAAAAGTGCGCGTTTAGAAACATCGTTAGTGTATTTAAAAAAGTGCTACGATTGGAACTTATTACCTACTTGTGTACGGATTAAAACACGTAGTGACATTGCGTTTTCCCGTAATATTCTAAGGACTGCGAGTGTCCGTCTATTGAAACAATTGATTCGAAACCATTATGGGGACCTGAACAGGGTGCGAGGTGAATTGTATGGATTGCATAGTGAGTGTAGTGCGGTGTTGTCCCCTGCGGATTTCGACTTGTGCGACCGGATAACTTTTCAGCGGGCGGAGCGAATTTTTGAGTTGTGCAGTGAAAAGCATGACAGGAAATTTGACAGGCTGCGGGCTCGATCTAAAAGTAAGGTTAGCACCGGATATAATCAGGGTGATGCAGCGATAGGGCAAGGTTTACCTAACACTGTCATTAATTTATCCAGCACACCTTTGGATAACGCAACAGAGAGTGTATTGGCAAAGGGATTAAATTTTGCTTTGACACCGCGACAAATCCCATATGAGACCGTTATCGGTAGTGTGGAGGAAGCTCTGATTCGCAATAAGGTGCCGCCTAGTGACGCTGAGGTGTTGAGGCAGGATGTTGCAGTCATTTTGAGAAGGGCAAAGTTACCGAAAAGTAATATCACCATGGATGAGCGTGAAGCCCTTCATGCAATTCGCAGGAATGAGGATATTCTTGTGCTTAAGGCGGATAAAGGGAACTCAACCGTGGTTATGGATACTCACGACTATGACAGTAAGGTGAGGGTTTTGTTGCAAAATGACCAAGTATACAAACCAGTGTCGTTTAACCCAACTGCCAGGGTAACACGTCGAGTAAGAGCCATGGTCAGAGATTACGAACATCTCTTCCCGGAAGATGTATTTGAGCGTTTGCACAGACCCAAGATCGTACAGCCACCGAAATTATATGGGCTCCCCAAAGTTCATAAATCTGGCGTGCCCTTACGCCCAATAGTTAGTCAGATTGCTTCACCTACATATGATCTAGCGAAGTACATTGCGTCGGTGCTGCAGCCTCTTGTGGGAAAAGCGCCGTCTTTCGTGAAGGATTCTCGGCATTTCGTCGATATCATTAGAGGCATGAAGTTGGAACCAGATGAGATTTTGGTGAGCTTTGATGTAGAATCTTTGTTTACTAATGTACCCATTCATGAATGCCTCGAGGTGATCAGGGAGCGGCTCCGAGCCGAGGGCCTGTCGGAGTCCTACATGGTTTTACTCCGAAATTGTGTTGAAGGCAACTACTTTCTGTACCGTGGACAATATTACCTCCAGGTGGATGGCGTTGCCATGGGTAGTCCTGTGGCACCAGTGTTAGCCAACATCTGGATGGAGTACATCGAGGCTATGATAGATCTGCAGCTGTGGAAGGTGAAGTTGTGGAAGCGCTATGTCGATGATGTATTTTGCATATTGAAGGGTGGGGAGCAGGATGTTAAACAGTTTCTGGAGTATCTCAACTCACTGCATCCTAACATAGGGTTCACTTTCGAGCTGGAATCAGGAAGATGTTTGCCTTTTCTTGACGTGAAGGTGATCGTCAGAGAGAATGGATCCATAACGCACACCGTATACAGGAAACCGACGCACACGGATAGGTATCTGAATGCTATATCTCACCACCATCCTCGACATCTGCAATCTGTTGTGACTTCATTGTTCAACAGAGCACGGGACTTGTGTGACCCTGAGTTCATAGACGAGGAATTATCGCATGTTCAGGGGGTACTGCGGCGGAATGGATATCGTGTGGGGAAGTACCAACCACGGCGAAGAGTGGGAGAAAAGCGTCCAGACGTCTCAAGACAACCCGTGTTCTTACCATACATAAGAGGAATAACGGATAAGGTTGGTGATGTGCTGGACCGTTTTTCCATCAAGACCGTTTTCATGCCACCGTCTAAGATCGCGGGTTTTGTGAGAACGGCTAAGGATGTGATACCGTTTCAAACACCTGGTGTTTATAAGGTCGACTGCAGTTGCGGTAGTTCCTATATCGGTCAAACTAAGCGCACGATAGCTGAGCGAATTAAGGAGCACATAGCAGCAGTTAAGAATCGCCAGGTGAACAAGTCAGCGATCGCGGAGCATCTACTGGAGTCGGGACCAAACCACTGGATCGAACTTCACAACCCGAAAATCCTCTCCACTGAACGTCACTACTATAATAGGATGGTACGTGAAGCGGTTGAAATCAGAAAATACAAAAATTTCAACCGGGAGGATGGATATAGGTTGTCAGTTTCGTGGAATCCGGTTATCGGGCAATGTAGACGTCGGGATGTATCGTCGGATAAATCGTCGGATGTTGTGAGTGTTGTGTGTCGGGACCTTAATGTATTGAATCGAAATAATGACGACCAACCGCGGGTAGTTCGAAGAACTGGCGCGGGTACGAGACGATGACACCATGGAGCAGCAGTCTACTCGTGACCACGGCCGTTGCATTACGGCCGAAACGTCGAGTGTCGAGGTAAATACTTCGATTAAAATAGTACGCGATTAAGTCCCGTTTACAATATAAAAATAAGTCATTTCAAATTAAAAGTATTTTCTCTGTCTGTTTGCTAATCTCGGAAAGTAGTTAAAATTTAAATACATATACATGTAATTTCAAAATCAGAATCAGAAACTCATTTATTCATTTAGGGTGACAGGCATCTCTTATGACACGTCAAAAACAAACAAAATAAATTAAAGCGAATAACAATTGATATACATGTCAAACAAGATAAAAAATATATGTAAAGTCAAGAATATCACTAAGATAAAACTAAATGTAATAAACTAATGTAAAAGTATATCAGTAGAATGTCTCTTTTCCCCTTTACAAACTGATAACAAAGAGTAAAAAGAAAAGAAAAAGAGTCATTCTTTGTCATTCACCGGCAAAGTTCCAAAGGCCAATATGATCTGAGAAAAACTTGCCGGAAAAAACTCAGTCGGCTCTTTTAAAAATATCTCTTAGGCATATTTTTACAATTTTCCATAATTTAAACAAGCTTAAAATTAACAATATAATATCAACATTACACTTTGATTATTACATTTAACACCTTTGTGGAGCTAGATCAGCATTTAGCCAAACATTTCTATCCTTTCAGTTCATGTATTAAGATTATAACTCGATTTTCTACTGTGGGTGTTTGAGGGTGCATTGTTCCCGTTACATGTTGTATATTAAAACTGTAAATTCTTGTTTTTAAAGTTTTTTTGTTATGTTTATGTCGTTCGATCGATACTGAACCAAAATGTGTGATTCAAAAATGTTTTCTCTGTCTGTTTGTTCAAGCACCATACAAAAACTAAAGGTTCGATTACGACGAAACCTGGTATAAATATAGTTTAACATTTGGCAAACAACACTGGGTACTTTTTTAAAGAGCAACAGCAAAAGCATCAACAGCAACAGCAATACTATTAGCAATAGCAAGCAGGAGCGAGAGCAGGAGCAAGAGCAAGAGCAAGATCAGGAGCAAGAGCAAGAGCAACAACAACAGCAACACCGTCGGCGGATAGTGGAATCTGTGAGAACTCAACTTACAGATTCTACTTCACTTAGCCGCTGCCGTTCCGCTACCGAGAACTACAAATGTGTAGTTGGGAATGACGGAAGCCTTCTGTGGAGTCACTTTAGTATCAAAAACTGAATATATAGTGATAAAACTGAAGAGTTTGTTTGATAGAACGCGTTGATCTCATTAACTAATGGTTCATATCACTAATTTTTCGTGTTGGATCCATTTGACCATCTATTGCAAAACACGTTATAACAATGCACTACGACTAATAGGATCGGCTTTAGGAATTATGTGCCTCATAAGGAGGCTCAAGGTCACTCAGAGAGCAATGGAAAGAGCTATGCTTGGAGTTAATCTGCGAGATCGAATCAGGAATGAGGAGATCCGCATGAGAACCAAAGTAACCGACATAGCTCACCGAATAGCGAGACCCAAGGGCAGCGCACATAGCTCGAAGAACTGACGGCCGTTGGGGCAGATGAGTTCTTGAGTGGTGACCGCGTACCGGAAAGCAAAGCATAGGTGGGCCGGGCCTCCCACAAGATGGACCGACGACTTGGTGACGGTCGCAAGCAATCGCTGGACGAGGGCGGCCCAGGACCGTACGATGTGGTAATCTTTCGGGGAGGCCTTTGTTGATGATGTTGAATAGGATCAGCATATAAAAATATCACAATAACGTTAAAACCGCGCCTATTCCGACTCCCACGAACGGAGTCGCAGGCACAGCTAGTCAGCAATATTAATTATAAATTTATAGACCGCTTCAGTAATTACTTGTATCATGAGATAAATTTATGTAATATATTTCAGTTGTTTGTGTAATACATTTCGTTTAGTATATGTGTTGAAATGAAAAAGTTAAGTCATTTAGGTTCGTACCATTAAAGCAATGAGGCGTTAAAAGCGAGTAACCTTCGCTTTAATATGTTATCTGCACACCGCAAATCAGTGCAGTACAAACATTCGGTTCAATTAAGTAGGATACAAGACACAGATCACATAAATCAGCTTACGCAGGGTGGAATTTTGAATGTTTCATGGCGCCACGGATTTCAGTTGTCAATTGAAGTTACAGGGCCGTACATTACCACCTGACCGGAACACGATAGTGCTGAACACTACCATTTAGCGGAAAGTATATAAGGTAATGCGGTGGTGCCTACGTCCGCCTACCACCAGTAAAAAGTACATGCGGGTACTTCAGACAGACGTAGCAAAGCAACCTCAACCATTCTTCCGCAGGTGCAATCAGTCAAGAGAACAATGGCGATCAAACCATTCACCATTAAATACAAAAACTCGAATAAGCGATAAATCAAATTCACTGTGATCGCCAAACTTCATGCCAAGCGTGGAGATTATGGCATATCCCTCTTAGAGGAAGCATTTGATCAATTTCCAGAGAACCTGAGTGTAGTCATAGAGTCTGAACATTTATTTTTTGTGCAGTTCAACGACAAAACACTTTAATTTTATATTTCTATACTTAATGAGTACCTACTTTATTGGACTACATAAAACGAACGCAAAACCATAAATTATCAACAATAACTATTGTCAATAAACATAATTTAGACAGTAATAATCGACGTTGGAAGTCTAAAAGGAATCTACTTGTTTAAATAACAGACAACCATTTGTTATACTGGTTCCTTTACTCTGCATTAAAGGTGGGTGCACATTAAATCTATGCGGCACACGTTGTGATGTGCACGACTTGCTACCGGGCGCATAAAACATCCAATCATGTAACTGCAACGAACGTTTAAGCCAATTAGCATGCACTGTAATGTGCACATAGCCGATAGCGGCTTCCTTAAACGATATCATATTTTAATACCAATGGTGACTTAAGAAATTTTGATCTGATTCATCGTGCATTACGTTTCTTGGATTGAAACATTGCATAAATGTAGTCACGAGCGATAACTATTGTGTAATACTATTAACGTGTTTGTTTTAAAATTATATAATTACTAGCTGTTGCCCGTGGCTTCGCCCGCGTGGATGTCGTATTATAAATAACTAAGTAGCCTATGTTCCATCTCAAAGTCAGCTCTATCTCTGTACCAAATTTCATTGAAATCGGTTCAGTCATTTGGACGTGAAAAGGTAACAGACACACAGACAGAGTTACTTTCGCATTTATAATATTAGTAGGGATTGATTGATATAAATTGTGTTCTTCCATTGCCTCACTTTTCGGGTGCAGTACCTCAAAAAGAAGAAAAAATATTGTAACTACTTGTCCAGTTTAAGACTGTAATTACTGTGTTGAAAGACGCAAATGCAACTCACCAAAAAGTTCTGGAAGACCACCTTTTCAGTTATATGATTCAATAAAGTTCATTAAGTAAACTCCGTTTTTACACAGACACTTCAGAGTCATTGGTTTTAGGCTTTTACTTAATAAAATGAAAATTCACAAAAAATGCATCTCGAATTGGCGGCAATTTTCAGGTAAGTAAGTGTTTTCTCTCGACGCCGCTAGCTGCGTGGCGCTAGTGTCGCCTCGACGTATGAAGGTGCAACAAACTCCTTGGTTTAGGCACGACACGGAGCTCGATGGCGCGTGTTTTGAATTCGCGCCGCGGTGGTGGTTGGTGATAGGATTGGCATTGCTTATGAAAACCCAACACTACTTGGACACAATTTATTTTAGTAGTTATCGTGTCTATCTTTAGTACAATTATTATATTATTATTATTGTTCTTTATTATCATTAACTACGTCTATGCTTTCCCATGTTTGTTGTGTCATCATAGCGCTTATCTACGCGAATGGTTTAGCTGGTAGAGAGCGCTTTTAGTGTTAATCTCGTCATTTGTACCAATATAATGTATGTATTCTATGACAAGAGAGTTAATAAATGACAACGTATAAGAATATAATATTTATGATAACATGGGAAATTCATGAAAACTCGGAGAACGCGAGTCCGTCTCGCATGTTAGGCTGAACGCACGGCGGTCAAATTTTAAGTAATTGCTCGACTGGGAGTACTTATATCTAAAATTTGAGCGCTTTAAAGTTTTATGATATATTATAATCTCTCTCTGAAAATAAATTCTGCTTGTTATCACTAATATCAATTCGAAGACCGTTCATAAAATAAGATTGCAATCAGGAAGGAGGAGGGGAGAGGTGTTGTCAAGTGTGATAGTCCATAATATGAAGATATGGGGAAGGGGCTAATATTATATGGTATAATAGAAACTATGCGTATACAATAATATCGACAGGCATATCAGTTACTAACACTATGTGGCGCAAATCGGCAGAAAAACCTAACGTCTGTAATGTACAGTAAATGCACGAATTCAAGCATGCAGCCACAATTTCTCGATGACGTTTTGTCTCATGTAATAGGTGGCGACTTTGACGAGACTGGCAAGCCTTTTAACAACTCTGGCATGTTACAATTTTTTGACGGTAATACTGAAAAAAAAACTGAAAAATTGAAAAATGCCATTAGCACCTACCGACACCCCATACAAATATTTGTCTCAAAGCGGACATCGAACTCACGACTCTCAAATCAAACGGTCGCCTCGTCACACACGACTGGACCAACTGGGTCGTTAAAAATACTTAAATAGCTTTTTGTGCTACTGTATAAATGTGTTTAACGCTTGTCCTTAACACAGCGTGTCAAGTAAAACGGTATTTAATAAAAAACATTCCATTAAACCTAGCGATTGAATTATCCGAATAAGGGAATCGGTTAAGCGGGCTATTATATTATTTAAATTGTTAACAAGATAGCGTTTTGGTTACTTCCACCTACGACTAACTTTAAACTGGAAAGTTGTCCTGATAAATCTAAGTACACTTTATTTATTGCCCGCGGCATACCTCGTTACGCTAATGATTTATTGGGGAATTCAAGTAGTCGTGTATCTTTTATTATATTGCTTTTATTAAATTTAATATCATTCTTTTCTGAAGAATAAGTTCTAAGTTAGAGTAAAACATTATAATATTGTTATTGTACGGCCCTGTAATTTCCGGCACAGAGGCATAACACCTAATGCCTCAGGAGTGGCAGCGCATCTGCATTTTAATCTCTGGTCATTGTGTGGGTGTCTATAGGCTGCAGTCTTCACTTAACATGAATGTGAACTGCGTGCTTGTTTGCCACTTTTATTACATAAAAAAAATAAAATTATAAAAATAAATAAATTAATAAAGAAAAATTGAAAGAAAAATTTGACTTCAGGCGAGGCTCGAACTCGCGACCTACTGGGAATCTAGTCCAGCCGCTCTTCCAATTGAGCTACTGAAGCCCTGCCCGATTTGTCAAATCTTTCCTTCACATCTATTGCATTGCTTTATGGTAGCAGTAGCGCCATCTATTACCAACTATGCTAGTTAGGCAACTGATATAATAGACTTTTCAGTTTATTGAATATCGTAAAGAAGTCGCTTTTACCCTTAATAATTGTTTAAATTAATAAGTTTAGAGTGTTACAGCATTAAACCTAATAAAATATATCTGTAACTACAACTAAACTAGCAAGTACAAGAATAACCATATTTTATTTTTCATGTCTAAATATAAAATGACTACCTTCCTATCTGAATAATCATTTGTGAGCTATATTCTATTCGTAGTTTGTGAACCTAATTAGTATAAAGGTAGGTATCTACACTTGCGAACTTTAAACTGTAATCCAATTTGTGCTTACAGTGTTCAATACTATCGTGTTCCGGTCATGTACGGCCCTGTAATTTACAGCACAGAGGCATAATACCTTAGGCTGATTGAAATCTCCTGTTTCATGTAGACGTTTAAAGGCTAGAGTATTACCAGAGAATATGTAATAATACTACGTATAGAATGGACACTTCGACGTCCCGCCCGATTTCCCCGCATCACCCAACCTCCTCCCCTCTTATGGGCGACGTTTGGTATTCTCTACGTGCTACGCACACGTGTAAATATACGTCACTGATTGATGTCTGTGTAATAGAGACCAAATTAAGGGTTTGTATGGAATTTTGGCGGAGTGTCTGCGGTGTGGTATTACTTAGCATCAATGTAAACTGTGTGCCACTTGATGACGAAGCGAAGAAACAGTGAATATTCATTAATGTCTAGAGCAAAATAAGCTCACGTGCCTTGTGATACGGCATAACTAATAAGAATATTGTGGTTCTTCCGAATAAAAATAATCGAACTGGGAGCCGACCGCCTAATTACTTTCGATTATGACGTCATATTGTCAGTTTCGTACCGCCTTTTAAAACAATTTGCTTTAAAGTATGTACCTGCGGACGAAAACACTTCCAGACAAAAGATCCCACTGAACAACACGGGCCACCGGCCGACCGGAGGGGAGTAGCCATAGCGTTTATTACCGATGCAAAACAGTCTGTCATTTTTTGCAGGTGGAAATTCGTGTGACACACACACACAAAAAAAATCGTCTATTACTTATATTTGACCTTAAAATTGTTGTTGTTGTGCTTGTACTTTGACAGAGGGGAAAGCCTGCATATGGCTAATCCCCTCCGGTCCACCGGAGGGGATCAGCCATATGCAGGCCGGCGGCCGGTGGCCCGTGTTACTCTATGGGCGATACGAAATGGACAAGACGACGTCATAATCGAAAGCATCACGAAAGCATAAGAGTTAGGCGGTCGGCCCCCTGGGCGGATTATTTGGCAATAGAGTTCTTTGAATTTTCTACCATGAGCATTCTTTGATTTCATCATGCACTCAACCACCCACTGTGGAGTGGAGCCTACACTAATTGCAATAGCTATTATCAAGAGACAACTTCAATGTTATATGATGGTGATGATAATGTCTGTGTGATAATGCATACTCTAAAGTAGGTACCGATATGAATCAATATTTTAATATTTTTGCCGCAACACATGCTGGTGATTTACTAAGATTTACATATAGGTACACACAAATGCTGATACTCATATAAGTAGGTTTTATGTCATTAAGACCAAAAAGGAGATGTAGTGAGTTCGGCTATGATGCGCACACTTCCTCAAAAAATGTGTAAATTAAAGAAGAATCCGAAAAAAAATTCAAGAATATGTTTTAGAGTTACAACCACATTTAATTCAAACGACTTTATCATTTTCAACTATGTTCAACATGGCGGCGATACACCCTACGCTTGGGATAGTAAGTAGATAAAACAAAACTAATGCCATCTGTATCTTACTAGAGTATCACATATTCCTACGCTTGGCCGACCTTTACTAACTAGAATATCAAGACATTTTATACTAAGTTCCGTGAAAAATGACAAAAAAAGTCGTAGTTCTCTGATTGTAAATTACCTTTCAACGTAGGTACATAACATAACTTCTTTGCAAATTGCATGGAATTTGTCAAAATGACATCACCATATTGGCTTGTTGGTTTTGAGTTGCAATTCTAACTGCAAATAATGTTTTGTAACTTCAAATAAAGATAAATAAGTAAATTAAGCAGTAAAAAACGTTTTTATATTGATTTTGCCTGTTAGTGATATTGTGTACAATACATAGCCGGAGGTTACATATATTTTTTATGTAATAAAGGTGGCAAACTAGCGTGCAGTTCACATTGATGTTAAGTGATGACTACAATATAGACACCCACACAAAGACCAGAGGTCAAAATGCAAATACATTGCCACCCCTGAGGCCTAAGGTGTTATGCCTCTGTGCCGCAAATTGCAGGGCCGTACATTACCACAAGCAAGCTCCGTCACTGGAGCTCCAGTAAAAGATACAAAAGACTTTGGATTTAACTGACGTTTACGACGACAGCTTAGATTTTTAATTGAATTTTTATGTCTATACGCTGAAGTAGTATCTTACCATCAATGTAAATAATTTCTACTTTGTCTGCCCGTTTCATGCTATAAAAAAAGCATACATAGCAGCTTCGAACCTGCAACTTTTAATTATTAAATTAGCTATATTTATATAAATATATCTTTTATTGAACCTGCTTTAGTATAAATAATGTTAGTTAAAATACTGTTTACCAATTTTTGTTGCCAAACATCATTGAACTGAATCCGATAATAATCTAAATTTCGTTACGAACTGAATGCTTTGTTTTATGATCTGTGTAATCTAGCGAAATTAATTTTATTATGTCTGCATTTAATTATAAATTTGTAATTTAATTATTATTGAAACAGTTTTGTTCTTAGTAAACTATGCAATCGTTTTTATGAACCCAGCTTTAATAAAAGTGTTTTCTGTCCTGAATTATAACTCAAGGGGTCCTACAGACCGCATATGGTCTGTTTTTTTTTTGTTAAAAAAGGTTATTTGACTCACATTTTTTATGATTTCAAAAAGTGTAGGAAAACTACATAAAACATCGTTATTGAAACTGCTAACGAAAAAAATTAAGAGTTTTTGATATACCGCCATTTCAAACGATAACTTCGTTTGAGACAAGTTATTAAATTACTCAAAGCGGCTCATACAAAATCGCAGTTACTTGTGATATCACAACCCAGTAAACACTTACGAAATCCCCCACAGATAGCTCTAAGCCGAGGATCGGACCCGCAGGGGTCTCCCTTAACAGTTGTGTAAATTTAGCACCCTAATAATAGCCCACATTGACGGTCAATTTTTCGTAAAACTATTGTCATAAAACTGTGGCGTCACTCCAAACGATTTACGCCAACTAGATTTCCCCATTCACGAACTGATGCTAATGTCAAATTGAACTGATGCTAAATCTAAGGTAATTGTCTCTAATAGGGGGCCGGGTTTTTGGAAATCCTTGTAAATTAATTATGGTGTGCTAATTTGTTTAAAGTAAAAATATTTGAATCGGAATCAGAATCAGGACTTATTATAATTTATAATTAGATATATTATGGTATGTATAGCTTTAATTGCCCTGGTGGATGAGCGGGGTACCCTGTAACACAGGTTTCTTAACCCAGTATGGGGGCCCTTGCGATGTTACTTGTAAAACCGTTTTAAATGAATAAAGCATTTTAGATTTTAGATTTTTTTTATTGATAATTTCCGGCACAGAGTCATAATACCTTAGACCCCAGGAGTGGCAACGCAGCTACATTTAAATCTCTGGTTTCGTGTTGTTGTTTATAGGCTACAGGCTTACGTACCCTCAATGTAAACTGTGTTGTACTTGTTATTCCACTTCATATCATAAAAAAAAGTTTTTTCAGCTAATAAAATATCAAAAATCTTAGGAATCGGCGTGCATGTATGAAGAGAATGATGAATGTAGACGAGGCACGAGAGGTTTGTCAGAACCGGGTTATCTGGCGCTCTACACTCTCTGCCTACCCCGTAAGGGACCTGGCGTGAAGATACATACATACATACATAAAATATCTGACGCGTAATATTATTAGCCGACCAAAATAATGGGCGATTGAAACTACCAACTTTAGTGGAAAATCCACTTGGCAACACTGGTTGGATGATGAAATGTACGGAAACATTCCGGGCGCGTCTTCAGTTAAAACTGTAGATTTATGATTCGCCATTGACGATCAAATTTTAGTTTTACGTCAGTCCGACTGATCAGTTTAACTGATCGTCAGTGGGGGCTATAACGCACTAGCGGCCCAGCGGCTAGCCGCGCGGCTTTCCGCATTAGGGCGCTAAGAGTACTTTGTGCTCGCCAATTGCCCGGTGAAGTAGACTAGTGCCGTCTCAAGATGAGTCGCCTACGTAAGTCCATTAAAAACCTATGAAATCTTAAAAATGTTTCGTTGACATTGCATTTTTGTAAATTACATAGTTGATTTATTCAAATAATTTAAGAGTCGTATAATAGTTTTTTACAAAAGATTTATGTCTCTATCTTTTGTATTTTTGAAACTTTCCGTATTATTAAATAATACCCGGGTTTTAATCAGTTTTATACCCATAAGTACACTTCAATTCCATGTCACTTTCGGACTATGTCAGTAAAACAAAAAATGTATACTTTGTCACTTGTATATATTTTTCGAACTGAATCCTGCTGATAGGTTACGATGATCGCCGTTGATGGTTGCGACGACTACGTCTACAAACTGCTACTCGTCTGTACAAACCCTTAAAAGGGTCAACATAACCTCTTACCTTATGTTTATTTTCCACGTTCATTTGATTCATTTAATTAAACACGGAAAAGACAAGGATTCGTGAGAACATAATTTGATAATAACGTATAGGAAGCATAGCATGGTCATTCGTGATGTATGTATCCATTGGCTATACATGTCGTTAAGAGTAATTCGGTGTCGTGTACACATTGTTGCTTGTAGAAATAACATTGATTAATCAGTGTATAGTGTGCGCGCACTCACCAAAATTTGATGTTTTGTTCCATTATTTTTTATTTTTTGATACTCAGTGTATCAAAAAATTAAAACCTACCCTAAAAACTAACAAATCTTGAATATAATGCAATGATAATGCAAGATGCAAGAACGGCCAGGGTGACTCCATGGGTCGTCAAGCCCGAGGCCTAAGGCCTGTGAGCCCGGAGCACGGTAATGTATGTATGTATGTATGTACCTATACAGTATTCTGACTCGGCCCTGTGTTTAAAATAACATGCGCACACAAACGCATGTTTACACACGTTAATTCAAGAACTTTGGATATCACTAGAACTGCCCGGCTTCAGTATTATAACTACATCTGTGTTTAGTGTCGTGGTGGTGAGAAGGTGACTGAACTATACTACCGGAAATTACAGGGCCGTACATTGCCACTGACCTCTATAAGTTGGGTCAGGTGATGACGCGCTGAATTTCACTGAAAGCAGTAGGTATTGAGTGCATAGTAAGTCACTTTAAAATCAACAAAGCAAAATAAGTATAATCCAATTTAGTTCGCTTGAGGCTTGTCGATGGAACTTCAAATTGGGACAAGTATCGCCTGTTATTTTGTATTACAGAGTTTGCTTGTTATACTTCACACACAGGTTAGTCATCCGGACCTGTTTGGATGCAGTGATAACATCAGTTCCAGAAATCGAGTAGAAACTGTTGGTACCTTCTACTATCTGTGGTTTTGACCTGTCAGTGTCTAGCATGAAGAATTCAGAACATTCCGGAAGATCGAGAAGAAATAAAACAGCGTATTGTGTAATATACACGGGCAAAACTGTTAAAGGCTCACACCAAGTATTTGTGTACTCTTTGGCTCACACTACACTCCGAGACCAGTATAAAAGAGGTCGTATACATTGTATGCACCTATATGTGCTAAAGTACTAGACCAAAGAGTATACAAATACTATGTACTAGACTTTTTTGCATACAATTAACTGCACTTTCCCATAGTAACATGACAGCTGACATGAAAACGTCATACAAAATATCAGTAAAATCAATTTAAAAACGGAACCGACTGTTTGTTCCCTGTGTCTACTCTATATATTAACCTCATTGGTCGTATATATTGACCTCATTGGTCGTATATGGCCATTTAACCAGAATGCGGTAGCTGAACATTACCACTTATGTAACGTAGTGGTGAGAGGTGACTGATCTCACTGACCTCTATAAGTTCGGTCTGATAATGAAAGCAATTGCTTTTGGACCAAATTCTACGAAAGTAGTATTGAGTGCTCAAATTAGTTAATTTATTTCACATTTAAAACTTTAACATCGACAAAGGAAGGTAGCTACAATCCAATTTAGTTCAGAGACGCTTGACGAGCATTGGAACAAGAAGTATGGCCTGTAATTTTGTACCACAGAGTTTGCGTAATACACTTGGCAAAGTTAAGTCATCCGAACGAACGAATTACCTAATATACTTGCCGCTAAATGGTAGTGTTAAGCACTATCGTGTTCCGGTCAGGTGGCAATGTCACCATCATCATCATCATTTCAGCCAATAGACGTCCACTGCTGAACAAAGCCCTCCCCAAAGAGTGCCACAACGAACGGTCCCAGGCCGCCCTCATCCAGCGATTGCCCGCGATCTTCACCAGGTCGTCGGTCCATCTTGTGGGGGGCCTGCCTACGCTTTGTTTTCCGGTACGCGGTCGCCACTCAAGAACTGCTCTGCCCCAGCGGCCGTCAGTTCTTCGAGCTACGTGCCCTGCCCACTGCCACTTGAGTCTCGCTATCCGGTGAGCTATGTCGGTAATTTTGGTTCTCATTCGAATCTCCTCATTTCTGATTCGATCTCGCAGAGAGACTCCAAGCATAGCTCTCTCCATTGCTCTCTAAATGACCTTGAGCCTTCTTATGAGGCCCATAGTGAGCGACCACGTTTCTGTTCCATAAGTCATCACTGGCAACACACATTGGTCAAAAACCTTTTTCTTGAGACACTGCGGTAAGTCGGATGAGAAGATGTATCGAAGCTTCCCGAACGCTGCCCAACCGAGTTGGATTCGGCGATTGACCTCTTTCTCGAAGTTGTGGGCGATGGGGTCGTCACATCCCGACGCCGATAGTTAGCAATGTACGGCCCCGTAATTTCCGACACAGAGGCACAACATCTTAGGCCTCAGGAGTGGTAACGCATCTGCATTTTGACCTTGGTCTTTGTGAGGGTGTCTATAGGCTGCAGTCATCACTTAACATCAATGTGAACTGCACGCTTGTTTGCCACTTCCATTACATAAAAAGTGTGTGGTAACATCAAGAGTGGTAACATCAATTCCAGAGACTCGAGGGCGGAGGTAGTAGTGGTACTACTGTCATATGTCAGTGGTTAGTTTGGATAATTGATAATATTCCGTGAGATTTGAAAGAAATAAAACAGCCAATATCGTGTAATGTACATGAGTGGAACTGTTAAGGGCTAGAAACTTGAATAGATTCTAACTAGGCACAATACTCCGAGACTAATGTTGGACTAACATCAATGTGAACTGCATGCTTGTTTGTCACAATACATTCATTACACAAAAAAATACCAAGGTGAATCTTGAGCCGCCCTCGTAGCGAGCCGCCCTTGACCATGGTCCCCTTGGTCTTAGGGTAAATACGGCCTTTCCCCCTCACGTATCCCTTCTATAGGTACCATAAAATCTTCATATCGACTTGTAACTACATAAATTCACGACGTATTTACGTTATGCGTACTCTAAATATAAATGTCCCACATTACACTCACCAGCGCCATGTTGTACAAATTTATTCACTCCTAATTTAATAGTGATCGATTTCCTGTTTCTCAAGACTCAATACTCGTAAAGAGCATGATAATATCGATTTAAAAGTACAAGAGAAACATTTGTAGATTAATATTTAATTTTTCTGCACTGCGCTGCTATACCTATTGATAAATTCAATAATTGAATATGCAATACTATGCAGTATTACGATCAAGACACATCTTCGTTTATTTTAAACGTAACTTCACGCCTGTAATCCCCGAAGGGGTAGGCAGAGGTAAATGCATGCATTCAATCATACATGCAAACACCCACGACTCGCCGGTTACGTTTTTGGCCCATGTAACAGGTGGCGAACCTGTTGCCATCTCCGGGCACATTACCACACTCCGGGGTACTGGGAAACTTCCAGAAAATGGAAAAATCCCAATAGAAGCAGAGATAAAGGATTTTAAACCGTTATCTCTGATAGTCCCCGACCCGGGAATCGAACCCAGGACCTCCAGCGCAATAGTAGTTTATTTTAATCTTCTATTATATCAATTTCTATTAACAAAATCAAAAAAATATATATGTATAGACAATTTTGTTTGTGTATAGTACTTTATATGACGTGGAAGAGCCTCAAAAGGAAAAACTAAACTCTGAAAAGACCATCTTGTGTCTCTCTCTGTCTGTCCGTCACGCCAGTCACAACCACTTTTCAAGTTGAAATTAAGTAGATACCAATAATTACATGAAGCAGCGACACCAACATTCAATTGAAATGTAAATTAATAAATGTGTGAATTAATTATTTAATAGTTATTATTCCTCTGCCCCTCTAAATTTTAGGCTTTGTTTATTAGGTCTAAAATTTAGAACAACATTCAGAAAAAACATATTTTTTCTATTTTACAAGAAAAACATCTAATTTTAATGTAATATAGAACATTTTTAATTGCACGGACTCTTTTACTTTTGAGTCTCCTAGTCCTCAGGACGGGTTAGAACTGGGGATATCTGGCGCTCCACGCTTTCTGTCTACCCCGTTAGGAACTTGGCGTGAAGATACATACATTTTTTTTATGTTACGGAAGTGGCAAACAAGCAGTTCACATTGATGTTAAGTAATGACTGCAGCCTATAGACACCCAAACAAGACCTAGGTCAAAATGCAGATGCATAACCACTTCTGAGGCCTAAGGTGTTATACCTCTCTGCCAGCAATTACATTACCACCTGACCGGAACACGATAGTGCTGAACACTACCATTTAGCGGCAAATCTATTAGGTAAAGCGGTGGTGCCTACGCCCGCGAACTTCGTCACTGGAGCTCTACCACCAGTAAAAGACACATACATTATAAAGAACGTTCTATCGATTGCAACATTATAATATTTTGTAACAACTTGACACCATAAATTAGTATTTTCTAAAGGACAGAAATGCGTTTCCAATTAATATATTATTCTAAACCGATGATGTTTGTTCACTTCCTAAACAAGTTCCAATAATTTCCCACGAGTTTAAGTATGAAAGGTTTCGCAGTTTAATATTCATACCTACCTAAAAATATTACTAGCTGTCCCGGCAAACTTCGTATCGCCCTAGAAAATAAAAAAAATGTCCAAAAATGTTATGAAAAATAGATGTTGGACGATTCTCAGACCTACCTAGATATGTACGGCCCTGTAATTTCCGGCACAGAGGCATAAGACCTTAGGCCTCAGGAGTGGTAACGCATCTGCATTTTGACCTTGGTCTTTGTGTGGGTGTCTATAGGCTGCAGTCATCACTTAACATCAATGTGAACTGCATGCTTGTTTACCACTTCCATTACATATATAAAAAAAATACCTACCCAATATGCTCACAAAATTTCATGAGAATCGGTGCAGCCGTTTCAGAGGAGTACGGTAACTAACATTGTGACATGGAAATTTTATACATATACTAGCGGCCCGGCCCGGCTTCGCCCGCGCTGCTCTGCTCCTATTAGTCATAGCGTAATGTAAGCTATCCTATCTCTCAAGTTGGATCGAACTACACATGGTGTGCGAATTTTATTATAATCGGTTAAGTGGTTTAGGAGTCCATTGAGGACAAACATTGTGACACGAGATTTATATATATTAAGATAAGATTACTGGACACTACTGGTGGACTACGTCACTGGAACTCTACCAGTGACGGAGTTCGCGGACGTAGACACCACCGCATTACTTAATCTACTTGCCGCTAAATGGTTCTAGTATTTGGCTTGTTGTGTATTGTGTATCGTGTTCCGGAAAATGGAAAAAGTCCAATTGAACCGGAGATAAGGGATACGTTCCTACTCGTTAAGTACTTTTAACTGAACAAACAGTATCTCAGAAGAGGTATCGAGTCGTACCGGGAAACGAATCGGAGCCAAAACATGGACCGACGACCTGGTAAAGGTCGCGAGCAAATGCTGGATGAGGGTGGCCCAGGACTGTAGGTACGTTCTAGCAATCGGACTTTATTTTGGGGATGTTTTTGTCCACCAGTCGACGTCTTTCGGCTGATATGATGACGATGACGAAAGTGTAGGTACCTACCTACCTACATGAAATAAATTAAGTTAAAAGGATTAGTAGGTATTACAAAACCACGAAGACATCTACTACGTAAAAGTAAATCAATTAAGATTGTAAGACATCATTCTTCAAGATAAAAACTAATAGTTTCAAGCGAAATGCCGAGCACAGACCATGTCATACGTATATGGTAAAATAGGTCCGCACTATAGTTTCCAATCCTCTTATTTAAGTCGGGGATATGACCAAACTGATTGTATATGCACTATTGTGTACATGCAATTCAATACAACAAATTGGTTCTTTAAATATATTTAAATAGTGCTTACAAAACTTAATGAAAGTGTGAGAAAAAACAACTTTGATCGCTTGCCGTCGTAATCCTGTATGCAATAAAATGCTTTGTTGTTTTGATAACAGTCGAGTATTTATAACTTTTAATTGACATTATCAATTTATTTAATTTAATCTTACGTAAGCTCTAAGAGGGTAACCTTTTCTGTCACGTTGATTTTTCTCCAAATAAGGTGGCAAACATTCATGCAGTACCCATGGATTCTAATTTACTGCAGCTTAGAAGCATCTACGCGAAAACTTTAGGTGCTGCGTTGCCTACCCTGAGGACTAAGTTGGTTTACACCTGTGATAAAAATTAGGAAGTCATACATTACAATCTAACCAGAACACGATAGTTCTGTACCGGCAGATAGATCGGGTAATATGGTAATCCCTTTAGCTCCTACTAAGTATCAGTATATTAAATTTAGTGAATCGTAGTGACTACAAAACTCTGGAGAAATCTGTTCACTACCCTTAATCATACTATATTCCTACGTGATATTCAATGAAAGCCAGTTCAAGTTTATTAACTATGAAATTAAAACTTTACTTCAGCTACTTAATGTCCATAGCAATCCATAGATTAGAGCGCAGATGCTCATAACATTGTTCAGGCACATTCTACATATTGAGTATACCGCTTCAAAACTATCAAATCGGACAATCTCTCCTACACATTGTTTTCTTTACGATCTTGGCACCTGATACTTGTTACATTTTTAATTTTTCGTAATACATAACACATGCGAGTGAATTTATAAATTTAAGAAAAAATGGAAAGAAAGGTTTGACCGACTTCGTGTAGCTTCAGGCCAAAGTCAATTTTTTCTAATTTTTTTCTTAATTTCTAAAAGCTTTATTACTAATATTTCCAATAATGAATACTAGCACTAACCATAAACCACAAATATCTAAGTCAAAGGCGAGTAAATTAACTTAGTTTTCACAAAAATAATTAAGTTGGAGCTGCTTGGTTCCGACTACTTTAAAAATTCATAACATTACAAATTCATCCAGAATTAATATTAATGTATGTACTTCTAAGTAACCGTTTCATTGTAGATCGGATAATTTGCCGTGATATCTTAATAAAGGTAAAGGAGGTGCTGACGGCATAGTAATTGATTATTTACGGCGTAGATAATAAGTGGTCAGGTTTGCACAAATCTATGTTATTTGTCTTCCTTCATTACCTCTGAATCAGTGGCGATTCCTAGTGTTTATAATTGGGGTGGCTCCAGCTTTTGTTATATAGGGTATATATAGTGTTAAGTGCGCAAAACCTGAAAACCGTTTCTTCAGACGGTCAATCTGAACAACTTTCAGTCTTTCATTAAGGAACCCTGCTCTGCAAAAAAGAATTTTCATACAATTTAACATTTTCTTTTTTGTATGAAATAGCTGATATTTTTTCAATTTTAGTGTTTAATTACTAAATAAAAAGGTCAATTAAATCAATAGAAAGATATAAAATGTAACAAACACTATCACAAATCTACACTATCACGACAAACATGCGAAACATCGTTAGGTAGTGCGCCATTCACAACACCAGACCCGCGCTTCAAACTATAGGCGCGGCAAACGAATTTGCATAGACTCCGCATGCGCTGGCAGAAGCGCATCGTTCGCCTCGGCCGCGTTCGGCGCCGACCGAACGCGACGACAATCGCGAGTTGCGTTCGTGATAGAAGATCGCAGCGCTCGTAAAATGCAATTATTTATTGTACATAGGTCTAAGTAATTAAGTAGGATGTAAATATATGATTATTTACATTTGAATGCTTAAAATGTATGGTATGGCGGCGCCATACGCGCCATCTTAGAGAAATAGCCAATAGCCACTGCTCTGAATAGAAGATGCCTGGAATTCCCACAGCTCTAAATTTGATTCGTCAAAACCATTAAATATCTTGGAATTGTGGTTATTTAATTTAAGTACCTTGTAATTTTCGCCGAAGTTCTTGAAAATAGAAATTCTTAGAACTATAGATTAGGAAATGTCACAAATTCAATCTGTTCGGTTCCGATAAAATTTCCTTCAGCCAAATCGATTTCAGAAATGAAGTTCACATCGAAATGGTATTGGAGTGTCCTTGTCAGTATTTTTGATAAAGATAAAATTTATTACTTCGGTAGCTTGGTGGTAAAGCGGCTGGACTGGTGATCCTGAGGTCGCAGGTTCGATTCCTGCCTGAATCAAATTTTTCTTACCGTTTTTCTTTAATTTCTAAAGTTCACTCACATGTATTATTGCAAAAAATAAATAGTACAATTAATAAACTTTTTAAGTCGAGTTTTAAAATTAATACGTGTTATTCTTACCCCTAGTTTGCACTAAAAACATTAAACATGATGATGTTTTGCAACTTGTCGCATAAAGTATGCATTGCGATAAATGTCTTGTTGGTGCTAGCGTTCGCACTGCTGTCAAACCTATCATTTTGACATGTTTTATGTGAATGTTTCATCAATGCAAACTCACGGTAACAAGACGACCCCATCACCCATTAGCAGAAGAATTTTCTTCTGCTGGAAAAGAATCCATTAGTGCAGTCACCCAACCGAACAATAGCGGTCAAAACATTCCAATGGGGCGGTAGTAAGTGCATTAACGCAAGATGGGCAGCAGCGTCCTACGATAAAACAACCGTCACTGCTATCGCCAATCCGCATACTAAGCGTGGCGATTATGGCATATATATTTTTTTATGTAATGGAAGTGGCAAACAAGCATGTAGTTCACATTGATGATAAGTGATGACTGCAGCCTATAGACACCTACAAAAAGACCAAGGTCAAAATTCAGATGCGTTACCACTCCTGAGGCCTAAGGTGTTATACCTCTGTGCCGGAAATTACAGGGCCGTACATTACCACCTGACCGGAACACGATAGTGCTGACACTACCATTTAGCGGCAAGTATATTAGGTAATGCGGTGGTGTCTACGCCCGCGAGCTCTGTCACTGGAGCTCTACCACCAGTGAATTATCATCCCTCCCATATTATATATCCCCCTTATGGTGAGTACTTTAGTCCAGCAGTGGACATCATTCGGCTGATGTGATGATGATGATCCTATCAAGTATCTTAAACACAATACTTAAAAAATGTAATGGAACCTCTAATTCTGTGATCTGATAAACAGTTGCTAAGTAGCGTGTGTACAAAATTGTTAATTAACTGGTTGTTAATTACTTGGTTAAAAAATTCTACATTAAATTTAAATAGTGCTAATAGCTACATTTAGTATTTCCTTCGCGTAGGAGGTCCATGTATTTGCAATCTTTAAATTCAAACATGGGCTGATAGGCAACATATTTTTATAGGCAATACAAGACATGCAAGACAGTTTGGTTGTTTATGAAATTTGATAAGAACAATGTTTAATTCGGTAAACAGATGGGTGATGGTCGACCTAGATTCGGATCTTCTACTAGAGGTAGCTATATGCTTTTATATAACAATGCGTTATTGTATAACACACTAGACTTTGTTTTTATATTATTTCGCATTAACACATGCTTGTGAAATATATTTTATTTTAAAGAAAAATGGAAAGAAAAATTTGACTTCAGGCGAGGCAAATTTTTCTTTCCATTTTTCTTTAAAATAAAATATATTTCACAAGCATGTGTTAATGCGAAATAATATAAAAACAATTATTAAGGGTAAAAGCGACTTCTTTACGATATTCAATAAACTGAAAAGTCTATTATATCGGTTGCCTAACTAGCATAGTTGGTAATAGATGGCGCTACTGCTACCATAAAGCAATGCAATAGATGTGAAGGAAAGATTTGACAAATCGGGCAGGGCTTCAGTAGCTCAATTGGAAGAGCGGCTGGACTAGATTCCCAGTAGGTCGCGAGTTCGAGCCACACTAGACTTTGTCCTGTCAAAAAAAATTGTTGACTCTTTGACGTTAGTTACACACCTACATGTTTGTATGGGAAAAAGAAAAAGGCTGTTTTAGGGTTTTCTCGGAAATTATTCGATTTTTCTCACCTTTTAAACCCTCCCTAGAACTCCACGAACATTTCAAGACCAAGATAAGATAAATCCGTTCAGCCGTCCTCGAGTTTTAGCGAGACTAACGAACAGCAATTGATTTTCATATGTATAGATTATTATCTATATTATTTTCACTATTTAAATTTAAACTTGCATCATTAAGACAAATTGTAAACTCCAGTATCAGTGTCGGTTATCAACACCTATATCGGTGCCTTATTCGATAAAGGTCATTTTTCGTATACGAACGGTGACTTTCATTTGCACGTGATTGGCCAAATGTGGTGATTTTGTTTAATTAACACAAATTAAGGTCCTTATCACTGCACTAAATAAATACTTACGAAGGTTGTATGTTAGAGCTGAGCTTAAAATTAATTGATAGATATCTAAACCTTACTAACTAGTTATTCTAATAAGTGGATTGGCATAACACTCAACTCCTAAGCTAGTTTCAAATTCAAAAATGTATTTATCATTGGGGATTACAAGAATCGTTTATGATACGTCACTAAATAAATTTACTATTTTAAACTTTGGTTAATCTTAATATATATAAATCTCGAGTCACAATGTTTGTCCTCAATGGACTCCTAAACCACTTAACCGATTATAATAAAATTCGCACACCATGTGCAGTTCGATCCAACTTGAGAGATAGGATAGCTTACATTACGCTATGACTAATAGGAGCAGAGCAGCGCGGGCGAAGCCGGGGCGGGCCGCTAGTAACAATATAATACACATGTCATGTCAGTTTTACAAATTATAAAAATTGAAAATCAAGAAATATATAAGTAGAATGAAATAAATATTCAATACGTATTATATTGCTTTGTAATAACTACCAACTAAGGACTCAGGGGTGGCAACACATCTGCATTTTGACCCCTGGTCTTTGTGTAAGTGTCTATAGGCTGCAGTTATCAATTAATATTCACGTGATCTGCTAGTTGTTTGCCACCTTCCATCCATAAAAAATAAGTACAAAAAAATCAGTAGAAGTTCTGATGACTCAGATCTTCGACTGATTTTTTGGGCTATCGTGGTCCGGTTAGGTGGTAATGTACGATCCTGTTATTTCCGGCGCAGAAGCGTTGCCACTCCTGAATTCTAGGTTGTCATACATCCATAACCTACAGGTTCTGATGAATTCAAATCTCCGATTTTTCTGTTGATGTTATAGGCTACATGTATATAAAATGTCTGAATGCTTGTTTGCCACTTCAGGATATAAAAAACGTAGTTTGGTACAGGTAGGTCACAAAAAGTAAAAGGAGTCGTAACGTGGTGTTCCGAGTGGATGTACAGTACATCAAAATACAGCTAATATTTCAAATATTTAAGGAAAAATAAAGTTAATTTGATTAAAACAAAGATGATATTTCAAATATTTAAGGAAAATTAAAGTTAATTTGATTAAAACAAAGATATTGTTTAATCGAGTTCTTTTTTACTGATTATGGCAATTTGTACACTCAATAACTTAGTGACATGAGATGACAAATTTGTCAAAAGAATTGTCAATCGCCATCGCCATATTTCTGTATCACCATTTTGTACGTACGTACGTACGTACGTAACTTCACGCCTGTAGTCCCCGAAGGGCTAGGCAGAGGTAAATGCATGCATTCAAGCATACATGCAAACACCCACGACTCGCCGGTTACATTTTGTGTTAACTTAATTATTTTTAAACGAAATAACTCCATAACATTAATTAAAATTGATAGTCGGCAATTGTTCAGTAAAATAATAGTTTTTAACTATTATTTTACGAACTGTACATTAAGTGGGAACAACTCCATATATTTTTGGACCATCTCCTTTGTAAAGTTGGTAATGCACCAGTTGTACGGAAATTTGCATTGTTGATTACTTGACCAGATCTGTAGAAGCTGCAATGAATTACACTCACGACGGGTACGCTTCGCTTGAGGGCATTTTGCGGTATTTGATCTTAGCTCAGTTATTACATTGTTTGCTTGCGATAGTCATAAATAATCTAGCTCTACTTTATCTATTATAGTTCGTCACAGTTCCTTCATTTTTGTGCCGGTTTAAATATGCAGATGAGACATCAATTTTTTAATTTATGGATTTCGTTTTGTCAAAATCGTTGGTGGACTAAGTTAATTTTTATCGCTCATAATGACGGACACACTGTTATTTTTAACTATTAGAAAAGCTTTTGTCCAGCGGTGGACGTCTATCAGCTAAAGTGATAATAATTTGACCGAAAGATAATGTTTATAATTCTTCATGCTTTCAATTAAGAAGTCCTTATACTATTACAACATAACACTGTTTAATTATACACACCCACATAAATCTCAATTTACTCGTGTTATTTATAAAAAAGGGTACAATGACACATACAAGATAAAATTTATGAATGACACAACTATCTCACACTGTCTACCTTAAATTTAATTCAAGTAATGAATAGTATGGAAATTTTATAGCATTTTGTACACAATCAATAAGTCCAAGGTCCACCTCAATTACATCCATGTACGTGGGCGATAGGATCATTAATGACTTTCGAAATTTCGAATAGATACTTAAATTAATAACGGCTTTGATGTAGGTAAAGCATTAGATAAATAATGGTGTTGTGATGAATCCATACATCACATTAAGCTTGTTGTACGTAGGTACTTAGCTCGAAGGTCATTCCAAATTCATTGTTTGTATTTGTTTATATTTTTACAATGTAATGCCATGTGGGCGAGTCTTTTCTAACATGCTTTTATAAACTTAGGTTGTATCTATGTAGGTTTGTATGTACATAACGGAATCTTTGATCATAATTTTCACCAATTTTCAGAAGTTTCACATTTATTTCACCAAGATTCATTTGAAACTTTGCATACGTACGTACTCAGGGACCGATGACAATGCAATAATTTGATAACAGTTTTCCATTTTCCTTATTAGGACCGCATCACTGGTCTTCGCGCGCACTATTCGCGCGACGCGGATGCAGCACCGGGGCATCCCCCTCTGCTGCAGCTTCTTCTGCACTGCGGCTGCAGGACGGCGTTTGGCACCCTCTTGGGGGCTGTGGTGGAGGAGGTGGACACCATGGACTCATGTCACCATGATATTGGCATCCAGGTCCTGCTGCGCTCTCATCCTCTTCTCTTTTCCCGATGTTTGTATCGGGCTTCTTTGTCTGACTAAAAAGACTGTAGTGGAAGATCGAACAATCAATCATAATGCACCTCAATATAAAATTGGGATGGGATGGACATTGAAAAAAAAACATCGATGTTTTTTTCGATGTAATGCATCGGAAAGTTGCATCGATGTAACATCGATATTTCCGAAAATATATCGATGTTTTCCATACACCGATTGTTTTTTTTTTAATTAGTAGAATACATATATTTAATATAGGTATGTACGTAAATTAAAAAAAAACACAGGCACTTAATTAAATATAACTGGTCAAGTGCGTGTCGGGCCACGCGCAGTGTAGGGTTCCGTAGTTACAGAGTAAGAAATATAATGATAAAAATAAATACCTAAATATTTTTCTATGGAGTTATTTTAAATTTTCGAGTAAAATACATTTGGTGGACTGTTACTCGCAAACTTGTTATTCCAACTGAAGTGTGATAGTTTTCCTTTTAATTTCATTACATATAGCTACTATTGCTGTAACATTTAAATTTCTAACAACAACCGTTTAGACTAAATGGGGGGGAGGACACTAGACTATAACGAAAATTCGCCCTTTAAAGCTTAATAAGTCACGATCACTTTACTGAATCCAAAAATTATGTAACATTTTTGAAAGACCTGTCCAACGATACCCTACACTATATGGAAATCTAAAATAAAAATATTTCTTTTTTCATGTTTTTATTCTACCACTTTGTCGGCGTAATTATGGTGTATACTTGTGCCAAATTTCAAGTCTCTAGTACCAATAGTTTTTGCGCTAAACCGCGGACGGACAGACAGACAGACAGACAGACAGACGAACATGGCGAAACTATAAAGGTTCCTTGTTTACTACGGAACGCTAAAAGGGCTTTATTACACTAAGGTTCGGTTGCACCAAAATATTTGACACTAATTTTTTTTGTAAATATAAAAAAAACATCTTTCTCTAACTTAACAAATTTGTGTAACATTTGTGCAACCGAACCTTACATTTTATGCGCTGATAACAATTTTGTGGGTTTTGGCAGGAACGTGGGAAAGAGCCGTGTCGTAGCGTGATATTATTTTCAAAACTTGTGTAGAGTCGTTTCTTATGTGTAAAAATGGTGGGATTTTTATCTTAAATCATTCGACAACGTTCACGAGTGTAGAAAAGTGATACTTATTATGAAGTGAAAAGTGATTTTTAATGTTGCTTTCAAAACTTCGTAAAACCTCCTAGTAAAGTCCTCATCACTTTACTAGACTCATCTTATCATATTATTATATCATATGGAAACATCCAATCATCGTTATCTTCCATACGGATATTCATTATAAGAAATGAAAATTAATGAAGATCGGCTTGGACTTAAATACATGTAAAATTATGTTTAATTATTGCAATACTTTACTTTGGGTTGCCTGGAAGAAATCGCTCTTTTAGCGATAAGGCCGCCCATTGTAACATATGTGTTTGATATGTATTTTTTTTTGGGAATTTTCTTTTGGTGTGCAATAAAGTGTATTTATTATTATTATTATGTCTCTCGTCAGCACGGGGTCCAATTTGAACCCCGGACCTTTGTCAGGCTTGCGCGGGGACATGGGGGGTCCAACACGTAGAGGCCCTTTCGAGAATTTTGATCTACTTTGTAATGGGTTATATTCGGCGGGACCTCTCTCTGACTGCATCAATAGTTAATACAGACACAGACAGACCCCGCAGAATATAATAGGACTATTGTAATGAAAAGTGATTTGCCAAACTTTGGGCTATGTGGGTGAACTGGGGGGACTAGCTGGCTGGGCCTATGGAGTGAGATCCGGCACCTGCCTATATTCAACATCTCACATTATCGAATCCTACTTTAGGCAGGTGGTGACTCGCCTCTCCTTGGTGGGCCCCCCAAACAGCCAACCCGATGGTCGACAGGGGGCAACACTGTTGAGAGAGGCTGGGGGTGTCGAGAGGTGTGGCCCCGGTTTCACCATCACGAGCGAGTAATCTCGAGCTCGGAGCAGGCTTCCCCGCTATTATGCCTTTAGACACTTCCACCCCCGAGTGTATGGCTCTTTCAGAAATTTAGACAACAGCCTATTATCTAAATTTCTGCAAATGCCATACCTCTAGCGCCCCACTCTGACCGGCCAATGAAGGCAAGCCAGAGGTGAGAGACCTGATGCTCTGTCCGGCCGTACCTCTGTGTGGCGGACGAGGCGGAGCCCAGTTCTCTCGGAGGAACTCGAGATGATGGTAGGGGGTGGTGTCGCTACTCACCAACAGCTCGCCACAAGCTGCTCTGCCCCCTTATTATTATTATTATTACTTTAGAGAAACGAAAGTTACCCAATCTTTTCCCCCTTAATCTGTTTCTACATTGCTACAAGCTACTGCATCATTAAAGTGCATTTTTTTAATCGAGGGTCTAAAATGTTTGCATTTGCTAAAGCAGTAGAATGTTCTATGGGACCCATTCTTTTTGTCCGCCCAGGTGCCAATTTGATGATAGAAGCGTGCAGACTTGTTAAAAAAAACATTTATAAACCGTGAACTGAGTGATTCTATTTAATAAAAAACTTTTCAATAACAATAACTACCTAGCTAACCAATTTTGGTTATCGATGCATAAAATCGAACCGATGTATGTATTTTACTCCTTCAATATCGAGTACCTATATAATATATATATTTTTTTAAATTGATAAATCGAATACAAGAAGCAGAATAAATTATAAATAAGTAATGAATACTGGTTAGCTAGATATTCATTATTATTGAAAGGTTTTTTAGTTTATAGAATCACTCAGTTCACGGTTTATAAATATTTTTTCTGCTTCTTCGATTCGATGTACTGAAAAAAAAAACATCGATGTATACTCGATGTTGAAGAACTACAAATACATCGGTTCGATTCGATGTTTTTATAAAATACATCGAGTGTTTAGAAAACATCGATGTATATCGTCCATCCCTAGACTCATACAATTTAAGTTATAAACAGAACAATTCAATTCAAAGTAAAAAGAGTGGGGTGAATTCTCGAAATTTCTAAAAAAAATACTTACCTTAATAATTATCATACTCATCCCACTCATATTGAAAATCGTTTCCTTGCTCCATACTATCCAATTTTTGAACCGGAGATAATACATAGAGAGAGAGAGAGAGACATTAAGTTTTTAGGTCTCCCTAGCCAAATGGCAAAAAAACGGAACCCTTAAAGTTTCACACACAGCCACTTTACTGAAACTTTCAAGACGTGCCGCCTACTTGAAACTCCGTAGGTAGATGTATTTTGTAAACCGAATGTTTTTTTCATAAAAACTGTACATCACTATAGACAGATTAAAAAAAAAGACATTGAGTATTCTAAAACATTTTTTTCTCAAACTCAATCGTTGTTAAGACAGACACTTCCAAAATGGCAAGATAAGTGTTTTCCCTCCCTCTTACTTTTAAAATAAGATAGTGATCAACCTAAAAATACGTATATAAAGGTATATGTATCTTCACGCAAAGTCCCGAACGGGGCAGGCAGAGAGTGGTTAGCGACAGATATCCCGGTCCTGATACACCTCACGTGCGTCATCTAATTTAAAAAATCTTGGTACTAAGTATTCAAATATTCAAAGACAATAAAGGAAAATTTGGTAATTGCTGTGAAAATGTAGAATAACCATCAAAGGTTATGTTATATACCTACTTATTAAACTTCCACGTTCGCGGCGAAGTTTGAAGCAATTCGCTGCCTTCAAACTCACAACGCCAGAAGCTAGGCTCGTTATGTAGTAAAATTAAGTTCCATAATATTCAAGAATTCATGTTCTATACTTGCAGTAAAGCTGATAGATAAATTGATTCGGTGGTTCAATAACTGGAACCAATTAATTTGATATTATACGTATTTGGAACTATAAGACAAAAAGTAAAATTATTGATATAGATATTTTTATAATTCTGGACATTCATTAAGGGTCATAGCTCACTAGAGCCACCCGACACCCGACCAGCGCCGCGCCCGACCGCCTCGAGCGGTCTACGCTCATTATATCAACTCCGTTTCGTATCGACACCGGATCGGCTCGACCGCAAGCCGTAAACGCACGGGCGGCGCGCGGTCCACGCTGTAGCTCGTCTTGCGTTGGCTTTGCATTTCCAACACGCTGTTCCCAAGTGGATTGCGTCGTTCACCCGTGGACCACCCGTCGACAACTAGTGGACGCCATTAAACGAGGCTGTGTTGGTGTCGGGTGCCGGGTGGCCGTTGTGAGCTATGATCCTAACTCTGTCATTGCCTGATTATGGAAACGTTTTTTATGATCCTTCAAAGCGGATAAAGGAAAATTTTGTGATAACAATAAAAAAATAGGTACCATATGTCAAAGGTTGTGTTATATTAAACTTCCTCGTTTGCAGCGAAGTTTGAAGCACAGTTTCATCGCTTTCAAACATGGACTAGGCTCGTTATGACAAACGTTATAAAATCAATTTCAGTATGTGGAAAAGTTCCTGTTTTACTTTTACATTACAACATATATACTAGATTAACTTTTATTGAACCAGTTAAGTAATTTTTGTACTATCCGATGAAGTTTGGATCGTTCTGGAACCGAAAATCCGTAACTTTGTAAGGGTAGAAAATACGAATACTTTTTGAAAAATGAGCATATTTGAAAGAAAAACGTAACTAACGCCTATTCTTTTCCTATTCAAATATACATGCAAACAAACACCTACAGAGTTTGGCAATATTATTACGAATTTCAATAGGCTCGCTCCTATCATAGGAACATCTTTCAACCACTAACATATCATCTAAAAATTAAACTTATTAACTATTATATTTAACTACTAGCTGCTGCCCGCAACGTTGTTTGCGTGAAGGCAGTACAACACCAAACATACCTAAGATGCCAATGTCGCTTTAGCATTATAAGCAAACGACTTTAAAAATAGCATTAAATTAAAACTATAAGTTTTTTTGCAAGCGAAGCAAGGGAAGTCATATGGGAATCCTGCTGAGTTCAGTCATAAGATGTGACTGAAGGAAATAGAGAAAATAATGCAGGCATATCTTTCCGGACACAAAAGAGTAAAAATACGTACAAAGGTATCAAATCTTACGACACTTTTGTATAAACTACGTTGGTACTTATTCTGCCGGGAGCCAAAATGTAAAGAGGGCCAAAATGTACAGTTGCCCGTGTGAGAAGCAACTCGTCCTGAGGTTAACACCCGCTGCCCTCAGTGTCTGCCCCTGCGACTTATTGATGGTCATCGCGAAGCAAACATTCAACTGTACGCGCTTGAACTGGAACGTGAAGTTATGAGGTATGAGGGGAATGCGTGGTATAAATACTGCCTCACCAATGCCACAACCCGTATGAATTTCCGACTCAATGGTGTGTCTGTGGAGCGAGATGGTTTTAAGTCCCGTTATACAACTTCGGAGGAGATAAGTTCCGAAGAAGCATAATCGGGACACCTACCTTCAGCTTGATGGTATGCGATGGAAGTCCGCTTGCTGACAGGAAGTTCAGAAATGCCATGGAATAATGTGTGGCGTCAGCTTGCTCGACGATAGTATTTATGGGGGTGTAGACAACTTCATTTCCTATTAATTGCTGCAGCCTGAACATTTTTGGGCGTCAAAATGGCTCGCTCACACACCCAAAACGTTGTATTCTGCTGGTGCGGTATACGACTGATGTCCCTGTAGATACCGAGAATGAGTTCTTCTAAGCTGGATACTTCTCTGCTGGAAAACTCTGGAAGCACCATTGTCCACCTCTCTTCTGGTAGAGTGCTTTCGCGAAGACTTAGAAGGACATCAGAAAATTCTTGAGCACGTGCATTATCGCCGAGCCGAGCTCTCATGCGTACAAACTCATTAAGATCGTGACAACAAAGCATTCACCTCGTCAGCCCTCGATCTTCGCGTCACCACGGAAAGCGTTTGCCGGAAATCGCCAGTGAACAGTAATGTGACACCACCTACTCAAATGTTCGTTCCTGCGGATGTCCTACAGAGTTCTGTCCACGGCCTCAACTGCCTTTCTATTGGCCATCGTACACTCATCCCATACAATCAGGGAGCAATCCTTGAGCACGTGTCCCTTATCGCTGTTACATGACACACCAAAAACAGTAGTTTCGGCGCTCTCTAAATGTAAGGGAATTTTAAACATGGCATGCATAGCAATTCCCGACGTTACAGCAATAGCAATTTTGCCTTGCTTCCTGACCTCTGTAAGTATGTCAGTGGTAACAAATGTTTTTCCTGTTCCACCAGGAGCATCCAAGAAAACATTTTACCCTGGTTTTGCCCAACGCTTTCAAGGACGGTATCATAAATTTGTTTTTGCTCTGAAGAGAACAAAGTGACATGGTCATTTCGCCCGGATCGTAATTTGAAGTGGGATACTCCACGCCATCAAACGTCGTCAGAAAAGCGAAATACGTTGGGCCTCGGACCGTGTGAAGTAACAACCGCAGGCAATAGCTTTCGCCATTATTTGGATGCACGATATTAACCTTAACCAATGTGGTGTCCTTGAAAATTCCCAGATATTCATGCTAAATTTGAAGTAAATCCATTAAGTAATTTTGAGTTTAGCCCGGACAAACAACAACTGTCAAATAAACACTATATTTGGCTTCGATATCGATAGTAGATCACGCCCCAAATATTCTTTAAAACAAAAAAAAACAATGTACAGTTTTGATTTTTCTACGATTTTAAAGATTCACAGCTCTTCCCTCGTAGGAGATAGCATGATAATATGTAGCCTATATGTTGACCGGACCGGTTAGTAATATTCATGCAAAATTTTAAGTAAATCCATTTCGTACTTTTTAGTTTAGCCCGGACATACATACAGACAAACAGACAAAAACCTCAAAACTATATTTTTGGCTTCGATTTCTATTGTTGATCACGTCCCAAGTATTCTTTTAAAAATATTCAATTAACAGTCTATATTTTCTTACGATTTTATTAAATGTAGAGATTCCCGTGGGAATGAGTGATTTTCCCGCAGTAAGAAGTAGCCTAAATGTTGGCCAGGCTCAGTTTCTATACACTACAAAAAGTTTCATTCGAATTTGTCCGGTATCTTCGGAGATTAGCCTGGACAAAGGGACAAACAGACAAACAGATAAACAGACAAACCGACAAACAGATAGACAAAAAAAATAAAAATGATTAAAAAGTGTTTTAATACTATTTTAACATCGCCCCCAATTCGTTTTTCGTAAGTATACACAATGTACAGACACGCGGATTTTACTGTTTTATTATAAGTATAGATTAACTTGTTATAAGTTAATGTGAATAAAAATACTTTTATTCACAGCCCCACATGAGGTACTTGGGTTACTTAAAAGTAGGTAGTAGTAGTAGTAGAGGTACTTAAAAGTATTTGAGCATACTATGCATACATAGTATGCTCAAATACTTTTAATATAATCTGTTCTCTATGTTCATATATTAAAACTGTAAACCCTAGTTCTTTTGCTGAAATACGAGCAATTTCGAATCATACAATACATCAACATATTTCTGTGACGTGTATATTATTGTACTTGAAACAATAGTACGTAAAGTTTGTGAATATCAGAGCGAACTAATTGCTAGTTGACTAGTTCACACTCGTAGCGTTTGACATTTGAGGCGTGCAAACATGGGCATGAATGTATTAGTTTGACAAGTTGAAATTTCTAGCGTTTGACATGTTATTTCCTTTTTCCTTCCTCATACTTATATTTAACTTACATATCTTTTAATTTCTAAGTATTTGGTGCCAGACTAGTATTTGGTAGCGTTGCGGACCTCAAAAGGCAAAACGGAACCCTTATAGCACAGTACAACTAACTGTGCTTATAGGATCACCTGTCTATCTGTCTGTCCGCTCCATACGCACATACAACTGTGTGTAGTACACACACACACACAAAGGGGCGCGCGCGCACGCGCAAATTGCTTCAAAAAGTCGATTATGTTGAAATTTAGTGCATATACGAGTATGTTAATCAGTGACCCTAAACATGCGACATGTAACGTAAACAGATTAATTTTATTCATAAAATCAATATTCAATTTTAGAGGACTAGAAAGATTTCAAAAAAATATTTTGAAGTTTCGTAAAAGACGTACCTAAGGAGAAAATAACTTTTTTGTTATAATATGTATGTATTTTATGCTTAACTAACTTTATCCCCGAAACTAAAACCAAAAATTATCGAAAAATACAGAAAATACATATTTATCTAATATTACCCATATTGGTTGATTGAGCAATTCACTTAAAATACTTGCCTCATTTCTTCAAATGAAGCAAAATTTTGGGAGTTCCTAAATTAAATTGCAATCAGACATACTCGCCCTGATTCAGGAATAAATCTTTGAAACACTTTCAATTTGTACAACTGTTTACCAATAACAATAAGAGTCTGTCACGAAATTCTATTCAAGCTGTATTGTATTTGTGATAAGAATGTTGTTACTCATAAAGCAATACAATTAAAGCTTGTGCCTGTCGATTGTGCCCTAACACGGCTTTTCGATACAGTTGCACAATAACTGATTTAAAATAGACAGTTTGAAATTGACATACAATGCTTCCTTCTTACTATACCTGCAAAACTTGCTCTGACGCATTTAGGGTGTCTCTAATTGGTAAATCACAGTTGCAAAATGAACTTAGACCTTACCTATGAGGTAGCGCATCTTATTATCTGCCTTCGACATAGGGAGGGCGTGACTCAGGCTCAGATGACGGATGAGAGGCGCGCGTGCTAGGACTCATCGGGGGAGGAGAGTTTTCTTTCTTTTTTGTTTTGAATACTTCTTTTTTTTTTTTTGGTAGCCTATTGTTAGTTTCAACTATTACTTCTACTGTATTACGACGAAATCTTGGCAGTCACGGGCTCTTGCGCTATTACCTCCTTTATCTCTTCAACGGCTTCAACTTCTGTCAGAGAATATGTAATAAAACTACGTATAGAATGGACACTTCGTCGTCCCGCCCGATTTCCCCCCATCACTTAACCTCCTCCCCTCTTATGGGCGACGGTTGGTATTTTCTACGTGCTACGCACACAGGTGCACGTGTAAATACACGTCACTGATTGATGTCTGTGTAATAGAGACCAAATTAAGCGTTTATATGGAATTTTGGCGGTGTGTATAATTTGTATTACACAGAATGTAATACAAATTATAGAAGAAAAACGTATCAATAGGGTGTTCTCCTCAATTTCAATACAGTATTGCATTATAACTCACAAAATATCACTTCCCATAGACTGATATTTGGACTATCAGTTTGCATTACTTTTAAGTTCAATGCGTTTCCTTACGCAACAAATTATGCATTTATGTAGGTAATTCAGTGTCACCTCAAACTGTAATTAACCAGTTTATTTTTGGATAAGAAAGCGACTTTAATTATTTTTCAATTTATTTTTTCGGTAGAAATTTAAGTTCAACTAGTTAGACTTAAATTCTCCTAAAGGTTAACCTTGAGCACGAATAATTATATCACACTCACTTTAAAAATAAGTAGGCGAAAACAATAATTATAAGTTAAATAAGTTACAGGAAGTATAATAACGTAGGTATTCAACTAACGGAATGACAAGTCAATCGTAATAAATTAAGGACACATAATATTATGACAAAAAAACAATCGTTATTATTTTAATAAGTTACTATACTACAACTTTCAATTATTTTCGAATGGACTGTTGTTGATTGATTGATTTATAAAAATCTACAGTTTCATATCTTTATTCTTTTGTGCGCGTAAACCCATCTTAGTTACCCGCCGTAGTATTCCCAATTTTCTTATGTGGCCTCCATATAAGAAAATTGGGAATACCTCCTCAGACTGTAAATAATATTTCCATGCCCTTCCTTTACTTTTATATAAGCTAGCTGTGCCCGCGACTTCGCCCGCGTGAGAATTTATGACTGTTCAGTATCTACCCGGATGAAGTCGTGGGCGCAGCTAGTATAAAAGTAGCCTATGTTACTCCTTATTACATCAGCTATCTGCCAGTGAAAGTCCCGTCAAAATCGGTACAGCCGTTCCCAAGATGAGCCCCGCGAAACAGACAGACAGACAGAGAGACAGACAAAAATTGTAAAAAATGTTGTTTTGGTATATGTACCGTGTATAGGTACATACATATGCATTTAGTCAAAAGCGGTTATTTTAATATTACAAACAGACACCACAATCTTATTTATTTGCATAGATGTATAGACTAGCTAATGCTATTATTAGTTTTTCACCTTTTTAATTCGGTAAAATACACAACTGTGCCCACCTATCTCCCCCAATCCCCCCTGAGTTTGCTGAAACTGACTAGTCATCAGCTCCTACAACGCGCATGAAGCGCACGAGTTCATTCGGGGTATAGAGGTATATGTATTTTTCTTAAAAAAAAACTAATTGTGTCAATTTTTACTGTCTAATAGACGTCAACATATAAGGTAACATGTATATTTTAATCAGTTCCAAACGGCACCTAAATTTTAATTTACAAATAACTGCAATAAACATTATATTATGCAAAATACGTTATCAGTACAGCCTTTTAAGTGTTGCGTATTGCACTGCTTTGCCGCTACTGTCGATTCGGAAGTTTTAAATTGACTAAGGTGCGGCTTGTAACCCCGCCAAGGTCACATGGGTCAGGTGCCTATACCTACGTCACAACATTCCCTTGCTAACAATCGTAAAGGCTCGCCCAGACAGACGTGATAAAGGTCATTTTTATATATTTTTTGAATATGACAGTGAACCACAATATAATTCACATGAATACTAAATGATGATTGCAAGATCAAGATGCAGATGCGCATTCACCTATAAGGTCTAAGTAGTTTTTTTTTCGATGATATTTATGAGAGGACCTAAAATAACTAACGAACCGGAACACGATAGTGCTGAATGACAGAACACGATAGAGTTTAGGTCCTTGAGGTTCTACAATTTTGAATTATGTCTGTCGATTTCTGGTCGTTACAAAGACTTTTAAAAGAGATGAGTGCAGCCTTATACCGTTTTACCGAAAAGATACCGTCAAAAATAAAGTAGAATATAATAGACAACAAGCCTATGATGCCCGTTCAAATGCTTTAGGAATATACTTAAGTCAGCTAATATTATCTACTATTATAAGAAAGACCTATCCTGGTAATCTAGTCCTGGACAGCAAAAAATTAATTGAATGGAAAAAAATGCTTTTCTTTCGGATCCGGGAACCGAACCCGGTAGCTCAATTTATTAAAAGAAATACAAAAAGGTGAAAGTAATTATGTAGGTACGTAAGGATTTAATATTGGGTTTTTATTTCACATTATCGATGTTTTTTTCAGATTATTCGTGATTGCGGGTAATCCATTGGGAATGGCCTTCCTTGTTTGTGCTTTCCGTTGAAAACCAATCGATGATAATAATAACCTGCTAAAGAGTTTATTTCGGAAATAAACTTCATGAAGTTCACGTTGAAAGATGAAGTTATTATTATAATATTTGGTGGTAGAGCTCCAGTGACGGAGCTCGCGGGCGAAGGCACCACCGCATTACCTGATTTACTTGCCGCTAAATGGTAGTGTTCAGCACTATCGTGTTCCGGTCAGGTGGTAATGTACGGCCCCGAAATTTCCGGCACAGAGGCATAACACCTTAGGCCTCAGGAGTGGTAACGCATTTGCATTTTGACCTTGGTCTTTGTGTGGGTGTCTATAGGCTGCAGTCATCACTTAACATCAATGTAAACTGCATGCTTGTTTGCCACTTCAATTACATTAAAAAAAAAAAATACAAACCATACTATCTGATCTAATTACGATAATCTTAGTGTTTCTTTATTTTTCAATTCTTTCGAAATGCAAGTCGCCCATGAAGGTGGTGCCATTTTTACTGGTGGTAGAGCTCCAGTGACGGAGCTCGCGGGCGTAGGCACCACCGCATTGCCTTATATACTTGTCGATAAATGGTAGTGTTCAGGACTATCGTATTCCGGTCAGGCCGTTGTGTTATGCCGGCACAGAGGCATAACACCTTAGGCCTCAGAAGTGGTAACGTATCTGCATTTTGACCTCGGTCTTTGTGTGGGTGTCTATAGGCTGCAGACATCAATGTGAACTGCATGCTTGTTTGCCACTTCCATTACAAAAAAAGGGTTTCGTAGCAATAAGCATCTACATGAAATTAGAAATTTCAATGTAGAATTAGAGGCGTTATTAGGTAAATCAAATGAAAAGCCTTATTGTTAAGATTTAAAATATATAGTTTTCATTATTTTTAAGTAAAAAGGTTAGCAAAACAAATAGATAATGGTCCATTACCCTATTTTTATTCAGAACAAATGAAGAAAAGAACTTAAGCATGAGCTTTGTAATATTAAAACTATTATGGCAGAAAATTAAAGGAAAGAATTATAGAAGCACGGATTAATAATAAAAAAGGTTACTTTTGCCTGACAGGTAAATACAAGGTTATATTTCCCAAATCTTATGATGCTAGACATACTCGTAACGTTGCGTGACCCCAAACTGTTATATCACAGATTACGTGATACCTATCCAATCCTTATTATGTTTTACGTTCCTGCCTCCGAGCTATTTGTTCGTGTTAGAAGATTTCTATACCTACTTACATTCAGAAGTAAATCTAAACGTACAATTTGTTTTTAGTCTACTTGCGAGCTTTATTGACTTGATTCATTTCATATCCGCAATATTCCTAGACCCACCGCATTTCCTTTTTTATTTGTAAATAAATTTTGTTTATCTCTGCACTGCCGAGATTCGTCGTTATTAGAAATATAGAAAATATAAAAAGAAAAACAGTCCTAAATGAAAATTATTAAGCAATATATTATATTCTATCCATTATCCTTATAAATAGAAGCGTTTACTTCATATTTCATAATCAATCTTATTTCCCACATAAAATACGAGCCAACTTCACGGCTGTAACATCCGAAGGGGTAGGCAGAAAAAACAATCCATGCATACAAACACCCACGATTTGGCGGTTACGTTTTGCCCCATGTAACAGGTGGCGAGCCTATTGACATCTCCGGGCACATTACCAAACTTCGAAGTACTGGGAAACTTGGAAAAAACAGGAAATGGAAAAATGCCCAATTGAACCAGAGACAAAGGATTTTACACCATTATCTCTAATAGACGAACAACAACTACAACCTGGGAATCGAACCCAAGACCCCAGCGTAGTAGTAGTGGCCTGCTACCACTAGGCTACTGAGGCAGTTATATATTCTATCGCATATTATATATTCTATCCATAAATAGAACGGTTTACTTCATATTTCATAATCGATCTTAATACCCACGTCAAATAGGGTTTACGAGCCCTAGTAAACGATAGTAAAATAAATTTCAAAAATGTCGTTACTAAAGTGTCGTGATTAATTAATCATAACTTATATCCGCCTATTTTTACCCGTGTAGGCAGTCATTGCACACGGATCTGTGTATCGCAAGTCCTTGGGCTAATTGTATAAACAATGTTTATCGATATTTTACAGTGGAACAATAACTCTTGAGTAGGGTTACCATCATATTCAAAATTTGGACAACCACGATGTTCTGAAAAAATAAACAGGAGGTATTATTTAAATATACTATAACAAAACTTTTATTTGACGTTAACATTTGTAGTACAATTATTAGAATAGGTACATATTTCAGAGCAAATTGACATATAGGTGCACAATAGTTATAGTATGGGCATTGTACCATTCTTCTTGCTAGGCTATTTATTACAAGTGTCTACTTATCTCGGTTAATATAATTTCTATAGCCACTTTACAGGACATTGCTATTTTGGCGTAACTTGGCAATTACCATCTTTATAGGAAAACTCTCCAAAAAAGCTTGCAAATTGATGGCCATCGAGATACCTAATAATAAAACAAAATACGCCCGCGGGACATAATTGTAGATAAACAGAATAAAATGTGTGTAGGTATTATGTGACAGAAAACAAGACGAAAATTCATTGAATGCTTTAATGTCTGTTTTTTTATTTATTTATCTAAGTGATTTGAAAGATTGGAGTTTACTTTGACGTTATGTGAAAAAAAAAGTACAGCGAGGGTTGTATTTGTCGTCTGAATTGATGACAAGAACGATAGTTGCATCTTCCTAATCGTAAATATCTTACCCTCCTCAACAACGCTTTAAGCAAGGATCGGGCCCAAAGGGGTCAGCGAGCCCTTTTCGTGCTCGACGATGGCCCAGTGACCTAGGCCGTCTCGAAATGAATCGTCTCCACTAGAAAAGCGGCCTGTGAACATTTACAAATTTAGTATATTAGAGGTACAAATGGACAACGCTTCGGGATTCTTGAAATATGAAATGAATGTCTGTGTATTGAAATTACAGGCCATGATACATTTTCCGTTTCTATTCAGTGGGCAGCCCACACACTCCAACTTTTAATGCTTAGAATGCTCTTCTCGTGCAGCATTTCTTTACCTAAATGTAAAAATTGTTGGAATAAACCCTTTGCACATTAATGAAACTTTTCTCGTGCATCCCTGTTTATTCTTCCTATTAAGTAAATGTGAAATTTGTAACTCATACGGTATGTATAGGTCGCGCCAGGTAAAAAGAACGCTGGCGGTCAAGCTGTGCGTCATGTGTTTTTATTTCATTTTATGTTATTCTATGTGATATAGTTTTCAATCTGCCTACCAATACACGAAACCGCAAGCGAAAGCTAGATCAAAAATAAACCAATAGGGCTAGTACTTTCGTGCGCGAGTGTACCGATGCGCGAACACATCCCTTCTACTTTCTTCCAGCGTTCTTTTTACGTGGCGCGACCTATACCAGGATATGTCCTAGAAAAACACGGCGGTTGGTAACCCAATAAGTGATCCTTTGTCAGCTTAGTCCCGCTTTGTTATCCGTTCGGGGTTATTTCAAACATTATTCTATCATTTGGCGTCACAGTACCGGCGTTTGTGTAACACTTGACATTTTGTAACTATTTGTAACATAGCTCATTTGTTTTATGATGGGTTATGCACATCCATCGACGACACAACGCAGCTTCTCTGCGCATCATATATTATTGTGTGTAATATAAAGTTTGAATGGCAGTAATAGGCAGATATGGAAATTTAAGATTTGTAATCGCCGTATTTAGGTTTTCTTTATACAGTGGGCCCACAGTTTTTAGCAATAAGATGCTAAGTTATTTTCTACGTACCGCTAAATGGTAGTGTTCAGCACTATCGCATTCCAATCAGGTGGTCAATATGTCCTGTATGTTATTATGTTATTTTATTTTAATATGCGCTTCTGGAATACTCTGAATCACGATAATAAATCCATAACCATGCTTCTAAAAAAGGATACCTAAAATAATACAGAAACATTGTATTTTTTCAGGACAAGCGGCAAGCCGGGCTTAAAAATGGATTGGTAGCATACCACGTACCAAACAAAAGGCTTGCACACATCCGCGTCTTTATTGGAGCATGGCTTTTCCCCTGAGGCTCTTAGCATTAAATAGCAAAAATCTTTCTTAATAAATAAGCTGTAGCGGAATCTGACTGGTAGTTTTCAAGATCGTAATCTTATGCAGACATTGTATTGAACCAAACTTAAATGTAATAGCGTTTTCACACGTCTACATACCATTTTGGTGCAATGCAGGATTCCGATTAATGGCGCATGTGTCTGAGGGCATGTTGATAACGAGCATAATTTAATGATGACTTACTAATGGTAATATAGAATAATAAAAATAAATATGTTTACATACGCAAAGTCCCAAAATAGATATAAATGCTTCATGGGTGCCGTTGTACACACCATAAACACCAAGACTCGAACCAATTTTATGTAAGCTCTATAAATTTTGGTCCCGGTACGAGGATCGAACCGTAACCCTCTAAACGAACGGTCGCCACTGACCGCTGGATAAACCGTCGCAATCGACAAGAGAAGAATCATTACTGTTAGAAACTTTTTGCTTAGTTGAAATGCTTTTCTCCTGAACAATTCTTAGTCATTTGCCTTATTTCATAAAATCTCAAATTCGAAAAAAAGTAACTTACTACTACTAAGTACCAATTAACTCTTACATGCATTATATTAATTTGGGCAAACATATAAACTGCCTGTAAACGATCAAAAACGCTTTGTATAAAATTTTTGCACATAAAATTAATTTAAGACTCAGATGTTTGAGCAGTTTCAGCGTTTGGATTTCAAGGAACAAAGCGACATAAAAGGAAAAAGCACCATTTTTGTGGATTACAAACCTTAAAGCATTTGTCGTGCTTAACGATCAGCAGCTTAGCGTATTGTTCCAAGCTGATGCAAATGAGGGCAATTTCTACGATAAGGTTATCGTTTAGATTGGCAAACACATTAGTGTCACTTTATGTATGAAAAATGGATACACTGATGCACCATAATGCTGTAATACGATATGGCAATGATACTTTGTACTGTTACCATTAATGCGATACAAATTTGCGTTCTAAACAAAAAAATAAAAAAAACAAACATTAGGTTTATATTTGTGGTTATATGAATTCAAACCCAGATTCAAGTGAAAATGAACAGACTAGAGGTATCTAGATCGTCGGTAGGTAGATCGTCTCTCAGCTGAAACGATAACGCCTAATAGAGCCTAAAATTGTTTTAATTTCTTAAATAATATGTGTATACCGTCAGTCAGCAGCAAATTAATCAAAACAAAAACAGAGTAAGATATACATATTTTTTTAACCGACTTTGAAAAAAGGAGGAGGTTCTCAATTCGTCCGGATTTTTTTAAATGTATTTTCATTACGCTTACACTCACAGTCCCACACTAGGTCAGACAATGTGTTATAATCTACTATAAACCTGTATCGTGGATACCGTTGTACACACATAACACATACACAATCACTCAGTGCCGAAACAAATATCAATAGGCCATACAAATATTTGTGCCGATGTGACGACCGTTTGAATCGAACCCGTGACCCTTCGAATCAAACGGTCATATCACACCGCTGGACCAACTGGGTTGTCAAAATCCTTACACTAAACCTAACCGTTTACCATTTACCGCAAAATATTACATAAATCAAATGCGTACCATATCAAATTGAAATTTCTGACTTTACTTGGTTTCACACCGTATAAGAACGAACATACCTACAGGTCTGCTTTAAAATCAATTAGAAAATTAGATGACCTTGATCGAAATATAAGCGTAATTTATTCTCGTAGGCGGCAATCTTGACACCTCTACTAACGATCTCTGAAATACAGGTTTGTTTTCTAATTACAGTTTGAGACATATTTAATTACGAAACCGTTATGAAGTTTAACATTAATCAGCCTAAAGACGCTACTCCACAGCTGTGCACGAATAAGCTACGGTTGCTCAGCTTCTCTTCAAACTGTTTGCTATATGAATTCAGTAACGGAAGGATCAAAAATTACTAAAATACTAAGTTTATTTAAAAATGCAAATATATGAGTGAGGCGGCGAATATATTTTTTAAAAATTGAAGTATCTTAAAAACAAAAACTAAAAGCAAGTCAGAGGCAAGCTTTTTTTAAAAAAGTAACGCCCTTGCGTTTTTTTTCCAGTAATTTCGAAGAATTAAAACATTAATATATTTGTTTATAAATAAAGTCATATTTATTTGATTTTAAAAGAATTTAATTATAAAAACAATAGATGAATAACTCTATGGCTGCGTGGTAGCTTTTTCACTGAGAATTTCAGACACAGTATCGTACGTCATGAGTTTGTATGAATATTGTTCATATTCAATTGTAGGTGTGGACTAGATCAATACTCGCATGACCACTCGGATGTGTTTCCTATACGACTCGTAGCTGTATACATTTTACATATGGCTACGTATAATACGGATAAATGAACTGTAGCATGCTACTTTTGTTAGCCCTTAACTGCACCAGTAACAGATACGACGTGTGTAGCAGTGGGAAGGCGCCTTAATCCGCCCATACACGGGCAAGAGCGCTTTAAATGGCTTTATGACAAAAGTCTCTAAAATAAATATGGTTGATTTTTATCTTACGGTTTATCATTCTTGTTTGTATTTCACCGACTAAGTATTTAATGAAATAATATATGTTAATTGCTCAAATGTTTCGAAATCAACCAAATTCGTGTTAACCTACCTACTTAAAAAGTGAAATACGTGTGTAAAAATACCAGAGTACCTTCTATTATGTTTAATTCAAAACCTCATTAGTCAACTTTTTAACTCTGACAATGTTTGGTACATAAAATATTTTGTATTAACAAATATGACTTATTGATCAAACGGCCACCCTTGAGACCTACCTAGACCTAGTTATGTCTTTGTGATAGTTATTACGGGGCCATACATAACCATCTAACTGAAACACGATAGTGCTGAACAATACAATTCGGCGGATGTTAGGAAATGCGGTGGTGCCTACGCGATCGAGCTACTGCAATGGAATTCTACCACCAGTAAAACGAAACACATGTATAAAGACGATATTTTAAATCAATAAAAAGACAAGAAGCTAAAACTTTACCTATATTATAAACAAACTTCACCATTCCATTTAAGAGTTCTTTTCTGTAGTTTTACATTAAGTACTTACATACAATACTTATAATTATAAGTTATATTTATCTAAAGCGTAACTTCACGCCTGTAATCCCCGAAAGGGTAGGCAGAGCATTCAAGCACACATGCAAACACCCACGATTCGCCGGTTACGTTTTGGTCCATGTAACAGGTGGCGAGCCTGTTGACATCTCGTGGCACATTACCAAACTTCGAGGTACTGGGAAATTTCCAGAAAATGGAAAAATCCCAATAGAACCAGATATAAAAGACTTTACACCATTATCTCTGATAACCCCTTTTCCCGGGAATCGAACCCAGTGGTAGTAGAGGCCTGCTACCACTAGGCTACCGAGGCAGTAAATCTATCAAATTTATCTATCAAGAGCTATATTTTGGATATGCTCGAGGGCGTCAGATTAAGATCTTGCACACTGTTGAATATCTTTACCAAATCTAAGCTATATATAGGATCACACCCTTACGGCAGTCGATGAATTAAAATTTTCAAAAAGCGGCATCGTACCGTCCTTATTTTGAAACCGGCAGACATTTGGATAAAACCTTCGTGAAAATACTTATATATGTATAAAAAAATTGATAAGGGCGCGACCTAATATATAGTACGATTCAGATTTGGTAGACATACTCAATTGGGTACAAGGGACGCGTTCGACTAAATTCAAAAATCCTCTTGGGACCCCCTACTACATCTAACAAATACGTACATATACTGAGACTTTAAACCTATCATTATTTGTGAAAGTAGTGATATTTATAAAAACAATGATAAATGTCTGCCCATTTACTAAGATATTTATTTTTTTAAGATGTTTAGTAAGATGTTTGATTAAGATGATTATTTATTTGATATCGTGGAATATTAAGAAAGCAGGAATAATTGGACATGATTTTTCCATAATCGAAGTCACGATGTAATTCGATAGTATTTGCTAACAAGGATATCGTGCCCACATTAAATTATTTATCTTTACTTGTATTTAATAATTTGAGATATTTTATGTAATGATAGCGGCAAACAGGCATGGAGTACACGAAAATGGTATGTAAATGCTGCAGCTTAAAAACATCTATATAAATATAGAGATCAGAATCACAATCAGAAATTCTTTTGGGTGACAAGCACCGCTTATGACGCGTCAAAAACAAACAAAATAAATTAAAGTGAACAACAGTAATTGTTGTGTAACTAAATAGAATATACTAATGTAAAGTAAGTCCCATAGATATTAATGTAAATGCGTTGCCACTATTGACACAGTAGAGAGATATTGAAGTCTAAGTTGTTATACCCCTATACCAGAAATTAGAGAGTCGTACTCTACCTGACAGGAAACCGATAACGCTGAACATTACCTATAAATAGTTTTGAGGTAATCAAAAAAACTCTTTTCCCTCCCCCTTATTTCCTAAAATAGTAAGTCTAAAATTTTGAAAAAATAAAATTAAAAAAATAGCTCTTCACCTATAGATAGGAATTTTTAAAGCAATCTATGATATTAAAGGTAACGTAAAAAAATATAGTTATACCTATCAAGATATATTTAGATTAAAATTGTATTTTATTTACTTACTTAAAGAGTTGATTTAAACTCTTAATAAAGTAGGTAAAGTTATTTCTCGTCAGTTAAATAGTCCATTTATAATCAGCTAACCTGAAATACCGATTCAAACTGATTCCTTTTTCAACTCCGCAATAAACCAAATCCGGTTTACAGATTCGGATATCAAACGTACTTTTTGAGTTGTTTTACTTTATACGGTGGTAATGTAAAATAATAAAATAGTCATTTGAAGTGTTTCACACTTTTGAACAACTGTTATACTCGTAGTACCTTAAATCGACACCGATAAAATTTCGAATTTCGAAAGAGAGCAAGAAGTATTTTCCTGGTGTTTATTTGTACTGCTTGATATGGATGACACTGGTGGTAGAGCTCTGTTGATGGAACTCGCGGGCGTACACACCACAGCATTACCTAATCTATCTACCGCTAAATGGTAGTGTTCAGCAATACCGTGTTGCGCTAAGATTTTTTATATTTTTATGTCATGAAAGTGGCAAACAAGCTAGCACTTACACAAAGACCAGAGCTTATAATGCAGATGCGTTACCACTTCTGAGGCCTAAGGTGTTATGCCTCTGTGCCGGAAATTACAGAGCTATATATTGCCACCTGACCGGAACACGATAGTGCTGATCACTACCATTTGCAGCAGACAGATTAGGTAAATCGGTGCTGTCTTCGCTCTCGAGCTCCTACGCTGAAACTCCTACCACCAGTAAAATATCTTCGGCTAAACACAGTTTATTGATATATTCGGGATATTTGGTAATGTTCCGAGATACCAATTATAGTAATTACTGGCGTAGCATAAGCAATGCGTTTACTTTGAGGTGCCGGGCTTTTTTGTGTCCATGGTCTAGATTGGACACTTATCATTAACATGGACTGAATTTCCGTTATGTATATACGTTATTTACATTAACAGCATACATTTTCTTTGATTTTAATTACCTGAGTGCATGAGTCTGTGATTTCGATCTAGAATAGTGAAAGTAGATTATTTTAGGCGTAGAATCTAAAATAAGGTAGAAAGTAAATGCCAATCAGTTGTTAATACTTGACACACGGTTGTATCACAGTCTAAAGAAAACGAACGTGTTAGTGGTTTATGTTAGTATAGTATTTTTAAATATGTAACGTAACTTCAGGTCTGTATTCCTCGAAGAGATAATCAAAGGTAAAATTGATAATTTATCAGTGATTTACTATTCTAAACTATCGTAAATACCGATCGCTTGAACCAATTAATATTGGATTGATTCATCATTTACGAAAAAGTCATAAATATTCACTAGATTTTATTGAGGCAATCTAATAGATGCATTTAGTATTTACCTATTTGATTGTTTTATTTAAATCATAAATCTATTACAAAATTTATACATTTCCAAATTAAAAAAATACGTAATAATGTAAAAACTTTTACGAAATTGCATAAAAAACAGATAAGAAAACTAGGTATGCTAAAAATTTTGTATCACAATATTATACAACACCGGTTATTGCGTCCAGTTTCATCCGATTGAGAACTTCCGCAAGTCTCAAATTATAAAAGTTTCAAATCTAATTAAGGCTGGGTTACATTATCTTACTTTAGCTTTAACGAGCATCTGAAGATTCGGGCATTCCAGCAGCTTCCGTATTCGGGAAGCTGCCGGTGGAGTCGCGGCAGTATACGTAAGATTTTCCGTGACTCCGTAACAAAAGGCGCCGAGGAGGAACACTGCGGGGTTTGAGTGAATAAGAGTCTACGAGAGTACGATGGGTTTCCCCGCGTAAACAAACGCTTTAACAGACTTGTCAAAGTACCGGTTGAACAAAGAGTAGGTATCTACCTTTTATACCAACCAAGTACCTACATTTTTAAGTAGATCGACTATTACTCGTAAACTTGTAGAGTATACTAATCTGTGATAGTTTTTCTTTAAAACTCATTACATGTCTTATCACCACCATGATTTTTTCACGCGTTGAAATACCGCCGCGCCGTTTGGCTGGTAGAAAAGAAACACTTGAGCCTAACAAAAATTCGCATTTTGAGAGGTTAATATTTCGCAAACGGTTTGATCGTGAAAGTATTTTCTCAAACACACAATATTTTTAAAGACCTATTCAACAATAACTGAACGATAACTCTATGAGGTGGTGTAAAAAATACCGACTTACCTTACGTGTAGGGAAGGTACCTTAAAAATATTTTTGAAGATTATATTGTCTGACTTTTCCACATATCTAATAGGTATGTGTATTCGTGCCAAATTATAGCTTTCTGGTACTAATAGTCTACAAGTATAGCTACAGACAAATGCATGAGTGATCTAAAAAGGTTCCGGTTTTCATTTTGATGTACGGAACTCTAAAAAGTGTAAAAACTTAACGGATACAAGTTTTCATCAACACCTTCTTCAACCAAACAACGAAACAACTAACGCATGCCGACACTCTCCGTGGCGCCCTGTAATATGTTTGGAATTGAACGGCCAATTTATATAAAATCCCATTTGTATGAAGAAGGCGTATGATATAGATCCGTTAGCACTTTCATTTTCCTATCTGAATGTCGATCACGGATGTCTATAGATTAGAAATGGTTGTTCCGCTTCTACACGTCAGCTGATGTCACCGGGAGAACATGACATGTTGGCTCTAAATGTAAATTCACGTCTTTATTCTCCGAAAAGGTAGGCAGAGGTGCATTGGATTCCCTTGGAGCTTTTGGGCAATGAAGACCCTTAGCACTTTTTTAGAGTTCCTTAGCTTAATTTTTCCATGTTCATCTGTCTATCCGCAACAGATGGAGATGTCAGGGGCTTTAATTTGGCATGGAATAATAATATACATTTTAGTAAGACCGACAAAATAAAATCATGAAAAGCATTTTATTTTTAGAAAGATTACGAAGAACTATCACAGTTAATTAAGCTTTAGAACTTTATGAGTAACAGTCAATTAACTAATTAATAGTGGAAATAACGGTACACTACATTATACGTGGCCCGATACGCACTGGGCCAACACTTTTTGTTTTTGTATGTCACAAAAATTTCAAATGTCTACTTAATTTGCAGCAGGAACTTGTTATTCGAATGATTTTTTTCATTTCAAACATTCAAATTTAACTGTAACTTAACAATTCAATTAGTCCCCAATACTATTTTGAATCAATAAATACTTTGAATTAAATTAATAAATACACTAATTGACGAGTATAATTAGTTCTTTATTTATTTTAATACTAGCTGTGCCCACGACTCCGTTCGCGTGGGAGTCGAAATACTCGCGGTTTTAACGTTATTGTAATATTTTTCGTTGCCGATCCTATTCATCATCATCAACAGGCCTCCTCGAAAGATTGACACAATGAACGGTATTGGGCCACCCTCATCCAGCGATTGCCCGCGACCGTCACCAGGTCGTCGGTCCCTCTTGTCGGAGGCCTGTCTACGCTTTGTTTTCCGGAACGCGGTCACCACTCAAGAACTCATCTGCCCCAACGGCCGTCAGTTCTTCGAGCTATGTGCCCTGTCTTTGGTTCTCATGCGGATCTCCTCGTTCCTGATTCGATCTCGCAGATAAGCTCCAAGCATCTTGCTCTTGCTACTGCTCTTGCTCTAGCTTACTCTTGCTCATATCAGCCTTATTCCTAAGGTACATTTGAAGTTCTCGGTGGCCGAGAGACAGCGGAGTAGTGAAGTAGGATCTTTAAGTTCAGTTCTCACCAATGATATTCTACACAAGGACACCGCATTTACGCGACGGCAAAAGCACACCGCGGACACTCCGCCAAAATTCCACTTAATTTGGTCCCTATTACACAGACATCAATCAGTGACGTGCACCTGTGCGCGTAGCACGTAGAAAATACCAACCGTCGCCCATAAGAGGGGAAGAGATTGGGTGATGCGGGGAAATCGGGCGGAACGTCAAAGTGTCCATTCTATGTAGTATTATTACATATTCTCTGGCAAAAGTGAAGATCTCTGCTTAGATGCGATCTAAGCACACTTTCTTCTTAGTCGTGTATAAATCGCGAAGCCGCAAGGATGTCATAAAAAGTGCTAAAGTAATACCTTAACCCTTAACGACGCGTGACCTACCACCGGCAAATCGATGTTTTTTATAAAAGATTACACGAGATAAAGTGTACAATAGGTAGTAAAACCATTGAATTTTTAATAAATATCAAAAATTGTTGACAAGTATAGTCTTTTCTTTCTCTCACGCGCGTTGGAAAGAGACGGGGGATATGTCGCGACGGGAACATAGTCAGAAAAGATAAATGTGTTTATAATTAACACAATAAAATGCCATTATTTTCCAATTAAATAAGATACAGTCAAAAAGAACTTTATAAAAACGGAATTTATTTATTTCTATGGCTGCAAACTACGCAACTGCAAATATACTACAATTAAACAATATTAAATAATCTTTAAAATTTAGATTGCAAAGAAAATTAACCTAAATTTCTAACCATTGCAAAACTAACGCATTCTTGGAAAAAAAATTAAACAGTTATGTATGTCTACATATCAAGTTATATTTTTTTATTTTTACATAAAAATATATATTTCACGCTATACTAATATCTTTATTACCTTGCATATTAAACTCAATTTAGTACATTATTTCATTGTATACTTTCTAAAATTATACATATTTATTATATTAAAAAAACTTATAACCGACGTTTTTTTATATACAGGTTAAAGGCGACCTTAGTCAACTTCCTGGACTTTCAAATTTTCTGTAACCACCAGCGACTTGGACAAATCAAACTAGTCAATCTTATCTGTGTCACACAAAAAAGAAATAAGAACCTAATACATCTATTTGCATAATTTTAACTTATTACGTACTAAACAAAATAATCAGTTCAGTTGTAATTATTATCCAATATAATAATATCGTTTGTATGTATATATCTTCACGCCAGGTCACTAACGGGGTAGGCAGAGAGTGTAGAGCGCCAGATATCCCGGTTCTGACATACCTCTCGTTCCTCGTCTACCTTCATCATTCTCTTCATACATGGACACCGATAATATCGTTTGTGTAATCTATTATATAAAAATGCAACCCGTTTTCCTTAGTCACGGCATCACGCGTGAATGGCTGGACCGATTTGGCTAATATTGATTTTGAATGATTTTTGGAAGTCCAGGGAATGTTTAAAAGGTAAGAAAATATGAAGAAATTGAAGGGAAATAGTAAAAACCACCATTTCATTTTCCCATACAAATAGTCCGTATCTATCAAACACATGTCATATTTTCATTCTGAGGCAATACGAAGTTTGCCGGGTCAGCTAGTAAATTAATAATTATACTATTTTATAATCATCGCCATACGGTACATACGGTTTCCTAAATTTTGATACAGTGACACCGTAGAGCAGGGCGGTCTGCAGTCTGCATTGAGCAACACGGGCCACCGGCCGCGTCGGACTGGAGGGGAGTAGCCATAGCGTTTATTACCGATGCAAAACAGTCTGTAATTTTTTGCGGGGGGAAATGCGTGCGACACACACGCACACTACGAAAATCGTCTATTACTAAGAAACTCACACCTTGACTTTAATAAAGTACAGAAACAATTTCACGCACATATTTAAACATCTAGGCGACAGGTATAGGCCCATTTGGGCTTGTACTTTGACAGAGAGGAAAGCCTGCATATGGCTACTCCCCACCGGTGTTGCTCTATGGCAGTCTGTGATCACATAGCGGACAAACCAACTCATTATATTCGGTTTGACAAAACTCGAATACTCGCTACAGAACACAGACCAATTCCAAGAACGGTTCGCGAAGCTATTGAGATTAAAAACATCCAAATTTTCAGTAGAGAAGATGGTTGGCGATTGTCACCAACATGGGATCCAATACTCAGTAGAATTAAAGCCCAACCGCAACAGTCTGTGAGATCTCAAGATAGTAACTTTTGTGTTAATATACAATGTGTCCCAGGGATAAGTGACCGCCCGGCGTTTTTTGTTTGATTTAGCAAGTCAATAAACAAAAAGACTGAAGAAAGATGTAAAAACTTAGGAAATATCATTAAACACTGCAGCACGTCACGCGTATTCACAAAAAAACAAAAAAATCGTTAAAAAAAATTCCAAGGCCGGTAAGTATCGGTCCGGTACCGGTTCCATATTATCCTTAATTTTGTACAAATATTCGAAAAAAGCCGGACGGTCACTTATCCCTGGGACACGTTGTATAGATCATATACGTCTATTTGATTCATGATTAGATCAATGAACAACTTGCATTCTATAAAAATAATTATAGTAACTAACGGTCGGTTACTTAAACAAACGTTGACGCGGACGTTTTAAGAAAGAATGACAGGCCAATGTTACAGGCCTGTTACTGATAATTATCTGATAGACAGACCCAAAAAGTCCAAGGTCATGAAACACGATATCCGCCACACTGTGATGAATGAGTCGCGTAACTAATGGACACCTTAAAAGAACCATAATTCGTAATGCACCTGCGGTGTTACAAATACCATAACACCGTCATTCATCAAGTTATATCGAATAAGGTTCGAACTGATTACAGGAACAAATTTTAATGTGTTTGGTTCATTGAAAAGATATATTATATTGTTATGGTCGGACATTGAGACGTCACGCAGTTTTATGTAGTTACCGTTTTAAGTTTTTTAGGTTCTTACTGGTGGTAGAGCTCCAGTGACGGAGCTCGCGTACGTAGGCACCACTGCATTTTCTAATTTACTTGCCGCTAAATGGTAGTGTTCAGCATTATCGTGTTCCGGTCAGGTGGTAATGTACGGCCCTGTAATTTCCGGCACAGAGGCATAACACCTTAGGCCTCAGGAGTGGTAACGCATCTGCATTTTGACCTTTGTCTTCGTGTAAGTGTCTATAGGCTGCAGTCATCACTTAACATCAATATGAACTGTATACTTGTTTGCCGCTACCATTACATAAAAAAAAAGTAATTAAAGTGGTAAATATGCAAGCTGTTAACATAATTACGTGGATAATATATTATGCGGCATATACCTAGATACTATCTGTTCTAGGTTTTTGGATTATTGACTTTTTGAGGGAAGATATTATATTCTCCTCTATGGCACATTTTCACTGGTGGTAGAGTTCATAGTCTAGGAGCTCGAGGGCGTAGACACCATCGCATTATCTAATCCGATTGCCCGGTGAAGTAGACTGGTGACTTCGTCTCGAGGCGAATATTATTGCGGTAAAGGTATTAGGCATTGGAAAGCGGTTTTAAAAACGTGATGTAGTGTGAGTCGTACTCGCGCACGAAAGGTTCCGTACCATCATCTATATAAGAAAATCACGTTTGATAAATTCAAGTTTCTACCTTTATATTAACATAGAGTAAAAAATACGTTTGTTGTATGGAAGCCCCCCTTTAATATTCACTTTATTTTATCATATATTTTATAATATTCAACAAAATATACTGTAAAAATTTTAAGCGTCTACCTGTTACAGTTATTTTTACCATGAGCAAAGACACGAAAAAAAAAACACGTTTATTGCATGGAGACCCCATTTAACATTTTCACTTTTTAATTTTTGTATATTTATGTTGTTATAGCGGGAACAAAATAAACATAATTTGTGAAAATTTCAGCTTTCTAGCTATCACGGTTCATGAGACACGTGGCGACAGACAGACAGACAGCGGAGGCTTAGTAAGTAATAGGGTCCCGTTTTTACCTTTTAGGTACAGAACCCTAAAAAATGACAACACTTTCCCACGCCAGAACCTTTAATACAATAATATTTATTTTTAACTTTACAGTTAGTTTCTAAGTAATGAATGGGCGTAGTGTCTTTCCACTGAATATATATCCTTGTTATTTCTTATTACCTTCAGACCTTAATCTACTTTTTAAATAGTAATGGAATTCCGTATCATAAATAAGCAAGTTCACATGTACATGCAACAATTATTTATTTCGTAACAATTTATGTCTGGGCGAGGGCAAGGGCGTGGGCGCACGCACAATATAGTTAACACGTGTCGTACCAGTACCGAAAGGATCATCTGCAGGTACAAAAGTTGAAGAATATAGACCTGTTGCAGTTCTCTCGACGCCAGCAAAGGTGTTCGAATCTGCTATACAAAAATCCTTACACTCTCAGGTAAAGGCACAGCTTTCAGACGCACAACATGGGTTTAGGCCAGAGCGAAGTACTACGACCAACTTACTTTCGTACCTATCTGATATGATACCTGTAGTGGATGGAGGTGGGCAAGTAGACGCAGCTTACTTCGACTTCAAAAAGGCATTTGACCTCGTAGATAATGACATCCTGCTGAGGAAGTTTGCGAGCGTCGGCTTTACCTCCCATCTGCTGAGTTTATTTGCTAGTTATATGAGAGATCGGAGACAGTACGTAGAATGGGCAGGGTGTAGATCTGAGTCATATCATACATGGTCTGGTGTGAGTCAGGGTTCTAATCTTGGGTCGTTAGCATTTCGTTTAATGATAAATGATCTGCCAAGAGTGGTCAAGGAGGCAAAGTGCTTGCTATTCGCGGATGACCTGAAACTCTCTTTAGCAATAAAGAGTGTGGAGGACTGCGAGAAGTTACAGCGAGACATACTCGTAGATAGGGTAGTGGAGTGGAGTAATGTCAATAAATTGCAGTTTAACACCTCCAAATGTGCCATCATGAGTTTTACCCGTAAACATACTTCACTCCAATATAATTATAATGAGGAAAATATGACGAGAGTAGACGAAGTGCGGGATTTAGGGGTCCAATTTACCCCAGATCTTTCGTTCCGGAACCACATTACAAATATTTGCAAAAAAGCATTTCGTACATTAGGGTTCACTCTAAGAACGGTAAGCGATTTTACAAATATGGACACTATAATGGTTATTTTTAATGCTTCGAAGTCTGCTGGAGCATAATGGCGTCATATGGTCCCCACATGAAGCTAAATACATTGGCATGCTGGAAAACATACAATATAAATATCTTAGATTTTTATATTTTAAAATGTACGGTGTGTACACGTCTTATCCGCTTAAATATCCTAAATTATTCGTTTTAGGGATGGAGTGTTACAAAGAACTTAGGGTCAGGCGGGAATTCGCATTGGTCTTATATATTTTTAAAGTACTGATAGGCAGGGTACATAATGCTGAAGTATTGAGCGTGGTAGGGTTATCAGTTCCGGACAAATGCGTGTGGCGACGCAAGATGCCGAACTTACTGGTAGTGCCGCACGCGCGCACCAACCTACTCAAGGCAGCACCCCTGACGCGGGCAGTCCGTATCCTCAACTTAATAGCTAAAGATATAGACTTGTTTATTTGTACTTTGAATGAATTCACAATGAACGCTATCAATATCATTGCTTATAAAATAAATTGAAACTATTGAGTATTATTATATTACATATTCTTTATTAATAAAATTTTGACGATTATGTAATTATCTTGATTTATTTGAAATGATGTTGACATATATATTATATATTATTAGTTGATGACAGATTTTTAAATTAGTTGTATTTTTTTTAATGATATAAGACATGACATGAATGTTTTTTAATTGAATTGACTTTATTAATTTTAAAATGTTATAAATTTATCTCTTTTGCTTTTCTATCGCATTGGGGAAAACCCGTAATGGTAGATTTAAGTGTGACAAATAAATAAATAAAAAAATAAATAAAATATAACTTTGGAATATCTAATATCTTCTTAACTCTCTTGGTAGCTTTCAAAAAACGTCAAACTTCTGTCGTCATTAATTTTCACAATTCTTCTCTTGTCAATGACCAATTCTATTATTTTTTTCTGATAAAATTGTGTGTATGTTATTATTAATCCGGAAAAAAAACATGATAACGTAATAGCCGAGTCCGTCGCCTCCATCAAATCTTCACAATAATTAAATTTATATAAATTTAAGAAAATGAAATCATCACTAAGTATAAAAATATTATTGTTTTATTTTTTTCACTTTCGGCAGTTTAACTTTGGAATATCTTATATCTTCTTAACTCTCTTGGTAGCTTTCAAAAAAGTCAATTTTCACAATAACAAAATTGACATAAAGGAGAAAAAGCAAAAATGTATGGATCTCCGGCCATGTATTGTACACAATATCATTAAACAGGCAAAATCAATATAAAAACGTTTTTATTGCATATTTTCACTTATTTAGCTTTGTTTGCAGTTACAGATCATTATTTGCAGTTAGAATTGCAACTCAAAACCAACATGGCGAATATGGCGGGCGATGTCATTTTGATATTTTTATTTTTAAAATTGTATTTTGATATGAGTACTTGGAGAAAAAAAGTTATATTTTCTAAATGCTATCGAAATCGATTGATCAAGCGTCGGCTGTATCACCGCCATGTAAAACATAGTTGAACATGATAAAATCGTTTGAATGAAATGTGGGTGTAACTCTAAAATATATTCTTGAATAAATTAATTGTATTTTTTTGGGATTCTTCTTTAATTTACGCATTTTTTGAGGACGTGTACGAACCAGAGCCGAGCTCGCAGCATCTCCTTTAAGGAAACGAAATCATAAACTAAGAACAAAAAATACTGCTGTTTTATTTTATTTAACTTTCACATGACCATGAGGACGAGGATCAAAACTATCTGCCTATTCAAAATCAATCCAATACATCTTTTATTACCATTTCAACGTGTCCGTCCGAATCAAGGGGCCAGTTTTAGTGATTGTATCAAAGTCAAATAAAGTCAGGTGTTATCCAAAGGTTCTGTCAAAACTTAGCGTGTTTGTAGGAATGAAGCATAGAGCAACACCGGAGGGGAGTAGCCATATGCAGGCTTTCCTCTCTGTCAAAGTACAAGCCCAAATGACCTATACCTGTCGCCTAGATGTTTGCATGTGTGCGTGTAATTGTTGGCAACCTGAAAGGCCGTGTTCCCCTTGGTAAGTACACATTGCACACATGTGGACATTGCACGCACATGCGCACTTCAGCTACTCTCAATCAACATCGCGACGCGACGCGGAGAAGCGCTTAGTTATTTTTAAGATACCCAAAGAATCATGGCAAGTTTCATACACTGATTTGTACAAAAAAAGTTAGAAAAAGGTACACGATAAAACGGATTAGAAATATTATCTAGAGATCCTAAAGAACATTATCTGGTAATTAAAATATTTTTAAATCACCGGAATAAAAATTATCTTTCCTAGCAGCAGTAGAAGCACTCCATACTAAAGTTCAATTTCAAACTTTTTATTCCGGAGAGTAAACAATATTTGAAGTATCAGGAAATGTTGTTTAGGTTCACTGGGTAATATTTCCATGCTGTTTTACCGTGTACCTTTTTTTAATTTTTTCTGTACAAATCTTGCCATGATCCTTTTTAAACTCGCAAAAATGTACATTCATAATGGTGAAAGAATTTTTTAAATCGGTCCAGTAGTTATTGAGCCTATTCCAAACAAATAAAAAAAACATATTACCTCTTTATAATATTAGTTTAGACTATCTGTTGCACGCGGTTTCGCTCGCGTGGATGTCGTTTAAAAAGTAACCTATACTCTTTCTCTAAGTCAACTCTATCTCTGTACCAAATTTCATTAAAATCGGTTCGGTCGTTTGGACGTGAAAAGGTAACAGACAGGCAGACAGAGTTACTTCCGCATTTATAATATTAGTATGGATAGTAGGGATTTATGTTCAGGACTATCGTGGACGGGTTAGACGGTAATGTATTATGTAATAGCAAAACTAAGGCTTCAGCGAGGGACCAATACGACGCTCTATGGTCAGACTTACTGACGAGAAGATAATAACGAGGTGAGGTGACCTATCAAAGTCCACTGATCCCAGTGGTCCCGAGTTCAAGTCCCGCCTGAAGTCAAATTTTTCTTTCCACTTTTCTTCAAAAATACTTCACTCGCATGTATCATTGCGAAAAACACTATATAATAAAATAAAAATGCATTGCTAAATTTTGTAATGCCCATGTTTCACCAATAGCACAGACATCAATATATTGACAGTTTATTTTAATTTAATAATACCCATACAATTATCTCTATAAAATAATTGTGTACCTGTTAATTTAATATCGATAAAATTGATTTACAGTGTTATTATCTCTTCAACGCTGTCCATTTGTTGCCTAAGCTACGTTAGTCCATTGATAGATAATCCAGGTCAATCTGTCATAGTATTGAACACTAAACTAGTGCAAACACATCTCGACCTCACCTTGTGATCGATTCAATTAAACATAACTCGATTTAACGTACGGTACAATCAAGTTCTGAATATTAAGCTATAGTTAAAAACTCTACTCTGTTGCACCACGATATTTGTTAAAGTTAAAGTTATTGTAACCTTTCACATCTTTTATTTATTTATTTATCAAGTCTTTATTGTCACAATACACATACAATATTGTTACAAATGGCGAACTTAACGCTAAGAGCGTTCTCTACCAGTTAAACCATTACTAGTATAGAAAGTTATATGGCGGTATTACAACACAACAGACATACAGAGCATAATAATAATTCATACTTAGTATAACTAGTACATACAAATGTATACACATTTATTACATAAATAGAATAAAGATACAATTTACACATATGTATATATATAGATATATAGATATATATATAAATAAATATAATATGAAATATATGCATATAATCATGTTGATGATGATTACAAGGTATTCAAATGATTATCGTAAAAGATAGATCTTGAGGTTCTTCTTAAACGTAAATTTTGAGTTAGACCTACGAAGTGTATCCGGCAGCGCGTTCTTTGTCTAACTTTGACAGATTTCTTTAAGTGAGAGAAGGATGTGAAATGTCACAATAACTTTAACTTTAACACATATCGTGGTGCAACCCAGGCCTAGGTTCGGTAACAACAATATATATGTAAAAGTTATGGTTCTTGTCAAAAATAATAACAGTAACGTTTACTTTAGTAGTGACTGCGAAATGCGTTGCATCAGCGTATTTTTTGACGTAACTTCACGCCTGTAATCCCTGAAGGGGTAGGCAGAGGTAAATGCATGCATTCAAGCATACATGCAAACACCCACGACTCGCCGGTTACGTTTTTGGCCCATGTAACAGGTGGCGAACCTGTTGCCATCTCCGGGCACATTACCAAACTCCGAGGTACTGGGAAACTTTCAGAAAATTGAAAAATCCCAATAGAACCAGAGATAAAGGATTTTAAACCGTTATCTCTGATAGCCCCCGACCCGGGAATCGAACCCAGGACCTCCAGCGCAATAGAAGTGGCCTGCTACCACTACGCCACTGAGGCAGTTTTTAAGCATAGTTAAAATTATCAGGGTTGACAGATACTGTCTTCAAATCTGACAGATAATTGAGAACAATGCTACAGTTACACATGCTCATAAACAACATGATTATTAGCATGCTTGCAAACAAGCATGGTAATGCGCGACAAAATAAGCGTGATTATTATTAGCAATGTCTCGACACACATGCTACTAAGGAGCAATTGCTTAAAGTATATGTATTAACCAGCGCTGATCGGCTACTTACGGTTAGCAGTTAAAGTTATGACGTCATTTAACAATTTTAAAATGGAGCAACTTTTTATTTTACTTAACCGGTCCTTTGACAAATTGCTAAAGTAAGATGAAGCAACCTAGCCTTTTTAGTTTTTATACTAAGTTATTTTTATGCGACAACTATTTGTCTCTGCTTATTCGAAAGAAGGTGTCATCACTAGCCTTTACCCTCAATAGTTTTATTACCGACCTACCTCGACCAAATGAGTCGAGTACGTAATGTACGAAGGTAGAGTCAAGAGACTTCGGAATCGGCGTACTTACATGCACAAAGAAGTTTCAGGTGATACAAACCCATTGCAAATAAGATTTTATCGCTACACTTGTAAGGCACCGACAGACGTGATCTACCGGACATTTCTTTTTTCTATGTGAGGAAGGTGGCAAACAAGCATGCAGCACACATTGATGAGTGATGACTGCAGCCTGTACATATCTACACAAAAATGCAGATGCGTTGCCACCCCTGAGACCTAACCCTATGACTCTGTAATAATTATTACGGGACCCACAAATTTTCAACTTAGCTACACTAAATAAATAAAACCTTTTTACAAATTTATAAAATTATGAGATTAGTTCTAAAATCTTTAAAAATCAACACTACGTTCAGGTCGCTTTTCAGAATCCGTGGTCTTGGGCAGACTAAAGTGACATTTGTCTAACAAGAAGATACCCTTTAAGTTCAAAAGATCCTTAAGGGTATCCTTGAAAATTTATCAATATATCACTTAATAACACGGTAACCAGCTCTAATACCCGAAACAGTTCTTGATTTTATAAACAGTAACCAATAATTCTAGTTTATATTATAGTAGGTATCATAACAAACAACTTATGTAAGTCTGAACCTGGCGAATCAACATTTGATTGCGTTAGTAAATTTCAAAGTGAAATAGTAATTTAAATTGTAAATACGTCAATAATTAAACACAAGGTCCCAACGGATATGTTAAAATTGCAAGGGTTAAAGAGAGAGGTCGCTTAAAAAATATATTTTGTGTATTAAGTTCGTATTGTTATGCGGAAACAAAAACTAGCTATATACTAGCGTCTAGACTAGACGATTAGTTTGTTCGACCAGCAACCTACACCATTTTCTCTCCCATGTACTTTGGGAGTATTTATTATTATGTATCTCTCACGTCAGCACGGGGTATTTAATCGGATCTTAGTGTGTAAACACACTATGCCGAAGCTACACGACGGAAGTTCGGCGGCTGATTTTACGTATTTGGCTGACATGACACACCATAAGTGCCGAACTTACGATGCAGAACTTCAGTTCAGTATGGTGTGTGTCGGCATAGTGTGTGAATTCAGCAATCGAACTGAATTTACGCTGTACGCTATAACGCAGCGTAATTTCGACATAGTGTGTCGTCAGTAAATCAAATAGCATTGCAGGCGTAATAGTGCCAAACTTCTGTCGCGTAGCTTCGGCATAGTGTGTTTACACACTTAGTTAGGCTTGCGCGGAAACATGGGTCCAACACGTGGGAGGAGTTGCACCGGTTTTACCATCGCAAGAAAGTGAAATCGGTTCCCGGGCTTCCCCGTTATAACCCTATTAGACACTTCCATCCCCGAATTTATAGTTCTTACAGAAATTTTGAGAGACCTGATACTGAGTCCCGGCATACGGTGGACGAGGCAGTGCCCACTTCTTTTGAAGGAACTCGCATGGTTGGTGTCGCTACACACCAACAGCTCGCCACAAGCTGTATTCCAGTTAGATGGTAACTTATTGCCCCTAACTATTTCAGAGGCAAAACAATTTAGACATAGGAGTGGCAACGCATGCACATTTTAATCTCCTGTTTCGTTGTGGATGTCTAAAGGCTACTTCCATAAGATAAAAGAAGTACATCCAAAACTACCACGTGAATCACTCTATCTACTACTGAAATAGCAAAAAAATCTATTTTAAAAGGCTATTACACGACACGGTATTCAGGGTCAGGCAGAAAGGGTGGGCGAGGCCTCACGCCGGGCTGCCGCTTATTACACTATCCGGTCGACAGCGCCCTAACTCAATTACAGTACAAATACACGGGCCGCTCCGGTCGCCCTAATTAGGGCCCTCTCCTAAATGTTATTACATTATCCTTACCCTTGCTATCGTAGCCTAAATACCGTGCCGTGTAATAAGTCTTCACTTTTTTTTAATTCATGCAGGTAGAGAGACAGCCACGACATTGGGACTTTGTTTTAAACGAGTGATAATAAGTTGTGATATTATAACTGTTCTATACCTACTGCACTGCGGCCTTAGGTTGTCACATAGCATTATAATAATTACTCCATAGTTGACAACAGAATTTAAGTTACTCAACGCTGTAATTGACCGCAATAAACATGTAATGGTTTAAAGTGGGTTGGTGTTACTGAGTATTTGCTAAAATTTCACATTGACGGCAAAATTTTCCAATTAAAATAGTGACGGTTGGAATGTGTGATTGGACTTGTAGGATAATGAAATGCATAACGTAATATTAACTTGAGGGTCGCGTCAATTTCACATACTTAGTTTATGGTTAGATAGTTGGCAGCCGAGGTATGTCATCATGGTCTTTGATCAACATTTTAACCAGTAAAGTGGAAATAACAGTTTAGAGTTGAACAAATACTATCTAAAACACTCACCCCCTTATTCATAAACGTATTTCAGGTAAAGTGTTGCTAAAATATCCTTCGTCTTTTTCTATTCCGCACATTTGAAAATGCAACTGACAAAGACAAAGCATTCTATAGCTAAAACGTATCTAATGTACGTTTATGGATAAAGGGTAGGTCAGTATATTTAATTTATCCAAATTTTAGAAGGTAACTGGCCGCTTGCCACTATTAAAGCGCCAATAGATACCAAACTTTTTTTTACTGGTGGTAGAGCTCCAGTGACGGAGCTCGCGGGCGTAGGCACCACCGCATTACCTAATATACTTGCTGCTAAATGGTAGTGTTTAGCACTGTCGTGTTCCGGTCAGGTGGTAATGTACGGCTCCGTAATTTCCGGCACAGAGGCGTAATACCTTAGGCCTCAGGAGTGGTAACGCATCTGCATTTTGACCTTGGTCTTTGTGTGGGTGTCTATAGGCTGCAGTTATCACTTAACATCAATGTGATCTGCATGCTTGTTTGCCAATTTGGTTACATTAAAAAAAAAAAAAAAAAAAACTGGCGCGGTGATACAACAAAAAAACCATTACTATCAGAAACCGAATGCTCATGTGAAAGAAGGGTCTCAACTAACACTTTTATGTTTTACTGTCAAACTCAACCTGTATCCTGGATCTGTATCATGCCGAGAAACCTTAAGATATCTACATATTTAATGAAATTAACATTGTATAATACTTCCGTTTTAAGAATTGCAGGATATCATTTCGTGTTACACTATGCTTATAACACAAAATATTTAGATAATATAATTGATTAACCAGGAAATTGTATGTATACAAAGTTAACACAAGGCAAACTCTATATTGAAAACCGATCAAGTGCGTGTCGGGCCACGCGCATTGTAGGGTGCCGTAGTTTTTAGGTTTGAATAATGTAATGAAATAAATAAGTATTTTCTATGGAGTTGTTCGAAATTTTCGAGTAAAATACATTGCACTTATGCATTTGAATGCTTAATAAGTCACGAGCAGATAACTATATCGAAAATTGTATTAGCACACCCCTAATATTTTTGAAAGATTTATTCAACAATATCCCATACCATATATAAAACGAAAAATAGAATATTATCCCCGCCTTACATGTAGGGGAGATACCCAAAAAAAAATTGTTTTCACGTCTTTATTCTGCCACTTTGTCGGCGTGATTAAGGTGTATGTATACTTGTGCCAAATTTGAAGTCTCTAGTACCAATCGTTTTTGCGCTAAACCGCGGACGGACAGACAGACAGTCAGACAGATATTAGGAAGCAAAACTATAAGGGTTCTTTGTTTACTACGGAACCCTAAAAATGGACCATAGAGTACAGCATAAAGTTACAAATTTTGTTTTTTTTAATTGTTTTACCCCTATCAATCAAATCACTGAACTCGGGTAACAATTTGCTAAAATTTTTTTGTTCATACTTCTATCGGAACATAGTTGGATCCGGGATTGTTTTTTTATCACATAAGATTGATAAACAAGTGTATTTTTCACGGTAAGCAAAACATCTATCTACATTTTAACAGTTTTAACAGGAAATTGCAGAAGAGAAAAAGACATTCTACACTAAGCCTGGGTTGCACCAATTTGTTAAAGTAAAAGTTATTGCAACATTTCACATCCTTCTCTAACTTAAAGAAATCTATTAAAGTTAGAGAAGGATGTCCAATGTTATAACAACTTTAACCTTAACAAATATCGTGGTGCAACCCAGGCTAAGAATCTTATACATTTACCACGATCTTTTTTTGTATTTGGAATGGTAATTTAACTCGGTTGCTGAGCAGACATTGCTAGCTGCTACTTCTAACACTTCAGCTGTGTTACCTTCCTTATCTACTATAACATTTGAGTACACAACTTACGGGAACACTGCAATGTTAGTGGTTAGGCCGCGGTTAGACGACGCGAAAACATTCCTGCAGCCGCCGCGCGATAGCCGCGTGTTGGCTAGGTACTTTTTTTCATTCAAATTAAACTTTATGGATTAGTGCACAATGTGCGAATTCTTAGATATAATCACGCGGCAACCACACGCGGCTTTTAATAAATAATATAAAAATACGAAATTAAGAAATATTTCCACGTCATATAAACGCGCCCTTAAGCAGTGACAAATACGACGCCAGTAGCAAATCGAGTTTTAATAATGTGAACATTGCGTACAATGACCAAGTCAATATATTCGACTATTGCCTAAAACTTAAACTGATGTATCTTCATGCCGTGTCCTTTACGGGGTAGGCAGAGAGTTAAGGCAAAATCCTGACCAAAAAAGGTACAGGCGTGGCCTGAAATAGGTAATGGGTGTATGCATTTTTTAAGATTTAGGCTGAGAGCTCCCTGCGCTCCCCGATTGCCCGGTGAAGTAGGCAGTGACCGTCACGCAACGAGTCACCTACATACGTCAATTTTTTTTTTTAAAGAATCATATCTACTACACCACTACCCCACCGTCCACTAGGTGGAAGACATTTTTGCGCTAGTGCAGTCCGTCAACCAAACGTTGGCAAATCTTTCCAATAGGCGGTAGCGAATGCAGAGTGGACAGCAGGATCTCGTGATAAAACTACCGCGACTGTGATCTCCAACCCGCAAGCCAAGCGTGGTTATTGTTGTTATCCTTCCATATGATGCCTTGAGGCAGGCCTATGTCCAACTGTAAACCTCTATCGACAAAAATTATTTTGATAATTATGACCCTTCGAAAAATAACAGCAATTTTACACAGCATCACACCGTTTCGGTCCCATACAGGATACCGATTAGCATCGGTGTTTTATATAAGCACGTTCACACGAACATTTTGTTGCGGTGTCGCCGCGGTAGTACCAAACTAATGGGAAAAACTATCAGGCAACTGGCCGCTTGATTACACAGGAACCTTAGGCGATGGTTTTTCTTTATGTAATGTAAGTGGCAAACAAGCATGCAGTTCACATTGATGTTAAGTGATGACTGCAGCCTATAGACACTAACACAAAGACCAAGGTCAAAATGCAGATGCGTTACCACTCCTGAGGCCTAAGGTGTTATGCCTCTGTGCCGGAAATTACAGCTCCGTACATTAGGCCGCCAAAGGCAAAGACATTTAAGCGTGCACGAATGTTCCGGATATGCGTAGGGCAAGATAAAACATAAGAATACCACCACCTGATATTACCGCCACTAATATTACCACCTGACCGGAACACGATAGTGCTGAACACTAGCATTTAGCGGCAATTATATTAGGTAATGCGGTGGTGCCTACGCCCGCGAGCTCCGTCACTGGAACTCTACCACCAGTAAAAGAAAAAAGATGGTAATAATAGCTATACTTGATTTATTCATATCTACATATCTTTATCTATATAAAAATCAATGCTGTTCGTTAGTCTCGCTAAAACTCGAGAACGGCTAAACCGATTTGGCTAATTTTGGTTTTGAATGATTTTTGGAAGTCCAGGAAAGGTTTAAAAGGTAAGAAAATATGAAGAAATTGAAGGGAAGTAGTAAAAACCACAATTTTATTTTCCCATACAAATTGTCCGTATATAACAAAACAAACCTTTGACACATTTCAATGTGAGACAATACGAAGTTTTCCGGGACAACTAGTATTTGATTATTTATATAAATTATTTTGGATATGGGGAGAGTTTCCCGACTGTACAGTGTAGGTATATAGAACTAAAGTAAATTACTGTTAGGTACCCGCAGAAACAGAATGCTCGTGTGATGGAAAGGTTACATGTAAAGTTATCTTGATGTTTTACATCCTTGTTGTAACAGGAAACCTAATTTGAACGTTAACACAAATACGAGATATATGAGATAAAATCAAAAACATTTCGACAAATAAGCAACAACGAATATTTGAATACAATGACAGACAGGTGGAACAGACACTAATTCTACTTTTAAAATCACAGCAGATAGCATCTATTGCATTTCTTATTATTTAAATATTTACACACAATGCGGCACCGGTCTGATGTGCAAATAAAGAGAGCAGAGTGTGTTTTGAAATTTCGTGGGAAATGACAACATTGTCCCTCGATGTGAAATGTTATTATCACGCTAAGGCAGTTATGGATTACACTAAACTACTTTTTATGTACGTCACCGAACAATGGCGGTCAAATCGTTCCAATGGGGCGGTTGTAAGTACAGTAACGCAAGATGGGCAGCATCTTATATTCTAACCCCCTTATTCATAAACATACTCGTATTTTAGCTAAAGTGTTGCTAATCTCTCCTTTGTCTTTTTCTATCCTGCGCATTTGACAATGCAACTGACAAAGACAAAGCATTCTATAGCTAAAACGTATCTAAAGTACGTTTATGAATAAGGGGGTTATATTTTATCTTGCCCTACGCATATCCGGAACAGTCATGCACGCTTAAATGTCTTTGCCTTTGGGGCGTTGCACACTTCCCTCTAAAATGGTCGAGGGGCAATGGCTGTCACATGCGTCATACTCTTGAACGGGTGCTGTTGGTGGGGACTGCTCTGTTCTGGTTTGCAGGAGCTACATCTCATTTAGTAGATAGCAGTTTATTTGCATCTATGCTATGGACATTCACTTTATTTGATTTTCACGATAATCTGTACTAGATTTAAGCTCTCATTTAAAAGAGCTCCTACTGAGTTTGTTGGGTAGCGGAGTTCTTCTCAGTAGTGACTGCACTTGGAACTTGATGAATAACTTTGATCTTGACGAATAAGTTTTTCTTTTTCTTCATTTATCATCATTGAAGGAATTGAAACATTCTGGGGTTATTACGTTTTAAGTACTTTAAATTCTAATTTTAATTTACTATTAATATACTCGTATGTTTTTGCTTTTACTATAATAATATGTAATGGTCATTCACTCTAGGTAATTTATGATTTCTTGACGTTTTGAAAGTATCTGTAAAGATCTATTCGAAATATTTTCTTTCTTTCTTTCTATTGTCCAACAATAAAACTACCGTCACTGCGATCGCCAATCCGCATACCAAGCGTGGCGAGTACGGCATATCCCTCTAATAGAAAGGCGTTGGTCCAGCAGTACAGCCCTGTAATTTCCGGCACAGAGGCATAACACCTTAGGCCTCGGAAGAGGTAACGCATCTGCATTTTGACCTTGGTCTTAGTGAGGGTATCTATAGGCTGCAGTCATCACTTAACACCAATGTGAACTGCATGCTTGTTTGCCAATTCCATTACATTAAAAAAAAGTGAACGTCTTTTGGCTGAAATGATGATGATTACTTTTTTGTTAATAAAGCGGCAGCCGATGGGGTTATTGGCCTGATTAGGTCCGAGGTGAAACGCACAGGCCAAGTAAATCGCGATGGCGGATTATTGTGGACGCCCTCTGCCCCACCTAGGGCACATAGGACATTAAGTCAAGGAAGGCAAGTCTATGGCGTACTGGTTGAAGCCCACCACTGCTACAGTGGTTTAGTCGATCCTTGGTTAAGGGATTAAGGAAGGTTCACAGGTCATACTGCAGCTTTAATTTGACTTAGAGACGAACTTTAAATGACGACCCGATTAGTCCAGCAGTGTGATACCACCGTTTGATTCAAAGGGTCGCGAGTTCGATCCCCGCACCGGGACAAATATTCGGTTGATCAACAGATGTTTGTTTCGGGTCTGAGTGTTTGTGTTGTATGTGTACAAAGGCATCCACGACACAGGTTTTAAAAAAAACCTAAGGTGGAGCTGTGAGTGTAAGCGTATTTTATTTTATTTATTTATTTAAATGCTTATTTCGATTCTCAAACTTGTCAAACCCCTTAAAAAAATTACATTTTTATTTTTTTTCTTTATTTTCCTACCTAGCAATATCACACTTAGCCTGGGTTGCACCACTATTTTTTTTTAAGTTAAAGTTATTGCTACATCTCACGTCCCTCTCTGTCTTCAACATATTTCTCTAAGTGAGAGAAGGATGTGAAATCTTACACTAACTTTAACAAATACCGTGGTGCAACCCAGGCTAACCAAGCTACGTGTCCGTATGGTATATCTTGCAATGATGAACATGGACACAATGAGGAAGTGGATAGATAGAGTAGATAGAGAAGTGATGAAGTGGTGGATAGAAGTGTGAAGAAGTGGATAGTAAGTATACTACACCATTAATATATAGCCTAATTCCATGTGATATCATATCAGCTCATAGACGTCCACTGCTGAACCAAAGCCTGCCCATAAGGTTGATATACCATAATCACCACGCTTGACGAGAGGATTGACGATCGCACTGACAGTAGCCTTACCGCAGGACGCTGCTGCCCATATTGCGTTATTGCACTTACTACCGCCCCACTGGGCTGGTTTGTCCGCCATTATTCGGTTGACTGATTGATATATATCTATAAGTAAAAAATCTATGAGACATTATCTATGGCATATTTCACAATGATTTTGGATTCGAGGAAGTGGGCTAATATACCATTATAAAGTAGGCTAATAACATTTCATGTAAATCGGTGAGAAAACTATGTATGCAAAGTAACTTTCAAATTCAAAGCAATTTAATGTATATTAAAATACTAGTGGGCCCCAACAGACGTTGTTTTGTTAATATAAGATGAGGTGATAGGGTTGATGAAATACGTTACGTAAAAGACCGGCCAAGTGCGAGTAGGACTCGCTCAGAATTCCGTATGGATAGATATTCTATGTTACCTTAAATATCACGAACTTCTTCTATTTCTCTAGATATGAACTGTTTATGTGATTTTTTTGCTCAAATTGTTTGGGAGGTTTTTTTTCAGGTCTGTCTTTGTGTAGGCGGCCTGTCTCGAGACGGCACTGGTTTACTTCACCGGGCAATCGGCGGGCGCAGAAGGCGCTCCAGCCTAAACAAAAAGTTAGCGCAACTGCCTAAGCGTGACAAAATCTCCACCCTTTATCTACTAAACAACTCCCCCTCCCCTCCTCCCAACGTAAGATACGGTCCAGATTCGAAACACCAAGTTTCACAGAAATTGGTCACTGGTCTGACCTATTGGTCAGAAACTATTGTTTATACCACTAACAGCGATATCGAATTCGATCTCAATCCTGTTTTTTATGAACAGCAATCAATACATACTTGGATTCGTTTGTCAAAAAATTTGGAATGGTGCAATCCGCGATCAAAGGTGTAATATTGGGACCGTCCGTTAAATTTGCTTTGTGATCAAACTTGCTGAACAATAATTTATTCCAATAGCCGGACCTTTAAGCGTTGAACTTCCGCGTGATCAAGTACCTTATGACAATTGTCGACGTCACTTCGTCGACGAAACTTTGACGTCACTTTTCACAAGGAATCTCAAGTTTCAAACACCTGCTGACTATGTAAACATACGGGTCGTGTGTCACGAAACTCTCTTTCATGCTTTTTCATTGAAATAAAACAAATTTTCTGATTATTCTCGCGAACATACCCATTAAATTAAAACAAATAAAATCGTCGGGACGTCACGTCACCGTTGCTCTCTGCATTAGCAATTTCATCCTCAGGATGGGGATCCTGAGGAGAATTTTGCTAATGCAGTCTGTCAACCAAAGAATGGCAGCCAAACCATTCCAAGAAGGCGCTAGTAAATATAAGCACGCGGAATGGACAGCAGGATCCCGCTATAAAACTTTTTTTTTAATGTTTTGAAAGTGACAAACAAGCATGCAGTTCACATTGATGTTAGTGGAGACTGCAGCCTATAGACACCCACACAAAGTCCGAAGTCAAATTGCAGATGCGTTCCTGAGGCCTAAGTTGTTATGCCTCTATGCCGGAAATTACAGAGCCGTACATTACCACCTGACCGAAACACGATGGTGCTAAACACTACCATTTAGCGGCAAGTATATTAGGTAATGTGGCGGTGCCCACGCCCGCGAACTACGATCACCAATCCACCTCCCAAACGTGGACATACTTTTAATACTATCTTGACAAATTTCAAACGTTTCACCAGAAATAGGTACTAACCTAGGTTTTTCATATATATAACAGCGACCTCGTTTACTCTAAAATTCAAATTTATATAAGTAAAAGGATAACAACGTTCCCAATGAAGGGTAACTTTTTTTAGGTCGAACTTCTACTAGTCTACTTCACCGGGCAATCGGCGAGCGCAGAAGCCTAATGAAGGGTCAATAGGGTTAAATTGCATTATTATACGTCATTACACAAAGTAGAACAAAATCCACCCGCGAGCATTATCGGCGGTCAATTGAATTAATTAATAAATAAGTACAAGATCATAATTAAAACGAGATATCGTGAGAAAGGGTATTATTCCTGTAGAAACGGAACCGGATAGGCCATTGGCTAATTAGGTATAGATATATGCAGTAATGCTGTCAATGTTATTGATTATTTACTTTAATCAATGCTATTTATTATAATAAATCGACGTATATACTAGTTTCAATATAGGTTGATATGTCAATGTGATGGATTTCATAATTAACTTTACACGTATTTTAAGATATGTTAATGCGTAGCTAATTGAAATTTTACATGTATTATAACGTCTTTAAAGATATATCGCTCTGATTAAAATATTAAATGGCCCCTTAAATCCTCTATTAAATATTCATATCATTGACTTTAAGCGGCTTTTGATATAGTTAACTATGCCTTAATTAATTGTTTTCAGGCTCATCGTCATAATCAGTTCATTTTATTTCGTGTCTTAATGAATTCGCACAGACGGCACTAACGGCTTCTACTTGATAGCGTTATCAAGAGAATTTATTCTTGAGTTCTAATAAAACTGTTAAATTGGATAGTTTGCTCAACTATTACAGTTCTAGTATGGTTGTAAAAGGAAAAGGTCGTATTTTGACTACAATTTCAGTTAAGGAGTGCAGCTATTAGGTAATTAATTTGGAAGCAGTGTTACAGCATTCGTTTTTACAACGTTAATCTCAGTGTGGATATCCTTCTGTAAATATATTCTCTCAAGTAGTAACCTATCTACTCTTATTGCCATGACATGTGAGATTACAAAAAACGAGCTAGTAAGCGAATCCTACCTCAAAGATGCCAACTAGCACCAAAATTTTTGAACGTTAATAGAGCTCATATCTATACAAATAAATAAAATTGGAGTGTCTGTTTTTAGTATTAAAATATTTTCACAAGCATGTGCGAATAATGCGAAATAATATAAAATAATTAAAATAACCGCTTTTTACTAAATGCATATGTGTCTATACACGGTTCATATACCAAAACCATATTTTTTACAATTTTTGTCTGTCTTTCTGTTTGTTCCGGCTAATCTCGGGAAAGGCTGAACCGATTTCGACGGGACTTTCACTGGTAAATAGCTTATGTAATAAGGGATAACTTAGGCTACTTTTATACTAGCTTCGCCCTCGACTTCGTCCGGGTAGATACTGAACAATTATAAATTCTCACGCGGACAAAGTAACATACACTGAATACACATAGGACTGAAATAACTTCACAAATAAATAAATCAGTAAGAACTGAATTAAGAAATTTGTCACAAATATTTCTAGGCAACCACAACCACTTATTGGCCCAACCAAACACAATCATATCTCAAAGGTAGTGTGAAAATATCCGGGTGACCTCTAAGTGGCCTTGCGCCGTGTACTTTCTATCAAACTTGCACGGCATTAATCTCTGTCGAATTAAAACAAAGGTTGTACTTAAATCAAATATGGTCACACTTCGATCGACGTTTGACGCTGAAGAATTGCCACAAAAAGTGCCCCAAATTAACTTGTCGATTGAACGGCGAGTAACCTTCATTAATATTTAGGACGTGATCACAATTACTGACTTCTTAGAGGAACATTGGTACTTGAAATAATATAAACTGCCTGGGTAGCCTAGTGGTAGCAGGCCACTACTACAACGCTGCTGAGGTCCTGGGTTCGATTCCCGGGTAGGGGTTTATCAGTGATAATGGTGTAAAGTCCTTTATCTCTGGTTCTATTGGGATTTTCCATTTTCTGGAAATTTCCCAGTACCTCGAAGTTTGTTAATGTGCCCGGAGATGTCAACAGGCTCGCCACCTGTTACATGGGCCAAAACGTAACCGGCGAATCGTGGGTGTTTGCATGTATGCTTGAATGCATGCATTTACCTCTGCCTACCCCTTCGGGGATTACAGGCGTGAAGTTACGTACAACCTGTAATCATAACTTCAGGTCCCTTGATTTTCGACACTGAGGCATAACAGATAAGACCTCAGGAGTGTTAACGCATCTACGAGATTGAAATCTCTGGTTTTTAAGTAGATTATAGGATCAAGGTAGAGCTCCCGTGATGGAGCTCGCATTTGTTGGCACCAATGGATTACCTAATTTAATTGCTGATAAATGATAATTTTCAGCACAATCGTGTTTTGGACTGGTGGTAATGTACTGCCTTGTAGTTTTCAGCACAGATGCATAATACCTGAGACCTCAGGAGCGGAATATCAACAAGTCAAAGCAGTGTTTTGTAAAAAAAAATTGAGTATTTAAAAATATATAGGTATGTACCTAATTGATAGCTGCATGACATGCCATCAGTATGACCAGTATTTTAAATTATGGTCACATACCTACTTAGTTCTATCTACCTTATTTGAATATATGTTTTATGTGATTGACTCAAATTTATTACAAGGGACTATAACACAACTGGTGAAATATGTGTGGGTCTTTGCACAAATTGCTTTCCCCGAGAAATACCTATAGGCGCAATGTAATGATAATTTAAAGATTACATATTGAAAAAAAATATGTTAGTAGGCGTAATCATTCGTGTTTCATATAATACTTAATTGATTATGAATTACTTAAGGCGCGGTTTACATATGAGGTATACAAGTATTGAAACACCAATGTTGTTTTAAATTACGAATAACGAACTCTTTACCATAACTATGTTTAAATATAAATAAAGTTACTGATAGTAGAGCTCCAGTTAAGGAGCTAGGGTATGCACTACATACCCCAAAGGTCCGAGCGTACCGACTAAGTATTGACACCTCTGGGGTATGTAGTTCTTGTGTAGATGTCTGTATCCTGCAGCCATCATTTAACATCCATGTGAACTGCATGTTGTTTGCCGCCGTAATTCCAAAAAAAACTATGAATTTCGTAGAACTAATGTATATTTCGGCACAGAGGCATAAATAACACCGTAGGCCTCAGGAGTAGCAACGCATCTACATTGAAACCTCTTATTTCATTTAGATGCTTATAGGCTATATTACTTACTCAATGTAAACTGTATGCTTGTTTGCCACTTCATAATATTAAAAAAAGAAGGTTCCATATTTGAAATTTAATATCCTCATGCGAGTAATGTGCTCAAATAGACTTACATACTTTTATTTCTACACAATTCTCGTACGAATAAAGATAATTGCGTGATGTAATAAATGTAATTAATGTATTTGATATGATAATAATTTCGGTTAATGGGCGAAACCTCTAGATAAATAAAGATGGAATGGTAATGTGGGCGTGGCAAGCTCACGACAACTATGCGTGTACACACACAGTTCGGCAGAACCATTCGTTCGCCGCTCGTAGTGTCGTGTAGACTGCTTCGAACGACGCATCTCTTGGTAAAATACCATGTAGTGCCAATTTTAACACGTAATATAAAATGTCAGACCTCAAGTATAAAGCGAGGAGGTTTATCTTTTGATCGGTAAGTCACAAATAACATTTATTGTTATAATACTTGTAAAAAACATATAAATATACAAAGGAATATGAATATTCGAACTTAAACTGCATTATTTAAACGTTACTGCTAGCGAATACATTGCTCGTTAAGCACTCGCTCAATTAACGCTATTACTGTCTCCGCTGGCAATGTACAGCATGTAATGCGTTCGCTACACTTCGACTAGTTTATTGGTGAGGATATTGTTGTGTGCGTGCGAGTGTTTATTGTCTACGGGCGTTACGTCTTAGTATGCAAACTTACGCAAACGAATAGCTGCCCTGAGATTAATGTGTGGGTGATTATCGAGATAATGTTACATTTGTGTAAGAAATTGCATGGTGGGAGAAAAGCGGCGACACTGGTTCTAATACTAAATTGAAGCAAAGGCCTTTCCATCCTTATTTATCTATTCCGTGGGCGAAACTACATATATTACGCGCTCTAACCAATTAAATTGCGAATTAGCCAAAATTGACAACATAATAGCAAAATTAAATTAATTAATTTCATTCATTCGATTAATTCACATGATATTGGAAATTGACATTACAATGACAATGACTTCAAGAATCATATTTTTTTTTTTTTATATTTTTTAAAACAGTTAAAAACAGTCAAAATGTTGCCATGACTATGAATAAGGCTTCCATTTAATTTCCCGAGGTAGGTACGAGAATTTTTGATTACAGTATCTTCACCCTTCAGCATATCGAGAAATTTTGTAAGTATTAAATCGATTCTATCACTATCTTTAAAAATTTGATTTACTAATCAAAGATTGCCTCTCGACCTACTGAAAATTCAGTAATATATGGCCCCAAAGGGGTTCGGCGCTATTGTATTCGGGTTTTGGTGGTAATCCAAATAACCGGAACGGGATAGTGCCGAACACTACCATTTAGCGGCAAGTAGATTAGGTATTGCTGAAAGAACTACATACCCCAGAGGTGCCAATAAATTGCTATCACCATCATCATATCAGCCGATAGATGTCTACTGTTGGACCACATAAGGAGTTTCATGCCATAATCAGCACGCTTGGCATGCGGAATGGCGATCGCAGTGGCGGTAGTTTTATCGCAGGACGCTGCTGCCTATCTTGCGTTATTGCACTTACCACCGCCCCATAGGAATGGTTTGACCGCCATTGTTCGGTTGACTGACTGCACTAGAGGAAGAATTCTCGTCCAGTAGAAGAAAATTCTTCAGCCAGTGGTCGGTGGGGTTTTTATTGAGATTATCTACTTTCATAACTGCTCACCCAAATACTTTGACAATGGAATCTCAATAACGTTCTAACTTTAACATTTAATTATTTACACTCTAATTTCGGCCAGGAGGCGAGCGTTAATTAAAAAAATGACGAAGCGTAGGCAGGTGGACAACGAGGTGGACTTACGAGCTCAGAAACGTTCGTTGTGGCAATCTTTGGGTTAAGCTTTTGCCCAGCACTGGAGGTCTTTCAGCTGATGTTGATATGAGAAGAGGTTTTTATTTCATTATGTTTGCCCTGTGTTGTGTTAAACAATCATCGGGTCGCCGGGTCGCCTATGCTTCGTAATTTTTTTTAGGTTATATTTCATAAGAGGGTCAAATTTCTAATTTTTGTATATGTTACAGCTGTGTGTGTGCGGGACGATGGGCGTCGGGATGCTGGACGTCGGGACGCTGGACGTCGGGACGCTGGGGGTCGGGACGCTCGGCGTCGGGACGCTGGACGTCGGGACGCTGGGGGTCGGGACGCTCGCCGTCGGGACGCTCGGCGTCGGGACGCTGGGCGTCGGGACGCTGGGCGTCGGGACGCTGGGCGTCGGGACGCTGGGCGTCGGGACGCTGGGCGTCGGGACGCTGGGCGTCGGGACGCTGGGCGTCGGGAAACTGGGCGTCGGGACGCTGGGCGTCGGGACGCTGGGCGTCGGGACGCTGGGCGTCGGGACGCTGGGCGTCGGGACGCTGGGCGTCGGGACGCTGGGCGTCGGGACGCTGGGCGTCGGGACGCTGGACGTCGGGACGCTCGGCGTCGTGAGCATGGGCGTCGGGACGCTGGGCGTCGGGACGCTGGGCGTCGGGACGCTGGGCGTCGGGACGCTGGGCGTCGGGACGCTGGGCGTCGGGACGCTGGGCGTCGGGACGCTGGGCGTCGGGACGCTGGGCGTCGGGGCGCTAGTTTTTTTACTATTTAATGCAAGATTATTTACTATAAACCAATTATGTACTTCTTGTATGGCTTTATTAATAGTATCATAATTTGGTTCTTTTCTATTCACTTTAAAGACCAGCGAGGTATCATCGGCAAATAAAATTGTTTTAGGCTCACTGATGGGCATCAAATGGAGCAAATCATTTATATATACTAAAAACAGAAATGGACCTAATTTCGAGCCCTGTGGTACACCCATTTCTACCCCATTTTTAGAGCCTGGTGATTTTACTCCGTTAACATGTATTTTCTGTTCCCGGTTTTCTAGATACGATTTAATAAGTTGAAGGGCTTTACATCCAAGGCCATAGTGCTCAAGTTTGCACATTAACGTATTATGGTCCACGCAGTCAAATGCTTTTGAAAGGTCACAAAAGATTCCTATAGCATTCTGCGAATCATTCCAAGCTTCATAAATATGTTTAAGTAAAGCAACACCAGCATCAATTGTATTACAACCTTTTGTGAAACCAAATTGTTGGTGGTGTAAGATCTTATTTTTATTAAAGTGCTGCAGCAATTGATTAAGTGTCACTTTCTCGAAAACTACTAATAACGGGAAGAACAGATACCGCCTTATAATTATTCGGGTCTTTACTATCCCCTGATTTAAATAATGGTACGACTTTGCTCAGTTTTAACAAATCCGGAAAGATTCCCTGCTCAATACATAAATTAAAAATTGAAGATAAATTTGGCGCTACAGTACTAATAATCGATTTACACACTTTAACAGACATACCATAAATATCTTCAGTAGCTTTGTTTTTGAGCTGATTAAATGTGGATATGATTGTTTGTGGACTAATATGACTAAAAGTTAGTTTAATATGACAAGGCTCTACGTTCCTTTTAAGAATGTCAATCGTTATTCCAGTAGAAGAATTTAAAGGTGCCGTAATTTTGAATGGAATATTAGCAAAGTAATCTTCAAAGTGTGTAGCAATGTCTAAATCTGAGCCTAAAATACCCTGTGGTGTCTCCAAAAGGACACGAGTTTCAGACCGCTTGTATTTGCCTGTTTCACTATTTATTATTTTCCAGGTCGCCTTCATTTTATCGTCTGCATTTTTAATTTTATTGCTTATATAAATTGACTTTGCGGTTTTACAAACTCTTTTAAAAATTTTTGAATATGTAGCGACATACTTGTTAAAATGTGGATTTTGCATATAAGTTTTAAGACCATAAAGTTCAAATAATCGTTCCCTACTTCATCGAATGCCATCAGTTGCCCAGTCACAAAAACTCAATTTACACTTTGCGGTTCTTGTTCTAATTTTAAAGATATTATTAAAATGTATATTAATAGTATCAAAAAATTGTGCATAAAAATCATTTGCACTACTTATGTCAAAATTTTGAAAATATAATATTTCTTTTAAAATATTATTGAACTTATTCAATCTAACAGATGTTACTGGTCTATGTGTTTTTTTCAATTTTGCTGGAAGGTTTATCTACGTCAAAAGTAATTGTCTGGCCGCTATGATCAGATGGCAAATAGTTAACAATATTTGTAGATATATATTTACATTCACAAAAGATATTATCTATACAAGTTGCCGAAGTTGGGCTCACTCGGGTGGGTTCCAAAAAAACGCATAAGTTTGCATAATTTGAATGATTTAAATAGATTCAGTAATCTATTGCTGTTTGAATTATTTTCTAAAATATTAATGTTAAAATCACTACATACAATTACAGACTTTCTACCTGAACATAGTTTTTTTAACAAATCTTCCATAGTGGACTCAAACACATTCAAATTCTGATAATTTGGTGGTCTATAAACGCACACTATTATATGCTTATCCAGCTCAACACAAGAAACTTCTACAATATGTTCAATCGATAACTCAACTATGTCTTTACGTTCCCTGGATTTAATTGAGTTTTTTATCAAAATTAAAGTGCCACCATGTTGCATAACTTTTCGATTGTAACAACTAACAACAGAATAATTCTTATAATTAATCATGATTTGGTTTTCTTTTAACCAATGTTCAGTTATACAAACAATGTCATACTGGAATTTCTCCAGAACTAGTTCTAATTCCAATAACTTGGAATGCAACCCTTGAATATTTTGGTGTAATACTACTAAACTGTTAACTTTATTAAAAGTGCAAATGCCAAAAGATACCGGTTTATTAGTATGTTCAATATTGGTAACTTCTTCTGTCTTAGAATCTAGTTTAAATAATTGAGAGTGCAACCCATGACGCCTCCGCCAACACCAGTCAGCGAGGATGTACAGTTTGTATTTCCCCCCTGTGCCAGAGAATACTCAGAGTCCCTGGTGTTGGCAGATGTCATCAGGGGTTGGATGCTATTACACTCTACGTCATTCATAAAATTATTGGTAACACTTATGTTACTCTCTAAACTACTAATAGCATTTGCTATATTACCTATAACATTGTTAATATTGTAGGCTATCAGCGTAGCCAGTAATCTCCTATATTTTTTGGGAAGATACATAGTTTCCCGTGTCAATTTAAATCCACTAATAAACTTATTAGTGTCAAAATACAATAATTTGTCACTATGACGACAAGTCAATGTATGAATTACATTGTTCAGATAATAAATACAATTATTTTCCTCTTTTTCTCAAGCTTGAGCTTGAGAAAAAATGGTACGCGGCATTAATAAACAATTAAGAAATAATAATGATGATAATGAACACTTAGTCACTCCTTGGCACGGCAACTGGAACCTCCGTGTAGCAATAAAGGCCAGCTTCTCCTACGCCGACTGAGCAGGTAAAATGCAATTTCTATTTAAAACACTATATTAATATGGTTATGTTTTGTTTAAAAAGCAATAAAATTATATTTAAGGATCTTTGTATTTCAACTATATTATTCGGCGTAAGTAACTTATAACTTGACGCAAAGGCCCTATTACTTTTAACCTTACGTTTGAATATTAAAAAGCATTCACAACTTTGACCAGTTTTAGGGCTACCTTTTACAACGTTCATTCCAAGGGTTTCCGTATTTTAAACCTTGTATAGTTTATAGAAACAGCCATTATTATATAGGTACATAACGCTTGTGACGCTTCTAGGTTCAATAGTTGATAACAATTAGATAACTGCACTAACTATTTTTTATGGAATCCCATAAAGGGAATACTTACATGAATAAGGATTTATACTATGTTTGCTGCTATGTTGATCATTAAATGGTAAATTTAACTCGTTAACAATCTTACTAGCTATGTATACCTACTCAGAGATAAAGTAGGTATTACCCCTTTATTCTGGTATATTGCAGCAGAGTAAAGCCCTACTTAATATGTATGTATATTCATGCCAGGTCCCTTAGGTCAGTTTTTACATACCTACCTCTTCCCTACTTAGTGCAAAGAGTATGGGGGGTGTACCCTCTTGATCTTAATGAAAAGCATTACATCATGACTGGTGGTACAGTTTCCGTGTCGAGGCGTAGGCACCACCGCAGTACCTACCTAATCTATCCGCCAAATGCTAGTGTTCAGCATTATCGTATTTCGGTAAGCTGATAATAGATGAGGATCCCACTGCAGAATCGTTTCGTTCATCCAGATATGCTGCAAACCAAATTTTTACGCATATTTATAATCTAGAGAAATATCCACTGGGCTGCCTACAAAAATTTGGAAGCAAGTATTTTTTATTAAATTATTTTATCTTTAAGAGCCAGCAACTCTTATTTGCGGCCGATTTAATTTGGCTCCCGTATATCATAATAATGAGAAAAATAATTGCTTTAATTTGATATATAAATAATACATGTACGTCATGGACGTAAAAAGTTATCGTGGCGGATCGAAAATACGCAAGGGCGGCCAAGTGCGCAACGGCAGCCGTGATTTTTCTGTCTTTATACATATTGCCGTGAGGTGGACGACATTTTGTTGAAAAAAAAATTCTTACCCAAAAATAAAATACTTGCGACCATTTTTGGATATATTATATTCTCTAGATTATAAATTATAAATATGCGTAAAAATTCGGTTTGGAGCATATCCGGATGAACGAAATAATTCTTCATTGGGATCCTAACCTATAATGTATGAACCCCGCAATAACTTAAGTCTCAATAGTGGCAACACAGCTGTATTTGATCTCCGGTTTTTATGTCTAGTCTACAATACTCAGTAACCATCAATGTGAATTGCATGGGTGTTTGCCGCCATCGTTACAGGTCATTTTAAGTGTATGGCCCTGTAATAACTCTCTACTATAGTCTCAGAGATGGCAATGCATCGGCATCAAGACCTCTGGTTTTTGTTTAAGTGTCTATAGGGTGCAATCACCACTTAACATACATGTGAACTGTATACTTGTTTGCCATCTTCGTTACATAAAAACGTGTGTTTTCATCCAGCTAATTATCATCCAGCTAATTATCATGCAATCATCGATTACACATTTTCCGTGTTTGATACGTGCGAATTACCTTTGAAACCAATATAATATCTAGTTGATTGAAATATGAGTAGTGCCAATCAAATCAAATCAACATGCATTGGGAGCAAGCACCGTAAAATAAGACTATTATTATGTCATTTACGTATCGCAATACGTATCCAATGATATAGTTAACCACGGATTACATCTGGTATTAAGTTACCAATTACGTTTTTATTATTTACCTTCAAGTTACCTTGGAGTTACAAAAATATTGATAGATTGTTAATGGTCATTCATACGTGCTTTTTCAACATAACTACGTTAGAAGATTCATAATATTAGAACAATTGGCCAAACATGTTGTTTATATACACAAAGTTATTGAGGTAATAAGATGTGTCGTGTAATAAAGCTGTGGAAATCACATTGAAAACTCCACCACAACCAGCAGTAGACCTCTTTTGACTGAAATGATTATGATGTCGATGGAACCTTTCATGAGCGAGTACGACTCACACTTGGCCGCTTTTATATTTTTCCTCTTTACCGATATTTTTCCTCTTTACCGATATTTTTCCTCTTTACCGAACAAATGCAAGGGTAGTAGTAGATGATGCAGTGTTAGAACAGGTTGATGAAATTGTATATCTTGGATGTGCTTTTAGCAAGGATGGTAGGTACACCACTGACATAGAAAGAAGAGTGCTTGCTGGGAATTGCGTGAATGGAGCGTTGGGTAAGCTACTAGAATCTAAACATCTCAGCCAGCGGGCTCGACTAGCCGTACATAATGCTGTACTTACTCCAACGCTTTTATATGGAAGCGAGAGCTGGGTATGCAGGAAAGAGCATGAAAGTAAGTTGAACGCGGTCGAGATGAGATCTTTGCGCAAGATCTGCGGTGTATCACTCACCGATCGCGTTCGTAATGAAGATGTAAGAAAGAGACTTTGTGTGAATGATAGTATCGGTGTAAAAATGAAAAAAGGCATGCTCCGATGGTTCGGGCATATAGAAAGAATGTCGAATGAGCGAATGACTAAACAGATATACAATGCGAATGTGGATGGTTGCAGAGGCCCAGGAAGACCAAGGCTGACCTACCATGACCAAATAGGTCGAGTTCTGTCTGATGGTGGGGTCAAAAGTCTTAGGAATCGGCGTGCATGTATGAAGAGAATGATGAAGGTAGACGAGGCACGAGAGGTTTGTCTGAACCGGGATATCTGGCGCTCTACACTCTCTGCCTACCCCGTTAGGGACCTGGCGTGAAGATACATACATACATACCGATATTTTTTAAACCAAACCAAAAAAGCTCGTGAATTTATAATAACAGCATCCAAAAAAGGACTCGAGGGGGTTGACACTACATACCTAATCTATGTATCTACCGCTAAGTGGTAGTGTTCAGCACTATCGTGTTCCGGTAAGATGGTAATGTATGGCCCCGTATAACTATCACAGAGACATAACAACTAAAGTCCCGGGGGTGGCAATGCATCAGCATTTTGACCTCTGGTTTTGTGTAAGTGTATTTTGTTATAAATTTTGTATAGCCTGCAGTCGTCACTTAACATCAATGTGAACAACATGCTTACTTGCATAAAAAAGGCCTCGGGAATGGGATCGCATCTAGTTTATGCAGAGGTTTACAGACAGTATTCACTTACCATCCATATGAATTGTATGCTTGTTTGCCACTTCATGATATTAAAAAAAAGTTATATTACAACACTACCATGCAGCCATTCGTTACTCCACGTCAATAAATTGGCTAGTCAACATAACAAGGCATAAGAAATGAACCACCAGTACTGTAGTTATTTAAATGACACGCAATTACTGATTTTGCAAATATAACGTTTTCTGCTGGCATACGGAAGGAGTGCATTACAGAAAAGATGAAGAAAGTTTATCTGTTCTGTGGATTGTGTCCCCCATAAGTCATCGTGTATTTATCACGCTACGGCAGATGAGAATTACATAATCTCAATATATAAATAATAATAATTTGTACTAGATTAAGTTAATTTGTAAGGTAAATTAAATTATTTTTTATAACTAGGATTAGCCACTTTCACTGACGCTAGCCATGAATTAATACTATTATTTTCGACCTAATAGAGCACTACCAATGAATCCTCAAATACGAGGATGACTCAGTTTAGGATTCAATGCGTACTCGTGTCAAAGATATTGTACTTAACACTTTAATGTTACAGTGAAATAAATATGTTTTATCTTTACTAGCATGCTTAAAATACTTATTAAGCTATTCTTCTATAGTTCTGATTGTTTGTACTTTTATGCCAATAAAAATTACTCTTATTCTTAGATCTATTTCAAATTTGATTGCAGTAATATAGTCAAATAACGGCGTCGGGACTTGAGGGCACAGGGCTGTCACGTCCCAGCGCCTTCGATTAATCTGTGAACATAGTTTATTTCAATGAGTGTAGGTCGTGAAAACTTAAGTCCGTACAGAGAAATCTATCTAACAGCAAAGGCATCTCCAATTAGGTAGTTTTAACAGAGTTCTACACATAATTTACTATCTTATACAATGTGAACAAGCACATGGAGGCATAACAGCATAAAACTCAAAATATTTTGAACCAAAAAAGCTAAACCATCCGAACATTTACTTCGCCAGCTTCACCTGTTTTATTATTTCGTTTTCGCGACATTTCTTAACCGCATGACTAAAAGGGAGGTAACTATTTTGCACAATTTTAAAATACTCTCACAGCGCGACAGCTATATTTCGTTAAATATGATTTCGCACCAGTGTCGCACACTTTCATGCGCCTGCGCAAATTGTATCAAGGCCAGTACAATAAAAGCGGAATCGACAAAAAAAAACTGTAGCAATAATTACGTAAGTTAAACAAGAAAGTGAAATTTTTGAAGCTTCTCCCGTCTCATATCGATTCAATACGAAGGTAATGCAGGTAGCAGTTAACGATATGGGTTCCGGATGTTTAAGTTTTAATCTTAATGTTCGATTTACCGCTTTGATTACACGTTACGTTAAATTGTGAGCATCTTCTTTTCTGGCGGTTGGTATTGGCACTGTATTATTTAATACTAGCTGTGCCCACGACTTTGTCTGCGTAGATATCGAATAATAATTTTGTAAAATACTACGCAGGTACAGCCGCGGGCACAGCTAGTCTAAATTAAATTCGTTTATATAAACCGCATTCAACTCTGTTCAAAAGTTTTGAAGCAGTGCTTGAAGTAAATTTTCTATTGATAATAACATCTTTTTCCCTAAATCGATTTTGGCAAAACAAAGTTTTAACAATGCTCCTAATTGTATGTACTCCACCTGTGAAAACCGCGTTCCGTTCCGTTGAGAAGTTTCGACGTTATAACGTACCAGATAGACAGACAAAAATAAAAAAAAAAATGGTTTCTTCTACTCTTCTTTAATCGCTCCCTATCAGTTTTTTGGAAAATATTTAGTGTAGAGATAGACACTCAATTTTTACTGTCTTATTATATGTATAAATTGAACGCTATCGTGTTTCCATTAAAATTATTGAAGGTAGGTACAGTAAGAATCTGGCGCAGTAGGTACGAAATATGACCTCAGCAATAACATTTTTTTTTTGTTTCGACTAACTTAAAATATGCATTATATTCTTAGGTTTTCGCGAGCTACACTCATTGAAATAAAACTATTTTTACGGATTTATCTCGCGTATATTAAACTAAAATGATTTTTAAAATCAACCCGACGTTTCGGTCGCTTTTCAGCTTCCGTGGTCCCGGGCAGACTGAGGTGACATTTGTCTGACAGAAGTTTGAAAAAATTATATGTAGCTACCTCCATCGATTTCGTAAACGCCTTGCGTAGCGTTCAGGATTAACACAATAATTACTTATGGTATCTTGAGGTCTTGCAGACTGCTGCGGCTGGGATTTAATCTTGCTAAGTATGGGATCCCATGATGTTGATAATCGCCATCCATCTTCTCTATTGAAATTTGGGTGTTTTTTAATTTCAATAGCCTCGCGTACCATTCGTGGAATGGGTTTGTGTTCTCTAGCGAGTATTTGAATTTTATCAAACCGGATGTAATGGTTCGGCTTATCCGCTATGTGTTCACAGACTGCAGACCTCCCTGTTCTTCGGTTTTTGACATCAGCAATGTGCTCTTTAACGCGGGTAGATACAGCTCTCTTCGTTTGACCAATATATGAGAGTCCTCATTGACTCTTATCAACATCATGGGATCCCATACTTAGCAAGATTAAATCCCAGCCGCAGCAGTCTGCAAGACCTCAAGATACCATAAGTAATTATTGTGTTAATCCTGAACGCTACGCAAGGCGTTTACGAAATCGATGGAGGTAGCTACATATAATTTTTTCAAACTTCTGTCAGACAAATGTCACCTCAGTCTGCCCGGGACCACGGAAGCTGAAAAGCGACCGAAACGTCGGGTTGATTTTAAAAATCATTTTAGTTTAATATACGCGAGATAAATCCGTAAAAATAGTTTTATTTCATATGCATTATAGTTTTTTCTGTAAGGAATATTCCGTACATAAAAAATCTTTGCTAATGTTATTTTCCAAAAATATATCGAAATTGTTTTAGCCACTTAGCAGTGAAAGTATTTCCACAAAAGTTCGATTATTTCATACGCAGGGAGGTCGTTTACATTTACTGACGCCATTGGATGAGTTTAATCAGTTTACATAAAAATAAACCGAAAATTTTGTGCAAAAGTTGTATGTATAGGTAACTAAAACATTACTCAATTCCGGGACCTCATGAACAATTAAATTCATTCCAGAAACTTTTACGTGTTTGTATTTTGTTTCCCCATTGTTGTTATATTCTATTTTGTGGCTATAGAGAAATCTAATTAAGTGTCACTTAAAAATAAGCAACATTGTACCTACGAAGTATTTTTCAGCCGTTAGATATATTAGGTTGGGGAAAACAGTTTCTTCGCATTTTTAAGATTTTTCAAAAAAAATTTTAATATACTTTATTTAAATTTATCTAAAGTATGTACCATTTCGTTCGATAACCTTTTGCCATCTTGTAGGTAGGGACATGATCCCATTGCTATACAAATTTTGGGACTTCTCATCAAAATACCGCGACAAGTGGATTTGGCAGTCCTCTCGTGATGTTAACCTAACATTCCATAAAGAATTCTGAAGAGACCGAAACAGGTGGAAATCTGAAGGTGCAAGGTCAGGACTATACGGCGGATGCATTAACACCTCCCAGCCAAACTCTCTTAATTTTTGCTGAGTGGCTATAGATGTGTGCGGTCTAGCGTTATCATGATGAAACACCACACCCCTTCTGTTGATCAATTCCGGCCGCGCTCTCTCAATTTCTTGCTTTAATCTCATCAGTTGTTCGCAGTACAGTTCAGAATCGATAGTCCTGCCTGGTGGTAATAGCTCATAATGAATAATGCCCTTCCAATCCCACCACACACACAACATCACCTTATTGCGAGTTAACCCGGGTTTCGCCACAGTCTGTGAAGCCTGACCGGCCTTTGACCACGACCTTTTTCGCACGTGATCCACTTTTCATCACCAGTTATCAGCTTCTTCAAAAATGATTCGGTTTCATTACGTCGTAATAAAGAATCACAAATGAGTACACGGTGATTTGAATTTGGAATTATGTTCTTTAAAATTTTAACTTTCAATGATACCAAAACCAGCCAGATACAAATACTACAGCCAAAGAGATTTTATTACAAGTTCATACATACTATAACGCGAAAAGACTTTTTCCCCAACCTATTATATACACATACTACACTCTCTGCCTACCCCGTTAGGGACCTGGCGTGAAGATACATACATGCATACATAGATATATATAAATACATGTCTTATTATATATTCTCAGACCGGTAGGTATCATGCGGTAGCATGTACACAAAAAATTATAAAAGCACGTTTCGTAGATGTTTTGTTACAAACACTGTGAAACAAACACTGTTTAATTGTGTTAGATTTTATTTTTCGCAACTGTTGATACTAATAATGATAAGGACAAAGTAAGAGGCTGATAACCCGATCGTTTTGCAAAGTTCAAAAGGTGGAAAGCGAATGCTTTATCTTTTAATCAGCTGAATCAGAAAATATGATTTTGTAAACATTAAATATATTGGATGATGTTATTGCAAAATTGTATTATTAAAGTTAGTTAAAATAAGAGTATGAATTCTTTTACTAATAGGTTTAGTTAATTAAAAAAAAAAATAAGCTAAAACGCAAAAAACTAAGGAAAAAAGGTAACAGCTATTTGTTTTTTCTTTATTTTTTTCTGTGTGAGTATTTATACAGGGATCTACCTATAGAATTACCTTAGGTATGTAGATATAGGTACCTAAATTAAATACTAAATATGAATGGTTCCATAAAAAGGTTAGCTTCGCATCACTAGTTTTGTGAAATTACAGGATATAAGTAAGATCTTGGGCATAAAAATAATTAATCGACTGAACGCGGATCCCTAATTAAACATTTTATAACTATAGGGTTTTATGACATTCTCTTAAATTTCAATAGGCAATTAATTCCTCAGATTATTATATAAAAGTAGGGTTGTTATGGAGTTTCGTAACCGTTACCGAATCCAAAATAAGTAAGAATTTCGAATAAATTCGAATAGTAGATATTACAGGTTATATTTAAACCAGACAAAGTACCTTATTTTTTTATTTAATGGAAGTGGTAAACGAGCGTGCAGTTCACATTGATGTTTAGTGATGACTGCAGCCTACACACCCACACAAAGACCAAGTTCGAAATATAAATGCATTACCACTCCTGAGGCCTAAGTATGGCCTGGCATAACACATGCCTCTGTGCTAGAAATTACAGGACCGTACATTTTTACTGTTGGTAGAGCTCCAGTGACGGAGCTCGCGGGCGTAGGCACCACCGCATTACCTAATATACTTGCCGCTGAATGGTAGTGTTCAGCACTATCGTGTTCCGGTCAGGTGGTAATGTACAGCCCTGTAATTTCCGGCACAGAGGCATAACACCTTAGGCCTCAGGAGTGGCAACGCATCTGCATTTTGACCTTGGTCTTTGTGTGGGTGTCTATAGGCTGCAGTTATCACTTAACATCAATGTCAACTGCATGCTTGTTTGCCACTTCAATAACATAAAAAAAAAAAACCACCTAACCGGAAAACGATCGTGCTGAACACTACCATTTAACGGTGATTTTAATGTAATAGCAAATACTATTGCTGCTGGATTATATTTACTTTTACTTATTACTAGTCTGGCTATAATACTATACCACAACTTAATAAATACTAGGTACCTACTTATCAATACTGTATATCTGTCTGTTCGTCTATCTATCCGTCCATCTCTATGTCACAGCCACATTACTGTTAAACTATTAGGACTACATACCTACTTGAAACTCGGTAAGAAGATATGTTATGTGAACCGCTTTATGATTTTGACACAAAAATAAAAGAATATGGTAGAAACCATACCAGGAGGTGTCGAGAACATCCTAAGATGGATCGTTGGATTGCTGGTGCGCACAGCAGTGATACCAGCATTGATGGAACTTATGGGCGTACGCAAGAACTCACATCCGTTTCACAAATAGTGCACCAAAGAACCAAAAGATATATGTATCTTCACGCCAGGTCCCTTACGAGGTGAACGCGAGCGCAGAGTGTGGAGCGACAGATATCCCGGTCTTGACATACCTCCCGTGCTTCTTCTACCTTCATCATTCTGTTCATACATGCACGCCGATTCTTAAGACTTTTGACCCCACCCTCAGACAATACTCTACCTATTTGGTCATGGTAGGTCAGTCTTGGTCTTCCTGGGCCTCTGCATCCATTCAAAGAAAGAAGAACCAAAAGGAGTCTCATTTTTTTATTTATTTCACTTTAACTTTTTTGTAAAAGAATATTTACAATTTATGGCATTCTACATTGCTTATTTAATCTAAAACTAATCCCATAAACTGGTTTCTAATAGAAATGTAATTTGTGTCTTCATAAGCAAAGGCGATGAATTGCCCTATACTATTTATTTTTTATAAACATTGCCAACATTGATTATTAATTAAATATGAATATTTACAATTTATGGCATTCTATATTGCTTATTTCATATATAACTAATCCCATAAACTGGTTTTTAATAGAAATTTAATTTGTTTCTTCATAAGCAAAAGGTTGAATTGCCATATACTATTTATTTTTTATAAACATTGTCAACATTGATTAGCATTATTATTACACCAATCCGGTAATATTATTATCAACGTAACTTCACGCCAGTAATGCAGAGGTAAATGCATGCATTCAAGCATACATGTAACAGGTGGCGAGCCTGTTGCCATCGCCGGGCACATTACCAAGAAAAAAATCCGAATAGAACCATTGATAAAGGATTTTACACCGTTATCTCTGATAGCCCTCGACCCGGGAATCGAACCCAGGACCTCCAGCGTAGTAGTAGTGGCCTGCTACCATTAGGCTCCTGAGGCAGTTAAATTCTTATCAAAAATGCTTAATTTTACACCTGTCCCCGAGTAAGGGCAATTTTTTTGATTTTATGCTGATTCTATTGTTAATATTGTTTAATTAACGTATTTAATTTTTCATATTTGCAATAAATGACCACTCCACGCTTACATTTCATTTTTATTTCTGGTTCTTTTTTTTTTCAATTTCCTTTTAAAGGAGGACAGTAACAGTAAACAGTTCACGTCATTTAACAATTTTCAAATGGTGCATCTATATTTTTGCGTAAACGGTACTTTAAAAAAAAAAAAGTTAAAGTAAGACGATTCAACTCAGCTTTAATGCTGGGTTGAGCACATCAATAACTCCATATTGTTCTTGAAAAATGGCATCAAAAGAGTCCTTCAGGGCTGACAACGTGTTGGTTTCTCCCCTGGTGTTGCAAATTTTCATAGATGACAGTGACCACTTTACGTCGGGTGGCCGTTTGCTTGTCAACGTATAAACATAAAAAAAATGCGTGAAGTGAATAAAAATCTTCTTTAAATGCCAAAGTAATTTATTTTCTTACCCGGGATCAAACCTGGGACCTAAGGCTTTTGAATACTTTGTAAAGACCAAGCGGTAGATATTGTCTTACTAACACTAAGTGTCTCTAAACCCCGAGACGATAATATTAATTTATTTCATTAAACAAGTTACCTATATTTTTGTCAGTTACCTACTACCAACTTCACGAAGGTCGACATTCTAAATATAAAAGTGTCTCATATAAAAGTCTCTCTAGGGACTGAAAATTAATTAATCCTTAATTTTGAGAGAAACCTTGACCTGACTGTATAAAAATTAACCTTGAAGGGATATGATAATTATGCCATCTAGCGGAATACTACTAGGTACTAGAGAGTAAGAAATATGCATTTATCCAGCAGAAAGACGACAAATATTGCATTCGTATTACATTACAGATTACGTCACGACCTGCGATACAATAAAGGGTCATCGAACGAACGGGTCATTTTGAACGAAACAAACCAAAACGCTTCGAGCAGATTTGAAGACCCAGTTCTTATGATTTGTTCAATCGCGAACGACAATATCTTTTACGGATTTCATACCGTTCTCTCAATGTTCACGAGATTTTTTGCCGTAATAAATTAATAACAGACAGCCACACCAGCTGTGTAGTTTTAAGAAAGTAAGAACATGCCTTAAATGGACAAATTCGCGTTATAGTTCCCTATTTTATAATTGATTGTCACGATTATTTACAATAATAGTCATATTATCCGGTCTCTTTCGTGTAACCCACGATTTAAGATTTATCTCAAGTTTGTTGGTGATTGTAAAACTCTTATTATCATAAACTCAACGACCTTACCCGTTATTTTATGTTCCACTAGCTGTGCCCGCGACTTCGTCCTCGTGGGAAAAAATATGATTGTTCAGTATCTACCCGGACGAAGTCGTGGGCGCAGCTAATATAAAAGTAGCCTAAGTTACTACTTATTACATCATCTATCTGCCAGTGAAAGTCCCATCAAAATCGGCGACACTCAAATTCTATTTATTTGTATGTAGGTATGTATGGATGTATGGAGATAAAAGTAGCCTAAGTTACTCCTTATTACATCAGCTACCTACCCGTGGAAGTCCCGTCAAAGTCGGATACACTCCAATTCTACTTATTTGTATGTAGGTATGTATGTATGTATATACGTATGTATGTATGTACGTATGGATGTATGCAGATATAAGTTACTCCTTATCACATCAGCTATCTGCCAGTGAAAGCCCCGTCAAAATCGGTCCAGCCGTTCCCAAGATTAGCCCCACCAAACAGACAGACAGACAGACAAAAATTGTAAAAAAATGTTGTTTTGGTATATGTACCGTGTAAACATACATATATCCAACACTCTCATTTTATTTATTTGTATAGATAGAAGGTAAAATACAACAAAGGACCTAAAAATTCTGTGAATTTTAAGCATCTAGTTGCTACCGTTATTATTAATGAGCAAAAAATATACGAAAAAAAAAACCCGTTTATTGTATGCCCTCTTGGACTTCTTAACATTTTTCATTTTCTTATTTTTAGTAATTAATTTTGTCTCTATAGCGGTATCAGAAATACATAATTTGTGAAAATGTTAGCTTTCTAGCTGTCACTATTTATGAGATACAGGCTGGTGACAGACAAACGGACAGACGGACAGACAGACAGACAGCGGAGGATTAGTAATCCGTAGGGTCCGTTTTTACCTTTTAGGTACGAAACCCCCTAAAGATAGAACTAAGATACAGAATAGCTTAAAAATATTCGATATGATTCTTTAAATTGACATAACTTTTTTATTTCTGAACCGATTCACATAAAACAAACACTTAGTGTTAAGTGAAACTTACCACAATATATTAGTGTAGTGTAGTAAACCGCAAATCGAATAAGCCGTTTCTGATATTAGCGTTCACAAACACACAGACAAACAGACATTTTTCCGGGATAAAAAGTGCCCAGTGTTGTGCGCCAAAGGTTAAAGTATAATCATACCAAGTTTCATCGTAATCGGACTGCTAGTTTTTCTGTGATGCTTGAACAAACAGACAGACAGACAAAAATTATTCTAATCACATATTTGTGTTCGGTATCGATCTAGTAACATTCCCTGGTATTTATTTTTTAAATATTTTTAATGTACAGAATTTACACTTCTACAGTTTTATTATAAGTATAGATAATTGATTATATTGTCCGTATTGGTATTCTATCACAACTTAACTCAATTAAGTAGCTGTACAATAAAAAGTTTTGTGATTTCGTAAAAAGACGTATGGCCAAGAAAAATCAGCGTGAGTTTTAATTTAAGTGTAGTGTCGTAAAATTGTATTATGCCAGAGTTTTATTACTTTACAGATACGTTCTGTTATTAATACATTAATGGCTAGCAATTCCATTTTATACATGTCTTAATTAGATCTTAGTACGAATTCAAATCAAAGTACTTTTAACTGTTTCGCGCGTAGGCAGTGTCATTGCTTTTCAGTTTCGTAATTCATTTACGAAATTGTCCTTAATAGTTTCTATTACGAATGTTAATGTAAATTGATTTACTTTACAGTGTCTCATGTGCAAATATTAGATACTGACTTTCTTTTCTGTATTTCGTTACATTTAAGAAAAGAAACTCAAACTGCCTCAGTAGCGTAGTGGTAGCAGGCCACTACTATTACGCTGGAGGTCCTGGGTTCGATTCCCGGGTCGGGGGATATTAGAGATAACGGTCTAAAATCCTTTATCTCTGCTTCTATTGGGATTTTTCCATTTTCTGGAAGTTTCCCAGTACCCCGGAGTTTGGTAATGTGCCCGGAGATGGCAACAGGTTCGCCACCTGTTACATGGGCCAAAACGTAACCGGCGAGTCGTGGGTGTTTGCATGTATGATTAAATGCATGCATTTACCTCTGCCTACCCCTTCGGGGATTACAGGCGTGAAGTTACGTTTTTAAGAAAAGAGATATGCCGAATTAAGGTAAACGTAAAAGTCTTTAGTAATTGGAATTATACAAAAGCTCCTACTAAGTTATCTAATTAAGCCTAATAGTAACTTGACTTTAGTCACTGTCTATAAATAAGAAACAAATAAATGAAATGCTTTAATCATTGATATCTGATATTGCTAAGTAAATGCATTTCAGAAATAAATAATTTATATTACCGATAAGTTGTTTATAAGTAATCGTATAATCGCTTAGATAGCAGCTAAACAATAAACGTTCACGAAATCGTAAAAAGCAATTATTACAATGTTATTGAGTTATTTCGTTAATCACCTACATTGTGGTCTTGACCGAATACCTACATAGGATAAAAAGATATTCAGTAAGTTCCATACTAGCAAGGAAAAATAGACTGCAGTACAGTCTATACCTAGACATCTAAGTACAATTATTATGATGCAATTGCAAAATGACACGAAACGCAAAATGCGTCGTCAGGTTGCCACTTCTGAGGCCTCAAACTGGATGTCAGCGTCACATAAATTCTTAGCCTGGGTTGCACCACGTCATTAAAATATGTTAAAGTTAAAAAAAAGTTAGAGAAGGATGACAAATTTTAATGACTTGGTGCAACCCAGGCTTAATGAATTACTATTCAGTTTTACCCTGCTTACAGGGTAAAACTGAATAGCAGGGACGCGGCGGCATATTCAACCCGAAAATTGCTGACATCCAGTTTAGAGGCCTGACATCTAACATCCTTTTCACACTAGAGTTTTTGTGGACGATTTCAAGTCGAGAATATTTTGCCGCGAGAATGGGCACGCGTGCGCTCGCTGCGATTTATGATTCGCCACGAGCTCGATGACAGCTCGCCGCGATCGCGAGCCCTTCGATTTCTTCGGGAACTGCAAAGCTAAAATATATCCACAGATTATATTAGGTAGATTAACTTAATATGCGAATGCAGTTTCCCTCCTCTTTTTTTCTATCTTTGTGTGTAGATATGCATGTTGTGTGTTACTCGTATAAAGAAAACAAATATTTTTCTTTCTTTGTTACTCACTTTTTTACATTGTTAAATATCATATTAAGTCTATTTTCAAAATGTATCCTACTTATTGCTGTACAGGATGTTAAATATCGTCGAACGCCCGCGGCGATATCGTGGCGATTATTATAAAACGCGCAGTGCCCGCTGCGTGCTCGCGGCTAAATCGCTTCGCGAAATCGGGAAAAAATCGCTAATGTGGAAAAACTGTTTGTTGCTTTGCCTCTGTGAAAAAAAATACGGAGCCATAATAATTTTGAATGGTCATTTATCATAACCGAATACGATAGAGCTGGTGATGCTGGTGATTCCCGTAGTCCACTAGTACTCCACCATAAGTAAAATTATAACTCACATGATCTCGTTGACCTCTGTAATTCAAATCCATCATAGTGCCCATGTACTTATAAATCGTATATTTATACAATTAGTAGGTATTGTTACTTTGTTAAATGACTAATGTTAGGGCTGATGTTATCTTGTTGGAAACTGAATAAAATAATAATAAATTTAGTGGCATTGGAACCAATTCGAGCTAACAACTAACAACTAAAACGTTGTTTCAATAAACGACACAATTACAAACGAGTTATTATCGTGTATTTGAGATATATGAGTTTACATACTACAATAATGTTAAGTGAAAAGTCGCGCGGTGCACTCCAAGTGCATCGCACGACGGGGAACAAATTGTTGCAACTTCCTTGTGATTAATTAGTTCCGGCGCCCAGCCAAATATTGCGGATACTGTCGACATTTTCGCGTCGAAGTGCCCCGATGGCGGCGAGCCGGTACCGCCTGCAGCCTGTAGGCAGGGAAGACTCACCGTGGGTTGTGCATGTGCAACGCAAAAGTGACAGTGTTATACCAGTGTGAGAGGACGCATAGTCGTGTTGTGCGTGAGTAAACTCGGGTCACTTTAGTAGTACAATTTCATGGTGGCCTGCAGGCGCCTCCGCACCCAGCCAGCTGGTAAACCAGCAGCCAGCAAACCCCTCCCCCCTCCCCCGACAACAGTGGCCGCGCCGATCCACGCGCACGAGCATCCTGGAGCGCAAGATGGTGTGCCGCCTTCACAGGGGCTCCTGCCGTGGTTCCCCGTGGTGGCTCTTACCGCCATCGACTTCATACCCGAGCGTAGCCGTCGGACCCTCCAGTTCACGTTCTGCAACCGCTCCGCATGTGACACCGACACTCGCCCAATGCCTAAAAATGAGCTATCCGCCGTTGGATAGTTTGTGAGAGAGGCTGCCATGGCCATCACTTTGCGGCGATATCGAAAAAGTTAAGCTACGCCCCCAACGCACGCTCGACAGGCGCCGGGGTACGCTTCATACCAAAGTCGGGCGATACAAGCTGACCTCGTAAGCCTGAAATACTCTTCTTTGATCCTTGATACTCTTGAAACAAAAATTGTTTTGCTTTTGTGTCATCATTTGAATGGTTAACCTTAAAAGTGGCAAACAAATGCATGAAATTCACATTGATAATTCAATCATCAATTCAATTTTTTTGCGACGTAAAACATAAGAGGAGGACGTTATCAATGGGACGTTTATATTTTTGTCTGACCCAGCATATTCTTTTACTGTATTGTCCAATTTTCATGTTTCCTTTACACAAAGTCAGTTCCATTTTAATTTTATTAAACACCACCTGGAAGGGTGAACATCTTCGTCTGAGGTTACGTATAGGTAAATAAGTTTACAACAGTTCAGCTGAGTTTGTTGGGTAGCGGAGTTCTTCTCAGTAGTGCCTGCACTTGGAACTCTGCTAAGTGAATGACTATGATTATGACGAACATATTTTTCATTTTCTTCAATGAAGGAATTGAAAAATTTGATAATTCACGTATCGGTTAAATATTATTAATAAATTGGTATTTATTAATACCTATTGGATTATAATTATAAGTAATTCTCTCTAGGTAGCTTATAACTTGAAAATGCAAAAGTGTCCTTGTAGACCAATTTGAAATAAATAATTTGAATTTTTGAATTTTGAACAAACACAAGCTATTCTAACAAGACTTATGAATGTCTAGAATATTCATGAAATAATATATTAATCATAATCATTGACACTATCAATTCATCTGTCTAATAAATGTCGAGACTTTGTATACATTCATTACACCTTGAGTCAACAATTAACTTAATGCCAACAAGAGAAAGAATAATACGTGTTTGTGATTAACATAGAACAATTAAATAAATTGTGAGACCGTCCCACGAATTAAGCTAAAATACTTTCTTACAATACTAATCTTACTGTCATAATCTATTCTACTTATGCGCACTATCTACTTTTTAATGCTAAAACAATGAATGTAAAAACACAACGCTTATTCAATTTGCGATGACTATAATGTTTGAAGTTCGAACTGAACTGATGGACTTTGTACCTACTTGTGGTAGAGTTTCAGTGTAGGAGCTCGAAGCCGTAGGCATCACCGCATTACTTAATCTAACTGCGGCCAAATGGTAGTGTTCAGCGCTATTGTGCTCCAGTTACGTATGACACAGTAATAAGTACCACAGAGACATAACAACTTAGTTCTAAGGGCAACACATGTGCATTTTGACATCTGGTTTTTGTTTAGATGTCTATAGGCTGTAATCATCACCTAGCATCTGGATGCTTGTTATTTACCTTTCACATTAAAAAAATCTCATAGGAATGAGCAATTAATATTTTGATTGCTTCGTTATAACTTCCTGCCCGCATTTCGAAAAGGCTAAGCAGAGGCGTACAATCATGTCTAAGCCAATGATGCAGAGCTTATACGTATTTACTATTCCCATAGTCTCTTATGGTAGCGTATGAAACTATTCAGTTATTCTACACATTTATAAATAGCGGGGGTGTCCTTGATAATTTTCCGAATAGAAAAAAACAATACTTCGCGGTAATTGAATCCGTGGTAAATGAAACTTACTATAAATAATATGGATCATTGCAAGGGATCTAATGCAAAATGCAGATGCGTTGCCATCCCTAACACCTTAGTTGTTATGTCTCCATTTGGCGACAGATAGATTGAATGATGTGGTGGTGCCTACGCCCTCGAGCTTCGACACTGGAACACTTTCAGGATAAATGTTCCATCAAAATCTCGTACGCATTAAAATCATCATTTTTATGTCATTCGGATGACAGACAAGCAGACGGGCCACCTGATGGAAAGTGGTCACCGTCGCCTATGGACATTTGCAACACCCCCTTTTGACACCATTTTTGAAGAACCCCTATTTTGTAGCACCGAGAGAACACCTCAGAGGGAAGTTCGTTCAACAATTTACACGTTCTTGTCAGGAACGAATGTGAAAACCGCACCATTGAGCACTGTCAGGTGTCCAGTCGGCGAGGGTGGAACTTATCTCTTCGGCGAGTAGTACGGTGTAGGAAAAGAGACGGTGGCACCATATCGAACAGTTCTGTAGAGCATTCACCATTGTAGAGACGGTATAACATGCACAGACTCCCAATGTCTCTGCGCAGGGTCAGGTGATCGAGCCTGTCAGTAAGTCCTGGATCGTTAACAATACGGACCAAGCTGGTATTTGGCAGATTCCTTCCACAAATAAGAGCAGTAGGTATTCCAGATACGTAACGTACGTCCTAAAAAAATATATATTTTTATAGATGATAAAACATAGAGTGATTGATCTTATTGAAAATAAATTGCGGCCTTAGAATATCAAAAGAGGTCATCATTGTGTGCATATTTTTAGTTATTCAGTAAGTATTGCGTACTTACTCAATTGATTGACACCTTCAAATTATTACAAGACCAAAATATATTTTGCAATGTGGTCATGAATTTGGTCACGATATCGTAACATGTGAATGAATGAATTAATTTTGAAAATATTTGGAACACTCATATCTTAGAAAGTCACATTTCAAATTCCAACTGTAGATGAAGTAATCGTTTTCGGTTCTACTCAAAGCTGAGTAGAATAGAAACTTTTTTTTTTAAGAATCTTAGAAAAATACGAACTAAGGTTAATTAGCAGTAGCATTTTAATAAACCTAATCATTTTCGTACACATTTTTACAAAAAAAAAATTGCAACTTTAAAAACTAGATAATCTAAACCACAACATTAAGAAGTAATAGAGTACAGATAACTTAATTTCATTAATCCACCTACTTTTATATACCTACTTTTTATTTCTACTTGTTACAGGTATTTAAAGGTCAATTTTACTTCTTTTTGTTTCTTGTTTTTAGGACGGACTTTTTTTTTAAATTATTTTACGGCCACGGAAGCATGTCCTTAACAGCCAATCTGCAGTAAATTGTTTTCTTCATTTCTTATGATAATGAATATCCATATGGAAGATGACGATGATTGGATCCTTCCGTGTGGAATATGATGAGATGGCTCCAAACAAAAAAAAGTGATGGGGACTTTACTAGGAGATTTAACGAAGTGTTCATGAAAAATCACTTTTCACTTCATAATATCACTTTCTTACACCTGTGAACGTTATCGAATGCTTCGAAACAACATTCACAAATTTCGAAAATAATATTACGCAGCGCCACAGCTCTTTTCCGCGTTCCCGCCAAAAATCTAGGACGGACTTATGTGGGCGGCACGTCTCGAGACGACACTAGTCTACTTCACCGGGAAATCGGCGAGCGCAGAAGCGCAGAAGGCGCTCCAGAATCAATTTTACTTGACGTTGTAGCGTCCACTACATTAAGGCGCCAACTAGTGGAACACATATGAAAACCTCACAGTACTTGTCTAGTACGGTAGATGGCGTGCATTCGAATTACATCGCACATACGAAGATTTCTCAAGAGTTGGCATATTATACAACTTCCCAACGTCAATCGTTGGGCCGCGGCCCGCCAGGCGCTACCACCTCGCCTGGTCGGAGGATCCACCCTTTTCGCCGGAGGAACACTTCCACCCGTTCCTTCACAGTGGTGACCCCCGACGTGATTGGAAGCAACCTTCTCACCAGCCACTCTCTGCAGCACCTTCGACGACGTCATCCCTCACATCACCAGCACCTGATCGAGCAGTGTCTAAGTCACGCCAGCCAGCACCCTCGGCTTCATCAGGGATACTCCACACGCCTGCAGCGACCGCGCATGCCTGGACTACCCTACAGCCACATCAGCGTCAGTACTGCGTGGACGGACGCAGTAGCTACTACGCAGCGACTACTAGACCTGAGTCGATCACTCCTTCGTCGGGATTCGGGTCGATCGCGACCCATTGACAAGGTGATCGAGTCTAAATGACTCGATCGTTTGGGTCATTTGAGTCGCGACTCGATTTCGCTCAAACGTATACTGTAGCTCATGATTCTCGTGATTCGAGACCCATCTGATAAGGATGCGAGACTTGAGATCGCGATCCACACATTATGTCGCTGGCTATTTTTCATTTTAATACATTTCAATTAATTATCACTATAATTTCATTCTTAAACTTTATAGGTATATAGAATAAATTTTACAATTAGATGACATAGTGCAGGGGAGCTTGATCGATAAAACTGTAAACAAACTGAAGTGTACCTTATGCTTAATGTGATAAGAGTTCACGAGAAACAAAGTACCCAATGACCCAAAGGACCCAAATGATCGACTTTTTTTGTACGTCACGACCCGATCACTTGTGTTTGGATCGTGATTCAATCAAAGTGATTCTATCGCTCGCAATCGACTCAGGTCTAGCGACTACCTCGACTCAAAGGGGACTTTCGCATCACCGCAGAAGCGACCACCTCGACTCACTGAGGACCTTCGCACCCGACTCACTGGGACTTGCGGCATGGGATTATGGCATTGGCACATCGACAGCTGCCTCGATACATATCAACCTCCGGTCTTGGAGGGGAGTGATGTAGCGTCCACTACATTAAGGCGCCAACTAGTGAAACACATATGAAAACCTCACAGTACTTGTCTAGTACGGTAGATGGCGTGCATTCGAATTACATCGCACATACGAAGATTTCTCAAGAGTTGGCATATTATACAACTTCCCAACGTCAATCGTTGGGCCGCAGCCCGCCAGGCGCTATCACCTCGCCTGGTCGGAGGATCCTCCCTTTTCGTCGGAGGAACACTTCCACCCGTTCCTCCACAACGTAATTAATAGAATAAGTTATAAATAACCTGTTAATATGTTTACAGTTTACATTGATGGTAAGTAATACCTACTAGCGCGCATGGCCCCGCGGCTGGTGTAGATCGCAAGCGATCTACTCGGTTGAGCGATACGGGCGCGGACGGGTGTGTGATGGGTGACCTGACTAGTGGCAAGATTAAAAAACCGGACAAGTGCGAGTTCGACTCGCGTGGTGAGGGTTCCGTACATAATTCAAACTTCTTATAGGTTTTCCAGTAATCTATAAGCAAAGAACTATTTCCCACATTTTTTTCAAAATTTAAGTTCAGTAGTTTCGGAGATAGGGGGGGGAATGGTCAATTTTCGACGTTTTTCTTAAATAACTTCAAATTTGTTTACGCAAAATTATAAAAAAAATATATCTGAGATGCTGACAACAACCTCTTTCATTTGATATGTCACACGACATATCATTTTTTTTTTTAAATTTTCTGATTTAACCCCCGATAGGGGCCCTCTTGTTTAAAATTTATTATTTTACTTGACGTGTTCATCTTTGGGTCACCAATTTACATATATAGTTGCGGAGCAAATTGGCTGTGACAGACGGACAGACAGACAGACAGACAGACAGACGCACGAGTGATCCTATAAGGGTTCCTTTTTTCCTTTTAAGGTACGGAACCCTAAAAACACCTTAGGCCTCAGGAGTGGTAACGCATCTGCATTTTGACCTTGGTCTTTGTGTGGGTGTCTATAGGATACAGTCATCACTTAACATCAATGTAAACTGCATGCTTGTTTACCAATTCAATAACATAAAAAAAAAACGTGACACAGGATTAATATACCGCACGTAGGAGAATCAGTATCCCACGCAAACAATGCATCTTTGTTTTTATAATGAACTATTGCAACATAAGAATTATAAGATTTCGGGTGAAAGAACACTTTCTAAAATCATATAGACTAAACTAGTCTAGGCACAGTGGAGCTGTAAAATTGTTGATTAAATGTTAGAACTCCCACGACGAAACTGAAAAATGCAGGCCAGACCATCGTATTATTCAAGTTAGAAGACTTAATTTTAGTGGTTGTGCTACCGTACGACAGAGTAATATCTAGCACAGAGGCAAAATATCTTGGTGGTCGGAAAACGTCGTTCTGTCATACAAGTCAATGTCGCACAAAAAAAAAAACAATCAAGTCCCATTTTCGAACATCGATATGAACAACGCGTTTGAATTAAATTTATTTTCAAGGAATCCAAGGGCGCAGACACCACCACATCAGCTAATCTACTTGCCAATAAATGCAAGGTATTCAAAGCTATCGTGTTCTGGACAAGTACGGCGCCCTAATTTCCAATAGAAAGACACAACAGCATCCATAGTAAAATATCTCAATTACCATCAATGTCAAGTTACTGTACGGTTGGTTGTACCGCTGCTGTCGTGAAATAAAAAATATGAGAACTATAAAGATAAAGCTTCTTAACCTTACGCATTATTGCCAATGGATAGCGTAAACAATATATTTTTTTATGTTTTAGCTAAAAGGGGTTATGGGCGTCTCGTCACAGTTCCGCCTCGTCACTCCAAAAGTATGTAAAAATCACATCTATAACCATATCTTAGCCTAGAGCCAAAACGTCTTGAAATTAATTACCCTCATTTATAATACTTAATTTTACATAAGTAAAATATAAATATAATAGCGTTTTCACGTTTAGTCAACAAAAATTGCAACAGGGATGTGTTCTTATTCGTACGGACGCATAATTTGTTAATTGTTTTTTCTTTTATAAAGATAAAAACCGACAGTGTGAGTAGAAATCTCGAGCGAAACATTATTTAAAAAATCCATTTTTTTAACAGTGCGGCTGCAGAACCTAGTGGCTGCCTGACCCGAAATTACACCGAAGATATCCCGGATGTCAGTCTAGACGAGATTAGCGGCTCTCTATATCACCGAATTAAAACCGGTTCAAACTAAATTCAATAAAAGTTTTTAATGAGATCAACAGCATAATAGCATATTTCTTGGCACCACTCTTTTATACTAAAAGTAAGTTGGGGCACACATTTAACCACTTTGGAAGTCTATCATCCAAATGCTTGACTTTGAGAAAAACCTCAATTTGATTTTTAAAGACCTACCTAAAAATTATTGTTACAGTTCTGAGGGAAAACCCACATAATCATGTATTTTTTTAATATATCGTATAAACCTCTACCAAATTCAACTATACATACAGATGGACAGACAGACAGTTATACATATCGACAAAGATTCGTTTGTTGAAACGGAATCCGAGTGCCATGGGAAATGGCTTGCCATTCGGCTACAGAGACTGTCAAACTCACCATAAATTGCTACACCGACTAGAAAAAATGTTTTAGCCATATCGGAAAGAACATAATAATATAACTGTTCAGGGACTACACTTTTTGTCCGCTTGACAATAATCACCCCATAAATAGTTAATGCTTGTGAGAAAATTGCTATAAAATAACCATTAACGTAATAGCACACTTAGTCTTATGCCATGCCTTTTTATTTTCGCCTAGCTTTTTTTATGTAACGGAGGTTGCAAATAACCATGCCAGTTCACATGGATGTTAAGTGATGACTGCCGCCTATAGACATCTAAACAAAGCCAAGGAAAAAATTAAGATGCGTTTCCACCGCTGGGACCCATGTTATAAGACTTTTGAAAAAGCTGATAACTGGTGATGAAAAGTGGATCACGTACGACAAGAACGTGCGAAAAAGGTCGTGGTCAAAGGCCGGTCAGGCTTCACAGACTGTGGCGAAACCCGGGTTAACTCGCAACAAGGTGATGTTGTGTTTGTGGTGGGATTGGAAGGGCATTATTCATTATGAGCTATTACCACCAGGCAGAACTATCGATTCTGAACTCTACTGCGAACAACTGATGAGATTAAAGCAAGAAGTTGAGAGAAAGCGGCCGGAATTGATCAACAGAAGGGGTGTGGTGTTTCATCATGATAACGCTAGACCTCACACATCTATAGCCACTCAGCAAAAATTAAGAGAGTTTGGCTGGGAGGTGTTAATGCATCCGCCGTATAGTCCTGACCTTGTCTGTCTCTTCAGAATTCTTTATGCAATGTTAGGTTAACATCACGAGAGGACTGCCAAATCTACTTGTCGCGGTATTTTGATGAGAAGTCCCAAAATTTTTTAGCAATGGGATCATGTCCCTACCTACAAGATGGCAAAAGGTTATCGAACAAAATGGTACATACATACTTTAGATAAATTTAAATAAACTATATTAAAAAATGTTTGAATTATCTTAAAAAATGCGAAGAAACTTTTTCCCCAACTATATAGATTTATTTATCCCTTCAATAACCAAATCAGAATTTAGGTAGGCACACGACGACGCAATATACAAGCCAGACTTTATCTCCAGTTCTTTGCCCCGCCGGAAAACTAAGCAGGATGAAGTGTTAAATACAATAACACATATCGATGTAAGATATACGAATGTCATAACAGTAACAACAGATAATCTTGTAGAGTAAATTAAGGCGTTAACATGCGCACGCAACCTCGCGTGTGATATGTTCCGGCGGGCGCAGTTGTTAAGCAACCAAGAGGAAGTCAGGAATATTTAAAACGATTATTTCTCGTGTATCTAAACTACTACTATCACTCTATCTCGTATATTTTAGAGACGCGATAAAATATTTGATACACTTTCACATATTGGTAACAGTTTTCTACCGTATTTTTTAAATGTTGCACCATATTTTGTAATACTTGCTACATAATAGAAAAGTTGATATTATTATAGTATTTACATCGACAACACTGTCGTAGCTGCAAGTATTATATGTTCATTGAGTTATAATAATGGTTGCATAACCGTATGTAACGTTGAAAGCATGCGGCCTAGCCAATAATGCGGTCAAATGTGCTCGATTATTTCATAGTAAAATAAAATGCACGTGTTGTTCAATTAATTAGTCGTTTCAGATACATGAAGCTATTGACCGTTTAGGATACTTCTTAGTTATATGTAGTGCGTCCAAGTGATGATAGAGCTGTTGTGTGTGTTGTGAGCTTCAGGACGTAAATACCATCGTATTAAAACGTCTTTAAATGTTAGAGCTACATAGATACGTTGGTCGTTCAAATAGGACAACAAATGATCTCATTACTGTCGGTCTTACTGGTGATAAAATTCCAGTGATCTAGCTCGCAGGCGTAGGCACCACCGTATTACCTTATCTTCTTGTCGCTAAATGATAGTGTTCAGCGTTATCGTGTTTTTTTTATATATTTATCGAACTTAACTTGGTAGTAGCAGGCCTCTACTACTACACTGAGGTCCTAGGTTCAATTCCCGTTTAAGGGGTTATCAGAGATAATGGTGTAAAGTCCCTTACCTCTGGTTCTTTTGGAATTTTTCCATTTTTTGGAAATTTCCTAACCTCGAAGTTTGGTAATGTGCCCGGAGATGTCAACAGGCTCGCCACCTGTCACATGGGCCAAAACGTAACCGGCGAATCATTGGTGTTTGCATGTATGCTTGAATGCATGCATTTACCTCTTCCTACCCCTTCGAGGATTACAGGCGTGAAGTTACGTTTTTTTTGCGTTATCTCGACTGGCTGGTGACGAGATTGTTGGTAGGTCAGGTGGTAATGTATGGCACTGTAATTTTCGGTACAGAGGTATAATAACTTAAACCTCGATAGAGGCAAATAGAAATTACGAGGCATTTTATAGTCCAACCCGAACATAACAGTGCTAAAAACTATCTAATAGCAGATTGTGTTAGATTGAAGAAAAGTTTTGTTACTAAATAGTATTCCAATTGGTATTACTTAAACTAACATGATCAAATATTCAAGAACTAACGTAAGCGAACAAAGTTTTGAAGACTTACAACAATCCACGAATACAAATAGGCTCTACCACCAGTACTATTCCATAAGAGTAGCAACTAATCCGTGCCGAAGGTTATTATTTCTTGTAGGCATCCTTAGGATGTAGCAATTCACTAATTACTAATTAACTACGCCCGTTAGTTCTAAGCATATAAAAAAATTACTGGTGGTAGAGCTCCAGTGACGGAGCTCGCAGGCGTAGGCACCACCGCATTACCTAATAAGTATACTTGCCGCTAAATGGTAGTGTTTAGCACTATCGTGTTCCGGTCAGGTGGTAATGTACGGACCCGTAATTTCCGGCACAGAGGCATAACACCTTACTCCTCAAAAGTGGTAACGCATCTGCATTTTGACCTCTGGTCTTTGTGTAAGTGTCTATAGGCTGCAGTCATCACTTAACATCAATGTAAACTCCAAGCTTGTTTGCCACTTTCATGCCATAAAAAAAGGCTAAGGAAACAAATATTTACCCTAAAAACATTACGATGATAGAATACCTTAAACTTTTTATCACATACTAGCGGCCCGCCCCATCTTCCCGATGGGTGACCGCTAGTGGCAAATTAAAATGCGCGTTTTCGTGCTTCGTAGGGCACGTTAATCCGACGGTCCCGGTTGCTATCGATAGATAGCAGTCGTTAAACCTTGTCGGAGGTCTTATGGGCGGTTTGAATACATCCGACAGCGGGTTGGCCACTAACCCTTATCGCCACCAACTCGGATTGGAGCAGCGTGGTGGAGTAAGCTCCAGCCCAAAAATGGGCAGAGACTCTTGCCCAGGAGTGGGACGTATAATGTCTGCCATTATTATTATAAGAGATTGCATAAAAGCTAAATTTCGTTTGGTGGCAATGCATATATTTTAATGGATTTCATTTTTCACACGCATGGACTCATTTGCGAGTCTTGTGACTAGAGATGCAAGTTGACTTTCAAGTCACTAATTGCATTGGCGTAATCGATATTCGGTAATACAGAAAATTTCGATCAAAACCTTTTTAATATTGCAACATTTTCATGTAGGACATGTTTTAAATACTTCCCAACATAATCAGAAAAAGGAACACTTATTTTACCTATTACCCTTGTCAGAATTAGTTTTAAAGTTGTTTCTTTAGTTTAGCCACTAAAGAAAAATACATAGCAAATATCATACTGGATAAATTTTTTCACGTCGGATCGTCACCGACGAGTCTGCGAGTATAATAACTATAGATGCAAGTTGGCTCTTGGATCCACAATTAGTTCGAGATGACAAATTATCGCTACTCGATTAAAATATATTTTATATTTTTTCCGTCTTTCTCGTCACCGGGGGTGATTGATGACCCATGAACCCACTGGCTAACCCTTTGGTGGGGGGACGGGTTCCTAATTCCCATTTACCCGAGCAGCCACTGCATTCAGGTTGGAATTAAATATCGATAAACATTGTCGATAATATAAATAAGAAAAAAAACCCTTTTTATGTCAATTGATAATTAACCCAAGCCACGATGGTAGATGACCGTGGTAGGTGGCGATGAAAAGCCTACATTTTGTGCGCGTATACGCGTATTGTGACTAGAGATGCAAGTTGCGTAATAGATCTATAATTATATTAACGTCCTTATCATCAATATTAGGTAATAGGTACAAACATTTTTGAAAAATGGGTATAAGTGCTTATCATATTTTTTTATGTCACAAAGGTAGCAAAGCAAACAAGCAAGCAGTTCACATGGATATTAAGTGATGAACGAACAAGTAGCAAACAATCACACTTTACATTGATGGTATTAATATAGCCGATAAATAGGTCTAATAGGTAATCTATATCAAACCAGAGATTTAAATGTAGATGCACGCCTGAGCCCTAAGTTGTTATGCCGCAGTACCGGAAATTTACAGGGTGCCGTACCACCTGATCGGAACGTGATAGCGCTGAACACTACTATTTAGCGGCAAACAGATTGTGCCGTACGTGCTGAAGTCCTAGGCTTCATCACTGGATCTTTACCACCAGTAGAAAGTTAGAACTAAATTAATCATAATATTGATGTAATAACACGTTTTGATCTTATTTTTTATTCCATCTCACAATGGATGGGCGTAACTACAATCTCAATTAGAAACGTAATCAAATGAAGTGAAGGAAGAGAAAATCGAGCACTACTGGACTGTACAATAACATTTTTTGCTGCTATGTAAGTATTCGCCGTTATCAGCACATTTTATGTTACATCATGCGCAGGCGCAGGTAATAACTGCCTTGTAACCGGACTCATCCGAGTTACGCCACGCCTATATGCAAAATCATTTAAAAAATTCCAATCAAATATCTCTGAATCCAATATTCGAATAAAAACGATAACAGAATCGATTTTAATATTATACAACAGAAACCTTTTAATGTTTCGTTAGTTAATTACATATCATTGTAACATTGTGTTGTAATCAATTGTTTTTATTAGCTATTGTTAAAAGTTATATAAAATGTACATTGCATTTCATGCAGATTTCAGAATGAAGTGGTTGATGATTGCCGTTTTTTTTTTGTTCTGTCTCTTCATAAAGTATGCAGTAATTCCACCAGACTCTACCTATCTTTTCCAATTTTTGTTTTTCAGATGAACTGTACAATTTATTTTTATTCTAATGAAGATATAATATATACACTGTGTTAGAAAAGGCACAATATGACTTTTTCTATACACAGGCCGAGAATAGCTATCTCTGTTTTCTCTTGTTCAGATGCCCTTCGAATTGATTGTTCATCTGAGATAGGTGGATGATGAAGAAGAGAAAACAAGAGAAAACAGAGATAGCTAATCTCGGCCTGTGTATAGAAATAGTCATATTGTACACTTATTAATGTTATACGTTTTGATCACTAACTTACATTTGCGTGACAAATTTCGACTCAACCAGGACTTTCGGAGAAAATTAGCCGTGATAGACGAACACGTAGACACACGTACGAGTGATTTTATATTCCGATCTTTTATTCTGAGGAACGGAATTATAAATATTATAAAAATCGGCCGAGCCGGTTCGGATAGTGCGTCCACAAACACGGTGATACGAGATTTTTTAATATTAGGTATATTTAATTATTTTATTGCCATACCAATAACATTATAAGCTAAATAACTGCAAAGTCACTAGCTTTGTCGTGACAATCCATTTTCCACGTGCAACATATTTTTTCAACAGTCACGAATAGTGTCACTAGTCACTTGGTCTCTACCCGCGAAGGTCGCCCCAGCTGATCAAAGGATAACACCTGGTTGAGCTTCATGGTCCTTGCGAAGTACTTTCTACCTTGTGGGGTCGTCAACCCAGTTGTAATCATAATTATGCTATTTAAAAATTAAATATATTAATTCATTGAGAAACAAACAGTTGTTTTGAATAAAATTAATAAGTATATTTCCAATTGTCTTTCCGCTCGAGAGGTACCTTTTTACCGCAAAGGTCATTGGTTCTCCAAGATTTAATATACCTTGTCCACTGTGATAGTTAAGGATCTCTTCGTTTCTTCGAGAGCACAAGGAAACGCAGAGCATAGCTCTCTCTCTCTAGAAGGCAGCAGAGAGCTGCTGCCTTCTAGAACAGTGTTTCCCAAATATTGTTTTGTCATGACTCGGTAATTTTCACATTGCCTGTTGTTGAACCACTTAATATTTTTTCAGGCAAAATAGATATTCACATTTATTAGGAATATTTACGATGCATCGATGTACAGCAGGTAATATTTTTAATCGAAGCGGGACTGTTGCGACCCGGTATTTTATTTTGATGGCCCGGTACCGTATCGCGACTCGGCAAATGGGAAACGCTGCTCTAGAATATTGGAGATTTATTAAGAGGCCTATAGTGAATGACCACTCATTGCTTCCGAATTTACTCGCCAGTCAAAGACCTGAAGAATAAAATGGTATAATAATATCAACAACAGTACCCAACTAATTATATTATAGTTCCGTCAATGCTTATCACAAAGATTAGTCCTTTATTTCCGAGCATATCAACATATTTTCAAAATGTCAATGAGTGGTCCGAATTGACCCCTGAGCAAGACAAAGCTCCCGTACTTTGATAAGCAACATTTGTAGAACATTCGTGATATATCTATGACAAGCACGAACATGTCTACAGTATCTTTGTGGTACATCTACGATAGTGCAGTTTAAAAAGTCTCTGGTGACATGTTTAATGTCTACAACTTGAGATCGACGATGTAAGACTGGTGTCCTTAATTGTATATTAGAGCTAATGAAATAAATTCTATTAATATTGCGACTGACTTACGGCCAAATACACAAACGCCACTTAAATCTAAGTGGGACTTAAACGTCTTCTGTCTTTAGAACACACGTTCAAACGATAGAGATAGCGCACATTTGAGGGTTGCTTAAAATTGAGGGCCGTTTGAGTATTCGGCCATTAGAAGTTTTGTTAGACATTGCCGCAAAAACTGTTACATGAATCGATCGACGTTAGAACTAAAGTTGCGTTGTGTCGTCGATGCATGAATCTGAATGCCCCGAAACATACTCAAATTGCCAGTGAATGACAAAGAATTACTCTTTTTCTTTTCTCTTTACTTTTTGTTATTCATTTGTTTTATTATCATTTATTAAGTCTTTATTGTCACAATACACAGACAATATTATTACAAATGGCGAACTTAAAAGCTAAGAGCGTTCAATCAGTTTGTAAAAGGAGAAATCAGACATTCTACTGCTATATTTACCTACATTAGTATAATATATTATATTAAGTTTTATCTTAGTGATTTTCTGAATTAAATGAAAATAAATTATTTTCTTTGTTTTAGACGGTTCATAACAGAACAGGAGGCCAACCGTCTAACTTTAATGCTTTCGTGATGCGTTCGATCATGACGCTGTCAGCCTCGTACCGCCTCACTTTTGCTTGGAATTGTTTTCGTTGCAGTTACATACTTTGGAGCAAAATGTTACGAAACTGAACATGACAACGCGGCGACACCATAATCGAAAGCATAAGATTTAGGCGGCCCACTGGTGTTTGCCATCCTGAATGAAAAAAAAAATTCTGGTTCTGATTCTAAACATGAAATAGAGAGAGATCAAGAGACACACATCATTTTTTACTGGTGGTAGAGCTCCAGTGACGAAGCCCGCGGGCGTAGGCACCACCGCATTACCTAATATACTTGCCGCTAAATGGTAGTGTTCAGCATTATCGTGTTCCGGTCAGATGGTAATGTATGGCCCTGTAATTTCCGGCACAGAGGCATAACACCTTAGGCCTCAGGAGTGGTAACGCATCTGCATTTTAACCTCTGGTCTTTGTGTCCTTAGGCTGCAGTCATCACTTAACATCAATGTGAACTCCATGCTTGTTTGCCACATCCATTACATAAAAAAAATATCACATCCAAATAACAGACCCAACCAATCCACTGATAAAAGTCCCGAAATGGCGAGAGATTGTAGTGCAACGAGAGTCAAAAAATCATGAATCTGGATGAGATACACACATGTCATTTATTTCTTTAGATCGTTATATCATTTATCTAGAAATTTTGATCACCTAAAGATTAATTGAGACGTAGATGTTAAGCTCTAGAAAATTTCTAGAACAAAGTCTTAATCTATGTGTTCTAATCTAAACTTACATAACGCTAAGGATTTTTTCCGATTTTTAAGAAGTTGAAATTAATAAACTCGGAACATGAGTAAGTATATGTATATTGCAGCATTGCCTGCATCGCCCAATATCATCTTATTGATTACCAGCACACAATAATGATAAAATGGTTGCTAATTTTTATATCATGAAGTGCTAAACAAACATACCTACAGATAACATTGATAATAACTAAACCTGTAAATATCTTCATAAAACCAGAAATTTCAATTTAAATGCGTTGCCACTTCTGAGGCTTAAGCTACTGTGCCTCTACACTGAAAATGACAAAGCCTTTGACATTACAAACAGACACTCCAATTTTATTTATTTGTATAGAATATTATTTTATAGTATACTAGCTGTTGCCCGCGGCTTCGCCCGCGTGGATTTCGTTTTATAAAAATATTTTTTCCTGAATTTTCATATTGATTCCTGATATTTTTATATTGTAGACTAGCTGTTGCTAGGGTTGCCACAGAGTCTCCCGGATTCGAGCACTGAAAATTAAAATCTCCCGTCTCCCGGAAGGAATTTAAAATATACTAAATTCTCCCGGAATAACAAGTTGTTCAAAAGTAATGACACGCGATGTCAAAATGGCTATAAGCGGCGTAAATCGGCAGCTTTCTTGCAGCCTTCCCGCCGCTATCTCGCCACTGATAGCTAGTTTCGTATAAACTGATTTGCGTGCGTGTACCGTACCTACTTCATTTTATTGTCTCTTTCTGAGCTACGTGCGTGAGAGATTGCGTCGTCTTTGTCTCACTCATTTTCGTTCCTCATTTGTTTTTATACGAGTAAGTTTCATTCGTTCGCTTATTAGTCTGTATCTAACAGCGATCCATGCACTTGTGTCGTATTTTGATTAAATACAATTATTTCTATGTTGTTATTACCTAATTCAAAATAAAATAAAAACTTATTATATGCAATGTGTTTTTTTCTCCCGGATTTAGACAGCTAAGAGGTGGTAGCCCTAGCTGTTGCCCGCGGCTTCGCCCGCGTGGACGTCGTGTTATAATCCTGAATTTTCTTTGCTATAAGCCTCACGTAGCCCGAGACTTTTCCAACGAATGCAAAACCGTGGCAATCTGTTTTTGCGTTCTGGAAATATAGCATCAGGAAGGAAAACCCCACTTTTTTATATTATAGACTAGCTGTTGCCCGCGGCTTCGCCCGCGTGGATGTCATTTTAGAAATATTATTTCCTGAATTTTCTTTGCTATAAACCTCACGGAGCCTGAGACCTTTCCAACGAATGCAAATCCGTAGAAATCGGTTCGTGCGTTCTGGAGTAATAGCATCAGGAAGGAAAACCCGACTTATTTTTATATTATTTTTTATATGGATAGGTACATGAGATTAATTTGTATGAATTGTCTTAGTAACAGAAATCTTATGTTACTATGATCGTTTTATTATATGTTTACTACAGTTAAAAGTACGTTGTCCCCGTCGAACGGACACGGTGTTCGGGAACAACGGGAATAAACCTTATTGGAATATCGGAAAGAGGAGAAACAGTAAGAAGTAAGTAAACACAGCATTAAAATCCTCAAAAATATTTAAAGTGCAAACTTTCTCCACTCACAAAATAACCACTAACAAACAATGATGTAGTAACATAATAGTATACAAAATATGATCAAGAGCAAAATCAAGGTAAAATGAAATAACGTTGGGAAACTATATTCATAACGAGACAAAGAAATACAGTACGCAAATGCACAAAAAGTTTCAATACTTAAAACGTGATATTTAAACAAATGAAATTTTAGAAACAATTTAGTTATGTTTAACAACACAAAGCCATGTCAAACGTTAGTTAATTTTAAGTACAATAATTAATACGGGGACTTCGCTGGCGCGGCCTTATACATACCTACCATTGTTCTACATCACGCAATACACCGACACCAGAAAATTGTTGTGCTATTGAGTTGGTAACCTTACCGAAATTAAGAGCACGACAATCTTGCTCGGAGCTGATGATTGCACGTATCCATTCTTCATTGATGCACGAGACGGAGAAAAGCGAAAGTATCGAAAAAGATAACAACATTAGGTTTTATTTTGAATAAAGTGTATTTATTAATGTCCATAGGTTGAAAAGCACCAGATGGAAAGTACCTAGTTATCGTGACGTTTGGATTGCAACATCGGGATGACGCCTTTGCGTTGCCACCCCTAAAATACAATTCTAAATAAAGGACGCTTTATTATAACGTCGACTGAACACGTCATAGGGTTGGTGTACAGTTTACTTTGCTTCCGGGTTAAGAGGTATAAGCTTTAAATTATAATAGGCGCCAATATTTCGTATAATATTCTTAGGTAATACCATCTCTTCTACCTAACCCTAACCTATATACGAGTATGTCCCCAATTTGAGTGATCGTCGACCGGTCGCCCGTCCCAATCGCTGGAGAGATGAAGTTGGGAAAGACGTGCGGCAAGCGATGGCGCATTACAGACTAAGGTGGACTAGAGTGGACAGACTAAGAGTAAGTACTAGGGTGGATGTACCAGGTTCACATTATTGTAAATATCGGGGTGTGTCGTGGCGTGCCAGGGCACTATCAGTTTCATACATTTATTATGACTGCGCCACAACACATGTGACACTAATATGAAAACGAAACTCAAAAATCTTAACCTGGTGCTGTAATTAATATTCTGTTTATGCTTTGGAATAAAACTCGTATTACCAAAATAACATGTAATTAAATCATTTGCGTGAATTTCAGTAGCAGAATTCTGACAGGATTTCTGAACACACCTGACTATAAATATCAATGTGGTATTAAGTTATGAATACTCATGTATAAACATTAACAATGGAAACGCGCGCTTAGATCCGCGGTCAACTATCTACAGTACGAGATCAAATACTGAGCTATTTACCTTGAAAATGTAATAGCTACTCGAGGCGGTGCCGTGAACTGCGTCTGTACCGGTTAATATCGACATCGATCGCCGATTACGGTTGAAAGATCGGCCGAGCGCTCCCATGACACGACATTAATTACTGTTTTTAACAATTCAAAACGCATATCTTAATCGTACAACTGCAATAACGCCAACACAATAATTTTAGATATATTACGGATAGGTGTGGCCTTCGTTACGTGTTTTCCATTGCTGAGTTTCCTCCCACGAAATTATTATCTTGCTAAGTGACAAGATGATTCAGCATTTCATACTGTTATAGTCATCTGTGTTGGACTTTCCATAATCAGTTCAGTTTCGATTGTGATCATGTTTTGTGCTTTTTTTCGTACAACGAAAGGCAGCCTCAGCCTATGTTTTTATGAAAGTCACTTACGATCGTCGATATTTTAATCAATATCTGTGAAATGGTTAAAAATTATCATATAAACAATAGGTTGGGGAAAAAGTCTTTTCGCGTTATAGTATGTATGAACTTGTAATAAAATCGCTTTGGCTGTGGTATTTGTATCTGGCTGCTTTTGGTATCACTGAAAGTTAAAATTTTAAGGAACATAATTCCAAATTCAAATTAGGCAAATGTGTGATATTCATTTGTTTTTCGTACTGTCAAGATGAGTGAATCTAATTAAGAAATTCGATACATTTTAAAATTTTACTACAAAAATGCAACGCAAGCAGCGAAAAAAATTTGCGATGTTTATGGACCTAGTGCAGTGTCTGTGAGTAGCACAAATTTGGTTTAAGCGTTTTCAATCCGGAAATTTTGATGTCAAAGATGCACCTCGCTCTGGTCGCCCTATTACGGATAAAATGGATGCCATTTTTGAAAAAGTGGAGCAAGATCGACATATCAGTAGTTACGACGTAGCTGAAGAACTGAGAATTGATCACAAAACAGTTTTGGCGCATTTGAAAAAAGCTGGGTACAAAAAAAGCTCGATATTTGGGTACCTCACGAGCTCACTGAAAGAAATTTAACGAACCGTGTACTCATTTGTGATTCTTTATTACATCGTAATGAAACCGAATCATTTTTGAAGAGGCTGATAACTGGTGATGAAAAGTGGATCACGTACGACAAGAACGTGCGAAAAAGGTCGTAGTCAAAGGCCGGTCAGGCTTCACAGACTGTGGCGAAACCCGAGTTAACTCGCAATAAGGTGATGTTGTGTGTGTAGTGGGAATGGAAGGGCATTATTAATTATGAGCTATTACCACCAGGCAGGACTATCGATTCTGAACTCTACTGCGAATAACTGATGAGATTAAAGCAAGAAGTTGAGAGAAAGCGACCGGAATTGATCAACAGAAGGGGTGTGGTGTTTCATCATGATAACGCTAGACCTCACACATCTATAGCCACTCAGCAAAAATTAAGAGAGTTTGGCTGGGAGGTGTTAATGCATCCGCCGTATAGTCCTGACCTTGCACGTCCAGATTTCCACCTGTTTCGGTCTCTTCAGAATTCTTTATGCAATGTTAGGTTAACATCACGAGAGGACTGCCAAATCCACTTGTCGCGGTATTTTGATGAGAAGTCCCAAAATTCTTATAGCAATGGGATCATGTCCCTACCTACAAGATGTCAAAAGGTTATCGAATAAAATGGTACATACATACTTTAGATAAATTTAAATAAACTATATTAAAAATGTTTTGAATTATCTTAAAAAATGCGAAGAAACTTTTTCCCCAACCATATATTATACTAGCTGTGCCCGCGACTTCGTCCGCTTGCGAATTTATGATTGTTCAGTATCAACCCGGTCAATGTCGTGTGTAGTATAAAAGTAGCCTAAGTTACTCCTTATTACATGAGCTATCTGCCAGCGAAAGTCCCGTCAAAATCGGTCCAGCCGTTCCCGAGATTAGCGGGAACAAACAGACCGACAGACAGACAAAGTTGTAAAAAATGTTGATTTGGTATATATGTACCGTGTATACATACATACGCATTTAGTAAAAAGCGGTTATTTTTATATTACAAACAGACACTCCAATTTTATTTATTTATATAGAGTATAGATAATGTATTAAAACCTTTTAAAAGTGTAGGTACATTGTAGATGAGATACAACTAATTAAAAAACCTACTAATTTTGTTGCCTAGAAAGGTAAGGTTAAATACATACCTGCTACATAGCTGCTTTCAGTAAATAAACATAATCCATAAATTATTATTCTCAAAATGTATGTAAACGTAGCTATCTAACACGATCTTCTCTTGAGCTCCCGAAAAAATGCATATATAGGTTTGTATGTACATTGCCCCATTAGATTTTAGAATGAATTAGGTATTAATAATATACCTTCTCGCAATTTCAGTCTTGAATGTGTAAAATAATGTACAAAATGTTGTACAGCTTTTATATGATCTATCTTAACAAGATTTTATAATTTTGTATTACTTATAAAAAAACGTAACTTCACGCCTGTAATCTCCGAAGGGGTAGGCAGAGATAAATGCATGCATTCAAGCATACATACAAACACCCACGATTCGCCGGTTACGTTTTGGCCCATGAACAGGTGGCGAGCCTGTTGACATTTCCAGGCACATTACCAAACTTCAAGGTACTGGGAAATTTCCAGAAAATGGAAAAATCCCAATAGGACCATAGATAAAGGACTTTAGGACACCATTATCTCTGATAGCCCCTTACCCGAGAATCGAAACCAGGACGTCAGCGTAGTAGCAGTGGCCTGCTACCACTAGGCTACTGAGGCAGTCAACTACATTTTGTCATCAAATTTAAATATAATCCATAAGAAATAAAAATCTATGATGAACCCGAAATACAGCAAGTGTCCGAAATAATTTTTCGACAAGAAAAAAAGAAAATACGAGTACCTAGTTTTGTCTGATTGTTATCATCACTTTGTACTCTGAATGGGAAAACAACTGACAATAGTAAACTAACACAGTTTAACGTGCGTTATATTTCATTTTACTCTCAACACAACCTAATTGCCTTGAAAATGCTTTGTTCTCGACAATGTCTTTAAAAAATCCTGTAAACTTCAACCTACTTCATAATGACGACTATAAATTAAACCGGATTGAAAGCGTAATTTTAATTTTTATAATGAACCTTATTATCAAAACGAAACATCAGTAATGGAAGCCATTGTTCAAATTAAATCAGACTAACCGAGTAACAATAGACACACAATAAAACTTTTTGCTCACCAGTGCGCTGCATGCTGGATACGTATTTTAATTTAATGCCATATAAGTAAAATCCTAAGCAAATAAAACTGTTCTTTGAACATACATGCAAATATATTTTGTTTTTTCTGGTGGTATTGTTTCAGCGTCCGATTTTCAGGGCGTAGGCACCACCGCATTACTTAATCTATTTACCACCGAATGATATTGTTCAGCACTATCACGTAAAACTTAGGTTTGCAGCATATCTGGATGAACGAAATGATTCTGCAGTGGGATTCTAACCTATAAGAAGTGAATCCTAAGTAGACAAGAATCTAAATTATTAGTCTTTAGTACTACCTGAAGCCTAAAGATTTATACAAACGGGTTCCGCTTAGATAGTAACGTTATTATGGGGACATTCCCGTAGGTAATATACTCCCGTAGGTAATACTCTTGGCCTCAAGGGTGGCAACGTATCTGCATTTTGGCCTCTCATTGTTCTGTAGATATCTATACACTGCAGTATTCACTTACCATCAATACTTAAATTTCTTGTTTTCCATCATTATAACAAAAAATATATATAGTAAAAGTAGTAGGTACTTAATCTAGCATGCAGTTTACATCTTCCTGAAGAAGTGAATCCTAAGTAGATAAGAATCTAAATTAGGTATTAATCTTTAGTACTACCTGAAGCCTAAAGATCTATACAAACAGGTTCCAATGCATTACCACTCTTGAAGCTTTAGCCTCTTAAACGGAAATTACTAAACTATTTAAGTACCGCAAATCGGCATAATGCTGAATATTACAATTTGGCGGTAGAAAATGTAGGTAGGTAATGCAGTAAGCGCCCTCCAGCTACAACACAAAAACCACAGTATGACTTTGTTAAATTGTGCTAAAACTGTTAAACCAGTAAAACCATGTATTTATTAACAAACAATTGTTTATAAAGACTTCCGATACAAATCATTTGCTATCAGAAATAATTAGATTTTGTTTCTGAAACAGTTTTTGTAAAATATTGGTTCTCAGTAAATACACGGTTTAGAGAATACGTGAATACATCTCTTTGTTATCAGTTTGTAAAAGAAGAAATCAGACATTATACTGATGCATCTATATAATTACATATTTCTTAATTATCAATTTTTGTTACTTGTAACCAATTGACGTAACATATGTGTAATAGACACATTTAGTTTCAGTTATTCACCGTGTGATGTTCTTAAATTAGCTTTTTTTGTCATTGAATACTAAAATAACAAAAATGTGCATCTAAACTATTATTTATTATAAAGAGGTAATATTTTTTTGTTTGTTTGTTTTGAATAGGCTCAATAACTCCTGGACCGATTTTAAAAATTCTTTCACTATTCGAAAGCTACATTATCCACGGGTAACATAAGCTATATTTTATTTTGGAAAAAATGGGGTTCCGTAAGATATTTGGGTTTTTCAGACACAAGATGTAAAAAATCAACCAGAAAAGTTACTTATTTTGCGTACGCTGCCTAAACTATAAAAGATATCGTCACTATTCGAAAGCTACATTATCCACGGGTAACATAGGCTATATTTTATTTTGGAAAAAATAGGGTTCCGTAAGATATTTGGGTTTTTTAGACACAAGGTGTGAAAAATCAACCAGAAAAGTTACTTATTTTGCGTACGCTGCCTAAACTATAAAAGATATCTGTTTTATATTATATCGCATTAACACATGTTGTGTGAAATATATTTCATTTAAAGAAAAATGGAAAGAAAAATTTGACTTCAGGCGAGACTCGCACTCGCGGCCTACTGGGAATCTAGTCCAGCCGCTCTTCCAATTGAGCTACTGAAGTCCTGCCCGATTTGTCAAATCTTTCCTCCACATTTATTGCATTGCTTTATGGTAGCAGTAGCGCCATCTATTGCCAACTATGCTAGTTAGGCAACCGATATAATAGACTTTGCAGTTTATTGAATATCGTAAAGAAGTCGCTTTTACCCTTAATAATTGTTTTATATTATTTCGCATTAACACATGCTTGTGAAATATATTTTATTTAAAGAAATAGGAAAGAAAAATTTGACTGGAACAGAACAGATAGACAAACAGACATATATAAGGATTCCTTTTTAGCGTGGCCAAATGGCAGCGGAACCCTAGAAACCATTACCGTCACAAACCGAATGTCCGGGTGAAAGAAGGGTAAGATGTATAATTACTGATCTGTTTCTAAAATAAATATTATGATATCGATATAACTATGCATTTGGAATGTGAAAAGCTTACAGTGTTTGGTTTTATATTATATGCATAATTATATTTATATGCCATGGATCTACACATTATTTATATTCTATTTTAATTTTAATTCTGATTATTATGTACTAAATCTGAGACTTTTGTCACAAAATGAGTTTGTTCGGTAGCGCAGTTCTTCTCAGTAGTGCCTGCACTTGTAACTCTGCTAAGTGAATGACTATGATTATCACGAACAGATTTTCCTTTTACTTCTATAAAAAGTTGGTATTCATTAACACATATTAGATCGTTATTTAAAGTATAAGTCATTCACTATAGGTAGGTCGTAACCCGACAATGCGAAAGGGTTTTGAATATGAGTATATCGAATATATTTTTTCAGCAAACCATTATTCCTTGAGCATAGAAGCCCCACAGTTTACGAGTATTAAATAACATGAAAACCTTCTCAGTCAATCCTTGATCGCTTTAAATAAAATCACTTCGCAATTATTTCATAATAAATATCCTGTCTCAAACTGACGTCCGAAAATACTCTCACGTTGACCGTACGAGAACCAGATAAACCACATTTACTTACATATAGGGTTGCCAATTGTATTATAATATTAAAAAAAAATTGACGCTCCACACTTTCTGCCTACCCCGTATGCATATTCTAGCATATGTACACATAAACATTCACGATTCGTCAGTAACGTTTTATGTTATGTATAAGGGTGATGAGCATATGACCACCTCCGGGTAAATAATAACGATTTTAACCGGGTACATAACAAGTTTAATCGATTTAATGTAAGAATTCATGATTAGAAATTAGGATAACCTGACCGTCATCATCTCGCACAGAGACACCGAGCATAGCTCCCTCCACTTCGAATGTCGGAGTAGGATTAAACTCTTTCTAGAAATTGTAACTATTTGGACTGCGTGTCCCAGGTATATATATACATATTGTCAACAATTTATATGTATAGCATGGATTGACACAAACTATTTTTGAAAAGTTGTATGTTGTTATACTTTTTAAATTAAATACTATTAAGGTAAAGAAAACTTGGCAACCCTACTTACGCAGCAATGTGCTTGTACCCTATACTAATTATGCAATGTTACAAATTTGAATCTCATTGGACTAAGGTGTGATTTTTGGACAAAATCATTTCGAAATTTAATTTGCTTAACTGGCAAGTAACCATTGCTTACTGTACTTCAAAGTTTCAATTAAAAAAAATTGATCTTGACCTACCAAGTCAACCGTTATCACCCTTATGTTTTGTAATTCAAAACAAAAGTTATTTTAAGTAAAAAATGTAGTAAAATATCGGAGAAAACCTTATAAAAGCTCTGACTGTACTTTACCATAATGATAGCAAAGTGGTTAATAATCTGATTGTCTGATTGCCCATAATATTGGAATAATTCGATATATAAGCCTGAGTGTAAATGTAAACTGCAAAGCAGCTTTTGTTCTCGGACTGAAAACATGGCTGAAGAAATTGAAAAATATGTCAAAGAAAAGTATAAATCCTTTAACGAAACGTATGCTTATTGCGCGTTCGCTCTGGCAATATCATTGTTATATCCAAACATGCATAACTTTCGAAAAAAGCTCATCGTTTTTATTATTATAGTAAGCACAAATTCGCTTATATTATTCTGGTTTTCGATATATACGTTCAAAACGTTGATCACTTTAGACATGTATAATTTATCTAGAAACATTCTTATCGGTGTATTGGCTGTCCTTTTCTTCTTTAAAATCTTTTACGTCAATTTCAAAACCAGAAAGTTTGCTGCGTTGCTGCAGCAAATGACGGATGATTATTTGGCCGGTAACGACATGGAAGAAGATTATCAGGCAATTTACGACCTATACATAAAACAGGGTAAGCAAGGACAGAAGTGTTGGATATTTATACCAATTTTTTTGAGTGCCCAGTTTCCTATCTACGCTGGTGGATCCATGATATACGAGAATCTGAAGAGTGATGTGGGTAAAAAATACATGGTTCATGAAATGGAACTCAAGTTTATCGAACACAAGCAATACGATTCACCGTACTTCGAACTGATGTTCGCTTACAACCTCGTCCAGTGCTTAGTGCTTTCACCTAACTACGCCGGATTTGACGGCTCATTTTGCATCGCGACAACACATTTACAGCTGAAATTGAAATTAATGTCACATAAAGTTTATAGAGCTTTTAAAGATGCAAAAGATAGATTTGATTTGGAGGCGAAAATTAAAGAAGCGATCAAGGATCATCAGAGGGCGATAACATTTTACAATGACGTACAGGACATATATGGGGGATGGCTATTTACCGTTTTCTTAGTAACATCAATAGTAATTTCGATGAATTTATACCAAATGAGTCAGGGTACTGATCCGAAACACACTATTTTCGGTATAAGCGGTGTCATCCATATGTTTGCACCTTGCTATTTTTCTACTAACCTGGTTCAGGTAAGTCCTGGCAAATAATTTGTACCTTTTAATGAGATTAAAACGTAACTAATTAGTTACAAGACTAATTTAGATGGATATTCGCATAGAACATGCAATGTGTTAATATTGAACAAAATTAAGTACTGAAACAATTAGGTTTATTTAAAATGTATATTATTTAGGAATCGCTTTTAAAAATTCTAGCTATATAAAAAATAAAGGACTGTACAATGTCATCAGTGCAGATTTACACGACCCGGAAATGGCGAAAAAACAAATTATTCGGACACATGTCCGAGTTGACACATTTAGCAAAAGGTAACCTTATTTTTTTTTTAATAATTACAGGTCTTCTATAACAATTTTATTGTTTTTATTTATAAAAAATAATTCCGGTGCCTCGCCGGCCGCTTCCGCGGCACTCTCGCTTCGCTCGCTCGGCTCGCGCTCTGTTGGGGTCACAGTTCTAACCTAACCTAACTCACTTTTCGAGCACTTCTAAATATTTTTTTACAAAATAAAACATTGGCTATATTTTTATGGTGTCCAAATCGTAGGTGAAAAAGTAATAAAATTAAAATGTGTCAATTCGGACAAGCGTCCGAATAGTTTGTGTCCGAGTCGTCAGCTACTGGAAAAAACAGCTGCGTAAAATCACCTTTTGCGGACTATGTAAATGATGCCAGCGGATAAACCTAAGTAGTATTTATAAAACTTTATGATTGCAGACTAGCGAAGATTTAGGGAGCGAACTATACTGCAGTGATTGGGAAGTGTGGGCAGACCCCGTGGTGACAAAGCTCCTGATGTTCATGATAGCGAGAGCCCAGCAACCACTCTTGCTTACCGGCAAAGGGATAGTTTACTTCAACATGCAGTTGTTTATATCTGTGTTGCAAACATCCTATTCTTTCTTCACTTTGATTTGTAGTTAAATGACAGCTTGTATAAGTTACATATACATTTTATGTTTAATTAAAGTGATATATTATTTAGCGTTGTCATTAAAAGCATGTGTATCACTTAATCACACAATCATTGTAAGTTATAAATAAGATACACACGAAATCTTAGACATAATTAGGATTTATTAGTCAGAATTATTTCACGTTCGCTGTTACTGTTACATAAAGGAGCTACCTTGATTGAGCATAATTTATTTGTAAATTTACTCTATGTATGTATCTTCACGCTAGATTCCTAACGGGGTAGGCAGAGAGTATGAAGCTCCAGATATCCCGGTCCTGACACACCTCTCGTGCCTCATCTACCTTCAGCATTCTCTTCATACATGCACACCAATTCCTAAGACTAAGATTAATTTATAGATTCACTCCCTTATTCATAAACGTACATTAGATACGTTTTAGCTATAGAATGCTTTGTCTTTGTCAGTTGCATTGTCAAATGTGCAGGATAGAAAAAGACAAAGGAGAGATTAACAACACTTTAGCTAAAATACGTTTATGAATAAGGGGGTTACTCTATAATTACGTTAAAAGGCGTTTTCACGTAGCTACATTTATAATTAAAATGCTTTAATTAAATACTCTAAAAAAAATAATTTGTTTTTTTTTTAATTCAGTAATTGATCCAATTGCTTATCTTTGTATGTTTTTTCAGTTAAAATTTGTCAGCTATGTCACAAAATGTTGTATGACCCTAATCAGAGAATATGTAATAATACTACGTATAGAATGGACACTTCGACGTCCCGCCCGATTTGCACACATACACAACCCCTTCCTCTCTAATGGGCGACGGTTGGTATTTTGTACGTGCTACGCACACAGGTGCGCGTGTAAATACACGTCACAGATGGATAGAAACCAAATTAAGCGTTTGTATGGAATTTTGACGGAGTGTCCGCGGTGTGCCTTAATCTATCTAAACTAGAGGTTCACAAAGAGATTTTAAGGCGGCTACCCTTAAATTTGGCTCCAATCAAAGTTGGTATCAAAGTTCCAATATTAAGAATAAATCAATTGTTCTAAAATATGTAATTAAAATTTAATTCCCTGCTAAAATAAATGGTACCGACAGACGTGATTGCGTAGTGATATTTGTTTTTATGTATGGACTAAAACAAACAAATATATTAAATAATTATATAATTATTTACAGTCAATAACTGGATAATATTATTCATATTTAAAAATATACAGACGTGCCTAGCAATTTGTTTCCTACAAATCTATTCAAAAGAGATAGATTGACCTCTGTATAGTACGTGCTCGTGGCAGCGATAGACTTGCTTAATTTTTAAGCAATATAAACATTGTAGACAAACTTGTCTTTGTATTTTTAAACGCAACTCAATTCTATATGCAATTACCTAGGCAAACAATTGAACTTGGTTGACTAAGTTAAATGAAGCAAGCAGTGAATTATATTGGATTCAAAAGTCTGGTTAATCCCGATTTGTGTTGTAGTCCTTAAACATATATGATGTGTTATCGCATGTACTATCAAAGAAATAGCTGGTTGGTCACTCGGTGCCTTATGTGTGTATTAATAAAGAATAATTTGCAATGTTTTTGAATGACCGGAAACTGATGGTATAATGCCAGAGGCTTAGCTTGATTGTGACGTATGTACTACCGCGTCCCTTAATATTGCAATTATGCCGCTATATGATAGAATTCACTGTTATCGTGTTTTAGTCAGATGGTACGATGGTGTACGGTCTAGTAATATCCGACAAACAGACATAACAGCTTTAGCCTCAAATAAAAAACACATATATACTAAGAATTTTAGACTGTTTCGATTACCATCATTTAACGTCGTTTGGGACGTATCTGGTGTAATGCACATGCTGTGAGACTTCGATACCTTAAGTCTATAGGATATTACTGCTTCAGCTAATTATTATAACATAAGGTACCATTATTTAGGCCTAAAATCTTAAATTGGAGTCGAGGTCGGAATTTATTTATGTTCGGCTACTCATAATGCGTTGCCAACCCGACTTATTATTATTAGCCTGACTTATTTTTCCTCTGAATGAATGCAAATGCATTTATTATATCAACTAGCTGACCCGGTAAACTTCGTATTGCCTCATCATATTCGTATTGAAATAATGTGTCAAAGGTTTGATAGATACAGACTATTTGTATGGGAAAATGAAATTATGGTTTTTATAATTTTTAATTTTTTCTTGCCCTTCAATTTCTTCATATTTTCTTACCATTAAAACCTTCCCTGGACTTCCAAAAATCATTCAAAACCAAAATTATCCAAATCGGTCGATCCGTTCTCGAGGTTTAGCGAGACTAACGAACAGCAATTGATTTTTATATAATAATAATAATATAATAATAATATCTTTATTTCAAATCAAAAGTAGCTTTACATTTCATTGACATTGGAATCTCCATTTAAGCATATGGATGCCTGTGTTTGGAGACTCCGCTCTTCCCTTTTTGAAGTTGCACAAAAGCACTATGATCATTTACCGACTAAATATAACTTATTAAATTTTGTTTAATACATACTTGGCGATAAAACTAATATAAAAAAGAACATAATGAAAACTAAAGTGTATTCGTGTGTGTGTGTGTGTGAGAGTGTGTGTGCGTGTGTGTGTGTGTGTGTGTGTGTGTGTGCGCGTGTGTGTGCGTGCGTGCGTCGTGCTATATTAAACGTTGCAACATTGCTTCTGTTTCCTCATAGTTTAATGTTTGTAACCAATTTATAATTTGTTTTTTACATTCATGTTTTTGCTTGCCGTATATAGATATTTGTTTGTTGAGTCTGTTGTATAAATATCCCGACATAATGTTATACTGGTTTCTCGCAAATTTAGTTTTTGTTTTGGGGATCCCTACAGTAGTATTTTTTCTTCTTTTCGTTAGTATCTTTGAGTCATACGGAACTTCTTTATGTTTTCTTAAAACAATGTGTTGTATATACAGTTGCCTTACTGAAAGTAAATTACTTATTTTATATAGTGTTTCTGTTGAAAATGATCTTTTTTTAAAGTACATAATTTTTAATACTTTTCTCTGCGCTCTCTCTAACGCTAAAAATTTAGATTTTGCGGCACCGCCCCAAACCGAAATACAATATATTAAGACAGATTGTACCAAAGAAATGTAAATTTCAGTTAGAAGATTCTTAGATTGTGCCGAATCTTGACTATTTTTGTCCTTTTCTGGTACAACATGTCTTAGCACCTTAAATATATAGATCAGTTTACCTATTCTGCTCATAACTAGTTGTAGATGAGGATACCATGACAGACGCTGATCTATTACTACTCCCAGATATTTAATACAATTAACTTCACCAATAGTAGGACATTGACAGGTTAAATCACTCATACACCTACTGCAATTATGTACCTTAATTGTAGAGTATTTAATGGAGTGTTTATTATTATAAATGCTAAAACAGATATAGTTTGTTTTACTAGTATTTAACGTGAGAAGGTTATCTTTTAACCAAGCAGCAACACAGGACAATCCCTCCTCTGCATAACTCTTTACTTGATCCCACGTACTACCAGTGAAAATTATAGCTGTATCTATATATATACATAGATAGATAGGCTCGTCTTCAGTTACACAACTCAAAAACTGAATGCATGCTTGAATGAATGTTCAATGTTGACATCTCTGCTTAAGTTATGTTAGAAAGTTACTAAAATGCTAATTTATGTCTGTTTTCAATCGGAGTTCAGACGCATGCAATCTGAAACAATCTATCACTGTCCATTGTAGTTAAATAAATTCTGGTGTGAATAATATTCATGTTATTTTTAATGCACGATAATAGTTTATTGGTAATAAATTAAAATGACATATTATTTGGATATAATGGAAGTGGTAAACAAGCATGCAGTGCACATTGATGTTAAGTGATGACTGCAGCCTATTGACACCCATACAAAGACCAAGGTCAAAATGCAGATGCGTTACCACTCCTGAGGCCTAAGGTCTTATGTCTCTGTGCCGGAAATTACAGGGCCGTACATTACCACCTGACCGGAACACGATAGTGCTGAACACTACCATTTAGCGGCAAGTATATTAGGTAATGCGGTGGTGCCTACGCCCGCGAGCTCCGTCACTGGAGCTATACCACCAGTAAAAAAATATGGAAATGATGAATGATATTAAGGTTTCCAAGCACGTGTGTTTTTTATTTTCAATTCAGCTCTTTTTTTATCCAGATTTATGTATATATTTTATTTCTGATTCTTCTTCAATTTACCCATTTTTTATTTATATTGGGTTTGGTGGCTTCGTTGCCAATAACTTTAAATAAATGTACGCCGCTACTATATTTTTCATCTATTTTAATTTGGTCGGTTTATTTAGTTGTTGTGAGTAAATAAAATATTACTTATTACATTTAGATTAGATTTTTGAGCACTGTTTTACTTTTTAAATAGTTTTGTATTAGAATATAGAAATCATTAATAAACACACGATACTTCATCTCATTTCTTAAATGGGTTAAACATTCAAAATAAATATAGGTTTATACTCAGACTAGAGACTGTAGAGTTTTGGTGACTCGAGGGCGTAGAAGGGGAAAAACACGCATGCGTTTTTAAAAATCTGTTTATTTGATATAAGGGCATAATTTATTTAAATCAACTTACCCATTGGATTTCAATTGCGAAATACTTGATACAATCTTTAAGTTCTTTAGGGAAATAATGTAAATTATAAAGATATTGAAAAACTTAGGCCCGTGTTTAACATTCAGTCACGGAACGCGGCATTAAGATCCAGTTTATTGTGAAAAAACGTGATCTTAAGATCGTCTCCGGGACTGAGGTCTGTCTATTAGTGATTAGCCTTAATGATTTTTCCATAATGTCATACTCTTTTCTTTTGAATTTTATAATTCAAAGCCAACTACATCCAGTCCATTTTACTTGTCCGGTTAGATCATTATGAATAATTGCGAAATTTAGATTTGCCTGGAGGTGTGAAAACCGTGGAAATCTAACCGTTGCCAGCTTTGTTGTATTTCTAAAATATAGTCCTAACAGAAAGGACGACGGAATTAATTATTACTTCAGTCATATTTATTACATATTCTCTGCTTCAGTAACAAGATTATTTTATGTAATGAAGTGGCATACAAGCATACAGTTCACATTGATGGTAAGTGAATACTGTAGCCTATAAACATTTTCGTAAAAACAGTGATTTCAATGTAGATGCGTTTCCACCTCTAAGTTGTTATACCTCCGTGCCAGAAATTACTAGAACGTACATAACCACCAAAACATGATAGTGCTGAACACTACCATTAAGCGGCAAGTAGATAAGGTAGTGCGGTGGCATCTTCCCTATCTAGAGCTTGTAGATACCATCTTTGGAGCTTTATCAAAAGATCCCATTATTTCTTCATACTTCGTATTGTAGAAAGATTTACTTTCAAAATATTTATTTCATAGACTAGCTGGATCTTTGAATACCTACCTACAGCCTACAGGATTTTATGAAGCAATTTTTAGGAAGTAAAATGAAGAGCTTTTATGACAGGATACAGACAGGACTTTCTATCAGAGGTATGCATTCACAAACACACTTAATGATATAAAAAGAACAAGCCAAAACTACGATTCCGGTAGTTAAATTATATGAAACGATACTTAATTAACACATAACATTAGCAAAAGTTTGGTTTAGCCGCTCTAATAACTTCCACAATGGCAATTTAATTCAAACCTTGCAAGTCGCTGAACACAGGTAAGATAAGAGAATAAATTATAATCGAATATAATATAATAATTAGAAATTTAAATGTATAGAGTCATTTAATTAGTAACAGGATTGCGTGCAGCGGACGCGTGACGTAATAATCGGCGCGGCTAGGGCCGCAGCATGATAGTAGCTGGCGTCGATAGCAAAAGTGTCTGCCGACCCTGGATCCCCCCCGCGCCCGCAGCCGGTAGGGGGGGCTGCCACTTCCAGCTCCCTTCACCTTCGAGCCGAGCGCTGCCGCTACACGACCAATGACCGCCCGCCCCTAGACGGCGAAAGGTTTTATATACAAGTGGAATTCGCACTGCCAAATTGCTATAAGTCAAAATATAGGGTAGTCGGGCGGTTCACTCGATCGTGTGGCCTGACGCGTGCGGTTACCGATATTTCTTCAAGTGTGTTTCGGGCGTGATTGCTCGCCGATCGGCGTTCTGAACTGACAAGCCCGAGCAAATGCGCGCTACCATAGTGCCTTTTTTGTAATTCACGATTTAGAGGCATTCGGTAAACTTTGTGTGACAATGGGGTGCAGTGCGAGATACTGTTTATTATTGACTTTGTCCTTGTGCCTAGTGACTGAACATGCGTTTGGTGTGAGAGTGTTGCCGAAAAGAAAGAAAGGTAAATAAAGATTGTTTCTATATCAAAATTCATTTGATAACAAGCTGTTTTACGATAACGTTTCGAATTGCATATTTATCAATGATGGTTTATTTTTTTTGCATGATTTCAATAAAGTGTCCTCTTTTTTGTGAAAAAAATAACGATGAAGAAAGCAATTTGAATATTTATTATCTGTACATTAGGATGAATAAGAAAAACAATAGTTTTACAGCTCATGTTGTTAAAAGAAATTAATTTAACCAAAATCGTACGTTGCATAGTAACTAGATATGTGTTATCTCATATCAATGTTTAAAAACATGTCATGAAAAATGATATATAAATTATAAAGCAATTTACTATAAACATATATAACATATCTGACTGAAAAAACTGCACTGAAACCCGGACTTTTCGGTCTTCACTATGTTCAATTACCCATCAGTAGGTAAAAACGATATGCTTATTCAAAAACTTCATAACAAAAAAAACACACAAAATGCAGCACATAAAAAAATTAAATCAATGCATTTATTAAAAATCGAAGTTAAATTAAAATATCAGCGCATACAATCTAAGCAACCTTTCTAACAATACTTTTTTTCTATTAAAATGTACAACCTATGATACTATTCTTATATTGGAAAGTGCGACTAAAGTTCTTTTCACTTTATCTCTTTTATTTGCTATTATAGGTGTTTAAATCAGGCCGAGCACGTCGAGATTCAATGCGTTTTTTTACATACATACACACAATAGAAATGCCAATTATTTAAACAAGGCAAGCATTCGACCGCTTTAAGCTTTATTTTAGCTGGTAACCCAGTTATGACAATTGTTTTTGGTTTTATTTGAATTTTTCACATCACTTTATGGTCATTATATGCATAGCAAAATGATGTCAATGGACGTTGTAGCGTGTTAGCGAGATTTGATCTTTTTACTCATTTAAATTACTACAATTTGCTTAATGTGTGTCAGAAATTCTGAATGAGATACTTAACCTTCATTTTTGTTACACAGGCAGAAGATAATTTAAATGTTTCCGTGTTTTCATGAAAACTTTGAGATAAGAACGTTTTAATTAAATAATTATATCACACATCCAGCATACAATGCATTAATATATTTGATACGGGATTTCTCATAACAATCAGTTTGAATATTCATAAAAAATATTAAAATAAAACAGCCCAACGCACTATGAATATGAACGTACAAAAATATAATTAAGAATAAATAAATGCAGATTATATTATTTTTAATTGACATTAAATTATACATTTCAGAAATAGTTTCTACCACTTACATAATATTATACATATTACTACGCAATATTTGAATAATACCAAATTTCAAGTGTTATTTTCCAACGAAAAAAATACTGAAATAAACAGTAATAAAAAAAAAGCCCGGAAACATATTTTGTCTGCTCTACTAAGGTAACATTTAAATTTTAATGACAAATGAAATAGTTTCAGTATCATTATAATCTCACTTAGGTGATTAACAACTACACAGACCGCAATGAAGGTTATTTATATGTGGTAATGTTACGAATTTCTCAATTCCCATGTGCAATACGATGCTAATAACTAGACAATAGTTCCAATAATACATCTTATTGTTACTGATCATCTACTGACAGTAATCACTACTTCCCTACTTTTAATATTATAAATGCGAAAGTAAGTCTGTCTGTCTGTTACCTTTTCACGTCCAAACGACTGAACCGATTTTAATGAAATTTGGTACAGAGATAGAGCTGATTTTGAGAAAGAACATAGGCTACTTAGTTATTTATAAAATGACATTCACGCGGGCGAAGCCGCGGGCAACAACTAGTAATAAATAAATGACTCGGACCTCTACTTATTTGTATTTTTTTATGTCGTTCAATGATAATTCGAATGTTTATATAAACTAAACTAAACAAACATTTTTATACAATGAACAATAGACTTGTTAGCCTACATGTCTTTTTCATTAAAAAACATTGTTATATTTTTAAATTGAAGCACAGTCTAAAGAAAACGAACGTGTTAAATTGAAGTGTTATTATTATCTAGCATTGAATCTCACTTAATTCATTAACGTTTTTAACGCAGCCTTTATCATTTCAAGTGCGTGGTTCAAATGAATTATTAACGATGGCCATCAAACATCTCATTATGCAGAAAAAGTTTTTTGAACTTTGTATTTTTTAATTTATCTGTATAAAGATCTCAATTCAACGCTGCAACTGAGGCCAAAGATATTTTGTGTTCATGCCTTTGACTATGGTCGTCCAACTTAAAATTTACGTTACTTAGCAAAAAATATAGTGCAATAGACAAACTCTCTTTTTCAAAAACGCAAATAAGTCCAAAAATATCTAAGTAGTGGTAACTTGATATGTTTTGGCGGGAACGCGGAAAAGAGCTGTGTCGCTGCGTGATATTATTTTAAAAATTTGTGTATAATCGCGTTTTTATGTGTAAAAATGATGGGATTTTTATCATAAAGCATTCTATAACGTTCACGGGTGTGAAAAGTGATTTTTCGTGTTGCCTCCAAAACTTCGAAATACTTCTAGTAAAGTCCTAGTAAACTCAAAGTAAAATTACTGGAGCCATCTCATCATATTCCACATGGAAGCATTCAATCATCGTCATCTTTCATATGGATATTCATTAGTATAGGAAATGAAGAATAATAATATAAAAACTACTGAAGATGGGCTGTTAAGGACTTGAATCCGTGGCCGTAACACGATTTAAAAGAAAGGAATAACAGATAATAGAGCATTATTGGTGGAGTTCGAGCGAGTAGACACCACTAGCAGTATCTAGATAATCACTTTCCGAAATGGTAGTATTTTACGCCACCATGTTGCGGTTAGATGTAATGTAGAGTCCAGTATATCTGTTACAGAGTTATTTCTCAGCTAAGGTTCGTTTCAGAACTTGTAACGTATATACGCATTGATGATCTCTGGTTTTTAGTAGGCAATATTAAATTTATGATCAGTTTAAAGTAGTTTGTATTAATAGATAGATCTTAATCTTTGAAACGATATTAAGTTTGTGTTTTCAATACCAAACAACATCTTAATCCATGTTCTAGGACTGGGATCTGTCTGGGATTCTTATCAGACCTAGGATTAATACGGGACACAGGCAGGTACTTTGATATTCTGCTCCGTTGGTCTAATTTTCTATGAGCATAAAGTTGTTGAACCGCAACTGTATCGATTCACTTTCTTGCTCAAGTAGGCGTATCGATTGAGTTATTTTTATTGTAACGAAGGAGGCAAACAAGCGTGCAGTTCACATGGATGTTAAGTGATGACTGCAGCCAATAGACATCTACACAAAACCAGCGGCCAAAGTTTAGATTTGTTGCCACCTAAGAAATTAGCTGTTACGACTCTGTGTTAGTTATTACGGGGCCATACATTACCATCTAACCGGAACACGATAATACTGAACACTGCATTTAGCAGCAGATAGATTAGGTAATGCGGTGGTGGCTACGCCCTCGAGCACCTACACTGGAGCTCTACTATAAGTAAAATAAAAGATAATGATTTCCAATCTTGAAAGTGGCACTTCTAATCAGTGTTTTCATTAATTGAAGTAGAGAATGAGTATTTGTCAGTATTTGTAAACAAATTTTGAATAACTTTGACGTTAATGCCATTATTCTTCACCGCTAAATTATAGTGTTCAGCACTATCGTGTTCCAGTCAGGTGGTAATGTGTGGCCCTGTAATTTCCGTTACAGAGGCAGAACACCTTAGGCCTCAGAAGTGGTAACGCATCTGCATTTTGACCTCTGGTTATAGTGCGTCTATAGGCTGCAGTCATCACTTAACATCAATGGGAACCATGCTTGTTTGCCACATTTCATTACTTAAAAAAACACTTTGTAAGATTGATTACACTGCTTGCCTCCTGCATTCGAAGTCCTCTGGTCTATTACAAGGGGAAAATACGAATTCCGACATCGGCTAAATAATTCTCTAAATGTCTACCAATGTAAATCGTGTCATCCAATCATCTACTAGTTTTTGCAAGTTCGCAGAACATGGATATTGCGATGGAGCTGGTATGCCACAGCATCCGGACTAATCAGCGGCTGGTTTACCTTACACGTTGGATTGAATGATCAGCGAGAGTGACCGAGCCTGTTTTCCCCACCACATTTTCCAAATAATTGCCCGTTTACATTTTCATGGAGGTCTCGAAGTCTAATTGTTGATAACAACTTATTAATTATGAAAACAGAATTTTTCGAAATACTCTATTATAGTCTATATGAAGTGTTAGAATTAGAAAATGTTTATTTAATCTTAATTTTCTAAGGCTTTTCAGCGAAGTAGAACAACTGATTCACTTTTAAAAAACCTGTCGCTCGTCTAACATTGTCGTCGGGTACTCACAATTATTAATGATCGTTGTCCATTCCAAAGTTCTATTCACTTTAAAAAACATAATAATTTGGTACCAAAATACACTTAACAACAATGAAAATGAAAAATATTAAGACAAGATATCTCTAGAGTTTCTCATTTTCTCTTATTTGACGCACTTGAATGAAGACTTATGTTTGAGATCTCAAGACAGATTGTTCGTAATTAGTCAACAGGTTATAAACGGAGCGAAATTATTTTCTAGTGTAGAAGATAAACTCATGTTCATTAAGGAGTTAGGGGTAGATTAACAACAATAATATAACAAAATGACTACGTTGTGTAGAGTCATAATAATATGACTTGCATGATCCATCCCGAAAGGCACTTGTCGTGAACATAATTTACATAAAATTTTAAATGTGTCAATATTTCGTAGCTATTATTATCAGTAAATTATTAAAACTTCCATTAGGTACCAGCGTTCGTGTATAGGTATACTAGGTAGTAGATACCCATTAGAGTGTCTTTTTCTACAATAGCCACTTCATACTATATACACCACAGACAAAAATCTCCACTTTACAGGAGAGCCGGAGTCCTTAAGAAACCATCACATAACCCAGTTATTCCCAAAGTGGTCCAGGTGGACCTCCTGGGGTCCATGGGAGACTTGATGGGTGTCTACGTAGGCGTAATAATAAAAATTGAAAAGATGGGAATGTAATAAAAATGCAGCAAGGACCACCGAAACCAGAAAAAAAAATAAAGAAAACATATTTTGGGAACCTCTGACATAACCTAATACTAAAACCCAGCACTACCGTATACCATGTAGTTGGTAGACTCACAGACTCTTTATAATGTGAACTATGTGATACAAATGACTTATTTTGATGCCCGTCACTCCGACGTTTGTCACTTCAACGGTGTTACATTCATTATTCATTGAATGCATATTGAATGTGAGTGTTAACAGTCGTTTAAGTTCTAAATTATCAATTGCACGATGCTCTCGGTGATAAATAATGAAACAAATGTATGTCATACGAGAAGGTAATTTGCGTTATTTAATTTGCTACATAGACAAAAAGGTTTTTTTTTAATTGGACGTATGTACAGCGCCGATTTCGAGACAACCAAATGGTCTACTTTACCTACAGTTGGCAAACGCGGAACGCTCTGAGCCCAGAAGTTAATTATATAAAAATAAAGTGTATTGCCAATTTGTACGATGAAAGTGAGTGTTATATTTAAATAAAATCGTAGTTATATAATCGAAATCTACAAAGAGTAACAAAAAGTATAATTCATTAATTTATGTAAAAATAGTCTACATTGACAGTAAGTGATTGCTGCAGCCCATTAAAATCTACAAAAGACTTCATTCAAATATGAACACGTCGCTATTTACGAGGTTTTAGATGTAAAGCACTGTTATAAAGAAGCCAAAAACACTATTTTAATTTTTTTTTCTGTAATGGAAGTGGTAAACTAGCATGCAGTTCACATTGATGTTAAGTGATGACTGCAGCCTATAGACACCTACCCAAAGACCAAGGTCAAAATGCAGATGCGTTACCACTCCTGAGGCCTAAGGTGTCATGCCTCTGTGCCGGAAAATACGGGGCCGTACATTACCACCTGACCGGAACACGATAGTGCTGAACACCACCATTTAGCGGCAAGTATATTAGGTAATGCGGTGGTGCCTACGCCCGCGAGCTCCGTCACTGGAGCTCTACCACCAGTAATATATTTCAACGTCACAACTCTGTTGCCCAGACGTGGAGGAGAATTCATCCGCTATAGCAGTCAGTCAACCGAACAATAGCGGTCAAACCACGGAATAGATAAATAAGGATGGAATGATAATGTGGTCGTGGACAGCGCGCCGCAACTATGCAATAACAATCTTAGTTCGACTGAACCATTCGTTCGCCGCTCGTAGTTGCATGTAGACTGCTTAAAACGACACATCTCTTGGTAAAAAGCCGTGTTGTGCAATTTAAACATGCAATATGACATGTCAGACCTGAAGTATAAAACGAGGAGGTATATCTTTCCATAAGTATAATAATATTTATTGTTATTTTATTTGTAAAAAACATAAAAATATACACAGGGGCGGCTCTAGCTCGTGTACCGCCCGTGTGCAATGAAACCCTGGCGCCCCCTAGGCCTGACCATAATGGTTCAAGATGATTGAACCATCATGAACCATTCCAATAGGGTAGTAATGCGATAAAGCAGAATGGACAGCAGCGTCCCCGATAAAACTACCACCACTGCGATCGCCAACCTGCATGACCAGCGTGACGTCACGTGACGTGATTATCACACATTTCCCTCCTATGAGGAAGTTTTTGTGCAGCAGTGTAACGTATATTAGCGGCATCACCAAAAGACGTTAATAAGAAATGTGTCGCAGCCTAATCAATATATCGTTCGTTCCTGCCCAAAACGTGTAAATTGTTGAAAGAACTTCCCTCTGAGATGTTCCCTAGGTGCTACAATATGGAGTTCTTCAAAAATGGCGTCAAAAGAGTCCTTCAGGGCTGGCAGCGCGAAAACAACTCCCCTGGTGTTCACTGACCACTTTCCATCAGGTGGCCCGTTTGCTTGTCTATCAACCTTCAGACATAAAAAAAGCCTAAACAATGCTTCAACTCTAGCTCTACCAATAACATAACTACAGATAGAAACGATACGTCACGCCTGTAATCCCCGAAGGGATAGGCAGAGGTAAATGCATGCAGAACGTGCAAATTGTGGAACGAACTTCCCTCTGAGGTGTTCCCCCGGCGCTTCAATAAGGGGTTCTTCAAAACTAGCGTCAAATGAGTCCTTCAGGGCTGGCGCGTTGGCAACTCCCTTGGTGTTGCAAATAATCATAGACGACGATAACCACTTTCCATCAGGTGGCCCGTCTGCTTGTCTGTCAATACTTTGAGATAAAAAAAGCAACAAAAGGTGTAACTTTTAGTAAGATATTTAGTAAGTACTTACACTTTATAAGGAACACACCAAAATTACCGTGTACTCTGTATCATTCTGACACTCAATCGTTCGTAGTAATATGCAAATGAAGTACGAGTATTATATGGTATTTACATCAGAGATTCTAGTTATTCCACGTGATAATCATTGGAAGGGAATTTCTCACTCATTATACAGTCGATACTTAACCCGTGCGAGGTTTCACTTTCTTTCATGTAAATATTCTAATCACAATATCATGTATTCCTTCTAACGTTTCACCTAAAATGTAACTCTCTAATCTAATCACGTTGTAACTCCTTTTTTTGTGGAAAAAAAGAATTATAATGCGAAGCTCGTTGGCTACAGTTTTAGAAAAAAGTAAGTGTGTTTCTTACAAAGTGTTAAGTTAATAAAAAAATATGAATCGAAATAAAGATTTTTTAGAAAAAATGTTTTGTACTTCTCAAATCCGAATAAAATCACATAAGCATTTTGTTAATCAACTGGAGGTAGAATTACATAATATAGGCTCCTACCTTTACCACCAAGAAAAATCATATTATTACACTTAGGTTGATAAACTTGACTTATCCCTACTATTATTAATATTATAAATGTAAAAGTAACTCTGTTACATTTTCACGTCCAAACGAGTGAACCGATTTTAGTGAAATTTACAGGTACAGAGATAGAGCTGACTTTGAGAAAGAAGATAGTCTTCTTTTCGACATCCACGCGGGCGAAGCCGCGGGCCTGTTGCCTAGTACTACATAAACTCTACATTAACAGAGAGCCGTTAGAAAATTCTAAGTGTATTAAAAAACTTATTTCGTTGGCACATAATGAAATTTATTCAATATTCACTTATATATTATGCAATACCCAAATAATTTGAAGAATAATGATGATAATTGAATATCTTTACCACATTAACATAGATTTCGAAAATATGTTAAAAAAAAATCTACGAATTTTCGAAATTGTTATATAACATACCAATATATTACAAAATTAGGCATCTACAGTATTACCGAATACAGTTATTTAAAAATCATTGATCTAAATTTAACTCTACTTTTAACCGCTACTTTTCTACTTAACATGTTAAAACATTTCGAAAATTGCATAATTTTAAAATAATTAATTCCCCATGACATTTTGTCTATACCTATAAATATTAATTTGTAAAACAAACAGATATAACAGTTGATAAAAATAAACATTTGCATGTATTAAAATTTAATGTATCAGAAACTTTATTTACCTAATATATTCAGAGTGAAATCGTTCTACCTATTGTATAATAATTATAGTACGGGCACTATGTAAACGAGGGTTATAAAACACGAATATCTTAATAAAAGTTCACGTGGTACATCATTATAACGAGCAGACTACTTGTGCTACTTTATTAAAATCGCCATTGTTAAATGGTGCCAAAGCCAAATCGTAAAAAACGGAACCCGTCCGTCCGTATATCGCACAAACTTTTAGGAATAAAGATATGTATACTTGAAACTCGATAGATAGATGTATTCTGTAAATCGTATTATGATTCTTGCACAAAACTAAATTAAAAAATATGAAGGGTCTGGCGAGGATATTTGGAACTGAAACTGAAAACAAAAAAAAAACTTTATCATCAAACCTATACGCGTGTCTTTCAAAATGACATACTTACAGGTTTCTCAATGACATACTTACATACTTAATAATTATTGTCTTAATAAAAGAAAAGAAATCAATATCGTTTGAAAAACCGACTCTCCCTTTACGATCGTGGACCTCTACCACCAGTAAAAAACTTATTGCACTTAATAATTTTCAATATGTAATACAATGTGAATATAGGTATGTTTCACTGTTTTTTTTTAGCAATTTAAAATCATACTTTCAAACTACGCGTTTAATAAGTTACACGTTGTATACATATGTTTGTACAGATACATCGGAATTTCAAATTATGGTCCGCACCTAGCTAGAAAACCGACAGTCCTGTCGACCTCAAACCGCCCGTTTGACCTCAGACAACATACATATGAAACGCATGTGAATGTAATTGTTGGTCGACCGACGACTAGAGAAAAAAAACAATCAATAACACGATCCTTGGGCGTGTCAATCAAAAAGTTCACATGTCATATTGAAGGAATGAAGGTACGTGAGAACTGTATTGCACTGGCTTGACCGCACTGTCGTGTTTAATATATACACGAGTGTCGAAATATGGGACAGTGCGACAAGAGAGGCCGAAGAAATACCAGAGTAAAAGAACCCTTTGAACTAGTAGGATAAGATAGGGCAAAGGAACAGCAGGACAATATAATAGAGACTGAAGAAATAGGGGAGATACCTATATCAAAGAATAAGCAAGTGGATTTTACTGGTAGCAGAGTTCCAGTAAAGAGATTGACCACCGCATTACCTAATATATCTGCCGGCAAAAAGCCTAATAGTCTTTATTGGGTACAATATTCACGCTCCTTCAATATGGAATTAAGGTAGGCTTGTTTACTACGTGTGTGACAAAAAAAAAGATAGACCCCATCAATAACGGAGCAAAACAGGCAGAAGGACAAGCATGATAAAAGAGGTAGAAGAAATAGCGGGACAAAAGCAGGTCGTTTATGGAAATAATAATACAATTATGAAATCGGCAAGCATTAGTATGTATCAGTTAAATGCACACTGAGATGTAAACTTACTCCTATTGCGGCGTAAAGTTAGTGTCAACGTACTTGAGCTATAGTTTTACGCCTTTTTTATTAAATTTGCCGCGGCGAGTGATTTTTTAGTGACGATGGCGCTTTCTCGTTCACAGTATGCTCTTCGATTCGTTCCGCATTTGTTCAATATTTTTTGTGCGATGAAATGGCAAAACAAGCTTGCAGTTCACATTGACGGTAAGTGGATACTGTAACCTATAAATATCTACAGTACATTTCAAATCAAATTAATCTAATGTCATGCAAACTACGAACATACCATTTGACATATATTACGTACAAAACAGTAGCTGGCACGTGCACCTGGCATGCCATTGTGCAAATGTCTAATTCAATGTTTGATTGAAACGTTGCCATGGTAACGTTGCTTTTGTAATCCGGCGATATTCGGAGCAGATTCTTATTTATTTCACTTAACTTCAGAATCAAGGTATGTATTATTTAAAATGTAATATCAATAGATTATAATGAAGCTGGCATACCATTACTGGGTTAACGTCACTATATAAATCAAAATAAAAAAATAATTCATGCTACAGATAGACACATTGATTTTCATATTCACTATTCGGTAAAGGAACGACCAAGAATAAAAATGACTTGTATTAAAAGCGTTGGGCCCATACTTTGTACGCTATATTGGGAAGTTTTTCAGACATTTTCACTGATGAGATTCACAGATCACTTTCAGCTATTAAAATCGTTTATCTTCAATTAATTGTCGTAAGAATATTTAGAAATCAAGAATGTCACAGCAGCCATAAGCAATATGGTGACATATAGTTTTCATACCAAAATTACATAAAATAAATATTTCGTACAAAAAAACAACGATTCAAATAATTTTTGAGTATTTTTAAATGATTCTACGTATCTTTCTCTATCTTTTGACATAGTGTACAAAGAGCGGGCCAAACGTGGAACTTATCCTTTAAAAACTTATCTTTCCCTTATTAAACTTTCTGTATAATATTAATAAATACTGTTGATTGACTAAAAGTGAACATTTAATAAATAAATAGACTTCTTAGTCCATAGCCCTTGCCTATGCTTGACACAAACCCTGCACATACACACACAAACATACATTTAGCAACCATGCTCGTACACAAAGAAAAGGTAGGTGTGCGATCGCAACTCACAAGTCATATTATTCTGACCGCAACACTATTGTTCCTTCACAAAATCGCAACAATGAATGTGGCTATGTGATAATTAGAGCCTGTTACACAAAAAAAAACTAGGTTACAATGAAAATAGAACGCTAATGATACCATGCGAACTGTGCGTTACTAAATAAGCTTATAATTAAATAATTATTAGTAAATACGACGATTAAATTAACATATTTTTTCGTTGACCTAGTCAATGCCATTCTGGGATCTTAAAAGGATGGCAGGGACGTTCTGTAAGTCGACAGGGCCACGCATCCTCTAATTCTAGCAATTAATTAGTGAAAGCAATAAAATATATGGACACGGCGTGCACTATAAGTTAAGCCGCCCCTGTCATATATCTTTCAAAGTGTTGCCTGTTAATCGTCTGGAAAATTACCCGAAATTTTTATTGCCATCAAGGTAGGCGTCTATTTGTGTAACCACATTGACATAAAATATTCTTTTTTTAACCAACTTTTTTTTATGTAATGGAAGTGGCAAACAAGCATGCAGTTCACATTGATGTTAAGTGATGACTGCAGCCTACAGACACTTACACTAAGACCAAGGTCAAAATGCAGATGCGTTACTACTCCTGAGGCTTAAGGTGTTATGCCTCTGTGCCGGAAATTACAGAGCCGTAACTAGCATAGATGCTGCTTCCTACTACCGATGTGCGGAGTTCTATCCTAGTATCGGAAAACAAGTAACATCATTTTTTTCTTCAGTGAAGATCCCAATCCTCTCGTAGTTTGGTTAATGTACCTATTTGTTGCATATCAATAGACCCTGGAACATGGAACTTCTACCATTCATAGAAGCACAGGCCTAATGACAGAATTAATTAGGAACACCTGCATTGATTTTAATTTTCAGACCTTAGGCACTATGCATTTTTTGCTTTTAATTTTCTTTATTCAAGACAGGCATAAGACTCGGTTAGTCCTGCGGTGTGAGATGACCGTTTGATTTGAAGGGTCGCGGGTTCGATCCCCGCACCGGGACAAATATTTGTTTGGCCTACAGATATTTGTTTCGGGTCTGGGTGTTTGTGTACGTGTTGTATGTGTACAACGGCACCCACGACACAGGTTTATACCTACTGTGGGGCTGTGAGTGTAAGCGTATTATTATTATTATGTCTCTCGTCAGCACGGGGTCCAATTTGAACCCCGGACCTTTGTCAGGCTTGCGCGGGGACATGGGGGGTCCAACACGTAGAGGCCCTTTCGAGAATTTTGATCTACTTTGTAATGGGTTATATATATTCGTTATATCGTATAATTATTATATGTCTCTCGTCAGCACGGGGTCCAATTTAAACCCCGGACCTTTGTCAGGCTTGCGCGGGGACGTGGGGGGTCCAACACGTAGAGGCCCTTTCGAGAATTTTGATCTACTTTGTAATGGGTTATATTCGGCGGGGCCTCTCTCTGACTGCATCAATAGTTAATACAGACACAGAGAGAACCCGCAGAATACATGGGACTATTGTAATAAAAAAAGACTTGCCAAACTTTGGGCTATGTGGGTGAACTGGGGGGACTAGCTGGCTGGGCCTATAGAGTGAGATCCGGCACCTGACTATATTCAACATCTCACATTAACGAATCCTACTTTAGGCAGGTGATGACTCGCCTCTCCTTGGTGGGCCCCCCAAACAGCCAACCCGATGGTCGACGGGGAGCAACACTGTTGAGAGGTTGGGGGTGTCGAGAGATGTGGCCCCGGTTTCACCATCACGAGCGAGTAATCTCGAGCTCGGAGCGGGCTTCCCCGCTATTATGCCTTTAGACACTTCCACCCCCGAGTGTATGGCTCTTGCAGAAATTTAGACAACAGCCTATTATCCAAATTTCTGCAAATGCCATACCTCTAGCGCCCCACTCTGACTAGCCAATGAAGGCAAGTCAGAGGTGAGAGACCTGATACTCTGTCCGGCCGTACCTCTGTGTGGCGGACGAGGCGGAGCCCAGTTCTCTCGGAGGAACTCGAGATGATGGTAGGGGATGGTGTCGCTACTCACCAACAGCTCGCCACAAGCTGCTCTGCCCCCTTATTATTATTATTATTATAAGAATTTACATTGTGATTACATACAGCCCAGTAATGGTAAGTGTCGGAGTCTTTCGGCATCTCTTCGGTTTGCGGCGGTGCGGGGAGCCGCGGGGACGACGCAGACATTGACGCGCGCGCACCCGTCACTCGATTCCACTACTAGCTAAGCTAACGTCTAGTTAAAAATTCAATACAGCATTAGTTACAGTCCACGAAGCATTTTATTTCACCTCAACAGTAAGTAATAGGTATTATCTAACAGCTTAGGCTCAATAAACGTCTTACAAGTACAAGAAACTCGCTTATGTCCATAAATTTAGGCATTATTAACTACGGACACAAAAACACGTATTGATATTTTCTACGGATTTCAATAACCATATTTTCAACTGAAGGAAGTAATCAATTTGTCGACATAATAATCGTCATTTGTTTTGTATGTTGAGAAAACACTCGGAGGTTACTAAGTAAACAAGTAAAGTCTGTAAGACGAAGATAGAAAATATCTATCTTATTTTATTTTAAAGTAAAATGGAAAGAAAAATTTGACTTCAGGCGAGACTCGAACTCGCGGCCTACTGGGAATCTAGTCCAGCCGCTCTTCCAATTGAGCTACTGAAGTCCTTCACAAGCATGTGTTAATGCGAAATAATATAAAACAATTATTAAGGGTAAAAGCGACTTCTTTACGATATTCAATAAACTGCAAAGTCTATTATATCGATTGCCTAACTAGCATAGTTGGCAATAGATGGCGCTGCTGCTACCATAAAGCAATGCAACAAATGTGAAGGAAAGATTTGACAAATCGGGCAGGACTTCAGTAGCTCAATTGGAAGAGCGGCTGGACTAGATTCCCAGTAGGCCGCGAGTTCGAGTCTCGCCTGAAGTCAAATTTTTCTTTCCATTTTACTTTAAAATAAAATATATTTCACAAGCATGTGTTAATGCGAAATAATATAAAACAATTAATATCTATCTTAATTCATCCAGCTTAATATTTTATGATAGGCACCAAAGTGTGAATAAAGTACGATTTTTGTTAAAACAATTCATTTGCTGTCTGAATTTCAAGCCAGGAAAGAAAACTGAATTAAAATATAAAATAAATTATTTTATAGTAAACATAAAATTAGATGCTCGAGCTCCGTCAATCAGTTGGAAAATGTTTCAGATTCAGACTGTCATTGTTTAGTGGGAAAAAAACCATTATCATCTTGAAACAGTAACTAACAAATTCCCACACGCTATTTGTCATCAGCTTGCGAATAATATCATAAATTTTGTCAACAAATAGAATCTAATATCAACACTCTTTAGCACCTCATATAAACATAATTATCACATTTGTAACTATAACATTTTCCCAGCTTCTTGTGCAAAATATTTAACTTTGTTATACAATAAATATTTTGAAGCATTGTTCCAAGTATAATTAAACATTGTATCCAACATCGTGATAAACACAATATTAACGAGAATGCATTTATTTATATACAAATGCAACGTAGCAACATGTATTTGTCAAGTTACATGTTATTTATAATATCCAGCTCAAATAAATTTCTATTCGGATTACATTCAATTTCACTCTATTTGCGCCGATGGTAACTGAGCAAACATAATCGAGTTTCTCTATGCTTAAATATTATTAATTTTTGACATCTGACGGTTGACGATGCGTAATGACGAATCTCATTTCGCAGTTACATCACCACGCACCGTATAATGAAGTTTTAGTGGACATCAGTTATGGCTGTCTAATTAATACAACCGATTTAAATTACGCATCAAACGGTAATGTAGGTGTGATTACATAATTTTACAATATCTACTTTCGCGGGAGAGTTCGCGGTCGAACGTCCGTCGCGTTGCCGTCCTCTAAACACGCTTGTCGTCGTCAATGTTACCAGTTTATGTACGATGTATAATTTAAAACTTTCTCTAAAGAGACGACCGCTCCAACTGTGGTCCGCCATTGGTCAGATTTCCCTTTCCTATGCCACCGGTGACGCTTCATTGATCTCATTACTATACTATAACTAAGCGACACTTCTCATTCAAATTCGTTAAAATTAGTCAGTCTATGATTTTTTAATTTTCTTGATGCAATTGCTTCTAAGTTTAAAGAATTATTATGATAATATGATTCTTATTTAAATTTTATAGTTGTTGCAATATAATACTTATACACACACTTAAAATATTAAGCAAGTATTTAGGCAATATTTTTAATAAGTGTTATGAAAGTATTAGACAAATACGATGTCTTTTATATTTCAGTAATAAGTACTATAACGTATTGCACTATTTCTGGTTAATAAATTCACAGTTATTCACTATATGACATAAAGATCGATCGCAAGTGATAACTGTTTATTTGTATTAAATTAAGACTCGCGAACCGAAGTGACATTTAAAGTGCATTTACGCGGTTATTGTATCCCCCGCCCACATTTCTTGTGATTTTCGTAACAACCAAACCCATGACTCATTCATATTTGTGCACCCATAAAAACAGGCGGATTCAGAAAGTTCCGTAAATAAAATCACTATTAAATTTTCTCTTATTTCGATTATCTGAGCAATCGTGGAGAAACCGTTGGAATTATCTCAAATGTGACTAAAATTATGTCACGAGTTTAATGACTGATGAAAGCGTAGCAATAAAATTATGTTACATTCAAAATGTTACACGAAATGGAGTGTCAAAAATTACGTTAGGTACACAAAATAGAAGTTACGTTTGACACGTAACTGTTGTTCACAAGTCATAAAATTAACACACATACGAGCCGCTAAATTCTACACTATATAATTCTCATTACGTTGATGTTTTAGTCACCCACATGTTTTAGAATGACGTAATTCGTAGTAAATTTTTGGTAACGTTACGAATTTTAGAAAGTGATTTCATATTTCGAATTGAATCTGTGGACAATTGATTCGGAATCGATTTATACAGTTGAAAGCGACGTTTCTTTCTTGTTGTTTATACCTACGCATCGGGGCCTAGGTCAAGAACGACTTGGCCGTGGCATCGAATTGGTTACACCTCTCGTCTTCGCTGTCATCGAACTCTTTGACGGCGTGATTGCTCATGTACATAATTATACTCTCTAGGTATCTCTGAATCAGACAGATAAACTTTGTGAATTGTGTGTAAATTACAATACTTATTGTTTTTTTCGTATCGTTTCATTTAAGACAATCGAATGACTTGAAAGAGTTAATGTCATGTTGCGTATTTCAGTGGGGTCAATTTCAATATAAATCGGTCTTATCTGACCTCAAAATCACGGCCGGTAAAAAACCGCTATTTCTCGAATAACCGCTAATTCTCAATTAAACAGCTGATTGTGATATTCGATTAGCAAACATTGATAACATTCAATAGAGTTATCACAATTTATCCGTTTAAGCTCAACATTCATTGCATTTGTCACAGTCTTTTAAAGATTTTAGCAGTGAACTAGGTCTTATTGTAGTAATTCTGTGACTGGTATCTAGGCAATACATAAGGGGCAATAATTCAATTCAAGAATGTGATTTGGTATTTATTGGCGATCTAGTTGCTCCACTATCGCGCAGCTGGTGTTTGAGAACGGTTCCCATGGCAACTATAGAAAACTGCACAATTGCTCAAACAAATTTTTCCACCATGTACTAAGGTAGATAATGAAGCATTTTTTTTTATAATAATAAATCTACTTACAAGGACATGGAAATCGATTCTTACTTTTTATTTTTCTTTAAATCTGTGTAATTCGTTTGTGTATCATAATGTGCTACTACTGCATTCAGATATTAATGTTATAATTATTTTAAAAGTGAAGTTTATCGATTGATTAACTAGCTGAGTTATTAATTTTTATCGTCACCGTCAAGGTGATTTCAATAAAAAGTGAAAGAATTATTCAACCTCGGTAGTTTGGTTGGTAAAATATCCAGGGCACCGGTCTGAAGGTTGTAGATTAGAATCCTGCCTGATACCGTTTCTTCTTTCCAATTTTTCTTTTCAATTGATATCATTTGATCTGGATTTATAACTTTCAACAATTTGTTTGGTGATCACTTGGTAGTATGATGCCTTTACGCTTATAATTGTGTAACCTAAGGTCCCTAATACCTGTAATGGCTGTACATTTTGCATATCAAATTACGTTTGTGTCATGATGGTATTGAAAACTACTGCTTTACGGCAGATGAAAATGGCTTGTAATCTAGTAGTGCTTACGCCATTTGGTAACTTTTTTGCTGGTGGTAGAGCACCAGTGACGGGGCTCGCGGGCATAGGCACCACCGCATTACCACTAATAGCACTATCGTGTTCCGGTCGGATGGTAATGTAATTTCCGGCACATAGGTATAACACCTTAGGCCTCAGGGGTGGTAACGCATCTGCATTTTGACTTTGGTCTTTGTGTGGGTGTCTATAGGCTGCACATCAATGTTAACTGCATGCTTGTTTCCCACTTCCATTACATAAAAAAAAAACTTTGGCGCCACGAGTGCAGACAAAAACAATCACTTATATCACATGATTTGAATCAAACATCTGAACATCAGATGTTCATATCTCAAGCAGTCGTTTAAATCTAAGTATTTCGTTCGAATAGCGGTACTAATCATTCCACCGTTAAGATTAAAATACTGCCACCCAGATTCAGACAAGCAGTTCATATGACATGCAGTCGCTTGCACAAAAATAAGACACACACACACACTTACCATAAATAAGGTTGAAGTTTGTAAAACTTTGCTTACCTCATTCTTGTTGGCATGCAAATCTAGGTCCGTTACTGTCTACTACAATTCTTAGGTAATTTTGCCATTCTACCTAATACTTATGTTTTGATCACTTTCACTGTTGTATGCATTTAATCTTACGTCTAGTAGTGAATATTAATTGTATAGAGAAACCAGCGCTCTGATGTAATTGAGTAATACGTAGTTTTATAGTGACAATCGTAAAACACGCGAGCGTGAATAACAAGAACTGTCACGTGAAGAGTGAATCGATTTTTAATCGAGATATGGCAAACGTTGAGCCGAAGTCACATGATGCATAAACGATTACGTAAGAAAGTTGTTCCTAAAAATGACCAATTAGCACCAGAATTATTGTAATGAATTTGTGTCGATTTTCTTGCATAATTCTTGTAATTTTTTTCAAGTTACATTTAAAACTATGTTCATTCATTAATTCATTCCCAAAATTCGTCTACCATTGCAGTTTTAATTAATTCTTTGAGATAAACACTCATTGAGACACAACGCTGTAATTATTTTAATAATCTCTATGAAAATAAACATTGCCTTGTTTTTGCTTATTCTCTCTCCTCCTTATCCACAAATGTATTTTAGCTAATGTGCTAATCACTCTTTAGCCTTTTTCTATCTTGATCAATTGACAAAGTCAAAGCATATAAATATATATTTATATATTAGCCAAATTGTGTCAAATATATGTTTATAAAAAGAGGGTAACTTTACTAGCTTATATGAAGTTGACAAAATGAAGTGCATGTTTTTATTTTAAACTAGCTGTGCCCGCAACTTTGTTTGCGTGGAATAGTGGCTTTGGGACATTAGGCAGTGCTTTTGGATATACATTTTTACTTAATTTTGGATCATAAACTCTTTTGGGTAGCTAAAAAAATCTATTTTGCAGTAATGCTTCTCTGTACACGATATTAGACGTATGACCATCGAGGATAAAAGCACACGGGCTGCTAGGATTGCGAAAAATAGCTAATTATGTGTTTAAACGCGCATCCATCCTATGCTGAACCGTATTTTCGAAAATGCCATTTTAAACTTGTATGCATAATATTTTTTTATAGAAAATTATTATAAACTTCTGTAAATTTTCAGTCAATTTTTTAACATAAAAGATAGATCTATGCATAATATAACCACTCCGTAAGAGCCGGCAGAAGAGAAAAATTGAATATTAACGTTGTGCATTTTTACCCACTAATGACACCACCACCACCACCACTACAATCGCCACCAACGCCATCAATGCCATCACCATCAACAAACACCTACGCCACCAATGCCACTAATGATACAAACGCCACCAAAACCACCACCACCACCACAACCAATGCCACCAACGCCCCAAAACTACCAACAACACCACCAACATCACCAACGCCACCAATGCCTCCACCGCCAGCACCACTAACGCCAGCAACACCACCAGCAGAGTCACCAACAACACCTATGCCACCAACGATACCAACGCCACCACCACCACCACCACTACAAACACCACCAATGCCACCAACACCACTAACGCCACCACCACCACCACCATCGCCATCATCATAATCACATCCGAAAGACGTCCATCCGTCTCCGCTGGACAAAGCCTTACCCGAAGATGCTCCTAAAAGTGTTGTGCGTCATAAGGAAAGAATACGCCATAATTGCCATGCTTGGCATGCTGAATGGTGAGCACAGCGGAGATTGTTTTATGCCGGGACGCTGCTATGCGGTATGCTTAATGTTACTAACAGAGAAAAACCGGCCAAGTGCGAGTCGAACTCGTGCACAAAGGGTGCCGTACAAAAAATGCCCTAAAAAATTCGTTTGTTGGTAGGTATAATATACAACATAAGACCTAAAAATTCTGTGAAAATTTTAAGTGTATACTTGATACCGTTATTGATATCGAGCAAAAAATATACGAAAAAAAACACGTTTATTGTATGCCCCCTTGGACCTCTTAATATTTCCATTTTCTTATTTTTAGTATTCAATTTTGTCGCTATAGCGGTAACAGAAATACATAATTTGTGAAAATTGTAGCTTTTTAGCTATCACTGTATATGAGATTCAGCCTGGGGACAGACAGACGGATGGACGAACAGACAGACAGACAGCGGAGGATGAGTAATAGGGTCCATTTTACCTTTTAGATACGGAACCCTAAAAAAGATAGATTCAGAATAGTTTAAAAATATTCGATATGATTCTTTAAATTGTCGTAACTTTTTATTTCTGAACCGATTGACATGAAACAAACAGTAAATGTTAAGTGAAACTTACCACAATATATTAGTAAAAATTAAAAATCGGATAAGCCATTTCTGAAATTAGCGTGTACAAACACACAGACAAACATACATTTTTCCGGGATAGAAAGTACTCAGTGTTGTGCGCCAAAGGTTAAAGTATAAATATACCAAGTTTCATCGTAATCGGACCGGTAGATTTTGTGTGATGCTTGAACAAACAGACAGACAGACAGACACACAGACAGACAGACAGACAGACAAAAAAAAATCTAATCACATATTTGTGTTCGGTATCGATCTAGTAACATCCCCTGGTATTTATTTTTTCAATATTTTCAATGTTCAGAATTTGAACTTCTACAGTTTTATTATAAGTATAGATTACGAAATGAAGTGTCTTTGGCATTTGTATAGCAATGTAGATGTGGACAATAGAGCCCTTTTATTGACTGATTCAGCAAGGCTTATTTCGTAACTTTGCACCGCCTTTAATTCAATATAAACTATGCACAATGGATATGCTTACTTTGACAAAAAAGAAACGTAGGTATAAGTAACGTAGAAGTGTGTGTGCTTTATTCAAAGTAGCTGGGAAACTGGAACTTCTTGTGAACCTATTAAGACCAAGACCTGTTAAGTTTAGGTATGTCTTAGACTTTCTCAATTGTGACTGCATGGCTCGCTTAATTTACATCATTACAATAAAAATTAATCCCTATTTTCATACATCACGCGTGAACGCCTGGAACGTTTTCGCTAAATCTTTGTTGTTGCAATTTGATTGTTGAAGATCTCATAAAAGAAAAATGCGCAGAATATTATACAATTTCAGAAAACACCATAATTATTGTCTTTTGCGTTTTAATACCTCAAACGCAGGGTGGAAATGACGATTAAAGCAGATTGATCGGTTGAAATTATATTGATAAAATAACAATATACGGGTAGTTATACTGGCGGCCGGGCCCGGCTTTACACGGGTTTAACCCAGATACCGACTGCAGCGCCATCTGAAGGGCTGATTTGTGAATCTAAACCATCCAGGGCGCCACCCAAACGCATACAAAAAAATCATTCAAATCAGCCGTTTAGTAGAAATTCAGTGACATACGTAGGTACAGTAGAATTAAGTAAAGACATGCGAATTAGGTCAATATATTACACGTAGCTCCTAAATTACATGTCATTATTAGGTAAAGGGTAGGCATATGATAATTGGGTCGCTAGTTATTAATTTAATTATTATAATTCAACATGGATACACGACTGCGCGCGACGCGAAGGCTATTTTTTACACCACTTTTTCCTGATTCATGATTCACAGCGGAATGTGACGATCGAGTTCGTCCGCTACACATTTTTTTTATATTGTTCAACGGTATTTTCACTCGGTTGTAACAGGTTTGATGACCGGTATGCCAATTTTGTATCAGCTGTAATTTATAAGGTCTGATTAATCTATTTTTGGAATATGTTACACTAGGTTGAGCTTGTATGTGTATTTAGATAATCAATGTGAAAATATATGTATGTAAATGTGATAATATACATTCAATAAGACACATTATGCAGTCTTACCATAATCTTATTAAAGCGAGTCACAAACGAGCACGCTTTACACATTGATGGAGTATAAGACCAGCCATAAAGGTACATAAAACCCTCGGAAGCTTTACTACTCTTGGGCACAGAAATATTGTGCCTCTGTTCTATGCCAGAAAAATGGTACCTACTGCGTTCTAAATAACGTTTCGCGGCTCAATGCAATAGATGAACGAAAACATTTTTTTTTAAGTCAAGTAATCCCTACTTCCTATTCCTACTAATTATTTTTTGACGACCCGGTTAGTCGAGCGGTGTGAGTTGACCGTTTGATTCGAAGGGTCGCGGGTTCGATCCCCTCACCGGGACAAATATTTGTTTGGCCTACAGATATTTGTTTCGGGTCTGGGTGTTTGTGTATGTGTTGTAAGTGTACAACGGCACCCACGACACAGGTTTATACCTATTGTGGGTCTATGAGTGTAAGGGTATTTAAAAAATATATATATATTATAAATGCGAAAGTAACTCTGTCTGTCTGTCTGTTACCTTTTTACGTCCAAACGACTGAACCGATTTTAATGAAATTTGGTACAGAGATAGAGCTGACTTTGAGAAAGAATATAGGCTACTTAGTTATTTATAAAACGCGGGCGAAACCGCGGGCAACAGCTTATTATGAATAATTATTAATTAAAATTAAGACAGCAGTGAGCGTCAAATAAGTGGTATATTCGGGTTATTCGTTAACTCGACACAAAAGACCGGACACGCGTGTAACCAGTTGGTGAAACTTGAAATTAATATGAATTATTATTTCGTGGTCTGGACACGACAATGTTATTGCGTTCCACGTAGTGAAACCTAAATAAAACCCCATTATGTTTTCGCCAACAGAGTGCCTAGTGCGAGATTTTATGCGAATTCAATCGCGTAAGAGTAAACGCAGATTTGTATTTATATTTGTTCTTTTGTATTTATATTGTTTCTTGCGTTTATATTTAATCTGTCTGTTTACTCTTACGCAATCGAATTCGCATAAAATATCGCACTAGGCACTCTGGCCACACGTTCATATTTTAACCGAATTCATGACAAAGTACAGTCACGCCGTTTATTTTGGAAGACAAAGAACTACTCTTCTCTTTCTCTTGCTTGCTTTCGGAGATCTTTGCGCAAGATCTGCGGTGTATCACTCACCGATCGCGTTCGTAATGAAGATGTAAGAAAGAGACTTTGTGTGAATGATAGTATCGGTGTAAAAATGAAAAAAGGCATGCTCCGATGGTTCGGGCATATAGAAAGAATGTCGAATGAGCGAATGACTAAACAGATATACAATGCGAATGTGGATGGTTGCAGAGGCCCAGGAAGACCAAGGCTGACCTACCATGACCAAATAGGTCGAGTTCTGTCTGATGGTGGGGTCAAAAGTCTTAGGAATCGGCGTGCATGTATGAAGAGAATGATGAAGGTAGACGAGGCACGAGAGGTTTGTCAGAGCCGGGATGTCTGGCGCTCTACACTCTCTGCCTACCCCGTTAGGGACCTGGCGTGAAGATACATTTTTAAAGAACTACTCGATCCTTGTTAATCTCATACTTTATCATCAATTTTTTTATAGCCCGGATAATTTTAAAGACCTATCCTCTAGTACGTATTTAGTTTTAGTTGATGAATATAGGTCAGTTTATTCATACATAACGACACATAACTACTAAAGCTTTAACTTATTTAACCTCATCCGCCTTTCAAATAACATTTCAGTAAAAATATACTCACGCTGAGTTCCTTACGGGATAGGCTGAGAGTATGGAGCGACTAGATTGACAAATATATCGGTCTTTATACATCTTGACATGCCTCAGTAGCGTAGTGGTAGCAGGCCACTACTATTACGCTGGAGGTCCTGGGTTCGATTCCCGGGTCGGGGACTATCAGAGATATCGGTTTAAAATCCTTTATCTCTGCTTCTATTGGGATTTTTCCATTTTCTGGAAGTTTCCTAGTACCCCGGAGTTTGATAATGTGCCCGGAGATGGCAACAGGTTCACCACCTGTAACATGGGCCAAAACGTAACCGGCGAGTCGTGGGTGTTTGCATGTATGATTGAATGCATGCAAAATTATTGATTATTCCTTGACTAATGATTCCGGGTATCTATTTAACATAATCAATCGTTTCAACATTAAAAGTCACATTAACTGTCGCGAAGCGCGCATGGCCCGGCGGCTGGTGTAGATCGTAAACGATCTACTCGGTTAAGCACTACGGGCGCGGTCGGGTAGTGTAGTGTGATGGGTGACCGCTAGTGGCAAATTAAATGCGCGTTTCTGTGCTTCGGAGGGCACGTTAAGCCGTCGGTCCCGGTTGCTATCGATAGATAGCAGTCGTTAAACCTTGTCGGAGGCCTTATGGGCGGTTTGAAAACATCCGACAGCGGGTTGGCCACTAACCCCAACACCTCCACCAATCCGCATTGGAGCAGCGTGATGGAGTAAGCTCCAGGTCTCCCCCCAAAAAAGGGGAGAGACTCGTGCCCAGCAGTGGGACGTATAATGGGTTGCCATTATTAACTGTCGCAGTTGTGTCAGTTTATCATAGTCGTACAAGTACAGTTTAGTCGCAAATCGCTAATCAAAGCAACATTTCATCGAAACCTACTGTGACATAAATCAATCATCCGTTGTTGCTTTCATAGTGTTTGAGTGCAAACGGTTACCAATCCTGTTCCGCACGTTTGAGCTTAATTAGAGTTTTTCGCAAAATAATTTACTGCATCACTCTAAGGGGGTCAGGTGTTTAGCTAAAAACGATTTTAGTTACGCTTTAAAATTAACAAGAATCCCTCAAGATGCAATAGATGTAATGGCCGCCGGATTCATCGATGACAGTCGGTAACGTTTAAAAGAATAGGTATCGTTATTTTCCCTTTAACATTAAGCTTTTACCCGTGAATAATTGTCGCTGTAACTGACCGCCGTATCAATTTAAATTATATGGGAAAATTAAACGCGAGCTACTGGTCAAGAACAGGTGCGTTGGTTACTTTTACTTTCGCCAAACTGGTGCAGTTCAGTGCATTGGTTTTGTAACGGGTTTACGCAGCCTTACTGGAGCAGCGGTGACAAGGTTGAGAAATACTTGCAACTAGTTACGCACATTATGTCGGCAGCTTTTCGATGTACTAAATCGCACAATACATATTTGGCGCTTACGCAAGTGAACGGATTATCGGTGAAATGCGCCACAAATGTATCGACGTTGGACAATACTGACAGTTCCTTGTCGATGATAACGAGATAACTATTGAGTTTAACAATTAAGCCTAATTGATAAATCGTGTACCTACTGTATATTTTAGATATAATACCAGACGATTGAGAATAGAAGGATCCCACTTAGGGTATTAGTGAGTAAATCTTTGCTTTCGAATAGTGCGACAAAAAAATGAGACTGTCTCTTCAGACCAATGGATTTGGCAATTGGAGAGAGAAATGTCTTCTAGACTATATGAATCCTAAATCATCAATAGCAACTCTAACAGCATATTATTGTACAGATTTAAGTGGTACAAGCTTGTATTTTGGTCCTTCCACCCACAACTAACCCATAATGGGTGTCTATTATTAACCGTACGTCAATTAAAATACAATAAATTGAAAAATACAAGGTAAACGCAACGTGTAACGTAACAGTCGATACCTCTATTTATGTATGGTTACGAAACAATTACGGATCTAATATCGCGGTGGCGTAACCGCAAAACTTTAATTATATTTTGCCAAATCTGCAAATACGACAAAACCTTATGATTTCCGGACCATTAAAGGTGTTCATTGTAGACAAGGCCACTCGGCGTGAATGGGTCGCCGGTTCACGACAATTGCATTCCACATTACTACTGTTCGAGCATTCTAGTGCGGCGCCGAAGGAATTTAGCAACTCGGCCTCAGAATCTAAAGTTTAGTTTATTGCGACACTGTTATGACAATTTTAAAAGCGGATCTAATTGATTTAGTATAACAGGGGCGTAAGAGACGGATGTCGGCAACGCCCTTGTCATGGAATCACTCAGTGAGTCTAGATTGTTAAGACTTAGCTGGTTGATTATTTACTTCATTGTAAGCAAATGAATCATTTTCATTAATCTTTGAATAGTTTAGTTTGATTTACTGGTTTATTGATAATGTATTTACAACTCTATGTCCACTATACTAGATACACCATCAAGCACACTGTACGCATTAGCATTACCCACTGGACTCTTCCAGTGGTTATCTACTGGATAGAGACAGTTCCTGGTAATTGGTTAGATAATTTGATGGTTCACATTACCTAATCTTCCTGCTGTGAAATAGGGTGTTCAGTGCTATCGTGTTACGGTCGGACGATAATGTGTGTACAGTCGGTAATTTCTGACACAGAGGCAAGAGATCTAATAGTAGGAAGCGAAGCTTCTGCCTGAACACTCTTTAAATGGAGGAAATCTATAATAATATCACACACCTTGATTTTTGATAAGAAAATTTGCCAAAAATGTATTCAAAAGCCCATTTTACTGATAGGTGTAAGTAAACAGTATAAGTATTACAGCTGTCATAATGCCACCATGAATAAAGATGTCTTGCTACACTTAGGTATACAAATTCATTTTCTGTTATTTATATTTTCACTGTCAGAACGGCCTTGAGTACATAACAAGCTATCGTAAGGTTAAGATAATAAAACATAACTACTGTTGTAATACGCCAAAAAAGTAATGGTTTCGGAACTTCGTAACAGCGGATGAAATTTATAAAAATTGTTAGAGTAAAATAAGAATTTCGACTACAATACAATAGCATCGGATGTACTCCTATATTAGAATAACCTCTATCAAAGTACACTTCCATTGTTGCGAAACTCGTCATCGTAGTGACATTTGAGTGACATTAAGTAGACGTTACAATTGCAAGATAACCAAAACACGACCTGTGAGCTGTGTGAACTTGTCATAACACACAATACGACATGTACAATGTACAACTTTCTAACTTCAATAAAATTTTTACTTCACTAAATTAAGTTCGTAGGCTATCTCTAGAACCCATTGTATTTTGTATGATCCAGATCCATCTTTTGCTGATAAATGTAATCTGGGATCTCAATATGATGATTATAAAGACTATCCACAATAACAGATATAATTTACTACGTATGATGTTTGATAAATAAGAGATGAAGAGGGCAACAACTGATAGACTTTTGCTTGACTGAATGCTAGGACATATTCTAAGTGATAGTGAATTTAAATAATAATAAAAGCAAGAGAATATAAGTTGGGCTATGCTTGATGAGTAGGACCAAGCATAGCCCAAGAGTCTTTGTTTTAGGCTTTTAACTTCATAAAAAGTATGCTGAATAATTCACAAATCTTCAAGTTTGTGCGGCATTTAAACTAGTTATACATACTTATAACATACGTTATAAACTGAGAATGGACCTCAAAAGTAAATAATCATAAATATCAACTTAATAGCACTTTCGATTTTCAAATACAAATAAGGAATTGAATATCTACGTATAATGTTTACATTGCTTAGACATTACGCGACCCAAATACAGTTCTGCTGGTGGGAAAATTAACATAATTTTGTAAGAACATTAACTTGTTTTATGTTGTTGTTGTTTGTTTGTTTTATGGGCGCAGTGACCCAAAATGAGTCTTGGCCTCCGATACAAGAATGCGCCATTTTTGCCTGTTCTGCGCTGCCTCCAGCCAGTCTTCGACCTGAAGGTTACGGAGATCTTTCAGCGCCTCATCACTCCAGCGATACCTGGGCCGACCAACTGGACGTCGGCCACTAGGTCGCCCCAAGTATGCAAGTTTCACTGCTCGATCCTCCCCCATTCTCTCAAGGTTGTTTAATAGCATACCATATTGTTAGACTAAAACTTGAGGTTTTTTTATATTGCCAACCTCACCAACAAATTAGCTATGTGACAGGTGTCATCGGGTAACAACTTTTACTGCGTCTGAAAAGAAGTCATTCTTACTCTTACCAAACAAGTTTCATTTACTCGTCTCGAAACTAGCCAACTATCCATTTTTGTTAGTATTGCTTATAGAAATCCATAATAATACATGTTTTTAAGCTTTATCATTATCGTTCGTATCGTTTTTCTCCATGCTGTGTTCCAGTTATACAATAGTATTACCCCCTTATTCATAAACGTACATTAGATACGTTTTAGCTATAGAATTATGTGTCTTTGACATTTGCATTGTCAAATTTACGGGATAGAAAAAGACAAAGGAGAAATTAGCAACACTTTAGCTAAAATACGTTTATGAATAAGGGGGTCAGTCTTTAATCGCAAGTTCTTCAGAAAAACAATTTAGGTACTCTGGTGATATTTGTTTGAACTTAATTTGACCGTTGTGCATCCACTACTAGACTAATCCCTACTTTGCTATATGATAGAGTTGTACGATAATTGTAGCTGATTGTTGGCTTTTGGATGGTTTAAACATAAATTTGGATCTGGAAGATGGTGCTCACTTCCGCAGCACGAATAGGAAGTAGTTTTACTGGTGGTAGAATTCCAGTGCAGGAGCTCTAGGGCGTACCCACCACCGCATTACCTAACTTATCTACTTACCGTTTAGCGGCTAAACGGTAAGTAGTGTTCAGCACTATTGTGTTCCGGTTAGATGGTAATGTATGGCCCCGTAAAAACTACCACATAGACATGACAACTTAGGTCTCAAGGGTTTTTGTGTACATGTCTGTAAGCTGCAGTCATCACTTAACATCAATGTGATCTGCATGCTTGCTTGCCACCTTCGTTTCATAAAAAAAGTAAGCTAACGTTTGAGTAGGACATTGTCTGCTTGGTCCATTACTAATACACTTAGCTATAACGAGCTGTGACTCAATTTCTCACTGCGCTACATAATCATGCTCCTAGATAAGTATCTAATTACTGGCAACAAAAACATATCGTCAGGCGTATTTAAATCGCGAGGTATTTCGTAAATACTACCTGGTTTGAAATAAAGGCAGTTTCTGTTAAAGATATAGGCGAGTTACGATAAGCAAATAAGAGAGAAAGAAGAGTTGAATTGGTGTTGTCCCTTTATAATAAAACCTTAATTTTACAGAGAGATAGACAGAGACCAATCCTACTATCCTTCCAATATCGCAAAGTTTATGTGTGATAATATTCCATCACGCAAAAAAGTCTGCCCGGATTGGAAGGAGGTCATACAGACACTACTGTATCTTTAAGGTCAAAAAGGCTCAGATAGCTCGGTGGCTCCATACACACCCGAAGCCTAAGGCAGAGCAGAACCGTGAGAGGCCCGAATAGACTGGAGCCCGTCTGGTAAAAGCCATCTCGACTATATATCCATAGTCCAATACTGTGAATATCTTATGAGTTAAGTGAATTGAATTGAAAAAAAGGATATTTTTTTAGAAGTGGCTACCTATAATAACTCTCTTATAGTTGAATAGAATTTAGAAATTATTTAAGCATTCACTCACCTAACAGTTCAGTCTTACCTAATGGTGTATAATGATGGCACCATTAATACTACCTCCGTGATAAATATACCTTTAAGACAAAAGTAAAAAATCTCTTCCGAGAGAAATTATAGATTATGTGAGATGCTGCAACCAGCGTTATGGCAACACTGAGACACCCGACATAATACTCCAATAAAATCGTGTGAATTTTCTGTTGGCAAACATAGTAACATAGTAGACGTGTAACACGTGTCTATGTTATTATGTGTACGTGTATGTAATTATAAAATACATAATATTATACGTGTTAATGTAACAATTTAAAGAACAGTAAGATTTTTGTAAGATGCGTTATTCAACGATGGTATCCCCGGAGTAAGCAGTAGTAAATCCTTGCATTTATACAAACACCCACATTTCACTAAATTTTGTCCCATGTAAGATGGCGAGCCTATTGACATCTCCGGTCAAATTGGTCCTAGGGAGGCACTGGAAAACTGCCGAATAATGTGAAATTCCCAATCATAATTAACGCCTGACCCAACTAAAATATGGCTGAATTGACTGTACATATTTTGCACTGAGTCCCATAAAGTCAATAATTGCGTGCGACACGCAGAAGAAACCATAATAGCCTGATGACTTATGACAATGAATGTGACCTTAAGCATGTTCGCGGTAAAATAAGAACCTGTTAAAATATACATTTCATAATATTTCTAGCAACATTTCATGTTGGTAAATTATAATTAAGATAATATAATTTTAGTATACAATTTGTTATAAATATCACGTTATTGGTTCATTCAAATATAATAAATAAGTTAGGGTGTGAAATGTATATTGTTCTTTAACTCGGTACCTAATTAAAAATGTTCATAAAAAGCAACAATACCGAACTATGAAATTGAACAAGTAATTCTAAAACATGTTTATTTCTTGATACATATATATGAAATTAACACATCAAAGTAAAAATGGTTCAAATTCAGTACCAGACGACACGCATTCATGCATACATGCAAACGGCACGTTTCCCAACTCTGTAAGTGCCAAAGAAAATTTTCCTATTATTTTTTGCCTATGACCAAGATTTTAAATTTCGCCCTACATAATATTATGAATCTGTATACACTAAGTTTGAGAATCTAGTAAATCGTTTTGACATTTTTGCTAATTAAACTAACGTTTTTCTACTGTGTATTCTACTGTGTATTCTTCTTCTTTCAGGTACTGTAGCCGTGTTATCCCTATCATCTGATTGTGAGTTATGTTTCTCTCCACACTCGACCTCATATTCGTCGCTTACACCATCATTCTTTCTTTCAACTGAACGCTTGTAGAAGGCTGATCTTAAGACAGCCTTATCGTCTATTTCTCGGCAAGTGCGAGCGCAAATGGTTCTAAGCATAAATACTTGCGTGACTGTCCAAAAGGAGACCCGTGTCCAAGCGCTAATATCTCTCAGCATAAATATTGATTACATATGAGTTCTCAAGCCTCGGTTTAGGGCGATGCCTCGTAATCACGTAGTTAAGATATTAGGGGCACTATTGTGCGTGTGAATTCCAACACTAGATTAATTCACCTTTTTCTTACGCCCGGGAAGTTGTGCAACTGTTCAAGCGCAACTGCTATGAAAGGAAGTTGATCATCGATGTGAATTCTGACTTCTCGGCACTTTACGTAGCAATAAAATCATGTTGTAAAAAGATTCAAGTATAATTATTGTTTTATACCAAATCATTGTAGTGTTATAGATATCACAATCTCTTGTCACAGTGATCGTTATCGACTGTTGAACATCTCCGTGATCGATTGTTATGTTTATTTTATATATTTATAATAACAGTAACATATATGCTATATATTAATGTTATAAATCTGTAAAGTTTGTTTGTTTGTTTGCTTGAACGCGCTAATCTTACTACTGGTCCGATTTGAAAAATTCTTTCAGTGTCAGATAACCCATTTATCGAGGAAGCTAGCATAATATATTGCTAACTAGCATAGTTGGCAATAGATGGCGCTACTGCTACCATAAAGCAAGGCAATAAATGTGAAGGAAAGATTTGACAAATCGGGCAGGACTTCAGTAGCTCAATTGGAAGAGCGGCTGGACTAGATTCCCAGTAGGCCGCGAGTTCGAGTCTCGCCTGAAGTCAAATTTTTCTTTCCATTTTTCTTTAAATAAATATTTTTCACAAGCATGTGTTAATGCGAAATAATATAAAAACGATTATGATTCTCCCCCAATTTTTTTTTCCAGTTTTTTGTACATTTTTTTTGTAATACCTCTAAGGCGATACGAAGTTCATCGTGGCAGCTTGTTAATATATAAAACTAGTTGTGCCCGCGACTCCGTCCGCGTGAGAATTTATGATTGTTCAGTATCTACCCGGACAAAGTCGTGGGCGCAGCTAGTATAAAAGTAGCCTAGGTTACTCCTTATTACATAAGCTATCTGCCAGTGAAAGTCCCGTCAAAATTGGTCCAGCCGTTCCCGAGATTAGCGGGAACAAACAGACAGACAGATAAACAGACAGACAGACTGAAAGACAGACAGACAGACAAAAATTGTAAATGTAAAAAATGTTGTTTTCGTATATGTACCGTGTATTACATATGCATTTGGTAAAAAGCGGTTATTTTTATATTACAAACAGACACTCCAATTTACTTTATTTGTATAGATGACTGCATCGATGCGTTGGTCGATCCACTGAGAGCTCATTTACATGTCACTCCCTGACGCAATATAGGTACACGTTTCCTTCCTATTTTCTAATAACACGTGAACTAAGTTGTTTTTCTTGTTGCAAAGTGTGAACGCGAATTAGCTAATTCGTTTTTCAATGGCACTGCATGTTATGTTTAGAACGTTGAACAACATGAACATTAATTATTATGTTTTACAACGTACGAAAACGTTTTGTAACAATAAGTTTATTTAATTCATTTTTTTTTTGTTCTCATCAATGGTGATACGAGTATTGAGCTAGTTTTAAGTTTAGTTTTAAATTAAAGGTGGTCTTCGCGTTTTACATTGAATATCGGGCATTGCCAAATATTTTTTTATGTAACGAAGGTGGCAAGCAACCATGTGAACCTATAGACATCTTTTTTTTTTTAATGTAATTGAAGTGGCAAACAAGCATGCAGTTCACATTGATGTTAAGTGATGACTGCAGCCTATAGACACCCACACAAAGACCGAGGTCAAAATCCAGATGCGTTACCACTCCTGAGGCCAAAGGTGTTATGCCTCTGTGCCGGAAATTACAAGGCCATACATTACCACCTGACCGGAACACGATAGTGCTGAACACTACCATTAAGCGGCAAGTTTATTAGGTAATGCGGTGGTGCCTACGCCCGCGAGCTCCGTCACTGGAGCTCTATCACCAGTAAAACATCTACACAAAAGCAGACACAACACATAGACACAATACAGGTCAAAATGCAGATCCGTTACCATCCCTGAAACCTTGTTGTTACCTATGTCTTTGAGATAATTGCCTGAAAAATCTGTTCTTAGACTCGAATATCTAAAGTATTTAATCAAAAAAGAGAAAGTATCTGTCTAGTTTCGCAACTGGCACTGTAGCTTTCTTATACAAAGTGAAAAAAATATCAGCGAAAGTTGATTTTCAGTATGACAATAGTCAGATTACAGCTATGATCAATTTGGCTAGAGGATCGATAGGTATAAATAAATAAATATAATCGTGTCCACTTATGATAATCTTGTGCAAAGAATAAAACACCCCGAACAAGTGTTGCATTTTCAACATCACGTAGTCAGTTGACTTAGGAAATTAAAAAAAATGTTCTAATAGAATGAACGGTGAATAGACAAACACATCAGAGCTCTGAGTAAAATGTCACAGTAAATTAATATTTACCTGTAAGTATGTCGAATTACAGCGAAAAATAATTGGCAAGAGAATTTGATAAAAATAAAAGTAGTCAGTTCTATGATAATCTTGTTTATAATGATAAAATATGCCAACAAATTTTTGCATTTTGAATTTAATGCAGTTAGCTGGTTGGAAAAAAAATAGTTTATAAATAGAAAGAAAGTATTTTCTCATCCAACGAACGGTGTGATATTTACAATTACAAAATTACAAATACTAAAAGAAAAACAAACAAGTTTTGCATTTTGAACTCAATGCAGTCCTTATCAACTGGATTAGGAAATAAGAAACTATTTATATGAAATTATTTTCTTATAGAGCGAACGCTGTATCAATTACAAATAATTATGATTATATAATATTAAATATTAAAATACAAACAAGTTAAAATGTACGGTACAGTCTTGTACACAAACATTGTACTAGACACAGTCACCAGAGCTATAAGTAAAATGTAACATTAACCTATATTATATCTGTCTTATGTACGAGTATGTTACATATATAGGAATCTTTTCTCGGGAATCAAATGGTTCCCTATAACATTTTGATCGGAATATAACTGGAAGTTAAGCTATGAAGACATACCTACCTTCTTATAAAATTTAAGATTTTGCAGACAGACTCCAAGACGTTAAATATTTATGATTAAATGCTTACTTTATAATGGACAAGCCTTTTAAACTATCCCTATAAAACGTTCCTATTATACGTTGCACAAAGAGTAACGTGTTTCTTAACGAACCGTATATCAAAACTAATACGATTAAACTTATGACATAATTGTATCAATAATGTACCGAATCAACTGCTAAGAATAATCCGAGAACTGTAATAGTATCTGCCTGCAAGACGCGGTTTGTCGGGCGGCTTAGCACTGCGCAACTCAAGCGTGAAACGTTCATTATTTCGTGTTAAGTAATATTAATTGCTATCCAGTATATAATGAAAAGATTGTGTTGCCAACGATTAGTCTGGCTCTTATTAACTTGATGCAATCCAGTTACGAAAAACCTAATTGGCATCCGAAAAATGGGTACGATTCGGCTGCGAATTCCCAATACGAATGATTGATGTTTTTCAAACGTGATATGCCGAACGTGCAAGAATGGATATATCATTCTTTCTTTTAAGTAACGACAGTGGCCAACAAGAATGCAGTTCATTATGGATGTTAAGTGATGACTGCAGACAATAGACATCTATATATAAACCAGAGGTCAAAATGCAGATGCATTGCCACCCCTGAGACCTTAAGTGTTATATCTCTGGATAGTTATACATTACCATTTAACCGGTGGATGATAGTTCTGAATACTACTATTTGGTGGCATATAGATTTGGCAATGCGGTGGTGATACCCTTGAGTCCCTAAACGGGAGCTCTACCACCAGAAATAGATATTTTACGTATAATAATATGGTACCTAGGTTAATACTTAATAATAATAATAATAATAAATACCCTTTATTGTACACATAAGAACAACAATTTGCAAAACAATTTTACATATATGCACAATAGGCGGCCTTATCGCTTAAAGCGATCTCTTCCAGGCGACCTAAATAGAAAGAGAGATATCAAACAATAACAGGAACAAGGGGTGTACAGACTTAAGAAATAATAACTATTACAATTCAATATAAATTATTAATATAGCACATACCTACATATTTATATACATATAATTTATATATATATATATATACATACATAAAACATAAATATTTATATACATATACAAGATATATATTATATATATGCATACCTACATAGATAAATAAATAAATAATAATAATAAATAAATAAATAAAATACCTACCAGACCTACTTAGTAGCCACCATCTAAAGTTTTCTTAGCTGGAAAACATATTAAAACACACAACATGTTAGACAGAAGCAGAGAAAGATATTTAAGTATTGCTATAACTGCAATGCTATCAGTTGCATTAGAAATTTACCTTTAACACAGAACAGTTGAATAGTGATGTAGAGAACGTTCATCGAAATAAGCATTCCATAACTTTAACTTTCTTGAGCTTTACACTCTGAAACTAAAATCTTAATTCATTTCAAGGTTCAATCTCGCGCGTATGATTTTGTTATGTTTTGTTTGTGCTAACTGTATACTACACGTTCAAGATCCCTTTGCGGACATTGTCGCAGTCAAAATAATTTCAATTTCAATCCAATGATTATTAATGAAAGTTTGAAATAGCCAAAAACGTATATTTTTTTAGGAACCTACCTTTTGAAATGTAATGATCAACAGATTATTAATCAACATTGTAACAAATGTGATTGCATGGCTACCGTATGGCCTACCATGGCCCACAAATGTCGTAACTGTGTGACAACTGTAACGATTTTAATGAATCCTATAATTGCAAAATGCGTTTCCGAATCGTGTGTACGTTGCGTTAAAGACACTGATGTTATCGTTAATAACGCACGACACGCGTTCCATTTTTTCTTCGTTGCTTGAGAACAACCGTGAGACATCTCTCATGTCTCACAATATATAGACATCGATAATATCTATATTAAAAATCAATCGCTGTTCGTTACCTAATCTCGTTAAAACTCGAGATGGGCTGGACGAAAAAATTAACTTTGATATCACGATTCAAGACGAAAGTAATAAATCTCAAAGCAGAAATCGTATCTTATTTGAATAAAATACAATTATATTATTATTCTTAGATTTCTTAATAATACATTATTCTAGCAACTTTTTAATTCAGATGCTTTCACATTCTTCTTACCATAAATAATCCATGTTTTTATCAATTTGATTAATTATTTACTTGATAAATAATTATTTAAGAACCACTTTATCGTATAATAAAACGATAATCTCATCCAATTCAATGCTACAAATAATAATTGTGTTGCTATTTTAAAAACGTAGAGACTGTTTACATGTTATACTTAATTGCTTATGCATTCTGTAAAATTATGAAAGCAGAGCTAAAGAAATTCATCCAGTGTTCATTATTGTAGTCTGACTTGTGTTATTACCTAGGTTCATCTTCTTTCGATGTATACATAACAACTAAAACCCCTTAACTAATACAAAAAAAATCTGGTAGATTTTTTTTTTTAAATACGCTTACACTCACAGCCCCACAGTAGGTATAAACTTGTGTCGTGGGTGCCGTTATATACAAACAACGCATACACAAACACCCAGACCCGAAACAAATATCTGTAGGCCATACAAATAATTGTCCCGATGCGGGGATCGAACCCGCGACCCTTCGAATCAAACGGTCAATTACACCGCTGGACCAATCGGGTCGTCGACTATTATTATAATGATTTATAATCCTGAATCACTTTACGCCATTCAGCTTATAAAGGTGTTATTTAATTACTATGAGTTTTTTGATATTGTGACATAACTATAATTTGTAATGATTTTTACTAACACTAACTTAATTGTAATTGTAATCACATAATTTTGTATAATTTTATTCAGTTTGTATGATCCAAGTTAATTGAAATAAACATATAATAATAATAATTACTCATACACGTTCATGATTGGGTAAATTAATAGACAAAAGTATCTCTCTATCTAATCTAATAATTAATGTGACTATGTAATGATGCTGAGGCGTAGAGTAACGTTATTTAAAAACAAAAGAAAAAAAATTATACTTACGATCAATCTATATATTGCACGGTAGTATTTGCCGGAAGAAGCTACTAAAAATGTATAATACAACAAGCTGTCCCGGTAGACTTCGTGTAACTGTAACTGATTAAAAAATAATTTACGACCTATTTTCATAACTGTCGAATAAACACAAAAAAATGTCAAAAATCAGTAAATCCGTTTTGAAGGTGTTTGGTTACAAACATCTCGTTGTTTATATTATACTTATTAGATAGACAAGAGTCTTTAGCAAATCGTATGAATGTTATCTACTATTTGTCTTTATTATTTGTAGTAACAATAATCAATAAATATAAAATTCAATTTTTATTTCTATGCAAATGTTAAATTAGTCAAGATAATTAAAACAAGGATATTACAGAAGTCATTACAAGTATTCTAATCCAACTGACCTTCTTGTCCAACGGTATAGGTAGCCCAATACAATTAAATTAAATCTTAATGATATTTAACATTTCATACGCAAATTACACCGGTCAATTTAAACAATAGCAAATGTAACAGAATAATAATAGAATTATTGAGGAAACAGAGGTCAAATGCAATGGCATTGATATACCTACATTTCAATTTTTGTGCGCAGTGAAACTAGATTCGTTTTATAAAAACATATTTATTTGTTGTAATATTTTATCGTGAGTCCTTATTCTGGGCACACTCATTATTGCAGTATTTTTTCGTAAAACATTATTCTGAGCACTTTAAACTTCGTGTCTCTTATGAAGAGGGTTGCCAAATGTTCGCATTGTTTTTATATAATTACACATGTCAAGTACAGTTAAATTAAAAATGTCATCACTGTCATGTTTGCGTTGCATTCATAAAGGAAAATCCAAGGCCCGATTCACGCTCTACTATTTTACTGTGTCATTTGTTTTTATAATTTCAAATTGTAAAATAAATTTGTTTTGATACAATGTTTATGCGTATTTTATATTTTATTTCATTTTTACGGTGTAAAGGAGCCGGTAAAATAGCCTGTAATTCTCTGTACCTAAGCAATTGAATAAGCTTGTTAAAGATAATAAAATGTCTACGTGAAGGAGATTTTTTTTTTAAATGTATTCATGTCTTTTTATTAAATCAGCCTTCCGCTTCTATGCTTATTGTTTTTTGTTAGAATTTTAAGGAAATTAAAAAAAAATTCGAAGTTATTATTTGTTCCGTATCAACTTTGAAATATTATTTAATAAATTTGGTAACTATTTTTTAATGTCTATATCTCACTGGGTTAAACATTTGAAGTTTAATATTGATGGTTACTAGGCACTATTGATAGGATGGAATTTTTTACTCTGGCGAGTGAAATGTATTTTTAATTGTTTGAAAAAGTTTTAGGGCTCAGTTGATATTTTTCCACAGTTTTTTACATTATTTTTGTAAAAATCGATATAAAATATGGAACTTGCAAACATTAATTACGCTACTTGATTACGGCGTGTTAAACATCTATTTGTAATATGTCATTGTTTTCATATTAATAATAACTGTTACAGTGTGTTAACGTGTAAAATAACTCAAGCTCAGCTGTAATGTTCACTGAGTTTGAGTCGATTGCCAACAAACAATCGAGACGTAATAAAACATTATGTATTTATTTAACACCCACAACATTTCCTTTATTATCTAAACAATTTACGGAAGCATTAAATTCCGTCACTTGGAGCGTGAACAGCACAGATTATAATGTATAGTAAAAAAGAAAGCAAACTTTTTATAATATTCTTATAAAGCAGATGCGGTATTTAAAATAACGCGTAGACGTGAAAAAACGTACAGTAATTACATTTTTCTTTTTTGCGTTATTAAATTTAATTGCACTATATTTCAACTACGACATGCATACAACATTAAGCTGTTTTTATAAACATTGAATGTTAATTGCTTATCGTTTATTTTGTGAAGAACTCTCTAAAACTCAGTCACTCTTGAACTACGCTTTCAAATTTTATTTTACATATTTTCTTTTTAATCAACTAATTTTAACTTGCTAACCTCAACCTAACCATTGAGATACTTATTCTACAGTTTCGTTTAATCGAAGGTTATTGAGATTTTCGCATTCAGATGAAAAGTTAAAATGATATAAGAATAAAACCTAATTTAATAGTTTGCTTTATTAGACTTTTTATAGAATGAAATATAGAAATATTTCAAAAGTACCTTAGTTGGTAGAGCAATTGGTTAATGATCCAGTGGATGCGTGTAAAGTCCCACCCGAAGTAAATCTGTTCTTTTAATTTATCCTTATAACAAACTACTGTCTTTCAAAACTAGACAAATGAAAGCCTGTCATTAAACTTTAGCATTCCAGTAATAGAACACGCAATTGTGTAACCAACTGAAATTAACCGATCGTTTATTCTTCACACTCATTCGCATGTTCTAGTGAAACTTAACATTACAGCGAAAATTTGGCTCACAGATTTCTCCATTTATCAATTCTTGTTCGAGTTTTGATATATCATTCTATGATCTGTGAATCATCAAAAATTTTAAGCTTTGTTCAAAAATTAAAGAAAGACATGTAGCTTTAGATAACAATCACAGCTCCACCCAAATACAATAATAAAAAAAGAAAAGCAATTTCTATTTATTAATTTATCTTGAATGTTTGTGTATAGTTGTAAGTATCTTCATAAGTATCTTATACATATATATCTTAATTTAGTAGCGTATAAAAAAAATCATGTCAATAAATACAACATAATACAAAACAGAAAAGTATCTAGCAAGGTATATTTTTCTACTTGTTTCTTGATTTAACAAACAAAACAATTAAAACATGCCTACAAATGAATCACCAATTTGAAACCAGGCGGTAATAAAATTCAAAATTTGTCGATAAATTTATCAATGAAGAATATTTTGTACTTACGAAAATCATAATCATTGAACCCATATCCTGGGGTGACTGACGATAGTAATTTATTGGCTTTAAGAACGGCGCTGCAAACTTGGTAAAGTATTTAGTTTTCCTTAGTAATTTTGTGAAGTATTAAAATTATTTTCGAAAGTTATTATTATGATCACCATGATCACAATATGTTCTGTTAACTATTAATTTACGTTCAAAATGCTAATTGAATAAAAATCATATTTATTCATAACACCTTCTAGTTTACAAGTTCTATTCAATTTACTTTGGCTCTATCTTGCTTATCGTTACTTTCGCTCATATTGGTTTTGACGAGATTACTCTTTTATAAAGTAGCTGTGTCTTCACCTTTACCCCCTAAAGGGGAATGAACAAATTTCAAATCATCACCTTTTCCATATATGTCCAATCATACTATGACTCTAGCTTCATAAATATCACTTTCACGCCATTCTCTCTTATTAGACTTAACACGACCACTTCGTTTATTGCAAACTATTTAATTTTAATATAGTGCTCTATTTGGGTCATGATCATAAGCAGAAAGTTGACAATTTCATAATTTATGTGTTATTATAGCAACCGCTAACACGGTACCTATAAAGCAAGGATATAATAAGTTTTTTTTTTTCGATATTATAATTCTCACCAGCAATTTCAACTCTTTCACGACCGTTTTCGATTTACGTACGTAATCTAATAAACCCACTGGCGGAAATTCAAAATCGTGGGCGCCTGATCTAATAGATTAAAATCAAAACCATGCAATAATTCGAAGGCCGCAAGGCGTAATCGTGTGAACTAGGGTCCTGCAAGCGTCACCCAGTGTTATTAGGTTGTTACGACCTGTAAAGCTCTCATTATTTTATTATCATACTTACTCTGTAATTTTCGTAATGCCGCCGAGGAAATATCGCATTATTGAAGCAAAGTGTAGTTTAATGATAACACAAAACTTATGGATGTCTACAAAAACTGTGGTCTTCTAATGCATAACTCCTAATGCCGCAATTATAATGACTATAAAACAATAGTGTATGTTATTTGTGATAAAGATTCAGCAAAGAAGCCTGTTGATAGGCTCTAGCCTATTACTTATAAATTTACCTCTAAAGTGCCTACCGTTTCACTAAATGTACTAACGCAATATTTTAAGATTCGCATTATAGGCTGTATTTTCTTTTGTTTTAATAAAACACTTACCGTAACTACGTTTGTAAGGAGTACGTCGATTATGATTTAACTGAAATCACTTAGAAGTTATTTAGAGGCTAAATAGAAATAAAATGGACCACAGAAGTCAAGGGTAAACCCATCTCTTAGACACTTCAAGAACTTTCAATACAAAAGGGTGGGGCTATAATTGATTAATAGCGAATTAAAAGCATGTTACAAATGCTGATAAGGATTTTTGATAAAGCCATTCGTGAACTTATTGCTTTAGCTTAAGTAATAAATATTCTGTGACATTTAACGTTATGGTAATGATTTGGCATTGTGAAACGGGCTCAAGTTGTTACGCTGATAACAATATAGCTGGGACATTGATTTAGAAACGAATAGTTAATTATTTTTTGTTGAGCTATTGGTAGTTCAGATTCTAATTATTAATATAAATTTATTAATTAATAAAGTTTATAAGTTTTAAAAATATTACTTTAATGTTATATATAATAAATAATAATTTATTCGTACTAAAAAAGAAATAAAAATAATATTTATACCAATCTCCGTCCATTCAACCAACAATATTAGCCTTTGCCAATTACACAAAAGCTTCAGAAAACATGTAAGTATCATTAAGCAATTACATGCCAACCAAATTAAATAAATAAATAGGTAATAAATGTCACGATTCCCATAACCTTTAGTTACTTAACCGAAAACAATGACCGGACACCAATATTCCGGTTACTGATAAAGTAGTTAACCGGTTGAAGGTAAAAAACCGATTTACGTTTGTTAATACTATTCAATAATAATTTTACATGAGGTCGCAAATTACATAAGATACGATAAAAAAGACTGCGTAAAATGAACGGAGAATACGGATAAATTACTTCTGTGCGCGACTTTGTCTGCTTTAACATCATTTAGCAGAACGGCAAATATATTACCCAAATTTGATCCAATTTCTTTCAGTCGTGATTAAAATACAAGCCACCTCCAAAAAAAGCAGTCAAGCACTAAATAAATAAAAAAGCTAACAGGTACTTATACACACAACGTAAAGAAAGAAATATTCGTTACTTTCCTTTTGCCGAAAACTGGTGATGGAGTAACTGATTTAGTGAAAAAAAAATATTCTATATTCTTGTCTAGGTGTATCTTAAAAAGTTTAAAAAAGATCATAAGTTGTCTGTCTGTCAAAATTGATCGAAATCCGTAATAGTTCTGCCGTTTTTGCATGATTTAATAAGCATTCATTATTTCAGTTAAATAATCACAAGTAAAAAAAATAAAAATCATTACAAAAGTCAGCCATACCTTTTTTTTATTTACTACATTTTTATCCCTTTTTTTGTGCAACACATTACAACACAATAATTTTAAATATAATATTATCACACATTTCATTAATGACGACAAAGAATGTGTCGCGATAAAGCGCGGCTGTGCAGAAAGCCTAATGAAGTCCTTATCTTTGTGTATCCGTTTGACAGTGACAGCTCAATGTATTAATGTCAAATTACATAACAAAAAACTGCAGAAAGTGATTCGACGAAGGGCGATCGGTTGCGAAAGTATGTTCACGATGTCAAGGTTCAATACGGCACAATCATGGGAGTAACTGTGAAGGATATTCCGCTATTGAACTAATAAGGAAAAAAATACTATTGTTTCCACAATTATATCTTACTTCAAACAATAATTGCTTCTAAATGTTACCTGGTATACCATATTTAGTGAAGTAATTTGACGAATGAGTACATGAAATTGTACGTATGTGGGAAATATATCAATAATAATTCGAAACTTATGTAGCTGAGGTTTTAGACTTAGGCTCCCTGCGTTATAAACATATTGTGGGTATATATAATACCATATACGTATAATACCATTCTATTGAAATGTTAATTTAGGGAGACGTAATACTGACCCAGAGTCAAGGCATTTTAAATCATTTAAAATTGATGTTTTAATTAGGCTGCAGTATCTGATTCTACTATGCAGTATTATTAATCATCTATTCATTCATAGGTAACAAACTTATCACTACTAACTTTTTTGACCTTCCTCTATCGGTCCATCCATAAGTCGCTGGTACAGATCCGGCTCGAAGGACCAAGATGTTCGAAGTTTAACACGTTAAAGCACATACCCAAATTTTTGGGACACACTGTCAAATGTTTCAAATTAGTATACAAATATTCTACGAGCCAGGGACAGGAACTTTAGGGCAAGAAATAATGGCATGCATCCACTTACCGATTTCTAGAATTATTTATAGCCATCAACAAAATCTCATAACGCACCCAATTTGTTCTCTGCAATTGTTCTCTGGGAGCAAATAGACAAAGGCGCCCATGTCTAAACGAGCGTGTAACGAATTAAGGTTAAGGACAGACGAGCGCTTGCAAAATAACATTGTAGTTTATTTCGGCTACTAAAAAGTCGTTGGCCTTATGTACCAAACTACTTTGGACAGTAATTATTATAATTTTACGTTATTTTTACAGGTGTATTTTTATAATCAGTTGGCACGCTTGTAGCGAGCGCGGCGATACACAATATAGCGGTGAAACTTGAAAGAATGTTAAGGTTGTCTCTCGTTTATCAACATTGAACTAAAGTTCAGTTTTCGTGTGGAACAGTTGAATTTTTGGAATAGATACAAAATGTTATTATTTTTTCAACTACCAAAGATCAGATATTTATGGCGCTCCAAGCCTAACGCGCTGACGACTTAGCACTAAGTATATATACATACATTCATACTTGCAATCATCGTATTATTCACTAATAAATAATCAACATTTAATAATCAACGATTAAATGGACGCTTAGACTTTTAAACTTATAAATTAAAAATCAAAATAAAAAATCGTTACCAGTTAGTCACTGACTACACTCAACTGATACCACTTTCTATTTTAATAATGATTACGATTAGTAACTACTAATATTTTATATGTTAAATAGTCTCTTAAATGCACAAAAAATACAATCGAAGAGCTCGTTTGCGAGATTGATAAATGAGCGACGACCTTTAATCTCTAGAACTTCCGTTCTTCGTTAAACGTCTATAAAATAATCATTAGAGCCGAGTGTAGTTAGGTCTAGGTTTAACTAGATTATAATATTCAGTTATAAAATATTTTTTGTAGATATTGCTTTTTCATGGGTAAAACAGCAATTAATAGAATTTATAAGGATTTTTTTTTTCTGATGTTGATGTTGTTCAAGAATTTACGATTTTTGCAAAAAGGTTCAAGTGTTTTCTTTAGAGATACTGAGACCAGGATTACGAAACAACTTTGTTTTCATCGTGTATTCATAAGTTCACCAAGAAAATATCGCCTTTTTAGGACAAGCAATTAGTTTTTTTTTTTACTTTTGACATTATATATTCGAGCAATTATTGACCGAAATCAAAAATTCTATTGTTATTGCCCTTGTCTCTAATTATACCATAGGCATAAAACCATGAATAGACAATTACCATTGGATTTGGAACTCGAGTCGGCCGTTCGGTGTCACGGACTATTGCAGCACCTTTATGTTTATCAAAACAAAAACTTTATCCAAAACAATTATGGGATATTATAAAAAAAATACATGTAGTCAATTATTTATTGGGACATGCGGTGAGAATTTGAACTTTTTTTGTTATTTATGACGACTATTGTGTAAAGTTATTAATTTCAATTTCTCATTTAAATTAAATGTTTGGTGGGAATGTGGTCCGGTCCTTGAATGACAAAGAATAAAATAAAAGGTTAACCCTAAAGACACCATGGCATATTTTTTGCTGCAATAGTACCTATAACGACGAAGGCTTGAACTTCTAGATTATTAGACACAGTCATATTACATACTATTTTTTTTTCTATTGGTGTTTTTAATTTTAAACACGGACTCGCAATTATTGATCCAGAGACAAAAACCTAGGCATTAAAACTTTGCTAATATCTAAAACTCGAAATTAATAACACTTACACATACTAATTTAATAATTTGACGCATGAATGACAGGTACATTAATTACTTTCTGTAATTTTATTCATATTAAACTCGTCACTAATATGCTGCTAATACGGCTCATAATATAAATTATATTCAATTATAGAGTCTCTACAGGAAATACTCCTTCCTTTTTCTAGAAACTATTTCTTGTAGAAAGTTTTCGATGTTGATTAACTCAAATAAAAAAATGTATGCGGTTTCAATAAATGAATATTCTGTAATTAATCGACTTAATATATTTAATTATTTAGTTAGAACGCAGCAGAGTTTTCAAACATTACTTAGCATAATAAGTGTGCTTTATCAAACAGGTTCTGTACTGGGATTAATAATATAATCGTTACTTTATATAATTTACTAGCGGCCCGTACCGGCTTCGCACGGTTGCAATTTAGGTACTTACATAATATTACGACTATGAATTGAGATTTAAACTATCCTATCTCTCAAGTTGGATCGAACTGCACATGGTGTGCGAATTTTATTATAATCGGTTAAGTGGTTTAGGAGTCCATTGAGGACAAACATTGTGACACGAGATTTATATATATTAAGATGTATGTAGTAGTTTGATCCTAGGAAAAAATACCTAATTGTGTAGTCTATCTAACTCTTCTTTTATAAAGTATAGTGTGTTTACAAATTTAAAAAGTAATTTAAAGGCACCACTATTAAGATATACATAGACAAATATTTATAGCTTTATATCTATATCAAACATAATAGTAAACATAATTATTATTGTAGTCGCAACTGAATCGTTTCGCTGTCTTGGTTTAACCAATGCGCGCGGCCTATGTTAAAGCGATTCAATTGCGACGAGAATTAGGAGCAATGCACTGCGATTAAGTGGATTGCATTGTACGGTAAATTGCGGACATTACACATGTCGCTTAACACATTGCGACATTGTACCACTTCAAGCTTGAAAAAAAGGTTTCTATACAAAAATGCACACTCCACAGAGAATTGACTTACTTACTTGACTTAAAATTCTATGTCCCCGCTACCGTCCTACCGTCCTCTGTCCCGATGAGCCCTTGGTTGAGCAGACATCGTCCACAATCGATATCCATATCGATCTGTCTTTGAGTGTCGCATTTGATACCGCTCAAAGAAGTAAAGAAGATGGAGAAGGATTCCGGTCAGATGGTAATGTACGGCGCTGTCATTTCCGACACAGAGGCCTCAAGAGTGGCCACGCATCCACATTAAAATCTCTGGTTTCATGTAGATAACGTAGACTTATCATCAATGTAAGCTGTGTGCTTGTTTGCTAGTTCATGACATTAAAAGGTTTTTTTATAACCTTAATAATCTGTGACTACAACTCTTGATTTAGAAAACTGAGACATACGGGTAAAGGTTTTCCGAGAAGCTGTCTAATTGGATGAAAAAACATCAAATAGATAGACAAAATCTTTTTTCTTTCTTTCCCTTATAAAAATATATTTTACTAGCTATCCCGGTGAACTTCGTCCTGCCATAACCTTTTTTTTTTTTCATACAAAACTTCTTCTGATAATAACGTACACTTCATAGTCTCAAAGAAAGATTTATCCAATTTAGTACAGTCCTTTGGCAGTTATGAGCGAACATACATTTCGGTGATTCATTTGTATTTGTATAGAACATTTAAGTAAATTACTTTCAAATACCTACTTATTTATTTATTTATTCTTTTATGTATGCACAGAAATTATACATAAGGCGGACTTAACGCCACTAGGCGTTTTCTACCAGTCAACCTTCGGGTAGTGAGGATATCGACGAAGTAGGTGCAGCAATGGTACAAAAGTGAAAATATGAGGGACAGCTAAAAATATTATCATTAATCAAATAATATATTTATATACCTACATATAATAGTAAACATACACAAAATATAAGTATTTATATTTAAAATAGATATGTACCTAAAATAGTATACTTATCTGCTTTTTAATACTTTTAATCGAATACCATAAAATTGACTTGGACAGGCTGAGGAATATGACGACCCGGTTAGTCCAGCGGTGTGAATCGACCGTTTGATTCGAAGGGTCGCGGGTTCGATCCCCGCACTAGAACAAATATTTGTATGGCCTACAGATATTTGTTTCGGATCTGGATGTTTGTGTATGTGTTGTATGTGTACAACGGCACTCACGACACAGGTTTATACCTAGTGTGGGGCTGAGAGTGTAACGTGTTAAAAAAAAATATCTACAAGAATGCATACATTCGCGTAATACGGCTATATTATAGCCAGTTGCTTTTACAATCCTCATAGATGACGAAGCTAAAGACTAAAGACATTAATTATACATATTTTCCGAACTAGAGACACTGAGAAGCTCCAGAAGAAGAAAATATAGATTTTTGCAAAATATCACTTCAAATGTGGAATAGCAACCGGCGCCAATAGTCCTGACAAAACATACACTTAACTACCAAAAAAGTAATTATTAAATTAATATAAATAAACTAATTTGTAGTCAGCTCAGTGTCATGCACAAAATTATAGTTCAAGTAAGTGCAACACCTGTTCTCGTGAGTTCAGAATTTTAATAAATATATAATGAAACAAGTTGTTTATTCATTAAAATTAAGCAAAAACCCGTATTTGGTACCGAAGCAATTTACTTTCAAATTACATAGTGGGTAATTTCCACGATCTAGTGTAAGCTAAGGGCGTGCGTAGTCTAAACAAGCGAGTCTATGTTAATTACAAAGCTTGTCTTGCTTCATTAGGCCTTTGCCTACAAAATAGCGTGGGAAACCAGAACGTATAAGGTTTTCAAGACTCATTGTTTTAAAGTTAACTCAGATCAACACTAATGGTGAGATTCACAGACCGCACTACGACTTTACTTTGAGCAAAGTATGTTTAGAGCTGTCAGAAATGTATGGGTTTTGACAGTTCGAAGCGTACTTTGCTTGAAAGTAAAGTCGTAGTGCGGTCTGTGTATCTCGCCCTTAAAGTATGACTGGGGATACATTTTTATAAGAATGAAACTCTACCTTTCATATTATTATTTTTTCTATGGTATAGAAATGACGAACAAGCATACAGTTCACAGTTAAGGTGAACTGCACTCACTGGTGGTAGAGTTCTAGTGACGAAGCTCGCGGGCGTAGGCACCACCGCATTACCTTATATACTCGTACTTGCCTATAAATGGCAGTGTTCAGCACTATCGTGTTCCGGTCAGGTGGACATGTTACACCTTAGGCCTCAGGATTGGTAACGCATCTACATTTTGACCTTGGTCTTTGTGTGGGTGTCTATAGGCTGCAGTCATCACTTAACATCAATGTGAACTGCATGCTTGTTTACCACTTCCATTAGGTACATAAAAAAATGAAGTTGAAAATTAATTTCTATTCAAAATAGAAAATACAGTCCCCAGATTAATCGCAGAATGTGGCGCGGCAACGCATTTATTCAACAATTCAAATTCAGTCAGTATGCAGTAACGCGAACTTCACCAGCAAAAAGAAAGCAAAATTTTCTTACACAAAGTAATACAAACAATAGTTAAATAATATTGTACTTTCAACCTGAATCACTTTAAAACATACCGGACTAACGAATCAATACACAAAATAAATTGTAAACATACCTATCCATTACTCACCTGCGTCTATGATGTAAGAAAGAACAGCTTCCGGATATCGTAATGCAATACGTATGTTATTAATTGGGTCTTTTGAATAGTACATAAAAACCGCATACCTATTGTTTTGACACTATGCGGAAACTATCGTATCACAGAATGGTCCATTACAGCTTACAGCGTAACTCGAGCAATAGAATAACTAAAAGGAACACGATTTGCGACCTTATTCGTAATAACGCCAATTATGTTGTAGGTTGAGGCCAGAACACGATTCGGTGACGAAGCATCGACTTTTTGCGGTAAATATGAAATTCTAATAGAATCGTTGTTCTTGATTGTAGTTTTGTTCATATTTTGGTCGTAATTTACAGTTGTCGCAAGTGAATCATTATTTTACTGGTAATGAATTTTTAGAAGTATGTAGTGTTGTTTGTACGTACGACTTAAGGAATAGACCGAGCAAATATATCCATCTTTACATACGTAACGTGCCTTGATGAAAAGAGGGAATTAAACATTCATCAATCTATGCACGCCTATCCCAAAGATTTTTGACCTCACCTATTTTAAATATCTAATTAGTTGCTGCTAAATGTTATTGTACAGTACCATCATGTTTCTAAACTATAACGTCATATTTTCTGACACACAGCCAAAATTTTAAGAAAAGCAACATTTTTACATTCCGACCTGTAGTTCTAAGCAAATGTATAAATATGCTGATATTTTTGCAAACTGACTTTGAAATGTAGTACTAAAATAACAAAATGTAGTATAATTGTTTTATATTATTTCGCATTAACACATGCTTGTGAAATATATTTTATTTTTAAAGAAAAATGGAAAGAAAAATTTGACTTCAGGCGAGACTCGAACTCGCGACCTACTGGGAATCTAGTCCAGCCGCTCTTCCAATTGAGCTACTGAAGCCCTGCCCGATTTGTCAAATCTTTCCTTCACACCTATTGCATTGCTTTTTACATGCATACTACATTTTTTATTTTTCTTTAAAAATAAAAAAGTAGTATGTAAATGTATAATAACAACCCTCAACCAATGGTTTAACGCCCAAAGCAAGCCTTCTTAAAATTAAGCCTGAGTCGCACCAAGATTTCCAGATTAAAAATAAAATAAAATGAGATAAATAAGTATGGTACACTACAAATGAGCATGTAAGAATCACATCTAGTGGGTATCAATCAAAGAGCCTTTTTTATAAGCTTTATTTTAATTTGTCTACACACATTATTGTACATCAGTTTTGTGAATTACAATAGAAAAAAAATATATGTTAAACTTAAAGTTATTGTAACATTTCACATCCTTTTCTAACTTTAACAGATTTTTTTAAGTCAGAGAAGGATGTGAAATGTTACAATAATGTAGTAATGTTACAAGATTCTAAATAACTGGCATAATTGTTGAAGCCTTTTTGGCGAGAAAAATGTTTTTCTAAACTTGCAAAAAAGGCTTCACTGGGCGTAGTCATGTAGGACATCTAGTTTTTATATGATAGGCCTTTTTAATTGATTTTTTGTACTTAATCATTTTTAAGAATCTACGCGTACATTGTTTTCGTTCATGTTTAGCTTCTGAATGGTATACACACAGGTTACCTTTTCGCATTGTGATTTTTTTTTGGTTCAGTTTCTTTAGAATATTATTATATTTTTTCCTGTACTACTATATATCTGAACTGGTAATAAGTCACTGTGTATATTTATGTACATTGTAACTTACACCCACAATGTGGATAGCATACGTGCTATATTTATGCAATCTATGCATCAGTTGTACATTACCATGTAGAGCTACATTTGAAAAAAGTACTACATAATATCTACTTAGCAATTTATATCTATCCAATTTAAGCTATCGTTCAATCATTAGGTGGCGATAAAATTTGCTTGAAGTAAATGTTTCCGTATATGAATTACTTTCTCTTTATAATTTATCTCGTTTCTAATTCAATCAATACAATCAAATAATTTAAGCGAAGATGGACGTTTGATAATAATCACGTAAGGCTTTTTACTTTTTACTACATTACTACTTACAACGCCATCGAAGTTACAGACTACAATAATATTAAAAAAAAACGTAACTCACGCCTGTAATCTCCGAAGGGGTAGGCAGAGGTAAATGCGTGCATTCAAGCATACATGCAAACACCCACGACTCGACGGTTACGTTTTAGCCCATGTAACAGGTGGCGAACCTGTTGCCATCTCCAGGCACATTACCAAACTCCGAGGTACTGGGAAACTTCCAGAAAATGGAAAAATCTTAATAGAAGCAACGATAATAAACTACTTAAATCACCAATGAGTTTCTTTACAGCAGCATCTCAATAGAGACTGTTTTATTTAAACAGTCTCTATTCTTCTATCTCTTTTGAGTAGTTGACCATAAATAGGATAAATACTGTTATTAGTCTTTCTTAATTTTTTTTTCCTACTTTCAAAGCATATATTATTTTGAATCAAGATTTATGAATAAAATGATTTCGTTTTCATTCTGACAGTTCACAGATAACGGAAATGCTTTATTTAGTGTGCAAGATGAAAGAAAATTATAAATATACATGTAATACTTCATCCAGTAAAACAGCAGTTGTTATTTAGTTGTCACATACAATAAGAGTCTATTGCATTTATTGTTTTCCCGTACCAACGGAAGCTGGAAAGCAATTCAAATGTCGGCATAATACAAGTAATTGGCCCGACCTACGAACATCCGTTTTCCGTCAGCGTTTTTTCCTTTTAGAAAAGATGTTTTATTTTAATGTTTTCAGTAACTACGAGTATATCCGGAGAACATAATGGACGACAAAAGACACTCGAAAGCTGATGTAAGCGTTTAACATTTTCATTAACTTTTTTCAACTTAATTCTACTTACAACTGGCACGAAAACACAACGGAGGTTATTTCCGTGTCGTGAAATCCTTGCATCGTTCCTTTTTTTGCAATAAACTAACTTAGGGTACCATTTGCAGACATATAAAAGATTTTTTTTACAATGCGTGTAGCTCGAAAAATCAAAACACAATCAACACACACAACACATCATATAAATGATATCATAAAGGTTTTTTTAACTTATAATTTAACTATCTACTGAATGAACAAATCCTAATTACGGTATTATTGTATGAAGTGTATTATATAGTTATTGATGACAATAAATAATCTCTGAATCACGTACCTACATTATATATTCAGATACATGTCTAAAAAAAATACAATTGTCCGATAGAATAAATGAGGTATAATTTAGTAACGCATTTGCGCGTTACTGCGTTTTGGTACCCAATCATGACCAAGTAATACAATGATGAATAGTATCACTACACCAATTTAATTTGACGCATATTTGACCAGAATACCATATAATCTTTTGATAAGATCAAAAGAGAAAGTAAGTGGTGTTACATTTCTTTTGAAATTTACTTTAATTATTTTATCAGTAGTAATAGCTACATTAAAAAGCTTCAATTGTATTACGTAACAACTGAATGGCTTTCGTAACAGGCCTATCTAGAAATCTTGGAGCATAATAAAAGCAGTTTGATATATCAAATGAAGCGTTTCCGTTTAATTGTTTTTTATGAATAAAAAACATTTCATTTGGAACACGTTCCATTTCTTTTGCCTTTTGCCTGATATTGTCTCAACAAACAGTTCATGTAAATAATTGCTGAATTAATGTAATTCAAATTTTGTTTGTTTTAAATGTGATAGGGATTTGTTTTATATATTACAAGCTGTGCCCGCGACTTCGCCCGCGTGTGAATTTATGATTGTTCAGTATCTACCCGGACGAAGTCGTGGGCTCAGCTAGTATAAAAGAAGCCTTAGTTACTACTTATCACATAAGCTATCTGCCAGTGAAAGTCCCATCAAAATCGGTGTAGCTGTTCCCGAGATTAGCGGGAACAGACAGACAGACAAAAATTGTAAAAAAAAATGTTTTGGTATATGTACCATGTATACATACATATGCATTTAGTAAGTACCTAAAAAGCGGTTATTTTAATGTTATAAACAGACACTCGATGTGGTCATACATTACCAACCAATCGAAACACGATAGTGCTGAAAATTATCGTTTGGTGGTAGATAATGCGCTGCTGCCGCTGCTGCTTGCGCCCTTGAACTCCGACACAGGAACTGTGCACCACCCACCACCACCACCACCAGTAGTAGTAATAAAGATGTTGTTTGAGCTCACAATGCCCAAAGTTCGCGTAAATCATTCATTAATGACTGAGATTCAAGTTCTATTTATTATTCATTAGATGTAAACACATAAACATCGTAATTAATGTCAGTTGTATCAATGTGAGCGCATTCGTTTTCTTATCACAATTGCTTTCATTGCAGCTTCTTGGATATTTTGATCAAATAGCCCAGATTGTGATTCATCGGAAATGAATCATACAGATGCATATCAGGTATCGTTTTGTTAGTTATCATGTCTACAGTTGCCAAATCTATAGAACAGGTACCCGTTTTGTGGAAATATATTACTGTCTAAGACAGCGTTTCTCAAAGTGTGATCTGTGGAGCCCTGGGGCAAAGCCTTTGTGGGGGCTCCGCGAGAATACTAGATATAATAACAAAAGATACACTTCTATCCATCAGTATTTTGATTCAATTTTTTTTATGCATTCGATTACGAACCCGATATAAGACTTCAACCCTCTTCGATCAAATCTAATATCGAGCAATTGATAAGAAACAGTTTAATACATCCCATTTATTTTTCTTTTAATAAAATACTAGCGACAAAAGTTACAAAACTATGTTGTCTGTCAGTCACTCGGTAACGTAACAGTTTTATATTGATTATAATAGGTACCTTTACACTTCCATTGTAACATTATAACTTATTTATTTTTAATTTTTGTGTTCCGTCCAAAGTTTCGCTTTTCAAAAGGGTTCCACCACCAAAAAAGTTTGAGAAACGCTGGTTGGTCTAAGGCATTCTTTCGTTTTCTACTCTTGTTTTGTAAGGTATCGTAACAGTTTTGAAAGGAGTAGGTACCTATCTCTGGATTAAGTAACGTTATGCGGGGATTTAATTATTGGAGTAGATATACCTACTTGCCAAAAACAGCAAAAACATCGTAATCTTTCAAAATATGTTTTGCAATAAGGTATATGTAATAAAACACATACAAAAGTAAGTGCAACACATAAAACTTTTCAACTTTAAAAAGTTACATTGCGCACGCTTTAAAAATAATCTCAGTTCGCTTGATATGTAGTAATATAAATATTTTATAATGGTTACTTAGTTGCAAAATAACTAATCCGCGGTGTAGAAACACGCGGTGACACAAATGCAGTGCACTACCGAGATCAGGTATAACTTTTGTTCATGCGTCATTTTAAGATATAGGCGCAAAAAACTGCGTTTTTTATTCTTAAATTGCAGTTCGTGGCATAAACCTTAAGTAGGATAGGTAAGGAAAAAATTAAGTAAGTTGATAACGAATCATGTTTAGGTACCTAGTTAAGTATTTATCCCACACCAGGGACGAATATATATCTCTCCCCATTCCTACAAATTTAGAAAAACAACTCGCGGTTATTCCCGGCACAGAGATACATTATAAACATTCTGTTTCTATTTATCAAATCCATTGAGTTCCTAAAATCTACTAAACAAAGTATCTACTAACATTTTTCACAAGTGAAAGTGAAATACGATTAGTTTCTATGTTTTGAAGCGATTTCGATAAATAAAAATGCCTAATAGACATATCCTTGGTAAATAATGCTCATAATAATAATGGCAACCCATTATACGTCCCACTGCTGGGCACGAGTCTCTCCCTTTTGTGAGGGCCTGGAGCTTACTCCACCACGCTGCTCCAATGCGGGTTGGTGGAGGTGTTGGAGTTAGTGGCCAACCCGCTGTCGGATGTTTTCAAGCCCATAAGGCCTCCGACAAGGTTTAACAACTGCTATCTATCGATAGCAACCGGGACCGACGGCTTAACGTGCCCTCCGAAGCACGGAAACGCGCATTTAATTTGCCACTAGCGGTCACCCATCACACTACCCGACCGCGCCCGTAGTGCTTAACCGAGTAGATCGTTTACGATCTACACCAGCCGCCGTTGCGGCCATGCGCGTTTCAATGCTCATAATATGCACCAAAATATTTTAGTCAACAAATAGACAACAAAGCACTAATAATGGTCTTGAAATAATACCTAAACTTCTTTTACTGGTGGTAGAGCTCCAGTGACGGAGCTTAGCAGCGTATAGGCACCACCGCAATACCTAAGATACTTGCCGCTAAATGTTAGTGTTCAGCACTATCGTGTTCCGGTCAAGTGGTAATGTACGGCCCTGTAATTTCCGGCACAGAGGCATAACACCTTAGGCCTCAGGAGTGGTGTCTGCATTTTGACCTTGGTCTTTGTGTGGGTGTCTATAGGCTGCAGTCATCACTTAACATCAATGTGAACTGCACGCTTGTTTGCCATTTCCATTACATAAAAAAAACCTACTTAGGTACTATAAATTAATCGCGCACCTCTATTCAACCTTTTGGGGCATAAGAACTCAACTTACATTTTAAAAATGAATCGATGTTTTGTCATCCTTTTCACATAATAAGCTCTCCTGGCGAACTTTGCACCTCAGTGGTACATTTTTTTTTTAACAGCAAACTAACCTCAGACCTATCACCTCCCTTGCTTCATCTGCATTCAACATTCTCTTCATACATGCACGCCGATCCCTAAGACTTCTTAGAACAATTCAAAAGATTATCCCAACTTTCCTACTAATATTAAAAATGCGAAAGTAACTCTGTCTGTCTGTTACCTTTTCACGTCCAAACGACTGAACCGATTTTAATGAAATTTTTACAGAGATAAGAGCTGATTTTGAGAAAGAACTTACCTTAACTTAGCCTTAAGCTACTTTTCGACATCCGCGCGGGCGAAGCCACGGGCAACAGCTATTATATCATAAATATTCTTTAGACTTTAGACGGTTCTCAATCTTCATTAAGACTGTAATAAAAACGTAAATCTTACAACAAAACATATTTCAGTATCATTTGTGGAACACGTATTGCATATTCTAGTTATTTAAAAGTGTTCAATTTACGTAAATAATTATAAAGAATTATAGGAATTTTAACGATGTTAATCAAAGCCGTTCCAACTACTTTATAACTTATCTTTCTAAATTATTTGTATCTGAACAGGTATTTATGTAATTGCTGGCTAGATGATAGAAACAGCGGTGAGTGATAAAATAGATAGTAAATTTATGCATAATTCAAACTTGCAAATAATATCAATTGCGTGATAAATAAATTGCGAGTGGAAAATGGAATACAACATGAAATAAAATCATATTGAAATATTTTTTTTACTCATAAATATTAGAAGGAAAAAAAATTTTTTTTAATGCTAGTTTACCTAGGTTTTTTGTTTGATCTCATTTATCCTGTGTACTGTATGAAGAGAAAAAACAAGAAGCACGGGAGGTGTGTTAGGACCAGGATATCTGTCGCTCCACACTCTGCCTACCCCATAAGGGACTTGACGTGATAATACATACATACATATTGTGATAAGGTTAGTGTATGTATGTATCTTCACGCCAGGTCCCTAACCGGGTAGGCAGAGAATGTAGAGCGCCAGATATCCTGGTCCGAACACACCTCCCGTGCTTCTTCTTCATTCATCATTCTCTTCATACAGTACACAGGATAAATGAGATCAAACAAAAAACCCCGGTCCTGACATACCTCTCGTCTACCTGATTAGGTTAAGATCATTAGGATCTACTCTTCTGAGGTACCTACCAACTGGTGAGCTACCTTGTCAGACACACAGGTGAGATATTAACTACTTAATATATATTACAATTTGGTTCACTGACCCATCTTACAATTCGTACTATGCATTGTAGTGGGTAAATAGGCAATGACTTGTGGTATGTACGTTTGTAATTTACTAGTTATGACTTGTAGTACGTACATGGGTAATGGACTACGTCTTGTAGTGGGTACATGGGTAATGTACCACGTCTTGTAATAGGTACTTGGGTAATGTACTACGCTTTGTAGAAGGTACGTAGGTAATGTAACAGTTACCCTGGACGAATATGTTGTTTAAAAGAAATCAGTAATATACATTGATATACAAAAAACAATTTTTGTTTTTGGTTTTTTGTATATCAATGGTAATATAGTTCGTACTTGTTGGTACGAACTATATTACTGATTTCTTGCTAGTTTCTTGTACTTCTCTATCTGTTTGAAAAATGTAGTTTTATTTAATGCTGTTTGTATCTATACACTGCATAGGAACGTATCAAATTATCTAACCATTACATCATAATAACTGTATTGTGGTACTACTCTATGCAAATTGCTTAGACTTATTTTTAAATGTAGTTTATTCTGCGTTTACTTTCAATAGTCTATTATATGAACGCAGAAAACCCTCCAAATTCAGTCAGTTGTTGTATATCCTATTCAACATTTGCAATAACTGACCCAGCCATGACCCACAAATTGTGAAAATATAGCAAAGTTTGAAAAAAAATTGTAATGATCATTTCAAACATATTTGCCCGTGACATCATTCGAGTTGTCTTTTATCGGGATATACCTGTAATCGTTTTTCCAGGTCATGGTCTATCTGTGTGCGAGATTTCATTGAAATCCATAAAGTATTTATTGCGTAGCTGATTTGCAAGCTTACATAGCATTTGATAATTTGATAGATATAATATTTTGTAAGGAAATTATCTTAAATCTCTCCGATAACAATAAATCCAAATTAAAAATGTGCCTTACAATACTATGCACTTCCGTAGCTACGGCAAAAACACGTTCGTGAGACATTAAAAAACAATCCCTCAGCACCAAGCATTATTGAATTTACTACTGCCCTATTGGAATGATTTGTCCGTCATTGTTCAGTTGACTAACTGCATAAGCGGAAGAATGCTTTACTGGTGGTAGAGCTCGCGGGTAGAGTGTCGGAGCTCGCGGGCATAGGCACCACCGCATTACCTAATTTAATTGCCGCTAAATGGTAGTGTTCAGCACTATCGTGTTCCGGTCAGGTGGCAATGTACGGCCCTGTAATTTATATTTTTCATAACACCTTAGGCCTCAGGAGTGGTGACGCATCTGCATTGTGACCTTGGTCTTCGTGTTATATAGACTGCAGTCATCACTTAACATCAATGTGAACTGCAGGCTTGTTTGCCACTTCCATAACTTAAAAACGATGCACCTCCACTGGTGCGATGGAGTCTTCACTCCTCACGTCCCGACGTCGCAAATTCTATATATTTTATATCTTACTTTTCATGTGTAAATGCCACATTCTAATATAGAGGTAGTAAATTTGTATAAAAGAGTTTCCGGTTACATGTAGTATTATAAATTATCTCCATAAATATACACTAATCACTGGCGCGCGTATATTTCAAAGCAAATGACTAATAACAGTATAAAATATAATATTCATATCGTAATATTAATGATGTGCGTTGAGAAATCTGCTAATTAAAAAACTGCATATCATGTGGAATATAGTTAGTATTGCTGCCAAAATATAATTAAAGACAGCTGTTACAAAATGTAAGAGATGAAGTTATTTCTCGTGGTCCGTTTCTTGTAAGCAAATTGAATATTATTGGTATAAAATATACCTGTATATTGAAAGATATTGAAAATTAAGGACACGCAGTACGGTGTGTCTAAATATTCCAGTATACACTTGTGGCCATGGCCACATTATTAGACCACCATATTTTGTTGAAATCAGTTGAAATTGTCTTAATAAAGCTAGATGCTAAACAGAATGATATTCCAATGACTTCACCATTGTGTTCGCGGAAATAACATCTTACACATCATCGGGTTACAATTAGATTTGTAAAAATTGTACAAGATTGTCATGACGCTCACAAAGTTGTCAATTATTATCACTCAGCCTCACTATACGCATATACATACATTTTGTAACTTTGTTAACTTTAAAATACTCACACTGAACTGTGGTCAATTTGTTTCTATGCCCAGACAAATTGCTGTAAGTAATTGCAATGTCAAATTCATTTTGCGAATCTGTCACTTTCCGAATGAATCTATTGATTAAGTTTGGATCCTAAAGCGTACGAAACAGGAATAATGTCAAACTTTGGAGATTGACCAGAACATCTTCTGAATTTCTGTTCGTGATTAGAATAATTGTCGATTGCAACCAATGGGATAGACCTATGTAGGTATACGTATCTATAGGGCTTAGAACTGGTTAATATTATAATGGATTTTTGACTTGTGTTAATGTGATAGAGCTCACTGATTTACGAACAAAACAAACCTTTACGAATGAGTTCTACAAATAGTTAAGCACAGGTAATAAAGCAGTACAAGCCACCATGCCATCAGCCAGGATTCAATATTGCAGAATTTCAATTAACCGACTTCATTACCAAACTCCGAAGATGCTACTGGAAATCTTAACCAATAAAAAAAACAAATAACACATATTCCCAACCCGAGAATCAAAATCGACACTTCAGCGTAGCAGTACCTTCTGGCCTCCTACCATTACGCCACTGAAGCGCCTGCTTACATACCTAACTTTTGACGGTCAAGTATTCTTATAAAATATTATACTTACGTAAATCTTCAATATAAACGAGTCTTAGATTGAAAGATTATTTTAATCTGTGATAATCTTCATGAGGTAGCAAATTTAAAATTGGCCACCATCAAGAACCGTTACTATAGCCATTCATTTCACACTGCTAATTAAACGTCTACTACAAAACCAGTATTTACAACTGTTCATAAAAATATACATTCACGTTGCAGCTTGAATTTATGGACGCAATCTAATAAAAATTCACGGTTTATTTGGTTGACGCAAAAATCCAGTTCTATTAATCAACCTGACGCTGATGATTACGTGAATCAAAACAAAATATACCTAATCATATTTATTAAATAGATGTGATATGTAAACTGTCCAAACATTAAGGGGTTCAACGATTTTAGGGTTGACATCATTGTATTAATAATTATGACAAATTTGATCGTTGGACGGCAGGTATCTTAAAAAAATTGACATCACGGATATCTATTACTCTACTCATTTCATCCAGATCATGGAAATCCGTACAGCAGTTATTGCATAGCAATCTTCAAACTTACGCCATTACTTCGCGTTTTAGGTATAAGAACCTGTATCCACCAAAGCGCAGAGAAGAGGAGACGAGAGGAGATGTGTTTGAAAAAACCAATCCGATTTCGTTATTTCCACATAGCTCGAGTGGAAATCAAGCACACCTCTGCTACGCAAAGTAAAAATAAAAAATCATATCTCCTCTCCGCTTTGATGGATACACCGGGCACACTGGGCCTTAACCTACAAGTACTCTGGTGCAGACGCACTAGAGTGCATTTGTTGAGACCAACAAGTATTGTAATAGATTTAAAAAAAATACGGACATAATCTTCTGCATCTGCACCATTACGTATTATGTGCTCTTACTATAGATATTCATTCATAATTCTATCGCTAAATAAACGTCGATGGACCAAAACCAGTAATTAAAACTGTTCATTAAAATATATATTTACATTGTCTGAATTTATAGGCACGAGCCAATAAAAATTCACGGTTTATTTGGCTGATTGCAAAAATCGAGTTCCATCAATCAATCTGACGTTGTTAACTATGCGTATCAAATAAAAATAGTAACACTAAACCATATCCATTTGATATCCATCGTCCGTTATCAACTCGTTTGCTTATGAAATATGAATTGAGATTAAAACATTTTTTTTGTGACATCTATGCAACTTGTTTATATTTTTTTTTGTTACCCTTGCAATTTGTTTTGGAACCACCGCAACTGAAAATCGTCGAGTTGATCTGATTTTGAAAATAATTTTATTAGAACACACGCGAGATAAATAAATAAGATTTGTTCTTTTTCAATATATTTTAAAAAAGAACAAATCTTATTTATTTATCTTACTTACTTTAGAACTTACTTTATTCATTCATATATATCTGTGACGGATCTTTTTTTCAAGTATTTATGTTCACTCGAATGTGTTGTTACGAAAATATAATAAATATGTCCAAGAAAATATTGCGATAACCACTATATAGAAATTAAATAATACGCCTATTACATTAGCGGCTTACGGTACTTAAGTATGATGATGAAAGTTTATTGTTAAGTTAATGGTCAGTAAAATATAAATATGCATCACGGTGCTAACTAGAGTGAAAAAACGATAGCCACACATCGTCGCGTCGTACACTGTAAATACAAAACAATACTCTATTGTTAAAAAGAGTGTACGAAATACAATATTTTGTTTATCTTTGCAAAAATCGTTTGCATACTTTCTATGTTCAGTATAAATGAGATTCAGTTGGATGTTATTAGGCTGATAGAGAATACCATTAGGTATTAAGCCCGCTTTATGCACATTTATTATCTGCACAAAAGCCTAAAACAAAAAAAAATACTTAACTGACTCTGTAGTTTAAAATTCTTATCCATTCAATTAAACTGACCTATTTGGAACGAACTTTAATTACTTATGCTATTTTGTAGGTATACATACACTTTGTGTTAACATTGATGGTAAGTGAATACGTACCGTTACTTACTATTTAGCGGCAGATAAATTAGGTAATACGGTGATGCCTATGCTCTCGGCCTTCGATAATGGAACGATACCACAGGTGAACAGCCGTTATTGCAAAACTATTTTTGTAGTGTACAGTCCCATTAATGAAAAAAACCGTCTCATTTGGAACCAACCAAAACTACAATTATAGGTATATGAAAATATGTACCTAGTTTTAACTCAATTCCATAACGGCTCTTATTATTTTAATACTAAATATGTCATTGCTTATTCGATGTGGTATGAAATTGCATCGTAATCAATTTCACAATTCAGTAAAAAGGTAACAAATAGACTTTCACGCTTAACGCAATAGCATGGTCTCGTCCGCCTACTTACATGCATACAAAAGGTATCTTAATATCGCTTTCATGTATTTGAATGAGATTTATGGTTGATCAGAGTCCCTTAAGCACGCGGAAGGATTATGTTTCGTAACCAATCTCGTTAGCTAAGTACACGATCGTTCGCAATAGTCGGAGCGATGGCGATGTAAAGTACATCTAGTCGATTTATTGAGCGGTTTCCTGATTAATAGATAGAAAATAGATTAGGTTAATCGTCGGCTACAGATCGATATTGGTTGTAGAATGCCATAAAAAAACAATGTGTTTTCAATTTATTTCTTGTTAACAATGTGGTAGCGCACGACTCTTGTATTTCAATTAGATGATAATAGCGTAGTTCTAGCATAAGTTGTAACAACGCGACTGTGATGATGTTATCTACAATTATTAAATATCAACAAGATCTGCACCTCAACATTTAGAAATGACAGAATAATATACATTTCTTTAACAAAAGCCTATATTTACGTAAGATTTGAAACTAAACATTAGATCAAACACATTAATTACAAGATCAAAATCATCAAAATGTGGGTGTGTCAATAAAGTTCCTAGTTTCCAAGCAAAGAATTTTGAAATAACAATTTGTAAAAACGCTGTATCACAGTGTATATATGAATAAATGAATTGAGTGAATAATTAAACGATCATCTCCCTGTCTATTGGATTCACTTTAATTATTGTCTGATTAAATCGATGTTTAAACTACACCGCCTATAATTATGTGCAAGGCGTGTTTCTTGAGGAAATACAAAATTTCCATTTTCGTGATACACCCAATGTTTGGCAATAGTATTAATAGCTCAATCGATGTTCATGTAATCAATGAGTGGTTAATTACAACTTCATGACCGAAAACATCTATTTTGAAGTTATTACACAATATTTTCGTGAATTTGTGTAATTCTGGACCTGCTTTAAGGCAGTTTATTAGATATTGCGTTGATGGGTTCTTAGTGGGCTTCCTAGGTCAGAGATGGCTTATCAAATTTCCAGGCTGGAACGCCTTCTGCACTCGCCGTTGAAGTAGACTAGTGCCATCTCGAGATAAGCCGCCATTAAAAAAAATTATCTCTCTCATCTTCTCCATATACACAAGATTCAAAAACTTTCAGAAAGTGTGAAGATTTTTGCATGCACGCATTAATCCAACTATCTACCTCTGCGTGGAATCATCATCATCATCATTTCAGCCGAAAGATGTCCACTCCTGGACCAAAGCCTTCCAGCAGCCTGGAGCAAACCCATGACGAGGATATGCTATAATCGCTACGCTTGGCATGCGGATTGGCGATCGCATTGGTGGTAGTTTTATTGCAGGACGCTGCTGCCCATCTTGCGTTATTGGACGTACTACCGCCCCATTGGAGTGGTTTGACTGCCATTGTTCGATTGTGCCATTCTCTTCTAGTAGTAGAAAATTCTTCGACTAGTGATCGCTGGGGTCATCACGTCCCGACGCCAGCAATACAGCCGTGTAATGATTTCATACGTTTTATGATTTGTTCATTAAATTTAATTATACGACATAAAACAGCTGTTAATTTTAATATGTGACAAATTATCAAAGCTTTTCACCTTGACAAAGTGCAATCTGAAATACCAACTAAGCGTTTACAACAATCGTGTTTAATCGAGCGTGAACAGAGAAAGTTCCACTTAAGCGGATGTTTAAGCCAGTCGTGTTCTCGCGATATATTTACGGTAATATACCAATAATGCCGCGAGACAGACGTGTTAACGATCGATGGTTTTGTAGATCACCTCGAGCAGTTATTACGTTTGCTAAGTGAATATTTCCTTTAAATTGTATAGAATGTGAATATATTATACCTACTATGTGAATTTATAGAATAATGTCTTTAATATATTTACGTATATAATTATTATATATGTCTTTACGCCAGGTCCCTAACGGGGTTGACAGGAAGTGCGAAGCGCCTAATCTTTTTATAATAATCATCTTTATACTTAGGTATATAAAAATCAATTGCTGTTCGTTAGTCTCGCTAAAACTCGAGAGCGGCTGAACGTAATTTCGAATTTTAATTATTTGTGGAAGACAAGAAAGTGTTTAAAAGATGAGAAAATAGGAAGAAATTGTAACGAAAATAGTGAAAACAAGAGTTTTTTTATAGGTATACCTGCCTGTCAATTCTTCTTAGGCTGCCTATCTCGTAACATACTTAACATACCAAATTATAATAACACGTTCCAGTGTACCTACTTAAATACTGGAAGTAAATACCTACCTAAATAAAACATGGATACCAAACGACTAATTCATCTTAAAACTGATGAAATATTTCTGAAAATCTCTTTATAAGTTAATAGAATTCAGACATTTGTAGGAAACCACTATTATTCTGCGTTTGTCAATACTGATAAACGAATAAATTTGAAGTAGGTATACTTTTTATTTAAAACAACACAAGATATGATGAGTACTCCTACTGCCTATTATTTTTAACTAATGTACGTAATACGTAGACTTTACGAGTAAAGAAACTTATAAACTGGGGCCGAAAAAATTTTAGGGCATACTCGACGAGGCCTAACGGATAACCCGATTATTAATAACACGTATTATCGTACCCAATTATAAATCTAGAAAACAATAATTGCCTTGTTCGCACCTAGCTAATAAATTGGATTGATTGCGTACGCGATACGCGTTACAAATTGTCAAGTAACAATTTTTCATTTACAAAATAGCTAGTTCACCTTTTAAGATAACCGGGTTTCAGGTAAATGGTGCAGCAGGTTAGTAGATAGCTATTGTGTGTGGCGAAATCTGCGAGGATTAAATGTTAATTGCCTTGTTCACACCTACCATCACGAACGTAATCAATCCAATTTAGAGTATTTATTTCTTTTTGAAGCGCGCATGATCCCGTGGCTGGTGTATGTATAAAAAAAAACAACAAATATATATATAAAAAATTAAAAAATAGTGTGCCGCCGGCAGCGAGAGCAGGGTCCAAGCTGCCGGTGGTTAGGGACACAGAGACAGGCACCTCCTCACTATGCGTGCCGTGCCGAGGAGTACTGCTTTCTGTATCAGACCCTTGATCCATCCACCTAGCGAGAGCCTCTTGAGATGTTGGTCGAGGCTCTTCGCTATCAGCCCGTTCACCGATACGACTATCGGCACAATGATGGCCGAATCCACATCCCACATGGCGACAACCCCATTATTATTATGTCTCTCGTCAGCACGGGGTCCAATTTGAACCCCGGACCTTTGTCAGGCTTGCGCGGGGACATGGGGGGTCCAACACGTGGAGGCCCTTTCGAGAATTTTGATCTACTTTGTAATGGGTTATATTCGGCGGGACCTCTCTCTGACTGCATCAATAGTTAATACAGACACAGACAGACCCCGCAGAATATAATGGGACTATTGTAATGAAAAGTGATTTGCCAAACTTTGGGCTATGTGGGTGAACTGGGGGGACTAGCTGGCTGGGCCTATGGAGTGAGATCCGGCACCTGCCTATATTCAACATCTCACATTATCGAATCCTACTTTAGGCAGATGGTGACTCGCCTCTCCTTGGTGGGCCCCCCAAACAGCCAACCCGATGGTCGACAGGGGGCAACACTGTTGAGAGAGGCTGGGGGTGTCGAGAGGTGTGGCCCCGGTTTCACCATCACGAGCGAGTAATCTCGAGCTCGGAGCGGGCTTCCCCGCTATTATGCCTTTAGACACTTCCACCCCCGAGTGTATGGCTCTTTCAGAAATTTAGACAACAGCCTATTATCTAAATTTCTGCAAATGCCATACCTCTAGCGCCCCACTCTGACCGGCCAATGAAGGCAAGCCAGAGGTGAGAGACCTGATGCTCTGTCCGGCCGTACCTCTGTGTGGCGGACGAGGCGGAGCCCAGTTCTCTCGGAGGAACTCGAGATGATGGTAGGGGGTGGTGTCGCTACTCACCAACAGCTCGCCACAAGCTGCTCTGCCCCCTTATTATTATTATTATTATTTATTTCTTTTTACCGAAATATTAATCAGAGTTCACACTTATAATGTAATGTTTAACCGCTCCTGAGGAATTTAATCAGAGGGCCTAGCATTACAATTTAATCGCAATGCGATAGCTTTGAAAACTAAAATATAGCGCAGACAGATTAGGTAATGCGGCGGTATCTACAGCGCGGCAGCTTACAACCAGTTTCGTTATTAAAATGTAAAATTAATTAAACATACTAAAATAAAGTTTATGTTTCAACTAGTCATAAATATTAGTTTTCCTTAAACATTTTCTTACTTTATTAAGCACTATTTCTTATGGTCAACCTCAAATGGGCTTTAGCCATTACGATGGAACTAAATTAAGAATTATTGCGTAGAAAAACTGGCTAGGTAGTTGCGGTCACTACGAAACAGAATAGTAATGATAATAATAACACAAAAAATATAACTACTTTAATGAAACTTCCATCTAACTCAGAAATCAGAACATTCTTCGGATAGGTAGTCGTTTTTATTACGAATTTATTCATTTTCATTTTTTTTTTCATGTAAGAAAGATGGCAACAAGCATGCAGCTCACATTGATGTTAAGTGATGACTGCAGCATATATGTACACAAAAACCAGAGGTCAAAATGCAGATGCGTTGCCACCCCTGAGACCTAAGTGGTTATGGGCCATTACTAAATATCTAACAATGGAGTCATTATATCCATTTTAATTGGCTGTTATTGCATACTTAATCGTGCATATAGTCAATTGTTCACTTTACTAATACCAGAAACGCGAGTATTTCAGAAGATAAAAGTTGTCAAGAGCAACAACTTTGACTGTAAGTTTTATTGCTTACTTGTCTACAGGGGTATAGTCATAAATGTCAGGAAGAAATGCGAGTCTTTGAAAAGTAATAGCTATAAATGTGTATTTCCGATTTACCTGTCTGTAGTGGTAGCATCGCAATTAATAACTCGTACAGAAGCTTAACGTCATAGCAACGCGTCTCAAGCTCTTTGCTAAATGAAGATCTACGGTAATTATAATTTATATTTACATGGGCTGGTTGACAGTTGATTCCTTTGTCTATAAACTAGCTGTTGCCCGCATCATGGCTGTCGTGGATGTCGTTTTGACCTGAAAAACATGTAATATCCACAGAATCTTTTTTTCAATCCTTTCCTGTCAGCTGTTAACCAATGGACACACCCTCCAAGTTTTAGGTCTCTACAATCAGCGGTTTAAGCTGTACGTTGATCCGTCAGTCAGTCATTGAGAACAAAGCTTTATATATGTGATGATAAGAATCAATGTGTATTAGTGCCTCGGTAGGCTACTAGTAGAAGTTAATCCTGGATCCAATAATCAAAACGGAATTTGCACAGCCGTATTTTTTATATGTAGCGTGAAAAAAGTAACTGATGAATTGTGGACGTAAAACCGTGTATGCTTATAACAATTCTCCAAAAGAAGTTAAATATAATATGTAAATTTTATATCTATTTAATCTTTTAAAAAAGTTACAATTGGGCCAAGTGCCCAATTGTAACTTTTTTTAAAGATTCATCACGTCGACACCCACAACAAGATAGTCCGCTTACTTCCAAAGAATTTTCCTCTAACTACCTGTTCTAATTTATGACACAATCTCATTTATACGAGTAGTCAACCAGGTACAAATGAATAACGTTTATTTATTTAACAGGATATCAAGCTGTGATTTTGTAAGCTTCCATAAAATATCAAACCAAGCGACCTGAAGTAATTACAACCGTTGAATATTACATTGATCAAGCGTTCAATTAATGCAACAAACTTGAAGCCTTAAATCATTGATACAGTCGAAATAAACCCACTCAAGAGTCTAAGATATGATACCAGTTGAATGTATTTACTTGTTTTTGAGTTGTACTTCAAGTATGAATCGCCATCCGTTTGTTTACCACTAACATTTTAATCGGAAATTGTTGCCAATGAAGGATTCATTTTTCATGAAGGTCTGTGCATTCTTTGAACCGCATTAAATAATCCACTTGGTGAAATCATCATTATCCACGTTTATGGATCACAAGCGACCCGCCGCGGCTTCACACGGGTTTAATTGTATTGTGGGGACGCGTCCGATTTCTTTGACCAAAATCGTGATATCTCTGTAAATATAAGTACGATATTGATAAATTATAGTTATTATACATATTTTAAGCGGGAACAAAATCCGTTCTCAACTTTCTGAGATTGGCGCATACATACAGACTGAGAAAATAGGGGGAGTTTACTCTATAATATGTAGTGATGATAGTGATAGTGATGAAGTGATAGTGATGATGATTAATAATTTGCATTTATTAATATATATTTACATAATGCGGTTCGCCCTCCTAACGCATGTAACTAAACGTAAAAATATTAATAATAAAAGATAGATGAAGCAGTTTTATTTAGTAGACTAGCTGTGCCCGCGACTTCGCCCGCGTGAGACTTTATGATTGTTCAGTATCTACCCGGACGAAGTCGTGGGCGCAGCTAGTATAAAAGTAGCCTAAGTTACTCCTTATTACATGAGCTATCTGGCAGTGAAAGTCCCGTCAAAATCGGTCCAGCCGTTTATTTAGAGATAAGCCCCGCCAAACAGACAAGACACAGAGACAAAAATAGTAAAAAATGTTGTTTTGGTATATGTACCGTGTATACATACACATGCATTTAGTAAAAAGCGGTTATTTTTATATTACAAACAGACACTCCAATTTTATTTATTTGTATAGATTGGCCTAGTAGCATTAAGCCCGCCACATGTACAAGGTGTATAGAAGTATATATATAAATAAATTCCCTTGAATACTAGTATCTGAACGGTTCTAAAACTCAAGCGTTAACAAATAACTGCTGGAGAGATTTAAGTTCCCATTTTAGTGGTATAATAAGACGATAGATCTCCAGACAATACATTTTAAATGTCTTAACTAACATTACAAGATAGGCGAAGGTGGGTGATGTATTGCGTAACTGCGTAAAATTATTCTTCAGTAAATTGTTAAATTAGTGCCTACGCCTCCGTATATAACTAATTATGTATTTACCGCCGGATATCGGATACATGTGTGTTCCTAGGCTTAAGGATAAACACGCCTAGTCTAGAATTGGTTTTAATAAGTATTTCGTTTGGATTATTAAGACGTCAATCAAAACATACACTTTTTCAATTATTTATTCACTGTAGATTTTCGAACGAACAATGTACGCAGAACGATGTCTTTTCAACTCAATCAATCAAATGGTACTTTTGCATAAAATCAGCTATAACAGACGCAGAGATAAACAGACAGACAGACAGACAGGCGCACGAGTGATCTTATAAGGGGTTCGTTTTTTTCCTTTTCAACGGAATCTTGAAGTAATTTCGATCTCTATTACATGTACTTAACATTTTAATGTTCTACATGTTCAATTAAAGCTATGGCCAATTTTGTTTAATACCTATTTACTTATTTATTTTAATTCATGATTCATGCCTACAAAAGTGTAATTCTAAACCTTAGACACCACATTGTATATTAATTCAATAATCAGTTTTACGTCTTTTCTAAAAATTTGCCTATATCCAACCCAATGGCACACATGTTGGCCTTTCACCCATAGACGTGTGTGACCTCAAACAAGGAATAAGATGCAATATACCCCACTGAGGACAATGCATTAAGGCCTGCCCTGTTGTCGCCACTATTATCCATCAAAATTAGCTCAAAAAAAAAACAACCTTCAATTTGGGAACACGTTTTTCTGACGTAGGTAATTTGTTACAACGATAACTTTGATTTATATATGTTGGAATAAGCCTTTGTTAGCATAGATTGATCACCTAATCAAATGTACAATTCACGGTAATTTTACTATTGCGACCTTTTAGCGTTTGACTTTTCAAATGTCGAACGGCGTGCAAATGTTGACGTAAATGTTTATCGGCTATTTATTTTGCTTCGATCTGAAGTCATAAACTAATATCATAGATAAGCTCTTCGTACAAATACATGGTACATCTTCCAATATCTTTTACGTGAGCAGAGTTGCTCACATAAATTAAATGTGAACACTGTATGTAATTTAATCTCATGTTTTTTACAGAAATTACCACTTCATCATCTTTGGTTATTAACCCCAGTGAATTAAAGGCCATAATAACAAGCGCCATAAATTACAGACCTAGTTTACTTACTAAGTATTTACCCCCAAGCACTATCTCAGGTGGTCTTCAATCATCAAATAGTAGTTATTATGTTTAAATGTAGATAGTTTGAATATAATAAATAGCTCATATAAAAGATCCATCACTAACAATATCGCTGGCCAATGTTAACAGTTTACCAATGAGGAAGTAAAAGTCAGACTAGTTCAAAGTCGTGGATATTGAGTTAGCCAAACTATAAATAAAAACAATCCACAACAATAGTAGTGCCTTGATGCAAACGTTGGGCAACCGATAATTTCGTAACATTACAGAATAATACGTTGCATCTCACAAAATGTTCAATTAGGTGAAACGATAAACTACAGATTCGAGACAACTGTCACAAATTGTAGCACTGTAACAAACGCGGAAGTAAAAGTCCTTGTAATTTAAGGATAGGTACAAAATGGGCTACTCGTAAGGCGCGAGTTACAAAACAATGACGACATAGGCGCTTGTGACACTGCACCATTTTACACCGCGACGAATTTGCGTTTACGCACCTGCAACCGAGCGCCGACTTATCTAATAAACATATCACTAACGTTACAGAATACATAACGTTGAATAGACAAATGACTTGAGAAAATACTCAAGATCGGAGATATTCCGCGTTGTTTGCTTTGCTATTAGCGAATTCCGTTTAGTTTTAGTGTCGTTGCAATAAGTGAGACTGGCTACTTTCTGTATTAATTTGCTAAAGTTATGTAATGCCAGAAAAACGAGATAAATGAACTTCATCTCATTGCATAATTATAATGAATGTAATCGTTATATTTCTTTATAGTCATTATTTATGTAAGATTATCCGAATTCATAAAATATATTTTCTTTTACAGAAGCAATCGGTGCTGCTGAAGACCAATCTACGTCAGCATCATGGTGGCAGGCGGGCACAGCGACACCGTTCCGTGATACATCCAGTGGCAACTCGTTCTCATCTACCCACGGGCTCGTCCAAACCCACCCATCGTCGAACGATCCATTTGGAACATTTGGATCAATAGACGGCACAGCTGGTCCTTCAACAAATCCATTCGCTCAAACTAGCGGCAGCGGTCCGCTCAGCGGCAGCTTCAGAAGCAGTAATCCTCTACCACCTCTAGCCAGAAGTGCTAATGGAAAGCCTTCCCTGAAACATTTGGACTTCACTAGCAGCGCAACCGCTGAGCTCAGACGTAACCCGGCGCTATCTGCTCCTGATGAATGCGCGAGAGCTTGCAGGGAGAATGAACCACCTAGAATATGCTACTATCACTTCACCCTCGAATTCTACACTGTATTGGGAGCGTAAGTAAATATTTACTATTTATCAGGACCAACTATTAATGACTTATCAAAGTCATTTGTTGAGCAAATTTTTAAGACTTGCGAAAAGCCAAAGACACTTTGCATCTAATATATAGTATCTATACCTACTTCAAATCCAGGACCTTAGATATTGGATTCGTCGATACAAAGCTACAGAAGTAATTTTGAAAATATTATTGCTGCATTAAATCGTATTTTCACAGTTACATAACGCCGATGTTCTTACAATAATTTTAAATCACATATTAGGACTAGCCTTAGCATGAAAGCAGCGACCTACCAACCGACTTTTCATTTCGCACATTAATTACACGCTTCGGTGCACACTAAGTAAATGACTTTCAATGCCGATTCTACACGCCAACTGATCCAAATTCCTTTAGGGCAATGAGTAATTGATAGGTGACGACAGCTTCTTATGCAAACAATTGTGTTTCGTGATGCACGTATGATTGAGGAAACAGTAACGTACCAATAAATACTGATAAGAAATTATATAGCTATATTTATGAAATGTTATCATCAACTTTTTCAGGGCTTGTCAAGTATGTACACCCAACGCGACCAACGTCGTCTGGTCCCACTGCCAGTGTGTTTTGGCTGATGGTGTCGAGCGAGGTATCCTCACCGCAAACAGAATGTTACCCGGTCCTTCTATCCAAGTCTGTGAGAACGACAAAGTAGTGATCGACGTCGAGAACCACATGGAGGGTATGGAAGTTACCATTCACTGGCACGGTATTTGGCAGAGAGGATCCCAATACTATGATGGTGTACCGTTTGTAACTCAGTGTCCAATTCAACAAGGAAACACATTCAGGTACTGAACTCAGTTGATGCTCTATTGTTTTGATTAAACTTATTTGACTGTATTATTTATCAATATTTTGCCTTCAGATATCAATGGCAAGGTAATGCTGGTACCCACTTCTGGCACGCTCATACCGGTCTTCAGAAATTGGACGGTTTATACGGAAGCATCGTTGTCCGTCAACCTCCATCAAAGGACCCAAACAGCCATCTCTACGATTACGATTTGACTACACACGTCATGTTGATCAGCGACTGGCTCCACGAAGATGCCGCTGAAAGATACCCTGGACGTTTAGCTGTAAATACTGGCCAGGATCCTGAGTCTGTATTGATCAACGGCAAAGGACAGTTCAGAGACCCTAACACCGGATTTATGACAAATACACCACTCGAAGTGTTCACTATTACGCCAGGCAGAAGGTACAGATTCAGAATGATCAACGCCTTTGCTTCAGTGTGTCCGGCGCAAGTTACCTTTGAAGGTCACAATTTGACAGTAATTGCTACCGACGGTGAACCCGTTCAGCCTGTAGAAGTCAACACCATCATATCATTCTCGGGTGAGTTACACAAAAGTAAAGCAATATTCCATAATTTATAATGAAATGTAGCTGTAACCAGTTGTAAAGCCCAACCATTTTTTCTACCGGCACTTCTTTGCGTTTCTGCACGTTACGTATAAAAAAAACATTGTTATGTAACGTTAGTTCTAGTCATAAACAGCTGTAATTTTAACAGGCACGCCTTTGTATGTTGTAATACATATCTAAGTGGTGCACCAACTCAAGCGAAGAAAATTGGATAATATTGTTGCACATATTTCCTCTTTTGCATCGTTAATTAATTATCGAGAAATCGATAAGACTGAACAAACAGATTGATAATGTCTACCTTCGATATATTTTTCCAGGCGAGCGATACGACTTTGTCATCGAAGCGAATAACATACCTGGTGCTTACTGGATTCAAGTCCGTGGTCTTGGAGAGTGCGGTGTAAAGAGATCTCAACAATTGGGTATTCTGCGATATGCTAGAGGCCCGTATCAACCTTCAACCCCTGCACCGACATATGATGTTGGAATTCCACAGGGAGTGGTGAGTTCGACGTGCCTGTATATAAAATGACATATGTATTGTGTAATATATTTTGATTCATCCTTAGATATTTGTGTAAATACATATGGATAATGTCTACAGCCCTAGACTTAAATTGTGATAGGAGCATATTGATATTGACAATGTGCTATTAAAAGCAATATTCAAATTAAGAGCTAATGCCACGAACTTGTCTGTCGCACCTCTGATTGGCGGATATTGCATACAAGCTCCTTGCATAAGCTACGTGGAGTTGGCGAATGCAGAAATCAATTCATTTCTGGCACTTTACTGCACTCACCACCGAATATTTGGCGCATGAAATGAACATTTATCCCGAATGAAAATAAATGGTCACTGCAGCTCAAATTTATAAAAGACATTACTAAAACTTATGAAATATATGATTTCTCAAGTAAATGTTAGGTATAGCTATAAAAGCTCAAAGATGACACAAATATAAACTTATCCTGGGCTTTTCTATTACGGAGGTGCACAGTATGTCAGATTGAAATAAATGATGTACAAATTCAGCACACAAAAATAATGCTTATTTAAAAAGTAATCTCAAATATGAAATAATATTATACATTCTAAGCTTGCTTCAAATAAGCTAAACAATTTACATGATTTGGTTGTCTCTTGTTTAGTGTATAGTATTTTGTTCAGTAGTTGACATTTGTTTTGATTTGTGTAAATATTTTCAAAGTAGTTAATAGTATAGTTTTAAGTGCCATACATGTACATGTACATACATGTAGGTGTAATGCGTAGATAGATGACGATCCTGCACAATTTCCTTTATTAAATGATGATGGTAATTTAATAAAAATGACTACAGATACTGCTTTATCAATATGTAAAATGTCACGGGATTTCCAATGGAAACTTTCACAATGATCACAGTTTTTTACGAAGAAACTGATAGCACGGTCTTCTGGTCTTATTATTATACTTGGTAATGCAGCATCTTCGGTGTATTAGTTTTATAAGAATTATATTTTAAATTGAACATAATTTTCCAGTAGATTACAATATAGAAAGTAGATTTGTAGATTAGGACATGCACGTAATATTAGTAACTGCACGAACCTTTCTCCCACTAACTATTCAGGTTATGAACCCATTGGATGCAAGATGTGGTGCACCACGAAACGACGCTATTTGCGTTAGCCAGCTGAAAAACGCAAGAAATATCGACCCAGCAATCCTGCAAGAACGACCCGACGTCAAGATCTTCTTGCCTTTCCGTTTCTTTGTCTACAGACCCGAGATGCTCTTCCAACCCAACACTTACAACAGATATTTAGGTACTATTTATCTCCGTCTTTCAAATATTTACTTATCCTTTATTTAATGGTTGGTATAAATTATAATTTGCATGCTACCTTTTACAGTGGCACCTCAGGGAGATCACGTGATCAGTTTAATAGACGAGATCTCGTACATGGCTCCTCCTGCTCCTCTCATAAGTCAATACGATGATATTAACCCTGATCAATTTTGTAATGGAGATAACAGGCCCAAAGATTGCGGTCAAAACTGCATGTGCACGCATAAAATAGATATACCCCTCTACTCGGTGGTTGAAATAGTTCTCGTAGATGAAGGTGAGTTAAACTGTAGTGAATTTCCAGACACTGATGTTGGTATAGCTAATGTATATGCAAATTTAACCGATTATGCTTTTCACTTTCAGTCCAAATCGCGAACTTATCTCACCCGTTCCACTTGCATGGGTATGCTTACAACGTGATCGGTATCGGCCGATCGCCCGACCAAAACGTCAAGAAAATTAACTTGAAGCACGCTCTCGACCTCGATAGGAGAGGTTTACTAGAGCGTCACCTGAAGCAAGGAGATCTCCCTCCAGCGAAAGATACTATCGCCGTTCCCAACAACGGCTACGTTATTTTACGATTCAGAGCCAACAACCCCGGCTTCTGGCTTCTTCACTGTCACTTCCTGTTCCACATAGTAATCGGTATGAACGTGGTGCTCCAAGTGGGCACCCAGGCCGACCTCCCGCCCATACCTCCCAACTTCCCCACGTGCGGAGACCACCTTCCACCCATTCCCCTCCATTAGATCGGTTCCTAGTAACAATTCCCAGTTTACGTACGTGCAAAAATTGGTACAGCAGTTGATTTATAATGTTAACTAAGTGTAATTTTATGTTTGTTTTGTGTGATGTGTTTGATAGATTCGAAGTGCTCGACTCTATCTATTTGTGTACCAACAGAAGTTCATGATGGTTTGTGATTTTATTTAAAGGTGATACTTCTTTGTGTGTATTTCAATTATATTATATGCCATAAGGCGATTACGCTTTTACGTTTCGCCTGAATTTATCGTTCAGTTTGAGGCTTTTAAATGTACAACATTCACCGGAAGTATTTTATGTATCGTGAACATATTAATTGTTCTGTAACTAACTTGCCATTATAACCTTCACCAATGTTATTTATTGTGTGTATATATTTAAATATAACATTATAGATTTATTTAGGAATTTAGGATATCGTACCAGTTACTAACCAACCATAATGCATGCAATACAAAATAGTAATGTAAATATGCAAGCAACAACCGCAACATAATGTAAATACACGTATGTACGTAAGCATATAAATAGTTATTCGGAAAAACAGGACAAACACCCTAACAACGAAGACTGTTTATAAACCATATTAATATGTAGAAAATAGTTTGACAGTGTTACCTTGTCCAGTTACCATTATTAATAAGACGCGTATATATATTATTTGTTTATACATTTATATTTCTGCAAGGGTCTTTGATGCATTGGCTATTCCTAGTCTAGATAATTATACAAACATGTCTTTTATAAACGAATTCAGAGGTTTTCTCTAACTGCTGTGTCCTTACGCAGAACAAATATTTATCACGTTCGTTTTTAAGTATACTGTAAATTTTTTATATGACTTAATAAAAATATATAAAATATCGACACAATTTTATTTTCCTTTATCAAATTTTTCATGAAATTTATTTTGATATGAATCTTCAGTTATTAATATAAATATAAATGTTATAAATGTAAATATTCTTTGCACATATTTGTAGTTAGTGAAAAGTATCTTTGAGGAAACATAATTTATATACGTAGTCGATTTCAATACTATCTTAGTTGGATGTGGAGGGGAACTGAAGGCACGTGGTGCACCATTGGTATACACACACAGGTTGTATATTTTAATTTTTTCAAATTTAACTTTGTTCACTTACAGTTAAAGTTTATTCTTGATCAAATCGAAAAAAGACAAAATATCTTTGATGAACAAACTCAATCAACAGTTACCAATTAACAAGAAAAAATCTTTAACTGTCAAGGTGATCTTATAAATTTAATACATATTTTGCAAATATCACTGGTGGTTGTACTTACTATACTATTAATCTCATAGATTCTAAACCCCCTGGATGCAATTTGTGACGTGAAAAGAAGCGATGCAGTGTGCGTCAGTAATCTGAAGTCGGCACGGCCAGTCGACAAAGCATTGCTGCAGGAACGACCGGATGTCAAGATTTTCTTGCCGTTCCGATTCCACTTCTACAAGCCCAAAGATCTGTTCAAAGAGAACACTTACAACAATTTCTTAGGTAAGTCATTATTTGAATTCGTTTTAATTTCAAATCATTGTATGTACTACGCTACTACCTACAGTAAATAAATAAACACATACACTAAGACCCACATTAACCTGTGTCGTGCTTACTGGTAAACAATCTAATATAGCCATAGACGTGGAAGAAGAGAGAAGCTGCCCAATCCTTTCCACCCCACCACCCGAAACTAAAAAAAAATACAGCAATTTTTACTGATAAATACAACAATCATTAACATCAAAACAACCACCAGTAAGGTGTAAGAGCTCCAGTAAGCTCAACAGTGTAGACGCCATCACATTACCCAATCTTCGTGGCTTTAAACGGTACCTACTGTTCACCGCTATCGTGTTCCGGTCAAGGCATACGGACGGCCCCGTAATATCTGACAAAGTCTTCAGCTTAGACTTCAGTAGTGGTAACAGATCTACATTAAAATCTCTGGTTTTTATGTGAATGTGACTACAGTATTGACTTACCATCCGGTAAGTGTATGCTTGTTACTTTCATGACATTAAAACCCCATGTATCCATCTGTCTGGCCTTACATTCCTAATCAAAATGTTTAATTATTTCAGTCGCCGGTCCCGCTGCTGATCACGTGCTGAGTTTGGTGGATGAAATTTCATACAGGGCTCCACCAGCGCCTCCCCTCTCGCAGATGCACGAACTGTCTCCAGAGCTGTTCTGCAATGGTGACAACCGACCCCCGAACTGTCCCGTCGATTGCCGCTGCACACATATGATTGATGTACCACTGAACTCCATAGTCGAAATCGTGCTCGTTGATGAAGGTAATTTTAAAAATTTGTCACATGCTCTAGTGCAGTGTATCGTCCAATGTATGGTCACGTGTGATGGGTGACCGCTAGTGGCAAATTGAAATGCGCGTTTCCATGCTTCGGAGGGCACGTTAAGCCGTCGGTCCCGGTTGCTATCGATAGATAGCAGTCGTTAAACCTTGACACTAACCGTTATCTCCACCAACCCGTATTGGAGCAGCGTGGTGGAGTAAGCTCCAGGCCTCCTCCTAAGAAGGGGAGAGACTCGTGCCCACCAGTGGGACGTATCATCACGTATCAAGGTTCGCCATTATTATTATTATTATGGTCACGTACCTACGGTATTGGGTTGCGACGTAAGAATTTTTAATACTCGCTGTGAGTGTGCCATATTTGTTGTTATATATAGCTAACTGCAGGCTATCAGCTACCAGCAGGGTCGCGGGTTTCAAATATATTTATATTAAAGAGCGTCGTAAAGAGGTTATATACCGCTCCTCTAGGGGTTTAGACAAGTAAAAAGAATGTCAATTGAGAAAATAACGAAAAAAAAGGCAGCTCAGCCTTGATGAAATTGGTCTGGGGTCTAATATTCAATTGAATCGTATTTAGGTTGTTTAGTTGTCTTACTCAACTCAGGGCGCGCGCATTGGTTATACGTTCAATCGCAATACAATAACTAAGCCCCTGATATTACATGACAACAAATTCTCAAAAAAATATTTGTATTATATTTGTATTGGAATACACGCAAGGTTTATTAGGATAAATATTGCCACTGGACCAATTTCAATTGGTAAAAAGTTTTGGAATTATTTATATAAGGTAAATAGTTCGTAAGAGAATGTTTTAATAAAGTGAATTGTGAAACCAATGGCATCTATTTAAATTTCAGTACAATCACCAAATCTGTCTCATCCATTCCACCTCCACGGCACTCCATACAACGTGATCGGTATGGGAAGATCGCCAGACAAGAACATCAAGAAAATCAACCTGAAACATGCCCTGGATCTAGATCGAAAGGGCTTACTTCATAGACAGTATAATCTGCCGCCCTTTAAAGATACCTTAGCAGTCCCAAACAACGGATATGTTGTTTTAAGGCTAAAAGCTGATAATCCAGGTAAATTATTAGTTTAATTTTGCCGTAATATATAGTTACTAAGTATAATATATCATTCTACTAAAGTTGATCTCATATAAGCAAGTACCTATTTGGTTAAATTAGGTTATTTTCAACTTTAGCTTTAAAGTTTTCTCATTTAATTAAATACAATATTACGCCCACATTTTTTAATAGCTAAAAGTATAATTATAATGACTATAAGGGTTCAAGAATAAAAATCTTGATGAGTACACGTACTTTTGTACTCAACCTAATCTGGTCGAAGATGAATAGATATTAATGGCGTAACATATCATAAGCGATTCATGTAATCCCAAATGTAAAATTAAACTTTTTGACTTTTGACTCAAAATTGCATTATGTACGTTATACCTATAGATTCTCGTACTACCGAATAAAAGGCATAAAATTATGCGTTTCGACTTCTCTTTAATATCATTGTCTTTAGGCACCTGCGTCGTTTATAGCCATTTAGGTATGCTTTATTATATCTAGATACAAAATCGAACTACGTCATAGTCCTATAAAATAAGTAACGTTTAAAATTTAAAATAATCAGTATAATATACATAGTGAATAAAGTGGCGAGGCAAATTTTGTCTAATAATATAAAATTAGGTGTAAACTATACGCAAAGAGTCATTAGTAAAGTATTTGGTATAATATTCAACTACACGCTTGTATTGCTACCAATAAGTAGACAAACATATATACCATACATCGATCGATTTTGCTTTTTTTTTGGTGTGAAACCATCCTTTTGTGTTCTCCAAAAAGGTTTGCAGTCAAGCAAACGGGCCTCCTACTGGAATGTGGTTACTATCGCCTATAGACTATAACATTCACCAGGCAAATCCCAAAATTTCTGGGCTCCACTGGTAGGAGTAGCTTGCTATTACTAACTAAACCACCAGCAGCAAGCAGCATTTGTTTCACTGGTGTAAGTGTTCCAGGATCGAAGGTCGAGGACGTAGGCACCACCGTATTACCCAATATATCTATCACTAAATGGTGCAATGACCAATATTAACTGCACTATCGTGTTGTCATTAGATGGTTATGTATTTCGGTTCGTAATAATTATCACAAGAGGCAAAACTTAGACCTCGAGGGTAGCAACGCATTTACATTTTGCCAACCTGTTTTGTAGATGTCTATAGGCTACAGTAGTCACTTTACCTTCGATGTGAACTGTATGCTTGTTTGCCACCACTAGGAATAGTTGTTTGGAAATATACCATCATCATTCAGCAACTTCTGTTAATCTCAAACAAAGCTAATATCTATCTTCGTATCTTTTCAGGCTACTGGCTGTTCCATTGTCACTTCATCTACCATATAGTGATCGGGATGAACCTCATCCTGCACATAGGAACACAACGCGATCTGCCCCCCGTGCCGCCCAACTTCCCCCGCTGTGGTCACCATCTACCGGCCATCACACCCGCGTACTATCCAATACACCATTAACGAAGACACCATCGATGCCGTGTCATCTAGGTCTCATATCCTAGTGAATACGAGTAAAGTTAACTCGAACGCGTACTGCCATATTTTATCATATTGCTGAAATATGAACAACGTGCGAAATTAACATCTGTAAATATCGTTTTATATGAAAGGTGCTGCATTGAATCAACTTATTATTAGAATCATAGAACCAAAGTTTTCACCAGTTGTTCTTCAGTTCTGTGGACGAATCTGTTGATCAAATAGATTTATTGAAACACATTTCCATTGTGGTTGATGAGTGTGTTGCTTGTTTTTTAGTTTTGTAAATAAAATTATTGATAAGTAAACTTGGTTAAATGTTAGTGATCGTAGGAAATGTATAGTGCTGGCTAACAAAGCTTCGCCAAAAATACTATGTATTAAAATATGAATTAAATAGTATACGTCCGTTATTGTGGCTATATTATTTTAGGTGCAAATATCAATTTTCATAATCGGTGTAGAAAAATACAAAACGCTTTCGATACAGTATGTTGTGAAAACTAGTATTTATGACATTCAGTTATCTCTTTTTTTACTCAAGTCAATAGACTTGGAGCCGTAAATAATTACGGCGCAACACTCACCTTCTTTGTCACCGTTATTATTAAAATACAGTGCTCAACAAGGAATATTGCACATCGAGCCTATTGCTGAGATTCACAGACCGCACTACGACTTTACTTTGAGCAATGTATGCTTAGAACTGTCAGTACAATATGAGATTTGACAGTTCGAAGCGTACTTTGCTTGAAAGTAAAGTCGTAGTGCGGTCTGTGAATCTCGCCCTATGAAAGTGACAATCGGCTAGTTTCGATTTCGTAGAGCGTTATCTCTGCTGCATATTGTCTACGTAAGCACTGATAGTCCGGTATTGGTCAAAACTTAATCAAAATGGTGGACAAACGTCATATTGGTAAGGTGAGAAAAAGATAACGCTCTACACATCCAAAATAAGCCGGAAATCTCCTTCTTGAGGTCAATGTGCATTATTTTTTGTTGGATACTTGTAGTTGAATTATGGGTAGTCATCATATTATTATGATAATTTATATTGCCAATGAACATGCTTAGCTTCACTGATTTCTCATTTTCACCGGATGCGTGTAAGCTGTTTATAGTAAAGCCATAATTACTTATGATGGACCGATTTAAAAAGTTCCTGATTTCTATTAACCTTTTAATTTATGATGAATTAAATTATTAATCTCCATGAGTCCAGCATAAGTTTAATTATGCCTTAAGTGATGATTTGACACAGAGTACTATTTTGTTATAAAATATACTGCTGTGGTGGGCATGTAGAGAAATGAAAATAATCTTCATTTTATTCACGCCCATATAACACTTATTTATACAATTAACATCACGCACTAACTTTAATGTATTTTTTCAGTATTTCGTAGACTCTACGTAATTTAATTGTCGAGTAAAATAAATTAAATGTCGTGTACGACTACACCGAAACAATGTTTTGATGGAATGATTGCGAATATAGTCATTATAAATAAAAATATTTTAATATATGTAATGTATTTTTTATTTCATTTAATGTTCCTTGTACTAAATATACATCGATGTTCATCTGAATTAGTTTAGTTTTCAATGTCGTTTTCATTACTTCCATTAATTCAGTAATTTTGATTTGTAGGGGAATAAAAAGTTGATAATTTGAAGTTTAAATATTTATTTAAGACATGTATTTTATATTATAGTTAGTGCATTTCTTACGAATAAACTACTGAACATTTGCAAAAGTATTACATCTTACCATAAACAGAGTTAATTGATATTAGCGCATCACCTCTTGTCCTCTTACAGGCAGCCTCTCTACATCAATCGGCCCTGTAATTTCCGGCACAGAGGCATAACCTTAGGCCTCAGGAGTGGTAACGCATCTGCATTTTGACCTTGGTCTTTGTGTGGGTGTCTATAGGCTGTAGTCATCACTTAAGATCAATGTGAACTGCATGCTTGTTTGCCACTTCCATTACATAAAAAAAATCCCAACAACATTTGTTCTTCTTGTTTGTGCCATCAAAGCGGTTCAATTGTGAAACTGTTATAAAATCAAAAGTAAAAAGTAAGTAATCTACAAATTTTAAACGTATATTTATCAGCGCTTTTCGCACAATGTTCTTAAAAAACTGCCTCGGTAGCCTAGTGGTAGCAGGCCACGTCTACTACGCTGAGGTCCTGGAATATAAAAAAAAACCCCGATGAGTCTTAGCGTGTACGGCTTTCAATCATTAGTTTAGACTCACGCCCTCACCGAGTCGAGGACAGGTCCGCCCGGGCAGGAGAATAGTCCCGAGGCCCGTCGTACCGCCGCAGTGACGACAGTTCTAGCTTAGCTAGAGGTCCTAATTTTTTTCATTTTCTGGAAATTTCCCAGTACCTCGAGGTTTGGTAATGTGCCCGGAGATGTCAACAGGCTCGCCACCTGTAACATGGGCCAAAAACGTAACCAGCGAATCGTGGGTGTTTGCACGTATGCTTGAATGCATGCATTTACCTCGGCCTACCTCTTCGGGGATGACAGGCGTGCAGTTACGTTTTTTTCACGTTCTTAAAAAATCATTTTTTACGGTAATGAAATAAAGTTATAGATATTCTGCATACCTACTTTATTTTATAAGATTAGTATCGATGCTGATGAACTAAAAGAACTGTTTTAACAGTACGGTTATGGCGGCCTAATCACGATTCACCAGTTACTTATAGCTAGTAACGAGCCTGTATCACCCTTTCATTGCCAAAAAGCTGACGAACATACATTTTTTTTAATGTAATGGAAGGCTGGCAAGCAAGCATGCAGTCAGTCCACATTGATGTTAAGTAATAACTGCAGCCTATAGACACTTACACGAAGACCAAGGTCAAAATACAGATGCGTTATCACTCCCGAGGCCTAAAATTACAGAACCGTACAATATACCTACATGTATGCATGAATTCTCACGCGGACGAAGTCGCGGGCACAGCTAGTTCATAATACTATTCGTAGGCAATTCATCCCATTGATAGTTGATATCTCATAAGGTACATTGCTCCGAATGCATGACCCACTATGATATTGTAATGACCCGTATAAGTGCATCATGAAGTATAAGTTACGGAGAATGTCATATTAGACTTTTTTTTTTCACGTCAGGGATAGTCAATATATTTATTCATCTAGCTATGCCCGCGACATCATTCGCGTGGAATAGCGACTATGGGCAGCATTTTTTGTATATAACTTTTGGTCAATATTGGACCATAAACACCGTTGTTTTGGGCAGCTAAAAATGTGCTGTACATTAATGCTTCTCTGTACACAATATGAGACTTACGGCCATCGAGGATGAAAGCATACAGGCTGCTGGGATTTCTAACACGTGACAAAGCCACATATAACTGACCGAAAAACAGCTATTTAGGTATATACACGCGCAGTCGTGTACAACCTACATACGTCCATCCTAAGCTAAACTGTTTTTCTGAAACTGATGATTTTAAATTTCAATTCATATTTTTTTTTAAAGAAATTTTTTGTATACTTTAGTAAAGTTTCAGAGTTCTACTTACAGAGAAAAAACGACAGAAGATATTTACGAAATGGTTTAAAAAACAAAGGGATGCACATCGGGAGTGCCGTTAGAAGTGAAAACTTGAATATTAAGGATGTGTATTTAATCAGTTTCAACCATTAGGTTTGTCACCTCTGTAAGCTGAAAATTATGCACAACGTATCTCAAATAAACATTATATAACCACTCTATAATCTCAGTATATGTTACAAAACATCCTACAACATGAACATAGCTCTTAAACTCTTGATATTGGTGCTGCCCTGTATTCGAGCAGGTAATAATTAAAAAAATAGTGCATTACTCTCGATTTTTCTGAATAAGTATATTTTGTGAGATAATATTTATTAAAAAGGCTTTATGTGTTCACATCACCATGTGTTTTTATTATAACTCGTTCAAAAATGTTACTAAATAAATAGATAGATACATAAATTAATCACCCACTTGCAAAACAACTGGGTGCAAGCCATCAATATTGGAAATGGAAATATTAACAGTGATGAAGTTTACAAATGTACGTATACTGCAAGGCGGTAACGTATTAATAATATAAGCTTTCTTGTGTAGCTACTCTTAAAGGCAAGCAAGCAGCACATATTTTTTTTTTTGGATAGTGTCCCTATTAATAATAAATAATAATAATGGCAACCCATTATACGTCCCACTGCTGGGAACGAGTCTCTCCCCTTTTTGGGGGGAGGCCTGGAGCTTACTCCACCACGCTGCTCTAATGCGGATTGGTGGAGGTAGTGTCCCTATTATGTAGGGATAATAGACTTTTACTAACAAAGTGAACTTCTTTTCCATTCATGACCTTATTTGATTTAGGTACATTAAAACTAGACCTTAAAGATAAATTGACACCTACATTAAGTTCAGGTGATCTATTATAGATGTCCTTAGAGAAGTGCCAACTGGAAGAATTGTTGGTGGACATGAAGCTAAACCTAGCAGTCATCCGTACATAGTATCATTACAAAGAAGATTTTTGTGGGTGCGTCTACACACATGTGGTGGTTCAATTCTTAACGAAAGATGGGTATGTTATTTTCATTATTTTCTTTAGTAAAAGTAATGACGTTCTTATAAAATATAATAACAATAAATTACACATTTTCATTTTTAAAACAACTAACTGTGTCTACTACTATATGTGTAGCAGTTCAGATCAAAAGTATTTACTTCAATTCTGTTTCTTCTTCTCATGTCAGCAACTCGACTTAAATTTTAACAGCCCAATATTTTGCCATATTTAAAAACTATTTGTTATTCTTTCTATAAATTAATAAAAATAAATTTCTTAAATTAAATATTACGGTATGATAAAATAGGTTCTGACCGCAGCGCATTGTATAAGAGAATCTTGGTTGACAAGGTGGCTGCCTTTAGAGGTAATTGCTGGTGCCCACGATGTCGACTTCTTTGGCGCTAAAGTGCAAATTAAATCCATCGAGAGAAGCATCACACATTCATCATATGAAGGGTATTCACTTTTTAAGATCACCAGTTTTTTATGATAAATATTTAATCCTGTAATCACAATCTAGTTACTTTATATATTTTTTAATTTTAGAGATGTTGGACCCCATGATATTGGTCTTATAAAAGTGAGAACACCATTTTTCTTTACAAAAGAAGTACAACCTGTTAAACTACCTGAAAGTAAATCTGTTAATGCCAAAACACTGACTTTATCTGGTTGGGGAGTCTTGAGAACAACAGTATTTCTGCCGGACTTACCCAGTAAATTACAGGAGGTACAAGTGAATTACCTTGGTTACGAAGGTAATGTATTTCTGTATTGTCCCTGTTCTAACTTGAATACATTATTTGGCAATGGTTTTAAGTGGTGGTAGAGCTCCAGTGACGGATCTCACGGGCGTAATCATCACCGCATTACCTAATGTACTTTGCACTAAATGGTAGTGTTCAGCATTATCTTGTTCCGGTCAGGTGGATTACCACCTACATTAGTACTGCCCTGTAATTTCCGGCACAGAGGCGTAACATCTTAGACTTCAGGAGTGGCACGCATCTGTCTACATTGAAATCTCTGGTTTCGTGTAGATGTTGACAGTATTACATACCATCAATGTATGCTTATTTAACACTTTATGACATAAAAAGCTAAGAGTAACGCATATTCAACGTCATTGGTTTAAAGCAAGTGTTACTAAAAACGACGCTTAAAAACTTAAGTCATATTTAAGTAAATGGCCTGTTATATGTTGAGTGATGTCTACGAAAAGGCATTTCTGTTTAATATAAAATTAAATTTGTTTAATTTTAGAATGCTCTGCAGCCATTGATAATGTCAAAGACAACGACGAAGGTAATCCTCTAGATAAAGATGCTAATATCTGCACGGGTCCCTTAACAGGTGGTATTGCTGCATGTAGTGGAGACTCTGGAGGACCACTTGTAGAATATATATCTAAGAATAGTACTACTGATCAACTATCTGAGGCTTCAGTAAATTATGATGACACGTTTAATGATAGTGATAATTTAATAACTCAAAAATACTTAAATATTAGTAAAAATAATTCAAAGACTGTCAAGAATGTTACGGATGAAAAGCCAACTCCTGTCTTAGTTGGTATTGTATCATGGGGTATCTCACCATGCGGAGAAAAAGGAGCCCCTACGGTCTATACCAAAGTATCCCGTTATCTCGATTTCATAAGAAAATATGTTAAGATATAAATTACTTTAAAACGTATACATTTAATGATACTAAAATGTAAAAAAATCATTTATTTTATTTGTAATAAATAATACATGTTTAATTAAGTATTTACATTTTCTTATCTCGATATTGAAATATCATTGTTGATAATATCTCTAGAGAATTAACTTACAGTTTCTGTAAGTAAAATATCACCAATAATGGTAACGCTGAGTACCTTTCATCATTATTTGTATCTTTAATTATTAGCAGTTCGTATAACTTCAAAGCACCATTGAAAACATTTGTAGCGTGTGCTTTCTTAGACTTCGTCTTTCGTAAGTATAATAATTTATTTTATCAGTCTATATTATTATCATATAGTTAATTTAATAATACATCAGCCGGTTTGTAGTTATCACATTTTGGTAAAGAGTCTATGACTACTCTAGGTATTGACTGTGGAACGTCTATGAGCACTGCGACAGGTAATGAAGATAAACTGCATGATTTGCATTCCAACAACCAACTGCCTCCGCGATCTGGTTTTATCCTCACTATTGTGTAGCCCTTATTTGGTACTATAACAGTGTCCTTAATTGGAGGATCACGTTCGTTTCTGTAAAATATGAAAACATTCGTAAGCATACATGAAAGTAATCTTTGTCAAATTAAAGCCGAGCCGATTCATCTATTCACTTTTCATGATTAAGGAGTCTTTTTTTTCACCTTTTAATTTTTCCATTTTTGTCCAGTTTTGCAAAATCCTCTCTGGATAAAGATACTCCATCTGGATTTTTCCAAGTAGCTACAACTTGCATGCTGAATCCATGCAAATGGAAAGTGTAAGAATCATTGCTGCCAAATCCTGGAAAGTTTAAGTTATAATCTTAGCAATTTTACTTAGTTTAAGTACTATTGTCCTTCGGGTTTAATATACAGCATGCAAAACGCTACTGCTTGCAACTTTTAGTCTGACCTGATAATTTACAATGAGACCCTAGTTTTTAGTTACTATCATACGAACTGTTTGATGTTCGCATTGTTCGCCACACAATGTTTGCCTGAGGATTCGTAACTGTCATTACCATAGAGCAACACGGGCCACCGCCCGACCGAAGGGGAGTAGCCATAGCGTTTATTACCGATGCAAAACAGTCTGCCATTTTTTGCGGGGGAAATTTATGTGACACACACACACAACAAAAATCGTCTATTACTACAAAACTCACACCCTGACTTACATAAACAATTTCACGCCCATATTTACACATCTCGGTGACAGGCATAGGAACACTTGGCTTGAACATACTTTAACAGAGGGGAAAGCCTATATATGGCTACTCCCCTCCGACACACTGCGGATACTGCGCTAAAATTCCATACAAACTTAAATACAAGCTTAATTTGGTCTCTATTACACAAACATCAATCAGTGACGTGTATTTACACGTGCACCTGTCTGCGTAGCACGGAGAGAATACCAAACGTCTCCCATAAGAGGGGCGGAAGTTGGGTGAGGCGGGGAAATCGGGCGGGACGTCGAAGTGTCCATTCTATCTATACGTAGTATTATTACATATTCTCTGCCTCCGGTCCGCCCCGGACGGTGACCCGTGTTGCTCTATGGTCATTACTGAATAACACACTGATAGAGTTGTATCGTACTTGGAAGGCGCAGGCATGACGGCATTATCCAATATATGTGCTGCCAAATAGTAGTGTTCAGCAATATACTTTATCCGGTTAGATGGTAATGTCAGAGACAATTCAAGTTTGGCGTCAAAGGAGCATCGCATCTGCATTTTGACCTCCAGTTTTGCTGTAGATATTAAGCTAAGGATCCCTTACTATCCATGTAAAGTTCATGCTTGTTTGCCACTATTAATAAAATGTTAATTGTCTGATAAAAAATAAAATAAAATATTTTATACCTTCATTGACTAAAGCTAATTCCAATACTTCTTTGCCTTGCGTTTTCAATACTTGTACACACTGAGGCCCTTTATATTCCATTTCTTTTCCGACTTCACAAATTGTATCAGGACGAATTGCTCGAGGTTTCAACAAATATGGAGCGTTTGGGTATAAGAAATTCTTTCTATTTATTTGAATTACACCGTTTTCAGCTGAAAATAATACACTTAAGTATAGTTTACATGACAAAAAACAATGATGTTAATGTATTACATTTTTATAAGTAAGGGGAATACCAGAAATCTAGTTCTCAGACTTTTCTCACACTTTTATCTAAAAAAAAACATAACTTCACTTATTGCTCCTATGAAGTACGCAGGGGTATTTATAGTCGTATATTACAGTACAAAGCAATATGTATTAGATAATATTCATGACTAGACTGTTTCGACCGTTTCTTGAACGACTATATAATACTATTTAACGTAATTATTTTAGTAACTAAGGTACTCATTTGCAAGTGGACTGTGTTGTCTTTTTATGAGTATTAATAAATAAATCTTTAAACCCAAAGCTAAAGCAATTGCCGAATCTCCGTCTCTTATTTTCACAGAGGCAAAATAATTTAGACTTCAAGGGGCAACGCAAATGCATTTTTTCCTCTAATTTTTGTGTAGATGCCTTAAGGCAAAAAAAAATTAGAGCATGAATTTAAATTCATAAATTACCACCTATGTGGTACTGGAGCCTTCTTTACCACTGTTATTAGATTAAAATTTACCTATCCTCATGACAAAAATAAGTAAATAACTGCTACTAGGTACCTCCAAAGATTTTTATAGGACCGTACTCGACTACATGTGGCTATATATAATATAACACAACTCTGAATTGTTAGCGCCTGGCAATATCACAATACTTCGTATTTCTAGGTGTGTTGCTAAAAATTTGTAAAAATATAATATGATCCAACCTAGCCTCAGTTACAGAGTGTTTCGTGACTAGACTAAACTATGAGATATCATTCAATTTGATTTTTGCGGGCACCGATAAAATGCTGCAGGATACATCAACTCTAACTAGATAAAATTATGGTCATGTCGGTTTGTCCATCCGTACATACATGGGTACTACGTCTGAACGGACCAAAAAGAATGGACCGTAGTCCATTCGGCCGTAATCAAAAATCGTCTACGTCTCAACGGACCGGTCATAAAATATTGTTAACAAATGTATACATGGAGTACATTCGAGTGCAAAAGTTATAAATTGAAATACTTAAGTCTTAATTTTTTTCTTAAATTTGTATTCTTTTTTTATTATTTTTGTATTCTTTATAAAAACAATGCTCTACACTCTCTGCCTAACTCGTTAGGGACCTGGCGTGAAGATACATATATGTCTACATATATTAAAATAATTAACCACTTAAACATATTGACAAAAAAAACCCGGTCAAGTGCGTGTTGGGCCACGCGCAGTGTAGTGTTCCGTAATTTTTAGGTTTGATTAATGTAGAAATTAAAGCAAAATTGGCTTCGGGCAGGAACCGAACCTTCAGAATAACCAGAACGGGTAGCTTAGTGGTAAAGCGGTGGGACTTTGGTAGCTTAGTGGTAGAGCGGCTGGACTGGTTATCCTGAGGTCGCAGGTTCGATTCCTGCCCGAAGTCGGTTTTCTTTCTGTTTTTTTCTTTAATTTCTAAAGTTCACTCGCATGTAATATTGCGAAAAATAAATAGTACAATTTATTGATGTAATGAATAAATATATATTTTTTATATAAATATTTTCTATGGAGTTGTCCAAAAGTTTCGAGTATTATATTTGGTGGACTATTACTCGCAAACTTGTAAAGCCAAGTTAGGTGTGATAATTTTCCTTTTAATTTCGTTATATGTAGCTACTATTGCCGCAACGTTTAAATTTCTAAAACAACAACCGTTTAGTTGGTAAAGGAGGGGGGACACCTGACTCTAACGAAAATTGGCACTTAAAAGCTTAATAAGTCACGAATAGTTAACTAAATCCAAAAATGATGTAAGCAAACCCCTAACATTTTTGAAAGACCTAATCAACGATATCCCACACTATATAGAAAAAAAAAAAACCCTATATAATATTATTTTTATATTTTTATTATACTATTTTGTCGGCGTGATTAAGGTGTACACTTGTGCCAAATTTCAAGTCTCTAGTACCAATAGTTTTTGCGCTAAACCGCAGACGGACGGACAGACAGACAGACGGACATGGCGAAATTGTAAGGGTACCTTGTTTACTCCGGAACCTTAAAAAACACTGATTGCATATTATTAAGAAACCTTCTTTTCGCCACTCCTCTGACGTAACAGATAAACTGCCTGCTTGTGATTGGTTGATAAGAAAGGGTCGTTGTTGAGCATTGATTTTAGGTACCTGAAGTCGTGCCAACTAGAAACGAAGATGTTTACGATTTTGTGTACTTAGATTATAACTATTAGATTTAAAACTACTTTAAATATGTAAATATTTTGTAGTGAAAATGTATAAACCATACGACTGTTACGCTTGTATGCGACTGTACTTTTAAATAATTTTATGTCCGGGCCATTGGGACGTAGACGTTTTTTGATTACGGTCGAATGGACTACGGTCCATTCTTTTTGGTCCGTTCAGACGTAGTACCCCATACATGCAGTATGCAGTAGTTTCACTTGCCATCAATGTAATTCTATGTATGTATATTTATCAATTTTTAAGTTTAAAAAATATAAGTATAATACGGTCTTACACAAAGCAGCTGGATAAAATGGTTTTAACGGCATAGCGTCGCTTAGGTAGCGAAAATCATTTTCACTTTCCTTATATCTCACTATATTTCTGTCTATACCCAAGTAAACGGTTCTTATATTTTTTACCGGTGACATATCTTTAAAGGATTGCAACTTTTGGCCGGAAATCAAGTCTTCTGGGTTATCGGAATCTTCTCTTTGTATTCCCGTCTGAAAAAAAGAATACAATAATAATATAATAAAAGAAATTTATTTGTTATCATTTTATTTAATGTATAGATATAGAGATATATATCATACCTACTAAATTTTAAAAACGAGCAGTCCAATACTAATGAAAAAACCGGCCAAGTGCGTGTCGGGCCACGCGCAGTATAGGGTTCCGTAGTTTTTAGGCTTAAATAATGTACTTAATGAAAAAATATATATTTTCTATGGAGTTGTTCAAAATTTTGAGTAATTTACATTTGGTCGACTATTACTCGCAAACTTGTAAAGCCTACTTAAGTGTGATAGTTTTCCTTTTAATTTCGTTGTATGTAGCTTCTATTTCCGTAATGTTTGAATTTCTAACAATAACCGTACAGCTAGTAACGGAGGGGGGGGACACTTGACTCTAACGAAATTGGCACATTAAAGCTTAATAAGTCACAACAGGCCCAGGACCGTTCGTTGTGGCATTCTTTGGGGGAGGCCTTTGTCCAGCAGTGGACGTCTTTTGGCTGAAATGATAATGATGATGATGATGAAGTCACAACAAAATGTGTGTCTGGCACACAAAACATGTGAACCACTCGGCGCGGTGTCTAAGTAGTATACCGACAGCCGCGAGAAGTGGATTTTTTGTCGTGACAACCATCGCTTTATTTTTACTGGTGGTAGAACTCCAGTGATGGAGCTCGCGGGCGTAGGTACCACCGCATTACCACCGTACTTACCGCTAAATGGTTGTGTTCAGCACTATCGTGTTCCGGTCAGGTCGTAATGTACGGCTGTAATTTCCGGCTCAGAGGCATAACACCTTAAGCCTGAGGAGTGGCAACGCATCTGCATCTTGACCTTGGTCTTTGTGTAAGTGTCTATAGGCTGCAGTCATCACTTAACATCAATGTGAACTGCATGCTTTTTAACCACTTTTATTACATAAAAAAAGTATCCAAAAAATGCTGCCTTAAAGTCACTATTCCAAGCGAACGAAGTCGCAGACACAGCTTGTCCAATAATATTAGCTTGAAATTAATCTGCTTTGTATGTAAGGCATCGTAATTTCTATTACAGAATCAAAACAAGATAGATCTCAAGGATTTTCAGTCTTAGCAACAGATCTGCATTTAGAACTCTGATTTTTTCTGACATGTCGAGTAGACGTAGTGTGTATATTCTTCTTCATAACTTTGTAACTTAGTATTAAATACTCATGGAATTAATCTACATAAGTATTATGTTCATCAAAGTCATATCCATCATGTATTCGCTCTATATGGACTATATTACATAATGCATGTTGGTACTTCTGCTTTAGATTAAGTAGATTGATACAAAAAATATTACGTAATAACAAAATGTACATTGAGTTTGCATACCATTAGCATTCACTTCCAATTAGAGCTTCTTAGCAGCAAGAAAGTTGATCATATTTTTCAGATCGTAACAACTTTCGTACGTGTACTATTTTGTTATGTAACGAAGGTGGTAAACAAGGATTTTTTTATGTCTAAAGGTTGACAGACAAGCAAACGGGCCACCTGATGGATAGTTGGTCACCATCGCCTATGAACATTTGCACACCAGGAGAGTTGCCAACGCGCTGCCAGCTCTGAAGGACTCTTTTGACGCCATTTCTGAAGAACCCCATATTGTAGCACCTACGGAACACCTCAGAGGGAAGTTCCACAATTTACACGTTCTAAGCAGGAACGAACGTAAAAACCGTACCGTTGAGCACTGCCAGGTGTCCGGTCGGTAAGGGTGGAACTTCTCTCTTCGGCGGGTAGTACGGTGTAGTAAAAGAGACGGTGGCATCATGTCGAACAGTTCAGCAGAGTACTCACAATTGTAGAGACGGTACAACACGCACAGACTCCCAATGTCTCTGCGTAGACTCAAGATGTTCGAGCCTGTCAGTAAGTAATGGGTCGTTAAAAATACGAACAGTGCGTATTTGTAGGGAGTCAAGTGGACCAAGCTGGTATTTGGGGGCATGCAGCTCACATGGATGCTCAGTGATAACTGCAGCTTATAGACAATCATCAACTTCCTATATTTACATAAAAACCAGAGGTCAAAATGCAGATGCGATGCCACCATTGGGACTTTAAGTTGTTATATCTCTGTGATAGTTCTTACGTAGCCAAACATTAGCATCTTACAGGAACACGATTGTTAAACACTTGGCGGCAGATAGATTATTGGGTCGGCACCCATTGGTCCCCGTTATATTCGTCCCCCTGAATAAAAGTTGTAGTTTCGATCCCTAAATCCAATCCCCCATAAATATTGATTAGTCCCTTTGTAGGAGACCAATCAATATTTATTAATTTTAAAGGTGCCTACTCGTCCCCTGGAATAAAAGTTATAAATTCGGTACATGCGCTTGTCATGTACATTTACATTTGTGAACAAATAATAATAAAATAATAAAAATAGCAACCCATAATACGTCCCAATGCTGGGCACGAGTATCTCCCTTTTTGGAGGGAGGCCTGGAGCTTACGCCACCACGCTGCTCCAATGTGGATTGGTGGAGGTGGGTAGGTTAGTGACCAACCCGCTGTCGGATGTTTTCAAACCGCCCATAAGGCCTCCGACAAGGTTTAACGACTGCTATCTATCGATAGCAACCGGGATCGACGGCTTAACGCGCCCTCTGAAGCACGGAAACGCGCATTTAACTTGCCACTAGCGGTTACCCATCACACTACCCGACCGCGCCCGTAGTACTTAACCGAATAGATCGCTTATGATCTACACCAGCCGCCGGGCCATGCGCGCTTCACAACGCGCTTCTTCATGAACAAAACCTCAACCAAATTAATAATACGGTGGTGCCTACGCCCTCGAGCTCCTGCACTGCTACTCTACCATTTGTAAATATTACGTCACTTCTGCAGCATTATTACGAGATGCTTTAAAAGTGGCGTACTAATTATGCGATTTTAATTTCTTTTGTGTTTTGTTCCTGCTTGAGGGACAGAAAGAATAGTTTGTTCAGATTCTTTTTCATTAAAATATTAGTTCGGGAATCTATGGAGTTAATATTTGTCGTTTTTTTTTCAATGTCAATAAAAACATTATCATTGTAAGAGATTGACAGATCGGCGATTTTGATATTGGCAACGTGGGCCCAGGTCTTCTAGTAAACAGTATATTTACCGGGCCTTCTTGCAGCATGGCAGTATAATTGAAGCCAGAATATAGGAGCATGGCGCTGGCACTCAGGTTCTCACAGACTCCAACCCCCTCCACCCGCAACCAGTACCCCCCGATACTTTGATCAGCACGGACCGCTACATCCATACGTTCTCCTGGAAATGACAACGATTTTCATTGCTAAGGTTTCGTATATTCGATCAAATAAAACTAATAACCGAGTTGCCACTTTCAAATGGTGCTTTGTAAAAGGGTTACATGTGTTTGAAATGATTACTTAGGTCCAATCATGAAATATCGGAAACTTCTTTTCGTATAAGGCGAAATTTGGCAGAAAGGTAGTAAATTTTAAAGCATGTTTCCCAGAGCATATATACACGTCGCTAAGAACGGTTTTTAGATAGGGCCGGATTAAGGAGGTCTAAAAGTTCGCGCAAGTTTGTATGAAAAGAGGGAGGTAGGTACTTATTTTTTTGTCTTACGAACTTGATGTAAGACAGGGAGGTAGTTAATAGTTAACAAACATTCGCCAAGGACAGTTTTTGCGACAGGGTTTGATTAATCAGGTCTAAGGGTCCTCACAGTTTTGTAAAAGTCCAATATTTTTTTTTACAAATTTGGAATTTAGCAGTAAGATAGAAGATCGCTAAAAAAGAATTAAGGAGGTCTGAGGGCTTTCGCAAGTTTGGAGTTTATGAGTAACGGACATAAGCTATAAAATTTTGATTAGTAACAGCTCTCCAGTCGGGAGCGGGATTTCGGTGAGATCATAGAGCAACGAGGGCCACCGGTCGCGGCGGACCGAAGCGCCGCGACCGGTGGCTAGCGTTACTCTATGGGTGAGATTCATGTGCCAAATACTAATAATATACATATATAAATAATACTTTCAGATCAAAACAGACATCCAAGCGGTCAAAGTTACGTACAACAGCTACTTAATTTGTTAGTATCATAAAAATTAAAGTTCTTAAACTTCAGGAATCGAAAGTATCAGTATTGAAATCTCTACCTGCTATAACAACCTCGCTATAATACCATCAATGTGAATTGTACGCCTGTTTACAACTTTCATAACATAAAAAAATGTTTATTAATGTAACCTTCGTGCACATACATAATGTATAAAGAAGAACTAAACAGTTTTATATGATTCCGTTTTATTATAACCAAACTCTTTTAAATAAATTACCATTCACGTCGAAGCGAAAGGTTACAAATTATGATTTCAGCATAAGTTTACAATTCATGCAAATTATTCAATGCAACATAGGTATTGTATCCAAACCCGTAAGTTTTCCCTTCATAAAACTAGCATAAACTTGTTAACTGCTTGTTAAGAACATTAAAATGAGCGTGACACAGTGTTAAATTTTGAATAGGCAAAGCCATAACCAAATCACGCAATATATACGCAACAGGCGTAACCGCGTATAAGCAATAATAAATCTAACCCATTAAAGGCTATAAAATGACGCGATAATTTCTTAGAAAGTGAAGTACGGTGAAACAAGTTTCGTTGACCTTAAACTCTAGAACGGCTGAGCCCAAGTGATGTGCCTTTCTCCTCTCTCTTGCGCCTCAGTGAAAATGAAACTGATTACACCACTTCACTTACTGTCGCATTCTTATTTCTAGACTCGGACAGTGGCAGTGTAAATAGTAGCCTATGAATAGACTAAGAAGTATCTGTTACTGAAAAGTTTTTTATGATTGAAAAGATCTATGGTGCAAATGAAATGATCTATCCTGTATAAATCGATGACAATATTGTAGTTACAAATTTGTAGTTGTAAGTTACAATTTACATAAAATGTAAGATTTTGTAGACAATTCTTAATTAACGTTATTTTTATTATCTAAATTAAAATTAATTTAATTTTTTGTTTAATGTAAAACTTGTCTCATTATAAGTTTATCCGCTTACGTAAACTCCTTCGGGGATTACAGGCGTGAAGTTACTAATAACTTAATAAAACCTATAAGAATAAGAGCAGTCTCATTAAGAATAATTTTTGTTCAAAATTTTGTTTAATATCATAAAAAGTTGCTTGAATAATGAATAGCACCCATCGGAAATTGTAGTCAACAAAAACTAAATAGCTACTTTTCACAGCATAAAATTAAACTTCGACCGTGTAACAAAATTACTTTAGTTTAAGTGAAAGTTTGTTTGTATGTTATATTCTTTATCAGCAGAAAAGTTGAAACGAACAAAGTCGCAAGAAGATGCTAATAAAATACGTCAATACATATTTCACAAATATCTTGTCTTTTTTCTATGGAAACAAAAGAATACCAAAAAATAATTATGTTCTATGTACCTATGCGTTACAAATACAATGCAGAGTTTGATATTAAATGTAATGAAACAAATTTGTTCAAATTATAAAAGTACCTAGCAAACAAGCCTGCGGTTTAAATAATTCGTAAAATAAGGCACCCTACAGCCTAGAGTCATCAGCATTTAGAAACCACAGATTTCAACAAAGAAACATTGCTGTTCCTGAGTGGCAGCTTTTGCCTCTATAACAATACTTTTTGTCAACGAGGTAAAACAGCTGATACTGGAATGACAACGCATCTCAATTAGATTTTGATGCGTTTGTGGTGGTCTTGACATAGCATTTTTCAGTTACTGTATATCAATGATTGTTAGCCAAAAAACATCTCTTTAGCAGGAACGTTAATGCCAATAAATTTACAATCGTTTTGGTTTAATTCGTAAGTTTCAAATATGCACAAGTTTGGAAAATGACGTAATAGTTTACGTCGTGAAATTCGGTAGTTCTGCTTTCGTTGCAATTAAAACTAAATGATTCAACATTTCAATATAATTATACCGTTGTAATATTAAATTACTATCAAGTCATTCAAAATAATTATTCTGTAATTGGTCCGTTGAAGCTTTTATGATATACAGATCGTTTTATTGAATTATTGGCTACTCAGCAACTTTTTTATTTTTGAGTAAAAAAAGACGAAAATCGGTTTTATACGTTAACGTCTTTGATATTTTATTATGGAAATAGTATTTTCTTCTACTTTTTTTTTTTTTTTTTATGTAAATGAAGTGGTAAACAAGCATGCAGTTCACATTGATGTTAAGTGATGACTGCAGCCTATAGACACCCACACAAAGACCAAAAATGCAGATGCGTTACCACTCCTGAGGCCTAAGGTCTTATGCCTCTGTGCCGGAAATTACAGGGCCGTACATTACCACCTGACCGGAACACGATAGTGTTGAACACTACCATTTAGCGGCAAGTATATTAGGTAATGCGGTGGTGCCTACGCCCGCGAGCTCCGTCACTGGAGCTCTACCACCAGTTACAATTATATAGCATCTAATCAAGTCCCAAGATATTCATTGCAGCAAAATTGTATAATTAGTAATTTTTATTTGAAATAATGGTATGATTGTTCGCCTCATTTCTAAGTTATAAAGAATGTGTAGATTTTATTACGTACCTAAGTTTTCATAATAATCCTAGCTGATCTGGCAAACTTCGTATTGCCTCAGAATGAAATAATGTGTCAAAGTTTTGATATAATATATACGGACTAAGGGTGGTATGGGAAAATGAAATTGTGGTTTTTACTATTTCCGTCCAATTTTTTCATATTTTTTTACCTTTTAAACCTTTCCTGGACTTCCAAAACTCATTAAAAACCAAAATTAGCCAAATCGGTTCAGCCGTTCTCGAGTTTTAGCGAGACTAATGAACAGATAATAGCATTGCATTCAACCACTTAGGTCACAATTACACTTTCTCCATTCGAACGTTCTTATAATAAGATTTTTGAGCATTTGAATCCTTTCACTATTAGTAAATACCTCCCCCCATTTTGATGAGTCATCATCATCATCATAGCAATTGATCTAATGTTTTTGCAATTTGTTGTCAATCTTTTTACTGGTGGCAGAGTTCCAGTGTAGCAGATCGAGGGCGTACCACCGCTTTACCTAGTCTTTCTGCCTCCAAATGGTAGTTTTTAGTTTAGTACTATAGTGTTTCGGTTTCATGTATAATCCCGTAATAACTATCACAGAGACAACAACTTTAGTCTCAAAGGTTGGAACGCATCTGCATTTTGACCGCTAAGTTTTGTGTAGCACTTATAGCCCATGTGAACTGCCACCTTAGTTATACAAAATATCGTATCTTTACAGCTAATAATCGTATACATATTTCAGGTAATTTCAGCTGAAACTGAAAATATGTTATTAAAAAATGCCTTACATTAGATCGGGTTCCCTACGTTACTGCGAAATACGTTTCATCGAAAAATCATTGGCCGACAACTATACATCGAAGACTTCATTGTGCGATGCTTTATTTCGCCGAAAATTTATAAATTGAAGTTTCGTTTGCCCGATGCTACGTTTCATCGAAAATTTTATTTCGAAGCTTTTTTGATCGAGGTCTTGTTTCAGCGAAAACTATGAAATCCTCGATACTTCTTTGGTAGATGTTCTTTTTCTTTTCTTACTGTCCAGCATGCATGACTGTGATGTGTAGTGCTCTATATTGAAGATAACATATTCGGTAATCTTAACTTAATATTATAAAGCTGAAGAGTTTGATTGTTTGAACGCCCTAATCTCAGAAACTACTGGACCGATTTTAAAAATTCTTTCAAAGCTACATTATCCACGGGTAACATAGGCTATTTTGGACCATTAACCTATTATGGAAAAAATAGGGCTCCGTTAGATATTTGGGTTTTTCGGACACAAGATGTAAAAAATCAACCTGAAAAGTTACTTATTTTGCGTACGCTGCCTAAACTATAAAAGATCGAGGAAGGCTTTAGGCTATATCTATAATCATTACGCTAAGACGAATAGGAGAGGGTAGGTAACATTGCACCCGCGCGAAGCCGGGGCGGGCCGCTAGTTATATAGATAATAGATAGGAATTAAGGAAATTGATTCGTACCGGCGACAGTATCGAGGTATTTATAATTTCTTTAAAAAAATCACATTTTTAAAACTAAGAAGTCGAATAAGTTATCCTTAAAAACCAAGCATACATTCGAGGAAACAAATTTGAAGTAAAGAAACCTTCGATCAAATAAGCATCGACGAAACAAGGTATCGGTGAATCGTTTTCGATCAAACGTACATCGAGCAATGAAGCTTCGACGAAATAAAGCATCGCTCAATGAAGTCTTCGATGTATAGTAGTCTGCCAATGATTTTTCGATGAAACGTATTTCGCAGTAACGTAGGGAACCCCATTAGATCATAAGTTTAAAAATATGTAGCGGGCTTTATAACGTAAATCCTCTTAATGTTATGTTGTGGTGTAGTCATTGGAAGTCATAATATTACTTTCTCCATCGGTTTCATAAAATGTACTATGTAATTTTTAGTTCTTTCGCTTTTAGTAATTATATTGCTGTTGCTGTGATTAAAGCATGAACACGATAGAGTCGTGGACATTAATAATCTATGTACATAAAAATCATTTGCTGTTCGATAATCTCGCTTAAACTCGAGAACGGCTGGACAGTTTTAACTAATTTTGGTTTTGAATGATTTTTGGACGTCCAGGAAAGGTTTAAAAGGTAAGAAAATATCAAAAAATTGAAGAGGAATAGTAAAAAATATAATTTCATTTTCCCATACAAATAGTCCGTATCAATCAAACCTTTGACACATTATTTCATTGTGAGTCAATACAAAGTTTGCCGAATCAGCCAGTCTATATCTTATATATATAAAAATCAATTGCTGTTCGTTAGTCTCCCTAAAACTCGAGATCGGGTTTACCGATTCGGCTAATTTTGGTTTTGAATGATTTTTGGAAGTCCAGGGAAGGTTAAAAAGATAAGAAAATATGAAGGAATTGAAGGGGAATAGTAAAAAACACAATTTCATTTTCCCATACAAATAGTCCGTATACCTATATCAAACCTTTGACACGTTATTTCATTCTGAGGCAATACGAAGTTTGCCGGGTCAGCTAGTGATAGATAAATATATCATTATGTTAGAAACTTGGTTTTCATAAATGATGACATAATAAATTTAACATCTCTCTGCCAAAACTATAATAAAGTAGGTTAAAAAGGTAGTGATGCTAAACGTTTATTGTGGAAAATGCCTTTTCATAACCTGTAGGTAAGATATACTGGCTTTTACGACAGTGCCTTAATCACTATCTCTCCTAACCTATCAATAAACTATCAATATGTAATTTAGCTAAAGCACTTTTTGTCTATTGCGTACAGCAGGTTATGAATATGATCAGTGAAGTAACAAATCTAATTAAGTAGTAGGATAGCATTATGTAGGTACATTCATTTCATAGTAGTAGTTGTGTCGAAGACGTTTTGGTAGCAGACCACTACTTCTATCAGTCATGATGATGGTCATCACATATAAAACTGCCTACTACATGAGACACATGTAATTGCGTGGCTGTTGCAATAAATTTCTTCGGAATCGAAACCCTTAAAATCATTAGGCAGCAAATAGATAATTTTATTTGATATTTTTTATATATTTTTATCTTGTTCGACATGTATATCAGTTGTTATTCACCTTAATTTATTTTGTTTGTTTTTGACGTGTCATAAGAGGTGCCTGTCGCCCTAAATGAATAAATGAGTTTCTGATTCTGATGAAAGATGGTTTGTATGGAACTCGAGGTCGTAGGCACCACCGCATCACCTAATATATCTGATATATCTGCCGCCAAATGGTAGTGTTCAGCACTATCGTGTTCCTGTTAGGTGGTATTGTATGACTCCGTAATAACTATCACAGAGACATAACACCTGGGATCTCGGGGGTGGCAACGCATCTGCACTTTGACCACTGGTTTTTGTGTAGATGTTTATGGACTGCAGTTATCACTTAACATCAATGTTAGCTGCATGCTTGCTTGCCACTTTTCTTAGGTACATTAAAAAGTTGTACATACGCCCTCGAGCTCCGTAGCTGGAACTCTGCCACCGGTAAGAAAACAATTTTAGAAAATACCTGGATAGAGCAGAACAGTGGAAGTCGATACTGGCTTCACAGTTTTTCCATCGCTAGCAATGATGGTCATGTCGTGGCCATCTATCCGGAATCCCAGTGGACAATACAACGCTATGGCATTAATCAAACGCAGTCTGTATGTGTATCCAGGTATTACGAATAATCTGCAACAAATAAATATTTTATATGTAGAAGTTACATATTATAGAATATATATGTATATATTTATTTATGCAGGCCGTCCCTACGCCGCGTAGGGACGTGATGACCCCACCGCTCACTAGCGGAAGAATTTTCTTCTATCGGAAGAGAATAATACTTCCGCTAGTACAGTCAGTTAACCGAACAATGGCGGTCAAACCATTCCAATAGGGCGGTAGTAAATGTAATAACGCAGGGTGGGCAGCAGGGACCCGCGATAAAACTACCGTCACTGCGATCATCAATCCGCCTGCCAACTTAGGCGATTATGGCATATTCTTCCCTAATAACGAACAACAGTGTTGTGGGCCGCAATGGACGTCATCCGGCTGGAATGATGATCATGATACTGAGAAATTATTTAAGGCCTTGAATTTATATCATTTTAAAATCTAATTTAATAATTATAGGAAGAACGTAGAGAGTCCTGGACGGAAGCCGGAAGCTACACAGAAATAGCATATTGCAGGGAAATGCAGACTTCAACCACAAGTAGGCACACTTGAAAAACAACGTTATTTTCGTAATGAAGATAGGCCCACAGCTAAGGCCCTTGTGATGAGACATTACACAGACAGCGAGGTTAATATATAGAGAAAACATCGGGAAGAAACAGTTGGTTCCGTTTTTAAATTGATTTGACAGATATTTATGTGAGGCAGTTCCTCGTTATCTGCCACGTTACTCTGTGAAAAAGTGGAATTTGAGTTCTGGAAACTCAGCGTGCTACCAAAGAGAGTGTCCTGTCTTCTAGTAAAGTATCCAACAAGAAATATAGGAGAGAGACTTCGGATAATTTGGGCTGTGTAGAGCGTTATCTCTTTCGCACACAACCTTTCGAAAGTTTGTCGACCATTTTGATCAAATTTTGACCAATACTAGATAACGATAGTGCGTACGTAGGCAGTGTGCAGCAGATATAACGCTCTACGAAGTCGAAACTAGCCGACTGTCTCTTTCCTAAGCTCGATATGCAATATTTCTTGATTAGAACTGTAATTTAGTACAATTAGGTCAATATACAAACTCTTTTACTTCTTTATGTATCTAGTAGTATAGTATCTATCCAGACGTCATGATGTGATTTTTACTAGTGACAAAGCTCGCGGGCGTAGGCACCACCGCATTACCTAATATACTTGCCACTAAATGGTAGTGTTCAGCACTATCGTGTTCCGGTCAGGTGGTAATGTACAGCCCTGTAATTTCCGGCACAGAGGCATTACACCTAACGTCTCAGAAGTGGTAACCCATCTGCATTTTGACCTTGGTCTTTGTGTGGGTGTCTATAGGCTGCAGTCATCACTTAACATCACTGCATGCTTGTTTACCACTTCCTGAATATTAAAAAAAAATGTCGCGACGGCTCATAAGCCTTCACTTTTACTTAAAAATTAATAACAAAAAGATATAGCAACAGAGCTGCAGCATGTCGCAGGCGTAACCTGCACCAACTAATCGATTTGCCGCTAAACGGTAGGGTTGCGCTTCCGTGCCCCGGTTATTATATAACCAGCACCATACTACAACCATGAATTGGCATACAATTACAGACATGGTTATAAACTATAAACGGTTGCAGTGGTAACCATAGTGGTAACCTAGCATCAATATGCACTGTATGCTGGTTTTCCACTTCCATGACATAATAATAAAAACGATTTTAATGGAAATAAATAACTCATTGAAGACTTTTTCAAGTTTTTAACTTCACACCTGTGCTCTGCGAAGGGATAAGCTGAGGGAAATTCATGTATGCGGATACTCACATTTGCACACTGCACACTTAATAGCCTCATGTAACCCTTACTTCATACTCGGTTTCTGACGGTAATGCTTTTTTGCTACATCACCGAATCAATAAAGCGATAAAGTATAAATAAAGTAAGTCTTCTATTAGTACCAATGTGTTATTGATGCAATAAAGTATATATAAATAAATAAAGCTCAAAACGTACTATTTGGATGCGTCCAGCAGCCGTGGCTGCTAGACGCGTCCAAGAGCTGCTTTACACCTGCTACATTTTCTCTTTGTTGTGACAGTGCACAGTATCCTTGAGCTGACGAATGACCGAGAGCAATCTGACTCTTTTTTATGTAATGTAGGTGGCAAACAAGCATGCAGTTCACATTGATGTTAAGTGATGACCACGAAGTGAAAATGTCGATACGTTGCCACCCCTGAGACCTCAGTTGTTAGGTATGTGTGACAGTTTTTACGGGGCCATACATACAGGGGCTCTCTGGATGTTTCGCGAATTGTCGAACGCATCCGTCAGCCATATTATTATGTGGTTTTGAGCTTACCGCAACAGTATACTCGTGTGAACATGCCACAAACGCACCTTAATGGGATGCATGCGACTGAAACGGTATGTAACAGTGTGAAAGCGGTGTAAAAGTTGGCAAACAAATTTGCCTTCACCTTGCACAATATCAAACTTCGAGGATAGCACGAGGATTTTTTCTCAAAATGGAAAAGTTCTAATAGCACTTACCACAGACCCTGGGATTAAACCCGGTTCCTCACCTTAGCAATAGTGGCCTACTAGAGTAGACTACTGAGATAGTTCTATAAGATATTTTGTATATTTTCTTACTTGGTGCTATTTTCATTGCCATTTATGACTAGAGCATTTGGCCGTATGTTGGTCAAATCTTCGAGACTGGCTGTCAGAAGTTCGGCAAATCTTGATCCAACGATGATGGTGTTTTCTTCACCTCGGTCGTAATCGTACAAGCTGGAGTGTGGCTCCAATGGTTGGGGTTGGTCCACTATTAAAGCGCCGTATATTCCATCGCTGTGGTGCGACACTAAAACATAATGGTATATGTAAAATATCTTTGTTATTCTACTGATTGAATAACCGCCCCTTTTGTTTTATCTAATCTATATTATGGTTATTTTTGGTCATTTTTTTACCACTCCTGAGGCCTAAGGTGTTATGCCTCTGTGCCGGAAATTACAGGGCCGTACATTACCACCTGACCGGAACACGATAGTGCTGAACACTCCCATTTAGCGCCAAGTATATTAGGTAATGCGGTGGTGCCTACGCCCGCGAGCTCCGTCACTGAAGCTCTACCACCAGTAAAATGTACCACCAAAATATACCAGTAAAAAACATTGACGAACTGCGGCAAATATCGACATCCAGGCCATACATTTATGTGAACTACAGAACTGATTTCTATAAAACTTACATCATTCTCTCACTTCAGAAATTTGTATGTTATTGTATGAAGAAAAATATCAAAATCCGTAAGCAGGTACCGTATACAGCTACAACTTCGAAAGTACATCGACAAACATACAAACAAACACACTATGTGTACATTTATTTTCGAAATATAATAATGGCAACCCATTATACGTCCCACTGCTGGGCACGAGTCTCTCCCCTTTTTGGGGGGAGGCCTGGAGCTTACTCCACCACGCTGCTCCAATGCGGATTGGTGGAGGTGGGTGGGTTAGTGGCCAACCCGCTGTCGGATGTTTTCAAACCGCTCATAAGGCCTCCGACAAGGTTTAACGACTGCTATCTATCGATAGCGACCGGGACCGACGGCTTAACGTGCTCTCCGAAGCACGGAAACGCGCATTTAATTTGCCACTAGCGGTCACCCATCACACTACCCGACCGCGCCCGTAGTGCTTAACCGAGCAGATCGCTTACGATCTACACCAGCCGCTGGGCCATGCGCGCTTCATTCATTTTCGAAATATAATGGTAGTTTAAATATCGAAATAAAATAGCATTAGTACCTACATTGAAATTTTTTATGCAAATTTTTACAGCAGGTACAGACAAAAGTAAAAATATTACCTATATTATCATCAAAAAACTAACTACTAATAGGTAAATTTGACGAGAAATAATGGCACTTCAGACATGTAAGGATAAAAACGTGCAGCTTTCCAAAAAAAAAAAAATGAATGTTACCTTCATCCGCATGATAGAAGAATGTGCCAGGTGACGATGCAATGAATGCGTATTCGTAAGTAGCTTCATAGCTTATAGGACACTGAGTAACCATTGGCACGCCATCCATGTATGGAGTTCCCTTTTGTTCAACCCCATGCCAGTGAATGGCAATGTCTTGGCCGGGCACATTATTCTTCACAGTAACAACCACAATGTCATTGGCACACACGTGTATCGAGGGTCCTGGGGTCATACCATTAATGACCAAGGCTGGTCGACCATCGTCATAGAGAGTTGGACTGATTTCAAAACGGTAATGACAACGTCTTGGCTTCACATTGAATTTACAAGGCCGGTAACATGATTTGTCTGCAAACAAACATACATTGAGCAATCTAATGACGCCCGCTGTAAGTGCAAGATAATTTTTAAGTTAGCAATATCTTACGAAGTGTTATAAGCGTAATGGAGAGTTATTGTTCGTTACTATCTGTAAGGTGTAGCCTTCAACAGGCGTGGTCAATATTTGTTAGGTGAATATAAAAATGAGAGTGAGAATTTTCTGCAGAGTAAGCGTAAAATTTTTGATAAACGTTGAATTTTTATAACACATTTAAAGATTTTTTAAGTATGTAGATCTAGTAGGTAGGTATACTGAAATAGATTTTGAGTGCTGGACTATAATACTCTTAAGTGTTTTGCTCAATATTTATCTAAATATCTAACTGCTCCAATTCGGTAGGTACGAAGGTACGTTTCTTTTACCTTCTCTTAATGATTTTTAGAAAAATATGAATTGACTCATGATGATAGAAAACATCTTTACTTTCGCTTCCCGTCGATGGAGCTAATGTATCGTTTCATAATGATACATAATTTTTAAAAGTATATCTACCGTCCTTGGACAGAACCGGTCCAATAGTAACCAATAGGGTTGGTATCTATATACATAAAAATGCAATGGCTGGACCGATTTGGCTAATATTGATTTTGAATGATTTTTGGAAGTCCAGGGAATGTTTAAAAGGTAAGAAAATATGAAGAAATTGAAGGGAAATAGTGAAAACCACCATTTCATTTTCCCATACAAATAGTCCGTATCTATCAAACCTTTGACACATGTCATATTTTCATTCTGAGGCAATACGAAGTTTGCCGGGTCAGCTAGTAATTTTATAAAATTAGGATAATGTCAAATTTTATGGAATACATTAATTACCCTTTTTAACATAAAATGTATTAAGGAATACTAAACATTCATGATCGATTTAAAAGGTCAATTTGCATTGTAAATTATAGATATTGTAGCATAAATTTCAAACATACATTTTAAGAATATACCTACCTAATCATGTTTTGGTAAAATAGGTAATATTAGAATATCAGTTTTCCCAGGAATTACCTGTGAAAACTAAAAAATATCTACTGTATTTACTATAATAAGTCTCTGTACATGTTTATACTGCACACATCAAAAATTATTTCACGCTATTATTTGTCAATCATTAGTTCTGGACAACAGTTTCTTCTAAACAACCGATTTTTTTCTACAGAAAATAAACACTTACCATTTTTTTTGTATGTATATCTTTCAAAACAGCACTACAAATTTCCTGTCAACAGCAATATTTATAATAACACTAACCTGCATATTTAGTAGTATCCGGCAAAAGAATATTCGCAGTCGATGGGACGAAACTATCCAAAGATGCTTTGCCATTATTGCTGACATTGGCAACGATAATCAATGCGAAAACTAGAATCTTCATGTCGACCTTCGGTTTACACGTAATTGATTCATCAGAAAATAATTTTATATTTAAAATAACGTGTTTGTTATTGTTTTGCACTCATAAGCCGGCACGACATACTGTACAGACGTTTGCTGTGATACTGCGGAGAACGGAATTGTTCACCTCCGGCAAAAGGCAGAAAGTTGCGAACTAGTCGTTCCGTTTGCTGGCTTCGTGGTCCGGTGTTACTCAATGGACGCTGGATATTATTGGAAACTTGTTTTTAAAGGGCTAGCTTGGTACTGTTTTAGTAATATCTCCAAATTCCCACGAAGGCAATTAACATTGATAAGCCTTTTTTTTCAGGGCCGGCAACTAGCAGCGCTTTGGCAACAGTCCATGTTGCCAACTTCCGTGGGGTTACAAATGTTCAAAATAATAAATAAGGTTTCGATAATTAAGATTCGTTCCTGCCCAGAACGTGTAAATTGTGGAACGAACTTCCCTCTGAGGTGTTCCCTCGGTGCTACAATATGGGGTTCTTCAAAAATGGCGTCAAAAGAGTCCTTCAGGGCTGGCAGCGCGTTGGCAACTCCCCTGGTGTTGCAAATGTTCATAGGCGACGGTGACCACTTTCCATCAGGTGACCCGTTTGCTTGTCCGTCAATCTTCAGACATTAAAAAAAAAAAAATTACTTAGGGCGGATTTCACCGTTTGCACCGAGAACTCAGCTTTAAAACACGCGTTTTAGCTTAACTGCGTTTAAGATTTGTCATCCAAGGATTAAGAACGTAAACCGCGTTTTAGATGAATTGATCGCGTTTTATTACGGTGGAATCGGCCCTTATTCTCAGGTCTTAGGTCACTTAGATTGCTATAAATATAAATTGCTATTATATATAAATATATATATAATAGCAATTTAGAGTTTAAAGAGACTAGAACAGCATTATTACATATTCTCTGCTAGAACCTCAAGCCTTGTGGTAATACCCGAGTAGATCCTCAGTGGAATCTTCAGAGTTTAGAAAAAAAACCCCATTAATGTCAGTGGGATCACTCCATAATACGTGGAACTAAAATATATGTATCATGAAAATATAATAATACATATCAAAGTCTAAGAAAATGTATCTTATAAATTGTAACAGATAAGATGATTACAAGATTATCTTGAGGGACATTAGAGACATCTATTGACATTAATTCAGATATCCTTGCCTACCCCTATGGAAAAATAAAAGAATCCTTTTTGCTTTAACAGGTTCTATATATAAATGCCGAATGCTTTGTAATCATATACGTACGCATTCAAAAAGTTTGGCTCAAACATGACAGTCTACATCTGAAACAATTAAGCAACCTCGTTCCGCATTCACAAACAGAAATTATGGCAACATTACAAAAAAGGTAAGTATAAGACCCATTTGCGTCTTAAGGTCACTTTGAAATACATGTGCCAAGAAATAAAGAAAGAAATCAGTGAATCTGCGTTGTTCAGCCGTTCACTATTATTTTTTATATACAGTAGCTCTATGATAGACTCTACCCATCGACTATAGAAGAAGGAAGGCTTATTGGTCTATGACTCCACCTAAATGTCTTTTTTTTATGTAATGAAGTGGCAAACAAACCTACAGTTTTCGTATATTGATGGTGAGTAACACTGTAGCCTATAAACATCAACATGAAACCAGAGATTTCAATGTAGATGCATTGCCACTCCTGAGGCATAAGTTATAATGCCTCTGTGCCAGAAATTATGGGACCGTACATTACCCCCTGACCGGAACACGATAGTGCTAAACACTAAGTACCATTTAGCGGCAAGTAAATTAGGCAATTACTTACTTTTATTACCCACACTCAATGGTGATCAATATATATAACAAAAATCCAAATCATATAAAAAACATAGAAAAACCGGGAACATTTATTAGACAACTAAAAAAAAAATCTATTAGATAAATGCTACTATAGCACCAACGAATTTTTAAATGAGAATAATTGATGTAAGAAGATTGGAAGACAACATACTAGTATTATATAGAATTATTTAATTATGTAGTGCAATTGAATTTATTATGTTAATGTTATTATAATCGTCATCCTCCGAATTTGCGATACCCCTGCGGGGTGTCATTATTTAAGTTATAGTTTAAGATAACTTGTAACATTCTTGTAACAAGCAGATAAATGATTTGAATTGAATTGAATTAATGCGGTGGTGCCTACGCCTGCGAGCTCTGTCACCAGACGGTTGACATGTATAATATGTTTGGAATTGTTTTTATTTTTATGTCAAAAGGTTGTCAGACAAGCAGATGGACCAGCTGATGCAAAGTGTTCACCATCGCAAATGAACATCGGCAACACCAGGGGAGTTATCAAAGCGCTGCCTAAAAGTGATAAGCATACAATTAATTATTCTTCTTTAGGCAGCATCTGTATGGTCTCTCATCTAGTGGTAGCAGGCCACTACTATTATGCTGGGGTCCTGGGTTCGATTCCCGGGTCGGGGACTGTCAGAGATAACAGTATAAAATCCTTTATCTCTGGTTTTACTGGGATTTTTCCATTTTCTGGAAGTATCCCAGTACCTCGAAGTTTAGTAATGTGCCCGGCCAGGCTCAACAGGCTACATGGGTCAAAATGCAACCGGCGAATCGTGGGTGTTTTCATGTATGCAACCCCTTCAGGGACTACAGGCGTGAAGCTACGATTACGTTTGTTCATTAAGCTATTTTATTTGTTTTCCGCAAAAGTCGGAAAGCATTGTACATGTAATGCACAAAATAAGGTATCACGAAACTTATACACGTCTTCAATGCATACATATTTTCAGAAATATAAAAAATTAATATAATTTATATATCCATTTTTATTTTGGGAACTAGCTGCTGCCCGCAACGTCGTCTGCGTGAAGGCCGTACAGCACCAAACATACCTAAGATGCCAATGTAGCTTTAGCATTATAAGCAAACAACTTTTAAAATAGCACTAAATTAAAACTATAAGTTTTTGCAAGCGAAGCAAGTGAAGGGAGTCATATGGGAATTCTGCTGAGTTTCTGCCCCTGCGTCTTATTGATGGTCATCGCGAAGCAAACATTCAACTGCACGCGCTTGAACTGGAACGTGAAGTTATGAGGTATGAGGGGCATCCATGGTATAAATACTGCCTCACCAATGCCACAACCCGTAAGAATTTCCGCCTCAATGGTGTGTCTGTGGAGCGAGATGACTTTAAGTCCCGTTATACAACTTCGGAGGAGATAAGTTCCGAAGAAGCATAATCGGGACACCTACCTTCAGCTTGATAGTATGCGATGGAAGTCCGCTTACTGACAGAAAGTTCAGAAATGCCATGGAATAATGTGTGGCGTCATCTTGCTCGACGACAGTATTTATGGAGGTGTAGACCACTTCATTTCCTATTAATTGCTGCAGCCTGATCATTTTTGGGCGTCAAAATGGCCCGCTCACACACCCAAAACGTTGTATTCTGCTGGTGCGGTATACGACTGATGTCCCTGTAGACACCGAGAATGAGTTCATCTAAGCTGGATACTTCTCTGCCGGAAGACTCTGGAAGCACCATCTGTCCACCTCTCTCTTCCGGTGTCCGGAAGAGAGTTCCTCTGTTCCGGAGTGCTTTCGCGAAGACTTAGAAGGACATCAGAAAATTTTTGAGCACGTGCATTGTCGCCGAGCCGAGCCCTCATATTAATGGTCAAGGGCAGCGCACGAACGCGTTAAGATCGTGATAACAAAGCATTCACCTCGTCAGCCCTCGATCTTCGCGTCACCAAGGGAAGCGTTTGCCGGAAATCGCCAGTGAACAGTAATGTGACACCACCCACTCAAATATTCGTTCCTGCGGATGTCCTGCTGGGTTCTGTCCACGGCCGCAACTGCCTTTCTATTAGCCATCGTACACTCATTCCATACAATTAGGGAGCAATCCTTGAGCACGTGTCCCTTATCGCTGTTACGTGACACACCAAAAACAGTCGTTTCGGCTCTCTCTAAATGTAAGGGAATTTTAAACATGGCATGTGCTGTCTTTCTTTCCGGAAGCAGTGTGGCAGCAATTCCCGACGCTACAGAAATAGCAATTTTGCCTTGCCTCCTGACCTCTGCAAGTATGTCAGTGGTAACAAATGTTTTTCCTGTTCCACCAGGAGCATCCCAGAAAAACATTTTACCCTGGTTTTGCCCAACGCTTTCAAGGACGGTATCATAAATTTGTATTTGCTCTGAAGAGAACAAAGCGACATGGTCATTTCGCCCGGATCGTCATTTGTCTCAGCGTTATACTCCCAATTTCGACGGTCTTGATGGGATGATGATTGGGGAGCTGGTAACCCATATTTGATAGTTCAATCGGCGTTGGAAATGACCACATCTTGAAATGAACTAATACAGGTGTTCAGCATGCGTTCATTAGTTACTTCGACTTCGTCTCCAGTAGCACGTGTCTCAAAGCTCATAGAAAATCTTCAGACAGATGATGGCGATACTTCTCCGTCACTGACGCTTGCCTCCGCGAGGGTGTCATTCCAGTTTTGGTCACCGTCAAGAAGGTGACGTGCTACGCAGGCTGCGCGGTAAGTGGGATACTCCATGCCATCAAATGTCCTCAGAAAAGCGAAATACGTTGGGGCTCGGACCGTGTGAAGTAACAACCGCAAGCAATAGCTTTCGCCATTATTTGGATGCACGATACCTATTAATCTTACCCAATGCGGTGTCCTTGAAAATTCTCGGAAATTCATGCGAAATTTGAAGTAAATCCATTAAGTAATTTTGAGTTTAGCCCGGACAGAAATACAGACAAACAACAACAGACAAACAAACACTATATTTGGCTTCGATATCGATAGAAGATCACGAACCAAATATTCTTTAAAACAAAATTGTACAGTTTTGACTTTTCTACGATTTTAAAGATTCACAGCTCTTCCCCCGTATGAGATAGCATGATAATATGTAGCCTATATGTTGACCGGGCCGGTTAGTAATATTCATGCAAAATTTGAAGTAAATCCATTTAGTACTTTTTTAGTTTAGCCCGGACATACATACAGACAAACAGACAAAAAATCTGAAAACTATATTTTTGGCTCTGATTTCTATTGTAGATCACGTCCCAAGAATTCTATTAAAAATATTTAATCTACAGTCTTTATTTTCTTACGATTTTATTAAATGTAGAGATTCCCGTGGGAATGAGTGATTTTCCCGCAGTAAAAAGTAGCCTAAATGTTGACCGGGCTTAGTATCTATACACCACAAAAAGTTTCATTCGAATCCGTCCAGTATCTTCGGAGATTAGCCTGGACAAAGGGACAAACAGACAAACAGACAAACCGACAAACAGACAGACAAAAAAAATTAAAATGATTGAAAAGTGTTCTAATACTATTTTAACATCGCCCCCGATTAGTTTTTCGTTAATATGTACAATGTACAGACACGCGGATTTTACTGTTTTATTATAAGTACATAGATTGTTATTTTTTCAAAGATTCAATCTTGGATCAGGAAATTCAGCTTTAGGTAAAATCACCTTTTTTATACATACATTATTATTATTTTTCGCTCTGGTAATAATAATATTGGTGACAAAAATGGTAAATTATTCATAATTTATAAAATAGGTACATAATTGAATAAATCTTAAAACTAATTGAATCGAGGTATTTCTAGACTTTTTTTATTAGGTTTGATACGATTTGTGCTAGGATTATATCGAACATGTTTAACGACGTGTTGCATGTGGTACAATACATTGTCAGGAAATTGTGCTTATTGTGAATGTTTCGTCAGTGCGAACTCACGGTTATAGTAACAAATTAAAAATAACGTACCTACTCCATGTTTTCAGGTATTATGTACATTATTTTATATATCTTTATGTATTATATTAATTAATAATACCATTACATTACATGAAATTTCATTATTAAAACGATACACAATCAACATGACATTTTGTTTTTAAAGGCCATCATTTATAAACATAAATATACAACGTGTAACAGAATGAAATGTACAACCCGAAACTAGTTTGTTCAGAATCGATAACCGAATCGATTTTAGGCATTTTAAAAATTAATTACAATTAAGTAAATTATGGTCACCCATTTGGTGAACAGTCAATACAAACGAAAATGAGACTAACGTCTGTCTATCCATAAATAAAATGTTAGTCTCAACAAGTTTGTTAGAACTCGTTGAGACGTGCATTTTATTATTAATAATAATTTAAGAAATAGTGAAAATGAATCTTCTCTAGCGAGTGTTAAATAGGGGTACGCAGGTTACGCTACATCACATTGCGACAGTGTACGTGTTGAGTTGGTTTGTGTTTTATGTGCGGTCGTAAGTAGAGGTAGGGTAAGTATGCATAGGGTGTGCATACTGTTCGTACAAATTGAAGACAACTTGTTTCTTAAATAAAAAATATTTAATAATAAAACATGAAATTTTAGTGCTTATATTATGATTCTAACTTGATTTTCTAATCGAGGTGTTAAAGAGTATGCATTATTCCCGTTACATGTTATATAGGGACATTCATAGTACGTAAAAGAAACTATGGACGAATGGCGAAGGTGAAAAAAGTCTACTAAATACATATTCTAAATAATGAAAGAGATAAATGGTGACAGAACACTAAGGTTCCGTTGCACCATTATATTATTAAAATTAAGGTTTTTGTCAAATTTAACTGTAACAATAACACTGACTGCTAATGGTTACTCTAAAATGCCAACGCATTTCTTCTGATACAACCACCAGCGCATGTTTGACATTATTAAAGTTACCTAGGATGCAATTCAAGAAACAACATCTGATCGATAATCGACATTAACAATAATTTTAACATTAACTTTTACAGGCAACAATAAATACTTTAATATATAATTATATATCGTTATTTAACAATTTTCAAAGAGTGCAACTCATTTTTGCTAAGCTGGTCTTCTAACAAATTTGTTAAAGCTAAAGTTAGATGATGCAACCCAGACTAAGAGTTAATTATAAGTACTTATAACTAAGACAAGCTAGAAGAATATAGAATTATGTAAGCAGTCCCAGTATCTAAACTTTTACAACAGTCACGAATTTGTACATTGCTTGCAAAGTGCTGGCAAAAGTGTAAATATTAACAGGTATGATATCAGCAGCAAGTAATGTTATTGGTTTCTGTGCTTGTAAAAGAATAATATACACCGACTTCATATCCTTTGATTCAAAGTTTTCCCATCCGCAACTATAAACTGCTCTTTCAAACATCTCAGAAGCGTTAATCAGTCGCTGACATTGAAAACAATACAAAAAGAATACCAAAAAACAATAAACTAGGATCGGCATAAATGGTATCCATTCTTGGAGAGGCAAGAAAAAGAAAAAGCAGATGCAAATTGCATTAGATCCAAAATTCACTCCAATTGGCATACTGTATAGATCTTTTAATTTCTTTATTATATCAAGTATCAAAACATGGCGGCCGATCAAGATTGTTAATCTTTCTTTCACTGCTTGACTTTCTGATTTAGTTTCTAGATCCAAGACACACATCTCCTCAGATAGGACTTGATACATAGCAGCAGTATGAGCTATTAGAACTATAACAAGTGCTTGATAATTGAGAACGACTGTCATTATGGTAAGCTCTTGTAGGCCAAGGATCATCATACAAATTTCGCGATTCGGTGATACTGTTAGAGGTTCCATTCCTGCAATGAATGTGGCATCATTTGATAATAACAGTTGATTTGTGATTTGGTTGAATATGGTTGAATAAATTAAACTTAATTATAAATTGCTTTCTCGGATAAATTTAATGATCAGAATTTAAAGTCTTACCACAACAAGGAGATAGAGAAAATAATTGTTCACCGCTGACATCAATTCTAGCTGGTATATATATAAAAAATCCATCTGTGCAGTTAAATCCATAGAATATGAATACGATATATTTAATCTGGGTCAACAGCTTTTCGTGCTTTTGCCTCATATTTTGTGAATCCCTTGTTAGGGTGTCGACCTCTTTAACTTTTTCTAGCACACACCTCAGCAAAGGCCTATTGTGAAATCAATACATGTTTCTCGTTTTATAAATCATATTATTTTAAATTATGTGTTAAGTTAATCAAACAAAAACCTCAAAAAATTGTCAATATAGTACCTGTCATGTTTTGAAAGAAAAATGTTTTTATTAATATCGTATAACATTTTATTCTTTAAATTAAAAGTATCCATAAAAATTGGTACTAATATTGGAAAAGATTCACATAAGACTGTCAATTTTGTATCGTGCTTACCTTTTCATTAAAAACCAATAACTATTATTTGCAGTCAGGACCAATATAGAAATGCTGACGTAACTTTTAATGAAATCTCTGGCACCTTGAGCAAAATGCACTTGATACACAATACAACCCACACCGTATACATAAAGTAACAATGTCCAATGTAAAATCCAAAAAAGAACTAGAAAATAACATAATTATGTTTTATATGCATAGTAATTAAAACAAAATTTAGTATTAAATTTAGGTACTTGCTCTTCGAAACAACTCACAACAAAAATCTGTTTTAAAAAATCTAATACAGACAGAACAATTTAGATCTTAGTGGTGGCCACGTATCTGATTTTGTCCTCCGGTTTTCATGAAGGCAACATTCACTTGAAATTCATGTGAACTGTATGTTTGTTGGAAACGAATAAATTAAAATAAATATTATTCCATACAGGTCAAAAGATACCGGGCTCACTAGTAAATGCAGGTAAATAAATACAGGATCCGTCACAATAAATATTAAATATTGCTTCCGCTATTTTGTGCCGGAAATAAATAAATAAAAAAAAATTACCATCACTTCTGTTCTTAAAAATTGAAAAACCTGCTTTTCTTGGGATGAAATCAACGATCCATAGTAAACTATCCAAATTTTTCGCGACCAAACGAGATTTCACCTCCAACATTGAGTTCGTAATGTGAAGTATGATCCCCATACTAGCTTCAGTTAAATTTGAAGTATCCCGAAAGATAGACTGTGATAAATGTTGGTGGAGGAATACGCAAAAAAAAAAATTAATTCGTTTTATATGATCTTTGCGATTTATTTATTCATTTAGTTTGCTATATACTAATGCCATGGATTCATTGAGAGAATAAACATAAAATCAAATTTCTTATTTATTACCACTGATGTAAAATAATGATGCCCTTTAAATTTTTCTTTGAATACAAACTTAGTTACAGGTAAATTAAAATCGTGTTAACGTTGTGAACTGGATTCAGACTTAGTAGAAATGAAGGTCTGATGTGATTTATGAATATGCAACGTGTAGCGTAAATAGTGGTCCAACGATATGATGATGATGCTTGAAATAAAAATAACATCGTCTTCTTGTTGAAGACTTTTTATTTAAATCCTGCATTTTCAAAGAACAAACCGAAATTGAATTTGAATAAAAATAATTTATTTTGCACGTAGCAGACAATTAAATTAGATTTAAGAACCTATTTCTAATAAAACATGTAATATAGATTAAGCAAAAATTGATGAATAAGTATTTCTATTATGAAATAAACCAACAAACAGAAACATCGTATTTGTATTTCAATGAATTTTAAAACAAATATCAAACATGTATTTTTTAAAATTACAGTTTCTTGCTTGTATGTAATTATAAGTTCGTCACCTATTATTACTTACTGAGAATGCAGACATAGGTTAAACTTCAATACTATACTTAAAATCATAGTTAATGACACACGTTGAAAGCTAGATCAACACCTTTCTTCGACGTTCCATTATAAACACTAATTTTTAACTTCTTAAATACATTTGTATACTCTACTGTGAATAAACTGTGTGACTAGTCTTGGGTCTTGGGTAGGATTTAAAGATCGTACATGAAAGAAGATGAATGCAAAGCAACAACCATTTGATTTTTGTGAATTGTAAAGCCTTCTTATTTATTTTTTATTATTTATTTATTTTATATACTTCTTGTATATTAATGTAAGTAATTATATTAATGCAAGTTGTGCTAATATTTTTTTTACTTATTCCACTCCAACGCCCCATGGAATTAGTTGAATTGATACAAATATTTCATCAACGGTGTATTTTGACACTCAACCATAATGATTTCAACCTCTGGGAGCAAGTTAAAATAGGCGTAAAATTCGAGGCAATAATAGATAATAAAATAGATAGATACGTAATTGAGTAAATCTTACAACTTATTGAATCAACAAGTTTCTAGATTTTTTGTTCACGATACTTGTTGCAAAATATGTTTTGTGCTAGGATTGCATCAAACGTGTTTTGCTAAAGCAAGTTGCATCACAATGTAAACGCGATACGATACATTGTCAGGAAACAAAGATTTAAACATGTTTTATGTGAATGTTTCGTCAGTGCAAACTCACGGTACGGTAAAACACCTAACTGTAAATAAAAAAAAAACATTTTTCAGTGATTATGTGTATTATTAAAATCAAGCAGTAGCATAATATGAAACCACTTTCATAAACCTATGCACAATCAACATGACATTGTGTTGTTTTTAAAAGCCATAGTTAAAACATATAAGGTTGGGGAAAAAGTATCTTCGCATTTTTTAAGATAATTCAAAACATTTTATAATATAGTTTATTCAAATTTAACTAAAGTATGTATGTACCATTTTGTTCGATAACCTTTTGCCATCTTGTAGGTAGGGACATGATCCCATTGCGATACAAATTTTGGGACTTCTCATCAAAATACCGCGACAAGTGGATTTGGCAGTCCTCTCGTGATGTTAACCTAACATTGCATAAAGAATTCTGAAGAGACCGAAACAGGTGGAAATCTGAAGGTGCAAGGTCAGGACTATACGGCGGATGCATTAACACCTCCCAGCCAAACTCTCTTAATTTTTGCTGAGTGGCTATAGATATGTGAGGTCTAGTGTTATCATGATGAAACACCACACCCCTTCTGTTGATCAATTCCGGCCGCTTTCTCTCAACTTCTTGCTTTAATCTCATCAGTTGTTCGCAGTAGAGTTGAGAATCGATAGTCCTGCCTGGTGGTAATAGCTCATAATGAATAACGCCCTTCCAATCCCACCACACACACAACATCACCTTATTGCGAGTTAACCCGGGTTCGCCACAGTCTGTGAAGCCTGATCGGCCTTTGACCACGACCTTTTTCGCACGTTCTTGTCGTACGTGATCCACTTTTCATCACCAGTTATCAGCTTCTTCAAAAATGATTCGGTTTCATTACGTCGTAATAAAGAATCACAAATGAGTACACGGTTCATTAGGTTTCTTTCAGTGAGCTCGTGAGGTACCCAAATATCGAGCTTTTTTTTGTACCCAGCTTCTTTCAAATGCGCCAAAACTGTTTTGTGATCAATTCTCAGTTCTTCAGCTACGTCGTAACTACTGATATGTCGATCTTGCTCCACTTTTTCAAAAATGGCATCTATTTTATCCGTAATAGGGCGACCAGAGCGAGGTGCATCTTTGACATCAAAATTTCCGGATTGAAAACGCTTAAGCCAAATTTGTGCTACTCTCACATACACTGCACTAGGTCCATAAACATCGCAGATTTTTTTCGCGGCTTGCGTTGCATTTTTCCTTTTTTGTAGTAAAATTTTAAAATGTATCGAATTTCTTCATTAGATTCACTCATCTTGACAGTACGAAAAACAAATGAAAATCACACATTTGCCTAATTTGAATTTGGAATTATGTTCTTTAAAATTTTAACTTTCAATGATACCAAAACCAGCCAGATACAAATACTCAATACTCAATACTCAATATTTATTGCTTTCATTTGTTACAGTAGGTAATTACAATAATTATAATGGTGGTATATTACATTTTTGTTAGAATGTCACAAATGAACCCTATTTGGGTATTGCAATCCATTTAATGCAGTGAGAGCAAACCGATTCATTTTTAAGCATTTATATATTTATATTTTTAGCCACTCATCAGTGTTTTCAAAATATTCTGATAGTTTGTAGAAACATTTTTTGAGGAGATACTCTTTTAATATTTTAATAAAATTTGGGCTATTTTTGGATTCTCTTATATTTCCTGGTAGTTTATTAAAAATTTTTACGCACATAGCATAAGGCCCTGAGTGATATATCTTAAGTTTAGAGGCGGGGATTTCTAACTTGTTTTTTTGGCGACTACAGCCAAAGAGATTTTATTACAAGTTCATACATACTATAATGCGAAAAGACTTTTTCCCCAACCTATTATATGAAGGGACATCCATAGTCCGTAGAAGAAACGAATTGCAAAGGTGAAAAAGTGTACATAATAAATATTCTAAATTGTGAAAGAGAGAAAGTGTGAAAGATGACTTAGGTTCGATTGCACCAAAATATTTGTTAAAGTTAAGTTTTTGTCAATTTAAGACTAACAATAACATTGACTTCAGTTACTATGGAATGCGTTGCACTAGCGTATTTTTACATTATTAATGTTGCCAGGGTTGCATTTGTAGTAAGAACATCTGACAGTTAATAAACATTAACAATAACTTTAACCAGCTCCCCTCGGCCGGTTACAGTTAACAATTAAAGTTATGACGTCACTTGACAATTTTCAAATAGTGTACCTCATTTTTTACTAAGCGGTACTTGAACAATTCTTTTTAGGTTATGGTAAGATAATACAACCCAGTTATTGTATGTACGAGTAAGTAGTCTCAATATCTAAACTTTTATAACAGTCACGAATTTGAACATTGCTTGGCAAGTGGTGGCAAAAGTATAAATATTAACAGGTATGATATCAGCAGCAAGTATTGTTATTGGTTTCTGTGCTTGTAAAAGAATAATATACACCGACTTCATTTCCTTGGCTTCAAAGTTTTCCCATCCGCAACTATAAACCGCCCTTTCAAACATCTCAGAAGCGTTAATCAGTCGCTGACATAGAAAACAATACAAAAAGAATACCAAGAAACAATAAATTAAGATCGGCAAAAATGGTATCCAGTCTTGAAAAGGCAAGTAAAAGAATAAGCAGATGCAAAGTGCATTAGATCCAAAATTCACTCCAATTGACATACTATATAGATCTTTTAAATTCTTTATTATATCGAGTATCAAAACATGGCGGCCGATTAAAACTGATAATCTTTCTTTCACTGCTTGACTTTCCAATTTAGTTTCTAGATCCAAGACACACATCTCCTCAGATAAGATTTCATACATAGCAGCAGTATGAGCTATTAGAACTAAAACAAGTGCTTGATAATTGAGAACGACTGTGACTATGGTCAGCTCTTGTAGGCCGAGGATTATCATACAAATTTCACGATTCGGTGATGCTGTTAGGGGTTCCATTCCTGAAATAAATGTCATCGTTTGATTATAAGAGTCGATTTCGGATTTGGTTTAATAAATTATGCTCAATTATAAATTGCTTTCTCAGATAAATTTAATGGCCAAAATTTAAAATCTTACCACAACAAGGAGATAGAGAATATAATTGTGCACGGCTGATATCAATTCGAGCTGGGAAATATATAAATACTCCATCTGCCCAAGTAAATCCAAAGAATACGAATACGATATATTTAATCTGGACCAACAGCTTTTCATGCTTTTGCCTCATATTTTTTGATACCCTTGTTAGGGCGTCGACCTCTATCACTTTTTTTAGCACACGCCTCATCAAAGGCCTGTTATGAAATCAAAACATGCATCTCGTATTATCAATTATATTTTTTGAAAGTATCTGTTAATTTAACCATTCTCAAAAAACTTCCAAATTGAATTTCAAAATTTTACCTTACTCGTGTTTAGAAAGAAAAAGGTCGATGTGTCACTAGTGCTACATATATTGCTCTTATTATTATTTCATAATATGTTTTACTTAAAATAAAAAATAAATAGATCAATAAAAAAAATATCTACTAAGTAACATTGGTATATTAAAAAACATCCAGATAAGACTTTCAGTTTAGTAATAGTACTTACCTTTTCATTAAAAACCAATAACTATTATTTGCAGTCAGGATCAATACAGAAATGCTGACGTAACTTTTAATGAAATCTCTGATACCTTGAGCAAAATGCACTTGATACATAATACAACCCACACCGTATACATAAAGTAACAGTGAGCAATGTATAATCCAAAAAAGAACTGGAAAATAAATAATTGTGTTTATATGCATACCTATATAAAATTTATTTGCTCTTCGATACAATCGAAAAACTTTCTATATTAATTACTATAATAAAGACAAAACAAGTTGAATTTAGTGGTGGCAAAGTATCTGCATTTTATCCTATCGATCCGATTTTTCTGTAATGTCCATAGGCAACATTCACTTAAAATCCATGTAAACTGTATGCTTGTTTGCCACTAATAAAGTAAAGAAAATAGTATCACAAAGGCTACCGGGCCCATCAGTAATACAGGAATCGTAACAATATATATTAAATGTTTATTACCATGACTTTTGTCTCTAAAAATTGAAAAACCTGCTATTTTTGGGACAAAATCAACGATCCGTAGTAAACTATCCAAATTTTTGGCCTCCAAACGATATTTTAACCTCAACATGGAGTTCGTTATGTAAAGAATGATCCCCATACTAGCTTCAGTTAAATTGATAGTATCCCGAAAGGTAGACTGTGATAAAGGTTGGTGGATGAATGCGAAAAAAATATTTTTTTAATCATTTTATGTGATCTTTGCGATTTATTTATTCATTAAGTTTGCTATATACGAATAGCATGGATTCATTCGGGGATAAATAAAAAAATGCTATTTCCACTTACCGGAAGACCATGACTGACCTACCTTGACCAAATAAGTCGAATGCTGTCTGATAGTGGGGTATAGAGTATGAGGGTGGATATCTGGCGTTAATACGTAGGTAGGTGATGTAAAATAATAATGGGTTTTAATTTTTTAATACAAACTTAGTTACAGGCAAATAAAAATCGTGGTAGTGTACCTACCATGTTTGTTGAGAACTAGATTCTGTCTAAAAAGAAATGAAGCTTGATGATTACGATATTAAAAAATAGTGATCCAATGAGAAGATGATGCTACTCTAAGTAAGTAAATTAACAATCATGACAAACCATTTATTAGCCATGTTATGGAATTCTCAGTTTTAAAAACATAAAGATATTAAAGGTAGATACTGAACAATCGTATTTTTTCTCACGTAGACGAAGTCGCGGCACAGCTAGTTTCTACTAAAACTATAAAGACAGCAAGACAACTATGAATTATCAGTTTACTGTTACAGGACAAACCAACGAACATAAAAACATCGTAAGTATTTACATTCAACTAAATGTAAAAAAAAGCTTTTACAAACATGTGTTTTTAAAAATTGCAGTTTCTTGGTTGTGTGCAATTATAATTTCATCACCTGTTATTACTTACTGAGAATACAGACATAGGTTTACCTCCAATACTATATTAAAATCATAGCTAATGACACAGTGAAATACCTTTCAACACCTTTCTTTTATTTTCAATAACTAACACTACTGTTTATCTTCTTAAATACATTTTGTATTCTACTGGGAATTAATTAACAAATGTGACTAGTCTTATCTAGAATTTAGAGATGTACTATCTCAATGGAACAATGAATTAAAGTGGATAAATGCAAAGTAGCATATTTCGTTCAATCTACATAATAATAATATTGTTATTCAAAAAGCCTAACATTTGACTTATCTGTTATCCAAAGTATCCAACAAGAAATATTGCACATCGACCTAAGAAAGGAGACTTCGGCTTATTTGGATCTGTGGAGCGTTATCTCTTTCACATCTTATCTATGTAACGTTTGACGACAATTTTGATCAAATTTTACCCAATATCGGACTATCAGTGCCATATCAGTGCTTACAAATTCGGTGTGCAGCAGAGATAACGCTCTACGACGTCGAAACTAACCGATTGTCTCTTTCATACGTTAGATTTCTCGGATACTGTACTTCTTATATTATATTGTTGTAAACAATGATCTAATTTAAAATTTCATAACGGTAACAAATTTGTAAATAGACTGCATGGTGGTCGCAAAAGTGTATATTTGCAGTGGTACTACACGCGCCGCATACAGCATCACAGGTTTTTGTGCTAACTTCAATATTAACAAAACTGATTTTTAATCGCTTCGACCAAATTTCTGCCAACCGCAACAGTACACGTCCAGTTCAAACTTCTCCGACGCTGTTGTCAGCCTCTGTCCTTGGTAGCAATACAAGAAAAATGCGATCAATGAATAAAAAATCACTGGAGCAAAATCAAGTACGACATCGAGTGGTAAAAAGAAAAACAAGCACGTAGACATTGCGCTCAGGCCAAACGATATGCCTATGGTCACACTGAACAGCTCCTGTAGTTTTGCGACGGTGTGCAATAGCAGTGAGTGCCGTACAGCAACATTCTTGATACAGTTCGTGATTTCTGGGGATTCATTGTCTAAATCGTTCATGAGCGTTAGTTCTTCGCCTAGAATGTTGAACATAAACGTGGTGTGAGCGAAAAAGAATATCAGCGCCACGTCATAGCTCACGGACACGACGATTGACATGAGCTCTTGAAGAGCCAAAATTGCCATACAGATCTCTCGGGTCGGACTTGCCGTAACATTAAGACCTGAAACGTAAAACTAAAAATAATGCAAGTTCTGTAGTATAAGTAAACTACAATGACATAATGAGAAACAATCTTGTACTTATTCCAGTCCAGCTCATCTGCACAAAAACTAAAGGTCAAAATGCATATGCGTTTCCACCCCTGAGACCTCAAGTGTTATGGGCTCTGTGATCGTTACTACGGGGCCATACATTACCATCTAACCTGAACACGATAGTGCCGAACACTACCATTTGGCGGCAGATAGATAAGGTAATGAGGTGGTGCCTACACCCTCGAGTACTCTAGTAGTTCTACCTCAAGTGACTTACATAAACTGAGGACGGACAAACAGACTGACATGGCGAAACTAGAGGGTTCGTTGATTACTACGGAACCCTAAAAAATAGTGTTTAACCTACCAACGCAAGTAACAATTGAAGTTTCTTCTAAATTAATATTCCTAGTCGGTATAAAAATACACACATCATTGAAGAAATGAAATGAATAGTAAATTATCACAATGATCTTCATTATCTTCATGAATTTTGCTTGCCGTTCGAGAAAATTTTCGGATTGCTTAGCAAGATTGTCATTCAGCCTTATAAGATCCAACACCGTGAATAACTCCTGTCTGTAATGCAAAAAAAAGTCTGCTGGTACTTACTATGAAATAAATTTATGATATATTATCATTGGGCTCATGAGCATTTTAAGCCTTTTTTTGTTACGTTAAGAAGGTTTTTATATTATGAAATCCGTCATTTTAAAATTCGATCAATTGAAATTGGTCCTCACTGGCGGATACGGCCGTGTCAAGTTCAAGATGGCTTAACTTAGGTACAAAAAAAGCATCTTCACGCCTACAATTCCCAAAGGGGTAGACAGAGGTAAATTAATACATACAAGTATACATGCAAACACCCTCGATTCACCGATTATGTTTAGGTCCATGTAAAAGGAGGCAAGCCTGTTTATATCCCTGGGCACACTACCAATCTCCGAGGTACTGGGAAACTTTCAGAAAATGGAAAATCCCAATACAACCAGCGCTAAAAGATTTCACCGTTATATCTGCTACCGCGGACCAGGGAATCGAACCCAAGGCCCCAGTGTAGTAGGAGTAGCCTTCTACCACTAAACTACCGAGGCATATATAGGTATACATTCCTATATGGTATAAAATTAGTTTATATTGCTATGATAAATCAAATATCCTTGGAATATTAAACTTTTTAATGACTATGTAAGGAATTATCTTACCTACCCCTAGAGCGCTCGCGCTATGAGCATTTTGCCGCCCGCGGCAAAAAATTGGGTTATTTTATACACGATGCATTTGTCAAGGTCAAGCGTCCTAGTAGCTGACCTCCCGCGCCTCAGCTCCTTGTTTTAGAAATTAGAAGAAATTAAGTGCGCGGGTGACCGCAGGAGGAAGCGGTTATTGTCAGGGTGTCTCATTTGGCGGCAAATTGCTCACTGCGCGACTACTCACGTAAGTAAAATCGTGTGACTGGTTTTTTAGTTTAGTTGAAATATTATTAGTTTTCGTTGTTTAAAATGTTGTTTTGATGGAAATATCGTAATAGGAATAATATTTATTATATTCTTATTCATTTTAGGCGAAAATCGTAATAGCATATATTATGTTCAGTTTTTTTTTCCAGAATTCATCTCGACTTGAAATACCATCTCGACGTCGCAAACGTACATCGACTGAAATGCAAGGAAGTCGTAGCCCTTCCCCAGTTATTAACAACAAAATATACCCCCGGGTAGAGAAGGTATATGTGTGCAGTATGTCCATCCAAAAAAAATAGGAGGACCAAAAAAGGGTGCAATAGATGCGCAAAGTTACTGTGCAATGAACATTGTATGTTCACGTGTCAGGACTGTTTTGCTGAAGTACATATCGTATATACTGAAAACGTTTAACTTTGTTATTATTTTTTTTTTCATTTTTTAATGTAGGTTAAGGTAAAAATATAGTTTAAATTCCAAAAAAATACCCAAGATACTCCAAAGCATTATTTTTCATAAATACTAAGTACAAAACTTTAATAAATGTTACTTTCCGAAAGTTTATGTTTTATTCTGTCCTTTTAAAATTATTGTAAATATATTTAATTAAATTAACAAAAAAAATATAATTTTTAGTATGAGCGGCAAAATGCTCCCCACGCGATCCCTCACGTTTGATCGAAAGGCGCGACGACTCTAGGGTTAACGACCTAAATAACAGTACCATTACTGTAAATCTAAACTTAAGTCTTTGGATACTTATTTTTTCCTATCCATTTTATACGTACTTACTTTTTCCATAAAGTCCATATAGTGTGGTTAGCAATGAGAATGAATACTGACATATTGAAGAAGCTATTGATGTAGTCAGAAAATTCCGTCGTGTAATACATCTGAAACTGCCACGTGCCGCATATGTACACGTACAATAGTAAATATATGTGTACGATCCAAAAGAATACTGAAAAGAAATAATAAAACAATTGTTTAAACGTCTTTTACGTCATAGGTTGAATTATTTCGTTCATTCAGATATGCTGCAAATCTAATTTTTACGTATATTTATTTCTACTAAGTATTTTTTTAATTTTTTTTTGAAAAAAAAAAGTTTTACTTTTTTATCAATAAAATATTGTCCATTTCACGGCAATATGTATAAAGCTGAAAAACTATATAACTCTGAAAAATCAGGCTGCCATTGCGCCCTTGGCCGTCCCTACATATATTATATACGTTTCGCCTCAGTAGGTACCCTTTTACGTTCATCATCATCATCATAGATGATGCAACGAAAAAAGGTATTTATAATAATAATGGCAACCCTTGATACGTCCCACTGCTGGGCACGAGTCTCTCCCTTTCTTGGGAGGCGTCTGGATCTTACTCCGCCATCCTACTCCAATGCGAGTTGGTGCAAACCCGCTGTCGGATGTTTTCAAACCGCTCTTAAGGCCTCCGACATGGTTTAATGTCTGCTATCTATCGATAGTAACCAGGACCGCCGGCTTAACGTGACACGGAAGCACGAAAGCACAAAAATGCAGCACGGAAATGCACAGTTTAATTTGCCACTAGCTGTCACCCATCACACAGTTTAGATCGCTACCGATCTACACCAGCCGCTGGGCCATGCGCTCTTCTTTTTCTCATTATTATGATATAAATAAATAAAATACACGTACACTCACAGCCCCACAGTAGGTAGGTATAACCTGTGTTGTGGGTGGCGTTGTACACAAACACCCAGACCCGAGACAAATATCTGTAGGCCATACAATTATTTGTCCCGGCGCGGCGTGGGGATCAAACCCGCGACCGGTGCAATGTCAATAGGTACGTGACATTTTGGTACAAGCTCCTAGAGAACCCAAGGCGTTGTTTTTCATTGCCCATATACTTACTTGCTACAAATTTAATTGCTCATCCCTTCATATTTATTTCTGCACCTTTTCGTTGCCTTTCCTTCCTACCCAATGGTTGACTGGGAGATAATGCCTAATGGCATTAAGTCCGCCTTTTGTACTTATGTATATGCACTAAATGTGCAATAAAGTATAAATAAATAAATAAATAAATAAATAAAATACTAGATGCTAGGGCTAGCTTAAGCCAGTTAGCTTTCGTTTCTTTTTTTATTTCTTGAGCATTTTCATCCTCCATTAAATAATCTCAATGGATCTTCATAAACGCTGAATTTTAAAGCAAACATGAAATGGTATGACCCGTATTAACTATCAAAGAGGCAAAACAACTTAGGTATCGAGGACAACACATCCACATTTTAACCTGCTATAAGATGTCTATAGACTGTAATAATAATATTATCTTATAAAAATGTTCTCCAAACCTAATTTCGGCCACGGCGGCCATTTTCATCGGAGACTAGCCAACTGCGCGAGAGATACAAGTGTATGCGCATACACAGGTGCACTCTCTATTCCCTCACTCTCCGATGGGACGGTAATCCGACACGACAGGAAAGGGATCGGGCGCAAGACGGCCGGCTCTACGTGCTCCCCGAGGCACGACCAGACTCCGGGCTACTACTGAAAATTTCCGCGCAGAAAAAACCCCATTAACAGATTTTTCCGACATGGGGATCGAACCCAGGACCTCAGGCTTCACCATAGCTATTGCGACCACTGAGCTAACGAGACAATATTCTTTTACTATCCATATGATCTGCATGTTTATTTTTGCCACAATCATTACGGTAAAAAAAAACTAGACGTGGAATGCGTTTTACCGTGGTCTTACTGTTAAGCTACTTTTAATGACAGTATTTGCCAAAACACGGAAGTGTGATCCAGAATAAGAAAATTGACGCTCCATAATCTCACTATCTTACGAACCGAAATACCTTCGGATGACAAAACCTTCGCTTAACCTTAATGATCACATTGAACATCACTGAACATCCACTCCATTATTCTACAACTTTTTAATGAGGTGGCAATGTAAACGCATTCATCAGATCTCTAGGCGGAAAGCCAGGATATCAGGAGCTCTCTAAAACTACCTTCGGTGCCGACTTCAGTGCGTGATGGATAAAATCTGGTTACTCCAGCACGGCTCCGGTTCCCTCCACGCATTATGGCTCAATAAGCTCGTCTGCAAAAACTCTATTAACACACACAAAATAGCAACCCAACTGAAGATCTGCGGAGAATGTGGGGACACGAATGCAGAACGACTGTACCCCAACTCTTGATGCTTACTTATAGTCAGTCAGTTTTCTCAATAAAGTAATCTATTTTTTTTTCTTTTTATTAACGAGTCCCTATTATTACTATATTAACCAACATAGGTGCTGATGACAAAAGTGCGCTTAGCCTTATTGAATACGGCGTTACGGACTTAATGAAGTGCAAATGTTATCTTGTTCAACCGACTCTACGGGTAGAGACTTGGACCTACCAAACCACCTCTACGCCGACTTTAGATCCGAGGATCCGGATACAATATAAACAGTGCTCCGGTTCCCACCACATTCTTCGCCTCAATGAGGCCACGAGTCTTAGGTGAAGGTGGGGTCAAGAATCTGCGGCTTCGGCGCGTTTGTATGAAGAGTGTAGAAGGACAGCAATGTTTGGCGTTCCTCGCTCTCTGCTTAGCCCATAAGGGATTTGACGTGAACATACATACATACCATTATTTTTCTTTGTTTCATATGAATAACCTCCTATAGTTGGCAAAAGATTAATTAAACTCATGACAGATTCACATGAATGTTCTTGTAATACCCGCTTCCATATCCGGTAATATTTAACCAAAAATGCCGCCATGATTCACTTTGCTTTGCTTTTGTTTTATAATGCGACACAAAATTGTCACATTTATATAACTATGGTGAAAATTAACATACTATGTTTTAATTGTTTAACAAGCTGCATTTAATTGTCAGCGAAATTACTGCAGACCAAATTAAATGGAATATAGGTGTTAATAAAAGCAATTAATAGGCCCTCACACAGAATATACTTACAGGTTTAAACAATATACAGGGTTTATTTAAATTAGGGCATCACCTCCTGCAGCAGGCTCTCTAGAGCAATCCCAACAACATTTGTTCTACGACTTTTTACAAATCTTAATTTGGTAACCCCAAAAAAAAAACATTTTTTTTTTCATAAGTCAAAAGAGCATTGCCACCGCTGCGTCACCTTGCAACCCCGCTCTCCGCTACACGTGGCGAAATTTTGCAAAGGTGCGTGGCATATCTACGTTAAGAGTAACCCCCTTATTCATAAACGTATTTTAACTAAAGTGTTGCTAATGTCTCCTTTGTCCTTTTCTATCCTGCACATTTGACAATGCAACTGGCAAAGACAAAGCATTCTATAGCTAAAACGTATCTAATGTACGTTTATGAATAAGGGGGTTAATGTTTAGAGGCAAAATAATTATTTTGTAGGGGAAAATTTAAATTTATAAAACTATGAATTTTAAGAAGTCGTAGAACAAATTGTAATGTCTTTGGGATTGATGTAGAGAGGCTACCTGCAAGAGGTGATGCGCATATTTCAAATAACCCTGTTAAAATTTTGCGATAAAGATAAAAGTGGCAATCAGGCATGTAATCTAATAGTAAATTAATTTTGCAGCCGTAGGCATTTTGTGAGAACTTTCACTTATTTATTGACCACATAGAGGTAGGTACATAGAAAAAATTGCTCTCACAAACATCCTGGTAAAATGGTTAAAACTCCAGCAGCAGTACCATGACCTAATTTTGCAAACATATAAATATTATCTCAATCTCAAATGCTTTTTCGTTTCTTTAATGCCCTTATCTTATCATCATCTAAATAGCATAAAACAAAGTCGCCATGTCTGTCTCTCTTTTTCTAAGCTTTCTTCTTGTAAACCACGCAACGAATTCTCAGTCAATAGATCGTCGCATACGCAAAGCACGCGGCGCGGAAACATCACCGAAGCTGCCTCTCTCTGCTACGGCTTCTTCTGGCTTGCGCTGCACGCCGGCGTTGGGTGCCCTTAGGTTGGTTAAGAGCTTCGGTGGAGGAGGCGCGCATCGCCAGTTGAGGGAGCGTTGGTGGTTTTTTTTTTTTGCTTTATTGGTTTTATTTTATTTCTTTTTTGTTATAAATATAGGTAACAATAGCGTATGAACTCCTTTCTTCTTTGATTTAATGTATACTGTTCGTGCAGTATACACGCTCAATTAAATAAAATAAAAATAAAATAAAATACGCTTACACTCACAGCCCCACAGTAGGAATAAACCTGTGTCGTGGGTGCCGTTGTACACATACAACACATACACAAACACCCAGACCCGAAACAAATATCTGTAGGCCATACAAACATTTGTCCCGGTGCGGGGATCGAACCCGCAACCCTTCGAATCAAACGGTCATCTCACACCGCTGGACTAACCGGGCCGTCAATTCGTGCTGAAGTATAGATATTGGGATAACTATCGGGAACTTGGATAATGAAATATTTTCTAATGTTAAACTTCTAAAGCAAAGAAAGATGTGCCAAACATATTTTCTTCTCAATTATTTATTCGTAGTACACAGAGCTCCGCCACACGGACTCTACCATCAGTAAAATAGTATGTTGGCACAATATAAGAATTCCTTACACTGCGATGTTAGTGTGTGGAATCCCTAATAGGATAAAATAGGTCGACAGATGGCGTCGTTCTCGTGATCGTTATAGTCAATTGCGTAATTTGCGATATTTAGACTAAGTAGCCCATAGAGCAACACGGGCAACCGGCCGGTGGCCCGCATTACTCTATGAAGTAGCCCAATTTGCCGAATGCAGTTTGTTTTACTACAGTTTATAGTACCTATTCATTAATATGCTTGTAAGTTGTACCGATAGTAACTGCATCAGTAGCCTACTACTACGCTGATATTAAAGATAACGGTGTCAAATCCTTTATCTCTGGTTCTATCGGGTTTTTTTCATTTTCTGGAAGTTTCCCAGTACCTCGAAGTTTGGTAATGTTTTCGAAGATGTCAATAGGCTCGCCACCTGTTATATGGCCCAAAACGTAACCGGCGTATCGTGGGTGTTTGAATGTATGTTTTAATGCATGCATTCACCTCTGCCTACCCCTTCGGGGATACAGGCGCGAAGTTAAGTTTTTTATTGTAATTAGTGTAATAAGTATTCAGTAGGTAGATGTTGTAAATTCATTCCATCCCCTCCCACTAGGACTGTCTCCCGGGGCCGCGGGGTGACAACATGAATTGGATTGATGGGAAATTTTCTTTGCATTATGTATGTTATATTCCGTTAGTGATAATTGTATGTATGACATGAATAGTGACTACCGATATGAAAACTGAAGTAAATAAATATAGTTAGGTATTCCATCTCCTACTAATATGTATTAAATTTAAAGAACTAGTTTTTTATTTACCTAAATATAACTTTTTCACAACTTTTTTAGGACTGGCGCCGGGATGAGACGACGACACCGCCCACACCCAAGTAAAGTCAGTCAACTGAACAATGACGGTCAAACCATTACAATAGGGCGGTAGTAAATAAAACAACGCGAGATGGGCAGCAGCGTCCCGCGATATAACTACCGTCACTGTGATCGCCAATCCGCCAGCCAAGTGTGGCGATTATAGCATATTCTCCTTAACAACGCACAACACTGATGTGGGCGTCTTTGCGGAAGGCTTTGTTCAGCAGTGGACGTCATTCGGCTGGAGTGGTGGTGATGGTGACAAACTTTTTCACAAAAAATTAAACCATAGGCAGAAAACATGTAATAATACTACGTAAAGAACTTACACTTCGACGTCCCCCCGATTTTCCCGCCACACCCAACCTCCTCCCCTCTTATGGGCGACGTTTGGTATACTCTACGTGCTACGCACAAAGGTGCACGTGTAAATACTGATGTCTGTGTAATAGAGACCAAATTAAGCGTTTGTATGGAATTTTGGCGAAGTGTCCGCGGTGTGCCACCGGAAAGCACGCAACGCATCATCAACATCATCACGCAAGGCACGAAGCCTTTAGTCATTTGTTTGGCTCCGGCTCAAAATGAGTAGCAAACATCAGCATAATTACCTATAATTTAATTGAATTTTTTGAGTTATACCCTTTTTTGTCGGGTTTTGTAAAAAAGTTATTATTCTTCAATTTTAGGGCCAAATCCTTAAATTTTTATTTACTTTCGAATTCCATCATCAAACAAATACCTTGTTGAGGTCTAAGATATTTGGCCTCTGTGATAGTAATTACAGGACGGACCATACATTTTCATCTAACATCAACACGGCCTCATACTGCCATTTGGCGGCAGAAAGAGTATCAACGCCCTCGGGATCCGACACTGAAGTCTATCACCAGTTGTGTACCGAATGTCTACATGAGATTTATTTATGTAATGTGAATCACGCGGTAACTATTGTTAATCGTGGAAGAGTTCCCTCAGTTGCCTTTCGTCTTCATCATCAGACCCTCAGTGATAGATAAGTTAGTGAAAACAATACATTGTTACATTTATTTTGTCCTTGTTTCATGACATTTTTTTTTAGTAGCGACATCTGTGAAGCATGATAAAAATATAGAATCGCTGGACTAAGAGACATCTATGAGTACATTCTTGTAACATTTCAACTTCAACGTTGGCTGTTGACGACGCGACGTTGTCAACAAGAACATGACAATGATTAAACTCTATTAGTAACAAGAAATGATAACAGATGGCGCTTTGCGATTCGTTAGCTCGTTTAATAGTCTGTAGATGTACCCATTTATTTCCAGGTACCTAGTTTTATCGTAAGAATACTAGTTTCAGTAAAAATAATGGGTGGTTGATGACGTTGAAACCAAGGAGCAATGACAACACTTGAGGGCTGTTAGTAACAAAAAATGATCACAGATGGCGCCTTCCGACCCGTTCGCTTGTTAAAACTCCGAAAAGATGTGTACGAATTTGTTTACTTTACAACTCTTAAAAGGACACTGAAATACCTTGGTTTTCTGGAATGTTTTCTACTTATTATTATCATTTTATGATTCAGTTTCGTGTACCGAAAACAAATGAAATTGCAAAAATGTAGAAGTCACATGATTTTACCAACATAATTTACTTCCGAGGTCATTCTCCTTCATTACGATTGGTTGGACTTACAAACCGGTTTCGCCTATAATTGCATAAGCAATAAACATTATTTTAGTGCAATCGTCTGACCATTAAATCACAATATTGAATGAAGAAAATAGGAACGTAATTGTGTGTACTAACATATTCGAAATTCTTCTAACATATCTGCCTATTATTATCTATATTATAGTATACGTATACGTAGGTAATGTTATATCTAGATAATTCAGGTCAACTAAAGACTAAATCAATTACCTGCTTAACTTATTTATAACATAAACTTGTTATCTAAATACAGGTACCTACCTTATCTTTCCAATTAAGTGAATCTACATTCTTCCTATTTAGGTATGTACCTACGTAAGACTCCGTAAGGGTATTCGTCTGAACGGACCAAAAAGAATGGAGCAGTCCATTCGGCCGTAATCAAAAATCGTCTACGTCTCAACGGACCGGTCATAAAATATTGTTAAAAAATGTAGACATGGAGTACATTCGAGTGCAAAAGTTATAAATTGAAATACTTAAGTCTTAATTTTTTTCTTTATAAAAACAATGCTCTACACTCTCTGCCTACCCCGTTAGGGACCTGGCGTGAAGATACATATATATACATATATAAAAATAATCAAGCGCTTAAACATCCGCCGGGCCATGTGCGCTTCTGTACGATACGATTGATTAAAGGTCAGTAAATGCTAAAATAATAACACCATTATTTAAAAATATAGTGATATCCCTATTGCTTCAATGGAGTGTAGGTAAATATTTTATAAAATGGGCGTAGTTTCCATACTGTTTGTATCTATACCTATACTGTGCCATAAACGCGTGTTCAACCGTAAAGCTCATCGTTCATAGTACGTTACGCCAACATTTGTATGACCTGCGCAAGTGAAAGCTAGGGATGCGAAGATCCGGTCCATCAAACATCTGATACCAGTTTCGATTTAAACTGTCTACTCAGGCAGTTTTTAGATTATTCAATTTTATAAAAGCCTACACAAGCCTGTTAAATTTTTTAAGTTAGCCTTGTTTTAATTTTTAGTCCTGTACTTATTTCTAGTTTTATATTTTACAGTGTGTGAATTTTTAGCATTGCAGGTCCAGATCATGGTTAATTATCTATTCTGTGATCATGGTTAACTCACCTACTTATAATAATATAACATGTGAGGTTTTTATGTGTGAGTTATAGGTCATAGTATCCACATTCCATCCATTAAAATAGGTACATGCGTGTTATTCTTGCCTCTTTCCTTACTTCAAAAAATATCTAAAAGCGCCTGATTTTTTGTCAGGTACTATACGGTATACAGGTTTTCATACTAGGTACATGACAACTTTAATAAAAGCAGCCTTCATTAAGTAGGTACAAAGGTACTTCATTAAATGAGAGAGCAATTCAAGATCCAGTCCAAACTCTGGATTATGAGAAAGTATGTAGGTATATTTTTTCCGATAGTAGAGTTGGTTTTTTTTAAGACGTACTTATGTAAGCTGCACTTCTTGAGATGGCACTTTACTACTTGACCGGACAATCGACGAGCGCAGAAGGCGCTCTAGCCTAAATCTTAAAGTTGCTTGGATAGTTGAATAGATCAAAATAAATATCAGATTAACATACGCACATTTTTTTATTTTTGAAGCAATAATTGACCATACCAATTGTACGTGTACAACAAACAATCAAATATACAACGCGATATTGTAATACAGCATTCATAAAAATACTTGTTTCACAATAAAAACCTCAAGAATATAAACTATATTAAATTTTACTAACAATTACTGACTAACATATAAATAATTACATTTAAAATATAATCTCTTTTAGTCTTTGCTAAAAATTAATTAATTAAAGCTTTAAAATCATGATACGCTATAAGCCGGGGCGGCCCGGCTGGCCTCATGTCAGCTGTGCTCAGAACTCACACTACGTACTCTGCGAATGAACTGCTCAACTTTTTTATATGGACTCTGGCATTTGTCTTGGTTGGAATCGATGAGGAACGGACCCGCCTCCTTGCCTTCCGGTGTGTGACGACCGCTCGAACTGTCCACAGTCACTACGTTCAGAAACGGTTCTTTATCCTGCGCAGTCGGGCGAGGTGAGTTCCGCGTAAGATCGGCATTCGCAGCCATTTCAGCTTCTCTCTGACGTAACCACACGGGAGAGTTCACGTATATCCTAGGTCTCTCCCTCAACGCGTTAGATCTTTCTAAAGCAGGCCTGCGTATCGGGACAGGTGGCCGATACGCAGCAGGTATAGGAACGCCCCTGCCGAGTACGCTGCATATCAATCCCTTCAACGCAGCACGAAAGTCTTTCAAATGGTACGCGTACAGCAGTGGATTAATAGCGGAATTCAGGTGAGAGACGAGAATACATACGTAAGTGAGTGGATTCGGAATGTCTAGTTCTGGCATGAACGCTTTAATGGCGTTAATTGTATACAAAGGGATCCAGCACACGATGAAGAAGAATACGATGATGGCGAGGTTTTGAGTGGCCTTCACTTCGCGTTTCTGTGCTGCACCCAAAACTCGGAGCATCGTTCCACCGCGACCCTGACCGCCTTCGACGGTTACTACAGCGCTCATCTGTAATTAAACAATTTAGATTTCAATTATATCGATTTAGTTGATGAGTCAAGTTTGAAACTTGTTGTGTAAAACCAGTATTAGATAAACGCGGCTTCGCTTCAATAGCGTTGACATGTTTTGATAAATTTCAGTATGATTGCACTATCAATCAACAGCGTGGAGTGCGTGGAGACGTAGGAACTCCACCGCGCACTAGAGGTAGAAAATTCTTGGGCTAGCGCAGTCAATGGTGGTTAAACTCAAAGATATTATATCTTTGGTTAAAAAACGTAAAAAAGTAACTTCACGCCTGTAATCCCCGAAGGGGTAGGCAGAGGTAAATGCAAGCATTCAATCATACATGCAAACACCCACGATTCGCCGGTTACGTTTTGGCCCATGTAACAGGTGGCGAGCCTGTTGACATCTCCGGGCACACATTACCAAACTTCGAGGTACTGGGAAATTTCTAGAAAATGGAAAAATCCCAATAGAACCAGAGATAAAGGACTTTACACCATTATCTCTGATAACCCCCTACCCGGGAATCGAACCCAGGACCTCAGCGTAGTAGTAGTGGCCTGCTACCACTAGGCTACCGAGACAGTTTAAAGTTTCTTTGGTTAAACTATTCCAAAAAGGCAGTACTAAATACAATAACGGATGTCCACCAGTATCTCGCGATACAACTACCGCCAGCGTAGCGATTATAGCATATTCGAACTTATGAGAATAATTAGGTAAACGGGGTCTCACAAGAGTCAATATTTACAAATAATGACTCAATCATACAGTAGCAGGTATCTAACATTAATAAACAAGCATAAAGTTTACATTGATGGTATTTAACATTGTAGCTACATCTACATGAAACCAGAAATTTCAATGTAGATGCGTCGCTAGTTTCGCTACTCCTGGGGTCTAAGATATTGTGCCTCTGTTCCAGAAATTACAGGGTTATTATTATTAATTACCAGACCGGAACATAATAGTGACGAACACTACCATTTATATACCATTGGATTAGGTACCTAATGCGGTGGTGCCTACGCCCGTAAGTTGTGTCACTGGAGCTCTACCACCAGTATGTAGACTGTAGATTACAAAAGTTTCCACATATATGAACCTTGGGTACAGGTACAGGTATACTTTAATAAATATTTGTTCCTTACAGCAATTAATCAAAATCACAGCATAAAATTACACAACAGGAAAATAAAGATGTACATGAAGGTACATATAGCGCGTAGGTATACGATCGGTATTAAAATAAAAAAAAATTAAAATAATCAACCTAAAGACAAGGAAAACTTTAGCATTTATTATAGGTGCTATGTGCTTTTGCTGTTATTCTTATTGACTTATTGATCTTATCTTTCAACAGTTGCAGTTCGTTATACCTATTTATCGATTGAACCCTAGGAACAATAATTAAATTGGGAAATTGAAAATAGAAAAATGTATTGGTCTTTTTCATGTTTTATAAAACTTCGTTATTAATTATATTGATGTGTCATGCGAAAAACTGAAAAAAAATGTTTTTTCATTTAATTATTAGCAAATAAAAGTTGATAAAATTTAAATAAAAATCACGTGACTATGAACGCGCCACGATTGGTTACCCCTAATTGTGACGTCATAATGTTATAGCTGTTCTAGAATTTGCAATAGATGGCGCTGCTGCTACAATAAAGCAATGCAATAAATGTGAAGGAAAGATTTGACAAATCGGGCAGGACTTCAGTAGCTCAATTGGAAGAGCGGCTGGACTAGATTCCCAGTAGGCCGCGAGTTCGAGTCTCGCCTGAAGTCAAATTTTTCTTTCAATTTTTCTTTAAATAAAATATATTTCACAAGCATGTGTTAATGCGAAATAATATAAAATAATAAGTAATGATGCATCATTATGACGAATAGGTATGCGTCGGTTTAAAGACGTCCTAGTGAAGCAGAGCACTATCTTAGAAAGGTTATGAAAAATGAAAAAATGAAAATGAAAAAATATTTCTTTACCAAAAACCTTATAGGCATGTTACATGAACAGATGTGCTTACGGCCCTCAAGAAATACGATTTCTATAATATACATAAGAGTTCGGTTGACCATAATCCTACCAATGTCTACAAAACAAGTCAAACAGAAAAAAAAAGATGATTTTTTACTGAAAACAAAATTTAAAAAGTTAGAAATGGTTTTGATAATTAGAAAAACTCGCACTAGGCACTCTGGGTATATCAAGGTATGCCAAGATATACGACATAGATACCTACGTCATACCTCTATGCCTACATCAAAGAAACGTTCTCACATGATTGCAATGCGATGTCGTCATTTGACGACGTTAAACGACCCCGGCGTAAATCACGGGATTCCCGCGGTAATTGGTAATAGATATCGCTGTGCCGTGGCTGTGCCAGTGAAGCCGAGGCTGAATAATAATGAGAAATAATAAATCCAGCCACAGAATTTTTATGTCATCAATGTGTTGTCCTCTAATAAACTAATTTCGTTTTACGGCCCCGTAATAGCTTGTCACAGAGACATAATAATATCAACTAAGGTCTCAGGGCGGCAACGCATCCGCATTTGAAACTCTGGTTTTAATGTAAGTGTCTATAGGCTGCAGTCATCACATAACATCAAAGTGAACTGCATGCTTGTTTGCGACCTTCATTACAGAAAAAAAGAATCACATTTTTACAAATGATAAATCTCGTGACGCCCCGACATTGCCAGGATAGATCAATGGCCGCACCGTTCAGTGTCCCGATTTTTATGTTGACAATACAACTTTTTGCAAGATAACTAGTGCGTACAACAGTACTGGCGTCAGGAAGTGAAAATTCCACCCCCACCTAGCGGAAAAAAAATCTTCTACTGGAAGAGAATTCTGCTACTATAGTTTTTTTTTTTCGTTTGTTTCAAAAATGTCGATATTTATTCCGAAAACTAATGATACATATACAATACTGTATTATTTCAAATATTAGGTTTTAAACAATATTTTTTTTCGAATTACATAACAGTAATAACATAACAAATTTGTAAATCCGCCGCCGGTAGGCTATTATTTTTGCCGCCCCTATATTTTGATATCGTAGTTTACAATCATATCAATTAGGTATATTTTCTATCAATAAAATTTCAACTTTATGTATTATGCTTCATTATCCTGAAGTTGATGTAAGCAACTTTTTTTCTATGGTTAGAATCATTGGAAACTATGATCTGAGGCTTGATAATTTTAACAGTAATTTTGTAAATAAAAATAAAAAAAAAAATGAACTAATTCTGCCGCCCTTCAAAATTTGACGCCCTAGGCTCCAGCCTACTCAGTCTGCTGGTAAATCCACCACTGGTAATTGGCAACATATTTATTTTATACCAGCTGACCCGGCAAACTTCGTATTGCCTCAGAATTAAAATATGACATGTGTCAAAGGTTTGATAGATACGGACTATTTGTATGGGAAAATGAAATGGTGGTTTTTACTATTTCCCCTCAATTTCTTCATATTTTCTTTTAAACCCTGGACTTCCAAAAATCATTCAAAATCAATATGAGCCAATTCGGTCCAGCCATTCACGCGTGATGCCGTGACCAAGGAAAACGGGTTGCATTTTTATACATATATATAGTTAGATTTAATTAAACTTATGCGTTTTCTAGAACGTCTCCTTTAAAAAACCTAAAGATGTAGTGGTCAAGAACACAAAACGAACGGAATACGATATTATAATGACAACAAATTAAAAAGATGACAATGATGTGGTGGACTTAGTAATTAAGAATGCAATTTAAAAAGAGGTCTGTTTAGGTTTTCTCTTCGTAATAATATGTTATCTAAATTACCTTAACGTTTATTCAGACATTTGAAATACCAGGGCAGTATCGAAAATAAGGATCTTATTTTCCTTAGCTCATAAATTATTACTAAGTCGATGGTCCCATTAACAATGTAGGTTTTGCAAATAAAAGAGATATTCAAGTGGAGCAGGCAGTTCAATGTTTGTTTTTATGATTAAATAAAGGCTGAGATAAAGATTCACTGGTAATAGAGTTCCAGAGCAGGGACTTAGGGCACAACTTATTGATATGACTCTGTAAGTTATTACGGCGGTTGCCACTCCTGGTCTCAGGGGTGGTAACGCATCTGAATTTTGACCTCTGGTTTTTACTGGTTTTTGTGTAGGTATACCTATTTGTATAGGCTGCAGTCATCCATATGAACTCCACGCTTGTTTGCCACCTACGTTACTTATAAAAAGAATATACAATATCTCCATTTCTTTAAACTAAGTTTCAAAAAAAGCTTCAAACTAAAAACTCTAAAATAAGACTTACATAATATCTACATGTTAGTTTTCTTTATCATCAAAACAAACTATGTACCTCTCTATTGTAGGAACTCTCCTTTTACAAAACTACCAAAAAAAAAAAACAAATTAAAAAAAATAAAAAGAAATAAAAAAAATGTGTGTATATGATGACCTCCCCACCCCCTCCTCACTTTTGCGCTTCGTGCGGAGGGAGGGATAATGAGGATTAGTGTATCTCCTTTTACAGAACCGATATTTTTAATAGGGACCATCGGTCTTTACGTATGCGCAAACACTGAAAACCGCCCATTAGATAGGTAGGTAACTTTTGCAAGTAAACTAATGACCTCGTTCTCTCGGTGTTTGTACCGCAAAATAGAAAGCAAATGACAACGCCACACAAACAAGCATAACAAATTTCACTTTCATATTTCACATGCCACCAAAAGCTATGTCTATTTATAGCCATGCGATTCATCATATCTAAAATATTTATATATAAACAATATGTTTCAACACTCACAGAAATAAATTAATTAAAACTCATGCCAAACAATAACATTCAATATATTTACGAACTAAAATTACAGTAACAGACTTTGATTCTTGAGGAAATATTTATAATTCGATTGTTGTGATTAATACCATAAAATATGCACTAGCGTCTTATAATTCTATTTATTTATGACTGAAATCATACTCTTCAAAAAAAAACATTCGAAAAGCGCAAACGGCCTAAATTGTCTATCTTTGTAACTTTACGTAATTATTAGACTTATCCTTTTATATATATATTTTTTGTCATTAAGTTGACAGACAAGCAGACGGGCCACCTGATAGTAAGTGGTCACCGTCGCCTATGAACATTTGCAACACCAGGGGCGTTGCCAACGCGCTGCCAACCCTGAAAGACTCTTTTGACGCCATTTTTGAAGAACCCGTTCGTTCGTTCCATAATTTACACGTTCTGGGCAGAAACGAACGAGAAAACCGCACCGTTGAGCACTGCCAGGTGTCCAGTCGGTGAGGGTGAAACTTCTCTCTTCGGCGGGTAGTACGGTGTAGGAAAAGAGACGGTGGCACCATGTCGAACAGTTCGACAGAGCACTCACCATTGTAGAGACGGTATAACACGTACAGACTCCCAATGTCGCTCAGATGTTCGAGCCTGTCTGTAAGTCCTGGATCGTTAACAATACGAACAGCGCGTCTTTGTAGGGAGTCAAGTGGACCAAGCTGGTATTTGGGGGCTCCCGGGCTGGTAGATGGGGACGCACTTGGGCCTTATAAAGCTGTAGTAGTTGCACCGATGTGAAATACTGCTTCGCTTTGTTAAGCACCCCCAACTTTTTGGATGCCAACTTGGTCTTACATTCAATGTGACTTCCAAACTGCACTTCGTTCGATATGTCAACGCCCAGGATACCGATACTCTTACCAATGGCGAACGGAGTGCCCTGGAACTGTGGTGCTACAATGAATGGGGTTTTTTTAGCGGTGAACGCGCATACTTGTGTATTCGAGGGGTTGAACTGCACTAAGTTGAGTCGACCCCAATCTGAGACCCGCTCCAGAGAGTGCTCGACTTCAGACACAAGTCTAGTCCTGCTTTCTTCAATAAGTGTCCGAGAGGCATTTGCACGGCTTGTATAGTGTGCATCCCCCGTGCTGTCATCCGCATAGCAATAAAAATTGGAGTTTTGCTCCAACATTTCATTGATATTCAGAAGAAAAAGCGTGGGAGATAGCACAGAGCCCTGCCCTGCACACCAGCGTTGATAGGTAGTCTGTCTGAGCGTTGACTGTCAACTAAGACCTGTATAAAACGCTCAGACAGAAAGGTGGCTGTCCAGTTGCATAGACTCTCGGGAAGACCGTAAGATGGCAATTTCGCGAGAAGTGCCCTGTGCCAGACCCGGTCAAAGGCCTTAGCAATATCCAGGCTTTCAGCCAATGCCTCCCCACTCTTTTCCAAGGCGTGAGACCAATAGTGCGTGAGATATACTAGGAGATCACCAGCAGATCTACCTTGACGAAAGCCATATTGGCGGTCACTGATCAGCTGATGATCCTCCAGATACTGCAGCAGCTGTGTATTGATCACACGCTCCATGACTTTGCAGAGTAGGGAGGTTATTGCTATGGGCCTGTAGTTGGCCGGGTCACTGCGATCCCCTTTTTTGGGTATCGGGTGCACAAGGGCTGCCTTCCACGCAGACGGTACGTTTCCATGATCGTAAGAAAGCGAGAACAGGCGCGTCAGAACGGGGGTAAGCTCGGGAGCACCACTTCAACACCACTGCAAAGACGGAATCCGGCCCACTCGACTTCTTGACGTCAAGGGATAAGAGCGCTCGCCTGACGTTCTTCTGAGTGAATTTTACGTCAGGCATAGCTTTTACAGCGCGAGATGGTAGGCGCTGTGTTACCCATGTCATCAAGAGTCGAGTTTGAGGCAAAGAGGCTGCCCAGGAGATCGGCTTTCTCTTTTGCCGTGTGGGCTAGGCTATCGTCCATTTTTCGCAGTGGTGGGAAACACGGAATAGATAAATAAAGATGGAAAGGCCTTTGCTTCAATTTAGTATTAGAACCAGTGTCGCCGCTTTTCTCCCACCATGCAATTTCTTACACAAATGTATCACCATCTCGACAATCACCCACACATTAATCCTCAGAGCAGCTATTCGTTTGCGTAAATTTGCATACTAAGATGTAACGCCCGTAGATAATAAACACTCGCACGCACACAACAATATACTCACCGATAAACTAGTCGAAGTGTAGCGAACGCATTACATACTGTACATTGCCAGCGGAGACAGTAATAGCGTTAATTGAGCGAGTGCTTAACGAGCAATGTATTCGCTAGCAGTAACGTTTAAATAATACAGTTTAAGTTCGAATATTCATATTCCTTTGTATATTTATATGTTTTTTACAAGTATTATAACAATAAATGTTATTTGTGACTTACCGATCAAAAGATATACCTCCTCGCTTTATACTTGGGGTCTGACATTTCATATTACATGTTAAAATTGGCACTACATGGTATTTTACCAAGAGATGCGTCGTTCGAAGCAGTCTACACGACACTACGAGCGGCGAACGAATGGTTCTGCCGAACTGTGTGTGTTCACGCATAGTTGTGGCGGGCTTGCCACGCCCACATTACCATTCCATCTTTATTTATCTATTCCGTGGTGGAAAAGATGACCGACAAAAATTCCTTTCGATAACTTTGGCAAGAGACCAATAGGCACGGCTCCCGGGAGGATGCCTCATTAGCTTCTTGCCAACTCTAACGACATGCTTGGACTTTGCTCTGGCTATCCGCAGCTTTGAGGACCTGGAGGCAGCGTTGAGTACTCTCCTTAGGTCGGCGGCATTTGGATCCTTGCAGGCGTGAGCCATAGTCCAGTTCTGTAAGTCTCCTGCTTATGGTTAGAGGCCACAGCACAAGACTTATCGAACCAGGGCTGATACCGTCCGCCAATGGATACAACAGAATGCGGGATGAAACAATCCATACAGTAAATGTGGGCTGAGAGTAGCCTAAACTTTTTCTTTTTTTAACCATTTTTGTTTGTGTTGCGTCGGGAAAGAGGAAGGATGATGTGTAACGCATTGCTCACCCGACGAACAAAGTTGTCGGTGAATTAGACCATCTGCTCTCAAAGGTGGTGCAAATTGCTGGCCTGGGGGACGGAAGGACCCCCGATCCCCCCCGTGCACAGGCGCCTGGCCCCACTCCGGTCTCTTACTCCGGCACGGCGACTGCACACGGGACTTAGCACCTGTTGGCGGGACAGCCTCCCAGGCCAGAGGTTAATAGTGAGGCCTGGGTTCGGGTCCCCTACTGACCGGCGGTCCCCTACTGTCCCCTACTGAACAATACAGTACACATCAGGGAGGGGAAAGAGAAAGGGGGGGGGGGACTGGCTCTCAGGCTCGGAAGCCGAAACACGTCCGCAGACGTTTGGCGGCAGATTACGACCTGAGGGTGGTAGCTTGCCAGGCAGGCCCATTAAGGGACCTTACCACCATGCCGGACACTAGGAAGGATTACGCTGATAGTGTCGACCTAGCAACCATTTGGAACCAAAAACAGTCGCCAGAGCCTTGTCTGTTGATCAGCAGGGTGTACCACGTGCAGGTAAGGTTGACTGTGGCGCCGAGATGGTAAAGGCGCCACTTACACCCCAAAAATAATATATATTATCTATACTAATCTATATACTAATATATAAAGCTGAGGAGTTTGTTTGTTTATTTGCTTGAACGCGCTAATCACAGGAACTAATGGTTCGATTTGAAAAATTCTTTCAGTTTTAGATAGGCCATTTATCGAGGAAGACTTTAGGCTATATAACATCACGCTAAGATGAATAGGAGAGGGTAGTTAACATTGCAACCGCGCGAAGCCGGGGCGGGCCGCTAGTTCATCTTATAAGACGAGAGTGCATAAACATTAATGAAGTGCGTCAAAAATAGTGCATTAATAAAAGCAAAAAGCAGCCGATACAAATCACCTTTGCTACCTGTTTTACGACGACTCTGTATATATGAGCGTAGAAGGCCGCTAGCACCACGCTGGGCGTGACGATGGTGGCGAAGTATAGAAACAGTAGGTAGTTGTAGTCCATGACGTCTACGAAGTAGCAGCCGGTTATGAAGTCAGACGCGTGCCACCCGAACAGTGGTAGGAAACCTACGCCAGCACCGGCAATCCAGCAGACAGATATGATTACTGAAATACAGAAATAAGATACGTTACAGTATTATATTCCTCGACAGAATATGCAGATGTATAATAATACTAGAAATGCCATGAATATTCGGCAACTATTCGGTATTCGGCCTATTCTGCCACTTTTTTATCATTTGGTATTCAGCCGAATACTAGCTATGCTATTACCGAACTGCGGCTGTATACCGAATATTATTAAAGTGGTTTTGTCATTAGCGTTTAATACCTTACTAAGTAGAGAAGACAACAGACGTAATACTTTGCCGTTTTTTATAGATAATGCAACGGAACTACTAGTGCGTGAGTTTGACTCATACTTGACCGGTGTTTTCACGTTCTTGTAATAATAAACCGGCCTATTGTAATTTGTGGGGCACATCACTACTATCGCCGAAGGTGTTAGGTACTTGGTATCTTTTACCTATGAAGAAGAATAAGGGGTTTAAAACCGACACCTCAGCGTTGAGTAGGAGCCTTTAGTTATCATGAGATCACCAAGGCAGTATATCTTTAATCTTAGCATTTTTTAATCTTAAGTTTTTTATATACCTAATGCAGGACGAGGCAGTCTCTTTGTTGTTGAGCAAAAAACACGCCTTTTTTGCTTACTGCTATAACTTTAGAGTGCCTTGAATTAAATAAAAAAGAAGCTCTTTATCTAATACAGACTTTGTTGTCTGAAAATAAGTAGGTGTATACGGTCATGAGCATCGCTCCTAAATTTTTACGATATGTGCGTAAGAATTTAATAAAATTCCATCACCAATATACAAGTGAAGTTATATTATTATAAAAACAATTAGTAGTAGTAAGTAGTATTTTAGAAAACCATTGTTCCATTAAAATCTAGATAAAGCTATTTGTATTGCTTGAGTTTTTATCTATTCTAAAGTACTATGACAATCGTCTTTTGAAATGACCGTGGACTATTTCAGTTACGTATCTACCTACTTACCTTTATTTTACTCAGTTAATTATTAACTCTTATTAAATTATCTTATTTATTTGAATGTTGTCTAGACAATATGGCACCAATGAAATACCTAAAAAGTTACCTCTACCAACTATACGTCCATAAAATAGTACACATGTCTTAATATTTCTGGGTCTCTAAAGCCTGTCAGATCTCAGTCATAGAACAAGGCATTAATGATCCGTTTAATATGGAAACCCGGTCAAGTGCGTGTCGGGCCACGCGCAAGTTTCCGTAGTTTTTAGGTTTGAATAATGTAATGAAAAAATGAAAAATATTTTCTGTTAGTAGGGGAAGATGCTATTTTTAGGGTTCCGTAGTAAACAAGGAACCCTTATAGTTTCGCCATGTTCGTCTGTCTGTCTGTGTGTCTGTCCGTCCGCGGTTTAGCGCAAAAACTATTGGTACTAGAGACTTGAAATTTGGCACAAGTCTACACCTTAATTACGCCTACAAAGTGGTAGAATAAAAACATGAAAAAAAAGTTAGCTAGTTTAATCCTACCGTCCTATCGCAAGGCGCAATAAGGGACTTCATTCAAAGATATTTTTCAGCTTACCAAAATAGTGATGTCAAAATTTTGCTCCTGCCGTTGTTTTATACCTTTGTCTCTATTCATACCAACTTCATAATGATTGCTTACTCATTGTGAGTCTGTGGGTAAAGAACAATCTACATTCATATTATTTACAATGAATGTATGACCCAACAGGAAGAATAGTAGATTAAACATTGCACGCATTCATTTCAAGTTTCAACCGCAATTCATTGAATGAAGGTCATACTCCTAAACGTTTTTTTTTATATATAAACTTATTTTTATATATATAAAAAAAACGTTTGACTGAATTTACACAAAGAATTTGAAAAAAAGAAGGAAAGAAATAAAAAATATTAGGACAATATTCCACACTATAAAAACAATAAAAGAACTGTGATAAAAGTTATATTAAAGAAAAATAAAAAGAACTAAATTGTTAAAATTCCCCAACTCAGCATTGTGCCGGACTACCTACCAACTTACCCCCTTATTCATAAACGTACATTAGATACGTTTTAGCTATAGAATGCTTTGTCTTTGTCAGTTGCATTGTCAAATGTGCAGGATAGAAAAAGACAAAGGAGAGAGTACAGAGAGTACAGAGGTAGTACCTACAACAACTTAGACTCCATGAGTAGCAGCGCATCTGTATTGAAATGTTGTTTTTTATCTAGATATTTATAGGCAACAGTATTCCCTTACTATTAATATGAACTATATACTTGTTTGCCATTTCCTATAGGAACATAACCTAATAAAACTGAAACTTGACATGTCTGTAGGTCATAGAACAACACCGGCCACCGGGGCCACCTGCATGCGGAAGCGGGCTTCAGTTAGCGTTCTCTTTAAGTGCATAGGTGATACCTATTACCTACCTCATAAAAATTGAGGGATCGTTATAGGATTAGTAGAGATACCAAAATTATATTTTTTTTGTTTCATTGTAATCTATTTGTATGTTTGTCCACGCATCACTAGGTCTAACTTAAAAATTGCAATTTATCTTAATTCGCCGCATAGAACCTAAGAAATGAACAATACATTCTACACGCACAAAGCCGGGGCAGATAGGTAGTAAAATAATTTTGTTATAAAAGTTGACTATCGTCAGAGAATATGTGATAATACCAGTAACCATGGCTTCTCTGCCATGGCATAGGTAAATGTCGCATTCTATAGATAACAATTTTTCTACCTGCTCAGAAAAGAGACCGCGTCTTTTGTGAGAACAGGTAGTTCAAAACGTTATCTAGAATGTAACGTTTATCCTTATCCAGTCGACAAGTAGAACCAAGGGCTACGAATATGTAATTACGAATATGTATAACATACAAGAGTGACTTTAGTAGGTACAAAGCACGATAAAAAACGGCACCACGGCTCGTTGCTTGACATTGACAGTTACGTCGTCATAGCAACATAAAACAACACGACATAAAAAATAAGTTTGGCACCAAAGAGGTTAATATATCTATTGAAAAGACAACAAGAACAAACAGTAGGTTCCGTTTTTAAATTGATTTGACGGATATTTAAGGGAGACGTGTCCACACGTCATCTGTGTCTACCAAGGGGAATGTCAGGAGCATGTGCGCATCTGGGTTTTGTTTTTGTATAGGTACCTACCTACTTCATTTTGGCTGCTTAGGCGGAAGTAACGATAGAGTGAGGCATCTTGCGATGAAGAGGAAAAACAACTATTTCTTCTATCTACCTACAAATCTTCTTACATTTACGTCCTCGTGCGAACGCAACCAGTGGCGGTGATTACCAAACTGCGTGATTTTTCCGCGTCATTAAAATGCAAAACACAATATGTTTACCTGCTGCAAAACATAAGCCGTCGCTTGAATCTACGAATAATAAAGTATAGAAGTGTATATAAGCCAAAAAAATGGTTCCACGTAAATATGTAGACACACCGGGGGTGGGCCATAATAAGGCACGACCCGACCAATCGAATGTAAGCATTGTCTTTTTTGAAAGTGTGAGTGTATGGTTTATTTGTGTAAATGGAACCAAAATCGTAGCGATGTTTGTATGAGAGTTACATTTCTATGCATTATAAATTATTATTATTGACGCTAACAAAAATTTACCTAGAAAAATTGTTAGACTAAAAGACCTTTAGACCTACAAACCTTACATAGCACTACCCAAAGGTTGACTGGTAGATAATGCTTTTTAGCATTAAGTCCGCCACATGTACCAATTTGTGCAAGAAAGTTTAAATAAATAAATAAATAGGGCAAACGTCTGTCCACTTTAATTAAAAAGTACAAAAAATTGATATTATAAGGCAAACGTTATGAGAATTTTATGGTTTATGAGGTGACATTGGCAATTTCTCGATTGGTTGGCTGATTTTTATCTTTTAGCGCAAAATGCAGATCGGTCGTCCTTGCTCGCTGTCATAGCACAGCCATAGAATATACCTACCTACCTTCATACCGTAGCACCAGCTAGACTGCTATATGATTCAATAAGACATTCAACGAAGTGAGATTATTCCCGCTTTGCCAAATGGCACTTTGTATCTGCTAGATAAGCAAATTCACTTCACTTGGGGACAAAGAGTTTTGAGTTACAGAATAACCACAGTACAAATACAAATAATAAAATAAATAAAATAAATTAAACAAATAAAATAAATAAAACAAATAAAATAAATAAAATAAAATATGTGTACTGTGGAATAACTCCGAGAGATCCGAGTTATTGCCCCAATAATACTAATTAACAATGAATTAGGTCTGATATGCAATCACTGACAATCAAAATGCTAATAGGTAATAGGTACATGACCGTATATCGAAAATAGATCGTTTTGTCAAATTCAATTACGAAAAATTTGTAATAATTGCTAACCTTCGAATTGTCTATCACGTTGTTACTTTTTATTTCAATAAATAAGTAGCTATTGTAGTTACAATATTTGTACTACACAGAGTAGATTTAATAGAATAACAAATTATGTGACTTACTCAGTTGGTACCTACCTAGTCCAGTGGTAGCAGGGCACTAGTGCTACACTGGGATCCTAGGTTCGATTCCCGGGTCGGGGGCCAATGGTGTAAACCCCTTTGTCTCTGGTTGTATTGAGATTTTTCCATTTTCTGGAAGATTTCCAGTACCTCGGAGTTTGATAATGTGCCCGGAGATGTCAACAGGCTCGCCACTAAAACGTAACCGAAAAATCGTGGGTATTAGCATGTGTGCTTGAATGCATGCAATTACCTTTGCCTATCCCTTCGGGTATTACTGGCGTGATCTTGGGTAACTAATATGTTTTAGCACTTAGCAAAAAGTAGCAAGTCGCTATAAAATACAGTAAGAATAAATTGAAACAAGAATTCAATAAAGACTTGCAACGTGACGTGATCGCATATCACTCATGTTTTATGGCTTCCATGGAAGCAGTTTGTAAATCACAGTCATTTATTTATATCTTCATGATGAATATAACATGTAAACTTATATACCTACATATATAAATATATACTTGCACAGTAATTCTGTCAAAGGTCTCGTTCTTTTAACGTAGGTATTCACTAATTATGGGTATAGGTACAAGGATTGTAAAAAAGAGGACAAGAACCTAATTAATTACTACGTATCTTCAGATAAATATTCTGATGTTTTGTCAATTAAAGCACCGAATATACAATAAAGGCTCCTCCACTCAGACGACCGTACACACACCTGCGATAATAACATTAGTACTTGTAGGACGTTTGGTTTAGAAATATCGGACGATAAAAACGCAGCCGTGTGCAAGGAATGTAAAAGGAATCGGGACGCATTATCGCAATACCGCATGCGATATTATCGACCTATATAACGCGCCTGTGTGGGGGAGCCTTAACTCAGCCACAGTATAGACACAACTGTGACTCAGCCCTTGTGTTTTTGACGCATAATTAAAACATCGCCATCATAATTTCTGCCCAAAAGACGTCCATTGTTGCACATAGCCCCCATATTGTTATGCCATAATCACTATTGGCAATATTGGCATGCGGGTTCGCAGTGGCGATAGTTTTGTCGCCAGACCCAAGATTGCCCACCCCGCTTTGTTGCACTTACTAGACACTTCCCAGTCCTCATAAAGCGTGGTTAAAGTAGGTACCTATAGTTTAACGTCTAAAAACAAATAAAAATATATCTTCAGCTATACATATATTAAGAACACAGAATAGATAAATTAAGAAGTATAAAGATAGACCATAGATGAAATTACTAAACTTAAGAGTCAGTTGACATGTTCGTAGAATTTTTATTTTAAAGAAAAATGGAAAGAAAAATTTGACTTCAGGCGAGACTCGAACTCGCGACCTACTGGGAATCTAGTCCAGCCGCTCTTCCAATTGAGCTACTGAAGTCCTGCCCGATTTGTCAAATCTTTCCTTCACATTTATTGCCTTGCTTTATGGTAGCAGTAGCGCCATCTATTACCAACTATGCTAGTTAGGCAACCGATATAATAGACTTTTCAATTTATTGAATATCGTAAAGAAGTCGCTTTTACCCTAAAAATATATTTCACAAGCATGTGATAATGCGAAATAATATAAAAACAATTATGTTCGTAGAAGTCTATGGACCGCATCATGCAACATCGACATAAACATCTTGCCGAATAACTAGTAATGTGTAATAGTTGTCGTGAAAGCACTACGGGAGGTACCTACACCTATTAGTTGATAAACATATTTCCCTGACCGCAGAGGAAATCCAACCTACTAAGTCACCTAGTAATATTGTTCATTAATTGCACTGTTATCTGTGTTGATTCATTCATTCACTCATGCACGTTTTGTAGGTAGGTATTTTTTAAATCATTTTATCGATCGTCGACTCCCTGAATATTTGTTTGAATCTGTTACTGACAACATACAGGACCGGCAACCGCGACAACCGCCCCGGACTTCCACAAAAAGAAGGACCCCACAATAGAAGTAAGTAGGTACAAACCGTACCGTTTCCCATATTACAGGACTTATCCAGTAGTAATTTTGTGAATATACATAGGTATCATGACATAATATATATATGTAGCTCCTGCAGAAAGCATCTTATCTTATAGACTCAGTAGCTATGGTCGCACATTCCACCGTATCTGCATAAAATATACAATTTGACGACGAATATTGCAATCAATTGTTCCTAAAAAAATTAATCTCGATTTGAAAATTATAATGAGGTGATGACCTATTCAAATTTTATAGAACTCTTCCTATCTATGAAAAAATATGGTTCTAACAATAAATAAGTATTTTAATTAGATAATCATAGTAACTCAAAATATTTTGATAACGTACTTAATTGTTAATGTAAAATTTTACAAAATGGTTAGCAAATATTTTAGTACAACCGAAACTTAGTATTTAGACCCGACAAATAGCCAAACCAAAATTGTACACAAAAAGTGCCAAAAATTACTAAGTTTCTACCTACCTATAGCAAAAAAACGAGCGAGATTACATTTTGCCAAGCTTCATACCGCTATCGGAGATCTTAAAATATTTGCTTTTATGCATTTTTTTATATAGGTATTATTTTTGGTACCGATAACAAAACAAAGTTTATCCAATTTGGTGCATTAGTTTGGAGGTTATGCGCGTACAAACACTTCGGTGATTCATTTTTATTTTATGTTTCAAAATTGATTCACAATTCTGACTACCTACTTGAGTGTAGTGTGTACCTGCCATTGTTTCTACTTACACACATATGTACCTACAATACCTACATGGTCATATGTATTTGTTCAGGTGTACTTATTCCAATAAATAGCCATTATTCACACGTTTCAACAAATTATTGTAGACGTCATGTAGGTAGTTGATTGAAAAATAAATAATTACGGGTGATGGAATGCGAGCGGGTTGGCAATAGGCACCACAAGTAGTATAATAAATCTATGGGCACCACCGCATGATATACCTACCTTATGTGTTTGCCACCTTTAGCACTACACCGGCGATAATATAGGTAGTATGGATCGGTCTCATAATTTCTAGCACAGTGTAGAAAATTCTTAGGCTTCAGGACTGGCAATGCGTTTGTTTTTAGAGCTTAGGCTACAGTATTTTACTTACCATCAATGTAAACTGTATGCGTGTCTGCCGCTTCATGGCATAAGGGTAGCTGTCAGAAAATATCTAATATCACCTCAGTGGGTAAGTCTACGAAAGTTCACGGAAGCTAAAGAGCCTAGTACCTATAAGATCTCTGAAAAACGACCACTATATCGATTTTTTTTATGCTATGGAAGTGGCAAACAAACATGGCGTTCACATTGATGTTAAGTGATGACTGCAGCCTATAGACACCCACACAAAGACCAAGGTCAAAACGTAGATGCGTTACCACTCCTAATAGGCCTAAGGTGTTATGCCTCCGTGCCGAAAATTATAGGGCCGTACATTATCACTAGACCGGAACACTACCATTTAGCGGCAAGTTTATAGGCAATGCGGTGGTGCCTACGCCCGCGAGCTCCGTCACTGGAGCTCTACCACCAGTAAAAAAATTATTAAAAAACATTAATCTCGGAAAATGTTGTTATGCCTACTTCCTCTCTTGTAATATTGTTCGTTATTTGTAGACATTTTACGATTATTTATTACCTACCTATTTAATAACACCTTTGTAATTGTGTTACAGCGCGCGTCCAAAGTAGTTAGGTAATTAAATAAACGTGAAATAAACCTGTAAAATTTGTACTGCGAAAACCAGTAAAACAGTTATCATGGCAAATGGAGAACGCGAATGATTCATGTTTCAAATTAGACAAACCATTTTCAGTTTACCCAGTAAAACCTCACATAGATAATATGAATAATAACTGTGTCTTCGCTTATTGTCATAAAGTTTTCTATTATAAAAGCATGAAGTGGAGTCCGTAAGTACTTTTGCGGTAGCAACAATGTCAAATTTTATCAGATATTACCTATTATGTACATGTTACAGCCAACTAGCTTAATTCAATGAATATCCTAGCCTCGTAATTAAACCATGCCGTTCAACAAGCTGCTTGATTGATATACCTACCAAACAGTATGGGAGTCCAAGAGGGGACTCTGGTACCAAATCTGAATTGTCTAAAATACAGGAGCGCACACATCGAAATGCAACAAGTCAAAAATAAAAAAAAATCCGCCGCAAAAGTATTTAATACTTCCAAATCTTCAGAAATTTGTACGAAATAAAAAAATACGTTCCAATCTCGATACTGAGTAATCAGAAAAATATTCGCACTGCACGAATAATTGATCCATAGACATAGTCGAGTATTTCACTTTTTTATCCAACTCCTAACATCTAATATTCCATAATTTTTTGACATGGATAATACCACGGAACAGATTATCTATTCTGTGGATAATACCCTGACACATGCGGAACGTCGAACACAGCAATATTGAATTTATTTAAATATGATTGCATGAGAATTCTTCGCTCCCTGCATTATAAAACCAATGATTCCGGTATGAAAGTTCCGATAGAACTTCGTTGATATAAGAATGAAACAATGTGTAAACAAATTAAGAATTAGTTTTAGTTGCTTATATAACAGAGTCGAATAAGGATAGTTTTTCGATGTAATTCTGTTCTATATACACTTACTAGAACAGCCCAAGAATGTTTTCAATAAATTCATCCATGTTGAAAAATAAATTAACCCATAACTCAATAAATGCAGTGTTAAGTATAACGTATTAAGTAGGTAATTTTAAAGCACTAGAAGAAAGCCTTAGCAGATTTAATAGAAATCTCATAGGTATCTGAACCATTCACTTTATAGAAGGGCCGATTTTCGTGGCAATCTTTGGAAAAAAAAGGCTGTCCAGCAATTGACTTTGTTTGACAGTCACGGCTTAAAAAAACAGATTTAAAATGAAAAAGGTTAGTACACTCATTTAGATTAACACATTCAAATATTACATATGTCAATTGATGGTAGGTATTATTCCCTGAATCTGGTGATTGGAGACCGTCATAATAACAATTACTTAGTACCTACATAATAATATATAGAAAAGTGATGTAAACCAACCGAGCACGCAAGTGCTCGGTTGGTTTACATCACTTTTCTTACGGTGTTATTTAATTTATTATTACTTTTTTTTAGATAATATAGATAAACTAGGTAGGTACGTAAGATAAGATACGATACAACAATGGGTAGGTAATATTGGTTAACTATAATTTTACTCCTTCCAAACAATACGTCATTAAATCAACGTCACAAAGTCACAATAGGTAAAAGTATGTCATATCTTGTTAGTTCTGTACCTATAGAAAGAAGCCTTACTAACAATTATTATTCGTCATAAGGATAATGGTACGAGCCCTGATTGCCCCTGACTCATTGCACTGTGTATAAACCTTGTAAAAACCTGAACCTGAATGCAGCTGAGTTGATATAGTCAAGGAACTCTCCGGTTTATCAAAATCAATCAAATATAGCGTTTATTACAATCCAATAAAGTGCCTTTGTGTAATATCAGACTTTTCCATGATAGTACTTACGAGCGATCACGGAAAGATATCAGCATTCATACCGGCTTTCACAACGTGTTTACCGGAAAACAAGAATATGCACATTGGCAATGAATTAACTGCCAATTGCTGTTTAAAAACGATAAGTTTGACCATTCTAGTTGTTGTTCATGATGATAACTTTATATTTATTAAAAACCATCTGATCCGGTGAATTCGTCAGAGATTTTTATATATTTTCTATGATTCATTTAAAATATTTCTTTATCTTGCAAAAGTGATAATATTCTGACAATAAAATAAAGATTTATCCAATTTGGTGCAGCCGTTTGGATATTATGCACATTCAAACATTTAGTTTATTAATTTTCATTTATACGTGTATACCTACCTACCTATAAAATTATGTTTACGTTTGGATATTATGCACATTCAAACATTTAGTTTATTAATTTTCATTTATACGTGTATACCTACCTACCTATAAAATTATGTTTACGTAAATTAGGATCTTTGCTTGGACAAAAAATATCATGAGGATACAGTTACGGTAATTTTTTTGAAAAAAAAATCCGACTCGGTCTATTTTTACCACAAAGTAGGTAGTTTGAGATTTCTACCAATGAAAAAAAAATGTCAGTGGTCAACTACGTAGTATTATTACATATTCTCTGACAACGCGAAACAAAACAAACAATTTTTTTTTTAATGTAATAAAAGTGCCAAACAAGCATGCAGTTAACATTGATGTTAAGTTATGACTGCAGCCTATAGACACCCACACAATGACCAGAGTTCAAAATGCAGATGCGCTGCCACTCCTGAGGCATTAGGTGATATGCCTCTGTGCCTGAAATTACAGGGCCGTACATTACCACCTGACCGGAACACGATAGTGCTGATGATAGAGATGATAGAGCTACCATTTAGCGGCAAGTATATTAGGTAATGCGGTGGTGCCTACGCCCGCGAGCTCCGTCACTGGAGCTCTACCACCAGTAGGAAATAACAATGTCATTCAAATTAACTTCGCTTTTTTATTCAGAGAAAGGGTATAAAAGTATTACCTTTTGGTTTTTGTCAGCCGGTAGGTAAATAACATAAAAAGAGCATTTCGGGTCTCTTTTATAAATTACATATGATGGCTATTTAAGCATCGATAGGTTGAAAAAATATACCAACTGAATTGAGAACGTTTTCCTTAAACATTAATTCTTCGAATGAGCACAACTGATTGCGATGACAAATATTGCATGATTTATCTCGGTCTCATTACTTTGTGACTAGTCATTACAACGTCAGTTTAGTTGTTTTACGGGCCCTCTATAAAATACGTCACGGTAAAATATATAAGTTTTTTTAGTTCGGTGAGCAGATTCTACTAATAGGTTAAGATCCCACTGCAGAATCATTTCGTTCATTCAGGTGTGCTACAAACCTATTTACGCAATATCTATAAAGACTGAAAAATCACGTCTGCCGTTGCGCACTTGGCCGCCTCTACGTATTTTCGTTCCGCCCCGATAACTTTTTACGTCCGTGACGTACATGTATTATTTATAGATAAGGTTGGGGAAAAAGTTTCTTCGCATTTTTTAAGATAATTCAAATCATTTTTTAATATAGTTTATTTAAATTTAACTAAAGTATGTATGTACCATTTTGTTCGATAACCTTTTGCCATCTTGTAGGTCAAGGGACATGATCCCATTGCTATAAAAATTTTGGAACTTCTCATCAAAATACCGCGACAAGTGGATTTGGCAGTCCTCTCGTGATGTTAACCTAACATTGCATAAAGAATTCTGAAGAGACCGAAACAGGTGGAAATCTGAAGATGCAAGGTCAGGACTATACGGCGGATGCATTAACACCTCCCAGCCAAACTCTCTTAATTTTTGCTGAGTGGCTATAGATGTGTGAGGTCTAGCGTTATCATGATGAAACACCACACCCCTTCTGTTGATCAATTCCGGCCGCTTTCTCTCAACTTCTTGCTATAATCTTATCAGTTGTTCGCAGTAGAGTTCAAAATCGATAGTCCTGCCTGGTGGTAATAGCTCATAATGAATACCCTTCCAATCCCACCACACACACAACATCACCATAGAAGCTATGCAATAGCTTAATAAAGTTCCAAGACTTGTTATTGATAAAACTTGTTGCAATTGCAGTCTTTTGATTTTTTCCGTGATATGTGTTTATGTGTTTTGCTTTTACATGTTTCATGACAGTGCAAACGCGATACGATACATTGTCAAGAATCAGAGATTTGAAAATGTTTTTATGTGAATGTTTCCTCAATGCAAACTCACGGTAAGGGTAACAGTAAAACATGTTTCTATATTAATTTAAGCAACATTTTAATATCATAAACAAATACTAAATTATATTATCACAAAATACTTTTAAGACCATCTGGTTTAAACAGACTATTCATACTTAAATCAGATCCAAACTAAAATAGGTACTCCTGGACGAAAATGATTACCTAAATGGAAAGTGATATTTTTCCATATTCTCTTACACTTACAAAATGGAACCCATACTTTTCAGATATCCCTATTCTTGTTCACATTGATCACTTAAATAAATCTTTTATAGGTATGTTTACATCATAAAAATAAGAACATAAACTAGGGTCCAAGTTCAGGATTTCACATACCTAATCCGAAAAAAACTAGTCGGGCGTTTTGCCACTGGTTGAAAATATCTTTCCAATATACGTGAAAGTAACTCTTCATATAATTTTGGTGTTTGGTAGGTAAGTTCCAAAATTATACAGACTAAAACATTGATAAATATCAAAGAAGAATAGGTAAACGTGGATGAGTCTAGTTTGGAAGAGAAATTGAAACGTACCTATAATGTATTTTTTACGTTACGAAAGTACGGAAAAAAATACGGAATCGATAGGTACTTTCAATGTAATGTAGGTACTATAATTAAAAAAGAAGCCTAAGTAGTATAGGAGCCTATTGTCGGAGCTCGAGGGTGTAGGCACCACCGCATTACCTAATCTATCTGCCTCCAATGGTAGTGTTCATCACTACCGTGTTCCAGTTAGATGGTACCTAGTGTATGGCCCCGTAATAAATATCACAGAGACATAACACCTAACACCTCAAGGGTGTCAATACTACATAAAAAAAATAAGTACGGCAAAGCAAATAGGTAGGCTCTTAATGTTTTGACCCAAAGGATTGCGAAAAATGCAACCCTCAACAAAATGGCAGCAGCAAATGCCGGTATTGTGATGTTTTTTTTTTACTTTAATCACAGCGACACGGTTTCATTACAACAAATGTTAGAGTGACATCATTGTTATCCTACCTATTGTCATATCTATTGTAAATGGTCTGTAAACCCAATAGTTAACAGTCTGACTTGTCGAAATTGTTTGAATAGTGTTTATAAATATTAAATTCGATATTTTTTCTCATCTCGGCACATTTTAAAATTAAAGGTACCTCCCCCTAAATTCTAAATCTAATTTACATTTGGCAAACCAAAATTGAGCAGCCAAAGAACAAAGACATTGCCGCGATTAGGTATTTAGGATTTTACAATCCTATACTCTTTTACATCCGTTCATCTTAACAATTTTAGTACCTATACATATAAAAATGATCTACATGTATCCTAGTTTTGTGTTTACAAAAGTGCTGCGTACTTGCGTAGATAACAATCCAAATAATCGTGATCTCAAACATAGACTAAAAATAACCTAATACAAAACAAATGCAACAAGCACAGCCGTCAACACTGTGAATGCCGGTATATTCCGAGGCGCAGAATTTTTGCGAAGGGACTTATCGGCGTATGTTTGTAACAAGCCGCACGGCACGCTTCGCTTCATGTTCGATGTGGACGAATGCCTTATCACATAACACTGCATTCCGGGCGTCACTTCGATCGGCTTGCCTTTCACATCCAGAGCGTTCGTTACTGTTGTTGTATTGGTCGTTGTGACCGTAGTCGAAGACGTCATCGTATTATCAGTGTTGTTCGCTGGGGCTGTTACGTTCGCTGCTGTCGTATTCGTATCTGTAGTATTCACCGGAACTAATGTACCGTTGGGCAGCATTTGGTACAATGTTGGAGCAACCGTCGTTTCCGTGGGGCTCGCATTCGGATTCGTGCCATTTACCACTGTAACATTGGTCACGGATGTTGTAATCGTTGTCGTGTTGGTGCCCCCTTGCGTTTTGGCTTCCTCTTGGAATATGAAACTGGTTATCAGTTCACAGTTAATTCTAGTTTCCTCATAGTCACCATTGTCTTTCTTCACACCGAATTTGCAGACCTCACCCGGTTGTGGTTTATAGTTAGAGTGGCTCTTGCTCAGCGCATATGCACCACCGGCGACTGCACCGAGATTGAGAAGAGCCAAACCGGCTAACAGTGTTCCGTATTTGCTGCCAGAGTCTTTGTACTGGTACACGTAAGTTGGAGGGGTACCTCTGTACACCGGGTATGATACTGGAGCTCCTCCGTAAGTAGGTGTGTACCTTATTTGCTGGGGTGGATTGTAGTTGTAGTGGTGGTGAATATGAGTCGTGGTTTGACCAGTATTGGATGGCGAGTTACCAGATAGTCCCTTGTTGCCCGGATAGCCATGACTGCCGGAGTGGCTGTTGGACGGATACCCTGAGCTGCCCGATGAAGGGTACCCGTGGCTACCACCCGATGATGGATACCCATGACTGTTTCCAGATAAACCGCCGGACGAAGGATACCCGTGACTGCCTCCCGAAGATGGGTAACCGTGACCGCCACCGGACAAACCACCAGAACTAGGATACGAATGACTGCCACCGCCCGAAAGGCCACCTGATTTTGGGTAACTATGTCTACCACCTCCGTAAGTTCGTTTACCACTTATCGGTTGTATAACAGATAGCGCTAGAAGAGCGCATAATAGCGCACACAAATAACGATGCATTTCACTACACAGTTTTCACTTCGATATAAATAGAACACGCGTCTTGCGCATACACTCGTGCGCTGCGGACTGAAGTAAGCTGCGAGAATCAGTCAACCGTTTAGTGGTCTTCCATTCTTTACGTTTGCATCACATTTCACATTTGTGGGGTGGCCGTGCCAAAAAATTAAAATCTACCTATAATACGGGCCAAAACGTAACTGGCGAATCGTGGGTGTTTGCATGTATGCTTGAATGCAATTCTCGTCTCTTTAAATGTTAATCCGATTGTCATACTGGCTGATAAAATAGTGAGTTAGATTATCGCTATAGCTCTCAAAGGAGGTAAATCACAAAATAAGTGCTAATAGGAGTTTTCCATTTCAAAAAATGAATTTATCGCCTGAATGAATATATATATAATATGTCGCCTATAACATGGAACGCTAAAAAGTGTAGGTAGGTAGGTACCTGATGAATCGAAGATGTTGAATGTGTGGTGTAATTCGCTCTGCTTACCTCATGAGGAAATACAGGCGTTAAGTCATAAAAAAAATATTATGTACCAAGTCTCGTTTTCTATCACATATCGACTTAGTGTTATTTTTGGGACACACGTCATTTTTGGATTGTACTTTTAGCAACAGATGAATCAATTTTCCAAAAAAAAAGAAGATTAAAGTGTAGGTACCTATATTTGAATTGTTTGGCTAGCTCATTTATCATACCTATAATAAATAAATATTTATTTTAATTGAATTTTTATTTCATTTGTGAGAAATCTTTAGCTTTATTTCCCTCCCCCTTCCCCTCCCCAAGCTGATTTTGAGACACGGCTCCTCTAAAGCACGCTACACCACTGATTACAAGCTAAAAGTTGTGTTGTCATGTTTAAAAAAATATTAATTAACAAATTATCTCAAGAACGAAAGTTAGTGAATTAGATACTTAACATAGCCTAATTTTGCAACTTTTCGCTCCCAACTTTCACCTACTTTATATTTTATAAACTGGCAACACACAGAGGCCTTTGTGTGTAAAGTAAACGCAAAATTACAATGTTACTATGACTTGCAACTTGTCTGTGTGCGTGAAGGCGTGAACCTGTTTCATTCTAATGACCTTGGTATCTTGTAAATTATGGTAAGTTTTATACATCGAAAGTATGCATTCAATTCCAGACTCACACATAAATAGTCTATGCTGATTTGGTAGTGACACAGACCAATCAGCCTATAATCGATGGATAGTGACAACAGCGTACAGCGCTACCTGCAGGTATATTTGAGAAAATATACCATAACTACCGACACCTAGCGGGCAGGAATTCAAAAGATTAATTTGAAGTCAATATCTTGTATACATACGTTTATCTTGCTCCCAGTGAGAAAGAACGTCTCTTTTTAACCGACTTCAAAAAAGGAGGAAGTTCTATGTTCAACTGTATGTATTTTTTTTTATGTAGGTATATTCACCAATTACTCCGTTAATAGCAAGCTCGCAATCCGCACCCTTCGTTGTTAGGTTTTTTTTTTAATTTTCTGACAGTACAATTAAAATTATATTCCTAGTAAGATAGTAATGAATTGCTATGTGCCGGAATATAAATATATTCCTAGGAATATAACAATATTACGGCTTTACCTATCGTTCTGCAACACACCCTCTCAAACACCGTTCTAGAAGCTCTATCACTAGTATATACTAGAGGTCGTGTACCTACGTGACTCGTTACACTTATTATTTTTTAAAGATATATAAATGATATTATGTACTGCGTAGCACATACACACCGATAGGAAATTTACTGTTGATAGCGTAATAATCGGTGGACCTTGTGCAGCAGCGAATATACTTGACCCAAAGCAAAAATGAATGGTTACTTCTTATAGATAACATAATTTGATAATGGTTTTCAGGGTGCCGTACCCAAATTGTAAAAAGGGGACTCTGTTACTAAGACTCCGATGTCCGTCCGTCTGTCCGTCTGTCTGTCTGTCACCAGGTTGCATCTCATGAACCGTGATAGCTAGACAGGTGAGTTTTTTGTGTTAATGATGTATTTCTGTTGTCAAGGAATACTAAAAACAGCATAAAATAAATATTTGAGGGGGACGCCCATGCAACATACGTGATTTTTGCTCAATATTTATAAATGTAACATGTAGTTGCTTGAAATATTCACAAAATATTAAGAAATGTAAATTATTATCATAAAGGAGAGGGCATCCATACGAAAAAATTAAAAACTTATTGCCGTTTGCCTTTGCGTTATTGCCTATTGGACCAAATTCCTTCTACTTTCGGAGCAAATGAGTGTCAGAAGGACTGACAAACAGACGCACAAGTGATCTTATCGTTTTTTCCTTTCGTCGACGTACGGAACCGTAAAAACAACTCAACTAGAACTCAACTTGAAAAACAAGACCTATGACTAATGACCTTGTTTTTTTTTTTAACGTTAAAATGAAGTTTGCTGTGCATTGAGAAGTCTCTTCTTGCAAAACCGACATTGTAAATTATGGATAAGGATCATTAGATTATCATATTAAACAGAACGCTTTTTTATCGCCATTGAAACGATATTCCTACTAGTAATATTATTGTAGCTATATTTATGCTATAGTACAACCCACATCTCTATATTTTATGTTAGCAGCATACGAATTGGAACATATTTCTTTAATGAATTGTTACTGATCTTTACATCTTGTAAGTATGAAATATATAAGCTTCAAAACTATAAAAATCAATAATAAAACAGATGGAAAGAAGTAGTTTACATAATTTACTAAATAAGTAAATTTATTTTTTATTAACTAAATTATAAATGCAAATTCCAATGAGAATCATAGTATTCATGAAAACAATATTTAAACATTTTAAAATCAACCTGATCACAGTGATTTGTTTGGATTCAGTTTTGGTGGAAGGGTGATTTTAAAAATCTACCTAATAATAATAATAATCCGTAAATATAACTGTCTTTTTTTTCAATAAGTAAGCTCTTGAAAATCTAATAAAATAATAAATGATCTTCAAGTCGTGTGATATGTTATCGTTGTCTTACTTTACGAAATTAAGATAACCCCAAGCATTTATGACGACGTTTTGTAATTTATAATGATAAGTACATAAAACATATGTCGTCTAAATTTAAGGATAATTCGAATCAATTTACATTTATTTTAAATCTCTAATAGGTAAACAACACTGCGACTTCATACATTAAATACAATAAATATATAATATAATAAAATGATAAAGTAATGTCTGTCCTTTAGTGTACAAAAAAGAATATTGTATTGTATTACTAAATTACATTCCACACATAATTCGAATTATTCTCTGAATTCGTTGACATAGGTAACCTATATATCGGATTACAGCAACGCAGTCTATCTACTCTTAATTAATTACATTATTTTATTATAAACATATCACACGGCAATAAACATTGACATCCACCACGGTGGGCTGGACAGCCATGACTTTAATTTACTTCTTGAAGGCATAAGGCCATTATCCGTTTTAGGTTCTGGCATTTTGGCATGTTGCATTAAAACTTTACAATCCACGTTATTTCTTGTGAGTGTTTTCTTAGTCAATATCTCTACTACACATTCCATATTATTTGAATGAACAGGAGGGCCTTTGACTTCCAGCGGATCCGTGGCTGATTCAGAAACGGTACAAGTGGTTGAATTAATTACTGTCGTTGAGATCACTGGAGATGATGTGGTCGACAAGGGTGTCAATGTCGTCGATAACAATGTATCATTCAATTTCGTGATCGTTTCATTAGTATTAGAGCTGTTAGCAGATAGTGTACCGTTCAATGTCAATACAGTTGATGCAGAATTCAAATTAATTGTCTGTGTACTCACTGCTAGGGTATTATTTGATGTATCTGATCCTAAAGTGGTATTTGAATCAGTTTTCACAGTTGTCGTATTCAGTGGAGTCACTGCTAGGGTATTATTTGATGTAACTGATCCTAAAGTGGTGTTTGAATCAGTTTTCACAGTTGTCGTGTTTTCTGACACAATTGGCAAAGTAGTGTTCATGGGTAACGTGGAAGTCGATGAATTTTGAGGCATTGTATTTACAGTAGTTATGTTCAAATTTGACTTAGGCAGAGTTTCATTAGCCTTGACGTTGTGGCTGCTTTCTGTGTGTTCCATATTATTTTTCACCGTCGACGTTTGAGTGTTATTTAACACAGTTGTGTTCGTTACACAAACTGTTGTCTTTACACTATTGGATGAAGAATTAGATTTTTCACTAAAGGTTGACACTATGGCGCACGGAATTTTCAGCACTTCCAATTTGTTATTTTCTTTTATTCTCAACGAACATGTCGCTTCCTCTTGTGGTGTGCTGCCTGGAACATAACTGCTTGTCGAGGAATAAGATCTTCGCCTATAATAGTCATCAAAGTAATAATGATCATGATGGTTACCGTACGATCGTCCCATATTATATAGAGTTAAACCAGTAAGCAAATCTCCGTAACGACTTCCTGAATTTCTGTATTCAGTCACATATACATACTGTGGAGAGCTGTAATAGTTTGGTGGATTGTAATACGGTCCATTAGATTGATAAGATCCACTGCCGCGACCATACCCTTGGTTATGATGAACAGGTCCATATCCACTATTTGTATTATAAGTATTGCTTGGACGATACGAATTATCAGATGGCCTATAACTATTACCACTTGAACCACTTGACGACCCATAATATGGCTTTTGAGTTACTGTTCCAGAGTTTCCAAAAGATGAAGGGTAGTTATGTGAGCCAGAACTTCCTGATCCAGATAAACCAGTTGACGATGAAGGGTAGGTTGGTTTACCTGAGTTTGACCCTGACAAACCCGTAGACAGGGGGTAATTACTACTCGAACCTGATCCAGATAAACCCGAAGATGATGAAGGATACGTAGATTTTCCTGAGCCAGAACCAGATAGACCCGTTGACCAAGGATACAGACTGCTTGATCCCGACCCGGATAAACCAGAAGATGATGAAGGGTAAGTTGGATTTCTTGAGTTTGAGTTTGATCCTGATAATCCTGTAGACCAAGGATAACTGCTGCTTGAGCCTGATCCAGATAAACCGGAAGATGATGAGGGGTAAGTTGGTTTGCTTGAACCAGATCCAGACAGTCCACTAGACCATGGATATTTGCTGCCCGATGACGACGAAGATGAAGATCCAGACGAAGATGAAGACCACCAGCTTGATCCCGATCCAGACGATCCCGAAGAAGAAGAATGAGATGGTTTGCTGCTTCCCCAGCTGAATGAAGATTTTCCACTAGAGCTACTGGAGCTAGACCCTCTTCCCCAACCACCGCCACTTCTACTCCGACCACCACTTGAAGTTCTTCTACATTGTATAAAGTTCGTTGATAAACACAAAAACACGAGGCACAACAGCAATTTTCTGTTGGCCATTTTGCGTTCGGACGCAACCGCGCTCCAATCAAGTCTGTTTATATTTAGAACAGAAATCAGTTAATGGACGTTATGTCTTACGTCAGTATATGTTCGTGGAAGATCGTACTAATGCCCTCTCGCTCGTTTATGACAATTATTGATAAGGAAGGATCAGAGGTTAAATAATACGCACTAGAATAACAAGTGAATTGTATTTTCCTTAAAATATTATGGAATTTGAGATTTGCTTTGCAACATGTATAATCATAATCTTCTTTATCTCTTCTCTTCTCTCTCAGTATACTCGTATATAATTTACGTGTCTCGGTGTTTGTTCTCGATGGACTCCTAAACTGCTTAACCGATTTTAATCTTTGTACACTGTGTGCAGTTTAATCTCACTTGAAAGATAGGATAGCTTACATGTCAATTTATAGCCGCAATATTATGTTATTACCTAAATTGCACCTCAGCAATATATATATATATATATATGTTAATTGGCAACCCGAATGCCTTACCCCTGCCCGTGCTTATTTATTTGCCCCGTCTACGCCGCGCCAGTCGCTTACCAAATGTCGAGTAGCTTTTTTTATGTAATTAATGTGGCAAACAAGCATGCAGTTCACATTGATGTCATGTGATGACTGCAGCCTATACATAGACACCCACACAAATACCAAGGTCAAAATGCAGATGCGTTACCACTCCTGAGGCCTAAGGTGTTATGCCTCTGTGCCGGAAATTACAGGGCCGTACATTACCACCTGACCGGAACACGATAGTGCCGAACACTACCATTTAGCAGCGAGTATATTAGGTAATGCGGTGGTGCCTACGCCCGCGAGCTCCGTCACTGGAGCTCTACCACCAGTAAAACTCATCTAATATCATGCTTTTACATAAATTGCGCGATAAACCTACACTCTACAGCCGGACAAAGGCTTCCTCAGAGACAACTAGTGTTGCGCGTCATTTGGAGAGATATGCCAACGCCACGCCATGCTTGGCAGACAAATCAGTCGTGCTCCACCCGTGGTACACGCCAGAGTGAACGGAAAGATTAAAATTAAGGATATACATTTTTTATTTGTCTTCAAACTAAAATATCGGGTTTTTATTTCACAATACATTAGATTTATTCAAAAAAAAAAAAATCAAAAAAAAATAATTGTACTACGTACTCGTACATACTCGTGTAATCCGAACGCTCCATGAATCCGAACGGGGAATACATTTTCGGAGTTCGTATTAAAGTTATGTTAGGTAAATGTTTAGCAACTTCAGAATATGACATCTACGCTTTGGTGCGCGCGCATCTAAAAAAATCACTCTCATCAGTTTTTCCAATTGCGCCAAAAGAAGTGTAACTTCAAAATTATTATAATACGGAATATTATTGCTCTAGGTATATTACAACAAAAAATTCCTCACCATAGATTTAGTTTAAAGGATGGCCCACCTGCCCTAACTAAATAGACAATCTCCTTCCCGTTAAATGCACGAAGACTATTATATCGGCAATTTTCCCGAGCCTTTTCGCATATCAGAATTTTTGGAAGGGATCCTGGTTATAGCTTAATTTCACTGTATTTATATAGTCTTAACACTGCTGAAACCTTGATTATACTATCAGATTATACGTTCATGAAGAAGTTTTAAAGGAAATGTGTAGACTTATAGCTTTTATGTCGATAAATACAGTCCTAACGAGTATGTTATTTCACGTAATTAAGGTGACAAACAAGCATGCAGTTCACATTGATGTTAAGTGATGACTGCAGCCTATGGACACCCACAAAGACCAGAGTTCACAATGCAGATGCGTTGCCACCCCTGAGACCTTAGATATTATGTCTCTGTGATAGTTATTACGGGGTCATACATTATCATCTAACCGGAACAAGATAGTGCCGAACAGCGGTGGTGCCTACGCCCTCGAGCTTCTACACTGAAACTCTACCACCAGTAATTTCAATGGCATTGTTTTTCTATGTACTTACTATGAATACTAGTTTAATTACTAATTGAATTGTTTGGTCAAAAACACTTTTGAAATCAAACATTTCATTGGTAGAGTGTTCCGGTGAGGTGGTAATGTAGGTCCCTATAATTTCTGACATGGAGTCATAACACCTTAGGTTTCAGGAGTGGCAAAGAATCTGCATTGAAATCTCTGATTACTTACCATCAATGTAAACTATGTATATGCTTGTTTGCCATTTGCCACTTCATGACATATAAATATATGTCGGAGCAAGAAGTTTATTGTTGGTTCTGTAAAGTACTAGGCTATAGAAATACCTTGCTAAAAATATTATTTTAAGTTAATTTGATTTGTTAGATTTTGTTATCGTTTAAAATCATTATTTCATTTAAAGAGTAATTGTATTATAAAAGTACATTACCGAGTTGAGGGTACGCCTCGAGCGGGGTCGAGGCGCCATCTGACAGATCGCCGTTAACGGAGGTTATAAAATGTGTCGTTGTTGATCGAGGTGGATCATTCTTTGGTTGGACAGTGGAGTACTATTTGATTTGGCGAAATAAGATCGGTGTCGCGAACCCGCTGCTCGTTGTACTTAAAAGTTTAAAAGTGTAATTATATCAAAGAGTTTTGAGTGTAAAGTTAAGCAGTGATATTCTGTTAAAGTGATTAAATCTGACTGATAATAGTGACTTATTGTTTTGTGCTAGCATTTAACCCTCAAGACGCCCACTAAACACATAACCACTAATGATGATGTCGAGATTAACGTTCTTTCTCCGACATCAGAAGTGGGATCGGTGCAGGTACAAAACGTGGGTAGATCAATGAAAGTTAATAATGACGCGCGCGTTTTGTTAGAGGCGCAACAAAATAGCATGCAGTTGCTTGTGGAGGCGCTGCACAATCCGTGATCCGCTGGGTACACGCATTACGTTGCCCAAATTTCAACCGAATAACGCAGAGACGGAGGCTCGAGCCTGACTAGCGCCTGCGGACATCGGCGTATCGGATCGAAAAAAAAAACAGGGGAGTCAACTTATTCTTATACTTAGTAAAGTTAGATCGGTCGCGACAGGGTTTTCCCACATTGCTTTTCCTAATGGGCTGAATTTAATTTTCTCTCGTTTTGACACCTAAGAAACATGCGTGGTGACTATTTTAATTATTTTTTTTTCTGGTAAACTGCAAGATGGTGAAAAGACTCTGCTTATGCAAGCCTATTGTCAAGTCTAGTGTCTTATTGTGTAATATTGATAAAGAGGAGACCGGCTGCGACGACATATTTTTTTATTGAGAAATAAGTACCCACATTCAAATTAAACTTGAACATATGCTATTTTCGAATCGTTAAGTGATACTTAACTTCACACCTGTTATCCCCAAAGGGGTAGGCAGAGGTAAATGCATGCATTCAAGCATGCATGCGGGCACCCACAACTCGCCGGTTGCGTTTTGGCCCATGTAACAGGTGGCGAACCTGTTGCCATCTCCGGGCACATTACTAAACTCCGAGGTATACTGGGAATCTTCCAGAAAATTGAGAAATCCCAGTGAAGTCGGAGATGAAGGATTTTGAGCCGTTGTCTCTGTTGGCCTCCGACCCGGGAATTGGACCCGGGACCCCCAGCGCGGTGGTGGTGGCCTGCTGCCACTACGCTACTGTTGCAGTTAAAGTAATCGAATCGTAAAGTGATGTTATCGAGAAAATATGAAGTCTCATACTCTGCAAGACAATAAGGGTCCTAGGTTAATTCTTCCTCCTATAAAATGTTATACTATGCGGAAAATTTGGTGATAGATGTTTTTAATGTTTCAGTCGTTTGTATGAAGAGCAACAAACAGCTTCGAGATATTTTAAATTCCGACCACATGGCCGTGGTTACGACAAAACCTTCCCTGACATGCTTGAAGTTTGGTGCTGAGGGTCACGTGGCATCAGGATGTTCGAAACCAGGCGGTGGCTCGCAACCTGCCATCACATCCTGTGTGAGACAATTGGACGTATGCGGAGGGAAATCTGTCACTGAGGCAATCGTCAATTTGGTGAGTCGTTTTCATTTTGTTATGACCTCGCAACAGCTGATGAATGGGTTCAATTCCCAGGTCATGGTGAATCGGTACAAATCACCAATTTGTGGCATTTCCCGTTGAAAATGTTTTCAATGTAATCCTATGCCTAGAGTTGAAATTTAACCTAACACATGGTTAAGTTAAGAAAATGGCTAATTTCATTCCCTCTATTGGGGTAGATAGTTTGAAAAGGTTAGTCAAACGGTAAAGTTGATAATGGTTTCACCTGTGGGTAATTACGGGAAGAAATTATAGGAGGATCCTTGTGATTTAATAAGTGTGGTCTCTCCTGCTTTAGTGGGTGATGACTATCACTGTTATGTGGTCTTTCCTGCTTTTGTGGGTAACGATCATCACTGTTCGTTTAATGTGTATGTGGTCTTTCCTGCTTTTGTGGGTAACGATCATCACTGTTCATCTTAATGCTGTAGGAATCTTACCTGCTATTGTGGGCTAAACAAATTCTTATGATTAGGTAGCGGACACTGAGACTCAAATACCAATTGATATGATGTGACGAATATTGAAAACGTTGTGTGTGAACATGTGTGTACAGGTTCTTGGTTCACGGGTTTCGTGACTATGCCAGAGTATCAGTGTGTTGACTCTGGGTGGAATATGAGATGATTTGGCATTCCTGGAGGGAAGTGCTGGTTGTTGAGTTATTGGCCATGAACGAGACACCTGTGTTAATTTGTTCGATAATGTAAATTTCGTTGTGATGAGATTTTATTAACATGAAGTCTGTCAATGATACTTGATATTAGAAAGTGTTGTGTTATTTACCGAGATATTAAATAATTTGATAAAACTGATGAAATAATTTAGTGAACTTGAAAATGGTGCGGCTGAGGTGACATTATAGGTAGTTGCCCGAGAACCTAAATACTTCTTGAGATAAGACAGTTTCAATCAGGTAATGATGATGAGGGTGGTGAATTTTCGTTTAGCTGGTCAGAACCGAAACAGTAGCCATTAGTGAACGGTGCGCAGATGGCACGGGGATGCCATGTAGGTACGAGCCGTAGTACATTGGGAGTTTGGCTCAACAATTTGGTGTCTGCTTTAGGAAATCCATGGACGCGCGGTAATATGTATGGCGGTGTATTGTATGCGTGCCAATATAGAAGGTTATTGCGTGTTCAGGTTGTAGGGGATGGATAATGAGAAGTCCAAGTTGGTGATCACCATATAATGCGGAATTTACACTGTTACATATTTGCGGTTACTTTAGGTGGGTTGAGTTGCGTGTGCGCGGCACTAAGGTGTAGGTGTAGGGAGAACTGACGACGCAACGCTACGCTAAGCTTGCGGCGCCGTCCGGATGGTTATATTATAATGCTTAATAATGTGACGCTACATATTGTAGGCGCCGGTTGAAGTTAGATTCTTCAAGAGACCGTAAAGTCCGTGAGACTCGGAGATAACAAACGGGGTTTTTCGGGACTTGTGAGAAGTTTATGGGCCATGTATAAGTTTTTTCTACTCCGCGATTTTAATTGATATACCGACTTTTGTAACAATTCACATAGATGTTACAGGAAAGCTCAATGGCAGTAGTGATCTTAAAGAATGTTTTCGTTTTTATAGATGAGTTCTCTAAATATGTGATACTCAGGCACTCCTTAAGAATTAATACTGGGAGAGCAATTAACGCTCTCAAGACAACCACATGACCAGCCAGTTGGTTCAGCGGTGTGTGTTGACAGTTTCAATCGAGGCTCAGGGGTTCGATCCCCGTACCGCTGCAAATGTTTGTGTGGCCTACGGGTGCTGATTACGGATTTGGGTGTTTGTGTGAGTGTTGTGTGTGTGTAACGGCACCCACGACACTTGGGTAGAAGTGTAAGCGCATTTAAAGTATTTAAATTAAAAATTTCAAGCGAGTCCTATGGAGTTTTTTAATAGGTAGAGTAGCTAGACGTTTAAATTTATTAACTGTAGACGATCACGAAGTTGAAGTAAATGTTGAAAACGAAAAACAAGGCTAAGGTGACTTCATTTATTCTTAGGAGATTACTTTTTATTAGCAAATCATGATCGGAATTAAGCCAAATTGGCACTTAAGTATAAAGGTCCTTATGAGGTCATTGAAACATTGGCTAGATAGGTACCTATCATCTTAAACTCGATGGTTGATGTTCACTCCCTCAGTCTAATATACCTAGGTACTGAGCTGGATCCATGTCCATCTGACGATAATGATGGTAAGACATTCAAAATAGTCCTAGCGTGGTGGCTATATACGAATTTTGTAGGTACTTTAGCGTATTGTGTTGTTGAGTAGAACAATTGTGTGTAAGATATCCAAGGCGAGGTGTCCACTTTAAGATGGTCTGAAGGGCGAGTTGGCCTCTGGGACAGCATTACTAAGTGGCGAGGTGGCCAATCAGACAGCATTGCTAAATGGCGAGGTGGCCAATGTGACAGCATTACTAAATGGCGAGGTGGCCAATCTGACAGCATTGCTAAACGGCGAGGTGGCCGTACAGACAGTGGTGATGTTGATTGCTTTGTGGCGAGTTGGCCTTTCAGACAAGTTTCATATAGGTTGATAGATGGTGAGGTGGATGTCTAGTTAATATGAGTTGGCAGTTAAGATTATTATGGATGATGATGTTGAATGACTGTACTTCCTGTTTGACTTAGGATGTAACAAAAGGGGTTACACACAACATGTTTAAAGTAACAACGGAAGAGGAGAATTTACTTTGTCAGGAGTAGCCGAGCTATGTCATACAAAATGTTATTTCTATCCTTACAGATAATGATGATGCTGGTCCTTCAACATCACACGAGGACGTGTGAAACGTCAGGACGGCCGTGTCGGAGCAAGAAGTTTATTGTTGGTTCTGTAAAGTACTAGGCTATAGAAATACCTTGCTAAAAATATTATTTTAAGTTAATTTGATTTGTTAGATTTTGTTATCGTTTAAAATCATTATTTCATTTAAAGAGTAATTGTATTATAAAAGTACATTACCGAGTTGAGGGTACGCCTCGAGCGGGGTCGAGGCGCCATCTGACAGATCGCCGTTAACGGAGGTTATAAAATGTGTCGTTGTTGATCGAGGTGGATCATTCTTTGGTTGGACAGTGGAGTACTATTTGATTTGGCGAAATAAGATCGGTGTCGCGAACCCGCTGCTCGTTGTACTTAAAAGTTTAAAAGTGTAATTATATCAAAGAGTTTTGAGTGTAAAGTTAAGCAGTGATATTCTGTTAAAGTGATTAAATCTGACTGATAATAGTGACTTATTGTTTTGTGCTAGCATTTAACCCTCAAGACGCCCACTAAACACATAACCACTAATGATGATGTCGAGATTAACGTTCTTTCTCCGACATATATATATCGGCAGGAGGGCCTCTCCAGTCAGGACATGTGGGTATGATTGTGGGCGTGTCTTTCCATAAGCCGATATGTTACTCATGTTTGTGGGCATCTGTAGGTGGGTACTCGAGCGGATGATGAAATAAAGCACAGGTTGGCAGAATAAAGTCGTATATTGCCAAAGATCCGCCCATTCGATTACTTCCGGCAGGGAAGAACGGGCAAGAAACCCTTCGGACCGGGCAACCATATTTATCAGGATACGATACTACTACTATCACAAGTTCAGGACTACCCGCTTTATATCACTTTAATATCACTGACGTTCACTGTTCTAACTGGCAGCATAACTGCGCTATAATAATTCGATTCAACTGTATGACTGTAACTGACTGACTGTTACTCTATGACTGAACGTCATGAACTATTTTCTAGCCTTTATAAACCCGATATCGGCTAGTAACTATCCCCTCTAAGATAACAATTTCAAGAACCTACGCCGACCGTGGCGCCACCTAGAATTCTCTATTGAACAATCTACCCTAGTCATAATTAGGTTACGTCTCCGACAAACCAGATGGCGCCAGCAGTCACATTCAGGTTCCACTCCGACACGGCCATACTGACAATACGCACGTCCTCGTGCGATGCGATTACCTGTAACAAGCAAACATCTCTGAGAGTATGATAGTTCACTAGGCCTTTATTGGCCCAACTATGACGTAATTAATTCGCCGTTGTATCTACTCGTCATTATCAACCACTAAAGTAAGGTATTGCTTTTAAGCCCAAAAGACAGGCAGTAACCGTATTTAGCTCGGCCTACCTGACATTACTAGAATCGATCTCAAGTTATCACTACCACAAATCATCTTGTGCTTTTCTCGGCATCTCAGATAACTAGTAACGCTTTAAACAAATTATTCACTCCCTCACAAAGAGACAAAACATTTTGTACGACATAGCTCGGCTACTCCTGACAAAGTAAATTCTCCTCTTCCGTTGTTACTTTAAACATGTTTTGTGTAACTCCTTTTGTTACATCCTAAGTCAAACAGGAAGTACAGTCATTCAACATCATCATCCATAATAATCTTAACTGCCAACTCATATTAACTAGACATCCACCTCACCATCTATCAACCTATATGAAACTTGTCTGAAAGGCCAACTCGCCACAAAGCAATCAACATCACCACTGTCTGTACGGCCACCTCGCCGTTTAGCAATGCTGTCAGATTGGCCACCTCGCCATTTAGTAATGCTGTCACATTGGCCACCTCGCCATTTAGCAATGCTGTCTGATTGGCCACCTCGCCACTTAGTAATGCTGTCCCAGAGGCCAACTCGCCCTTCAGACCATCTTAAAGCGGACACCTCGCCTTTGATATCTTACACACAATTGTTCTACTCAACAACACAATACGCTAAAGTACCTACAAAATTCGTATATAGCCACCACGCTAGGACTATTTTGAATGTCTTACCATCATTATCGTCAGATGGACATGGATCCGGCTCAGTACCTAGGTATATTAGACTGAGGGAGTGAACATCAACCATCGAGTTTAAGATGATAGGTACCTATCTAGCCAATGTTTCAATGACCTCATAAGGACCTTTATACTTAAGTGCCAATTTGGTTTAATTCCGATCATGATTTGCTAATAAAAAATAATCTCCTAAGAATAAATGAAGTCACCTTAGCCTTGTTTTTAGTTTTCAACATTTACTTCAACTTCGTGATCGTCTACAGTTAATAAATTTAAACGTCTAGCTACTCTACCTATTAAAAAACTCCATAGGACTCGCTTGGAATTTTAAATTTAAATACTTTAAATCCGCTTACACTTCTACCCAGTGTCGTGGGTGCCGTTACACACACACAACACTTACACAAACACCCAAACCCGGAATCAGCACCCGTAGGCCACACAAATATTTGCAGCGGTACGGGGATCGAACCCCTGAGCCTCGATTGAAACTGTCAACACACACCGCTGAACCAACTGGCTGGTCATGTGGTTGTCTTGAGAGCGTTAATTGCTCTCCCAGTATTAATTCTTAAGGAGTGCCTGAGTATCACATATTTAGAGAACTCATCTATAAAAACGAAAACATTCTTTAAGATCACTACTGCCATTGAGCTTTCCTGTAACATCTATGTGAATTGTTACAAAAGTCGGTATATCAATTAAAATCGCGGAGTAGAAAAAACTTATACATGGCCCATAAACTTCTCACAAGTCCCGTCTCACGGACTTTACGGTCTCTTGAAGAATCTAACTTCAACCGGCGCCTACCATATGTAGCGTCACATTATTAAGCATTATAATATAACCATCCGGACGGCGCCGCAAGCTTAGCGTAGCGTTGCGTCGTCAGTTGTCCCTACACCTACACCTTAGTGCCGCGCACACGCAACTCAACCCACCTAAAGTAACCGCAAATATGTAACAGTGTAAATTCCGCATTATATGGTGATCACCAACTTGGACTTCTCATTATCCATCCCCTACAACCTGAACACGCAATAACCTTCTATATTGGCACGCATACAATACACCGCCATACATATTACCGCGCGTCCATGGATTTCCTAAAGCAGACACCAAATTGTTGAGCCAAACTCCCAATGTACTATGGCTCGTACCTACATGGCATCCCCGTGCCATCTGCGCACCGTTCACTAATGGCTACTGTTTCGGTTCTGACCAGCTAAACGAAAATTCACCACCCTCATCATCATTACCTGATTGAAACTGTCTTATCTCAAGAAGTATTTAGGTTCTCGGACAACTACCTATAATGTCACCTCAGCCGCACCATTTTCAAGTTCACTAAATTATTTCATCAGTTTTATCAAATTATTTAATATCTCGGTAAATAACACAACACTTTCTAATATCAAGTATCATTGGCAGACTTCATGTTAATAAAATCTCATCACAACGAAATTTACATTATCGAACAAATTAACACAGGTGTCTCGTTCATGGCCAACAACTCAACAACCGGCACTTCCCTCCAGGAATGCCAAATCATCTCATATTCCACCCAGAGTCAACACACTGATACTCTGGCATGGTCACGAAACCCGTGAACCAAGAACCTGTACACACGTACTCACACATAACGTTTTCAATATTCGTCACATCATATCAATTGGTACTTGAGTCTCAGTGTCCGCTACCTAATCATAAGAATCTGTTTAGCCCACAATAGCAGGTAAGATTCCTACAGCATTAAGATTGATCGTTACCCACAAAAGCAGGAAAGACCACATACACATTAAACGAACAGTGATGATCGTTACCCACAAAAGCAGGAAAGACCACATAACAGTGATAGTCGTCACCCACTAAAGCAGGAGAGACCACACTTATTAAATCACAAGGATACTATAATTTCTTCCCGTAATTACCCACATGTGAAACCATTATCAACTTTACCGTTTGACTAACTTTTTCAAACTATCTACCCCGATAGAGGGAATGAAATTAGCCATTTTCTAAACTTAACCATGTGTTAGGTTAAATTTCAACTCTAGGCATAGGATTACATTGAAAACATTTTCAACGGGAAATGCCACAAATTGGTGATTTGTACCGATTCACCATGACCTGGGAATTGAACCCATTCATCAGCTGTTGCGAGGTCATAACAAAATGAAAACGACTCACCAAATGTAGAATGCATGTCCGATTGAAGTGTTGAAATCTGCTCATCGCTCTCCAGTATAGATTTCCATGATCCAATCTGCAGTGGTATGCGCACCACAACCTCTGCTGCATACTTCAACTTCCAGCCAGGTATATTGGCAAAGTAGTGTACCATGCAATCACAGCACTACGGTGTTAAGTCTCCATTGTAGTTTCAAATCCCAGTACTTTGGTTTGGTTTTCTAGGTTAACCACTTTTGGTTGGCACTGGACTACCTCATTCTTTCTGTGGCCAGTGCGGTCCACCCAGCCAGGTGAGACCCATAAGGGAGGCCCAGCTGAGGCGACCAGCGAACTCGGCAGCAATTGTTTGAACGATTTGATGCTCTTTGAAATTTGACACTTTTTTTTTTTTCAGTTGAGGGTAGGTCGTCAACTTGTTGATCTAAAAAAAAATAATCCACTCTGCGTATTTTCATCATATTTTCGCTCGAGTGAATCCCACTTCTGATATCGGCAGGAGGGCCTCTCCAGTCAGGACATGTGGGTATGATTGTGGGCGTGTCTTTCCATAAGCCGATATGTTACTCATGTTTGTGGGCATCTGTAGGTGGGTACTCGAGCGGATGATGAAATAAAGCACAGGTTGGCAGAATAAAGTCGTATATTGCCAAAGATCCGCCCATTCGATTACTTCCGGCAGGGAAGAACGGGCAAGAAACCCTTCGGACCGGGCAACCATATTTATCAGGATACGATACTACTACTATCACAAGTTCAGGACTACCCGCTTTATATCACTTTAATATCACTGACGTTCACTGTTCTAACTGGCAGCATAACTGCGCTATAATAATTCGATTCAACTGTATGACTGTAACTGACTGACTGTTACTCTATGACTGAACGTCATGAACTATTTTCTAGCCTTTATAAACCCGATATCGGCTAGTAACTATCCCCTCTAAGATAACAATTTCAAGAACCTACGCCGACCGTGGCGCCACCTAGAATTCTCTATTGAACAATCTACCCTAGTCATAATTAGGTTACGTCTCCGACAAACCAGATGGCGCCAGCAGTCACATTCAGGTTCCACTCCGACATATATATAAACATTCAGGCTACTAATGTAGAAATTAATGTAGGTGCGATAGAATCCTGATTATACAAACCAATGAGCTTATAAATATAATATAACATCATTGATACAAACATCCATTATCCGGACATTCGATTATCCGTACTCATCCGTCTCACCTCTATTTGCCAACTTGAAAAATATTTTGACGGCGCAACGAGTTTCAAAAGGAGGAGGTTCTTAATTCGTCCGGATCTTTTTTTTTGACCATATACTCCCATGTAAATAATAACAAGTTCTAATCAAAATTTTAAATTATTTTGAGTGAATTACCTATCTATCGCATTATCTAATCTATATGCCGTCAAATGGTAATTTGACGGCATATAGATTAGGTAATGCGGTGGTTTCTATGCCCTCGAGGTCATCACCAGTAAAAATTGTATGTAGGTACTTAGTATTTCTAAAGAAAATTTATGTAAGTAACTGCATCGGTAGCCTAGTGGTAACAGGCCACTATTGCTACGCTGAGATCCTGGGTTCGATTCCCGGGTTATCAGAGATAATGGTGTAAAGTCCTTTATCTCTGGTTCTATTGGAATTTTTCCATTTTCTAAAAATTTCCCAGCACCTCGAAGTTTGGTAATGTGCCCGGAGATGTCAACAGGTTCGCCACCTGTTACATGGGCTAAAACGTAACCGGCGAATCGTGGGTGTTTGCATGTATGCTTGAATGCATGCATTTACCTGAGGTCTACCCCTTCGCGGATTACAGGCGTGTAGATACGTGATTTTTTTATTTTTCATAATGAAAGTAAATATTTTATGTGACCTTAAACAATGCAGTTATGATATTTTTTTAAGAACTAACATAAAGTGCGTACGTAAATATTAGGAGCGGAATTTCGGAGTAGGTAGGACCTTTGGGGATGTCACGTTTGGCTTCAGGGAGCCCACCGCCTAGCTGAAATGCTTTCGTTTAGCTTTCGATTATGTCAACATCATATCAGTTTCGTACCACCTAACTTTTTCCTGGAAGTGTTTTCGTCCGCAGGTTTACACTTAAGAGCAAAATGTTTTAATAGGCGGTACGAAACAGACAAGATAAGGTCCTACACGAAAGCATTTCAGCTAGGCGGTCGGCCCCCAGTTAAAAACTACAAATTCAACTTGAATAAGAAATGCGATTCCCGCAGTTGAAGTAGGTACATAATAATAATGCCGTAGATCAAAATAGATAAAATATTATATGTATCTCTACGAATAATAATGTATCTCATGTCCGCCGACCGCATCGGTCCTCACACTTATCAATTACAGTAACAATGAGTAGCAAATCATGAAGTAATCATGTATTTCCACTGCACCTCTCGTGAAGGCGACCGCTATTTCACTTTTTGCCGCATTCACGGCGAGACAATCAGTTACAATCATGACGTTCGTCAGAGCGCTACATTTAAAATGTTAATACTTATAGTGCTAACTATATTTTACAATGTGATCAACGCTGAAGACGTAAGGAGGGATGTCTCGAAGTCCTACATCTCAATTCCTGTGCCGATCGAACTGCCCAACCGAAATGACCGCGCTGACCAATGTTGGCTCAGAATCGAAGACACTGACCTTGTTGAGACTATCGCCGTCTACTGTCACATCGCTCGGACTTTCCTACGCAACTTCATACACGACTACAATTCCATGAAGATGATGGAGGATGATGTCGACGTGAGCCTCTGGGCCGAAGAGCCAAGACCGCAGGTAGACATCAACGTGCCAAAGTTTAATGATAACAATCAAAAGAATATCAAAGACTGGAAGGTTACGACCATTTTGGATCCTTCGACTCGAATGCGACTTTACGTGACCACGAAGGCTGATTGTAGGATGATCATGTACACCAGGGAGGGAGTGATGAATTATAAGGTTGATTGTGATAAAATATTGTATTTTGTGAACAGTAGAATGAACAGTAGTACAACTTGTTCGGTTTTTTGGAAATTGATAATGATTGCTAATGCGGTGATTGTGTTTCTTACATTTTAACTAACGAAGGTAACATAACATACCTATGAAAACTTAAGCGTTTTTTAATGTTGAGAATTTAAATAGAAATGTGATAATTTAAGCCAGAATGTGATATGTACCAACATTAATCCATAATTTTACAGAAGGTATAGTATAATATTAGTTTATTTTCCTTCCTGTTAATCTAATGTAGATAATATGTACTTAGATATTTGCTTATCTCAATTATTCAATGTCCCAGAAAATATTAGGTATTTTGATAAACTATAGGATTTTTTTATTTTTAAAAGTCTTTGTTCCGTATTATATTATTTAGGACAATATCAAATGCCAATGATAACAAATAGGTATAGAATAAATGCAAAATAGATATTAATATAAATTGTAAGAAAATAATAATGAATTGTATCTTTATTCTCTGAATATTTAATAAATGAATTGTATCTATTGAAAATACAAATGGTTTGTTGTTCTTTTGAAAACATCTGGCTGGTGAAGGTCACTATGAACAATTGGTTCCAATTCGGTCTGTAGAAATTATACGGTCAAATACATAATTGTTTGGCATTGCCTTTCGACACTGATTTTCGCCATGAAAGTAGCAAATACTTTTTTTTATGTAATAAAAGTGACAAACAAGCGTGCAGTTCACATTTATGTTAAGTGATGACTACAGGCTATAGACACCCACACAATGACCAGAGGTCAAAATGCTGATGCGCTGCCACTCCTGAGGTATAGGTGTTATGCCTCTGTGCCGGAAATTACAGGGCCGTACAAACTTAACAAACTTATGTATTTACTAAGTTAGGTACCTGTATACTACGTAAGAGCAGCGAGCGCCGTAAGGTTTATACCTCGGGACCTCGGGACCTACTGAATGGATTTTTGAAAAACTTTCAGCGTGCATTTTTAATAGTAAATATTGTTTGTACCTACCTACTCGTATTTACCGATTGTCCTCCATTACATATTAGGTATAATGATTGGTGAATATTATAGTAGATAATTGTCTATATGAAAACCAGTGGTCTGAATGCATAAACATTGTCACGCTTAAGGTTGAATATTTAACCTCCCTGCCAGAATCACAATAACATTAAAATAAAAAGATTCATGCCAACCACTCTGAGGTCACTTGTGAACAGTTGAAGTCAGAAAACACACTTCTATCGAAATACATAGAGCACCTATGTACCTATACGTTTTATTGTATTATTATTGCCTTTTTTATCTCCAAAAGAATATAACGGATTACAATGTCTGTTTTACTTATTAATGAAGAAATACGTGACGCAAATTAGTGTTGTGTAAGTGCATTAAAACAGAAAACATTCACCAAGATGAAACTTATTGTGTCATCATAAAATTTTAATTTGTGTTTCAAGCAATTCACTAAATAGGAGCTGAGATTTAATTGGTACTAGGTTAAATGTTCAACTATACTAAAAGTTTGAAAAAAGACATAAGATGAAATAAATTCATTTTGTCATTTTGGTATTATGAATGTAGAGCTCCAACGGCGACTCAAAATGACAAGTGTAATAAAATGATGATAAAATGTTTTTTTTATATTTTTTTATTATAATTGTTTATTTAAGTATTTAGTGATGTATTGTGTGTGTCAAAAAATAAACTATTTCTTTTTCTCTTCTTTAATGACATGTAGAAACATAGTCCATCTGCTAAATCATAGTGCTTAATACCTACTACTGTGATCCGGTTATAAAATAATGCATTGTTATTTTTGGTACAGCGATCTTTTAGCCTTATAAAACTCAAATATAGCGGCAGAATTTGGCGTGAGCGTTACATCTCTATGTGCGGTTTCAGATTTCATAACCCTGGAAAAGGCATTATTGGTGATCAACTCACTAGACACTTTGACTATTGACTAGATTAATGGACCGTATTGAATCAACCACCCTTTTTTTAAGCGGGGAAATCCTCATGGGCACCCGCCGTCTAGAGGAAAAGACGGCTAGTAGTGTGAGACTCGTACTCACTAAAACCCCGCGGTGTTCCGAGACTCGTCTGCCATCAGTGGCGGGGTCACGGGAACGCTTACGCACACATCCGCGACTCCGCCGGCGGCTGCTCATCTCCGAGCCCTCCACGGGTTGAGAATCAACCACCCTATAGCAGTATTTTATAACACTAATGTTAATTACTATTAGTAATGCGCCGAATAGTGATTTCACCGAATAACCGAATACCGAATATTATTCGGTTTAACCTATACCGAACCGAATATTCGGCCGAATTATTCGGTTTACCATTTCACTGTTTTGACGCGTAAACGCGGTTCTAACATGTCGCTGCTTGCTAAATAGCCGCGTCTATACCGGACGCACGCTCGGGCGATGGAGCCTCGTGAGCGAAATACCTGGTCAGTGACAGTCAGTGTGGACGTGCATCAGGGTCGGCGCACGGTGCCTCGGCCGAGCATGCCTCGGAGCCGACCCATGCGGCGGTAGTAAAGCGCGCGAGCTCTGAGGCACCTCAGTGTGTGGTGTGCGTTCATGATGCGTTCGGTGGGGACGGTAGTACCATTAATAATAGTAATAATAATGGCAACCCTTGACGCGTCCCACTACTGGGCAAGAGTCTCTCCCCTTCTTGAATGGAGGCCTGGAGCTTACTCCACCACGCTACTCGAATGCGGGTTGGTGGAGATAAGGGTTAGTAGCCAACCCGCTGTCGGATATTTTCAAACCGCCTATAAGGTCTCCGACAAAGTTTAAAGACTGCTATCTATCGATAGCGACCGGGACCGATGGATAAACGTGCCCTTCGAAGGATGGAAACGCGCATTTTAATTTACCTCTAGCGTCACCCATCACACACCTGACCGCGCCCGTATCGCTGAACCGCGCAAATGCAATATACACCAGCCGCGGGGCCATGCGCGCTTCAGTACCACAATATAAAATACCCAATACCACAATATAAAAAGGTATTTTCTCAGTACTACTAGGCACTGAGAGTAGACTGGGATGGCTCGGGATAGCTTGATTTTTAATTAATGTTTAAATATAAATGTTGAAAAATAAAGGTATGTAACCTAACTACAGGGCTACAGGTTAAGAATATGTTGATATGAGGTTTCAAAATAAATGTTGATTTGTAATTTAATGTAACGTAACTTCACGACTGTCATCCCCGAAGGGGTAGGCAGAGGTAAATGCATGCATTCAAGCATACATGCAAACACGCACGATCCGCCTGTTACGTTTTGGCCCATGTAACAGGTGGCGTGCCTGTTGACATCTCCGGGCACATTACCAAACTTCGAGGTACTTGGATATTTCCAGAAAATGGAAAAATCCCAATAGAACCAGACATAAAGGACTTTACATAATTATCTCTGATAACCCCCTACCCGGGAATCGAACCCAGGACCTCAGCGTAGTAGTAGTGGCCTGCTACCACTAGGCTACCGAGGCAGTTACTTAAGTGTAATTTAATGGTTTTATTTTATTCGTTTTATTCAAAACATTGTTCATAGGATTTATTTGGCTTATAAAATAACATGAGAATTTTTATCTTGTAGTTAGTATGTAGATACCGTGTCGTGTAGCCAATAAAATAGAAATATTCGAACCGAATATATTCGGAATCGATACCGAATATACGAACCGAATATTCGGTAATTACTATCATTATCGGTAGTAATCACTACACGCGACGTCTCAATATCAACAAAATTTCTTGACAATTTCTGTAATCATTTTTGTGCACTAATCTTAAAGAGATTAGTATACAACAAGTACACAAAGGTTTTAAAGAGAGACACGATAGTGTGTGTATTTTACGCACCCGTTATTTTAATACAAACTAGTGGCTCGCCCCGGCTTCGCACGTGTGCAAGGAATGTAATAAAAACTATGTCACTCAGTGAAAATGCAGCTTTATAATGGTGAAAGAATTTTTGAAATCGGTCCAGTAGTTTTTATGTGAAAACGTTACAAACATACATACAAAAACACGAATTTTTACTCTTTATAATATGAGTACATACAGATAATAATTTCTCCAGGGCACTACAAGGACATAAATCAGAATTAACAAAGTACCTATTGTTTGTTTAACTTTTTGGGAACAATTGATTTTTAATATGTTATTATTATGCGATACGTTTGTCTGCAATAATAATATCATTAAATTATTTAATCACTTCCATGTTTATCAACTAGCGACCCGCCCCGGCTTCGACCGCGCTGCTCCGCTATTATCCGCCTATTATACGATACATCGATAAATGGGCTATCTAACACTGAAAGAACTTTTCAAATCGGACCAATAGTTCCTGAGATTAGCGCGTTCAAACAAACAAACAAACTCTTCAGCTTTATAATATTAGTAGGATATAGATTAGGTAGATTAAGTATTTATTTTACCACTTATGTAATTATTTTTTAAATTATTTAAATACAGTTTTACTGTGTTGATTTTCAATCAAGAAGCTACCCATACCACCCTGAAATTGTTCAATAATTTAAAATGTGCTGAGAGAAACGTACATAATGTAATTAGGTATCTACGTAGTTTACAATTATTAAAAAAATAAACGTTGCATTTATTTACAAACATTATCTGATACAAGTCTAACTAGGTACTCGATATAACCTTGATATATAATTACCTCTATACAAGTACACATCCATACATATAAGAACAATGTGCAATAATAGGTACTCACGACGTGATCGCTACTTAGTCGATCAAATACTATAATATGTATTATGTACCACTGTTATATTGTACCTAAATAGACTATATATTTAAATAAAAAACGGTACAACTAATGAAGTTTCTATTTTATCCTTTATACGAGAGACTTCTTATAGGCTTTACTGTAATCTATAGGTAAAGAATGAAGAATCTGGCTGTTTTGTTCAACATTTTAAGTGCAGTTGTTTCGGAGATATAGGGAGGTAGGTATAGTCAATAATTTTAAAAATCTTTGAGGTCCGTTTATTAATCTTACAATAAACATATCCTCAATATACGATAGTTTGAACTTTTACTTTTAAATTCCCCAATGTATCCCCCTAAATTTCATGAGATGGTGACAGACAGGCAGAGAGACAGACGGGCGGACAGCGGAGTCTTAATAATATGGTCCCGTATTTACCCCTTGGGTCCAGACCCCAATAAAGCTGAAAAGAGCTGACATTATAACCACTAAATAAATTTTAAATATTAAGAGAGCACTTCTTCGTTATATTAATTACTAGCTGACCTGACAAACTTCGTATTGCCTCACAATGAAATAATGTGTCAAAAGTTTCATAGATACGGACTATTTGTATAGGAAAATGAAATCAAATGTAGAGATTCCCGTGGGAATGAGTGATTATCTCGCAGTAAAAAGTAGCCTTAATGTTGGCCAGGCTTAGTATCTATACACCACAAAAAGTTTCATTCGAATCCGTCCAGTATCTTCGGAGATTAGCCTGGACAAAGGGACAAACAGACAGACAAAAAATTTTAAAATAATTGAAAAGTGTTCTAATACTATTTTAACATCGCCCCCAATTGGTTTTTCGTAAATATATACAATGTACAGACACGCGGATTTTACTTTTTTATTATATGTATAGATTGTAATAATCGTTCAGTTTCGTATGAAAAGGCAGACACATAATTATATTTTCAGACTGAGGCATAGAATAGGTATTAACCTAAACCAGAAAACTAAACAAATAAATAAAATTGGAGTGTGTTTGTAATACATATATAAATGACAGCTTTTTACTAAGGTTCGGTTGCACCAAAATATTTGTTAAAGTTAAAGTTAATTTTAAACAACCGAACCTAAATGTATGTATATCTACAACTTAGAATGTCTGTCAGTTTATTCCGGCTGGTCTCTGGAACGGCTGGACCGATTTTGACGGGACATTTACTGGCACCCTATGTTATAAGGAGTACTATGTTATAGGCTACTTTTATTTTAGAATTAAATTCTACGCTGATGAAGTCGCGGGCACAGGTAGTATGAGAAATATGGTAAGTCGGTATCGAACAGGAAAATTCATTATTACATTGGAACATCAAACGCAATCTATTTGTTGATTAGCTTTTGACCTACCTACCATATTAGAAAAATAACCGCAGAATAGCTTGTTTGCCGTCGCAAATCTTCGATGCAAAAATAAATTTGACTTGTGTAGAGTTGCAGTATTAGTACAATCTATACAAATAAATAAAATTAGAGTGTCTGTTTGCAATATAAAAATAACAGCTTTTTACTAAATGCATATGTATGTATACACGGTACATATACCAAAACAACATGTTTTACAATTTATGTCTGTCTGACAGACAGACAGACAAAAATTGATTTCATTTTCATGAAATAAATATATAATTATTATATAGCAATATCTCTTAACTAATTATAACCGTTAAGTAGGTACCTAAGGAGCTCAGAGTTTCAGGAGCATTGTAATGAATTAAGTGCCTAGAATTACTAAAAAGATTTAAGTAGAGACCTAGTTCGAGTGATTTCTGTGAGATTTATAATTATTGTAGGCACACTGAGTAAATTGTGGGCTTATTGGAAAGAAACAAGCTTCGCAAGTGTTAATCCTTGGATTCAATTCAATTTCCTGGTCGGAAAATAACTGTAATTCCTTTTTTCTATTAGTTGATTGGCTTCCCAGCTGTTTTTTTTAAATGTGACCGATAAATGTCAGTAACCTCTTGGGATAGGTACATTCATTACTACACGAGCATAATGCCATGCTGTGATAATAATGCCTTACAAATACTTACAATATAATACACTACACAAATGAGAACAATAACAAGGCGGACCAGGACCGTCCGTTGTGGTGATCTTGCGGGCCTCCCCCAGGAGCCAGTTAGCTCCTTTGTCTAGCAGTGGACGTCTTTTGGTGTATACCTATCTGCATACCACAGACCAATCAGCCTTCCTTTGCTGTATACGCATGTATATGCAGGTATACACTTAATAAATCAAATCCGTATCTTTATAGTGCTGTGTTTGATAGTCAAACTTAGAGACTATTTATTATTTTTGTGACATTTTATTTACATATCACATTTTTTTATTTATTTACTTATAAATTGTCGGTTGTATTAATTTTAGTGAGCAAAAGTTGATTTATTAAACTAATATAATACGATATTAGTTTAATAAATTAATTTGCTCACTATTACATCAGCATTACATCATACCTGATGTCGTATTACATCAGGTATAACCATTAGTATAACCATGAAAATTTGTGACATGTAAATAAAATGTCACAAATATAAGAAATAGTCTCTAAATTTGATTATCAAGTAACTTTGTGACCATCAATTTGAAATGGACTATGCAAAAGATTACTGTTTTGATGTAACGTGATAATTTTCGCAATTTTAGGAAACCAGCAATGTACTGCAGAGTAAGCTTCAAATTGATGGCCACCAAGATACTTAAACGCTCTCTTCACTTAACATACAGGTCATGCTTCTTGGAGAACTTCGGACAAAAGTAATTCGGGAAAAGCTGAATTCACATGTTACTACTGACGAAGAAGTTGCTTTAGCATTTGAAACATTCTTTGCTAATATTCCAGTTTCTTTAACTGGAGACCTCATTTCATCGCCTACCGTCGCCGAATCATTATTGAAAAAAAATGTACATCAAAGTGAAACTATATTTAATTGTAAGTTAGTTAATACTGCGGTTTACTTACTGAGTTTGTTGGGTAGCGGAGTTCTTCTCAGTAGTGACTGCACTTGGAACTCTGCTAAGTGAATAACTTTGATCTTGACGAATAAATTTTTCTTTTTCTTCATTTATCATCATTGAAGGAATTGAAAAATTTTGTGATTATTATGTTTTAACTAAGTAGTTTGAATTCTAATTTTTAATTTACTATTAATATATGATTTTGCTTTACTTTGTGTAATGGTTATTCACTCTAGGTATTTTATATTTCTTGACGTTTTGAAAGTATCTGTAAAGATCTATTCGAAATAAAAATATTTTCTCTTTCTATTTCTATTTCTATTCACATTGAGCATCAATTTCTCCTTAGGCTCATTACATTGTCGCCAATACAACAATAAATGAGAATACGTACTTGTCATACTATTGTACAGAAATATAGTATATATAGTTTTACAGTATATTTGTGTGTCTTTTTTTCAGGCAAACTTATCTCAGAGTTTGGCCCATAAACAATTTTTGCTCACTAAAATTAATACAACATACACAATTATACACATTTATAAGAAAACGAGTAATAATTTATGACATGTAAAATATACACTTTGTTGGTGCAACTTTAGAAAAGTCACTAAGTTTAATTATCAAACACAGCACTATAAAAATACAGATTTGATTTACGCCTGATCATAGCCGTTCTGTTGTGTCGTCGATGCGCCTGACAGAAAAGTAAAAGCAATATCAACGGTTTATCGTATTGCTTTTGCCACTCCAATTGCGTAAGATCTGAAACCTCTGTACTGATGAAAAAATGATGAATTTCGAGCCTTTATAAGACATACTCGTAAGGTAGTCCTGGACTCCATTCAACAGCTTATAATGTAATGCAATAGTCTCTACGCTTTCTTGCCCTATCATCAATGTAAATACAACTTTAGTATCTTACCCCTAAAACAGAGAAAGATAGCGTCAAGAAGATTAATGATTAACCGTGTGAAGTTAATTTATCAAACTGTCCTCGATATAAACAAATAGAAGAGACGAACTACGGGAACTTACTTACGTTACTGAATTTTTTAGAAGGCTCTATGTAACTGTTTTGAATATAGAGTTTGATGTTTTGAGGACTTGTTGTTTTTAGGCGAATTAAGTAGCAGGAACATACAGTTGTTGTAAAAATCTCAACATAAAAAACGAGTAGGCGCTTACAAGTGGTACTCGCGTACACAGGGTTCTATCCATCTAGGAATCTATTCAATTCCACCATACATTTGAAAAAATCCTGTCTATCTTATGGATGTATGTATGTATGTATCTTCACGCCAGGTCCCTAACGGGGTAGACAGAGAGTGTAGAGCACCAGATATCCCGGTTCTGACAAACCTGCTCGTCTACTTTCATCATTCTCTTCATACATGCACTTCTATCTTATGTATCTATATAAATATCCAGTAACCATTTACTATAATTGCCACACATTTGAGTTTTGGGTTACCAACATTCTACAAAAATGATAATATTGAAGATCAGATAATCACAAATTAATGTCCCTTGGATAAATCAAAACCGAATATCAAACCTAAAACAGACCATGTGAAAATTCTTAAGAGAAATGAACCCGTGAAGGTAACGGCAAAGGTCAACGAAGAAGACTTAGAAGCGAAAGATAAAGGTCCGGTTAGGTTGGAGGCTAGAATTCCCAATATCCATAGTGGCCTTACAATACCATTTAACCAGAACACTATAGGGCTGTACTACCATTTGGTCGCAAATAGATTAAGTAATGCGATAGCGCATACGCTCTCAAGCTCCGACGTTGGAACACCATCAGTGAAAAGCTAAAAATATAAGTAAGTGGATACTCTATAAAAGCTTATTAGAACTCACACAGAATATCTCCAAAAGCTCTTATGTTTGAAATTGATATATTTTCAATAGGTACACGTCCATATGTGATTTACTAAACAAACACTGTGACACGCTATTTATAAATGTTATGAGATAACTATTTCTAACAAATCATACGTCTTTCATATTTCTTACGTACTCGTAATATAAAAATTCAAGCTTTCATTGACCTTGTAGCGATCAAAGACCGTCGTATCTTCAAATCTAACTGAAGCCCGCACTCAATCGCCTTCAGTTCTGATAGAGTTGATAAGGGTTGATCATATCATTGCATAAACTTCCATCTATATTGCTTTCTGACATCTTTAAAGATAAAGCCCTCCGTCTTACATATTTTATTAGAAGTTTCAGTATAAAATTAGCATTTTTTACTGAAAACCCTACAATTATTTTCAAATTTAATGAAATTTTACGATTTTGTGATCAGTCTCTAGGTTTTCCTTCATCTAGTTTTTCAACAACAACCAGTTTTTATATGTAACTAAGGTGACGAGAATAAGCATGCAGTTTACATTGATGATAAGTCATGACTGCAGCCTGTAGACACCCACACAAAGACCAGAGGTCAAAATGCAGATGCTTTACCACTTCTGAGGCCTAAGGTGCTACAAGGCCGTACATTACCACCTGACCGGAATACGATAGTGCTGAACACTACCATTTAGCGGCAAGTATATTAGGTAATGCGGTGGTGCCTACGCCCGCGGGCTTTGTCATTGGAGCTCTACCACCAGTAAAAGATGCGTTGCCACCCTTGATACCTTAGTTACTATGTCTCTGTGACAGTTTTTTTTGTGACAGTTTATAAGTTTTAAAAAAAATAAAATTACATTAAGGTTTAGGTGTCTGTGATTAAATTTATCCATAGCTTCTACTAATGTTGTCGAAGTAAACATCACGCCAGACAAACGTCTCATCGTGTGCTCACGTACTTCATTATACTACAGATTACATTGAAGATACCCGTACATATAGCAATTTTATTTTAATGTGAGTAAAGGAGAACACACGAAGCCTCCCCTATCTAATAACTATCACAGAAACATAATAATTAAGATCTCAGTCATCATTTAATGTGAACTGCATGCTTGTTGGCCACCTTTAATACATAAAAAAAACTTTCATTATATAAAAAAAAATAAAAACAAACCATAACTGGGGTTTTTTTTATAAATACTGTCTTAACGTAACGTTAAGACTGAATAATGACTGAAAATACTGTCTTAAATGCATAGAATAGCGTTATACCTCCATGCTTAAATGTATAAATAATACCTTAATTTTTTTGCACATCTACGGCTGTAGCTCTTCCAAATGAGACCTTAACTAGAGAATATGTAATAATACTACCTATAGAATGAACACTTCGACGTCCCGCCCGATTTGCCCGCCTCGCCCTACCTCCTCCCCTCATAAAGGCGACGTTTGGTATTCTCTACGTGCGACGCACACAGGTGCACGTGTGAATACACGTCACTGATTGATGTCTGTGTAATAGAGACCAAATTAAGCGTTTGTTTGTAATGAATTTTGGCGGAGTGTGCCATAACCGATTTTTTATGTGCAGCTTATTGTTCCATGGTCAATGGAAGAAAAAATAGGCTTACATTATTAATATTTTCCTTTCTTCAGGGTATTTTATGTGTTATTTAGTTGATATTTTCATTTTTTTATGGCTACTTTGAAAATGGGAGTTATCGACGTAGTATGACAGTTCAAACGAACGAATGGCGATGGCGTATCGATATCTCCCTTAAGCCTAGTGTACCAAGTTAAATTCTGAATTTGCATTTATATTGAGAATTTAACTGCATTTAGCGGATTAAATGCGATCTAACCAATTACTTGATAAGGAACAACTTATCTATCAATCTTCGTGTATCTATCTACTCGGAGCGATTGAGTCGCAAGCCCACGACGGTATCACATTACACGGAATCACCAACAATCGCTTAATTAATTGCTTAATAGTAAAAGCATTTGCATTGTTACAACGCAAGAATGGTCCGTATGTGACATATTAAAAGAATGACTCGCCTTCCAAGGTGAAGGTCGATGAAGTTATGGAAATTAATTATCGTACTTGGAAGATTAAAAACCGTTATGGTAAATGATGTACTGTGATGATATACTATTGTGACTTAAGCCGGTTTCTCACTATGAGATATAATATATTGTCTACGTGAAACAAGTGACCACGCATCAGGAACGTCGGCACTTTACCGTAGAAACTAGCTGTTGCTCGCTTCTCCGCCCGTATGTAGGTCGCTTTTCGCGCCACCTGTGGAAACTACAATTATACAGACCTAGAATAGACTTATAGTTAATTCTATATACCTACTTAGTATCATATTCCCGTGCCATAAGTAAATTTGCAATTGACCATAAACTCTTTTTACCTAAACCGATTTTGACGAAACAAAGTTTTGACAACGCTCCTAATTATATGTAAACCGCGTTCAAATCCGTTGAATAGATTCGAAGTTATAACGTACCAGACCGACAGACAAACAATAATTCCAAAAAATGTTTTTTTTTTTCTTTCTGTTACTCTTCTTTAATCACCCCCTATAAGTTTTTGGGAAAAATATTTAATGTACAGACACTTGATTTTTACAGTATGTTTTTAATATACGTATCGATAATTCGTGCTGCAATCTTTGTATCGTAGATAACTAGAGACGAAATAAATCACGGACAAGATGCGACTCGTAGCGCTACGAATGGCACAAACGATCCACAAAACATACCTAATAGTAAAAAAAATATTTTTTCCAGCTGGGTGCGGAAATACGAAATGTACATACAAATTAAAGTACAGTAGGAGTGTAGGAGGAGGGTATAAAGGAGGACCTCTAACTAAGATTCTGCGAAAGAACAGAAAAAATAATTCAGTTATATATTCATAAAAATAATAATGGAATATTTGGCGCTCCACACTCTCTGCCTACCCCGTTAGGGACCTGGAGTGAAGATAGATAAATACATACATACATAATAATACGTTAACATTTTTAATTAAATAATTACCTGTGATATTTATTCTTATACCTACTTGTTTGCGTAAAAAAGTTGCAATTAGCGAATTTAGTAAGGCTATAATACCCGCAGCTTAAGTCTTGGGTTCGAATCTTAGGTCGAGAGATTATATATTTTTTGGTTTTTCTGCCTAATGAAAAGGTTTGCAAACTATGAAACTCAAAAAATAATACTAGTATGAGTAAATAGTGGATGCATACTTATTTAAGTATACATCCACAATTACAGGGTAGATAATGTATTACGTAGATACTCCTTTGCGGAAAGATAGTGATGATTGTAATTAATTAAAAAATATACTGCCTCAGTAGCGTAGTGGTAGCAGGCCACTACTATTACGCTGGAGGTCCTGGGTTCGATTCCCGGGTCGGAGGATATTAGAGATAACGGTTTAAAATCCTTTATCTCTGCTTCTATTGGAATTTTTCCATTTTCTGGAAGTTTCCCAGTACCCCGGAGTTTGGTGATGTGCCCGGAGATGGCAACAGGTTCGCCACCTGTTACATGGGCCAAAACGTAACCGGCGAGTCGTGGGTGTGTGTTTGCATGTATGATTGAATGCATGCATTTACCTCTGCCTACCCCTTCGGGGATTACAGGCGTGAAGTTACGTTAAAAAATATATATTATTCCCATTTCAGCTCAAGCTGCTAAACAAATGTATTCTTTAGTTTTAAACTCACTAAAGAATCTCCCTACTACTTAAAAAATATATACTTTTGGTATGGATGTAAAAGGCAGAAATAAAATAATAACATAACCTTTTATGAGAGTCGTAATAGACTTTTTCGCAGTTGTCGAATATTTCAACACGGCTCGTCCTCACCCATAACAACACGACCTTCACAAGGTCGAACTCTTCTCGAAGTCAAAGGAATATTCAGGAAAACAAAGCTCGACTGTGCAAATAAAACTCTAAGGGAAAAATGTAAAACATATTCACACAAGTAACTTATGGCCTAATAGCGAGGGTTTTGTGTTCTATTACCTTATTCATCCCGATTTTATATCATTTTTACGATCGGGAGTCATTAATTTGGTTTCGGTTACAGTGTTATACTGATGAGATGTAATTAAAATAGACAAGCGTTTCTCCCGTTGTGAATAAGTACGTAACTTCAAGCCAAGTAGGTACCTCGGGGAGTAGGCAAAGAGCGTTAAGCCCTTAATCGAAAAATTATTTTAACGAACCCGTCATATTTATTAAACCTCTATCCAAATTTCCCCCTTTACTTACCTATATATTTTCAATTGTGCCTACCTAGTAGTACCTATTTTTTTTTTTTTGTTATAAGAGTGGCAAACAAGCGTGCAGTTCACATTGATGTTAAGTGATGACTGCAGCCTATAGACACCCACACAATGACCAGAGGTCGAAATGTAAATGCGCTGCCACTCCTGAGGCATTAGGTGTTATGCCTCAGGAGGCACAGATCCGGAAATTACAGGGCCGTACATTACCACCTGACCGGAACACGATAGTACTGAACACTACCATTTAACGGCAAGTATATTAGGTAATGCGGTGGTGCCTACGCCCGCGACCACTTTCTACCACCAGTAAAAACAACAACCTATACATTGAATACACGGCAAGAAAATAACTTCCCCACGTTGACTCCAGGGGATGTAGCTACTTACATTAAAAAAAAAATCCATATTTTTACCACTATGGTGGCTGTTTTACTAATATATAACTTTACATGCCAAATTACAGTTTCCTAGTACTAAGTAAGAGTCTCTAAATGCAGCTAACTGCGGATAGACGATAACCACACGTACATAACTTTCGGGATGGCTACAAGGGTTCCTTGTATAGCCTACAAGGAACCCTTGTAAACCTTAAAACCTTTTGCTATTTCTTTACTTAAAAAAACATATTAGGCATTATCATTATAATATTAGTCAAACAACCCTCGCGGGCGTTATAGTGTCGCGCCTACTCCATTTTACACATTGAAAGTAAAATTATTAGATGTTAGAAGCACAAAAGATAATTATTTTAATTCCCGGTGGTTACCAGTGTTGCTCAGTTTCAGTTTCAAATGTCAGTATCTACAAAACATTTTTTTTTGGCAGAAATATTTATAATAATAATGAAAATGTTTTAATTACATATCTATACGTACAAGCGCGCACGGCCCCGCGTCTGGTGTAGATCGTAAGCGATCTACTCGGTTAAGCATTACGGGCGTGGTCGGGTGTGTGATGGGTGACCGCTAGTGGCAAATCAAAATGCGCGTTTCCATGCTTCGGACGGCACGTTAAGCCATCGGTCCCGGTTGCTTTCGATAGATAGCAGTCGTTAAACCTTGTCGGAGGCTTTATGGGCGGCTTGAAAACATCCGACAGCGGGTTGGGCACTAACCCGTATCTCCACCAATCCGCATTGGAGCAGCGTGGTGAAGTAAGCTCCATGCCTCTCCCCAAAAAGGGGAGAAACTCGTGTCCAGCAGTGGGACGTTAAATGGGTTGCCATTATTATTATTATGTACGTAATGATACGTAATAATTATTTATATATATTTATTTTTGTTCTTATCGATAATTGAGTCAATCTTTACTATGGTGTGACCTCGGGAAATACGATATTCTCCGTGGTTCAGCATAAGTCAAGCCGAAGCCCGACGCTGGTATCAAAAATGAGAAGCTATACTCGTTAAAGCTGTAGATAACAATGCAAATGGCTAAGCAAGCTGAACACGGAAAAAAAAGCGACTAAAGTTTATCTTTTATGCAAAATTACTCTCCTCGAGGAATTCTAATTTTAGTCAAACAACCCCTCGCGAGCGCGATAGTGTCACGCCTACTCCATTTTACGCAACGAAAGTAAATTATTGGATGTCAGTAGCAAAAGATAATGGACGACGAACTCGTATTTAAACGAGTATACGACAATAGCTGCTTAATGGAATGGAAGATTATACATAAAAAAATATTATACATTAAAAACTTCACGTTTTTGTGTTCTTTATGAAAACATGACGGTAAATGCATCCCACGATTCGCCTGAGTAATATCTTTTTCATTTTTCAATGACACTCGAAAAATCCAATTCTGAGTTCTCCTCTAGCGCTCCACACTCACTGTCTACGTAAGGGACAAGGCTTGAAGAGACACACATACAGTAACCGTCAGCGTATCGAACCCAGAAACGTCGATAAAAATAAAATACATACCCCCTTATTCATAAACGTATTTTAGCCAAAGTGTTGCTAATGTCCCCTTTGTCCTTTTCTATCCTGCACATTTGACAATGCAACTGACAATGACAAAGCATTCTATAGCTAAAACGTATCATAATGTACGTTTATGAATAAGGGGGATAATATCTGGTCCTTAAAGACACAGAAAAACACTTGTCACTAACACAGCTAACTAAATAATGATTATACATTGCAAACCTAATATATAATAGGTAAGTAAAAAGTAACGAGACCATAAACTGCATAAGTATTTGCCATTATTTTCTAAGATATTTTTGCTAATGCAATATTCATAGTGCACACGCTGCGTTATTCTTGGCACATTATACTTCACTAGCCACCCTAACATACTTTAAGGTATTCTGTAATACGTTCTTAGACTGCTTTTAGTGCAGACGGGTCTTGTGGGTTGGATAGAATAATAATATTAAAAACTATAATAATATTTAAACAAGAACATAGAATAAATAAATAATAAAGGGTGTCCATACTTGCAACTGAAACTTTTAAAAACAAAAAAGTTTTTTTTCTCTTCAAATATCCCATACATATGAACCTAATGGATAGCTCTTTGGGAAAATTTTGGGAAAATCGCATTGAGATTTCTAAGACCATTTCTTCTTAAAGCCAATCGTTTGAAAGATATATACTTGCAAATTAGTAAAATGAGTTTGTTCTTCTTCTTCTATGACAATATGATTTGTAAAGTTATTTATGAAGGGTAAAAGCGACTTCTTTACGATATTCAATAAACTGCAAAGTCTATTATATCGGTTGCCTAACTAGCATAGTTGGCAATAGATGGCGCTGCTGCTACCATAAAGCAATGCATTAATTGTGAAGGAAAGATTTGACAAATCGGGCAGGACTTCAGTAGCTCAATTGGAAGAGCGGCTGGACTAGATTCCCAGTAGGCCGCGAGTTCGAGTCTCGCCTGAAGTCAAATTTTTCTTTCCATTTTTCTTTAAAATAAAAAGTTATTTATGATTGCGGTTTTGATAAAAATTATGGTGGTGATCATCTAGTCAAATATTACCTACTTGCCTCTACGGAACCGTTCATGGGTGAGCCCGACTCGCAATTGGCCGCTTTTCTATGTATGTAAATGGTGATAAAGAACCATGCAGTTCTCATGAATGGTATTAACGACTGCCGCCTATCGGATCTATCCCTACTTCCCTACTAATATTATTAGTTGTTACGCATTCATCATCATGAAACTTTTTTTATTAAAAATAAATACGATATGTAATAAAGCGAATATATGCTAAATGCATGCTATACGAGAAATGCGAGCGAAACCGCGAGTAAAAACTAGATATCCTATAAACATCTAGGTAACCCGAACACAATAGTGCTGGACACTACAACTATCTGATAGATCAGGTAATGCGGGCATGGCCCAGCGGCTGGTGTAGATCGAAACCGATCTACTCGGTTAAGCACTACGGGCGCGGTCGGGAAGTGTGATGGGTGACCGCTAGTGGCAAATTAAATGCGCGTTTCCGTGCTTCGGAGGGCACGGTAAGCCGTCATATAGCAACCGGGTGCTATCGATGGATAGCACCCGGTTGCTATATTCGTTAAACCTTGTCGGAGGCCTTATGGGCGGTTTGAAAACATCCGACAGCGGGTTGGCCACTAACCCACCCACCTTCACCAATCCGCATTGGAGCAGCGTGGTGGAGTAAGCTCCAGGCCTCCCCCCAAAAAAGGGGAGAGACTCATGCCCAGCCGTGGGACCTATAATGGGTTTCCATTATTATTATATTATTTATCCTCCTTCTTCTACGTTTAAAAGTATCGGATTACTTTATAACGTAGACGAACTTAATTTAAAATTGGTAAATTTATTCAGTACTTTCTATATTCTGGATGCTTCTATCTACCTCGAAGTGCTCAACGGTGCGATTTTCTCGTTCGTGTCTGCCCAGAACGTGTAAATTGTGGACCGAACATCCCTCTGAGATGTTCCCTCGATGCTACAATATGGGGTTCTTCAAAAATAGTGTCAAAAGAGTCCTTCAGGGCTAGCGCGTCGGCAACTCCCCTGGTGTTGAAAATGTTCATAGGCGACGGTGGCCACTTTCCATCAGGTGGCCCGTCTGCTTGTCTGTCAACCTAATGACATAATAAAGTACTTTGTGAAAATGATTACATACCTAATTAGTCAAATAAAAACAATTTCAGAGACCGTACCAATATTAAGAGGTGGTCAAACAAGGAGGATGTCGAAAATGGTCTGAACGACTTAGAGACTAGGATGTTACGGGTCTACCCCTATTTTTCTTGACTTGGCAGAAACACTGCAGTGCTCCCAGATTACATCGCTTAGATGACATCTAAAGTTTTTAAAAAAATTTATACTCCTACAAAAATTTACACTCCTAGAATGCACAACTAGAAATAACTCAGTTTTATTCGAAAACGGGGCAAATATTCTTATTCAATTAAAAAAACTTTTCTTCCGCCACGTAGGTAATGCTAGCGTTAACAAATTTATATTCGTCTATAGATAAACAAACCAGGGATTAGAAAGCGAAGTATTCTCAAAAGGCAAGATTTATGAAATTCAACGGTTTTGAATGAAATTAGTTATTAATGTTTTGGTTATCGTCCATCGTGAAATACAGAAATATGGAAAGGAACTGGGAAATTCACAAACTTAAATGTTATATATAGATATTGTCATGGAATCAAGAAACCATTGACCTATATGTACTTAAATACCTACTAGACAGGACACTCCTCTTGGTAGCAAGGTTCTAGTTTTCCGAAGTTAATTTATAATTTAATATAAAGAAGTTAATATCTCGCGACAGATAACGTGGAATTGTCTCATATAAATATCAGTCAAATCAATTTAAAAACGGAACCGGCTGTTGGTTCCCGTCTTCTCTATATATTAATCTCGTTGCAGGAAACAATTTTTCTTTAGGATTTTTATGAATTACTTTCAATTAATTTCTTTATTACTAAAATATTATATTTATTTATTTATTATTTATATAACATAATTGATGTAAAACGTAGTGTTTGTGTTCTCTTTATCATTATCTAGCATATCCTCCGTGTTATCTATACCAACAAAATATCATTTGTTTCTATTATAAAAGCAGTGTTTTTTTAGACTTTACTTTGAGTGAAAATTCAATGTCACGAACATCACGAGTTTGTTTTTAATATTTTGTTTCAAAGACACATCAAATGCTTACAATTTTCCTTTATTTTTTCTGTAAACGAACTGACACCTGCATTCAAACGAATGTGTAAACAAAAGAGAATAATTTAATCCACTCTATCTAACTGTAGATATTGACTTCAGGTATAGTCAATCATTTATTTTGTTGCTAACTATACCGCAATATCACATTAACAATAAGAACACACAATGTGAATAATAGAGGATTTTGAAAGAAAACAAATATGAGTTATGCGCTATGTCCCATATGTGTCATTGACTATACAATATTTAAGATTTATAACACTCTAACACTCATAACGAAATTTATTGACCATCCAAGAGCCAAATGACTTAGCTATATTTTGAGGTTTAAATTGACCGAAGCTAAGAGTTTTTAAAGTATATAAAAATAAATATACCGACACAAATCATTCAACACTCCATTTCCCACCAAATTCAAGTATAATAGAAACATTATACTATATTTAAATTGTGTTTAGTTCCGCATTTCTTAAATTCAAAGACTCAAACATAAACGATGATCTTTCGACTGAATAAAACTAAAAATACAACCAAGAAATAAGGTAGGCAATCAAAAATCTTTAATTTTTGCTTAATTTACAAATCATTTTAGATTAATTAATATATTTTATGCGAGATAAATCCGTGAAAATAGTTTTATTTCAATTAGTATAGCTCACAAATTCTCAGCACACAGCTTTTTAATTTAATTTAATAGCTCACAAAAACCTAAGAATACTTAATATGTGAAAATCATTTAAGAGTCCCACGGCACAGACACTTTACTTGACTTATACCTAATGAAAAATAATAATAGAAATCAAACAAATCCTGATTTCTAAAACATCATTTACCTGACCTATCTAAAAGTCTAATGATAGCTCTAAAAAATCATTTCTTTATATCTTTACAATATCAACGCGTATCGGTAAATAATCAGATTTAGTAAACCTAAGAATATACGGCCTTTTACAGTTACAAAGACACTAACTAACACTAATCCTATAAATATCATCTAACTCTTCAGACGAAGTCTCACGCAGCGATCGTACAATAGTACTCAGTACGGAAAAAGAGAACTAATAAAATACCACACTAATCGGTCGCCGTGTTCCTGTGAAACCGAAACTATGTTATGATTATTTATATGTCATCAACGTTTGATACCTACCGACGAGCCTACGTTATTTTCAGCCGCCATAGTTATATATTTTTCATTGAGGAAATCACGAATGTCAGGAATCAATTTACATTTCCCGTTGGTGATAGTAAAATATGTGTTTATTACGTCTCACAGCGTGCTCCCAACTCCCAATGTTCAAGGGCTTGTTTGTTCATATCTTCAACGAGGATGAAAATATAAATGCAATCTTTTATTTTAATAAATACTAGATTTTTTTATATAGATATCGTCCAAAACTAGATTTACGATAAGAACTAGATTAAGGAACTAGACACTATAAGCCGGGGTTGCACCACGATAAATTTTACATCTTTCTTAAAGAAATTCGTTAAAGTTAAAGAAGGTGAACAATTTAACATTAACTTTAACAAATATTTTGCTCCAACCGACCCTTAGGTATTATAGATGTATTTACAAGTACTGCACTATCTAAGTAATGTATTCAAAATTAAAAGATCATGCATATGACACCATTTCGGTGCAATTTCGTTTTTAAATTTGAAAAACTACAAAGATTGACCCAACGTATAAACTACCTATGTTACCAACATACCATCATGTACCTATTATAAATTATAATTTAGTATGAAATGGTTATCCTGAAAAAAAACAATTCACATTTGTACTTAATTAGTATTTATTTAGCCAATTCTACAGTGGCTTACCCACTGTAGAATTGGTACGTACAAACGATCTAAATATGCAGCATGTGTCCGAAGTCCGAACTATCTGATCTGGGTCACCGCTCAATTTGGGTCTTTTTATGACATCGACGTCTTGATGCGTTTTCATAACAAAACTTTCTGATTCTTCTTACTTACAAAAACAACAGCCTGCTTGCAAACACACAGCTGAAACCAGACCTGAGTTAAAGCCTAACGCTGCGTTTGGCGAGGCTTGTAGGGCTCAAACAAAAAAAAAATATTTTGAAGAACCTGAATACTATTACAGTATTCCCATGATCATAAGAATGTTGTTACTGTATCTATTAATTTCTGCAGTGAGTAACTATAAATATCTAAAACGAAACCTAAAGTATACAGGTATTGTATGATCAATCACCAAATGATAATATACTATTATTTTATTTCATTTATATAAGTAATGTTTTTATTCGATTACTTGATAAAGTGAGGAGAAAATTGGTCATAGTATTTTAATTGCCCTCTCTCTTTTATCTTTCCGGCAAAGGGAAATCGACAACTTTCGTGTTGTCAACAATGTTAATGGTAAAAGTTTCTATAATTACTTTATATTGGGATCAAAACGTGTAATCAAATGTTGAGAATCGTGTTCCCGATTTTTTATGTCAAAAAAAATGTTGCGGATTTTTATTTAATTGCTTTTTTTGCTTTACTGGAAATAGAAACAACGCGGACAAACAAATAATCAACTTGTTAATTGATTTATATTAGCAAAAGAATGAGACTAAAGGCTCAGATGTTATAAAATAAATAAAACATTGCGTGGAATGGAAAACTATCAGTAATGCTATGATGCTTGGATGAACAGGCAATGCCTGGTTTAGCTGTAGTACCTAATATATTAGGTATCGCTGGATATTCCTTCCCGGCCCCATGAATCGTTATATCAAGTACATAATTATTTTTCATTTGAAAAAAATTTTATTGTTGACTTCAGAATTAAAAATTATTGCAATAATGACAATTCTTATAACGTAACTTCACGCCTGTAATCCCCGAAGGGGTAGGCAGAGGTAAATGCATGCATTCAAACATACATGCAAACACCCACGATTCGCCGGTTACGTTTTGGCCCATGTCAACAGTTGACGAGCCTGTTGACATCTCCGGGCACAGGAACAAACTTCGAGGTACTGGGAAATTTCCAGAAAATGGAAATATCCCAATAGAACCAGAGAAAGGACTTTACACCATTATCTCGGATAGCTCCCATTACTCGGTAATCGAACCCAGGACCCCAGCGTAGTAATAGTGGCCTGCTACCACTAGGCTACTGAGGCAGTCAAAATTACTATAATGACTATTCTAATACCTACTTACTTATGCAATTTTATAATATTAAACTCTGCTCACCCTTCAGAGAAGAACAAGTTTTGTAACAGCACTGTAAGGATTTACTTCTACGTTGCATTGTAGAGACACAAAGAAAACAATAATAATTCCTTTCACGTTAGAGGTCAGCTTGGCAGGAAATTGCACGAGAATTTTTCTCGAACTATGGGCGTTGAATTTATAAGTAATCACAAGTTATACTTAAATCTATGTTCCTAAGGTAAGTCAATCATTTTAAACAAGACGTAGGAGTATGCACTTCAGATGTGCCGATTACATTGAACGGTTTTAATTATGTTAGGTACTGTAAAAAAAATCATATCGCACATTAGTTTATGGTGATAAATGAATATTTTGTTTCATACAAACAGCAGCGAAATCGTCGGCAAAATCATTCACCAATCTTACGCTATTTTTGTATGAAAAAACCTGATTTTTTTACAATAGGGTGTTTAAAATGTACTCGTAAAATTGAACTAGGAGATTTCTTGATTCTTGTTCTTCTTTCTTTGCATGATAGATTGGAAAAGAATATCTCTGTAGTTTTTTCATAATAGCGAGTAAAAAAACAGAGGTAGGGGTAATATTTTTTATAATATAGGTATATTGGAAATTTTAACAATTTGTTGAAAAACGCGAAAAGATTTACCTACCAATGGAACTCTTACGATCAATACCCAATCAAACTGTTCACCATAGGCATATTATTTCAATATTTAATAAATATCGTTATCTGATGAGTCGTCGAACCAATTCAATGTTAAGCCCCAAGATTACACGGTAAGCACGCACAATATGACGTTTTGCTTACTTTTACACTATTTGCTTAATACGACGAATATTTTCGTTTTAATAATACTTATCTAGGGTTGATTCTTGTTATATGCTTATCTGTATCTACTAACAGAAACTCATTTATTATTTTACCATACGCCATCAACTTTAACCATGAGTGATTTATATTACAGCACTATAGTATGAGCTAAAAAGCTGGTCCCTGGCTGGTGAGCTCAAAGGGATGGTCCCTTAATAACGTATAGGGATGACTCACCTAAACCGGGGTGAGGACTTTTGTGCCGTCAAATAATTATATGCAAAGATTCTGTAAGCATTCCTAAATTTCATTGAACTCCAATTGGTTGCTGGAGTATGGATGTATGTATGATGGACTATGATGTCTAGACTATACAGAATATAGGAAATCAACAAATTGTTAAAAATGGAGAGAAAAGATACAATCAGTATTATCTATTATTTATACATATAATAAAACAGTAAAATCCGCGTGTCTGTACATTGTATATATTTACGAAAAACCAATTGGGGGCGATGTTAAAATAGCATTAGAATACTTTTCAATTATTTTTATTTTTTTTGTCTGTCTGTTTGTCCCTTTGTCCAGGCTAATCTCCGAAGATACTGGACGGATTCGAATGAAACTTTTTGTGGTGTATAGATACTAAGCCTGGCCAACATTTAGGCTACTTTTTACTGCGGGAAAATCACTCATTCCCACGGGAATCTCTACATTTAATTTCATTTTCCTGTACAAATAGTCCGTATCTATCAAACCTTTGACACATTATTTCATTGTGAGGCAATACGAAGTTAGCCGGATCAGCTAGTATTATCACAGTCTAAAAAAACGAGTTAATGTATTATATAAGAAGGGACGTTATATAGGTACTAAAGAAAAATAGTTCCGCGATTGTATGTGACTTTCATTAGGTAGGTACATAATTCACTAAAAATGTGAGAGAAAATAAGATAACATGAGAGTGGAAAGGGATAGCAATGAGTTGGCTTAGCCCTGATTTGTATACCTATTTAAACCGTTCCAATAACATCTACCTTTTTACTACACACCTAAAAAACTGGTGGTAGAGCTCCAGTGACGCAGCTTGCCGCTAAATGATAGTGTTCAGCACTATCGTGTTCCGGTCAGGTGGTGATGTACGGCCCTGTAATATCCGGCACAGAGACATTGCACCTTAGGCCTCAGGAGTGGTAACGCATCTGCACTTTGACCTTGGTCTTTGTGTGGGTGTCTATAGGCTGCAGTCATCACTTAACATCAATGTGAACTGCACGCAAGTTTCCCACTTCCATGATATAAAAAAAAACAATATGTCATGTATTATTACTACGCTACGCTACAATATTCAAGCTTACGGACAACACGTTAAAACCACTAAAACGCTATAATGTAGAAATGTTGTACCCAAGTTTTTATTACGAGACGTAAACATTCGCTTCTCTAGATTTTCTTGTTGCTATGATAAAGCTTTGTAGACATTTTCAAATGTTCACATCTTTAATAGACATTAATATTTCTTTCTGTTTTATTGCGTGAACTAGTAAATCAATAACTTTCAGATGTTTTTAATTAATTATATTAGGTAAATGTAACTTTCGTGTGTAATTGAGCAAAATATATGCATTAATCCCTCAGACTTCCAGAAACATTTGACAATTAATTAAATCAACTGTAAGTGTATAAAAAATACTGCAAATAGATTTCGTTCCTATAAACCAGCTATACTCTAAGTGTGTTCCTCGGAACCCTAGGGTTCCGTGATACCGCTGTCGGGGTTCCGCAAGAATTTGGAAAAAAAAATCAAAACACCTCTCCCTGGTCGCTCCGCGGCCGCACAAAACGCTATGAACGTTATTTATTTATTTGTATTTGTAGAAACATGTGTTACAATAGCTGGTACAATATCTTATAAGTTTGGTATCAACAATTTTATACTTGTACAACCCGTTCGCTCTAAGTTTGCCGGTCTGTGGAATGCGCGTACCCTCCACCACGTGACTACAAAACTTACAATATGTCATAGTTTCACCCAAATATGTACGTACACAATTTTTATTGTTACAATTAAATAAAAAATATTTTTATATTATGTTTTGCTTACGCTACTTTTCGAACGTCATACCTATCGCCAGCGGCAAACTTAAAACGAGCGGGTAGTATACTTGTGAGCGCGCAGTCTCTTTGATAAAAGCCGCCTCTGAATTAGACGCTATAGTTGTCAACAAGCGACTTTCGACTCTAACTTCAAGGATAAAGTCGATATTCTTTACAACGCAATTTTTAAATTTCTGTTTTTATTTATTATTATTATTATGTGAGATATCCATATAAAAGTTCTTTTGAAGAAGACATGCTTATGTGTTCATCGCTGCTTACAAACACTACCGGGGATGAAATTTTTAATAAAATAAATATATTTTTTGAAGAAAATAATCTCAGTTGGAACAATTGCATTGACATTTGTACAGATAGGGCCAAGGTGACAGGTAAAACAGCAGGAGCAGTGTCACGAATAAAAAAAGCGCCTAATTGTAGTTCCAGTCATTGTATTCTGCATAGACAAGCACTTGCGATCGAGCAAATGCCGTCAAATCTAAAATTATGTATGAAGCGGTAAAAATAATTAATTTTATCAAATCACGACCACTACAATCCCGATTGTTCTCATTATTGTGTGAGGATTATGGCAGCACACACAAAACACTGCTGCTCCATACAGAAGTGCGATGGCTGTCTCGGGGTAAAACTTTAACAAGGCTATTTGAACTTAGAGCCGAGTAACAAATGTTTCTTTCACCAGATACGCGCATCTTTTAAAAAGTATTTTCCGAAGAACACAATACAAAAATTAAAGTGAATTCATGGATTCATAATCCTTTTTTACCCAACTTGGAAAAGCCTGAAAACATGTCAAGCGAGATATATGAATCTCTTTTAGAAATGTCATTAGACACAAGTATGGAGTCACTGTTCAAAACGACGCCTGTCAATGATTTTTGGAGCAGAATCCAAGATGAATATGCAATGCTTGGCCAAATGGCTCTGGATATTCTTCTCCCGTTCCCAACTACATATTTGTCCGAAACAGGATTCTCTACCTACGCAGCCACGAAAACAAAATATCGCAATAGACTGGACGCCGAAGCTGATATGAGACTCCAACTTTCTTCCATCAAACCTGATATCAACCAATTGATGAAAAATAAAAAACAGTTTCATACCTCCCACTAGTTAGATTTTTTATTTTTTAATGTTTTCTATTATTGTCCTTGTCAAGTGGTGAAGTAAATAATAATTAGTAACTGTTACATTATACTTTTATTATGCTGATTAATAAAAAATACACTTATAAAAACAATTGTTTTATTGTAGGGTTCCATCAAGTATTTTGATTCCCAAAAGGGTTCCGTCATTTTAAAAGTTTGAGAACCACTGCTATAAACAGTATAAACTCTAGATCAGTGTTATGGGCGTTTGCTAACTAAGCTACTAAAGGTGCCGAACCCAAAAATATTTTTAATGATATCTACCAATCAACGTATCTAGTGAATGAGTTCATATTAGTATGAAATTTTTATTTAATGCTTTTTATATAGTTTCTTTTAATTAAAGTTTGAAATAAGAGCAGTAAATATGTCCAGTATAAATTAGGAAACGACTGAAAATTTTCCCATGAAACCGTATTTTTGTCAATGAATAATATTTTAGTCAGCAAAAATAGCTTCTGCATAAAATGAGTTTTTTATTTCGACATGTGTCAACAAAAACTCCGACAAGGCCACCCTATATTGCAAAATAACCTTACTACTAATCCCTTTGGGTACGGTAGCCAAACATCCCATATTATATGGGACAGTCGCGAAATTGCAATTGCGATCCCTCTTTGCAATTGTTAATAAAATTGTCCCAGAAAACATTCAGATACCTTCTGAGAAATGGGTTGATAGTGGAATAATGTGTACATAGTTCATACTTTAAAAAAGAAAACAAAATAATCTTATCAGAGTTTCACCCTATTTTGGACGTTGAAAAAACATCCCAGTAAATGGAAATATTAAATACATACAATATGTTCATAAATGTTCACATTCGTGGAAACTGTCCGCATGGAGGGGTCTAAGTTTTTCAAGACCCGCCCCACGAATAAGACCAAAAAGATCTCCAGCCCAACTCTCAAGCTCATGGAGGAGAGGCGCGGTATGGTTCTGAAGTCCTCTGAAGATGCTTTAGCGTACAGGCGGCTCAACAGACAGATCTCCAAGTCATTGACTTGCGACCTTCGGCACTTTAATACCAATAGTTAATACTATTGGTATACCTGGTTCCGCTCCATGGCTGCTTTAATAGCAGCCATAGAGCGTAAGCAGGGCTCTAAAGTGTTCGCCAAAGATCTGTCCTTAGGGCAAAGCCGTCTCACTAAGCTGAAGACAGAGGACGACAGAATCGTATCGTCAAAACCTGAGCTTGCAGAGGAGATCGAACGGTTTTACGGACAGTTATACACGTCAGTACGACCACATGTTAACAGTCCGGCAGCAGATCCTAGAGCCGGACTGACCCGACACTACACCGAAGATATACCGGACGTCAGTCTAGACGAGATTAGTACGGCTCTCAAACAACTCAAAAACAACAGGGCGCCGGGTGATGACGGAATCACTGCTGAACTCCTGAAAGCAGGCGGAAGGCCAGTACTAGAAGCTCTTCAGTCGATGTTCAATTCCGTCATATCCGAAGGCAAACCGCCACAGGCGTGGCACAGAAGTGTGGTGGTACTGTTCTTTAAGAAAGGCGATAATACCCTTCTAAAAAATTATAGGCCCATCGCACTTCTAAGTCACGTCTATAAGCTGTTTTCGAGAGTGATCACGAACCGTCTGTCTCGCAGACTCGACAACTTCCAGCCTCTCGAACAAGTCGGTTTCCGTAAAGGCTTTAGCACCATAGACCATATTCACACGCTGCGGCAGTTTATGCAGAAGTCGGAAGAGTATAACCAGCCCCTATGTCTAGCGTTCGTGGACTATGAGAAAGCCTTCGATTCGGTTGAGATATGGGCTGTGCTACAGTCACTCCAGAGGTGCCAAGTAGACTACCGATACATCGAGGTGCTGAGGAGCTTGTATGAAAACGCCACTATGTCGGTCCGACTTCAGAACTCGAAACCTATCCAACTGCAGCGAGGTGTGAGACAGGGAGATGTTATATCTCCGAAACTGTTCACCGCTGCATTGGAAGACGTCTCCAAGCTTCTGAACTGGACAGGACTCGGCATCAATGTTAACGGCGAGTACATCTCCCACCTCCGATTTGCAGATGATATCGTAGTCTTGGCTGAGACAATGGAAGACCTAAGCACAATGCTCAATGACCTCAGTAGGGCCTCCCAACGAGCCTTAAAATGAACATGGACAAGACGAAGATCATGTCAAATGTGCATGTTACACCCACTCCTGTTATGGTCGAGGGTACTACACTCGAAGTTGTTGACGATTATGTATACCTGGGACAAACTGTCCAGTTAGGTCGGTCCAACTTCGAAAAAGAGGTCAATCGCCGAATCCAACTCGGTTGGGCAGCGTTCGGGAAGCTACGATACATCTTCTCGTCCGACTTACCGCAGTGTCTCAAGAAAAAGGTATTTGATCAGTGTATGTTGCCAGTGATGACTTATGGGACAGAAACGTGGTCGCGCACTATGGGCCTCATAAGAAGGCTCAAGGTCACTCAGAGAGCAATGGAGAGAGCTATGCTCGGAGTTTCTCTGCGAGATCGAATCAGAAATGAGGAGATCCGCATGAGAACTAAAGTAACCGACATAGCTCACCGAATAGCGAGACTCAAGTGGCAGTGGGCAGGGCACATAGCTCGAAGAACTGACGGCCGTTGGGGCAGAGCAGTTCTCGAGTGGCGACCGCGTACCGGAAAGCGAAGCGTAGGCAGGCCCCCTACAAGATGGACCGACGATCTGGTGAAGGTCGCGGGCAATCGTTGGATGAGGGCGGCCCAGGACCGTTCGTTGTGGCACTCTTTGGGGTAGGCCTTTGTTCAGCAGTGGACGTCTATTCGCTAAAATGATGATGATGATGATGTTCATAAATTGATGGAACGTAAAATGTCCCCGTCAATAACTTTTAAGGTTCAGTACTTCAAAAAGAAAAAACCCACCAAGTGCGTGTCGGGTCATGCGCAATGTTAGGTTCCGTTTTTCTATGTACATTTTTCATGTTGTTCGACTACAACTCGTGAAGTTGTTGAGTCTATTTGGCCGTGGTAGTTTTTCTTTTAAATGTATAACAAAATGTACTTCCCTACTATTACCGTCATTTTTACATTCGTCCAAATACAACCGTTTTACTGGCAGAGGTGGAAAAACCATCGAATCAACCAAAAATTTTCACTTTAAAGCAAAATATTTCACAAAGGGATCTTTTAATCAAAAACCGGTCAAATGCGTGTCGGGCCACGCGCAGTGTAGGGTTCCGTAGTTTTTAGATTTGATTAATGTAATTAAAAAATAAATAAATATTTTCTATGGAGTTGTTCAAATATGTGGAGTATTACCTACATTTGGTCGACTATTACTCGCAAACTTGTAAAGCCAACTTAGGTTTGATAGTTTTCCGTTAGCTTAGTTTTTTTTTTTTTTTTAGTTTTATTTTCGTTATTTGTACTAGCTACTATTGCCGTAACGTTCGAATTGCTAACAACAACTGTTTAGTTGGTAGAGGGTGGGGGACACTTGAGCTTAACGAAAATTGGCAGTTTAAAGCTTAATAAGTTACGAACAGTTAACTAAATCAACACAGTTAAAAAAATTATGTTTGCACACCCCTAACATTCTTGAAAGACCTATCCAACAATATCCCACACTATATAGAAAATGAAAAAATAACATTTTTTATCCGTGCGTTACATGTAGGGGAGGTACTCTAAGTAATTTTATTTTTCATATTTTTATTCTACCACTTTGTCGACGTGATTAATTAAGGTCAATACTTCTGCCAAAATACTAATAGTTTTTGCGCGGTTTCCTTGTTTACTACGGAATCCCTCCATCCATTAAAAATGGTCTTGTAAACTCTGAAATATTTTTTAAAGACCTGAAAGAATGACACATCATACGACAGAATTTGCGAGACTAAAAACCATCCCCACTTTTTGTGTAGCTACCTCAAGGACTGGCGGCTCTGCATAGGTAATGTTATAAACTTATACACATATATTCGTACCAATTACAGATTTCTAGTACTAAGAGTAACCGAGCTAGCTTCAGTGCTTTTGTTTATTTCCTTCATTTTTTTTTTTTTATTTATTTATTTATTTTCAGGCAACAACGCTTAAAATAAACAATAATTATTGTGTTATTGTTAAATTTATTGCACTCCACATTATACACTCTTCATAACTTCACATTGTTATCTTCGTCCACAAAATGTCCTCAATCTATTAAAAAATTGGCCGCCTTACCTCTGGAATCGAGCATTTTTGTCCCAAAGTATAATCCATTTTACGATTGTCAGTTTCACCAAGAATAGATAGTAAAATCTTACATAAATGTATTACAACCACAGAACAGAATGAGAAATATCACGGAGGATGTTCATATTGTTGGTAAATTAACAGTGCAGCCTTCAGAAAGACATTAAAACCAGGGTTTTGATGTAGTTATAATTATTTGATAATACGATGTGCCACGTCCATCAAACTCAAACTCAAAAATTTATTTAATCACTTGGAAATAATAGAATTTGCTTGTGATAGGTCAAATTACAAAATTAAAAATTAAAGCGAATAATCCTTTTTTTTATGTAATGGAAGTGGTAAACTTGCATCATCGCTGCTTGTCGCTCCTTTTCGTAGTAGCGTGATGTTATATAACTATGGATTTAACCTCAAAAACCTTTAAGCCTTCATAAATGGATCCATAATTTCAGCTAAAGACGTCCACTGCTGCACCATAGCCTGCCCATAACCGAGATATGCCATAATCGTCACGCTTGGCATGCGGATTGGCAATCGCAATGGCGTTGGTTTTTATGTAGGACGCTACTGCTATCTTGCGTTATTGCACTTAACACCGCCCTATTAGAATGGTTTGACCGCCATTTTTCTGTTAACTGACTGCTGGTTAAGCAGGGGCGGATATCCCTATAGGCCGAGTAGGCACGGGCCTAAGGGCGGCTAAATTTAGGGGGCGGCTAAATTTGGTCGTTTCTTTAAGTAGTTGCCTACGCGCATACATGTAAAATCTCAAAAATGTGTCCATATAGCATTATGCGAAAAAAAACACATGTATGGCAATTACTTTCATTAATTAAATCACTTACTGACTATCGTTTTTTTTTTCATTTAATTTATTTTCTGTAGTTTATCTAATTCTTTATCCTTTGCAGTACAGGGGGGGGGGGCAATCTTTCATAGGCCTAGGGCAGCCAACGTATCAAATCCGCCCCTGTGGTTAAATCGTCACGTACCGACGCGCGCCAGGTGTAAACGGATTAACAAATAAAAAAAATCTAGATTAATTGAATGAATTTACTGGTGGTAGAGCTCTAGTGATGGAGCTCGCGGTAGTGTTCAGCACTATCGTCTTCCGGTCAGGATAACACCTTAACCCTCAAGAGTGGTAACGCATCTGTATTTTTACCTCTGGTCTTTGTGTGGCTAGACCGATGCTAATGCTGCCGAAAAGCAACAACTTCTATGGGACTAGAGTGATTAGTTATCTAATACCTCATTATTTAAATAAACTACCTATAGATTTGCAAATTATATAAAGTACAAACCATATTTTTTTCTGTAATAAATTAATAAGGCTTAAACTACACTAAGCCTAAAATTAGCGACTCACCGGCGCCCAGATAAACCCTGTGAGGTTTTCGTGGTGCGGTACTTATTGTATAAAAGTGTATTTTAAAATGTACTGAATAAATCAATAAAAAAAGACGTGTGGCACTCGGGGACTGCCGCGGTAAAGCTATTGCATTTACATAATTATCTAAAATTATGCAAAACAAAATAAAATGCAAATAAAAGAAAAAAAAATAGAAAAATGAAACAATAATTTTCTATTAATATTTACCACTATTTAAATATTGAATGGAAAAACAAACAATAAAAAAACATGAACAAAAACAATCTTGGCAGCGGTGGGATTCGAACTCACGCCTCGGAAGAGACTGGTGCCTTAAACCAGCGCCTAGACCGCTCGGCCACGCTAACCACGAGGTCGAGAAAAAAAAAAGAAGATGCTGTATATAAATATGGTATTGAAATACATTGCAATATTTTCTATACCAGATATATTGGTTACAATAAACTCTCTGTAGATTTCTGATGAGCTTATTACATTCTCATGAAACATGTAACACCGCTAGGTTCGTCTTCTATCACAGTCCAAGTAGAAAAAGTAGAGTTAAAGCAGTTAGTTGGTTTTTTATGGCATGAAGTAGCAAAAAAGAATACAATTCCTATTGATCGAAAGTAAAGACTATATTATAAAAATCTACCATCGAATATTTAAAAACAGATATTTTAATTTAAATCCGTCGCTAGTCCTGAGACCTAATCTGTTAAGCCTCAGTAGTCTAGTGGTGGTAACCACTACTACCGGGATTTCACCGATAGATATTAGGTATTTTCTCTGATAGGCCCCGACAAGCGATGAGAAATCCTTTCTCTGCTTCTAATTGGGATTTTTCCATTTTCTAGCATTTTCCCATCACGTTCGCCATCTGGGTACTATACACCAAACATGTACAAGCGAATCGAGGGTGTTCGAAAGAAAGAAATATGAATGTATGCTTGTATGCATGCATTTACCATTAATCTCTGCGTAACCCTTCGAGGATTACTTCATTGATTATCAACTTCCTAATTCTTTTATCTCAGGCAATTATGCACCGATTTACATACGATACACGGTCATATCATCCTTTATCACTCATCAATTTCTACGACCATCCTTAGTGTCAGATTTTAAATAATGGCATTCCGTTTCCACATTCGCCTACAGAATAAAAAAGTAGTTAACATGATCTTTGTACCTATTATTCATATCTCTCTCAATTCCATCGTGCAATGGCGTCACGTCAAAAAAATATTTTTATTAGACCTACCACATTTTAGGGCGACCGTCCTGCATAAATATATTAGAGTCACCACAAACGATGCCATTTATAACGACTCAAATAAATTGACATTAAAATATCTTTGTTCACGTCTCCAGTACGGAAATACAATATACCTACGTAACATAATTTGGCATCAGGTATAATATAAATTCGACTCACCTGTATAAATAAATTATTACCAAGTTAATTAAGAAATTCTAATTTTTTTTTACAGCAAATTGTTGTTTATGAGAACTTCAAATCATTTATACTAGGCAGTTTATTGATAAAGGAAATTATAAATAGATTTTCCTTTTGCCATTAAGTGGCAGTATGCTAACAACTTATGACAAATGTAGTAGGAAAAGCTTACAAAACTACATTTTTAATTGGTATTAATCATCAAACACAACTGTATCGATACATTATCGATCACTTATAAAATACGGTACACCTATTAGTGATTCACTTAGTCATACATATCATCACATTATTTTTAGAGATTATATAAATAAACAACGGTGCAAGGTTTCAATCAATGTGGTTTTCACTTCTCATTTTTTTGTTATGAAGGTGGGAAACAAGAAGGCAATTCATTGTTGAAGATGTAACATATAACATCATTGTGGTACATGGTATGCACCAGCGTATTTTTTGGCATTGAAGCGCGCATGGCCCCGCGGCTGGTGTAGATCGTAAGCGATCTATTCGGTTAAGCATTACGGGCGCGGTCGGGTGTGTGATGGGTGACCGCTAGTGGCAAATAAAAATGCGCGTTTCCGTGCTTCAGAGGGCACGTTAAGCCGTCGGTCCCGGTTGCTATCGATAGATAGCAGTCGTTAAACCTTGTCGGAAGCCTTAAGGGCGGTTTGAAAACATCCGACAGCGGGTTGGCCACTAACCCGTATCTCCACCAATCCGCTTTGGAGCAGCGTGTTGGAGTAAGCTCCAGGCCTCCCCCTAAAAAGGGGAAAGACTCGTGCCCAGCAGTGGGACGTATAATGGGTTGCCATTATTATTATTATTTTTCAAAATATTTGTTAAAGTTATCAGGCTTGACAAATCCCCTTATCGTTTGACAGATAATTTTAAGGTTAACTATAACATTAACGGTTAGCAGTTAAAGTTATAACGTCATTTCCAATTTTCAAATGGTGCAACTAATTTTTTTACCTAACCGGTACTTTAACAAATTTGTTAAAGTTATAGTAAGATGATGGAACTCGCCTAAGTTATTCGATGATGCCAGTGAAGTCTCTATACATACTCCGCTCGTCTCTGCCTTAGTATAAAGGCATAAATAGAAGCCGTCATCATTTCAGCCGCAAGACGACTGCTGGAAAAGATGTTCATAATAGTATTGTGAGTCATTACGAATTGATAATATAATAATAGGTAATCGCCACGCATGGCGGATTGGATTGGATTGGCGATCGCAGTAACGGCAAATTTGTCGCCGAACGCTACTGGCCACCCCGCGCTATTGTATTTGCTACCGCCCTGTTGGAATAGTTTTGACTACCATTGTTCGGTTAAATGACTGTACTAATGGAAGAATTTACTTGTGGGGTCACGTCCGAACACCATCATGTGCCATCATGAAGCCTTAGCGTCTCTTGAAATATTGGTACCTAGTCTTAAGGCCTACTTTCTGCCCGTTTTCAAAGTACTTATTTAATTAACCGAGTTCTTTTCATTAATATTGTATAAGATTTGTATAGGTATAGAAAACAATTGACGTTTTGCCAAGTCAATTAATTTGTGCAGTAACCTCTAAGAAAGCACGTCAGCCAATACACTGTAAGTTTTATGGCGTAGTCCCGAAGTTCAGGTCACGCACACTATGATCAAAAGGGGATTTCAATGTGTGTATGTGGTTATATTATTTATGTTGTTTGTTATATCTGGACGTGATGTCGTTAGAGCAAGTTTTGTTTGGAACTGCTCGGTCTGCTGTTTCGGTTTTATGACATTTCTTCAGGCTGTTTTACTGACATACGACTTTCATTATTGGATGACGTATAATACGGTTTTCATAGATATGTACAGCCACACTAGGTGCCTCTTTCTATTTAAGAGTTAATTTAGATAGGTACGATAATAGTTAAGAGGTAGTGAATCAAGTTTGAAACAAGACGCTTGTACGCTATATGTGGAAAGTCCAAGCAATGAAAACCATTGTACAAATTATATTTGTGGATTTTCTCGCGTGTACACACTGCTCTCAACTTCTCCTACCCGAGAGTAATGAATACGCAAGATGAAAAGCCGTAAATATAATTTCTACAATGTATGAAGCTCGCGACAACCTGCGAACGCGCGTAACCGCAACCAACATCCATTCCAGCAGAAGAACAGTTAAGATTCAATTTTGTTGTACTTTAAGATAATTTTCATTACCCGAAAAACTTATATTCCTTACTAATAACCCTTAAATTTTGCTGTTAATCTGTATCACAACAGAGCCGACTCCCGTAAGAGTATCTATGTATAACAGTGAAAGAATGACTTTAATTGGGACAATATTTCCTGTCATGCCATCAACTAAATGTTGTTTCTGACCTTTACAGGCACGTTAATGACAGTAATCATACACACGACACAGGCGGCGCCACTTAAAAGCCGTAAAATTTATTGTTCATTCAATGTCCATAGGAATATTATGGTATCCCATTACCACCCACTCATTTTACTGGCCAGGCAAGGTCCCAGCGATCCATATTGAATTGAATGGTCACCACATAAAGCCACATCGTCACATTCCAATCGGGATCGTAATTATTCGACAGAAAGAGGAAAACATGGGAAAACATTAAAAATTCCTATATTTTGTACTGGAAGTTCCACTGGCGAAGATCACGGGCTACTACGTCATCACTACCTCACCAACCAAAATCTCTATCTATGGCTCTGCATCCAAAGTTTCAGCACTCTAGTGAACCGGTTCAATGGTAATGTATGAGCTGTAAATTGCACATAGAAATAATATATCTTCAAGAGATTCTTCATCTGTACTCAGACATTTCGTTTTTGTGTTGATTACATTAAGTATTCACTTGTCGCCAATATGATCTGAAGGCAAAGTGGCAAACAATGCCACTTTCATATTTTTTAAAATAATCAATTATCAAAAAATTTGTAGTAATCAAAACCAGGCAAGAATTAAAAAAAGAGATTAAAAAAAATGCTTTCCTCATTGACTTCTATGTACTAAAGTACTACACAAGACTCTCCTCTTGGTAGCACGGTTCCAGTTTCCAGAAGTCAATTTACCACACTTTCAGATAGTAACATGATGACAGAGAGAAATGTAAAATTGATTGAATGGTACATAATTAACACAAAATACCCTCAGAAGGACAAGGTGAAATATTTCGAGTACCATATTTTGGTCCATACATTAGTCGAGATATGCCAAGATATGCAAACGTCACGCTCGTGTCCCAGTTGCGTCAGTCGTAAACTCGTAACGTATTAAGTTTAAAGTTTAAAAGGAATGGTAAAAAAAACTCGCTTTATTACACAAAACCAATTAATTGCAATCTTCTATTAGAGATGCCAACTGTTAATGCCTCTTGGTGTCTACAAATCTAACACGACAATATATTCACTCGAGATAAAAACACAAACAATTAACAAGATCTTTGCTTTCGTGGACCATATACATTACTTACACGGTGCTGGGTGGATGCCAAAAATATTGATTTACTGTAAGCACCCGCAACCATATATTTAACCAAATTATACCGGCATTCTTTAAGCCGCGAGCACACGCGCTATGAGCATTTCCCTCACGGTAAATTTCAAATTCCCGCCATTTATTGATTTAATTGTCTATGGTCGTCGTTTGCGCTATAGCTGAGTTTTATATTGCCCCCGTCCCGCCCATAACGGTTTTTTCATGTAAGTGTGCATCCATCGCTCAGTGGAGGTGGTTTGTCTAGCCGGGTCACGAAACGCGGCATTTTGCTCATCGCGTAAGTATTCTTTTTCACTTGTTTTTTTTTTCTTACAGTATTATACCTAACTTAAAGTCTTTGTTTTAATTTTATTGTTTAATAATGGTGAACAATGAGTTCATATTGCAGTGCACATATAAATTTAATAATATTTTTACAGATGGATAGACGAGAAAAACAAATTTTGGCGTGACTACAAGAAGATGATTCCGAAGATATCGAAGAAAAGGTTTTTAGAGCTGATGCTATTGAAAGTGACGGAGGGAGTGAGCACAGAGATCATAACTTTTTACTGGTGGTAGAGCTCCAGTAACGGAGCTCGCGGGTAGGCAACATGGCGTTACCTAATATACCTACTTGCCGCTAAATGGTAGTGTTCAACACTATCGTGTTCCGGTCAGGTGGTAATGTACGGCCTTGTAATTTCCGGCACAAAGGCATAACACCTTAGGCCTCAGGAGTGGTAACACATCTGCATTTTGACCTTGGTCTTTGTGTGGGTGTCTATAGTCTGCAGTCTTCACTTAACATCAATGTGAACTACTGCATGCTTGTTTGCCACTTCCATAACATAAAAAAAAATAATAACACTGATACTGAGCAGTCATCACCGGAAGATGATGAATGTGAGAGCTGATGGAATCTGTGCAATCTGTCCGAGGCGTAAAAATCGCAAGACAAAAAAGACATATATTTTAATTTTAAAGAAAAATGGAAAGAAAAATTTGACTTCAAATAATGCAATAGATGTGAAGGAAAGATTTGACAAATCGGGCAGGGCTTCAGTAGCTCAATTGGAAGAGCGGCTGGACTAGATTCCCAGGAGGTCGCGGTTCGAGTCTCGCCTGAAGTCAAATTTTTCTTTCCATTTTTCTTTAAAAATAAAATATATTACACAAGCATGTGTTAATGCGAAATAATATAAAAACAAAAAAGACATGTTTTACATGTAAAAAAAAATATGCACAGAAAATGCTATTACTTTGTGTGACATATGTAAAGCTCATGCACTTTATGAAGATTAATGTTTTGTTGTCGAACTCTTATTTCTTTTTGGAATAGTTTATTTTTTCGTTTATACCAAAAGTGCACTTAAGAAATACCAATTTGTTCCTTAATTTGTTATTAAAAAAAATATAGTATAACGAATGTTACATATTAATGATAAATATTTGATATGATTACACACGTTTGTTTTATTATATATAAGCAGTAAAATATATAAAAATACTATAAACTGTGTACTTTTTGGGTTATTTGTAAAACGTGAGCGAAATTCTCTATATGCGAGTGCTCGTGTAAGTTAAAAACGCGCGGGTGCTCCCGGGTTAAGGGCCGGTGGCGATGATAGTGGAAAAGCAATGTTTTGTTGTTTATGGGTATTATAGAGCTATAAGCAACCTGTACATCATGAACCTGAATGATGAAAGATCATAGTTGACCTTAATAAATTACGATATTATGCCATAATATACTTAAATAGATACATGTTTGTAAACATAGTGGTATTCGGCCTTCTCGTTGTACGAAACTGAGTTTTGTGGGTAGGTAGTCAATATAGTTGAGAATATAATTTACTAGCTGTTGCCCGCGGCTTCGCCCGCGTGTATGTCGTTTTATAAATAACTAAGTAAGCAGTATGTTCTTTCTTAAAGTCAGCTCTATCTCTGTACCAAATTTCATTAAAATCGGTTCAGTCGTTTGTACGTGAAAATGTAACAGAGATTAAGTAGGGAAGTAGGGATTTTGAGTCTACCACTGATGAACAAGTAATTCGAAAGAGCATATAAATTAAATTTGCGGTTTTGCGGTTTAAAATTAGTCAGATTATATTTTTTTTTATATGTAATGAAGATGGCAAACAAGCTTGCAGTTCACATTGATGTAAAGTGATGGCTTCAGCCTATAGACACCCACACAAAGATCAGAGGTCAAAATGCAGATGCGTTGCCACCCCTGAGACCTTAGTTATATGTCTCTGTGATAGTTATTACGGGTCCACGTACCATCTAACCGAAACACGATAGTGCAGAATACTACCATTTAGCGGCAGATAAATTAGGTAATGCGGTGGTGCCTACGCCCTCGAACTCCTACACTGGAACACTAAAAAAGACTACAAATAATGCCACTTAAACTCTATCATCGCAGTTTATGTAGCAATAATTGTCCAAACAGATAATTTTAATTTATTTCGTTTATATTTTTTTTTTGTTCATTTTTAGTTTGCTTTGCATTTTTATACTCATTACGTTAAACCATAATGTTTACACAAAGTAGACTTACTATGTTGTTTCTTGCACCTTTTTTTCGTCATTTATCTAAGTACATAGTTCCTCGCATAACATTTTTTTAGTCTTATTAATCATTCGATATTTCTTCCACTATAATAAAAAAATAATTTAAGGGAGATACGAGATATAGTTAGAATTCAATATTTGTCCGTCTTATTTCATACAAATATTTAAATCAGATGAATCAGTTCATGAGACACCATGGAACGGTTACCTCGTTACATAGAGAGCTCGTATTCTTGTAGAGTTATGCTAATTAGAACCATCTCATTACCGTGCACCTTACTGTAGACTGGAGCCAATAATAAATTGTCAGGTATAACTTTCATCCTAGTTTCTTTTTAGGGTTCCGTAACAAACAAGGAACCCTTATAGTTTCGCTATGTCTGTCTGTCTGTCTATCCGACTTAGAGACTTTAAAATTGGCAGAAGTATACACCTTAATCACGCCGACAAAGTGGTAGAATAAAAATATGAAAATAAAATTATTTAGAGTAGGTACCTCCCCTACATGTAACGCGGGTATTTTTCATATTGTAGAAAACGTTGGATAGGTCTTTCTAAAAATGTTAGGGGTGTGCTAAAATAATTTTTCGATTTAGTTAACTGTTCGTGACTTATTAAGGTTTTAAGTGCCAATTATCGTTAGAATCAAGTGCCCCCCCCCCCCCTCTTCCAACTAAACGGTTGTTTTGAGAAATTCAAACGTTACGGCAATAGCGGCTTCATATAACGAAATTAAAAGGAAAACTATCACACCTAAGTTGGCTTAACAAGTTTGCGAGTAATAGTCGACCAAATGTAATACATAGTCGAAATTTTTTAACAACTCCATAAAAATGTTGATTAATTTTTTTCGTTACATTAATCACACCTGAAAACTACGGAACCCTAAAATGCGCGTGGCCCGACACGCACTTGATCGGTTTTTTTTTCGTAACGAAACGCGATTTACGACAGTTTTAATAAACTAAAGCATTCAAAATTTACGTCGTATATTGTCAAAAATCTAGAAAGTCTCACGCACAGTTATTCTCACATTAAAATCGAATACCTATGCATATCTATTAAATCTCAAACGTTGTTTGTAATTGCTCTCCCAGAGGGCTCGACCAATTGTTATGATTATTCTGTAGTTTAGTAGGCATGAAAATGGGTCGTAAAATATGTTTCATAGGCAATACGAAGTTAAGACAATGACATCGATAATAATCTATTTCAACAGTATTCCAAATACTTTATTGCTCGCTGGAGCAACTAGTAGGTAACAAATAATGTTTGAAATTGATATAGGCTCGTAATATGGATCCAGAAAGAACTTCCGCAAACTAGAAGCATCTGTACTCACACTAAGTTTACTTACTTTGATAGCATTTTCAGCTGATCTACGAGCTTTTTAGCGGATATTGATTTACGAGCTTTTTAGCACATATTAATTATATTATTACTATAATTATTATCCGCTAAAAAGCTCGCTCGCTTGATCTACGAGCTTTTTAGCGGATATTAATTATATACCTGATTACTATAATTAGTATCCGCTAAAAAGCTCGTAGATCAGCTGAAAATGCTATCAAAGTACGCATTTGCCATGTTACCTGTCATATTATTAAAAACATTAGTAGGCATATGCCTACTAATGTTTATATGACAGGTAACATGGCAAACCAATGTCACGATTAAATCCTACAAATGTAATAAATTATCTTTCTGTATTTATAACTGCCCCGGACACGCCAGGATGCAATTTGTTAGTGATACATTGAATAGCAATATTTCAAACCGAATATTTTTTCTATCTATTTTTTACAAATTTTTACAAAGGTCTGTTTTTGAAATAAAAACATATTCTTCAAAAACAATTTATAGTAGGTATCCAACAATAAATATTGCACATCGACTTTACGAAGGAGACTTCGGCTTATTTCGGGTCTGTAGAGCGTTATCTCTTTCGCACCTTACCTTTGTGACGTTAACTGACGTTTATCGACCATTTTGATCAAGTTTTGACCAATACCTAATTTTAAATATCAATATAGATTTATATATGTATTTAAGACAATAACGCTCTACAGACCCGAAATAAGCTGAAGTTTCCTTCGTATGGTGACGTATGCAGTGTGTAGCAGTGATAACGCGCTACGAAGTCGAAACTAGCCGATTGTCTCTTTCGTCTCTCTACATTGCCACGTGCTATGTTAGTTTTTCCGCTTCTTCAAGTTCAATGTTTTAAGTTGGTCGAGTATTACTCATATTATAGAACATGTAAAGACTACTTAGGTGTGATATTTTCCAAGTTCACAAGTTATTAATGGTCGAAACTTATGTGCGATGGATCATTTTTAATTCAAAATGTTAAAAAAATTACTAATATGATAAAAAAGCTTTGCACAAAAAACGGTTTCACAAAAAATATTAAAGTTGTAAATCTATTAAGGTATTTAGAATTTAGCAAATATTTCAAAAACTCAAAAGAGTTCAGAAATTTAAACAAAAGATATTTTTACGATCTCTTCAGTATTTCCGAAGATTAGCCTCTACAAACAATCAAAGTTACAAACTTTACCCCTTTATAATATAAGTATAGACGTAAATCATGACCAGTCATGACGTCACGTCATTCCCATGAATCACCTCTGATAATAATATAGCTAGCAGATAGTGAACAGGTGTTTGTTGCCTCTCTAAGGCTTACTACATATCGCTGATAAATGACGCAAGAGCATACACATTATTATTAACGAGTTTTGATCATCCGCCCCCCTATGTTCATGCTGTAAGCACGTGTAGATTGTTTTCTATACGAAGCGCAAATAATAGGTACGTATAACGTATCTTATATAGCGTATCCATATAGAAAAAAATGTCGAATGAGCGAATGACTAAACAGAAATACAATGCGAACGTGGATGGTTGCAGAGGCCCAGGAAGACCAAGACTGACATACCATGACCAAATAGGTCGAGTTCTGTCTGATGGTGGGGTCAAAAGTCTTAGGAATCGGCGTGCATGTATGAAAAGAATGATGAAGGTAGACGAGGCACGTGAGGTATGTCAGGACCGGGATATCTGGCGCTCTACACTCTCTGCCTACCCCGTTCAGGACCTGGCGTGAAGATACATACATACATATAGCGTTCATGTGGTAACTTTACCACATACAATGAACACTGAATATTAAGGTTAGGTTACCAATATATTTGTTAAGGTTTTCGTCTTTGTAAAATTTTACATCATTCCTTAAAGGAGATTGACCAATTTTGTATGAGAGTTCGCCCTTCTTGCGTCTCGACGAGATTACTCGCAAATATCGGCAATATCGTAAGTAATGCGTGCGCAAAAAAGAAAAAAGGTATCCATAGGAGTTTTAAAAAAAACTGCATTACGGACTTTTGGTTATTTTGAGTTTAAGTTTTGAGTAGTGTACCTGCCAGAGGTTACTAAAATAAGCGAAGACTATTTTAAAGTATTGTGTAGCATCTTAGCTGTTTTACTTACATTCAGTATTATAGTTTAGCCGCATGGCCTAGTCATGAGTCTTCTCCAGGTACCATACCAGACAAACATTAAATACTTAACAATTAATAAATAAATGAATGGTTTTCATGTGGGTGTTTTTATGCTATATATTCACTTACCATCAATGTAAACTGTTTTTCTATTTGCCCCTTCATGATAATAAAAAGTGAGACATTTATATGATGAATTTGAGCTTAGTTAAAATTAAAGTACTGTACAAATTGTATGCACTCTATACCTAGTGATTATACAAGACAAATAGTTAACATGAATAATCTATTCCGTTGAATATATAATAATAAAGCAATCGATGGTTGAAAATCGATTTTATTTCGACAAAGTCATGAAGTGTTTTAAAATGACCAGTGTCCAACGCAAAAAAGTAAATAATGCAATGGTGTTGACATTGGAAGCTTGGTTATTGGTCTATGATTGGCAGTTCACAACAAAATAAATTATTAACTTTTAAAAAATATCTTGTTAATTCCCATTCGTTAAACGTGAAAAAGATGTGAGTGAAATCTAAATTCAAAAAACAATTTTCTACATACAAGTTATTAAGACGCAATCAGGGCGGCTTTTGGTCATTCTCCTTTGGTAAACAAAAAATAAACCATAAGATATTATCAGAAAATTTTCCGTTCGAGGTCGATTGTCGCCTAAAAGTAAGTATGTATGCATTTTCATGCCAAATCCCTTAGGGAGTAGGCAGAGAGTGTGGAGCGCCAGATATCCCGGTCCTGACACATCGCCCGTGCTTCTTCTTCTTCTCGCCTAAAAGTTTTTTTTATGTAATAAAAGTGGCAAACAAGCATGCAACTCACATTGATGTTAAGTGATGACTGCAGCCTATAGACACCCACACAATGACCAGAGGTCAAAATGCAGATGCGTTGCCACTCCTGAGGCCTAAGGTGTCATGCCTCTGTGCCGGAAATTACGGGGCCGTACATCACCGGTTAGGTAACCGGAACATGATCGTGCTGAACACTAGATACCATTTAGCGGCAAGTATATTAGGTAATGCGGTGGTGCCTACGCTCGCGAGCTCCGTCACTGGAGCTCTACCACTAGTAAGTACACTTCATAAATTACTAACTTGCCTCTGTCTGACTCTTACACTACAATTTACAATAAAAACTGTAAAGCAGTAAGTAATACGTACGCGCAACCAGACTGAAATATACAACAAAAATTGCCCGCATACACTAGCGAGAACCATTGCTGTAATTACTCGTAAAACAATTTAACTCCTTCGGAAACGCACGAGGACCCAATAGGGGACAAATATTACCACCATTTATCAATTTACCGCATAAAATTGATAAGGTAATGCAGCGCTATCTCCGCCCTTGAGCTCCGTCATAGGAACTCTACCACTACACCTAGGTAAATAAAATAATTACTCCCCTGTCATAACACTCATTTATTATTCTCACCCCAGGACACAAAGTACACGATAGCAATGAAACATTATTACAGTATAGGATAGGTATATGTGTTCATAAGTACATCTAATAAATCCAAATAAGTATAACTAGACGAACAATGAGCGACAGCAAGCGTAGAATATCATGCCTTTCTTGGACAGGGCCATTAAATCCAAAATAGTAAGAAATAATTAAATTTAAACATTGACGCTACCATTAAACGTTACTTGTGCAGTAAAATGGAAGACAAAAGCCGAATAAAATCACACATAAGTCTTTATATTACACCTACTTGTGCGTTAATCGCAGCCTTTGGTTGTTTATCATACATAATATATTGAATTATATTGAACACAACATACTGAATTCCACTGAATTCACACCCAAGCACCTACTATAATTTACTTGTATCTATGACACCTATTCATTCTTAATTAAATAGTTACTGGTACATAAATGGCTGATCATTTCAAACCACACTTAAACACTGAACCTTAGTTATAGTGATGTGAACAATATCCTATAACCTCAGTATTATTAAATGGTGTTTCTTCGTTTTTAATCTTTCGCCTACATAAGCATTGGCAACAAACGTAAATAATTATAACCACCGCTAAGGTGAGCGGCAGCCAAATATAAACTGGTATACCGGAAGGTTTCATGGTCTCGGCGTATTCCTTCAACAACGCGCACGGTATGTTAATCCTCTCTTTATTCACTGTCACGTTGTGCCAAATCACACACTCCTGCTCTCTCGTCACTTTCAATACAGTACCGTTATAGTGAAGATAGGGTATGACATCGATTTTAGGCGAAGTAATGTCCAGTGAGTTCGATGCCGGTATAAAGCTCTCTGGGGACCGGTCCATGAAGGAAGACATCATGAAGCACGGGAACATGGTCTCCTCAAAGTGATTTCGATCGATAATCTGCATGCTGCACTTCTCGTCTTGACGCAATGCATAATAATGCGTGTACTCCCAATGGTCGGATGAAGCTCGCCCTAAATTGTACAGGGCCAAGCCGGACAATAGCTCACTAAATCTGCCACCGGACTCACGATATTTGTAAATATACGTCGGCGGTAGGCCATGAAACACTGGGTAGGTATCAAAGTCCGAACAATGGCGACACATGAAGTGAATTTGGCTCGGAGGGTGGTATGAGTAATGCCAGTGATGTGCACTGACATGGTGTGAGCGTGGGCCGTGCTTAGAAGTACTTTTGTTGAAGCGTCCGCGTGGTCCACCATGTATTTTGGCACTTACGGAGAGTAGGATAGCGAGATAAAAGTAAATAAAAACGCGTTTTATCATAGTGTATCGCAAAGGGCGGATCCCGACGCACGACTGGCCGCAACCGGGGTGATTCAGGAGTAGAGGCGGCTTGGCGCCGCAAGCAAGCCGGCGCCTCTATGTCGCGACTCCCCATACCAGACAAATGAATGGGGAAAACATAATGAATGAATACGCTACGTTAAAAAAACTGTCGTGATAGAACGTTTCGTACTTACGGCTAAAAAAACTGAAATATGCAAAGTCTCACTCAGGTAGTCATTAACGTAGCACTTTAATCAGTTTAATAATCAAATGGGTGCATAAAAGCCGATTGGTTGACCGAACGCATCGACCATAGAATTCACAGACCGCATTATGACTACTTTGAGCAAAGTATGCTTAGAACAGTATTTAGCTGTTCTGTTCTGTGCTTAGAACTGTCAGTAAAGTATTTTCAGTTTTGGCTGAAAGCAAGCTTGTGCGGTCTGTGAATCTCACCCTAAAAGCACTTTAGACTGTGCTAAAAGTCTAGTTAAACAACAGTTAGGTATAAGATTTTAGTTATATTTTTATTGTTGAAGATTTTGAACTTTTGAAATGTAATATAACGCACCATGCATAGGTACATGCCTTATTATTTATTATTATTCTTCAAAAATTGTATTCAAAAACTCTTGAAGAGTAATGTTAAAAAAAACATTATTATCTTAGGAAGTTTAGCATCGAATCGTGGGTGTTTGCATGTATACTTGAAAGCATGCATTTAACTCTACCTATCCCTTCGGAGATTACAGGCGTGAAGTTACGTACGTTTCGTATACTTATGTAATCTTCCCATTAATGTTTTACAAATCCAATTCCTAATATAGACATCTTCGTTAATCTACCAACATACAATTTTTTTGAATATCGCAATTTACTGTATCAATCACTAAATTCAATATTAATGATCTCATTAGAGTTTCAACAAGAAAGTATTAATCTTACTTCTCGGGTTATCTTAGAAAATAATTTAGCACAGTTTGTCGGAGATTACAACAGTTTACCTCAGCAGATCATGTCATATCATTGTTGATGAACACAATACACGCCTCCGCTCCAAGCGGGCACTTCCTGCGAGATACCGAGATGGTCAATTTCCTGACCATTGTACCCGAGACGCGTCGAGCATCCTTAAAATCCTTGAGCAATTTTAAAACATTCTATCATTGCATTAGTACCAGACCAGATAATAGGAAACTATGAGGCCACGTTGAACGCTTACGTTACTGATTTTATGCCATTTTAGTGTTCCCTGTCGCAATTTATATTCGTTTCACATAGGCCACAAACTATGCCTGAACTTAATTATAGGTATAAGTTATCCTAAGTTTCCTGTTTCTGATGTAACTTATGAGTTTGTGGCTTGAACCTCAGAGTTTGGGAAATTCGTAAGTTTATTATGGAATTTAACTGCCTCGGTAGCCTAGTGGCAACTGGCCACTACTACTACGCTGAGGTCCTGGGTTGGATTCCCGGGTAGGAGGTTATCAGAGATAATGGTGTAAAGTCCTTTATCTCTGATTCTATTGGGATTTTTCCATTTTCTGGAAATTTCCCAGTACCTCGAAGTTTGGTAATGTGCCCAGAGAAGTCAACAGGCTCGCCACCTGTTAAATGGGCCAAAAACGATACAGGCGAATCGTGGGTGTTTGCATGTATGCTTGAATGCATGTATTTACCTCTGCCTACCCCTTCGGGGATTACAGGCGTGAAGTTACGTACGTATTATGGAAGCGTTGTTGAAACAGTTAATATTCAATTAGTTATTTTAAAGTTACTTAAGTAATAAAGAGGCACGTTACTTTTCCATGACTGGCACTGCAGGATTTTCTACTACTCCAACGTTTTAGTGGCATGTCCAAAATTATGTATAACTTTAAACATCACATTTTAATTATTTTTTATCGGATTGACGCGATAGGCACCAAGCGATAGCAATGTAAGTCGAATTTGCGTGAGTTGGGGTTCACCTTTGCATATAAATACTAGGTTCAAATTATTCACCTTAAGGTCCTTTGGACGACATAATTATAGGTAAATCAATAATGTATACTCGAACTTACTCGAAAACCGAACACTGACGGATCGGATAATAAAAAAAAACGCGTATCACGGAATTCGCGTAAAACAAGGTAGCTTAAGTCTGTAGCATGAGGGTATAACTGTATTATGTAATTCGTCATTTCAGAATATAGAAAAAGAATTTAAAACTATCGTAAAATGGGCAACACTTGCTGAAAGTGCGTAGTTAAGCTGGTGCTATCCACAGATGAATTAAGGAATGTCTTTGAGCTACTAATTCTTTCGACACTCCACCGCCATCAATTCCACCGAAATGTCATCACGAAAACGCTATGACGTTGTTTTTTTGTGTAGACAAAAATAGGGCATAGGCAAGTCTAAACTCTCTTGGAAAGAAATCTTTGTACATAGATAGATCAGTGAAATCTAATGCTGGACGGGATACAATAAATCGATCGTCTACCTAATTCAAACATTTGTTGAATAAACATTAACATTAAATTCTTTGCCCTAAAAATTTCAAAATCACAACAGCATACCATTAGAGCGTAATGGTTTAAAAATACAATTATGTGTAATCCGAATTTATAAATAGATAGAGATGGAATATTTACAACTTGATCGTATGTACAAATTCTTCTATTAGAAATAAATATATTTTCGATGACCTTTGAAATACAGAAGCTGTTGTTTAAAATAATAAACTCCATAACTCGTTAACGAGAGCGGCAGGTGTAATATATGTATCCCCGAGTTACTTAAACATTCAATAGAACACGATTAATGGGATGCCAACAAAACACCAATAAACATCATCGGATTGCATTAAATACAGTTTACAAAGTAGCATATAGACGTACCATCCTATTAAAATATCTGGACATTTTTTTATTACTGTGATCCCGATCTTCGGATGATTGTTGTCTACGATTTCTTTATGGTATCCTTTATTTAGTATCATTGGTCTTCACTAATTCGTATATTAGATATAACTCGATATATTATTACTTTGAAAAGTATTGTAAATTCATTAAAAAATCTGTTTTGGTGAAAGCTTTTCGAAATACTAGCGGGTTCGCCCATATTTGACAGATGGCACAATGAGGTCGCAACTGCTTAAGGTTCGATATGAAACAAAGGACAATAAACGATCAACAGAATAGCTCTAAGACCACGAAAGCAGATCATCGACCGAAATTAAGGATCGTCAAACATCGAGCAACTATGTTTGGATTAGAAATGGGTTGACGGAAGCTAAGCACATACGCCTACAAAGGAAATTAATTGGTAGATATCCCTTGATGACCCGATCCACAAAAACATGTTTTTATTTACAGTAATGATCGATAAAAACAATGACGTCGGTCGTATGTTGTTTTCGACGATTTTGTTTGAATGCAGACTTCGAGCTTTATAAACCGAAAAAATCTGTAAGCACAATAATAACACAATATATATTACAAACCAAAAGCGTTTTTAGCGTTTTTTAAATACGTTGTTAAATTCCGTTTTGTTTCTGAAATTGCTTTTTGAGCATGCAATGTTCAAATATGCTGTGCATAGTTTTTTTTTATGTACCTAATGAAAGTGGGAAACAAGCATGCAGTTCACATTGATGTTAAGTGATGACTGCAGCCTATAGACACCCATACAAAGACCAAGGTCAAAGTGAAGATGCGTTACCACTCCTGAGGCCTAAGGTGTTACGCCTCTGTGCCGGAAATTACAGGGCCGTACATTAAAGTTATGCAATCGTTGAGTTGGTACCGCAACTTAAAATATTATTCTGAACCGTTCAACAATTTACTTAAAGGTTCAGTTGCACCAAAATATTTGTTAAGGTTACGCTTTTTGTCAAATTTAACACTAATAGTAACATTAACTTCAGCAATGACTGCAAAATGCGTTGCACCAGGGTATTTTTTACATATTTAAATCAGGGTTTACAGATTGCCTCATTATCTGACAGATAGTTAAGTTTAACTTTGACATTAACCAGCGCAGTTCGGACATTAAAATTTACTTAGCAGTTAAAATTAATTTGCTGTACACTAGTACATCATGTACATAATTGCAGAGTCTTTGAGTGAAGGAGACATGATCATGGTCAAAAGATTTTTTTATAGAAATTTCAATACACAATAGGTACTACAATTAATATAGTGTAAAAATAATATAGATACCAATTAAGGGCAATTGCTAATGCAGTAAAAATACCAAGAGGCCGAATCGTCTTAACGATCGCCTATTAACGTGGAAGGGTGCGGCTGGAGAGGGTTCATATTGCTTCAAATATCGCGTTTCACGTAACCTTACGCTCTGTCATTTACATTGCTAACTTACGTTTTACCACGAAAGAAACCTAATTAAAAAAATAACCTCTAAGCGCAGCTTAAGTCATGAGATTTTTCCGGATTATTCAAAATAAACAGGTAGGTTACCGTATAAAAATGCTGCATCCAAAATCGAATGTGTTAAGTAAGTTGATTGAATTTCAAACATCATCAGATTAAAAGTGATGTTTTAACCTATTTCTTTTCCCTGTACTTTATTCCGATGTTTTAATGGAATAATTAGGATTTTTGTACCTAAGTTTCAGTCATCAATTGAAAATTTAGGTCTGTGTTTTGATGTCTTGGTGTATGAATATAATTCGCATTTTTAAAGTAACAGCCAAAAACAAACAAGACTCAACAACAAGGTTGATAAAATTGAAATGAATTCAAATTCATCAATATTGATTCGAATAGAACATGGAATGTGATTGGATACTAGAATGCCCATCAATTCTAAAATGTATAATAACTGCCAACTAACCGATTCGTATCGATGTTGGTATAGAGATCAATACTTAGGCTTGGCACAAACGGGCCACCGACCACAACCGGCACAGCGACAGCGACTTAACAAACTTTTTCATACATTTTGTATAGACGCGTCGCACACGTGTAGCTTGTAGGAGCCTCTCGCTACAGCAGTGTCGACTCGCCACTAGTGGTCGTTACGGGCCACCTAGGACGCCGACACCCGCCACTGTCGCATTTGCTCCACCCCCCGCGCAGTTAACCGTTGGACGCTCGAAGTTCACCGTCACCATGGAGCACGACGCTTCAAGGGATATTGATACATTCATATCGGAAATCCATTTATGTCCCGCTATTTGGGATCTACATTCTAATTTATATATCAATAGAACAGAGAAAGTAAAAGCCTGGGAAGAGATTTTTGAATCAGTTCTTGACAAACAACAAACAGTCAAACTCATTCGAAAATATTAAAAAAACTTTTTTGGATATCTTTGTAAATTATCGCAATGTTTTACTGAGGGACCAATTAAAATTGGGTGCACCTAATATAGGCGGCAAACACTCGTGTCAGAGTCCATCGTAAGACTGCGCAGCAGGGAGCGGGTTATAAAATGTGGCAGCTTTCCCGAACACCGGTGGCTGTTGGTAGCTTCTAATACTGTTACAAAAGTGGCTGAAGCGCACGACAGCTACCGGTGGCTGTGGTCGGTGGCCCGTTTCCGCCAAGCCTTAGATTGATTCGAAGCTATAAGTCCCCTAAGTACCTATCGGGTATGCAACTGATAATAAATAATTGGAAGAAGTATAACTCAAGAGAGTTACAGGTTTGAGAACTATGTCGCTAGAGTTTAAAAGTGCATTACGGCCGGTTCGGATCTGTCAATTGAAGTTGACAGACGCATCAAAGAGAAAACAAATTATATACGAATTTTACGGACTCTTTTTAGGACTTGTTACATTTGCTTCCTAATTACTTATTGGTAGATCTAATAAGTATCACGGACTTCAATAACGGACGGCAATCAATACTTCATAGTATTGATTGCCTTTCCTTGACCCATGGACTAACTGCCTCAATAAAAATATTTTTCTACAGAATATTTATAAATAATCCCGGCAGAGTTTGTTATCGGACATTCTTCGCTTTCACAGCAATATTCAGATGATTAATGGACGAGTTAACGCCGTAGGATAAACCGTTGAAATTTCGCTACACTTAATCATGTTTAACAAAATTTCGTCAGTGTCAAATACCTGAAAGTACTTTCTCGTTTATTTGTTTATTGTAATCTTGCATGACATGTATTGTCCGTAGAATATAAACATTTTATTCAACTTTCATTTTTCCCTGCCAAACTTGCCAAAGTAAGGTTTTCCTAGGAAACATTACCTCGTTGACCCTTGCGAGTTGAATAAAATTCGTTCTAGTATATAACCAACCCTAAAATAGAAGCCTCCCGGCGACACTTATTTCGATTTGGCTTAATGACTGAACTAATAACACGATACTTAACCGAAGCCAATCAGCCACAGCTTTTTTAAGAAACATTTTCATGTTTTTTTACACAGTTTCTAGAGCGATCTATTTACAGAATCAATTCTTTACTAACCTCTCAACACAACCCATCAGATATAACCCACGCAATACAATACCTCCGTGATTTTCTGGTCAAAATCAATATTTTCAGACCCTGCTATAATGTATTGTCAAACACTAATCGCCAAATTCTAACTTTCCTCTGCTGTAATGTTGTACTTATATAACATTAGCAACTTTAATGTTGTTTCTGCCTTTTTAAAGTATATTGTACCAACAAAGAGACGTACTAAGTCTACCTATACAAATAGACGAACAGTATTTTATGATGACGCTACTAGGCCATAGGTAAGCGTTTGAATATGTTGAGAATTAAGTACCTGTATACAGCTACAACATAATCTCTACTAATGAACGTATTTTTCATGAAAGTTAGACAACAAAACTTTCCCTATAGCCAAAAACTTTTCCCTGACAATGGAGTTTTTGAGGAAAATATTTATCATGACTTTGGCTTTAATTTCTGATTACAGTCACGTTGCAAAGAAAGTTTTTAAATATGTTAGATAGAAAATAAAATAGAAGAAAAATATTAAACACAAAAGTTATGACCAAGAAAATAATCTAACCGCAATTTAAATTAGTAATAAAACCTGGCATTACTATTTTAACAACACGTACCTATTGTAATCCAAAATTGAATGGGTACATGATTTGTTTATATTACTTACTAACATACATTATCAAAATTGGTAATTTAGAATTTAGCACCAATTTTCCAATTTGCTTTCGTCATACGTTTTACATTTTGTCCGCGCATCGACGAATGTTCCTGTAAATTTCAAATTTGTGCATACCTATTTGAAAACAATCAGGCCAATGTCGTTCTAAGAAGAGTATTTATTTAGCTTAGTATTAAATTCATCTCGAGAAACAAGACTTCCGGAGAAGGACTTCAGGACTTTTCTACATCTAAATCTGTGACCTTTAGATTTAAGTTGATATAACATTCGTAATAGCATCACTCTTTATTTTGTAACGTTTTTGATCTTCAAAGATTTAGGCCGTACTAATATCGCAGCCATTTCAGTTTGCGAAGAGTCTTGTGATGTGTGAAAGAGAATAAATAAATTTGTATAATGCAATCTCACCGGTAATGTAATAATTGACGTCTTTTGATGGTGAGATGAACATAAGTTATGTCTGACAGTTACACAACCCGAGTGTCGACCGCAAATTGTTCCTGCGAAGGCTGGCGTTGATATAAACCGCAGGTTATTTATGATCATGAAAATGAATAACTCATCTATACATATAATAAAACAGTAAAATCCGCGTGTCTGTACATTGTATATATTTACGAAAAACTAATCGGGGGCGATGTTAAAATAGTATTAGAACACTTCAATGATTTTTAATTTTATTGTCTGTCTGTTTGTCTGTTTGTCCCTATGTCCAGGCTAATCTCCGAAGATACTGGACGAATTCGAATGAAACTTTATGTGGTGCATAGATACTAAGCCTGGCCAACATTAAGGCTACTTTTTACTGCGAGAAAATCCCTCATTCCCACGGGAATCTCTACATTTAATTTCATTTTCCTATACAAATAGTCCGTATCTATTTTGATAGATACCTTTGACACATTATTTAATTGTGAGGCAATACGAAGTTTGCCGGGTCAGCTAGTATATAATAAATAGGCATGATTTGGTGTGCCGCGGCCGTGTGCGAGTGCCGGATAAGGGGATAAGTATGAAAGTTTTATATTTAATAAAATGTATCGCTATCAACGTGGATAATAATAAAGTCATAATTACATTTGTATGTAAAGAAAAATAGATACTAAAGTTTTTGTATGAGGACACAAATAAGAAGTCGGCGAGATAGCGTAGGTGGTAGAAAAAAAATAATTTGATCAACGAGCCTTGTAAATCATCTGTCATAGTCGTCCCTGTTTATTTCAACTATAATTTGTGTAATATTAGCCATAAAGATATAATTTACTAGTGGTAGAGCTACAGTGACGGAGCTCGCAGGCGTAGGCACCACAGCATTACCTAATATACTTGCCGCTAAATGGTAGTGTTCAGCACTATCGTGTTCCGCTCAGGTAATGTACGGTCTTGTTATTTCCGGCACAGAGGCATAACACCTTAGGGCTCAGGAGTGGTAACGCATCTGCATTTTGACCTGGTCATTGTGTGTGTGTATAGGCTGCAGTCATCGCTTAACATCAATGTGAACTGCATGCTTGTTTGCCACTTCCATAACATAAAAAAAATCTATTTTTTTTAAATGGACACCAGTCTGGATACTTTGGCTCAAACGCTCACGCGTAGCACGAGCGCCGGCTGGCTAGATTTCTATCTCCAGTAATATAATTAACCTCATCTATACTTATAATAAAACTGTAGAAGTGTGAATTCTGTTTATTAAAAATATTGAAAAAATAAATATCAGGGGATGTTACTAGATCGATACCGAACACAAATATGTGATTAGAAAAAATTTTGTCTGTCCGTCTGTCTGTCTGTTTGTTCAAGCATCACATAAAAACTACCGGTCCGATTACAATGAAACTTGGTATGATTATACTTTAACCTTTGGCGCACAACACTTTTTATCCCGAAAAAATGTCTGTTTGTCTGTGTGTTTGTGCACCCTTATTTCAGAAACGGCTTATTCGATTTGCGGTTTTCACTAATATATTGTGGCAAGTTTCACTTAACACTTAGTGTTATGTCAATTTAAATAATCATATCGTATATTTTTAAGCTATCCTGTATGTTAGTTTTATCTTTTAGGGGGGTTTCGTACCAAAAAGAAAGGTAAAAACGGACCCTACGGATTACTAATCCTCCGCTCTCTGTCTGTTTGTCTGTCCGTCCGTCCATCTGTCACCAGGCTGTATCTCATAAATAGTGATAGCTAGAAAGCTCTGTTACCGCTATAAAAACATTACTAAAAATAAGAAAATGAAAATGTTAAGGGGTCCAAGGGGGCATACAATAAAGGTGTTTTTTTTCGTATATTTTTTGGTCGATAATAACGGTAGCAAGTAGACGCTTAAAATCTTTACAGAATTGTTAGATCTTTTGTTGTACGATATATTACCTTCCATAATAAATTTATACAAATAAATAAAATTGGAGTGTCTGTTTGTAATATTAAAATAACCGCTTTTTACTAAATACATATGTATACACGGTACATATACCAAAACAACACTTTTTACAATTTTTGTCTGTCTTTCTGTCTGTCTGTCTGTCTGTTTGTTTGGCGGGGCTAATCTTGGGAACGGCTATACCGATTTTGACGGGACTTTTATCTCCATACATCAATACATGCATACATACCTACATACAAAGAAGTAGAATTGGAGTGTATCCGACTTTGACGGGACTTCCACGGGTAGGTAGCTGATGTAATAAGGAGTAACTTAGGCTACTTTTATACTAGCTGCGCCCACGACTTCGTCCGGGTAGATACTGAAACATCATATTTTTTCTCACGTGGACGAAGTCGCTGGCACAGCTAGTAGTTAATAAGGAAGGTAGTTTGTATAAACCACGGATTAAAATATATATCTGGTTTCCCCAAATTACTAAGCGATGTTTGTTCTGGATTTTTGTTCAGTTTTTCTAGCTAATTAAAATCCCAGCTAATGAGGTTAAATATATGGAGAAGACATAACAGCTGGTTTCTACTTCTTGTTTTCTTTTGTGGCAATCACCAACTTGAAGAGTGTTCCTGTCAAAGCCTGGTGGTAGAGAAAGCATTTGCAAATAGATGCATTCTTTTTATTTTATATGTAAAAGCCATAATATTATTACGTACGTGTACGTACACATTTGTAAGACTTAAATTTATACAGGTATACAAAGAAAAGATACAAGAAGGGCGCAAAGAAATAGCAAGATAACAAACAACATAATGTGAAGAAACTAATAACAAGACTAAAAAACCGGTCAAGTGCGTGTCGGGCCACGCGCAGGGTAGGGTTCCGTAGTTTTAAGGTTTGTATAATGTAATGTAATTTTCGAGTAAAATACATTTTCTACTATTACTTCCAAACTTGTAGAGCCAACTTAAGTGTTATAGTTTTCCTTTTAATTTCGTCATATGTAGCTACTAGTGGCGTAACGTTTGAATTTCTAACAACAACCGTTTAGTTGTTTAGTTGGTAGAGGGGAGGGACAATTGACTCTAACGAAAATTGGCACTTTAAAGCTTAATAAGTCACGAACAATTAACTAAATTTAAAAATGATATCAGCACATCCCTAACATTTTTCAAAGACCTATCCAACGATATCCCCCACACTATACAGAAAACGTTTTTATCCTACCACTTTGTCGGCGTGATTAAGGTGTATACTTGTGCCAAATTTCAAGTCTCTAGTAGCAACAGTTTTTGCGCTAAACCGCGGACGGACAGACAGACAGACGGACATGGCGAAACTATAAGGGTTCCTTGTTTACTACGGAACCCCAACAATGATTTGAGAAGGACTACTTAAAATTATAATCCTCGTTTGGAAATCTCAGTTCATTACAAGCTAGTAAGGTACCTAACTAGTACGAACTATGTGCCTTCAATTTGATAATATACTAAAGACAGAACACGCCCATACTTAGATATGTATTGGGATCTAGCCAATGTACATAATTATCTGTGGAACGTTCTTGTTTCCGAGCGAGTCCCCTCTGATTGCGCGGACTATCAGCACCCATGAGGTTTCATCAACCTTTACGATAAATTAACTCGATTGAAATTGCTTTGTTTAGTATTTACTAGTTGTGTAAGGAATACTATTATACTAATATTCGTATTTGCCGAACATCATCAAACGCCTGTATTTCGCCGAAGTGTTAAGCATATATACCTATTGTTAGTGCCTAAAAAAGGAGGTATCATTTAAGGTGAAACAGGTGGTGTTTGTGCCAAATCAGGTGGTGTTTGTGCAAAAGCAGGTGGTGTTTGTGTTTATGCCAAAACAGGTGCCTAATTGGAATTAGGTTGTTTACATTTTGAATCACACCTGGTGGCTATTGCAAAGATAACGACTCGAATGTTGTTTACAAAGTCGAGTAATTGAGGGTATAAATAGGCTTGTCAATGGTAAGAGAGGATCAGTTGAATTGTGGTCGTCACCGTGAAATAAAGTGCTATTAGTCCTAGTTCAGTTCTTTACACTATGTATTATAACAAATTTGTGAACACACTACAGAAATCTAAGTCAAACAAGTCTATAGAAAAGGCATGTTGCTTGAAATGACAGGGAAGAAATAAATCTGAATTAAGTCAGACTAGAATAAATTAACCTCAATTAAATAGTTCCACCGTAACGAAACTGTGATTCATCATTTTATTATTTCCTAATTATTAATTAAGCTGTCATTTTTTATGACTTTACATTAGTTCAACGAGCTGCGAATAAAATGAAAAATGTTTTAAATGAGATTGACATATTATTATGACCACGAAAGTGGATGTTTTATTTTTCGTCACAGGACAGAACACGTTCAAGCTTTTACTACTGGTTCGTACAAAAACAAATATTAAGGCAATAATATTATGGCTATTACATATAAAATAAAAAGAATGCATTTGCAAATGCTTTCTCTACCACCAGGCTTTGGCAGGAACACTCTTCAAGTTGGTGATTGCCACAAAACTTCTTATGTCTTCTCCATATATTTAACCTCATTAGCTGGGATTTTAATTAGCTAGAAAAACTGAACAAAAATCCAGAACAAACATCGCTTAGTAATTTGGGGAAACCAGATATATATTTTAATCCGTGGTTTATACAAACTACCTTCCTTATTAACTACTAGCTGTGCCCGCGACTTCGTCCACGTGAGAAAAAATATGATGATGTTTTATGAAAATGTTAGCTTTCTAGCTTTCACTATTTATGAGATACAGCCTGGTGACAGACGGACGGACGGACAGACAAACAGACAGACAGCGGAGGATTAGTAATCCGTAGGGTCCGTTTTTACCTTTCTTTTAGGTACGAAACCCCCCTAAAAGATACATACAGGATAGCTTAAAAATATACGATATGATTATTTAAATTGACATAACTTTTTTATATCTGAACCGATTCACATGAAACAAACACTAAGTGTTAAGTGAAACTTGCCACAATATATTAGTGAAAACCGCAAATCGAATAAGCCGTTTCTGAAATAAGGGTGCACAAACACACAGACAAACAGACATTTTTCCGGGATAAAAAGTACCCAGTGTTGTGCGCCAAAGGTTAAAATATAATCATACCAAGTTTCATTGTAATCGGACCGGTAGTTTTTCTGTGATGCTTGAACAAATAGACAGACAGACAGACAGACAGACAGACAGACAGACAAAAAAATTTCTAATCACATATTTGTGTTCGGTATCGATCTAGTAACATCCCCTGGTATATATTTTTTCAATATTTTTAATGTACAGAATTCACACTTCTACAGTTTTATTATAAGTATAGATGAGGTTAATTATATTACTGGAGATAGAAATCTAGCCAGCCGGCGCTCGTGCTATGCGTGAGCGTTTGAGCCAAAGTATCCAGACTGGTGTCCATTTATAAAAAATAGATTTTTATTATGTTATGGAAGTGGCAAACAAGCATGCAGTTCACATTGATGTTAAGCGATGACGGCAGCCTATACACACACACACAATGACCAGGTCAAAATGCAGATGCGTTACCACTCCTGAGCCCTAAGGTGTATACTTGTGCCTTGTGCCTCTGTGCCGGAAATAACAAGACCGTACATTACCTGAGCGGAACACGATAGTGCTGAACACTACCATTTAGCGGCAAGTATATTAGGTAATGCTGTGGTGCCTACGCCTGCGAGCTCCGTCACTGGAGCTCTACCACTAGTAAATTATATCTTTATGGCTAATATTACACATATTATAGTTGAAATAAGCAGGGACGACTATGACAGATGATTTACAAGGCTCGTTGATCAAATTATTTTTTTGCTACCACCTACGCTATCTCGCCGACTTCTTATTTGTGTCCTCATACAAAAACTTTAGTATCTATTTTTCTTTACATACAAATGTAATTATGACTATATTATTATCCACGTTGATAGCGATAAATTTTATTAAATATAAAACTTTCGTACTTAAGTAGGTACTTACCCCCTTATCCGGCACTCGCACACGGCCGCGGCACACCAAATCATGCCTATTTATTATATACTAGCTGACCCGGCAAACTTCGTATTGCCTCACAATTAAATAATGTGTCATAGGTATCTATCAAAATAGATACGGACTATTTGTATAGGAAAATGAAATTAAATGTAGAGATTCCCGTGGGAATGAGGGATTTTCTCGCAGTAAAAAGTAGCCTTAATGTTGGCCAGGCTTAGTATCTATACACCACATCTATACACACAAAGTTTCATTCGAATTCGTCCAGTATCTTCGGAGATTAGCCTGGACAAAGGGACAAACAGACAAACAGACAGACAATAAAATTAAAAATCATTGAAAAGTGTTCTAATACTATTTTAACATCGCCCCCAATTAGTTTTTCGTAAATATATACAATGTACAGACACGCGGATTTTACTGTATTTTATTTTTAATTTTTATTTTATTATATATATCTATATAATATGATATATACTTTTTTTTTAATATTTTGTGTAATAAATTTATGGTTATTATGTATGTACTTATTTTATATTATTATCTAAATTTAATGTCTTGTTTTAGTGTTTTTTTTCTTCTTCCTTTTTGTTATTAATGTGTGTTTTTTTTCATTTCACACTTAAGGCCCCAACATAATACCAGCGCCGGGTTTTAATCCGGCACAATGCTGAGTTGGGGACCCTTTTGGACATTTTATTAATTAAGATTTGTTTTTGTATAAGTTCTTTTTTTTTTGTTTTATATCTTTTACTTTTTCTGTTTTGTACAGAATTTCCAAATTACATTGTATAGGTACTCTACTTAGATACTATTATCTACCATTTGCACAAATTTCTCCCACACACAATAGTAGAAATTACCAAGGAAAAAATTTATTATGAAGACAGAAAAATGAAAAGAAAGGTTGTATTGCTTTTACGCAATAACATATACATCATATATGAGGGGGAATATTTTTTTGAATATGATATAGGTAAGTTCTTCACGGATTCCAAACACAAAATGTTACGCAAGCAAGCAAATCTTTTGGAGGACCACATAGAGTAGAACGGGCCATCAGCCGCGGCGGACCGGAGCGGCCGGTGGCCCGTGTTGCTCTATGGAGTACCTACCATCAGCGATGGAAACACAAAGGTTACGAATTGCTATAATTACAGATTACCTATTGAGAAACGAAACTATTACATTGTACGTACACGATACACCTGTCGTCTTGATTCTAACGAGTGCTACGGCGGCGTAGAGGTCTACGTACGTATAGGTATAGGTACATCTACGAGTACGAGTGAAACCATTGAGAGTTGAGACTGTTAAAGACATTAATGCGAGTTGAACTATAAATTATAAGGCGCATAGATTTTAACTGAGAATGAACGAGCAGTATCGCTGGTATATCTAAGTGCGTTTTTCAGATGTTTCACCACGATTTACGATTGATAATTCCAGAGATTAAAAAAAATACATTACTGAAATAACATAAACAGGACAATCTGTTGCCGATCGCGTCAGAACTCACACGATTAATCTTCTAGAAAGATAATGAAGCTATTTAACGAGTAACATACAAGGCATCTTGTGACCATTGTGTTCAAATAATAATAACAATAAAAGATAACTGCGGGCTGACCTCAGTTGTGCAATATAAATAACCCTGATTTGTCAAATTTATGCTAACACTTATCTTTATGATTCTTGCAATTGTCAATACACTTCAAACGTAATCCTAGGTACTCACATATAGCAGTTTTGGTGCGGACGTTCCTCGAGTAGCACATCGGATGAAGGATAGCCCAGTAGCGATCCACAGACACCGCCACTAGGCAGAATATACTGATGGTACATAACATCACTAACAACGACACCGTAAACAGGCAAGCGTGCAAATTCCTTGGCAGGCCCACCGATGCTAATATCGCGAAAGGTATCCCGAGCAATCCGACCAACAAGTCCGCTACAGCTAGAGACACTATGTAGTAATTTGTCCGTCGCCGCAGCCTCCTGTCCCGTCTGAACACGTGTATCACCATGGCGTTGCCGACTATTGCCACCAGCGCGATCAGGATTTCGAGGGACGTGTAAGTGGCGTGCAGCTCTGGGGTCGGCGATCGGTGAGGAGCCGTATCACCCGGCTTCGTCGAAGTCTCCTCATCCATAATCTCAGCGGCAGCCTTATGAAATACCACCAATTCTGAATATATATTTAACGCATATTCGTCGTAATCGGTAACACTCTGTAGACCACTCGGCCATTATATATTTACATTAGATATATGGGTATAAGTTCATTGAAAGTTCGAGTGGTATGTGATCGCGATTCTGTCGATATCGATAGCGGTTATCGGAGATCGCAACAGAGGCGAGTCCCGTTCGCGCCGCGTGCTTCCTTCCACTGCGGCCGTGAATTGGCGCGAAACCGCGGACCGCAGCCACTGGGACGCTACGTCGCGCGCACTTGTTGCGGCCGGTAGTCGGTAGCGACACTACATTTACCCTTGACAGCGAAATTGAACCACGTTATGATCCTGCTAATCTTGTGAGTGAATAAAATGTGTAATAAACACGGATTAACAAGGTCGCAGTTTTACGATAGTCATTCAGATAGCAGAGGTTCCCAAACTATTTTTCTTGTAGACACCTTTCAATTTTTTTCTGGTTTCGGTGGACCCCCTTGCTAACATTTATATCACTTTCCCATATATCTCATTTTTATTTACGCATATACGTAGACCCCATCGAGTCTCCCATGGACCCCAGGGGGTCTATATGGACTTTGGGAATCACTGAGATAGAGGAACGCTACAGACCAAAACGTAGCAATTTAATTAATTGAGTAGGTACTTAAAATATCATGAGAGAGAAAGATAAACAACGTACTCATGATTGCTCATTTCAAAATGTCTAATGTAGGAATATAATATTGTTATTATTAGGTAGTTACTTACGACATTTGTTTCAGATTGTGATGGAGATAGGACTGGATGACTTGTAGATTTTCCAAGTTTTCTAAACTGTATTTTACGTCTAGGTCAGTGGCGTAGCTATAAGGGGTGGTATTTGTATTAGGTTGGTATTTGTATTTGTATTGTATTGGTAGTGGGTATTTTACTGGTGGTAGATCTCCAGTGACGGAGTTCGCGGGCGTAGGCACCACCGCATTACCTAATACACTTGCCGCTAAATGGTAGTGTTCAGCACTATCGTGTTTCGGTCAGGAATGTACGGCCCTATAATTTCCGGCATAGGGGCATAATACCTTAGGCCTCAGAAGTGGAAACGCATCTGCATTTTGACCTCTGGTGTTAGTGTGGGTGTCTATAGGCTGCAGTCATCACTTAACATCAATGTGAACTGCATTCTTATTTACCACTTTCGTTACATAAAAAAAAAACAAAATTTGAGCTGTGTAGACGTGAAAACGCAACACAAAACCCACTTTCGTATTTATAATACAGAGACTTTGTTCCAATAGAGGGGCACAACGGTGGAGAAGAGAGAAATATAAGCTACAAAAGAATAGGGAGTAGGTACACGTGTCTTTATACATGCTTGAAGTATTCTTTTTTATGAAAGATGATTTATGTTCTATCTGCACAAAGAGCCGACGTATAAAAGTCAACCTCACAAAGGACTGCACAGCAGGTTTTATTAGTTTCTACGCTTCTGGCAGAATTACCCTTAGTCTTGGGTAGTAGCCATTAATTATAATAAAGAAGAAGTAGTTTCTACTTCTACGCATTAGGGCCCTATTTCATTAGGACGCCATCGTGACACGACCACTCGTGCACCATAAAATATGTCGTCGATGACCATAACAGAACAAACTGACAAATCCTATGTCAGTTTCAAAATAGACGTCGAAGAGATAAGATTTTTGGCGATGCGTATGATTTAAGTGGGAGGGAGAGGCATCAACTGGAAGCGCAACTGGTGGCAGAGTGAGAGAGATGCTACTAGCGAGTGATTCGGTCGCCGGCAATAACTAGGTTGCGCCACCATGTTGATTCCAGGTGAGAGACCCTCCATACAACTGTAAACATTTTGTTAATGATGGCCTCATCGTAGATTTTTAAATAGGATCCCTAATCATTATAATTAATTAAATTAATTTTTGAGTTTGAGTTTTGAGTTACGATTTAAAATATTAGAGCAAAGCACAGCATAGCGCAACACAACCCAATGGTCAACCTAAAATATTGTAGATTTTATTATTTACTAGCTGACCCGGCAAACTTCGTATTGCCTCACAATGAAATAATGTGTCAATGGTTTGATTTGTATGGAAAAATAAAATTGTGATTTTTACTATTTCCCTTCAATTTCTTCATATTTTCTTACCATTTAAACCTTCCCTGGACTTCCAAAAATCATTCAAAACCAAAATTAGGCAAATTGGCTCGAAGCCGTTCTTGAGTTTTAGCGAGACTAACGAACAGCAATTGATTTTTATATATAGTATAGATTATAAATAATTGCACAATATAATTTGTATTTAAGTACAAAAAAAAATAGTAATCGATTCTATTTGTTATGTTTAGTAGGTATTTCTTAAAATTGAAACAAATTGTTTGTTATTTTTACATTATTATTGCCAGTCAGTCCAACAAATATTGTCACTAAACAACATTGTGGTTAAAAAAAATGTACACAATAGTTTTCTGATAAAATAAATAAACACACAATTTTAAGTGCACAAAACGGTGTGTGCCTTTTTAAAAACATAAGGTCAGCACTTTCTATAAATTTAAATTATATTTGAATTTTATATTGAATGCAATATACATTTAGAAGTAAACTAAATACATTTTGTTTAAGCAGTGGAACACAATTCACATAAATTATATTCTCTATCAATCAATTTACTCAGGGTGAATTCTATCCACAAAATGGATTGGAATCCCCATTTTCAGTAGAGTTCTTCTATCTAATTGATCTAAGTTTTCATAGTAACTAAGCACTGCCTCCCAGCTTATCTCGCTCAGCTTTGGTATGCACAACCAAACTTTATACAATACATTGTTACGTTTACTTGAAATGTCCGTTGGTTCAATGCCACCGAATATGTACATACAACCGGTTGATGTGACTGTTGTGGAATGGAAATACAATGGATTAGGTAGGATACTTTTTTCCATGAGTTTCCATTGCAAATCCGCCATATTCAGTCGCCAGATGTCACCATAAACAGATAGTCCATTTGCGCCACCTGTAACAAACACTTGGACACCACTTGGTGTGTCAATCTGAACAGCACTGTGACACTTCCTAGCTAAAGGTGTGTTTATGTCTTTGCATGTAGGATCAGCCTTGGGGATTAATGTAGTCCATTGTTTGGTTTTAAGGTCAAACATGGGTATTTCCATGAGTTCAAATGCCCATTCGCCGGTTCCTCCACCAATTATGTAAAGCTTGTTATCTACTCGAGCCACCTCATGTCGGTATCTGCCTGCAGGTTCACCTTCTTGTCCTGTACCAACAAACACTGGATCCCAATCCATTGTCCGCAGATCTAGCCTGAAATAGTATTTTTTAAGACTAATATCATTTTTATTCATCAAGATTTTGCACAAATTGGACTGATTACTGATTTAGAGGATAATATAAAATCCTGATACCCCTATACTTACCAGAATTTTTGTCATATCCTTTAAGAATCATATCGCATAATTTGACTATCATGGATGATGTATAACTTACCTAAAAATATCACAGTTATAAACAAAACCATTGGTTCCACCAATAGTATAAAAGTATCCATCATGACACAGCACAGCTTGTCCATACTGCCCGGGTGGTCTAGGACCCGAGACATCTAATACTTGCAACTTTGTAGGGTCACTGTAGGGACGCCACACAAGAACATCATTACTGCGTTTATGGCCAAAGGGTATTCCAGTACCCCCAAATATCTGAAAATTACAAAAGTGCATTTTAGTAAACGACAATAAACTAAAAATACTGAAATGTAAATTAACATTAAATATTATTTACTTCTATTCTATTCTATTTTTCCCGTGTGGCAACTATCACACTTAGTAATAATTCTGCCAAAATCTGGTGATCACAGAGGCACAGTGTTAATTTAAAAATGACCAGTGATCCACGTAATACCCTGTGAAGCAGGAAATAGTACTACTTAATACATTTTTGATACCCATTTAACATGCTAAATCCATAAAATTACAATATCTTCTCCTTCAACTATCACTTAAATGGTAGTTCTGCCAGTCTGGTGATTAGAGACATGGTTGTTTCACGAAATGTCGTTTTGATATCATTATCGATTCAATTGCGATTATAGCAACAAAAAAAACAACATACCATCACACAACTTCCATTCATGCACATCGCTGTTGATGCCAATTCATCTGGCATGTTTTCTATTTCTCTGTGAAGCTTCCATTTTCTGGTGGCTATAGAAAATGTCCACAGCTCTTTGAATAAAGGTTTCACAGGAGTCCATGTTGGGTTCACTCTCTCGATATCACTAGCTGGCAACGAGGGACTGTAGCCTCCAAAACAGTAAATATTATTATCATCGCACGCTATTCTATGTCCACTGCGAGGTCTGGGTTTTTCCTGGCTTCTAAATTCAACTTCAGTAACCTTATACGGCTGGAACACGAACTCTTCTTTTGGTTGGATCATTCCGTTAGAGTGATTTTAATATAAAACAGATCAAAAGAATATCGTCAATTTTAAAAACAGATGTTACTTATTTCAGTAAATCGTAATTAATTGGTCGGAAAAGCATGATTTGATTTGATTTCCTTTGTTTGACAGTTGACAAAGTTGTGAAGTTGACATTGACATATTGACAATTATTGACATTGGTTGTGTTCAGCCGAATTAATTTCTTACAAAACTTTGTAATTTAGTCAGCACAAAAAAAAGGTTATTTTATCTTAATTTAATTAAACAAAATAGCCGTTTATTCAGGCTTTTTCAGAGCAAACTGAAGACGAAAATAGGCAAAAGATATGCAGGCACTTCGTGTGACTTCATGTATAGTCCTTTGATTTAGGCGGACGCAAAAACCAACTACGTGGAATTTACCTAAAAGCACACCGCGGACACTTTACCAAAATTCCATACAAACGCTCATTTTGGTTACCTATTACCACACCGCGGACACTCCGCCAAAATTTCATACAAACGCTCATTTTGGTTACCTATACACAGACATCAATCAGTGACGTGTAGTCACACGTGCACTCATACAGCGTAGCGCGTAGGGTTATGAGGTTGTGACTTTAGGCCTCGGACCGATAATATAGAAATTAAATAATACTATGTACTTACGTTGATATTTCTTTCTTTGTTTCTATTCTTTGACCCGGTTTATACTATGCACCCCGTCATGTCACGAGAAAAATATGACAATTGATTTATAATTTTATCGTTCTTGGCCGACATCGGCCAACTGCGGCTCAACAGTAAGGCAATTTTCTATTTATCAGTTTCACCCAGTTTACCGGTGCATTTTACACATAAAAACACAAACACTACTTCAACAAATAGCACAAGTATTGGAAAATAACACACTACCTACTCATTACGTCAACAAGTCACTTCAATTCAATACACTGAAACACTTTTATTACTAATGCAATGCAATCACATAACGTAAAGGTAAGAAATTATAATATTAAAAAAGTGTTTAGTTAAATAAAAAAGTTTTGTAATTGTACATAACATAATTATTTTACCTTAGGTATTTTTTCCTTTGGGAAACTGAAAAATTATCTTTTTTTGTCACGACTTGTTGACAAACAGCCATACACTGCACAATAAAGCACCATCTTAATGTTAATAAATAAAATATTCTATTACAAATTAATCAAAACTAGGCCACTACTAACCGCTCGCAACCTCGCTGTAGAGTACCAACCGTCGCCCATAAGAGGGGAAGAGATTGGGTAAAGCGCGGCAAATGGGCGGGACGTCGAAGTGTCCATTGTATACGTAGTATTTATTACATATTCTCTGCCAAAGGTGAGCAGAGGTTGCAATAAGCGCACCGAATTGTAACTCATCACTCTCGTATTCGAAAGTTTATCCCACAAGATTTATCTTCAGCTAAATCGTTGTTTTTTATGTAATGGAAGTGGCGAACAAGCATGCAGTTCACATTGATGTTAAGTGATGACTGCAGCCTATAGACACCCACACAAAGACCAAGGTCAAAATGCAGCTGCGTTACCACTCCTGAGGCCTAAGGTGTTATGCCTCTGTGCCGGAAATTACAAGGCCGTACATTACCACCTGACCGGAACACGATAGTGCTGAACACTACCATTTAGCGGCAAGTATATTAAGTAATGCAGTGGTACCTACCATAGTGGTAGGCAGGGTGGCAGGTGGGTATGTATTATAGTACTCTGTGGGTTATAGTCTCTTAGGTGCCTACGCCCGCAAGCTCCGTAACTGGAGCCAACTGGAGCTCTACCCACCGATTTATTATACTACTTCGGTCGCACCCATAGATTTATTATACTACTATCGCACCCCAGTAGCACAGTAAATAGATTTGTATCTATCTACTGTGCCAGTAGTGTTCAGCAGTATCTTGTTCCAGTTGAATTGTAATTTAAGGAATATGGATGGCCACGTAATAACTATCACAGAGACATAATAATTAAGGTCTCAGGGGTGACAACGCATCTGCATTTTGACCACTGGTCTTTGTGTGGGTGTATATACGCTGCATTCATCACTTAACATCAATGTGAACTGCATGCTCGTTTGCCACCTTTATTAAATAATAAAAATAAAAACTGAGGAATGTAGGTAGAGCATGTTTATGACAAAACTCCTTAACAAACAGGTAGTGTTATTATTGAAATGCCATTTTTTTACATATTTTATTTATAATGTTGTCCATGTCCATACAAAAGTAATACTATTATGACCAATGTCATCCTTCGAACAACGGATCTGAACAATTAATGTGTTAATAACATTTGGAATCAAGTTGATTCTACAAGTACATATCGTTGGTGATACTGCAATACCGCTTATCCAACATTGGAAAATACCGCGGAACTACAAAAGTAGCAAAATTGAGATTTCGCGGCTGAAGGTTTCTATTGCCGATTGGCTCCTTCTCGTAATCCGTTACGCCTATAACCAACCAGAGAGCGAGATATTTTACTTTTTCAATACCGCACCAGTAAGACTTCAGGTAAAATTTCGTCAAAACCGCATAATTACGGGAAGTTACAGGTGCGTGAGAGTATTTTGTGCGTTACTTGAAAAAACAAAATTATTATCGAAGAACTACTGAAGATATTTCCATGTAAGTACTATACACTAATTCTGTAATGTACAGGGAGTTAATTATTTATTAAATATTGCAGTATTTATTGTGTTGAAGAAGCGGTGACTTAGAGAGACTTACAAAAACGTCGACAAGCAAAAAAAAGAAACAAATCCTTGATGAAATGAACGCGCTCCCTGCACCTTACACATCGGTATTTTCCCACCAGAAACTTTCAGAGCCAATACCACCTTTGCAATCAGCAGCTGATATTTATTCAAGTGCTGCAGAGTTTACGACTGTTTATGAACCCGTCGATCTTGTTCCCTCACCAACACTTCTCCCAGGCAAAGATAAAGAAGCTGCTCAAACTGTATCAAATCATGCCGTCACGGCTGAATTACAATCTGTGAAGGTATGCCCTAAGTGAAATGCTAGAGCCTTTTATTAAAAAAAATTGGCTGTGCTTAACTTCACTATCTACAACCTGAGAACGGCTCAAGCTAACTGCTATTGGTTTGATGAGACTACGTGTGATCTAAAGGCATCAACCTATGGTTCTTTCTTTGTAGGCTACATTACTAATTTACTCGACCAAGATCCCAAAGATGTCATCATCTGGTCCAACGGATGTACTTCGCAAAATAGGAATGCTAAAGTTTCTAATGCTCTGCTTCGATTGGCTGCAAAGAAAAAGATCACAATTACCCAGAAATATCTTGAGGAGGGCCATCATCCATCTGGGCGAAGCTCTGGGGCGACTGTGTTGTAGATCTGCGGATGCTAAAACACGGAATGGAAATGAACTGAAAAATTGAGTATAAAAAGAATTTTGAAGACGACTTCACAGCTTTGCCTAGGACATAGAAAAGACCTAAAAACATAGAAACTCTAATAGACAACATTCCTGTGTTATAGTCTGGAAGACAGCCAATACTTAAATGTAAATATGACCATTTACAGACGTTGAAGGCCGTTATACCTTATAACTAACTAAAATACTTCAGTTCTGTTTCAGAAGATTTTTTTTGTATACTTTTCTACTTTTTTATAACTACTTATATAGTAGCTTTTTAAAAAGTTTACTTGATGACAATTGTGACTGAAATTATGGTTTCTATTTTATTAAGCTAGATACTTTTTGTTCTAATTGTTAAGTTTAGAAGATTTTGTTGTTCAGACTCGGTGATTCATGTTTATAACTTGCTACAAGCAAAATGTTACGTTTAATAATTATATATATCTGAAGAAAGTTTAATTTTAGTGTTTTAAATATAAAATATTTGAGATTTTTATACTATTTCGTTGTATGTTTTTGGTTTGATAGCGTGTAAGGCCTAATAACTACCAAAAATGTGTAGATTTTGCTACCTCAATAATGCGTAAGTGATTATTCTCACTAATGACTGATTATATCGCTTAAATACTTATGAAATTGGGTTAAGATTCTTCTTAAGTACCTAAAATTTATTTTGCAACAATCATTCAAAAAATATTTAACAAGAAATTCAGTTTTTTTGCTCTCCTGTAACATTCCTTTTTAGAAGATGCGCGGTATTTTCCAATGTTGGTTTAGCGCTATTGCAGTATCACCGACGATATATTACGTAATATTTTAATCCAACATTTGAAAGAATTCCCTATCTGAAAATATTCAGTCACAAAATTCTTTTTGCTGTGTTTTACCAGAATACCTCTAAAATTAGAAGTAACAGTGAAGATTTTGGTGTCAATTTCTCTAGTAACCTTCATGCACACAGTTTTACAAGTAGACAAATATCTATACATGTTACATTAAATATTATGATTTTAAATCACAAAAACGCATTTGGCTTCACCAATAAAACACCTACCCATAAACTCTTAAAATAAAACCCAGTATCTGACGGGATTAAAAAATATTATAATTCAACAAGCATACATAATTTTTATATTTGCAAACATTTTTTTTTTGTTAATAATACTTTCATGAGCAAACAAAATATAGCTTTTATAATAATTTGTTCGACACTCACTGAAACGTATACATAGTAGTATATTAACATTCTGCTTTGTTTTCCCTACAAAAAACCGTCAACGTCTTTAGTACTACTACTAAACGGATTACCGAAAAAAAAACATAAATATACTGTATCTGTAATGTTTCAAAATTATATAATGTTTTGTGAAAATAAAGTTATATAACATAAATCGAATAAAATAAATTAGCCGGCGCGTTGCATGCCAGTGGCAAATAAAAGCTTATTTTTAGTTTTTTTGTTTTTCTTGCCGGAGGACACGGGGACAGCTTGAAGCGCGGCCTCGATGGCGTCACTGAGGACTAGGGCGCGCGGGCCCGACGCCTCGTCCTCGAGCGGGGGCGGCGGCGGCGGCGTTGCCACAGTCTTGCGTACACGCCACGTACCACTCGCACTTGCCATCTGTAGAATAAAGTTCAAGCGCTCTTGTATGCTTTAATTTTCCCAAAATTTGTTATTTGTTGACAACCAAAAATTACGACGTAATATAAATTTAATAGGATTCAGTGTAAATTCTTCAACTTTATGTAATAATTAATTTAGCCGTTTACAATTATACAATTAATGGCAATTTAATATTGCAGTCTATAAACATCTACAACATGCATTACCGTTCCTGAGGTCGTAGGATATTATACTTCTGTGCCGGAAATTACAGGGCCGTATACATTACCCCCCGACCGGAACGATAGTGTTTAGCGGCAAGTAGATCAGGTAATGCAATGGTAACAAGGCCCACCATCTACATCACAGGAGCTCTACCACCAATGGTAGTTACAGATTATTTTTAAAAAATTACAAAAAAGAACAATATTTTCATAAAATACCTTTGCAAAAGATAATCCTGAAGACGACGACGTAGCACTAGTAGAGGGGCTAACATGTTCAGCTGACGGAGAGGAAATAACAGATGGGTTGGTCGAACTGCAGCTCGACAGAGCAACAAACTCGTTGAGCGGGGGACTACCATAGGACGGCGGAGCGGGCGGGAAAAGAAGCTCGGAGGATATATCGGGTTTGGGGGGTCCTTCCATTGCACGGCGATAAGCGCGCTCTCTGCGTCTTTCGTCCCGCTCGTGACGTGCTCGGATACGTGCACGACGCTCTAATTCCCCTGTAAATACATATCATTAATTAATTTTATCACTAAATATCCATATTTATAAAAAAATAATTGCTGTTTATTAGTCTCACTAAAACTCGAGAACGGCTGAACGGATTTGCCTAATTTTAGTTTTTAATTATTTCTGGAAGCCCAGGGAAGGTTTAAAACAACAAAATATGAAGAAATTTGAAGGGAATAGTAAAAAACACAATTTCACTTTTATTATTATTATTGTATATATCAAACCTTGACACATTTTTATTTCATTCTGAGGCAATACAAAGTTTGCCGGGTCAGCTAGTAATAATATACATTTTTAGAATAATAGATACCTTCAAAGTTCTTAATTGCTCCTTCTGTAACATATGGAGGCTGCAGATCCAATTCAACAACATCAAAAGAGCAGTACAGTGGCAGATGAGCAGTGTAGGGCATGTGTTTTCTTGTCTGAAATTTTATAAAACAATATTTTAACTTTTTTTCTTTTTCACTGGTTATTTGCAACCCACACCACGAAATGCTGAAGGTCAGGTACAGAGGATATACTACCTGTGTAAAAAATTGCAATACATCTCTTATTGCGATGCAATACAATTGAGATTGCATGATTGCACAATTCAAAGCTCCCGTGATTGTATTTACAAGTGTACCTTGTGCGCTTGTAAGTGCGACCTTTTTGGTCTCAAAATTATTCTCTATGGCCGTGCGTACAGTAACATTTGAAGAGTTTCTCTAAGGCGGATGTGTCATTGTACTACCAGGGAACTGGCCGCTTGACGACAGCAGAAAGTTTCCTGGCTAAACCTGTATGTTTATACTAAGACTAAGACTAAGACACGTAAACACGATTGCATCACGCCTAACGTAAATTCCAGGAAGACATCATAGCTTGTCAAAAATCAATATCCCCAAACAGCTTGCCTATATCACCAAATAAGTCACGGCTAAAAGTAGTATCTAATGAAATAAATACCTGCTCACTGAGGGATAATGTTTCCCTGTTCATAATTCTTCCGCGTATTATGTTTGGTGCAGCTGCAAGTACTCCCCAAGATGCATTTAAAATGCGCACATTCAGGCTGTTCAGAAATACTTGTTGGCCATCTTCAGCTGTAAACAGGTTTTATGTCTATAGGGGGTAGTTATGAGATAAATCACAGAATCTACTTCAATAAATCAAAGACTGAAGAATACATTGCTTTAGAAAACTAAAAGCAAATGTTGAAGTTAAATATCAATCAAAGTAGGTTATTTCATTTCAAGTCAATAGTGTCTAGGATTAAGATTTAAGATTTGTTTGTTAGTAGCCATGAAGTATACCTTGGTAAAAATAAAAATATTTAGCTTGATTCTGTTTATCTATGTCAATAAAATCTTCATCTCCTTTTATATTCTTACTATCCACTGTAGGGCATTCAATCAATGGAAATTCTTCAATTTTGTTATCAACCAATTTGTCATGGACAAAACATTCAGCTTCTGGATTCAATTCAGACTGGATGTTAATGGCTATAGATTTAATTGCATCTTCTATAACTTCAATGCCTGAAGCACCTTCATCAGGTTCATCAAACCAATCTATCTTTTTCTCCAGAACTTCATTTTTCTCATAAATAGTAGGAACCTTATCAACGGCTTCTTCTACCACTCTGGGTTTTTCATATTGGTCTTTAATTTTTTTCTCCTTACATTTCAGGAGCTCCAAGGCTTGCTCCAAATAAACTACCTCAGTTGTATCTATTTCAGCATATATTTGAGTTTCAAGTTCTTTCCTTTCTCTTTCTAAGATGTCAAATATCTGTAAATAAGCAAATACACATATAATATATCATTTTGATGACTCATTGCAATACCAAACATACACCTAAGCCATTGTCTCAAAATGTAATGAAGTACTTAGTAGTTATTTTTATCTTTAAAATGTTCTATACTTTTTAGTCAGCTTCTATTGTTAGGTTATGCAAAATTTATGAGTACATTATCATTGTATCAGTTCTACCAGATGTTTGTTGTAACAAGTGTTGAAACAATTTGGGTTAAATAGAACAGTAAAATATTTCTTCACCTCTTGTTTGGATGCTGAAAACAGTTTAGCATACGGTGCTTTGTTAAGTTGCTCAAGAGGTAACATAGTAGTCTCATTGATGTCTTGATATTCGCCTCGAGGCGGCGCCACTTCGACGATAGTTGAACCACGCAGACGGCGAACAAGGCGCATTGTAACCTTAAAATTGATAATGATTAAACTGATTTCCACAGATTACACATACGAATGTATCATAATTTTACAAAATAATATTCTTCATTCTTTGTGAGGAAGTTTATCACTTCTTAACTAGTTGATTGATAGATCAACTCAGTCTTGCTACCAATGTAGAAGAAACTCTCCAGACCACTCTCAGAAGACCACTGCTTCAAATGGATAACACATACTATAAAAATAAAGACTCACTTCTTCATTGGACGAATCCCACTGCTTCATAAGTGTTGGTTTCATTTCAGTGACCTGTAAGACCGTAGAACAAACGGGACAAGGTGGGGGTTGTTTCTCATGAGTTGCAGTGTAATGCAGGATACACGCCCAACAATATACATGGCCGCAACGGCCCACTCTTCCAGCCACTGGTGATCCTAAGCATATTGGACACTCGGAACGACCAGTGCTTCTGACTACCTGGAGAATACAAAGGTTCATATATAGTATTATAGATATTTAAAGAAATCTTTTGTTTGTGCCCCAAACAAAAGATTTCTTTAAATATAAAAAAAACTCACTATTGACCCAATGGTTACATTTGAATTATATATCCAATACAAAGGCAGAGAGAAATATTGTATTTTTAGTGTATAATTCCATGTTACTAGTATACTTACAACTTCTTCGATTTCCTCCCACTTTATCGGCAAGTCTGGGTCCAGTGTCAAATGTTTGTAGTCTCCATCTTCCTTGACCACAAACTGACAGCTGCAAGAATAGATACATTTTATTCTGGTTGTCTTGATAAGAAACCTTTTAAACAATGTAATTGTATCGTATATATCGTATAACTAAGAAAGTCTGTATGTTTGTTTGTTACTCCTTCATGCCAACTGATGAAGCGATTTTTATGAAATTTGGCACACAAATAGAGGTTAACTTGGAATAACACAGGATAGTTTTTATTCCGAAAAAAATTTTCTGTGGGATGCCATGAGATGATTTGATGAGTTTCCATCGGTTACGCAAAAAGCGAACAACACGCGGGCGGAGCCGCGGGCAACAGCAAAAATATATGTTCAGGTTACAGATTAGAATAGCCCAATTTGCTGCTATCTAAGCACCTCAAACTAGATAGTAATGATATAGCATTAAATTTTTATTCAGTCCATGTCTAAGAACTGAAACTGAATTAATAATTCATCAAAATTAAATACATAATGTTAAACAAAAGAAAAAACCGGACATGTGCGAGTTCGACTCGCGTGGTGAGGGTTCCGTAATTTAAATAAATATTTTCGAAAATACTACACATCTAAAATGCAGGGACATAGCGGTTACGGTGGTACCGGCAGGGGGGTTATATTATTAAGAATTTTCGATTTAATTTGAATACTCAAACTTCTTATAGGTTTTCCAGTAATCTATAGGCAAAGAACTATTTTCCACATTTTTTTCAAAATTTTAAGTTCAGTAGTTTCGGAGATAGGGGGGGGGGAATGGTCAATTTTCGTCGTTTTTCTTAAATAACTTCAAATTTGTTTATGCAAAAATTATAAAAAATATATATCTGAGATGCTGACAACAACTTCTTTCATTTGATATGTCACACAACACAGTTTACGTTTTTTTTTTAATTTTCTGATTTATCCCCCGAAAGTGGCCCCCCTGTTTGAAATTTATTATTTTACTTGACGTGTTCATCTTTGGGTCACCAATTTACATCAAATTTCAACTCAATCGGTCGAGTAGTTTCGGAGCAAATTGGCTGTGACAGATGGACAGACAGACAGATAGACGCACGAGTGATCCTATAAGGGTTCCTTTTTTCCTTTTACGGTACAGAACCCTAAAAATAACAAAATATTGAATATTTATTGATCTATTCAACACAAAAGGTAATACTCAAGCTATATTAAACTCACTATGCACGAAGATATAAATCATGTTCATGTTTATGCGGCATACAATATGTATTTTTACGTGGAACTGGACCTCTGCGCTCGGTACCGCTGCGGGAGGGATACATAAAGTTCAGCAAATGATTAAAGTTTTGCTTTTTGCTTCCAGGCACAAATACAGAACCAATTTCTGGTTCTTCATTATCTTCTATCCTGAAATATTAAATAACGTAAGTCATTTAACATAAAAATAGTAAACAAATAAGTACAATTCAATTCTACAAACACATTAAATAATTTTATGCCAATTTAAAATTTAAGTTACATAAAGTACTATTTGTATCTCACATCACTAATTAATCTTTTAAATAATTAAAGAACTAGTTTTCATTTTTCAATATTCTAAGCAATTTATATAATTTGCTTTATATTTTCAATTGATGTAGGTAATTGCTTTATTCATTCTCCACATTTTAGCTGGTTTAACACCTTCAGTGTCAAACCCCAATATTGATTTGTACACAAAATTACCAAATCCAACCCCAAATATACCAAGAAAAACCCCTGGACCAGGGCAACATTTTTGCTTTATAATCTATGAAAAGCATGTGTATCAACACATGGCACTAAAGACCACAAGGGTGCTCATGTATAAAAAAGATACACAAGTGTTTAAACAGTGTGCTTCGGAAAAGATACACATGGTGCTAAGGATGTTAAGGAGAGAGTATCTCAATGTTTAAATGAATACAAATTCTTTCATTACCCGGTGTTCGGCGTTCCACCCACAGCGTAATTGGTGGGACCTCGAGGGCGTGGACGCTTGTCCACCTGCCCCCTGCCTCTCTGAGATGATACATTCTTGCGATATGGTTCATTTTTGGGCGTGTTACCAGTTCCTTCACGTTTCTTGTTATTTCGTGGCCAAGGTTTGTGTGTCAATTCTGCATTTGATATTAACATTTTATAAATTCATAGTTATTACTATTACCTAGTCACTTCCAATTCAAAATATCAGTTAAATAATGATAATAATAGTTCAACTTAATAAAGTACTTTTAAATTCAAAAGTTACAGGGAAACCAAGACGAGTAAACAAGAAGACATCTATCCTACATAATGAATGTCATAAGACAATAATATTATGAGAATCTCCTGGCCAGAAACTAGATGTAATGTAATCAACACACATATTTGCTACATTATTGTAACACTGAAAAACCTCAATTTTACTAGTATAACTTTTAAATAGTAAACCAGTGGTAAAACTTGGAAATAACTAAACAATAATTTTAGAGTAAGACATTGTGTATTTTTTTTTTGAATAATTGACATTTGACATGACCTTTATGAGCAATTCAGCAAAAATATAGGTACTCACCCGTGGTCTTTTTACAGTCGATGGCTGATGCCCTCGACTGTGGTTGAGACGAACGATTCAAAGATTTCTTGTCCATTTTGGATTCTTCCAACATCCACAAAATCAGCTGAGCGGGATACTCCGCAAGGAGATAACGAATTTACGTTCACGGCCGACATTTTAGAAAGCCATGTTTATAATACAAAACAAAGTGAAAATATATCCCCCACGGTAATTATTGTGTAACCTAGCGGCAGATATACAAACTGAAACTTTAAAACACAAAAAGGGAGTATAATTTACTCCCTTTCGTCGCTTACGACGAACTTTTCGAAGCAAAACACTAATATGGCGACCACTTGCAACCAGCCTCGCCGGCAGCAAGCAAGAAAAATTGCGCACTTCCGTAAAAAATATATAAATAATTTTTATATTTTTATACAGCTATTATACGTTTTTCGTATTAATTATGTCATAAAATATTTTTGTATCTCTTTTTAACGCTTTTCATTGTGATTGTATTAAAAAAGCAGTTGTCCTGACTAAATTATATACTTTTTGTTTTTTTTAACATTATTTTGGCCATGTCCCGACGAAAATAAAATTCATATTTTTTTTAATCAAACAAACCTACTTGCGGGGAGTGCATTTTGATAATCATCGTCATTGATAACGATTAAAATCATGAACAGGATAAGAATTAAGGGTTAAAGCCTCACAGCAAATCAGATAATTTTTTTCATTATGTACTAGTCGGGCCCGAGACAGAACGTGATCAAATTGGCATAAAGTACAAAATACATTGCCAGACAAAGAAAAAAAACTTTAAATTGAAAAATTATGCTAAGAAATTGGCGGGAAATTGTAGTAAATTAAATTTTATTAGCCGATTTTAAAATTGCAATTATTGATACATAAGTGTAATTATTACCTGAAAATGAAAGAAGCAGATTTACCAAAAGAAAAGGCGTGCGAACCCGCAGAAGAAGCAAGCCAACAATTGGTAATTCTATTATTTTCATAGAATTTTGTTCAACGTTTCAGACAGTTGCTATCAATAATAGAAGTACATAGTCAATTTATATTCTAATATAGGTGTTAACTACAATTCCATTCTTTACGGAGTTGAAACAGGCCGATTGTCTCTTTTGTAGGATCGTTATGCAATAATTTTGTACTGTGCCTTTATCCAATGAAGGGTCCCCTATACAACTCAACCCCTCGAAGACACAAGTCTGCACGTTCACCGCTAAAAAAACCCCATTCATTGTAGCACCACAGTTCCAGGGCACTCCGCTTGCCATTGGTAAGAGTATCGGTATCCTGGGCGTTGACATATAAGTGCAATTTGGGAGTCACATTGAGTGTAAGACCAAGTTGGCATCCAAAAAGTTGGGGGTGCTTAACAAAGCGAGGCAGTATTTCACATCGGGGCAGCTACTACAGCTTTATAAGGCCCAAGTGCGGCCCCATCTGGAATACTGCTCTCATTTGTGGGCGGGAGCCCCCAAGTACCAGCTTGGTCCACTTGACTCCCTACAAAAACGCGCCGTTCGTATTGTTAACGATCCGGGACTTACAGACAGGCTCGAACATCTGAGCCTGCGCAGAGATATTGGTAGTCTGTGCGTGTTATACCGTCTCTACAATGGTGAGTGCTCTGTCGAACTGTTCGACATGGTGCCACCGTCTCTTTTTCTACACCGTACTACCCGCAGAAGAGAGAAGTTTCACCCTCACCGACTGGACACCTGGCAGTGCTCAACGGTGCGGTTTTCTCGTTCGTTTCTGCCCAGAACGTGTAAATTGTGGAACGAACTTCCCTCTGAGGTGTTCCCTCGGTGCTACAATAAGGGGTTCTTCGAAAATGGCGTCAAAAGAATCCTTCAGGGCTGGCAGCGCGTTGGCAACTCCCCTGGTGTTGCAAATGTCCATAGGCGACGGTGACCACTTACCATCAGGTGGCCCGTCTGCTTGTCTGTCAACTTAATGACATAAAAAAAAAAAAAACTAAAGTTAATAACATATAAAACTGCAGTGTAATTCAGCCTTCGAACAAATTTGATTTCAGTTGGAAGACACAATTCATTCAAGTGAATATGCTAAAGAGAAACGTACATTTGCGGATAGTGAAGAAAAATCTGATTGGCAAACTAACAGGTAGCGGTTAAATTTTGTATAGGAATACGATTTCCCGGTTAGTCCTGCAGTGTGTGACGACCGCTGATTTTAAGAGTCGCGGGTTCGATCCCCGTACCGGAACAAATATTTCTTTGACGCCTACAAATATTTGTGTCAGATCTGGGTATTTGTGTATGTGTTATGTGTGTCCAGCACCCACGTTACACACGTTTATGATAGTGAGGCTATGAGTGTAAAAAATACAGCTTTATTAAATTAATCGTACCATAAGAACCGTACCGTAAATACAATAATTTACTGTACGGTTCTAAGGTACGATTCCACCATAGCACAAAATGAAAAGGTTTTTTATTTGTTATCGTAGACTGTAATACCTATTTAAAATTCTCGTGTCACAGTGATTCTCATGATTTTTTTGTGCCAATCGGTAGGTCTTAGAATTGGCTAACATCTAGTTTTCATACCCCTAAATGATAATGGTCTCCGCAATTTTTTTATGATCATTAAATTTTTGATACCTTTAAGGCGTTACGAAGTTTATCGGGACAGGTAGTAAACATGTAATATCCGCTCACCGCTTTCAATTCGTAGGCATTTGATTTCTTTTTTATTTTTTATATAGAGCCTACAAAGACGTTCTGAGTCAGCCAGCTCCAGGCCTGACTCATCGCCAGCGATTGCTGTGGCTCCAGAAACGACGGACAAATGGCTTATGGGTACAATGCGACGATTGTAACCGTTGGCGTTACTTACCTCGTGTACTAGACTCTCATGAACTACCTAGGAAATGGTACTGTTATATGAACCCAGGTAAGTTATCTACATGATAGTGAAACCCTCTATAGTTGCTTAAAATAATAATGTATACCTAGGTACTTACCAAGTGCCTTTGGTTTTATATTACCTAGATGCGAACTATTAGTATTAAGAGTTCGCACCTGGTAGGTATCGATATGAAATTCTTGCCTCAGGGACTCAAAGCGTACCTACTTAAATTTTTTAATTGGCCTTGTCGGCCTTGATCTAAAGTAACGTTACCAGAATAAAAAAAATCTTACTAAATCAGTAAATCCCGAAATTTTAAAGGTAACTAGCTGACACGGCAAACTTCGTATCGTCCTAGAAAAAAATGTCCAAAAATGTTATGAAAAATAGACGTTGGCTGATTTTCAGACCTACCTAATATGCTCACAAAATTTCATGAGAATCGGTCCAGCCGTTTCAGAGGAGTACGGTAACTATCATTGTGACATGGAAATTTTATAAACATTTAAGATTTAACCTACTCAATAAATAAGCTACTTTGATTATATTACTTTCTCTTCTTGACGGTATGTTTTTTCGAAGCATTAAATAATTTTCTACCTTTCTTACCAAGCAAATCTTGTGTTATGAATACCTATCTTATTCGATCCTTCTTTCTATTTCAACAGAAAGTCGTTCACTTTTTTATGTACCTATTGATGGTGGTAAACCTGCATTCACATTGATGATATGATATGTGAATACTACAGCAGCTTCTACACTAAAACTGAAGGTCAAAATGTGGATGCGTCGCCATGTTGCCAGCCCTGAGGTCTAAATTGTTATGACAATGGGATAGTAATAGTAGTTTTTTCTGGTGGTAGAGCTTCAGTGACGGAGCTCGCGGGCGTAGGCACCACCGCATTACCTAATATACTTGCCGCTAAATGGTAGTGTTCAGTACTATCGTGTTCCGGTCAGGAGGTAATGTACGGCCCTGTAATTTCCGGCACCGAGGCATAACACCTTAGGCCTCAGGAGTGGTAACGCATCTGCATTTTGACCTTGGTCTTCATGTGGGTGTCTATAGGCTGCAGTCATCACTTAACATCAATGTGAACTGCATGCTTGTTTGCCATGTCCATTACATAAAAAAAAAAATACTGGACCATCCACTGCTGGACAAAATTCTTCCTCAGCGATGGCCACAACAGGGTTGTGCGTCACTTTGGGATGAATATACCATAATCAGCACGATTATCGTTTACGCTTCTTTCATCACAGACAAAACCCAAGGGAGTTGTACCGCTCCTGAGGATCCGATGCATATCCGCGATGAGGAGGACCTCATCCACGGCGAGTATTCAGCCGGCTCCGTGGTCCTCGCTCGTCTGCCGGGCTGGCCCTGGTGGCCGGCTATGGTCGATGATTGTCCTGACACGGAACAATATTACTGGCTTGATGGATTCTCTGATATACCTGTACGATTATTATTATTATTATTTCAGAACTCCCGTAAATTCTCTCTATTTTTATTAGAAATAGCATTTGATTTGAGGACAAACTTTATTTCTTATGTTTTACTGTAATACTTAGCATCTATAACACACGTACATAATTTGTAGTCTTTTCGTCTCTCCTGGCAAAGAGTCGAGTAAAGATCAAAAATGCCTTTGGTCGTGGTTTTAATACTATGTCGTGTTCATGTCTGATTTTGGGGGCGGGGCAGTAGTTACCATTGATGTCCATATTTACATTCAGTTCACGAATAAAATGCATTCGGCCGCGACCGGTGGGCCGCGTTGCTCTATGATCAAATGCCTACTGCAGTTTACTCGACCTTCCTGTTGCTATTCTGTTGACGATAGAAAATAATGCAGTAAAATTCTAATTTTTCAACTAAAATACTTTTTTTTGTTTTGAAAAATATAATTAGGTACGTAATTATAAAAACAACCATTTCTGAAAATAATTACTTATTATAATGCTAACTTACTTTGCTAATAGAAAATTAATAGGTAAGTAGTAGGTATGGTAAAAAAATACATTTACTTTTCAGACTCACTATAATGTTGTGTTTTTCGATGCATTTGAAGTAACACGTGCATGGATATCTCCGGAACACTTAAAACCATATGCAACCAATACGCAGTTATTAAAGGCACCTTTAAAAAATAATAAATATAATAAACGCCTTAAAGTTGCTATGACTCAGGCCGATGATGCTGAAAAGTTATCATTAATGTCTCGTCTCACAAAATACAGCTTCATAAGCAGATGGACAGGACCAATAGTTAGTCCAAAATCAAATAAGAAAGACATAAAAAAACACCAAAATCGTTTGAAAAGAATATTTAACATTGATTTTCCTTACGAAACGAGCGATTCAGAAGAAGAGATAAATACTAATAAAAAGAAGGTCAACCGGAAGAAAAATGTTCCTTCGGTGTCGAAAAAACAAAAAGTAGAAGATATCGCAAAAATGGTTGATACCGAAAATACTGTGAACATAGCCAAACAAAACGTCGATATCCTTGAAAATATGACAACAATGGACTTAGTAACTTCTACCAAAGAACCTGATTCCATGGCAGCTCAATTAGACAGTGAATCAGCACTGCTGAAAAAATCTATTGATACCACAACAACAGGTAATAATACTATAACTAATACTATATTAAGTAAACTTTAATGTATTTTATTCACACAATCCCAATGGTTCATCATCATCCCTTCAGCCCAAAGAGGTACACAGTTGGTACAAATTCTTCCCCAACGATGTCTACAACACGGTATAGTGCGTCATTTGGAAGAAATATACAGGATTGGGGAGAATATACTGTATTAATGACCACACTGGGCATGCGGATTGGCAATCGCAGTGGCAGTAGTACGCGGGATACTGCAGCCCATCCTGCGTTATTGCCTTTTTACTAAATGTCTACCGTCCTATTCGAAACGTTTGATCGCCATTCTACCGTCCTCCAACTTAAACGCCGCTAAGTGACAAAAAATAATTTTGAGTTATGAACGAAAAACGCGGGCATAAGTTCAAACCGTTGCTGTTTTATAAATATTGACCTAGACGTTTTCTTTTTATACTGAAATTGTTTATGTAGGAGTATTTTCATTATGCTACGCATTTAACTCATTTTCACTTGATTTAAGTAGTTAAAATACTGTTTTGGCTTTATAGTTACGTATTGTTTGAATTTTTAATTTTGCTAAACATAGCTAAAACGCGATAAAGTATACCTTAGCTGCGTTACAGCTAAGGAATAACCCAGAAAACTGCGATAAAGTCAAAGAATGTTGCTTTGCCGTGTAATGTGTATGTTTTTGCTAAGGATTTATTCATGTGTTCCTAAGTTAAAAAAAGGGTGACGGTGTTTAAGCATATCAGTGGAAACACAGAATAAGCTAAAGTAATTTTAACGTTGTTAGAGCTAAGTATTTGCTTAAAACTACGTTTTAGTTATGGATTTAGACTAATGTAATATTTATCATCGGGGCCTTTGCATAAGCGAAATTGAAATCCTTTAACCTCATTATTGTTAAGTGAAATCGACAAACTGTTTATCAGCTAAGCAATGGTTACAAAAACTACAAAGTTGCTAAACGCATATAACTGCTTTCTAGCTAAGTATTACATATATCTGCGTTTTAGCTGCGGAAACATGAAAATATATCTCATGTAACGGCATTTTTTACTTCACTGTCTTTAAAACTAAAAAAAAAAGATACGAAAATGTTTCCAAGACAGGTCGATAAATAATTTTGAACTATATTAGATACAATTAAACAACCAAAATCGGCAGCGTGTGGCTTAGCGGCATTTTAGTTAGTGGACGGCAGCATTGTTCGGTTGATTGACTGCACTTATGGAAAAATTCTCCCTTACAAGTGGGCGGTTGGGTCGTCACGTCCCGATGCCTTAGGGTAAGATGTAAGAAAACGCCTAAAAGCTGTCGTATATTAATGTTGGTTTAATGTTATGTTTTGTTTTTAGGTTCGTCTAAGAGGAACCACACCAATGGAGGAAGATACAATGAAAACGATCAGTTGAGTGTATTATCGCAGAATAGCGATGACTTTGATTTTGAATAAATTGCACGTACGATGTCTGTGTATGGCACATAATAATATCACCCAAATAATATAATATTTCCATGTATTTCTAAATGATAATCCTAGTAATAGGTATTCTATTCTTCTAATTGGTTTTAAGTATTCAAATGTATAAATGAACTACTGACCTACCATTTGATTTGCTAAATGCTTACATAGGCACTTAGGTACATATATATTATTTTTAAAATAAAATTTATGTTTTGAACTATTTACTTATTTTATTTTATGTAAAAAAATTAAACTAGGCGTATCGTATTACCAGTACGATGAAAGGACGTTAGAATGCAGTTTCCAAAGCAACCCCGGAGATGGTTCAAATCTTCGTCATTACAATCCTGGTATAACTGTATCTTAGCACATTTATAGCCTTCAAATTAAGATCATCCGTATTAGATTGAATTTTCCAAATCTCCGTTTCAAGCTTTGTATAGAGTCTTTCTTTCAATCAAATCAAAAAATCTATATAATTTTATAGCACAAATGTGATAGTAGAAGAGCCGAATCTAGGTCGACCTTCACCTATCTATTTACCAAATTCAAATATTTTTATAAAATTTTATACATAAAGAAACACGTCTTGCATGTATTGCCTAAGTATGTTACCTACGAACACCCTTTAATTTCTACTGACACCTAAATCCGTGTACCGTGGGACATAGGAAGAGTGTTGAAGGAAAGGAACAATTATTGCTCGATTGCCGTAGAATGTAGACATATGCATAAGCATTAGTAGGTACCTAATAATTCTTTATTTTTGTAATTTTAATTCATAAATTAAATGTATCGCCTTTTTTAAAACTCTCGCCCAACGGCCATGTATTTACGTAATTGGCGCTGTCGGTAGGATAGTTAGTTGATGTCAGAGCGCGTACCCAAAATCATCGTCTCTGATAGTCGAATCGCCGACGTCTCGTCTATGCGATGAGAGATTAATGCTCGGTTTAGCCGTACGACTGTACGGCGCGGCGGACGAGTTGAAGCCCAGTTCTCTCAAAGGAACTCGAAACAACTATAGATCTCAAATTAGAAGTTTCATATAGTGCTGATCGAGAACTAAAATGACTTTTTTCAATATTTACCGGGTAATTGCCCATCTCTAATTTTTATTGTGATATCGTAGTGGTACGCACAGACCAATGTGCTATCTGGCTAATAGTAATAATTTATAATCTGTCTTTGTGTATAGCTTTCTTCTTGGCTATTTATAACTTTTTTTTGTATATTTATGGCATCGCTTTTTATGCATATTGCCAGTGTCAAGTAAAACGATATTTCGTATTCGTAATAAACAACGTAAAAGTCAGAGTCAGTCAGTCAATTTATCAGTCCGTCAGTCAGAGTCACAGTCAATAATTCGAGTAAAGCGATGGCTACTTTACCAGAACATTTACAATGAAGTTTTGGAGGCAACCCGAAAGAACGTGTTTTCGCACTGTTATTCTATTTCACTATACACGAGCACTGTAATAAGCCTATATCAAACAAAATGCCACCAACTTTATTTAATATAACTCAAAAATACACCAAGAAAATGAATTAAAATAAGAGCACCACACGCATCTTTCAAGCTTCCCGCCAAAACTCTATTTATAGCTTGTGTCTTGGTAATAGTCTGTGGTCTATGACAGTCTGTGTCTTTTAGTCTTGGATGGCAAGAAGCTTGAAGGTAAAAAACTTCTTGGTTATTGGTCTGTGGTTTTAGTGTTTTAGTCAAATTCTGTCAAAAGTCAAATCAATCAAATAATTTTCATAATTTTCCGTATCGTGCATCTGAAAATCTGTGTTTTTTCAACCAGTTTATTGGTTAAAATTAAAGCTAATTAATACACATTCGTTTCAAAAAAAGTTTCCGGTCCGGGTTCAATCACATATTTCCGCAATTGGTGTGGTTTGCCGTAAATGATGGCGACTATATCATTTGCTAAAAGTTTGGTTAGCCCAGGTAAAAGCTGTATTTTAGTAAATATATTGTCACTCTCTACTACATTAATTTGGTGCATATACATTTATTATATAAACAACATTTGTGGCAGTTAACGTGTCTAAGGAATTCTCGAATAGGAATGTTGAGTATTATGTAAAAGTGGATTTTATCTATTCAAGTTTTTCCTAACCTCAAAACTATTTTCAGTTACTTTTCAATATCAAAGGTATAATTTGGTTTAATTATTAATTGCAGCCTTAAAAATAGTATTTAAACAAAGTCAATGTGCCCACTTACGAAACACCAACCTACCACCTTTAACTCCGCTTAGCGTGATACTGCGAAGAAATTATGCTGAGAAAGTTGTATTTGAGAGAACAAAACCCCATTGTAATGTGGGCACTATCGGACATGTGGATCATGGGAAGACAACTTTAACTGCTGCTATAACTAAAGGTAAGGTATTTATCCTGCAAAAAAAAAAACGTGTAAGTATTTCACATATACATAATTTGTTGATTGCCAAGATGAGCCTTACTAGACCTTTTTTTCTTGCAAGGGCCACTAAGTAGTTAGAGCCACAGTGGCATGGGCAACAACATGAATTAATGCAGATAAAAATCAAGGCTGGGTGGGCCGCAGGATGTGCATCGTGGACCTATATAATATTTTTATAAATGTACATTTTATATTTCTTATGACATCTTGAACTGCGTTTCGTTGTAGGGAAAGACTAACTGGGAAGCCTATTGTAGTGGCAATATTTTTTCTCAGCATCAAATAGGTACTTATTGCTATAATGAATTCATAGTGTCTTTTATCAATATTAATGTCAAAATGTGTCTAATTTGAAATATGTTAACCATGTATAAAAAATCTATTGGGACCAACATGCTTAAATCAGCCTAAAATATCAATAAGCCATATTTACCTTAATATTATGTTATAGTACTCGCAGATCTAAACTTAGCTCAGAAGAAAGGGTATTCAGACATTGATAATGCTCCTGAAGAAAAGGCCCGAGGTATCACGATCAATGTTGCACATGTTGAATATCAAACAGAACAGAGGCATTATGGACATACAGATTGTCCAGGTCATGCAGACTACATTAAGGTAATACATTTGCAACTATTATAAAACATGTGATTATCTTAATGACACTACACCATGGGATTGAAGCGATCGCTCCCAGGCTATTTCGAAAACCTGTACTTTGGATTTACAGACTGTATTAGATTTAAGTTTATATTCAAAAGAGCTGTACTGAGTTTCTTCAGTGGTGGAGTTCTTCTCAGTATTGACTGCCCTTGGAATTCGCCAAGTGAATAACCTATATTATGACGACCAAATTCATTCTTTCTCAGTTTCTTTTGAAATGGGGAAATGGAGGAATTTGTAAATAATTGATGCTTTCCATATTATACGAAATTGTTCAGTGTCTATTTAATTTATTATGTGTTTTTGATTATTATTAGTGGTTATTCACTCTAGGTTAGTTTAAAAAAAAATGACGATGTAAAAGTGCTCTCCAGGAGCCTAATTATATGAAATAAATGAATAAAGTGAATAAACTGAATAAATTTTCAATAAATAATCATTTTGCATAAAAATTATTTTCCTCTATAATCTTTAATTAATCTACCAAGGCACATGGAACCTACCGGCTAGGGAACAATTGAAAGCTAATTGTCATATTTTTCTCATGTATTTGATGGGTTAAAGAGGATGAAACCTATAAATTAATTATTAAAAATTTCTGAAGAATATTACCAAAAATCTATCTTTTAAAAACCTGTGTACCCCTTTCAACTTCAGATTCAAATCTAGGACTTAGAAAATATATTCCACAAGCATGTGTTCAGGCGAGTTGCATACGATACTAGCATAGTTGGTAATAGATGGCGCTGCTGCTACCATAAAGCAATGCAATAGATGTGAAGGAAAAATTTGACAAATCGGGCAGGGCTTCAGTAGCTCAATTGGAAGAGCGGCTGGACTAGATTCCCAGTAGGTCGCGAGTTCGAGCCTCGCCTGAAGTCAAATTTTTCTTTCCATTTTTCTTTAAAAATAAAAGAATTAATTATTGTTTTGTATATTTTTCAGAATATGATCACTGGGACAGCGCAGATGGATGGTGCAATACTTGTAGTAGCTGCTACTGATGGTGTTATGCCACAGACAAGAGAACATTTATTGCTTGCTAAGCAAATCGGCATACAACATGTGGTTGTTTTCATAAACAAAGTGGATGCAGCTGACCAAGAGATGGCTGAATTAGTAGAAATGGAGATCAGAGAGCTTATGACTGAAATGGGCTATGATGGTGACAATGTTCCAGTTATCAAAGGTTGGTATTTATTATAATTATAAAGCCTTTATTGAGACAGATTACAATTTTCCCAACTACTTTATTTCTATCTCGGATACTTAATCAGATGAAATCCAGTAACTCGTCTGTTAAATATTTAATGCAATTGATTTATTAGCCAAATTTTTTATTGTATTTTGAGCATACTAATGATTTTTCTATTAAAAAAAAACACTTGGAAGTTAGCATGTGATGTGACAACCCCAGTTGCTGGAAATGTAATTAGATTACTCATACAGAGATTGCTGGTTCATATCCTTGTCAAAGTCAAATTTTGTCTCTGCCTTTAATCCTCTACCTATCCTGTTCATACTTGTGTGAAGATTTTGTTGCAATTCAAGTTATAAGACTTGTCTAGGTTCAGTACTTGTATTAAATGAAAGAATCTCATATGTAATTTTATTATATTGATCCAATATTGCAGGGTCAGCTCTATGTGCATTGGAAGGTAAAAGTCCGGAAATTGGTGCTGATGCTATTACGCAATTGCTAAAAGAAGTGGATTCATTCATTCCCACTCCTATCCGTGAGCTAGAAAAGCCATTCCTCATGCCAGTTGAGTCTGTTCACTCTATTCCTGGTCGTGGTACTGTAATCACTGGTCGTTTGCATAGAGGTACTGTAATTTTGTTAAGAAAATAAGAATTTCTCCCATATTCATAAACATATTATTATATTGAAATAAAACTATTTTTACGGATTTATCTCGCGTATATTAAACTAAAATGATTTTTAAAATCAACCCGACGTTCATATATTGGTCAAACGAAGAGAGCTGTATCCACCCGCGTTAAAGAGCACATTGCTGATGTCAAAAACCGAAGGACAGGGAGGTCTGCAGTCTGTGAACACATAGCGGATAAGCCGAACCATTACATCCGGTTTGATAAAATTCAAATACTCGTTAGAGAACACAAACCCTTTCCACGAATGGTACGCGAGGCTATTGAAATTAAAACACGAGATAAATCCGTAAAAATAGTTTTATTTCAATGAGTGTAGCTCGCGAAAACCTAAGAACATATCATATTATTATATTTTTGAGTTAAAATAAATATGCGTTATCTGTTGCATTGTCATATGCATGATATAGAAAAAGACAAAATGATTGGCAATATTAGCTAAAACACATTTGAATCTGCAGAATTAGACTTATTATAATTTATCTGATGGTGCTAATCAATCCATTGTTTGCTTAATTAAGAAGATTAATATATACAAAACTAGCTGTTGCCCGCGGCTTCGCCCGCGTGGAAACCGTTTCATAATCCTGAATTTTCTTTGCTATAAACCTCACGGAGCCCGAGACCTTTCCAACGAATGCAAAACCGTAGAAATCGGTTGGTGCGTTCTGGAGTTATAGCGTCAGGAAGGAAAACCCGACTTATTTTTATATTATAGATTATATTGTAGTGCAATATTTTATATTTTTAATTAATTATTCCAGGGGTTTTAAAAAAAGGTACTGAATGTGAAATTGTTGGCCATGGTAAAATAATGAAAACGACTGTCACTGGAGTTGAAATGTTCCACAAGACCTTAGAGGAAGCCCAAGCCGGTGATCAATTGGGAGCTTTGATTCGTTCCATTAAAAGAGAACAGATCAAACGAGGCATGGTTATGGCAAAACCTGGTACAGTGAAAGCTCATGACAATGTTGAAGCTGCTGTTTATATTTTGAGCAAGGAAGAAGGTGGACGATCTAAACCATTTACATCATTCATTCAGTTGCAAATGTTTTCCATGACCTGGGATTGTGCTACACAAGTTACAATTCCTGATAAAGAAATGGTTATGCCTGGGGAAGATGCTAAGTATGTATAACATCCTTGGATTTATCATTCACATTTTAACCATACAACATTAATGTTACTCCTGAATCTGGTTAGAATAAACTTTAAATGAAATTTGTATCTAAAATAGAATTTAACTATATAAACAATCAGTTAATTGAGGATGGATATTGCAGTTTTAGGAAGGGTTTATTTGATTATAACTTATTTTATATTTCAATTATGATATTTCATAATTGTTACAGATTGAGTTTACGACTTGTGAAGCCTATGGTTTGCGAGACTGGCCAAAGGTTTACATTGCGTCTTGGTGATTTGACACTTGGAACTGGAGTGATCACTAAAATCAATAATAACTTATCAGAAGAAGATAGACTAAAAATTATGGAAGGCAAGAAGGCGAGAGAGAAGGCAGCCGCCAAGAAGTGAATCGGTCATTACAATTGTATTATAATTTTAAGCTTAGTATTGTAGTTAATATACTTACGCATTTATTTGAAAATTGAAAATAAAATGTAGAACACTCTAAATTGTGTTTACTTACTTTACATACCCAACCTCTTAGACGGATTGTCTGTAATACTAAAGTCAGACCCAAGAGCGTAAAACCATGGTAAAAAATAGTTAAGAGCAGAAATTAAACAACGAGATGTAAACTTGATGTAGATACAGTATGCGCCACAGACCACCAAGTCACTGAGAAAATTGCCTGTGTATACTGCAGCAATCCCTTCGTTCGCTACGACGACACAGACGGACGAGATAGAAAGCGAATTTCAATGTTAGCCAGATGAAAGCGAACTAGTACACTACTGCCACATTGTAGAAGCTCAAACTGTTACGGAGAAGATGAAAGATATTATTGTTCGGCTTCAGTTTTGCTACTTTTTGTTGACGCCATTTTTTAAGAACCCCTTAATGTAGCACCTAGGGAACACCTCAGAGGGAAGTTCGTTCCACAATTTACACGTTCTGGGTAAAAACGAACGTGAAACCCGCACCGTTGAGCACTGCCAGGTGTCCACTCGGTGAGGGTGGAAATTCTCTCTTCGGCGGGTAGTACGGTGTAGGAAAAGACGGTAGCACCATGTCGAACAGTTTAGCAGAGCACTCGCCATTGTAGAGACGGTACAACACGCACAGACTCCCAAGTAAGTCCTGGGTCGTAAACAATACGAACGGCGCGTTTTTGTAGGGAGTCAAGTAGACCAAGCTAGTATTTGAGGGCTCCCAGCCCACAAATGAGAGCAGTATGCCAGATGGGGCCGCACTTGGGCCTTATAAAGCTGTAGTAGCTCCGAAGTGAAATACTGCCTCGCTTTGTTAAGCACCCCTAGCTTTTTAGATGCCAACTTGGTCTTACACTCGATGGGACTCCTGAATTGTACTTCGTTCGATATGTCAACATTGTTACGCTTTTCGAAGTCCCGTATCACACTCACGCCCAAGATACCAATACTTTTTCCAAGGGCGAGCGGATTGCCCTGGATCTGTGGTGCTACAATGAATGAGTTTTTTAGCGGTGAACGCGCAGACTTGTGTCTTCGAAGGGTTGAACTGCACTAAATTTAGTCGACCCCAATCCGAGATCCGCTCTAGAGAGTGCTCGATTTCAGACACAAGTATAGTCATGCTTTCCTCGATAAGCGTCCAAGAGGCATTTGCACGGCTAGTGTATTGTGCATCTCCTGTACTGTCATTGGCTTAGCAATGAAAATTGGAGTATTGCTCCAACATTTCATTGATATGCAGAAGAAAAAGTGTGGGAGATAGCACAGAACCTTGCGGCACACCAGCGTTGATAGGTAGCCTGTCTGAGCGCTGACCGTCAACTAAGACTTGTATAAAACGCTCAGACAGAAAGCTGGCTGTCCAGTTGCATAGCCTCTCGGGAAGACCGTAGGATGGAAGTTTCGCGAGAAGTTCCCTGTGCCAGAGAATATGTAATAATACTGCCTGTGCCAGACCCGGTCGAAGGCCTTAGCAATATCCAGGTTTACAGCCAATGCCTCCCCACTCTTGTCCAAGGCGAGAGACCAATGGTGCGTGAGATATACCTACTAGATCACCGGAAGATTTGCCATGACTAAAGCCATATTTTCGGTCACGGATCAGCTGATGATCCTCTAGATACTGCAGCAGTTGTGTATTGATCACACGCTCCATGACTTTTCAGAGTTTCCTACTCTATATCGGCTATTGCTATGGGCCTGTAATTGGCCGGGTCACTGCGATCCCCTTTTTTGGGTGTTGGGTACACGAGGGCTGTCTTCCACGCAGACGGTACCGTTCCTTGATCGTAGGAAAGCGAGCACAGGCGCGTCAGAACGGGGTTCAGATCGGGAGCGCACATCTTCAACACCACCGCAGGGACAGAGTCCGAACCACTTGACTTCTTGACAGCAAGGGATAAAAGCGCTCGCCTGACGTTCTTCTAAGAGAGAATTTAGAGCTCTCACAGCTGCTATGGACACAGGATGATACTTAGGTGCTGTGATGCTCATCTCTTAGAGAGTAGAGTTTGAGGCAGAGGCTGCCCAGAAGGTCGGCTTGCTCTTTTGCCGTATGGGCCAGACTATTATCAATTTTACGCAGTGGTGGGAAAGATAACCGGACTCATTAAATATTGCATAGGGTAAATCAAATACGAACAGCCACAGACCAATCTATCAGATGTAGCTTTGGACACTATGGTTTTATTACATTCAAGCATAGAGGTATATTTTATTTAGCATTGCATACAAAATTTCGCGTTACAGTTGAAGCCAAAACATAAACGATGTGTGCGTGAACTTCGTGTAATTACTTGCGTTGATGCACACATAAAGACTCGAAAAGGGTTGCAAGTAAATATGTTTTTTCCCACAATTTCGGCAAATTTTGGTTCGTAATAGCAAAGTGAAACAGCTTTGGAATATCGTCTCATAGTAGTAGGGGACCCGAATCTACGTCGATCTTCACCTATCTGTTTACCGGATGAAACATAGTTTTTATCAAATTTCACATATAAACAAATACGTCTTGCTTGTATATGTATCAAAATATGTATGTTCATAGCTATGATGAAATTAAAAAATACATTATTTATTAGCAATTTCACCCATTGTTAAACCTTAATTGGTTTAGTAGTGGGTGAAATTAGGTAAAAAAAACTGTTTTTGAATCTATAAACATATAAAATATGTCTACGAGGTTTATAAGTAAACCAATCGGACCGATATTTACTTACCTGTTTACACCTGCTTATTTATGTTTTGAAGGTGGCAAGCAAGCATGCAGTTCACATTGATATTAAGTGATGACTGCAGTATATAGACACCCACACAAAGACCAGAAGTCAAAATGCAGATGCGTTGCCACCCCTGAGACCTTACTCTCTCTGTGATAGTTATTACGGGGCCATACATTAAATGCTTGTCAGGTAGCCATGAACGTAAATACGTAGGGTGTCACCATATAATACACCTGTAATAAACATTTCAAACTTTGAGTTTCGAACACATTTGACTGGGTTACAAGTCAGGTGGGCGATCTTGCTAAAAATATATATATTTTTTACTCCATGAACATATTTTGCACACAATTTTATTTACAAAAATTAGGCAATACACGCAAGACGTGTTTGTTTAAGTGTGAAATTTGATAAAACAAATTCGGTAAACAGCCCGGTGTAGGTCGAACTAAATTCTAATCTAAGGCTATCAGGAATGTTTCATAATATTTTAAATACATATGTTTACCTTACCATAACGAAAGTAGTCTCAGAAATAAGATGCCATCATTTTTGCTTAAAGCGTTAAAAATATTTCACACATATGTATAATACTTTGCAATATTATAGGTTATACTTTAGAATAACATATAGCCTATAATTTGCAATGATTAAAAGTACACGCGGACGAAGTCGCGGCCAAAAAATAGTTAATTAAGAGAAAACTAAAAAAAGTTTTTGGGCAGCTGGATTTTAGTGATCACTATCTATCCTATCACTATCTAGATGTAAGAAAGAGACTTTGTGTGAATGATAGTATCGGTGTAAAAATGAAAAAAGGCATGCTCCGATGGTTCGGGCATATAGAAAGAATGTCGAATGAGCGAATGACTAAACAGATATACAATGCGAATGTGGATGGTTGCAGAGGCCCAGGAAGACCAAGGCTGACCTACCATGACCAAATAGGTCGAGTTCTGTCTGATGGTGGTGTCAAAAGTCTTAGGAATCGGCGTGCATGTATGAAGAGAATGATGAAGGTAGACGAGGCACGAGAGGTTTGTCAGAACCGGGATGTCTGGCGCTCTACACTCTCTGCCTACCTGGGACCTGGCGTGAAGATACATACATACATACATACTATCTATCCCTCGAATTGTAGTTTATTTTTGTTCTTCTAAAAGTCCTATTTAACACACGTAATATTGGTGAGACAAACTGTTTTGTAGTATTTTAGTCCATAAAAATGAGTTAGTAAAGTACTCGAAAATATTTTCTAAGCAATAACGTTCATATTTTATTTAATTTTGTCATAAAAGTGACAAACAAGCATGCAGTTCACATTGATGTTAAGTGATGACTACATCCTATAGACACCAATGACCAGAGGTCAAAATGCAGTTGCGTTGCCACCTAAGGCCTAAGGTGTTATGCCTCTATGCCGGAAATTACAGGGCCGACATTACTTACTACCTTCATTACCTGACCGGAACACTACCATTTAGCGGTAAGTATATTAGGAAGTGCGGTGGTGCCTACACCCGCGAGCTCCGTCATTGGAGCTCTACCACTAGTTTAATATCGCGCACTGTCATAGGAATAGACTATTTGTCTATTCCTATGACATATATTCATTGAAGATAATGGTAAAAAAAAATCCTTTGCTGGCAACATCTTAATCATCTGAGTACTTCGATTTTTACTATTTGTTTTTTAAACAAAATTAAACGATACCAAGTAATATGTGAAATGTGATCTTCGAGTCCTTATTACGCTTTTGTGAAGCATTGTGACAGCTTTTTACCACACAATAACTCGTATTTCTCATTATTGCGGGAGCTGGAATGAACGGCCGGCGAGCGAAGTTAGCCTTTAAAGGCTAACCTGAAATGGCCTAATTCTGCGCACGTAGACTTGGGTTCTAAGCGTTATAATTCTATGCATTCAAGGGCCAATGACGATTAAGAAAAGCCAATGACCTCATTGGGGTGAAATAACGCAAATAAACAACTTGAAATCCATAAAAATGTATCAAAATCACACAAAGTATGTAAGACCTCAAGAGTAGGTCGGGTTTTATTTAAACCTGAAAATAGTATAGAATTCACTAAGCATGACCTTATGAGTATAAAACAAAAAACTCTTACCTATTTTTTAAAACTTTATTTCAAAAAGTATCACCACAATTTTATAGTGAAATATTGTCAGTCCTTATGTGTAACAAAAAAGAATTTAGGATAAATTAATAATTTTACAATATTAAAACGGACAACTTGTCACTTTGCAATAATCTTACATAAAAATACCATTGACGAGTTACAAAGCTGTATGAGAAGTTATTTAGATGAAGTACAATTTGATACAAAATGTCTAACTATATGCAGCATTGGTTTTATAATTAGATACGCTTATTTCCTTAGCTTAAGAAGCTCGGAACTTTACAATGAGACCCAAAATGAGTATCTAATACTTTTACAGAAATATATCTACTTAGCTTAAAATGTGATACTCACACTGTAAACAGGTGTTTAACAATGTATTGGATTTGGAAACCCAAATGAAGCAGGAACTTGAATACAATTAAAGTAATCCAATACAATGAATCCACAACTCGGGAGGTCATGATTTGGGCTTCAATTTACATATCACAATCATACTTTGATTTTTTTTACATGCAGAGATTAAAGCAAATGAAAAATCTATTGTTATTTATTTTTCAATGTTCACATGAGACATTTGAAACCTAATGGAATGAAATAAATTAAAACAAAACATGTTATCATGTAGACAATTATGCCACCATGAATTTGCCAATCATGTGAATACTAGGGCACTGGGAATTTAACCTTATTTTGCTATATCTACAAATCTTCATCTTCTTCTGGGAGAGCTGTGGCCTGCGCTTCTTTGAGATCTTTCTCGATTTGGTTCTGCCATTGTGGGTCCATAGTGACTTCAGGAGGTACAAGGGCAGGCATGGCAACAAACTCTAGGTTTCCATCACCAATTAATTTCCTCGCTAACCACAAGAATGGTTTCTCAAAGTTGTAATTCGATTTGGCGGAGATGTCATAGTACTGAAATAAACAAATGGATATTTGAGTTTTAACAGATTTTAAGAAAAGATTATAACATAAAATAGGAAACACTTCACATTTAAAACTTGTGCAAGTATTAAATAAGTACCTGCAAGTTCTTTTTCCTATGGAACACAATAGTTTTGGCCTTGACTTTTCTATCTTTGATGTCGACTTTGTTTCCACATAAAACAATTGGAATGCCTTCGCACACTCGCACTAAATCTCTATGCCAGTTTGGTACATTTTTGTATGTGACACGGGAAGTTACATCAAACATAATTATAGCACACTGTCCCTGAATGTAGTAGCCGTCTCGTAGACCACCAAATTTCTCCTGGCCTGCTGTGTCCCACACATTAAATCTGATAGGTCCTCTGTTTGTGTGGAACACCAACGGGTGAACTTCAACACCGAGTGTGGCGACGTATCTTTTTTCGAACTCTCCAGTCAAATGTCGCTTCACAAATGTAGTTTTACCGGTACCGCCGTCGCCTACCAGGACGCATTTAAATGTGGGCATGTCATCTGCCATTTTTTTAAGATTTTTGATTTACCTTTACCTGAAAAACACCAAAATAAATTAACAAAAACTTCAAGTACACGACAATGACGCATCATACAAGTACACAACAAGATTCTTTATTTTCTCATAAACATTATATCACAACGAAAATATCCTTTCTTGATTTCTAAATTGTTTCTATTGCGATATTCTTCGTACTGTTTCAATTGACAAGTTATACTGATTTTAAGTTTTCACAGAATGGCGCTCAACCATCATCACAGGAATTTAGCTCAATGGTACCGAACATTACTAACAATTGCAAATAAACTACACTTTTAACGATAAAAATATATCGTGGTTCGTGAAGACTGTTACACAAAGTTTCAAATTACTGCAAATAAAAACACAAATTACCAAGATTAACTAAGTAAATCGAGATTAAACTCTGTGCTCCCAGAAGTCGTTACGGCTCACAATGGCGTCACTTGAGTAAACGGAAGACTGCTTTGACAACGACAGGCGCAATGACACTCCTAGTCAACTACAAAACTATAGTTCCGCTGCATAAAGAAATAATATTTTATTTGATGTGCCTCTATAAACTATAATTAAATTATTATTAGATAAAAATATAATTAAATTATTGAAATATTAATTTACTGATAATCTTTTAACAATCTTATCTATTTAAATTTGGAGGAAAGAGTAGTTAAATGATATTATCGGCAAATGATTTTACCGACATGTCTCTGACGTAACATTCTCCAGAAGCAACGGTCACGCCATCTGCAACTTCTGAAATTTTGTCTTCAGTAGACTGACGGATGGAAGTTTCGTTCGTTCGTTGTATCGATTTTTTGAGTGAAGTGAACTATATAGTGTTCGTGTCCTTTAGTTTAGTGACGTTTGTTAGAAAAATATCTGTGAATGGGATTGTGTAATAAGATAAAACGTTTATTTGGTGTGTGATTTTCTTTAAAGGATGACGAAGGACAGGTTAGCGGCGCTTCAAGCGGTAAGCTGTTTATCCCTTTACTTCTTAGCTCCTGATGCAACCAATGGTTTTTTGGTGACGTCGGTTTCACAAAGGTATATCAGCGAAATCCCGTGATCCCCGCTTTGTATCCATATAAGTATGGATATCAGAAGGTATCTTCACGTATCGTATTCTAAGAAGGAAGAAATTTTTATAGAATTCAATTTTCTGATCGCCCCACCCGTACCTCCTTGGCCGAATGATAGCATTCGGGCTGTCATTGAAGCGAGACAGCCTGTAGCGTTCCGCAGTAATGTTGTAGACACCTACTTTATCAGCATTGCTCATTGTTTGTTGATCTAAACCTTCAAGACAAGGTGATTCCTGCCTGGCCCTGAATATGAATAACAGTATTCTTTAGTTATCATAATAATCATCTAGTTTTATCAGTTGAACCTGTGACCAATTCAGAATTCTAAAATTGTAGTTTTCATGAAATCTTTAAATTTGGTGGGTCAAAGCCACGGCGGAAGTTATTATGTATAACCATAAAACTAAAAGTGGCAAAGTAAGGATTTAAAAAATCCAAACAACGTAGCAGATAATATGTGACCTGTATGTGGCTATAAATTAATATAATTGAGATAATATCAAAATCAGAGTTGGTCATGGTGCCAATATCTTTCAATATGTCCACATATAAAAACAGTTTTACCAGACTTTGATATTAAATCATGTGATTAAAAACATAATGACAGTGTAATTATTCTGATTTTAGTTTGATTTTTACTTTAGTTCCAAAACAGAAGGTAACGACAAATATTAGTTTTATGTTTTAAAAACCATTTATCATAGCACAGCTGAAGTTATTGAGTACAAATAAAATACTAATGTAGTAATCCAATTAGAATCTTCATACTGAACTTGAGTAGAACATGACCTTGTGTAGTGTTAAACAGATTTGCTAATATCTTGTTGGGTAACTGAATCAATTTTAATTGCTTTCAGCTTTACAATCAATAATTTTTTTTTACACGACAAAACTATAAAACAAAATGTTCGGTCAAACATTTTATTTCTTAATTATTATCATAATATGTATATAATGTAAAAAAAAAAATTATCAACCTTTTAATAGAAATTAGCAGTTTCCATACCGAACAACATTACCTATATACTTATAACTCATTAAAAGTTATAGTTTTTGTGCTATAATATTCATTTATAATTTTCCACTTATATTATATGATATCCAGTAAATTTCAGTGCTTTATTGTGTCTCCAAGTATTTGCAAATAACTCTGCATTATTTGTTTTCAAGACCCCTATTTAATTTATTTTGTACCAGAGAATGACTTCATCTGCATATTTTGATAGCACAATCAGCTTGTGTTTTTAACAATGTATGTAGTATGTAGTTATCATGAAGGTTACATTATCAAATCATAAGTGTGGAAACAAAAGCATTATTTAAATATTTTGTGACAGTGTCTATATTTAAACCTTCTGCATCTGTTTCCAAGGCATTTTAAAAGAGAAAGGAGAAAAAAAAACATTTATTTGTCACAGGGCCCATAACACAAATGAATAAAGTGTTTTTACAATTTAAAAAACAAATAGGTATACAAAATTTTAAAAAGACAAGTATTTCGTAGTTAATAAGAATAAGTAAAATAAAAATCATCATCAGTTTGTTTATTTCTCAATCATATATTTCTACACTACAGATGCAATTTAAAGATATAATTATGTAAACACATTAATAATAGAAGTACCTACAACATAAATGCACATGTCAAAAAAATTTCAAAACATTATACCTACCTATATAGATATGGCTATTTTATAATAATGTAAATGCAAGTCTACTAATGTTGTTTATATTATTCCTGAGACAATCATTTTTACTGCTAAGCACCTGTTGAAGATCAGTGAATAGGTAATTCCAATTAGTCATAAATATATTTATTTATAACACCTCGTCATAACAATGCTATTTAATTTTATGAATGAGTATATCCTTAAATCACTATTTGCTTCTACTATTCACTACTTGCTGTATGGGTGGAATAAATATTCAAATGCATTCACCTATGTCTACTTCTTGGGGATAAACAAGTATTACAAGTTACAAAGTTGTTGAATAAACCACTTGACAACCCGGATAGTCCAGTGGTGTGAGATGACCATTTGATTCGAAGGGTGACAGGTTCGTTCCCGATGTGTACAACAGCACCCAAAACACAGGTTTATAAACTTACTGTGATGCTGTGAGTGTAAGCGTATTTTATTTTATTTATTACTTTATATTATCCTATTACAAATAATTAACAAACTGCTGTTAAATTAAAACTGAAATAATTCAACACATGATGAGGGCATACTGCAAGAGCAAAGAAACTGGAGGTCTTAATGCAGATGGGTGGTCACTTCTGAGACCTAAGCTGTTTCGCCACTGTGCTGCAATGTAGGGTCCATGCCTTAAAATCTACCACTGTACACTTTACAAGCAACAGCAGGGACCTCAAAGTACTCCATGATATTAGAATGTACTTCTTTGGTCACCCCTTAGTACGATAAAATTATTACATATCAGTAAAAATTGGATTCGGGGAAGTATGGCGTCGGGACGTGGCGACCCCACCCCCACTAGCGGTAATTTTCTTCGAGTTCTTTCTTTCTGAAAGAGAATTCTTCCACTAGTTCAGTCAGTCAACCTAACAATGGCGGTCAAACTATTCCAATAGGGCGGTAGTAAGTGCAATAACGAAAGATGGGCAGCAGCGCCCTACGATAATACTACCGCCACTGCGATCGCCAAAAGTGGTAATTACTGGTGGTAGAGCTCCTGTGACGGAGCTCGCGGGTATAGGCACCACCGCATTACCTAATTGACTTGCCGCTAAATGGTAGTGTTCAGCACTATCGTGTTCCGGTCAGGTGGTAATGTACGATTCTGTAATTTCCGGCACAGACGCATAACAACTTAGGCCTCAGGAGTGGTAACGCATCTGCATTTTGACCTTGGTCTTCGTGTAAGTGTCTATAGGCTGCAGTCATCACTTAACATCAATGTGAACTGCATGCTTGTTTGCCACTTCCATGAAATAAATAAAAAAATGGTATATCGCCCTAATAGGGAGGAGGCTTTGCTCCAGTAAACGTCTTTCGGCTGAAATGACGAAAAATTGGACGAGTCGATGCTCGACCCATTTAGCATTAAGGAAGGTGTTTGACCGCCATTGCTCCCCACTTCCAAGGTTTCTGATTAACAAAAATACAAGATCTACCACCAGTAGCAATATTTATTTTTTTACGTTTGTGATAAGTACTGACAAGTTTCTACCTAAGTATTTCTTTGCTTTAACGGCCTCCGTGGTTAATGAATATGGCTACTAATAAAAAATGAGTTACTGGGTTTTTCCATTTAGCTAAATTCTTGGTAACAACCCGCAGTTTCGAAATGTAGCTAATAAAATTCAACGTCAATGGACTTGTCCCGTAATTTGTCATGTCTGTAAAATATCTTGACTTCCTATTTCTAACATTGATCACTAACTGAATTGGATACATTTATTAATGAACGACTATCTAGGTATTTGGCTGTTTATTGATATCTCACTAGTCAGCAGGTTAACGTAATAATATGCTTTCCAATTAGAAAGTAACTAAAAGTAGATTTCAGTAGTCACCTATTTCAAAGAATTTTTTGGACAAAAAGATAAGATAAGATTCACAAAGTTCTGCCCAGTCCCTTCAATGAAACGCGAGAAAATTGTGACGTAACTATAGTAGGTACATAGGTACTTCTGTATGAAAAGCGTAATGAACATCGAAAGTGAATATGTTCCTATTTGACGTAGTAATACCATGATTTGTGATAGGACAAGCCACTTATCAGCTGACGGTGCCAGCATCCGCCGGCCTTCGCTAAAGTTGACTCACAACATTCGTCATACTTGCATCATCAATCTTGAAGCTATTGCTGAGTTAATTAAATATGAACTCCAAAATAAGTACGATAAAGTTCATGTCAGAACTGTGTCAAGTTGCTATCGTCATAGAGTTCATGAGATGTCGTGCGTTTCATTCAAAAAAATCTATTAAAAGTTTCATAAAAATCGTTTTCATGTTTAGACTAACGACCAGGGGCCGACCGCCTTAATGAACTGCTTTCGTTTAGGACTTTATCTTGTCCGTTTCGTACCGCCGTATTAAAACATTTTGCTCTTAAGTATATACCTGCGGACGAAAACACTTCCAGAAAAAAGTTAGGTGGTACAAAACTGATAAGATGTTTGTGTTTTATGGTCGGCCGTAGGTAGCGGTAGGGTAAGTATGCATAGGGTGTGCATACTGTTCGTACAAATTGGGGACAACTAATTACTTAAATAAAAAATATTAAATACATAAACATGTAATTTCAGTACATGTATTGTGATTATAACTCGATTTCCTTATCGGGGTGTTTGATAGTGGGCATTATTCCCGTTACATGTTGTATATAGCTCACAAGTGTGCAGATATTTGTTAAAGATGTTAGCATTGTGCTATTATGTATTAAACAGCTTGAAACTCTTATTAGAATTTCTTCTGTATTCTAATTATATGTCAAACTTTATTTTGTATTTTTACCAATAAAATATAAAGATTCCTCCTAACCTCTTGGTTACCTTTCGATGCTTACATCCGCTAGTGCCTTGAATCTACATCCTGAACTTATCCAACGAATAACCAATAGAAAGGTATTTTCTATTTAGATTCACTGACAACCTAGTTCACACCTGTGTATAGTTCATTGTTCTGTGCAATTTAAACAAACAATATAAATATTCCTACGACCGTAACCTGAGTAACTAACAACTTATTGTATTACATCTTGGGGAGCTGTGGCTCAATCTCATCTAATCACAGTTGAACGAGCACAAAGAGCAGTTCTTAAAGTCTGTCTTTTCCAAACATATTGTTGTCCAACAATTGATTTATATAAATTGAGTAATGTTCTCATGGTTAGACATCTATTTATTCTGAACTGTATATTAAAGCAACATAACTTATTTCCCTATACTCAACAAACACCACCTACTCGTAATAACAGGATCAACTTACCTCTACCATCAGTTAGAACTGCTTTTATTCAAAGATTCTTTAGTCATCTGGGACCCTTTCTATATAAGGGTGTTAATGCAAAACTTTCAATATATCCTCTTAATAAGTATACTTGCAAAAAAACTGTAAGTTTGTGGCTGAAATCATTGACATATGATGAAACCGAAAAGTTGATGCATCCTTTAAGATCTAATTATATAATCGAATTATATACTAATGTTGCATACCCATTTCACATTAAACTTACTTAGATCTACTTGTGTCTAGTGGTTCATTTGAGTAAGATCAATTGACAACCGATTCCAAGATTAATTATCGTAGGACTAGACACAGGTAACTCACACTCACACAAACACACTCTCACTCACACACACACACACACACACACACACACACACACACATACACACACACACATATATATATATATATAATGTTTTTAATGACAAGTTAATATAATAGCTATTAGGCACCACCTTAATTCTTGCTTCATGATGTCATTTGAATATGGGGAGACCTGGTGACCTGTTTTTCAAGTTCTTTTGACACCTAGCCAGTTCTTCACAAACTTTTATTGTACCTCATTAACATTATAATTAATCCCTTATGTAAGCCTAATGTTTGTGGAGAAAAATAAAGTTTATTTTATTATTATTATGTATTTCGTCAGCACGGGGTCCAATTTGAACCCCGGACCTTTGTCAGGCTTGCGCGGGGACATGGGGGGTCCAACACGTAGAGGCCCTTTCGAGAATTTTGATCTACTTTGTAATGGGTTATATTCGGCGGAACCTCTCTCTGACTGCATCAATAGTTAATACAGGCACAGACAGACCCCGCAGAATATAATGGGACTATTGTAATAAGTGATTTGCCAAACTTTGGGCTATGTGGGTGAACTGAGGGGACTAGCTGGCTGGGCCTATGGAGTGAGATCCGGCACCTGCCTATATTCAACATTTCACATTATCGAATCCTACTTTAGGCAGGTGGTGACTCGCCTCTCCTTGGTGGGCCCCCCAAACAGCCAACCCGATGGTCGACAGGGGGCAACACTGTTGAGAGAGGCTGGGGGTGTCGAGAGGTGTGGCCCCGGTTTCACCATCACGAGCGAGTAATCTCGAGCTCGGAGCGGGCTTCCCCGCTATTATGCCTTTAGACACTTCCACCCCCGAGTGTATGGCTCTTTCAGAAATTTAGACAACAGCCTATTATGTAAATTTCTGCAAATGCCATACCTCTAGCGCCCCACTCTGACCGGCCAATGAAGGCAAGCCAGAGGTGAGAGACCTGATGCTCTGTCCGGCCGTACCTCTGTGTGGCGGACGAGGCGGAGAGCAGTTCTCTCGGAGGAACTCGAGATGATGGTAGGGGGTGGTGTCGCTACTCACCAACAGCTCGCCACAAGCTGCTCTGCCCCCTTATTATTATTATTATTATACTATGGCTTCTACCTCGATTTGGGTAATTCTGCCAAATCCTGGTGATTAAGGAGGCACTAGACGTATGAGTTATGACCGGTGCTCTTTTAAACATTATTTCCAATTATTTGTTACTTAATTAAAATTCATTCTGCATGTGTTTTGACGTGACAACGTCTTAAATTAGGTAAAACCGACTTTACAGGCAACCAGTTTTTTTTATCAATCTTAAATATTTAAATACTAGTTTTTTTTCGTACTTTCAAAGTAACAATCTTCGTAAAAGTAGATAGGTATCTCTTCCTCAAAGGAGATCAGATATCTTAAAATTTTTGTTATTAACTGTTATTATTATTGAAAAATTTTAAAGTTTTTATCAACTACAGTAACCTCGAATAAGTAATTGATATAGGTTTATCAAATCATGATTATGTCAGAGAGTTCATCTAATTTAAACAGTGCAAAGGTAATCAAAATAGTTATGTTAAATAGATATTAGAAGGTCGTAGGTACTTACCTACATCCTTAAATACGGGAGAATTATATTTCACTGGACAATATCGTCTTTTATTGTGATGTACGAAGTAATAAGATGGTATGTGGGAAGCCAGTAGGGGAGGTTCTGAATAGCTCTATTGTGCTCCTTTCCCCTCGCCTACCCACGTCACATGCACTTGCAACAGCTGATTCACGTCTTGCGTCGCGTCTATTTTTAGTAACTGTCTCGTTGGCCGTCTGGACGTGCTTTTACATTAGAAATTCGGACATAAATTCTGTTTTGATTTCTCATGTCGACTTTGAAATTAGACTTATCAGAATGAAAGAATGTTCCGATTTCTTTTAGTAAGAAAATGACATCATGATATAGGTAACGGGTGATGATTTCATTGTATGATTTACCGATCGAGTTACCTTACCGTAACATAATAATGTAAGATCATTACATACCGTGGGTATCTCATAGTAGTATGAGATGGCTCACGAAAAAAATATTTACTTTTTATGTATTTCACTTTCGTTTAGGTACCTAAACATATGTTCACGGCGGCGCCGATGACACGTGTTGTTCTATTCTATGTTCACGCCTATGCATTTATTGATCCGTGAATATTTTATTTTCATAAACTTTGCGTTGACGCAACTGTTCATCAAAATGTCATTGCTATCGAATGTTTTCCATACGGATTAAAAATCAAACTCAAACAACAAACTTCATCATGATTGTAGGTATGTTTGAAAATAGATGAAAAAGCGATTGCAAGGTTTCACACAAAAAGCTGAATAAATTGGTTTAAAAATCACCAGTTATTTTCATTTTTGCATTCGACGTACCTTTTTTTACTATTACTACATGAAAGTGGCAAACAAAGCTCACCTTGGTGGTAAATGAATACTGAAGCCTATATGTAAAGAACTTAAAAACATTTTTTAAATGTAGATGTGTGTCCACTCTTGTGACATTACCATCTGACTGGATTGTAATGACACGATAGCGCTGAAAACTACCATTCAGCGGCAAGTGCGTAATGAAGTGGTGCCTAAGCCCTCTAGGTCCGTTACAGAAACTTTACAACCATTAGCGCTCTGAATAGTAACTATCTGAACTCGTTTTACCGATTTGAAGTGGGTTTTTGTTTGGTTATACTGTGTAAGAACCAGCAATACTGTTTGAAAAAAAAAACGACTAAGTGCAATTCTGACTCACCCATAAAGAGTTACGTAGTAAGTAGTAGCATGTAATGTTTGAGTTTGATTTGACTGATTGTTCATCATTAACATTTTTATTAAAACCGAAAACATTACTGTATCATTAATATATGTATATATATATATTTTTTTTTTATGTAATAAAAGTGGCAAACAAGCATGCAGTTCACATTCATGTTAAGTGAAGACTGCAGCCTATAGACACCCACACAATGACCAGAGGTCAAAATGCAGATGCGCTGCCACACCTGAGGCATTAGGTGTTATGCCTCTGTGCCGGAAATTACAGGGCCGTACATTACCACCTGACCGGAACACGATAGTGCTGAACACTACCATTTAGCGGCAAGTATATTAGTAATGTGGTGGTGCCTACGCCCGCGAGCTCCGTCACTGGAGCTCTACCACCAGTATATATATATATATATATATATATATATATATATATATATATATATATAGATATATAGATATGAATTACAAAGTTATATTTGCAGTTTTTGAAAAATATCATACCTCAAAAACTGATATAGGTATATCTCGTTCATACTAAATTTTGTTGGAAGTTTTTATTAAAAACATATTGGTTTTTTTTTCATTTTCACTCTCTTGTTTTAAAATAGAGGAGAGGGTTTTTTTTTCTCTTTAAAAGTCTCGATCTCCATTTTTTCTCAAAGATAATCATTTGAAAAAAAAAATTCAATGTCACTTTAAAAGATCTGTAGACACCTCACACGTATAGGTTTGAAGAAAAAAGGTTTTTTTTTTAGTTTCGGTCATAATCTTTACTTACTTTTGTGTAAAAATCTTAAAGGGGTTCACAGGAGTTCAAAGGAGTTTCAAGTGTGTGTCAATAGTTCCGGACTAAGGTGGCTGTGACATACCTACGTACTGACGGATAGACACAAGCATTACGAATCTAGAAAGGTTTTTTTCGCCATTGGCTACGGAACCCATAAAAGACTGACATCACTGGCACCCCCCGTGTCTACCAAGCTGTGTATTTGTGTTAATGTCGCTGGCAATTGTCCAAATCAAGCCTCCACTGAGCGGGTTCGCACGAGGTCACTAGTGTGTTACTGTATGCCTAATTAGTTCGACCGATTTTATCGATACTAGGGTTGTTGAGGAAGTGATTATGAGGAAGAGGAGGAGGAAGAGGAATTGTGATGCGCCAATTTAGAGGATGCGGATGAGGAAGAGGATATTTTTATGAGGAAGAGGAAGAGGAAGCAGATGACATAATAATAATAGCAACTCTTGAAACGTCCCACTGCTGGGCACTGGGCATGAGTCTCTCCCCTTCTTGAGGGGAGGTCTGGAGCTTACTCCACCACGCTGCTCCAATGCGGGTTGGTGGAGTTACTTGCAAGGGTAAGTGGCCGCTGTCGGATGTTTTCAAACCGCCCATAAAGCCTCCGACAAGGTTTAACGACTGCTATCTGTCGATAGCAACCGGGACCGTCGGCATCCTGCTCTCCGAAGCACGAAAATGCGCATTTTAATTTGCCACTAGTGGTCACCCGTCACACACCCGACCGCACCCGTATCGCTTAATCGAGTAGATCGCTTGCGTTCTACACCAGCCGGGAGGCCTTGCGCGCTACAGAAAGATGAGAAGAGGACGATACGAAGATATAAATACTAGCGGACCCAACCTAAAATCCGCTGTCCTGTCTCTATCTACTTAACTAAGTATATATATATATATACAAAAAAAAAATAATTAAAAGAGCATTTTGTAGTGGTTGGTCCACTACAAAATGCTCTTTTAATTATTTTTACTATGAATCTAAAATCTAAACCATTCTCAAAACACATACGATAAAGAATCATCAAAATTGGTCCAGCAGTTAAGGACGAGTTCAGTGACATATCTACACAACGACATTGCTAAGGCCTTTGACCGGGTCTGGCACAGGGCACTTCTCGCGAAACTTCCATCCTACGGTCTTCCCGAGAGGCTATGCAACTGGACAGCCAGCTTTCTGTCTGAGTGTTATATACAAGTCTTAGTTGACTGTCAGCGCTCAGACAGACTACCTATCAACGCTGGTGTGCCGCAAGGCTCTGTGCTATCTCCCACGCTTTTTCTTCTGCACATCAATGAAATGTTGGAGCAAAACTCCAATTTTCAACTTCCAAACTCCATCTATTTTCCTACACCGTACTACCCGCCGAAGAGAAAAGTTCCACCCACACCGACTGGACACCTGGCAGTGCTCAACGGTGCGGTTTTCACGTTCGTTCTTGCCCAGAACGTGTAAATTGTGGAACGAACTTCCCTCTGAGGTGTTCCCTAGGTGCTACATTAAGAGGTTCTTCAAAAATGGCGTCAAAGGAGTCCTTCAGGGCTGGCAGCGCGTTGGCAACTCCCCTGGTGTTGCAAATGTTCATAGGCGACGGTGACCACTTTCCATCAAGTGGCCTGTCTGCTTGTCTGTCAACCTACAGACATAAAAAAAAACACACGCACACCAAAAAAAAAAGATGAGTGAATGACACAATTTCATTTAGGAATTGAAATGAAAATAAGAATGCAGTCTTTATTTCTTTGTTAATTAGGTATTTAAGTCGAATATTACTAATCAAAATAAAAGAATTGAATACTATTAATCGAAATTTATTTTAAACAGGGAGGTTAATGATTATAAAAAAAATATTTGGACGCCGACCAATACAGCATTGCTAAAAAGTCGTTTGCTGGTACATTTGATGGAAGAGAAGATAGGTATTGTAAAGATACAGTTCTGTAAAGCCCCGAATATTTCAATTTTTTAAGTTGAGTACGCGTATAAACAATATAATGTATGTCAAGAAAATTAAAACAAACAATCAAGGAACAGCGCCGGTGGCGGGTGGGAAGGTCTCGCTCGCCTGTTCGGCCTGGCACCGCGCTGCGGCGTGTGCGTTGCCATCGATACGCGACGCGCATGCGCAACAAAATTCCTCATAAATTCCTCTTAAATTTTGAGGAAGCGGTAGCGGAAGAGGATTTTTTTATTTTAATTTTTGAGGATGCGGAAACGGTTGAGGAACCCAAAATATTGCGGAACTTCCTCATTATGAGGAGGAGGAAGAGGAATCCTCAGCAACCCTAATCGATACCCAAAACTCTAATATGATTTGTACTTAAGTATTTTATTGGAGATAAAGCGATTACGACCACAATACTATAAATAGCTAAACGTCGCCGTAGTTCGTTATGTTGCTTACATCTTTTTTATGGTTATTATAGCTTATGCGGCATGTCTTACCATTTATTTCCATCATGTGAAACTGTTGATTTCAACCTATCGTCTCGTTTCTTTTGCTCATATAATCTTGATAGATATTGAAACAGGAGATACACAATATCGATATTGAATCTGGCCTATTTGTTTTAGACATTTATAGGCTAAAATATTAATTTAACATTGATGTCAACTCTGCCACTTCCTGACAAAAATTGTCCATCGATTTAAGAATTATCTCTCTCTCGCTCTCCCTCTTTCTCTCTCTCTCGCTCTCTCTCTCGCGCTCTCTCTCTCTCTCTCTCTCTCTCTCTCTCTCTCTCTCTCTCGGTGCATTCTCTCGAGTTGCCATAGTTGCTTAGTTGATCAATAGCTATACAATGGACCTTGCCACGGTCAATATTGAAAGACTTCAAGGCCCTACTACTTGTGTCTTGGTGACGTACGATGTGTCTGCGCAGTGTCCTCTGCGTATGCACTGCGTTGCCTTCGGAAAAGCCAACATGCCAAAAATTTAAGTCGATTTAAGGGATATGTTTTACGGATGAGTCTTCATCTGACTTGACGTTTCAACCTAGGTAGATATACCAGGACCAGAAAGCTTTCAGGAATTTGCCGTTTGTTTCAGTTGACTCCTTATTATGCCTCACTGAAACTTCATTCTGGTTTTGGTTTGTTAGTTATTCTTCTTCCTTTTCCTACTCGAGTTCTCGAATATTTCCCCTACCACAAATATTCTCGATTGATAAGAATTAATGTACTTATTCCGTAATTTGGCACGCATAGTGGCGAATGGATTGGATAAATGTTTTTTCGCTATTCAGTCGTTTTAAACGTACCTACTCTGTACTGGCATACTTGAAATGTCCAACGCGTATTTTACCTATTTTATGCATAATGATACGGTTCTTTTGAATGTCTTATTTTATAACATGAAAACGTATTTTAAAAATCTAAATAGTATACGAAAAGAGTGTGTGACTGGTTGTAGAGCTCCTGTGACGGAGCTCGCGGGCGTAGACACCACTGCATTAACTAATATATTTGCCGCTAAATGGTACTAAAAATTGTAACGTCACGCCTGTCATCCTCGAAGGGATAGGCAGAGGTAAATGCATGCATTCAAGCATACATGCAAACACCCACGATTCGCCGGTTACGTTTTGGCCCATGTAACAGGTGGCGAGCCTGTCGACAACTCCGGGCACGTTACCAAACTTCGAGGTACTGGGAAATTTTCAGGAAATGGAAAAATCCCAATAGAACCAGAGAAGGACTAACGGACTAACCCCCTACCCGGGAATCGAACCCAGGACCTCAGCGTAGTAGTAGTGGCCTGTTACCACTAAGCTACCGAGGCAGTAAATGGTAGTGTTCAGCACTATCGTGTTCCGGTCAGGTGGTAATGTACGGCTCTGTAATTCCCGGCACAGAGGCATAACACCATAAGCCTCAGGGGTGGTAACGCATCTGCACTTTGACCTCTGGTTTATCTGTAGGTGTCTAAAGGCTGCAGTCATCACTTAACATCAATGTAAGCTGCATGCTTGTTTGCCACTTTCATAACATTAAAAAAAGTGTAGTTCGTTGAAAAATGTAATCTTTTTAGCTTTTGAATGATGTGTCCCGTCCTCGACCTCTTGTCTAGCGTCATGTGCTTGACGTCGACAACGGCATGTCATTGATAATGTTGACGTGAAAATGATAACGAAACGAACGATAAATATGTTATACTTGCTGTGCCCGCAACTTTGTTTGCGTGGAATAGTGGCTTTGGGACATTAGGCAGCGCTTTTAGATATACATTTTGGTTAATTTAGGATCATAAACACTTTTGGGTAGCTAAAAAAATCTATTTTGCAGTAATGCTTCTCTGTACACGATATAAGACGTATGACCATCGGGGATAAAAGCACACGGGCTGCTAGGATTGCGAAAAATTGCTAATGATGTGTTTAAACGCGCATCCATCCTATGCTGAACCGTATTTTCGAAAATGCCATTTTAAACTTCTATGCGTAATATTTTTTTATAGAAAATTATTATAAACTTTTGTACATTTTCAGTCAATTTTTAAACATAAAAGATAGATCTATGCATAATATAAGCACCCCGTAAGAGCCGGCAGAAGAGAAAAATTGAATATTAACGTTGTGCATTTTTACCCACTAATGCCACCACCACCGCCATCACTACAATCGCCACCAACACCATCAACGCCATCACCATCACCAAACACCTACGCCACCAATTCCTCCACCGCCAGCACCACTAACGCCACCAACACCACCACCAGAGTCACCAACACCTATGCCACCAACGACACCAACATAAAAAAAAATCGTTTGTTGGAAGGTAATATACAACATAAGACCTAAAAATTCTGTAAAAATTTTAAGTGTATACTATATTATATACTATATTATACTATACTATATTACCGTTATTGATATCGAGCAAAAAATATACGATAAAAACACGTTTATTGTATGCCCCCTTGGACCCCTTTACATTTTCATTTTCTTATTTTTAGTATTCAATTTTGACGCTATAGCGGTAACAGAAATACATAATTTGTGAAAATTTTAGCTTTCTAGCTATCACTGTTTATGAGATACAGACTGGGGACAGACAGACGGATGGACGGATAAGACAGACAGACAGCGGAGGATGAGTAATATGGTTCGTTTTTACCTTTTAGATACGGAACCCTAGAAAAGGTAGATTCCGAATAGTTTAAAAATATTCGAAATGATTCTTTAAATTGTAACTTTTTATTTCTGAACCGATTGACATGAAACAAACAGTAAATGTTAAGTGAAACTGAAAAACTAAATATCGGATAAGCCATTTTTGAAATTAGCGTAATAAAAAGTACCCAGTGTTGTGCGCCAAAGGTTAAAGTATAAATATACCAAGTTTCATCGTAATCGGACCGGTAGATTTTGTGTGATGCTTGAACAAACAGACGACAGACAGACAAAAAATTTTCTAATCACATATTTGTGTTCGGTATCGATCTAGTAACATCCCCTGGTATTTATTTTTTCAATATTTTCAATGTACAGAATTTGAACTTCTACAGTTTTATTATAAGTATAGATTATTTGGATGATACGCGGTTTTGAATATTTTTACCCCCTTATTCATAAACGTATTTGAGCTAAAGTGTTGCTAATCTCTCCTCTCTTTTTCTATCCTGCAAATTTGACAATGCAACTAACAAAGACAAAGGGTTATATATCTAGCTAAAACGTATCTAATGTACGTTAATGAATAAGGGGGTTTGTCAAAAGACTACCTTTAGACGAAAAATTTTAAAAACCGCGTAGGTATACCAAATAATGAGATACCTAATAAAATTATTGTTGAGTGAAAGGTCAAACGAAAACCAGATAGTTTTTTAATTTCATCTGACATCCTCAGCTTAGGTCTCAGGTCAACGCATCTGCTTTTTGACCTCTGGTTTTTGTGTAGATGTCTGCTGCAGTCAACATTTAAATCATTGTGCACACCTTCCTAACATAACAAAAAAGTTTAGTAATCTAACCGGTGAATGTCAATAGACTCGCCATTAGATATTAGATACATGATTTACCTACTTTGGACTCATAAAACATCACTGGCGAATTGTGGATGTTGGCACACGTATGCATGAATGCGTACATTTGCCTTTGCCTATCTTTTCGGGGAAATTAGGGGACGAGTTGCGTTATAGGTACGATTTATGGAAAAAGTTGCTTTTTTCGACATAAAATAATGCGAAATTAATATTTTCGTTTCGCTTGTTTTTTTTTCATGGCAAAAGTTAACACGATATACCTAATATACTTACGGATGAAGCTTGAAATCATAACAGATGCCATTCGTCGCATTGGAAATATATGCAGTGTACTTGACTGCACAACGTTCGAGTAGGCACTATATAGCTTATATATTATTATGTAACACGAAATCACCAGCGACACATCATGAACGCTTGAATTTCCGACGAGGCACAGTTTCAGCAACGAGTTGATGAGAACATAAATCAAGCCGCAGATGCCTAGTTTTAAGTAATAAACACGTACAGTTCAAATTTTAATCATTCGCTAGCGTTATGTAATCATGTCTGATAGTGGCCGAGCTAAGATCGAAAAATATTTTTTAATTAACAGTTGCATGTATCTAGATCTTCGAATGAAAAAATTATAAACTTGGCAACTACCTACTTGTTTTTATTGAGTAGCCGACAATGATATGACTCGAACAGTTCACAATCCATTGAAACAGTCGAATTTACTTTTAACTCAATTGAATGTTACCAAAATAACACCAACACGCAAAGCTTTATTGTTTTCCTTTGCGTTTCAAAAGCCAACAAAATTATTCAAACTAACGCTTTTGAATGTTCCTCTTATACAGCCTTTAAATATAATTATGTACTGGAAAGTTTTATTGGCAGTTTCAGTAACTTTGACTAGATTTTAATAAGTATTGTATTTTCGACATGGTTATGATGATCAAAATATGATGTTATTGTCTTACCATCTTGGTCGTGGTATCTGTCTTACTTGTGAGGGACACTTCGGCTTTCACCGAAAATTAGTCACAAATCTGCGCGACTTAGATATGGACTGTATACTTCTTGATTCTGCAATGGTTCCATACTCTAAATACTAGACTAGCACTACACACTTTGTACTATCTAAAGCTAATCCGACCAGCGTTTCTGGCCGACTACACTACAATTACCTACTACGTACGTACTACGTACTACGTACATTACCACCTGACCGGAACACGAAGTGCTGAACACTATCATTTAGCGGCAAGTATGTTAGGTAATGCGGTGGTGCCTACGCCCTCGAGCTCCGTCACTGGAGCTCTACCATCAGTGGTAGAGCTCCAGTCTAGCCTCATAGTTTTCTTCATTATTTGTTTATGATATGTACAGAATTTCGAATTTGTTATGAAATAGTCACACCTATCTTTTCGATAGCCTCTCAAGATAAACATGAATGTAGCAATGTTGATGTTCACAGGCATCTGCTATTTAATCACCCTAGCTTTCAATTATCTGCATCGTAAATTATTATGTGGCGTAGACTGAAATACCACATAGACCAATTTCGGTCACTCCTATAATATTACTAAATTGATTAATTGATGTTGCCACGCTAATGTACGCAGGTAAGTGCCGAGGGTTATTGTGGTATTTCATACCTGCTCAACACCCCTTGCTTTATAGGAGTACGGCCACAGAATAGATAAATAAGGATAGAATGGCTAAAGACTCATTTTCATATTTAAACCGCTGTCGCCAGTTGCACACATTGACATTGACACTACAGAGACAATTAAAACTGCAATTGGTCAATTGAAATAGACCACTCCCAAACACTTACTTCTCACAAAACTAACTCTTTCAACTTAAGTAATTCGGTTGCTTTTCGTATGCTCTGATTTCGCAAAATTAAGATTTTTTGATTCAAAATATTCGAATGTCATAATTTCCATAAACTGTATTACCAGTTTATAACATTTCCACAATTATCGTGCAATTACTGAACCATAGATAACATTTAAAATATTTAAAAAATGCACATCAATCCATTGACATAATGATAATAAATGTGTGGCATACTTTTTACGTTCGATTAAATTAATTTCTAATAGTATAAAAAACATCCAATATTGATACTAATTTTTCACAAATTATTCCGTGGAAAAAATTATTTACGGGTATCCCAGCTTAAGAGATGTTCTTTATATTTTATCGACTTTTTATCTTATTATCGAAATTGGTGTTTTTGTTAAACAATATTTTTAATTAATTATTTTTATTTTATTTAAGAGTATTGAATGTGACCTCTATTGAGATGTTTAGTGAAAATCGTGCTCAGAAGATAATATTGTCGCAGGTGGTCGCACACTCACAGGTGTTTTTAGTTATTGGTGAATATGACATCTTTTTTCGAATCCAAGATGGCAGACATAATTATTTTTTGGAAATGTATTAGAGGAGTCAATTTCGAGGTTTTTGGGGTGCTGATTACGAAAATGACTTCTATTTTCAGATACAAGATGGCGGAAACCTAAATGTGATATGGGTGTCAATTTGAAGGTTTTCTGGGGTGCTGATTACGAATATGGCGTCTGTTTTCGAATCCAAGATATTGTAAACCTATGGAAATCTGCTGAAATGTTGATGTTGATGATGAGTATTTTATTATTAGACCGAGCCCATATTGCTTTGTAGTGTTATTTCTCTAGTTTATGATAATTGTCCCCCGCAAAGAACGTTTTTTTTCAAAATGTGATATGGGTATCAATTTCGGCGTTTCTTGGTGTGCTGATTACGAAAATGGCATCCGTTTTCAGATCCAAGATGGCGGACAGACTTTTTTTTCAAAATATGATATGGGTATCAATTTCTAGGTTTCTTGGGGTGCTGATTACGAAAATGGCATCCGTTTTCAGATCCAAGATGGCGGTCAGACTTTTTTTTCAAAATGTGATATGGGTATCAATTTCGAGGTTTCTTGGGGTACTGATTACGAAAATGGCATCCGTTTTCAGATCCAATATGGCGGTCAGACTTTTTTTTCAAAATGTGATATGGGTATCAATTTCGGGGTTTCTTGGTGTGCTGATTACGAAAATGGCATCCGTTTTCAGATCCAAGATGGCGGTCAGACTTTTTTTTCAAAATATGATATGGGTATCAATTTCGAGGTTTCTTGGGGTGCTGATTACGAAAATGGCATCCGTTTTCAGATACAAGATGGCGGACCGACTTTCTTTTTACCGGAACTAAGCAGTTGATCTGTATTTCATATCTTTGACGCAATGTTCCAAATGTTCCGAATGTTCCAAATGATGCATAAAATGATTCGGCACAGTTTAGTGTTTCAGATGCTAATGTTCCGTCCACCACTGTCATATTTAAAAAAATCTACATATGTAACTATACAAATATCGATATGGACCATAAAAAAATATCGATATTGTATATATCACACTAGTGAAGATTTTCGTTTTAGTTCAATTTATTAATTATTAAAGGGTTTTTAGGGTAACGGTGGTATTAAATATCTGTAACTATACCTCCTCGATTTACTGGAGGTCTTAGTTTTCATTTTACGTGTTAAAATAACACAAAACGGCATTTTTACCCAGAGATGTGTTGTTCTAAGCTGTCTACACGACACTACGAGCGGCGAACGAATGGTTCGGCCGAACTGTGTGTGTTCAGGCATAGTTGTGGTGCGCTTGCCATGCCCACATTACCATTCCATCTTTAGTTATCTATTCCGTGAGTACGGCAATACTTTCATGCGATTATATATACCTATATTTTTTGTCGTTTATACGGATTCACATACTTAAATTGCATTTTGTTCTGTCTACCAAAAGTTGCATAACTTGCTTATTGGAATAGGGACTCCTCTCGTTATCGTGTGACTGTTGAACCTCATAAGATAAATAGAGCAAAATATTAAATAAATTTAAAATTCAAATCATTTATTTCAAATTGGTCTAACAAGGACACTTTTGCATTGTCGGGTTATAAGCTACCTAGAGAGAATGATTTATAATAATAATCCAATAGGTATTAATAAATACCAATTTCATAATAGATAATATTTAACCGATACGTGAATCATCAAATTTTTCAATTCCTTCATAGAAGAAAAAGAAAAATCTGTTAGACATAATCATTGTCATCAAAAAATAAGTTTTCATTCACAGCCCCATATTAGGTACCATACTGTACACTCAACACATACACAAACACCCAGATCCGAAACCGATATCTATAGGCCATACAAATATTTGTTCCGGTACGGATATCGAACCGGCGGCGTGTGACGACCGTTTGAACCAAAGCTCACGGCTTTGGTTCAAACGTTCGTCACACGCCGCTCTACCAACTGGCTCCTAAAATAATATTAATGTATATTACGTTGGACTAAAAACTAGGTATACCCGCATATTTTATGAAACGTTATTATAAAATATGCGGGTATCGTTTTTAGAACTACGACGGAAGCCACAGCGAATAGTATCAGTCTTTTGTCAACAATAAACGTAGAGAAATAGACCAGATTGAATATCAAAGGTTAACTTGAACGTCAATAACTTACTGTTACCAAAACTGTACCTTTTGTGTAACAATTCATGTAAATTTGTGAACGTTTATTTGCAGATATCACCAGCTATAGGTACTATCACTACATATTATAAAGTGAAGTCCTCCTATTTTCTCTGCCTGTATGTATGCGCTAATCTCGAAAAGTCGTGAACGGATTTTGTCCCTGTTTGAAATGTTGTAAAGAGGGTTTTCTGAGGAAGGTTTATGTCTATAATTTATTAATATCGTACTTATATTTACCAAGATAGCACGGATTTTTGTTTGTCACAGTTGTCCGGCGCGTCCCCACAATATAATAAATGCTACCCGTCATAGAGCAACACCGGAGGGGAGTAGCCATATGCAGGCTTTCCCCTCTGTCAAAGTAAAAGCCAAAATAGGCCTATACCTGTCGCCTAGATGTTTAAATGTGTGCGTGAACTTGTTAATGTATTTTGTTAAAGTCAAGGTGTGAGTTTCGTAGTAATAGACGATTTTTGTAGTGAGCGTGTGAGTCGCGCACGCATTTCCCCCCGCAAAAAATGACAGACTGTTTTGCATCGGTAATACACGCTATGGCTACTCCCCTCCGGTCCGCCGCGACCGGTGGGTTGCGTTGCTCTATGCTACCCGTGCGAAGCCGGGCGGGTTACCAGTAGGTATTAAATAAAAATATGTCATGATACTCCTTATGGTATAATTTTATAGACATACAACCAATATGGATGTAGCTCTATATGTATAAGTTCACTGTTCTCTCTTACTCATCTGTTAAAACTTGGTCAAAATAAAAGTGGTAGGTTTAATACTACCTTTTGCCGAGACTAGGGATTGCAATCCCGCAAAGTGGGATCCCGCAATCCCGCGGGATCCCGCGCCTCTTATCGATCATGTGGATCCCGCACCTTCAAGGCGCGGATCCGCGGATCCCGCAAATTTAAATTAGCTGCTGAAACGTTCCTGAAGTATTGCGAGAGAGCACAAATTCATTCTAAATCTCATCTATACTTATAATAAAACTGTAGAAGTGTAAATTCTGTACATTGAAAATATTGAAAAAATAAATACCAAATAATGTTACGAGATCGATACCGAACACAAATATGTGATTAGAAAATATTTTGTCTGTCTATCTGTCTGTCTGTCTGTCTGTCTGTTTGTTCAAGCATCACACAAAATCTACCTGTCCGATTACCATGAAACTTGGTATACTTATACTTTAACCTTTGGCGCACAACACTGGGTACTATTTATCCCGAAAAATTGTCTGTTTGTCTGTGTGTTTGTGCACGCTTACTTCAGAAACGGCTTATTCGATTTGTGGTTTTCACTAATATATTGTGATAAGTTTCACTTAACATTTACTGTTTGTTTCATGTCAATCGGTTCAGAAATAAAAAAGTTACGACAATTTAAAAAAACATATCGTATATTTTTAAACTATTCTGTATCTATATTCTGTCTTTTTTAGTCCGTCTGTCTGTCACCAGGCTGTATCTCATAAACAGTGATAGCTAGAGAGCTAAAATTTTCACCAATTATGTATTTCTCTTACTGCTATAACGACAAAATTAAATACTAAAAATAAGAAAATTAAAATATTAAGGGGTCCAAGGGGGCACACAGTAAACGTGTTTTTTTTTCGTATATTTTTTGCTAGAATTACGGTAGCATGTAGACGATGGTGGTGGTAGTGTTGGGGGCATTAGTGAGTAAAAATGCGCAACGTTAATATTCAATTTTTCTCTTCTGCCGGCTCTTACGGAGTGCCAATATTATGCATATATCTATCTTTTATCTTTCATTCTGTGTTAGAAGCACTAATTGACTGAAACTTCACAAAAGTTTATTATGATTTTCTATAAAAAAATATTATGCATAGAAGTTTAAAAAGGCCTTTTCGAAAATACGATTCAGCATAAGGTGGATGCGCTTTTACATAACAAGCAATTTTTCTCAATCTTAGTAGCCTGTGTGCTTTTATCCCCGATGGCCATACGTCTAATATTGTGTACAGAGAAGAATTACTGCAAAGTAGATTTTTATAGTTACTTAAATGTGTTTATGATCTAAAATTTACTAAAATGAATATCCAAAAGCGCTGCCCAAAGTCCCAAAGCCACTATTCCACGCGAACAAAGTTGCGGGCACAGCTAGTTATTAATAAGATTGATTACGTAAGGTAATCTGTTATTAGATGTAAGGTTAAAATTAAAATTGATGCCAAACATTTTAAAAATTAAGGTCTTATAGAACTGATTTACTTACTAAATTAATATTTTGTCAAAAAATAATAATTTGTAATATATGTGAGACATATTTTATGATAGTACATTTTTTTTTAATTAGACGGAAGGAAAACCCATAAGCAAGTATCACAAAAAAGTTTTTGTATATGATATTTATGACAGCATAAAATTAAATTTTCATACCTCTGCGACACTCATGACAAAGTTCTCCGTTCTTCATCAAACTTGCAAACTTTTGTTTTAACTTGTATTCAATGTTAAATCAATAAGGAATAAATAAATAAATAATTGTCATCTAAACTAATATTATAAAGAGGTAATATTTTTTTGTTTGTTTGTAATGAATAGGCTCAATAACTACTGGACCGATTTAAAAAAATCTTTCACTATTCGAAAGCTACATTATCCACGGGTAACATAGGCTATATTTTATTTTGGAAAAAATAGGGTTCCGTAAGATATTTGGGTTTTTCAGACACAAGGTGTGAAAAATCAACCAGAAAAGTTACTTATTTTGCGTACGCTGCCTAAACTATAAAAGATATCGAGGAAGACTTTAGGCTATATCTATGTATAATCATCACGCTAAGACGAATAGGAGAGGGTAGGCAACATTGCACCGCGCGAAACCGGGGCGGGCCGCTAGTAGTGTATAATCCGACTTTATTAAAATACCATGATGGGAGTCGTGCGTGCGTGATAAAAATATTATTTTTAATTTATTGTAATATCGTATTTAATTCGTTGTGTTCTTGACCACTACATCTTTAGGTCTTTTGTAGGAGACGTTTTAGAAAAAGCATAAGTTTAATTTTTTATAAAATAAATATGTTGCCAAATACTGTTATGTAATTTAAAAAAAGTATTGTTTAAAACCTAATATTTGAAAATAGTACAGTGTTGTATATGTGTAATTCGTTTTCGGAATGAAGATCGACATTTTTGAACTTTTTACTTAAAACTCACCTAAAAAAAACACCTAAATTCTTTCTGTCTAATGCTAAAAAAATGTACAAAATTAAAACTTATAAAACCTGTCAAGTGCGTGTCGGGCCACGCGCAGTGTAGGGTTCCGTAGTTCTTAGGCTTGAATAATGTAATAAAAAAAAATGTTTTAGTTCAAAATATCAAAACTTTAATATATATACTATGGAGTTCTTCAAAATTTTCGAATAAAATACATTTGATCGACTATGGGCCGAATACTCAAACGTCACTCAATTACAAGCAACGCTCAAATGTGCGCTGTCTCTATCGTTTGTACGTGTTTTATAAAGACAGAAGACCCACTTAGATTTAAGTGACGTTTGAGTATTTAACCGTATTAGTCCCAAACTTGTAAGGCCAACTTGAGTGTGGTAGTTTTCCTTTTAATCTATACTAATATTATAAAGCTGAAGAGTTTGTTTGTTTGTTTGAATTAACGCGCTAAATCTCAGGCACTACTGGTCCGATATGAAAAGTTTTTTCAGTGTTAGATAGCCCATTTATCGAGGAACGCTATAGGCTATATATCATCACGCTATGACTAATATGAACGGAGCAGCGCGGGCGAAGCCGGGGCGGGACGCTAGTTTCATTATATATAGCTACTATTGCCGTAACGTTTGAATTTCTAACAACAATCGTTTAGTTGGTAGAGGGGGGGGACACTTGACTCTAACTAAAAAAAACAATTATCCGCGCGTTACATGTAGGGGAGGTACCCTAAATATTTTTTTTTTCATGTTTTTATTCTACCTTTTTGTCAGCATGATCAAGGTGTACCTATACTTGTGCCAAATTTCAAGTCTCTGTTACCAATAGTTTTGCTCTAAACCGCGGGAGGACAGACAGACAGACGGACAGACGGACTTGGCGAAACTACAACCCTCTAACTATAACTAAAACCTGCACCTTCAACTAATAGAAGAAGCTGCGGGATTGCAATCCTTAGCCGAGACCCCAATTTAAGATTAGATAATATTTTCTATTGCTCTCCTCCCGCCCCTTAAACGATACAAGTAAGTAATTAATCGACGCATCGGTGGCACTGCATCTGCACTTTGACTCTAGTCGCCTTTATATATCCATGTATAGCATGCTTGTTTGCCACCACCGTAACATAAATGGTGCTTCATATACCAGAATCCTGAATAAAATAAAATAATTACTTTTCTCTTCAAAATAATTCATACATAGCAAAGCAGTGACGCTGCGATCTCAGGTTACTAGTAAATCCAAATATCCCAAAAGCATTAATAAAACACCGGTCCGAGTGAAATCTAAGTTTCAAACTGATGGTCAACCCGAGCACTTCAATCATGGATTGAACACGTCCTTTTGATTTAGTTTTTGGATTTTAAAGTCTATATCGGCAGTGGCCGCAGGGTTATCTATATAAGATCCGGTGATTTATATCGGGCATCGTGTACCCTTGCCCGTGTTATTTGTCCTCCGAGATAAACTGACCTGTATTCGCACTAGCCCGGGTCAGTTTTGTCTTGTAATGCTGTAATCGGCATTCTCATTTTTTTCAGCCACTCAATTAAACTGCAAGGTCATCTATTTTTCTATTTTATGCCAATTGGATTGACAGTTGGCGTCACAGTGTCAACCGTCAACGTGTCAACTAAGCGGGTCAACAGAAGATGGAAAGCCACAATCATTATCAGTTTCGAAAATTGGAACTGCCTTGCGCTTAACCCCGTCATTCTTTGGTCTTGTGTCCACAATACTGAGGGTCCTGACGGCTGCTTTGCATTCTCGGCCATTATATGGAGAGATTGAAAACCAAGTAGGTACTCAACAGGGTGCTAGGTATCCCCCTTATCTGACGCGCTTCAGTAAATCCAAAAATCCTTTTAGGCTTCCCTACTATCATAATCGATGACTTATTGGAGATCGTGTTTACCTGTAAAAATTTCAAATACGAATATCAGATGCTTTGAATGGCATGAGCCAACTAACTTATTTCTTAAATGTGGCTGATGGCCAAATACTCAAACGTCACTCAATTTTAAGCAACCCTCAAATGTGCGCTATCTCTATCGTTTGAACGTGTTTTTTAAGGACCGAAGACTTTCGAGTCCCAATAAGATTTAAGTGACTTTTGAGTATTTGGCCGTGAGTCTTTTGATACTGCCATTTTAAGTAGCGCCGTTTAGTAAGGATTTTTATTAAGGCTTTCACTACAAATTGGTTGACTGCCAAAACTTCTGTAGATATTTTATAAAATGTTACAAAAATGACTTGAATTCAAATGCGCGTGTTGTTCTCTGAAGGTTAATAAGGGACGAGGTGGAAGCTCGCATACAAGTGCTCGACTTAAAGAGGCGAGTTCATACCCTCATCATTGAGTACTTCCGCAGAAGTGGCCTGGTTGCAAAAAAAACGCAATAATACATGCGAGCGAGCGCGAGAGCTGTCTTGCAAGTGTCGAGGTAGGCGGGTGTTGGGTCGGTTACGTAAAACCTGCCGCATCGTGCCCGCACGCCTTAGTTGATGTACGGTATACGATGCGCCCCGCTCCCTACATTGTGAACGCTCGTCGTTCACACGCTTGCTTACATTTCATCTTACGCTTTTTATTAGTTGACATGCGCTATAAAATATTTTATTTCTGAAACATTCCCTTACCGGGATCGTTCTGAATTGCAATTCAGGATTATGTAAGCGTAGCGCTTACGAATTTTGCCTCTTATTTCTCCATATAAAAAATACATGGGGTCAAATGGCAACAATAACGTATCTCCCTGAATAAATTTGACGGTACAATAGCTTCTCGCGCATTGCGGTCGTGGCACGTTATCCTAAGGAAGCTGTTTAGAGGCCGCAATAAAGTGTGCTATGTCAGCCGAGTTGGCCCTCGCAGGCTTTACGACTTCCCCATGAACCTGTGACAGCCGTGAAACCTCGGCTTTGTCGCGGCCACCTGCCCCGCCGCATGCCCGATAAAACTAACCTCCACACAGCAATATTCGAAATCAATACTCGTAGTAGTAAAAGGTCGGTAGAAGATTTTCAGAGACGATACAATCAATTCATAATGGAGGGCGCACAGTTGCCGGGATAAAGTTTATATCTCCGCCGCACCGTCGTGTTTTTTCAGAGGTAATCAATTGATTGCCTTGGAGAAATTGTTCAGTACTGCTAAAAAATCGAGTGTTTATTATCTATACTTAAAATAAAACTGTAGAAGTTCAAATTCTGTACATTGAAAATATTGAAAAAATAAATACCAGGGGATGTTACTAGATCGATACCGAACACAAATATGTGATTAGATTTTTTTTGTCTGTCTGTCTGTCTTTCTGTTTGTTCAAGCATCACACAAAATCTACCGGTCCGATTACGATGAAATTTGGTAAAATGATACTTTAATGTTTGGCGCACAACACTGGGTACTTTTTATCCCGGAAAAATGTATGTTTGTCTGTGTGTTTGTGCACGCTAGTTTCAGAAATGGCTTATTCGATTTTTAGTTTATACTAATGTATTGTGGTAAGTTTCACTTAACATTTACTGTTTGTTTCATGTCAATCGGTTCAGAAATAAAAAAAATTACGATTATAGTATGTATGAACTTGTAATAAAATCTCTTTGGCTGTAGTATTTGTATCTGGCTCGTTTTGGTATCATTGAAAGTTAAAATTTTAAAGAACATAATTCCAAATTCAAATTAGGCAAATGTGTGATTTTTATTTGTTTTTCGTACTGTCAAGATGAGTGAATCTAATGAAGAAATTCGATACATTTTAAAATTTTACTACAAAAAAGGTAAAAATGCAACGCAAGCAGCGAAAAAAATTTTGCGATGTTTATGGACCAATTGCAGTGTCTGTGAGAGTAGCACAAATTTGGTTTAAGCGTTTTCAAATCCGGAAATTTTGATGTCAAAGATGCACCTCGCTCTGGTCGCCCCGCCCTATTACGGATAAAATGGATGCCATTTTTGAAAAAGTGGAGCAAGATCGACATATCAGTAGTTACGACGTAGCTGAAGTTGTGTGTGTGGTGGGATTGGAAGGGCATTATTCATTATGAGCTATTACCACCAGGCAGGACTATCGATTCTGAACTCTACTGCGAACAACTGATGATATTAAAGCAAGAAGTTGAGAGAAAGCGGCCGGAATTGATCAACAGAAGGGGTGTGGTGTTTCATCATGATAACGCTAGACCTCACACATCTATAGCCACTCAGCAAAAATTAAGAGAGTTTGGCTGGGAGGTGTTAATGCATCCGCCGTATAGTCCTGACCTTGCACCTTCAGATTTCCACTTGTTTCGGTCTCTTCAGAATTCTTTATGCAATGTTAGGTTAACATCACGAGAGGACTGCCAAATCCACTTGTCGCGGTATTTTGATGAGAAGTCCCAAAATTTTTATAGCAATGGGATCATATCCCTACCTACAAGATGGCAAAAGGTTATTGAAAAAAATGGTACATACATACTTTAGTTAAATTTAAATAAACTATATTAAAAAATGTTTTGAATTATCTTAAAAAATGCGGAGAAACTTTTTCCCCAACCTTATATTTCTGTTACCGCTATAGCGACAAAATTGAATACTAAAAATAAGAAAATGAAAATATTAAGGGGTCCAAGGGGGCATAAAATAAACGTGTTTTTTTTCGTATATTTTTTGCTCGATATCAATAACGGTGTCAAGTATACACATTATCACAGAATTTTTAGGTCTTATGTTGTATATAACCATCCAACAAACGAAATTTTTATGGCATTTTTTGTACGGAACCCTTCGTGCACGAGTTCGACTCGCACTTGGCCGGTTTTTCTCTGTTAGTAACATTAAGCATACCGCATAGCAGCGTCCCGGCATAAAACAATCTCCGCTATGATCACCATTTAGCATGCCAAGCATGGCAATTATGGCGTATTCTTTCCTTATGACGCACAACACTTTTAGGAGCATCTTCGGGTAAGGCTTTGCCCAGCGGAGACGGATGGACGTCTTTCGGATGTGATTATGATGATGGCGATGGTGGTGGTGGTGGTGGCGTTGGTGTCGTTGGTGCTATAGGTGTTGTTGGTGACTCTGGTGGTGGTGTTGGTGGCGTTAGTGGTGCTGGCGGTGGAGGCATTGGTGGCGTTGGTGATGTTGGTGTTGTTGTTGGTAGTTTTGGGGGCGTTGGTGGCATTGGTTGTGGTGGTGGTGGTGGTTTTGGTGGCGTTTGTATCAGTGGTGGCATTGGTGGCGTAGGTGTTTGGTGATGGTGATGGCGTTGATGGCGTTGGTGGCGATTGTAGTGGTGGCGGTGGGGGTGGTGGCATTAGTGGGTAAAAATGCACAACGTTAATATTCAATTTTTCTCTTCTGCCGGCTCTTACGGGGTGCTTATATTATGCATAGATCTATCTTTTATGTTTAAATATTGACTGAAAATTTACAAACGTTTATAATAAATTTCTATTAAAAATATTATGCATAGAAGTTTAAAAAGGCATTTTCGAAAATACGGTTCAGCATAGGATGGATGCGCGTTTAAACACATAATTAGCAATCTTTCGCAATCCTAGCAGCCTGTGTGCTTTTATCCCCGATGGTCATACGTTTAATGTCGTGTACAGAGAAGCATTCCTGCAAAATAGATTTTTTTAGCTACCCAAAAGTGTTAATGATCCAAAATGTATATGCAAAAGCGCTGCCTAATGTCCCAAAGCCACTTCTCCACGCAAACAAAGTTGCGGGCACAGCTAGTTATTAATACTTTCATAGGTTTTATACAAGAAATTCCTACTTCCCTACTTGATATTATACATGCGAAAATGTGTAGGTATGTCTGTTTGTCTATCTGTATGTTCCGCTTTCACGTCAAAACGGCTGAACCGATATTGATAAAATTTGGAATGAAGATTTGTTCGAGACCCTGGAAAGTCTGTCAGTTTTGGTACGAAATCTACGCGTTTAAAGGCTTGAGCAAAAGCTAGTGATAAATGTTTTTTATACATATAGGTACGTTCATTTGTGCGAAAATAATATTCACTTAGCATTTTATCATAGCGTTTTATAAATGCGATAGTACGTTTTAATTTTTGTTATCAGAAATGGAGCGTGTTCGTTACATTTCATAAAATAGGTCACCTGAAATATAAACAGAGAACTGCCGTTGGCAGTTACGTACATAAAGTTGAGGTTGAAAGTTTGTTAATTTTTCCAATATGTAAAATATTGTACCTATCTACTAACGGCGAGTTTGAAATATTTTCTTTGTACAAAATTAACGTCCTGCCAGTTTCGCATATAGAATAATGTAATATTTATTGAAAATCTGGAAGAAAAAATTTATGGCGGAATTCATTTAAGTAAGTAACAATTGATGAAACCGGAGATTTCATTTTAGATGCGTTGCTACTCCTGATGCCTTAGATGTTATGCTTCTGTGCCGGACATTACTGGGCTGTACATTATCACCTTACAGGAACACGATAGTGCTGAACACTACCATTTAGCGGCAAGCTGCCACCAGTAAAATAGTTCAAACTAATATCCTGTTGTAGGCGGATATTTGGTGTATTCTGCCTAATGTCATTACTATGCTACCTTCTAATTGACAACCTGTTGGCGTTGTAACAGCAGCGGATAATGTGTTAGTAGGTAATTAGAGGAGTTGTTTTCGTATAAATTATATCATTAAAAACGTGATAAACGTTAATGTGCGTAAATTAAGGTTGTAACAAAAACTGAAACTAAATTCTTCAACCAAATCCTTTTCAAACTTATTCCATGCCTAGTGAGTTTATGTTCTTGGTTTGATTGGGTTCTGTCTTGAGATGTAGGGAGAGCTAGTTAATTGCATGTAATTCCACGTCTGTGACAGGCAGATGTAAATGCATGTATTCAAGCATATATGCAACTACCCACGATTCGTTTGTAAGGTTTTGCTAAGGTTACTTCAAAATATTTTTAAAAATCCCTATAGGTAAGCACTTATTAGCACTTATTCAAGCATATATGCAACTACCCACGATTCGTTTGTAAGGTTTTGCTAAGGTAACTTCAAAATATTTTTAAGAATCCCTATAGGTAAGCACTTATTTTTCGACTTGGGACCACAGCGTAGCAGGAGTGACTTGCTACTACTAGACAATTGAGACAATTTCGATTTCAATATACATTTGAGACCACTGTCGTAGTCAACACGACGGGTAAAATAACAGACGGAGAAAAGCTCAGATTAAAGAAAAAGATAGATGAAGGCACGGATTCCGAAAGTGTGACCAAAAATGATGCTACAATAGCATCGTGCGTCAGTATTCAACACCAAAAAGTCATGTAAAGTCTTAATTTAGTTTATTAGTTTAAATTCTAACCCCCTTATTCATAAACGAACATTAGATACGTTTTAGCTATAGAATGCTTTGTCTTTGTCAGTTGCATTGTCAAATGTGCAGGATAGAAAAAGACAAAGGAGAGATTAGCAACACTTTAGCTAAAATACGATTATGAATAAGGGGATAAGTATCAAAGCCTAACAAAGAAAACAATTCCCCTCTGAGGAAACTTCATTCACGTAAAAATGGGACCAAACGGTACGTAGGTATAAATATATAATAATACTCTTCACAATACGAATAAAAATTCAAATTGATCAAGATTTCGCGATAACAACATAAAAAACACAACCGAAATAATTTGTTTTTATTTTCGGGAGTTTATCGGCAACTGGCAACATTACACACACAATCACGCGTAAATAAACCGTGGTCTTGCACACTATGTAACATCTAGGCACTGCAGGCATGTTCGTTCGTGAATGTTCCGTCTATCTTATATAATCCAAGGGAAAAACTGTAATTGCCTTGGAAAGTCCCCTTAAATTACGGCTTAAGTTGGCAGCAGATCGACAAAAGTACTAGATCTTCCAGACTCTAACCACATTCAACCCTGTTTCGCATTGTTGTCACGCAACATTAATTCGGATCGCAAGCCCTGAGTGTGTAGTAAGTGTAGTAACTAAGCACTTATATAAAACAAGGTTTTGTACTTTTGCCCTCTGCCGAACGAGCTTCGTCGGATAAATCAGCTATTCGTAATCTCGAGGTGGATGTATGACTCCCGTGAGGCTATAAATACGCCGGCGTCGGATAATTGGTACATTTTCTAGTTATCCCGCAAAGATCACTTTTTTGTCCAATTAATGCTATATTTAATTCATTTCCCGTTCGAGTGTCCTTGATATTTTATGGTGCATTTGCTTAAAAGTTCCTTGGTAGGCTATCTTATATTTACTTTTATTTAGTTAACAGTGTTGCGATTAATTACCTTCTTGCAGTGAAATATCCAAAATGTCTCCAAATAACACTCCTAAATTTTTAATCTAACTATGTATTGATTAGGAAGCCAAATCAATTACGGTTATAAGATATAAAAGAATGAATGAAAAAAAGAAATGCCTAGTGGCATTAAGTTCGCCTTATGTATCGTTTTAGTGCATAGAAGATTAAATAAATAAATAAAACTGTGTCATAGACGGGGAATCGGCAAGTAGGTGAGCATCTACGTGACCTTAAGTTTTGTGCTCTCAGTTTTGGTGACTTTGGTACAGGGAAAGATGAAGTACTTAAATGATAGAGTAGCTACTAAAAAATCTGTTAGTTCTCATGTTAAACTTTTTCTACGATTATATCTAATTACACTATTTTTAAACAGTTTATCCGATGCAAAATCATAGCTTCGGATAATTAAATGTAGGCGTTGATTCAAAAGTTGTTGGATGACGTAATATTTTATGTGTTACTGGCAGCAAATATGTTTTTAATATTTATCAAACGTTCTGTGACCTTAAAAGGATACGGACGTATTACAGAAACTGTATTGAAACAGAATATGAAATTTGACTTGATCTGACCAAATAAATGATCAAGGAACTGATAAGGTTCTTCAAGAGCAATAATGGTACATGATTTTATAGTCACGATTTAAAGCCAGCTAAACTATTGGCACCTACTGGCAACAATACAATTCAATTTCAATAATCTAAGTGCAATCACAATCGGCTCAGCGTGTCGTTAAAACTTAAAACGTAACAGAGGACATGTCGTGCTGGATTTGTCATGTTGTTCATACTCCCATTATTAATTTTGCATAGGATTTTAGATAAGTGTTGTTTGACTTCAGATTAATCAAGTTTTATGGTAATATTTTAATTTAAAACACTGGGTAGACAGCTGAAAATATAGTTTAAAGACTCAGCAACTCCGCATTCTAGTGGCAGCAGCCACTACTCTCAATGCCTGTAAATAGTGAAATAAATATGTTCTTATCTATACATATAACCGGAACACAATGGAACTCATCAATATTTATCGAAACTTTGCATACCTCCATCACTGGACCCGTAGTGACACGAAGGAAATTGTGTATTTTATTTTGGTGTACTTATTGCGTATTTCTGTGCAAAAAACTAAAGAAGCATGCTTTTCTGTACAATTAAAAGTTGTTGTCAAATATAATATAAGAAAAGAATTACGAAGCAGATAATTACACTTCCATTATAAAATTAGTATATATTATTCGAATGAGTGATTAAAACGGTTAAGTCTAGGAATGACTGATTCGCAAAATGACTACATAGTCTAGGATTGACCGATTCTTAACAATCAAATTATTCATTCTCGAAATTACAACCAATACCTACTCATGTTATTGTCCACGGTTGCAGAATCCATTCCGTAGTTTATTCGTGTGGATAGGAAATGCCGAGGGGACAGAAATAGGCGAGCGTAAAAGCTGTCAAGCCCCGCCACGCGTCTGGCCAACTCTAATTATGTGCTGAGATTTAGGGACCCTACCAATCTCCGGCCTCGAGCTTTGTTATCCTGATCTCTATGGTGTACGGTCTTGCTGGATTTGTTGCATTGTTCATATTTCCATTATTAATTTTGCACAGGATTTTAGTTCAGTATTGTGTGGCTTCTGTAATAAATTAAAAATTTAAGCGTTTTAAGTAATTAAAAAAATAATAATACAGAGTTCCTGATAGCCGAAAAGAAAAGTTTATTTTATCGAGTGAAATAAATATATACTTTAAGGGTACAGCTAACAACAAAGGATGGTTTTCAAGCGTAACTGAAGTTTATGAAAACTTAAAACATTACACATATTTGTCTAACTCGCAATTAAAATTGCAAACTTGTTATTCGAAATGTTCAATTACTCATTTTAGTCTCACTTAGGTCATTTAATTCTTGGTATTCTAGGCACGCCCCTACGCTCAAAAACCATGTTCACAGCCATCAACCGATGTATGTTTTCAATAAGAATAAAAGAAGTAACTCAAGGCGCAAAGAATTTTTGTGACCATGTGTGAAGGGACTTAATCGGCGTTTCCAATACCTTACCGATCGACAGACTCATTGTGCGGGTGAGGAGGCTCATTAGTAACTAGCGCTAAGTAAGTGAGTAAGCCCACGCACCCCAATGTTAATCCCATGTAATCCGTCGGATTTTCTTACCTCAACTACCTCACTAGAAAGTTTCTGTAATATCTATAAAAAAAAATAGATTGTGGTTTATGTGTGTAGTGTGTATACTTACCCATGTGCATAATGTTTGATAACTTTAATATTTGATATGGTTGTAGCGTCCAAGAAAGTAAGACTTAATATGAGGTTTGAAGGGGACAAGGACCAATAATGCATAAAAAAAATAGACTATTTGAACCCGGCATGTATCTATGATCTAAATGGTGTGGAATCTATGAATCACGTCCTGATTGCGTGTCCACCTACGCCCTAAATACACATAATTCGGAGCAGAAATTGCAACAAAAAATAAAGCATAGTATTATAGCCCAAATTGCTTAGTGTTAAATACTCCAACCAGGACATAATTACCTACTGTGTAAAAAAAATGCGTTACACAGAATTTTCTTTATCATATTCCTTAGTGGTAATGCACCTGCAAACCTCTAGTTTTTATGGAGAACTAGCTGTTGCCCGCGGATCCCCCGCGTGGATGTCGTTTAAAAAGTGGCCTATAATCTAAGAAATTATAAGTTGTCCTCGAACACCACGTACTTTTCTTTTGAAATGTTTCCTGAATTTCTTGCTATAAACCTCAAGGAGCCCGAGACCTTTCCAACGAATGCAAAACCGTGGAAATCGGTTCATGCGTTCTGGAGTTATAGCGTCAGGAAGGAAAACTCGACTTATTTTTATATAATAGATATTATGTAGATGTCTACATAGCTTGCAGTATTAAGTCACCACCTTAAACCTACCCACTAGCATTCTGACATGCAGACGTACATGACATAACAAACAATCCAAAAACATCTTCGAAGAAATTTTTGTACTTACCAAGTTTTACAACATTCAGAGACCTGATGATCGACTTGTTCGCGTCGAATAAGTATCTCGACAGTTTAGAAGTAATTATCCAATAACTTGGGAACTGTTGGGCGCGATAACACCGGGTTGAGGCCGGAATGTTTTGTCTGCCCAAGCCCAAACTATTTCTGAAGATAATATTGTTCTGCGAGATATTTATTTTAGATAATCATACTTTTTAACCGAGTTAAGAGCTTTTTATAACGAGTTCCAGCAAATCTTCACCGAAGTTTGCTGTTTTGTTTTTCTTTTTTTTTGTATTTTGCTTACCCTGAACCTTTTTGTGTTTGCTTATTTATGATTTATACGTTTCTGCAGAGTAGAGTTACATTCTCAATGAGAAAATCAATGATTTTATAAGAGAATTGAATTGAAAATAACATAAGATACTAATAACTACAAAAAAATCTATATTAAATGTTGAGTCAAAAGCAAATCTATAGATATTGATTTACAAAACCAATTCGATTCTTACATGCATCGTAGAACTCCCCATCGCTCTCCTCTTGTGGTAACATCCTCAGAAGACCGGCCGCATTGCCACGTTGAATGTCAACGCTTAGGTCCGGTATCCACCAAAGCGGAGAGGAGAGGAGACGAGAGGAGATATGCTGCAAAGCTGGCAGGTTAATGCCACCAAAGCGAAAAGGAGAAGTGTAGCGGCGAGATGTGAGCTTTGTGTAGCAGAGTCAAGTTTGGCCGGCCGGGCTGAGCCCGCCGCGCCGCTCGGCCGCCCGACTGGACGCTTTTCCGCTCTGCCGCTCTGCCGCGCCGCTTACCCCCGGAATAATAAAAGAAAAAAATATGAAAGATTTTGCCGGAATAAATATTTATAAATGAACTAGTTGTACCCGGAACGCGTTGCTAGAGCACGCCAACAACTAAAATAAATTTAAGAAAAATCAGTAAACAAATATTCAATTCATTCTAAGCCATTTTATTGATTTTGTTTATTTCGAAAAAAAAAATGTGATTTTACAAAGTTTAGTTTCAATTCGATGTTTATTGAAGTGCTATGGGAGACACAATATTTCTTGTTTCCCCATTTGGTGCGTAGACGAATATATCAAAAGGTTTTCCGACACGTGAGCAAGCCACATAGAGCTGTCCATGTGAGAAGCATGGATTCTCCAAATATCGGTTGAACGGGGCAGAAGTTGCTACTCTGCAGCGCCACCTGGTGGCAAGTTACATCTATGAACATGTCATATTCGTTTCCCCTGTGTAAAAATACATGGTCATACTGATTTTCTTGTCAATCGGTTGAACGGGTAGAAGTTGCTTATTTTCATAATAATCGGTCCAGTAGCTTTTGAGTTCATCGGTGACATACAGACGAACATTAATTTTTATGTAATAGATTGGTTTTCCCCTTATAAACATTAAAATATACAGTCCCTAATTTTTTTTCGTGTTAATTACATCCATCATTTATAAAACCTTCGTACTATACTTATCGAAAGTTAGAACACAAAACTGAGAACCTTGCAACACTGCTAATAAAGTAGTTGTAATAATCTACCCGAGAAGGTCGCTATACCATCGATTTTCTGCTTTTCTCTCTCATGAATATAATATTAGCGAGTAATGACATTATTATAGTGTGCGTGAATTAATAATCCGATTCATTTGATTAATTAATACGTGTCTGCTGTTGCTTGAGGTTAACCGCAACTATAAAGTCCGTTGAATACCATGGTTTGTCAGGACTCAGGACCATATGTGGTTTCTCTACTAATTCTAAAATATGTCCGTATGTAGATTTTTTTTATGTAATGAAAGTGGCAACCAAGCATGCAGTTCACATTGATGTTAAGTGATGACTGCAGCCTATAGACACCGTGTGGATGTCTAGAAAAGACCAGAGGTCAAAATGTAGATGCGTAACCACTCCTGAGGCCTAAGATGTTATGTCTCTGTGCCAGAAATTACAGGGCCGTACATTACCACCTGACCGGAACACGATAGTGCTGAACACTAACATTAATGTAACGGCAAGTAAATTAGGTAATGAGGTGGTGACTACGCCGGCGAGCTTCGTTACTGGCGCTCTACCACCAGTAAAATTTGTATGTGTAGATTTTACTTAAAGTTGACCTTAGATTTGACATTAAAGTTTATAACATTGAAATTATTTTCATTAAATATTTCTGAATATATGCAAGTATAGCTAGCTGTTGCCAGCAGCTTTGCCCGCGTGGATATCGTCTTTGTACTTTCATGCAAACTTGCGAGAGCCATCCTTAATTCGGCCCAATCGATAAAATTTAATCTTTTCTATCTACGTTTAAAGAATCGATATAGTGAATTCGATAACGCATAAACGACAGGGTTGACGTGGTGATTTTCATAAACTATCGGACAGCGAAAGTCCCGTACAGCTTGTAATTGTAAAGCACTGTGAGAGGCAGACGAGGCACGGGAGGTGTGTCAGGACCGGGATATCTGGCGCTCCACACTCTCTGCCTACCCCGTTATTGACCTGGCGTGAAGATATAAACATACTGTAAATATAATATAACCATTGACAAATCAGAAAGAAGACTCGCGGTGCTTCATTTTAAAACTGTGTCGGCCTTGCGTTCACAGGGTTTCGTACAATTGATGAATTTGTTATTATCGTTGTAGTAGAAATGCCCTATGCTTCTACTATAATCTAAGTCCAGAGGTATGTTTCGTAAATTGTCTTGAATAACTTAAAACTGTTTATTAGGTAAAAAATATTAAAAAATGCTTTTGGTGCTTTTCTATCAGAAATGTGCAATGCTATGTTGCTATGGATGCGTTTGATATCCACCAATCATATTCATTGGTGCACATAGCTTAGCACTGGTGAAAACGGATTCAACTAAGATATTTTTTTATATGGATGTGTGCTATGGATTCGTGCTATGGGCGCGTGCTATGGGCCGTCGGGAGTGATGTATCGTACAGCTACATAGCATAGTATTGGAGGAAACGGTCACGTATTTTCGTAGCGTAGATTTTACATCTTCGCAGCATAGCTGCATAACACGTATCTGGTGGAAAAGCACCCTTAGCCTTACAAAATGTCTCATGATGTGGCAAACAATATAATTTAAGTTTTATGTAATTCCCTTATTTACCTCCTAAATCTGGTCCTAATGGTTGAAATCTAAAGGCGGGTACAGATTTGCGAAATGTATCATGCTATGTAACAGAATTCCCATAGTGTGGATGGCTTGTGTGTATCTTTACTGCGGAATGAGTAATAACGAGGCTGACGGCCAAATACTCAAACGTCACTTAAATTTAAGTGGGACTTAAAAGTCTTCTGTCGTTATAAAACAAGTTCAAACGATAGAAATAGCGCTAACATTTGAGGGTTGCTTTTCGCAAAAAATAATTCCAAACTGAAATAATATTTTTGTATTGAAGGAGGTTGCATGCTCTTAAATTTTATACAAAATGTTTTAATAAATATTTTGTAACGTTGCTTTTATTGTCGTTGTTTAATATGACTTCTTTGGGGATTTGGTTACAAGGTCAGGTTCCAATACAGGTTATAAGCTGAGCTTTTCATGAAAATTCTCATTCACAGTCAAGGTTTAATATACAATTTAATTAATTTTGTTACCATCTATATGTTTACTATGAAATTATAAGTACATATATCCTTGGTTTCAATGTCAGCAGTTTCCATTATTCTATTTAATGTATTTCGGTGATTATATTAATCTTAAAATAGTGTTGCTATTGAAAATACCTTTGGGCAATGTCGGACGACTTAGTCGACTTTAACTTATTAGCTGTGTTGTCTGGTAGATGCTTAGCCCGATGACCTTGAATGTTAACTATATTCTAAATGAAATAACAACGTCAAATTTCTTTGTCTAAAATTCTAATAATATTGGTGATGAATAACAAAACCTGATGAACAATAAAACGAAGGCGATATAGTATGGCGAATGATATTGCTGATGCTGATTGTATGAAGAAATACAAAATATTGATCTGTCACTTATCCTAAGCTTATCGCAATAAACAAAGAGTTTAAGGGGTTAAGTAGCCTGAATGACCTTGGCAAAACGGAGCTCATCAAATATTTGTCAAAATTTGAGCGATCTAGCGGATACTCGCTGTACTTGGTCGAAACGATCAAAGATAAAGTAATTGTAGAGGAGACATGCATTATTGTGCTTATTAATGTTGCATCACAGTGATTATACTACTAGAAAAATTAGAATACAAGTTTCGCTATTGGTACGGGTAGCGAGCGAAACTTGCTTGATTTTTGCTTGGTAGTTATGACTGCATTGCGTGCGGTCTAATCTTGGATAATTTAAAACTTAATATTTTATATACATAATAATGGTATTCTGTTGTGCTATGTATGACTGTATGGTGATAAAACTTTAATGAACGAGCTCGAAGGCGTGAACACCTCTATATAACTTAGTTTAGCTATCAGTAAATGATAATCTCCATGTTCACCGTTATCATGTTCTGGTAAGGTGGTAGTATACACTAGGATACAGTGGTAGAGTTTCAGTTGCCAAGCTCCAGGACGAGCGAGCACCACTGCATTTCCCAATTTACATTTCGTACGTTTCGAAATGTAGTGTACTGTAAACGATATAGTATGTAAGCAATGTAAGTATCAATGTCGGGGTTCATTGAGGTGATAATTACGAAAATGGTATCTCCTTTCAAATCGAAGACGGCGGAGATTATTATTTTTGAAAAATATGATAAGTAATTTGGATTTCAATTTTCTTGAGGTACAATTTTTTCTAATTCAAGATGGCGGGCAGAATATTTATTTTTTCTATGGGTCTTAATGTTAAAGTTTCTTGGAGTTTTGCTTACGAAAATGGCATCTATTTGCAGATCTAAAATTGAACTGACTGCTGACTGATTTTATTTTCTCAAAATATGATAGCACCCAAGAAACCTAGAAATTGATACCCTTATCATATTTCGAAATGAAAAATCTGTCCACCATCTTGGATCTGAAAACAGGTGACATGTTTGCAATCAGCATTCCAAGAAATCATGAATTTGATACCCATACCACTTTTTCGAAAAACAATTGTGTTCGCCATTTTGGATTTATTTCAATTACTATTCTTATTTTATTTCAACTACTGTTTTATTTCTCTATTTTACTAGTTTTATTTCGACTAATTCTTATTTTACTATGGTCTGGCAGAACTTGTTTCGCCGAACAATACCGCTTACCGACACAAGACTGCTGTACCAACTCCCGCATCCCGCTCCTCAAGTCGGTAGCGAATATTTTCAAGGCTATTATATATCTACAAGCTTTTATTCGCTAGTTCGTCTACGTGGACGTCAGGTATAAATACAGGTTCTCTTGAAACACCTTTAGTCCCATTAGTTTAATTCATTAGTTCGATCGTTGGACTGGTGAGATTTTTTTTTCTCATCGTTCTACCGTCAGCAAAAAAATTCTACTCTATCTCTGAACACATCTGTAAACTATATATACTCTACCTGTGAACAAAATTAATCCGTCCAGCCACTAGCATGCCTGACCAACAACAAACAAACATCCATACTTTCACATTTATAATAGTAAGATTGAACAATATCTGTATATAACTAACTTAATTATATCTTACACAAAAAATAGGTACCTACTTACTTACTCATATATATAAATTACACGTAGGTATAGCAAGTATAAAGAGTAATCAACTATATATATATGAACTCCTTCAGTTAATTTGTGTTTCTTTTTCTACGTCAATGATCCGTGTTGCAATGTCAATATTGTCAATGTATTTATATTCTTTGACAACAACATAAAATCAACTCGCGCAAAAACATAGGACATGGCCACTATTTAGTAAAATATTCAGTCCGTAAACAGTCGTGTTGTATAGTAATACATATTTTTTGTTAGGTTTTACTCATAACGTTGCAGTAACATCCCAAAATACGCAAGTTTGTATTCCGGCAGCACGCTGTACGTCCTCCCGTCACAAGGGACCGTAGCCGACTAGCCAACAGATGTTGACTGGAGATTACAGTATGGCGGGACGAAGAAGCTCGCGCTCATGCACGGAAATTTCGACATTTTATTAATTTTCAGTAATAAACAACACTAAAAAAATAAGTCAAACTGTTAGAAATTTAAAGCCTTTTCTTTTGCAATAAAAACGAAGCAAAAAGATTGTGCCGTTTTGGCACAATCTTTTTGCTTCGTTATAACATTTGCATTTTATGACAAAAAGGGGGCATTGTGAAATGTTTTTTTCTAAAAGGGTAACCCCCTTTTATAAGGGTTACCCCCTTAAATATAACATTCTGTTCAAGTCAAAATATTAATTGAATCCTTGCCTGTCGTCGCGTATTTTTATATTTCGGATTCATTTTACAGTTTTTTCTAGAATTTGACTTAAATCATGTACGAATTTAGGCATTTCATCTATCTTAAGGCCTTAAAAGATAAAATTCAACGTGAATATGTTTAGTAGTTTTTTTAGAATACGGGCTTAAAAATTGGCGATTAGCCCGATTTTGCGTATGTTAGCACCTGAAGTCATCTCAATTGGACCCTTCATGGTCGAGCGTCGATGGAGAAGAGCGGACGGCAAACAGATTACGTCTTGTTACATATTTTTAAAACAAAACTCAATGGAACCTCATCATAATGAACTTAAAACCACTCAGTTCGTCGTTACCACACCGATTGTGTGGAATCCTTCATTTGAGCTAATTGAAACGCGCGTTAACTGCTGAATCCGGTGTTCGTTGATTTCATCCACTAATATTATGTCCTAATTTATTCATATACTTAATTTACGTCTTTTTTTAAACTCCGACAGAAATAGAGGTTTTTTATAAGTTTAACGTGTCAGTGCAACTGTATGTCTGTGTTTGGTATCTTAGCTTCCAAACGCTTGGACCGATTTGAGTGCGGTTTTTTTAACTCTTGCAGCTGAGAAATGCGAATTTATCCTTTCCTTATTGACGATCTAGTTCCTAGATCCCAGTTGAAGAGGAAAATCACTTATTAATGTCACTTTACTTTTTAACCGCATTCAAAAAAAGGAGGAGGTTCTCAATTCGTCGGAATCTTTTTTTATTCACTTAGGTATATCTGTAATAACATGGGTAACATAAACATTACCTAATAAACAAAATTGGCCTAAATATTCAAACAAATAAAGTATGATTTTAATCGAAGTATTTACCTCGACACTCGACGTTTCGGCCGTAATGCAACACTCGTGGTCACGAGTAGACTCAAAACAAAAAAAAAATTTACAATATAAAAATATGAATATCGTGAATGTTTAAAACAATTTAAATATAGTATTAATACAAATTAATACAGATTATACGCAAAAAAAAACAAAGGGAATTTGTAAAAATACTCATATTTATTTAACATTCAAAGCCTATACACAAACTCCTCAACACAGGACCTAACTGAATTTAATAGGACTGCATAACCTTTGATTCGGAGAGCAATTTAATTGACCCCCGTTATGTGGGATGTGTGAACGCATATTGTAGAAGGTCCAGGTCACGCTAAGCTTGTAGATCCTATAGCTTTATAATGTAATCGTAGCAAAGCATTGGTTTGGAAAAACGATTTCGCAAGGTATATAAATTCTCCAGTTTTAATTGACTCATTCCAAATTTAAAAAGTTTTTTTTTTGGGTAAGTGGCATACAGATAGACAGTTCACATTCATGGTAAGTTAATACAATCCTTTAAACATTTGCATAAAAATACAAATTTAAATAAACACAAGGAAACAAGTAAACATGTTCCCACCTCTGAGACCTGAGCGATTACGGGGCCACCATACATTATCACCTGACCGGGACACGATAACGCTGAACTCTACCATTTAGCGGGAAGTACCTAATCTAACCTAACTAACCGCCGTTCTCGATCTCGATCACTGAAGCACTATCACCATTAAATAATACCAACAGAAATGGGTTTAATTTTGATGTACTTGGCGTGTATTATACCAAGTGTTTTTGTTTTTAAACTAGGTTGAATATAGATAGGATAAAAATAACTACGTTAAGAAAAACCGACTACAAATCTAAAAAGTAAAAAATAATACAGATTTAATATTAATTATATACTACCTATTATTTATATGTGTTATTTACTAATAGGATTGAAGTCGCTGCCAAAAACTAATGGGCCTACCTGAATAAAATTTTTATGGGACCAATTCGAAACTATTCCGCATCAAACACAACAAGAATTACGTAAATCGGTCCAGAAATCTCGGCGAAATTGGCGTACATACATAAAAAAATATATATACCGGCCGAATTGAGAACCTTCTCGTTTTTTTTAACTCTGTTAAAAATGAATTAAACGAGCGTGTCATTCACGTTTTAACAAACAGAGAAAACGCTGTTCGTTTTTGTTAGTCAAAACAAAAACGCTCTATATATTCACATCACAATTCCATTCAAATAGAGAATTCTGAAATACCAGAGATTCATAAAATCGTTGTTTTAATAGAATCAATATTTAATCTGAACAAATACACTGTGTATTCACGAAAAAAGAAAAAAAGGTGATCTTGTAAATAACAAAGCCGGGTCAGGATACTGATTGGAATGAATAATTGACGTACAAAATACCGCTAAATCAGTTAGCGAGCGTATATGCCGTACACGCTATACGCTCGATATGGGAGGTCTATTCTCAAAAGCGATAAACGATGTAATATCGTAATATCGGATTAATTTGTAGTGTTAGAACCCTGATCTGTGAAATCAGGGCTCTGCGAATGTAGGTAACCCTATTCGGGTCAGACTTGCAGAGCCCATTACGGAATTATTTTGGCTAGAGGAAGTAAAGTTTGGCTGCACCAACATATTTGTTAAGTTATGGTTTTTGTCAAATTTAACATTGACTTTAACAGATACTACGGAATGCGTGGCACCATCGTATTTTTGACATTGTTGTTAAAGTTACCAGGGTGTCAAGTGAAATAACAGCATCTGATAGATAATTGACATTAACAATAACTTAATCAGTGCCTCTAGGCCGGTTTCAGATGACAGTTAAAGTTATGTCGTCAATTAACAACTCTCAAATGGTGCAAATCATTTTTTGGTTGACCAGTACTTACTTTAGCAAATTTGATAAAGCTAAAGTAAGATAATACAATCCAGCCTAAGTGATTCATGTCATAGCGTGGACTGTGAATTTCATATAAATTAATTTGATCACAATTAACTGTAATGTCGAGATACAGAAATAAATTAAGACATAAGGTTTCGAAAATTGTTCCGGTATAGGTAGGTATATCGTTTTTGTTTTGGGAGTAGACCCCCAGCGAGGCACGACAGCCAATACTGCTGAGCGAGCTTTTTCCGTCGGAGTACGTGTTGGGAATGTAGACCCGATGCTGACACGGAAAACAGGCGTGGACTTAATTAATATTACGCTTTTTTACGCTTTCTATAAGAACCGCGTGTTTCGTGCGAGATTGTGGCGAATTCGTTTCTTTTATGTAACGTTTATTTTGTAGGGCAAAATAAACGCGCAAGAATATGTTTTAGTAGCTTTAATTTTTAAGGACACTCGATAATCTCGATTCGTATATATTTTTTAATTTAAGTAATAGTAGGCACGTTGGACATCGAACATCAGTAAAATTGGGGCAAGCAGAATCACATATTTATATACCTATATCGTGATTTATTATTTTATACCAAAATTGTTTTTTTATAAATCGTTTACGAGCAATAGGTGGTATTGAAAAATAATAAATCAAAACTAGGATACTGATTGAAATTGAACTGACAGAATTTAGACAAAACCAGTCGGTTAGTAATGTACCTGTTATACACTCAATATCTAGCAAGGTACAGGACAGCCAATACCGCTGAGCAAGCTTGATCCATTGAAATACGTGTTGCGAATACCGACTGTATGCTGACATACGAAACAGGCGCGGACTTAATTAAATATTGCACGTTTTTACGTTATAACACAAGTACGTGTCTCGAAACACATGCTGAATTTGTATTTTTTTATTTTTTGCGTAGCATAAAAGATAGAAAGTCCTTAAGCCGCTTCAGGTTAAGTTCTACTTAAAGCTCTAGTATGTGTAGTGCGTATATTATTTTTGGATATAATTAATGCCAGTCTTTTATTACGTCGTTGTTTCAGCGCTCATAACTACGTTGTTTTAAGAATAAAATATACAATAAAAATAAAAGCTAATAGCACTAACAGTTTTCGCGTCGACTTCAGATCATAACCGTTCAAGTCCCAGTTGGAGCTGCCATTACTATTAATTATTCCGTGGGATAAGCCTTTCTGTTTGCTTATTTTGAGTACCTTTGTATCTCTTGTTATTAGAGCTAACCACAAATTATTTAGGTTATGATGTTAATTGATCAGACTACGGTTAAACTTGGCAGGAAATTTACTTATTTTACTTGTTGTTCTTCTTCAATGTGGATTTCGAAGGTGCAATATAAACTGTCTGATGGTGGGGTCAAAAGTCTTAGGAATCGGCGTGCATGTATGAAGAGAATGATGAAGGTAGACGAGGCACGAGAGGTTTGTCTGAACCGGGATATCTGGCGCTCTACACTCTCTGCCTACCCCGTTAGGGACCTGGCGTGAAGATACATACATACAATATAAACCATTACCCAAATTGTAGTCTTCAGCGACCAACACTTAAGGTTTCTGTTGTTAACACAAACGACAATCGGATCGATGTAATAAATGCAAACAAGATACCTACAAGCTTGTAAAGCTACTTTCATAGCAAAAAAAAAACGAATTGAGGAAGACTCATGATATTAGGTATTTCTTTTACCCAAATGGAGACCAAGCGGATTAAATGGAATCAACGTTTAGAGATTTTATACGAACAGTGCTTGCTGTTCCTGCATACGTTTTAGTTTTGGTTATCGATTTCTCATTTTATGTGCGAGCAGACCAAACGACGTGTTGCGAATGTTCCCCTTTAAAATACGATCGGATTTTTTCTTTAGAGCTGGTGTAACTTTTGTGGTACAATAAATATCTACGCTTACCAAATACTGACACGAGAATTATTTTGTCTCTTTTTTGTGTAATAAAATTCAATAATAAAAATGCAGTTCACATTTTTAAGTTTGATTAATTACTAGGCTGTTTTTGTGAATCATAACTAAAATAAAACTAGTTCATATTAATTATTTTTATATGTTACCAACTTAATGAAGCCCGCGTGAATTGGAAAGCGACCTGGACCTGGAACTGTAGTTGGACGCATTTATCGCAAAACAATTTCTATGACCTACATGCAATCGTACCCTGAAACAAAGACTTCAGCTGTAGTGCACTTGGCTTCCTTGTGCGTAACAATACTAAGTTCTGATTATTTCTTAACCTCATATCACACTAGACGCGACGGTATCTGCATGTTCTTGAAACAGAATCTGAAAACATTGTTAAGAAATACTGAAAAAGAAGAAGTACAAAACTCGTTCTTTGGGATAACATAAACTGAGTGAGTTATGTTTCGCCGCACTTCTATATCAAAATTATAAATATCTGAAATCTTTTCTCTCCTTTTTCACGACTTGACTTCCTATCAGAATTCGGTAAATCTTGCTAAGAAGACTTCTCTTCACTGTGATATGATTTTAAGTTTGATTACCTACTAGGTCATTATTCTGCCGTATATTGTCTGTCATAATTAAAATAAAACTAGTTCACATAAATCAATTTTTTATGTTACCAACTTAATGAAGCCTGTGTGTGTTGGAACGCGGCCTAGAGCTGGAATAGTTGTTGGACGCATTTATCGGGGCACGTACAGTTTCCATGACCTACATTCAATCGTACCCTGAAACAAAGACTTCAGCTGCAGTGCACCCGCCTTCCGTGTGCGTAACTATACTCCGTCTCGTGTATTGAGTAATGATTTGAACTGCACTAGATATTCATGAAAATAAATTCAAATGTTGATAGTACAGAGTAACGATGGCAATGTGTACAAACTCACTCTTGAGAAATAGCTGAAACCCATTTGGGCTATGTATCAATCTAAACCTACTTCCATCTATTCTATTCATTTGTGGCTATTTTGTTTCAGTATTCGATAAAATGAAAAAAAAAAAAACAGACTTTCTTTTCAGTTACAGCATGAGCAAAAGATGCCACAATATAAAGTACTTACTTAAAACTAACTTCGTAACCTTCACGTATTCGTTTTCTAGAAGGGTATTCCCAGAGGTACCCGGTTGATTCTTGGACGGCGTGTAACTCCGTAGCTATAATTACTTATTCGTAGTTCGTAGCAAGTCGCTCGTAGCCCGTAGCCCGTAGCCGCAGGGCTCTACGTCGCCGTCGTCGGTGCGGGTCTGGACGTAGCCCAACCGGCTCCCAGACATAAATAACATACATTGTCATGCAAACTTCCACAATCGCCAGTTACATTTGTTATAGTTAGCCAGCCTATTGACATCTCACCGGCCCGAGGATCGATCACGACCCTAAAGTAGTAGACTACTGAGGCAGTTTAAAAGTAATAATTATTAATGTAACGGGTGGTAGAGTTCCAGTGACGGAGCTCGCGGTCGTAGGCACCACTGCAATGGTAGTGTTCAGCACTATCGTGTTCCGGTCCGGTGGTAATATGCGGCCCGGTAACGCATCTGCATTTTGACCTTGGTCTTTGTGTGGGAATCTAAAGGCTGCAGTCATCACTTAACATCAATGTGAACTGCATGTTTGTTAGCCGCTTCCATTGCATAAAAAAATTATGATGTAAAACAGGTACTTATGCAAGACTTTCCCCGACTGGACCTGTATAGGTCTCTTCGGTTTTCCAATATCAATCACATGCATATAGCTTTTATTACTACTATCGCATAATAGACTGAGAGATACTGAACCCTCCGAGCACCGTTGGCTCTGTAAGGCTAGAAATTTTTGTAGGGATACATCATAACACTCTAAGTACAAAAACCATCGCCTGGCAAGGATCAGCCAGTCACGTCACCAACCCCACATTTCTGAAAATGTAAAAAAATATAAAAATAAACTTGAAATTTTTATATAAATTAGTTTATATATAGTGAAGTTTAAGTACAAGTTGAGCACAAGTGCCTGCCAGGCGAACCGAAAGGTGTGCTATATGTATGAATTAAAATAAACTTTCTTCTGTAAAGTTGAAATTTATATAGGTGTTTGTCTAAGATATTTGAAGTAGGTAGGTTCAATAACAGGCGGTTCTGAATAGCATAAAAAATCGGCCAAGTGCGAGTCGGACTCGCGCACAAAGTGTCCCGTACAAAATTATTCACACGTTTATTGTATGGAGACCGCCTTTACTATTTTTTTTTTATATTTGTTGTCATAGCGGCAACGGAAATACAGAACTTGTGAAAATTTCAGCTTTCTTGCTGTAACGGCTTATGAGATACCTTATGCGGTTTGAAAAACTTGATGATGCTGCTGAAAATGAGTCAAGTGAAGCTGATTATGTGTTATGATTTATCGCTACAAAAATTACTAGCCTTACAGGGCCAACGGTGCTCGGAGGGTTCAGTATCTCTTGGACCATAAAGATCTGTACTACCAGACTTTTCCCTGATAATACGTCTAATAATCTTTAATCCATTCAACATTTCCATTTAACTTTCAAGATAGTTCGGCAACTTAATTATTGAATTGTTTGATAAAAACATATATTTTCCGTTGTCATAAAAGCTGGTCTGTAAAAAAGAAACAAATTCTTATGTCTTTATAGATATTTTAGAAGAAATAAATTCTTAAAGATCTCTCAATGTTGGGCACGAAATGTTTTTATATAATCCTAAAGAAGTTTTCAATGTGAGCGATTGTGTAACCTTTGAGTCAGCTTACTTTCGTATTCGTTATATAGTCGTCAGAAGTTAAGAGCGAAGATCTAGTTATTCTTTACAACTTTTATTACTTTACTGAGAAGCTACCAGAACAAAAGTCTGTGATTATATGTTTTTCTTTACGAACGAAGCCTGCTTTTCCACCAGAGATGTGCTATGATACGTTGCTATGGATGCGTTTGATACCCACCAATCATATTCATTGGTGCACATAGCTTAGCATTGGTGGAAACGGATTCAACTAAGATATAATGGCTGCCAAATGCGTCATACTCGTAAACGGATGCTGATTGTGGGGACTGGTCTGTTGTGATTGACGGGTGTTATTTTCTATCACGATATTAAGCTGTTGATGGGTATTTGTGTATGTGTTTATATGCAAATATTGATATGCCATGGACGTTCACATTATCTTTATTATATTTAATAATATTTGTATTAAATCTAAGGTTTTGACAAAAGAGCAACACGCTGAGTTGGTTGGGTAGCAGAGTTCTTCTCAGTAGTGCCTGCACTTGGAACTCCGCTAAGTGAATGACTATGATTATGACGAACAGATTTTTCATTTTCTTATATGAAGGAATTGAAAAGTTTGATGATTCACGTATCGGTTAAATATTATTATTAAATTGGTATTTATTAATACCTATTGGATTATTATTATAAGTCATTCTCTCTAGGTAGCATATAACCCTACAATGTAAAAGTGTCCTTGTAGACCAATTTGAAATAAATTATTTGATTTTTTAAATTTTGATATGTTTTTATATGAAAGGATGTGTGCTATGGTTGCGTAAGATACGCATCCATAACACATCGTTTATATCGTTTATTGTCGTAGCGTAGAAATCACATTTTCGCAGCATAGCTGCATAGCACATCTCTGGTGGAAAAGCACCCTTATCCTTTAAAGCTAAACCTCAGTTGTGAAATGGTTTAAGCTTCTTGGTCTAAGATCCGTTATAAGAGTGACCTTCACCCACCTGTTTAATGGATAAATATTATTAGTTGGGTATTTTAGTATGTTAAAAATTTAAAAAAAACACAGCGTAGCTACCTTAAATGAGAGAGTTTGCATGTTCTGGTCAAGTCTGGCCAACATTAGAAGCGGCAACTCTAGTTTTGTATTTTTTTTTACATATTAAATTACCTATCACTTTTGAATATTTGTGTCAAAAAACAGTCTATTTTATGTTTCAACGTTGAGAATAGATAAAAGAGCGAAAATCAAGTTGCGCACTGCCTTCATTTATTTCCCAAGAACCTATTACAACTATACAAGGATCGAGGTCAAATCCTGTTAAAAAGTGAATACCAGTATCAGACTGACGCTCTGAAAATCCTTTTCAAAGTAGGAGCAAGGTGCGACTTCATCATTTGGCTTTTCCTCTCATCGTATCCCACTATATCCCCTCCGTCCTCCACTCCCCCTTCTCCCTAGATATGCCTTTGTGGAGACGTGAACTGCCCGTATAAATTGAATAATGGCCAGCTCGCCTCAACTAAGTGGATTCAATTTTGCTTTACATGCACCATCCGATGTCGGCCCCTGCTTACATATGAAGCGAAGCGACGAAAATAATGGTTGCCCTTTTTAGCTACTCGCTTTTTCTTTGTTCAGATATGAATAAGGGTGTGTTAACGCGTAATTTCTATTTTTACACTCCATACATGTAAACAGAAAGCTTTAAAATTGTGAAGTTCTTTTGATGGTGCTCAAATGTTTCTTTTTTGTTTTAGGCGCAAAGCGACGATGATGACGTCGGACCTGATGACGTCAATGTACCCGTCGAAGGTGGCTTTATGGATGAATTCTTCAGTGAGGTAAGATCAACGTTTTTTTATGTGTCAAAGATTTAAATTGCAGGATTATAATATTCAAAAGTTTTCTCTAGCCGAATTTGATTCATCCAATCCAACAAGGTATACATTTTTTTTTCCATTAAATTGAATTAAAACAAAATTAATTTCAATTTAGTATCTTCACGCCAAGTCCCTTATAGGGTACGGGCTGAGAGTGTGGAGCGCCAAACATACCGGTCCTACGTACCTCCCTTGCTTCTTTTACATTCATCATTCTCGTCTTACATGCACGCCGTTTCTTAAGACTTGACCCCACCCTCAGACAGTACTCGACCTATTTGGTCAAGGTAGGTAAGTCTTGGTCTTCCCAAGCCTCTGCAACCATTTACATTCGCATTGTATGTCTGTTTAGACATTCGATCATTCGACATTCTTTCTTTAACCATCCGAGTATGTCCTTTTAATTTTTTATAATTTTCAAATTTAGTCAAACTGAACCAAAATGGTTGCATTTCTTTTTGTTCTCAATAAGAAGGTACTTGGCCTTTGTGCGTTATTGTAAAGTTGGGTTTTAGTTCCAAATCGCCATTCATTGAATATTTCCACGCTACACAAGTTCTCTCAGACGATATCTGTCAGATAAATCGCCGTGGGAAAGAAAGTCCATGTTTGAATTCATACTCTGTATCACTGTTTAAACATACAATCGAGTTTGTTTGTCACGATCAAACAATACAGAATAGGATTCAGAAAGTAAACAGTACTTCGTTCCAGTCGCAGGGGTGACTTTTAAAACGACATAATACTTGAAATGAAAAAGGATTTTCAAATTTAATTTTCGAAGCGTAACTTCATGCCTATATTATATATATAAATACTTACCAATTCAAGAATTGGTAAGTATTTATATGAATGCACTACACGCATGAACCCACGATGCGTCAATTATTTGATTCCACGTAATCGACTAAAAACGACGTCACTGAGAATCTTTCTTTTTTGTATTGATTGTGATAAACAAGCATGCAGTTCACATAGATTTTATGTGAATACTGAAGGCTAAAATGAAATAAAGCCTCTACTCTCCCTCGACTGGCGATGTGTGCCTCCACCACGGAAGCCCTTAACCAAGGGCACCCAACACCGACCTGCGTGGCAGTCCAGAAGAAGCCGCAACGGAGGGAGCCAGCCAGGTTCTACCATCAACTGGCTTAAGGCTATAGACATCTACACCAAACCGGAAGTCAAAATGTATGTCATATTTTGACTTTGTTTGGTTGTTTGGCTGGCCGGTTTGATGTAGATGTCTGCTTTGTCACCTCTGAAATCTAAGTTTTTTTGTCTCTGTGATAATTATGATGAGGCCATACAGCACTATCGTTCCGGTTACTAAATGTACCGGAACGATACTGCTGAAACTACCATTTGGCGGCATATATAGAAATTGCAATGGTGCCTACGCCCTCGATCTTCTAACTATTGGGAATGTACCCAATGAAAAATCACCAAAACAATCTTACCTCAGGCCATAGCAGTCAGCTATTCTAAGTTAATAGTAAACAAATAGATTTAGTATTCGAATCATGTACGCAGTTCACACAGTGGCAATTAAATTTAGTGTCACTTCCCCCTGAAACATCATAGACAGAAGCTTAGCTGGCCAATTAAATTTGTGCGTGCCCTCGTGCCCGGAATTTATTACTTGTTCTAATTTTCTTGTTTGGTACACCCGCTCAAACCTTTCTCGTTGCTGATTTCACAAATACAATTTTCAGTGTTTTGTTTACTCTACCTAAGAGCGGCTAAAAGCCGTGACGTATTTTTTTCGTAAGCCACAGATTTATAATAAACTTTTTTGAATCGTTGCTTTTTTCATTAAATTAAACATTTACATTTCAACTTATTCAAAATATGTATGACAGAAGTGGTTCAACATATTTCGATATTGATACCTAGACACTAGTCTCGGTGATGTAGAAACAATTCTTATAATATTTTTTGTGTATGTTGTCTTTTTTATACGTTGCGTTGCCATGCAGCTAAATTTGGAAATTTGCTTTAGATTAAGTTTGAATATTGATGGCCTTTATTTTATGGATGTTATTTTATTCCCGGCGAACCTGGACGTTCAATAGTATTAACATAATATGACGTAGTTTTATATAATATGTCCGTTAAATCGGACACTTTTGTAACGTAAACAAAGATAATCCACGCGATTGTGGATCTACTAGAATAGATCAAACAACCGGGGAGTATTTTGGATCGGCTCACTACGGCATTCAAACAATGCAAACTATTGTTTGAAACTCGCTTGGCCACGCCGTACGTTGCGCGTTCCGTTTCGCGATATTAAATTGTGCAATGGGAGCTTAAAAAAACTGATGGCTATGTCGAAACGAAACGGTTTTACGATTTTTCAACTTAGTTTATTGCCTAATTAAACCATGAATGTTAAATCGATACTCACCTTTCGATGTTCCCATGACTACTAACTTCTCAAATTATTATAAAGTACCTCTAATTGAGCTTTCTATATAAAAAAAAATGTTTTCAATTATTAAGTAAATTGTACCTAGGAAGGTATGTAAGTGAAGGTTAATAAAGCTAAATAGTTTGCTCCTTGAAGATCCTTAGAAATAATGTCCGATCTTATTTGTTTCATTAATTCACTAGTGAATTCTCATCTCCATTTAGAGCGTAAGTTATGTCCACAGACTGCATCCCACGGTTGCCACTCTGGTGAACTAATACACAGATAAAAGAAAACAATACGGATAAATTTATTAGGTATGCAATCTCTGACACCCTGTTTTGATCTCCCTCCGTCCATTCCATCACAATTTACAACGTTCAAGCCCGCCGGAAAGGTTTACCGTGCGGATTCCAGAATTATATAACATGTATACATACTCGTAGATTAAACGTTTATTTTTGTGATGTACGTTTACTAATTTTACTTTTGTTTTTGATACACATTTTACTATTTCTGAATCTGTTAATATAATGTGTATCTAGAAGTATTCAACTCGAAATTGATTGAAATTTCGGGCACTGTCTCCGAACTTGATAATGTGTCCGATAAATGGTACTATTATAGGGTCTTTTTATATTAGGACAACTAGCTGCCCCGACGAACTTCGTATCTCCTTAGGTGCGGAACACACTGCACCGCGCTCCGTCGCGTAGCGCGAAGCGGCAGATTTTAACGTTGTATGCAAATATATCGATTTGTATAGAAAAGACGCCTAGGACAACACTGCCGCGCCGACGTGGCAACGCGCTTGACCGAATCAAGCGCGCAGATTCTGCCGATCCGCGCGGAGGTGCGAAGTGCACCGCGAAGTATAACCCACAGGCAACGCGCTCCCATACGTGATTTTATCCTGATAGGACGTATTCGAAATGGATCTTGAATTTGTTCGATCATTTTAGTACAGCGTAGTGAACACGACTTTATTTAAAGCGGAGCCGTCCCGTCGTACGTACACTGCCGCCCCGCGTGGAGCTACAGATTTCATCGCGAGGTCGGGCAGATCCGCGCCTCCGTCACCGCGCGCGTTATCTGCCCGTCCGCGCACCGCGGCGGGACGCGTTTCAATGAGTGATCCGCATTAGAGTTATAAAAAATATATATAATGTAATATGTTCTTAGGTTTTCGCAAGCTACACTCATTGAAATAAAACTAGTTTTCAGATTTATCTCGCAAGCTGACTTATCACGGAAGCTGAAAAGCGACCGAAACGTCGGGTTCGATTTTAAATACCTAATCATTTTAGTTTAATATACGCGAGATAAATACGAACACTAGTTTTATTACAAAATTATTATGTCCAAAAAATCTAAAAAAAATTAGGGGAGAAGCACCCATACCATTTTTGGATATAAATAATAGACTATAACCAATTCTCATACCGACCAAATATACACAGAACATTTCATAATGATTGGTCCAACCGTTTCAGATGAGTATTGTTACAAATACGGTGACACGAGAATTTTGTATAAGTATTAGATAGGATAGGAATATTAAACTGTCTCAGTAGTCTAGTAGTAAGCCAATGCCGACATTCTGGGCTTATAGGTGCGATCCCTTGTTATTTTTACCTTGATATTTTGCAATTTTTCGGATGTTTCTCAGTGCTACCCCGAAGGAGTTCGGTAACGTGTCCAGAGATGTGAATAGCTCGCCTATTACATTATGCTTGAATGCAAGCATCTATGAACACAGGAGTGCAAGTTGTTTTTTTTCAAATTGATTGACATCGACTTCAGGATTTTCGTCACCCAGAACGACTAATATTTCACATTGTATACATATGATAAGCTTTACCCTTTCGGGAAAATAGCGGCGTGAAGTAAGATTCAACTCGAAAAGCGAACGTTAGAATAATAAAATGGTTTAACAAAACGGTAACCCCGGCATGTAGCTTTAAACCCGATGTAAAGGACGTCGGTAAATGTACATTTTCATTACACGTAGGCTCCATGAAAGTTTTAGCTTGTTGCTCCCCATTGTTCCTGTTGTATTCTCGTTGCGTTGGCTTGTGGATCGCCAATTTGTATAACTGTTTATGGGCAGGCTTTTGAAATAACAGACGGTCTAATGCACATTCTCTCGGCAATTTCAAATCAGTTCGTTTTTAGGTATCGATTTACAACTAAACAGTGCGCTTACCTATTATTCTTTTTTTCCATTTTAAATACGGAAAACTGAAAGCCGCCAAAAGATACAGTTACAAATCTTGACAAAGTAAAAGTAAATCAATGTAAGATTATCGACATTTTCCTAAACTCACTATCAATTTTATTTACGACATTTAAAGACAAAAAATTAGATAACGTATCAATAATAATTGACTTGTAATGCTCGTAGATGTTGCAATTTTACAAGTTTCAAACGAATGTAACTTTGAAAAACGCAATAGAATAGAAAGACAGTCAAGTGAGTGACGTCAGATGTTGCCTTATTTCGTGATGTGAAATTCTTGCGCGTTTTTCATTTAACCAGCAACACGACACAATTCATAACGGGCATAAATATTCAGACAGTGGTTCGGTATTCATCATAGTCGTGCAATTCATTTGCATACATTTATGTATATGTGCATAAATGAGTGAGAAGTGTGCCATTATGTTTGATATGTTCATCATATTGCTGAAAAAGGCAGCCAAATGCGGCTATGAAAGGTTCCACGTAAATCTTCGGGTGATTTGTAAATCTTTTTTGGGTTCTGTACCTTAGAAGGCAAAACGGAACAGTTATGAGATCACTCGCGTGTCTATCCGTCTGTCGCAGCCATTCGCTCTGAAATTAGTGGGCCGATTGTGGTGAAATTTGATACACATACTTACATAATATATGTATATTGAGTGTCCCAAACATGCGCGTGTGACTAAATGTAAATAAATTAGTTTTATATAGAGAAGCTACTTCAGGGCATGAATTAACATTAGAAGCAAATTACATTGTGTTGAGGATCTTAGAAATTTTTTTTTATTGCCTTTACAGTAAATAATTTGGCTTTTATTTAGAAAATTTCCAAAAAAAAACCATTTTAAAGATCATCTCAATCGTAGAAGGTAAACAATATTGGATGAAAGGTCGCATGCTCAGATCTATGATTAGACAAACGGACGTCGCGACGTACACGTATAAACCAAATGGGACTACGCTTTTAGACAATAAAAACTAGTTATTGTCTAAAAGTATAGTCCCATTTTGATAGAGAACCCTAAAAAAATAATCTCTGTTAAATCCATACAAATAAACAGAATTCTTAACTTGTTGCCGGACTCGAGACTAATACGACCCTGTCACGTTTTGGACACTGCCTTGATATGTGCGAAAAACCTTTTACCCTTTCAACTAAACCCGGCCATGTCGGTGTGTCCCGAGCTATATATTCCTAGAATTAATCAACGGCAAACTGAATATACTAGGTATACGAAGCTTTAGTTTTGACGGTCGATCCGATAATTTCGAAATACCTAGTAAAGTAGTGACTAACGGTTTATTTTATTACAGCACTGCGTACTATATAATATTGTCTACTAACTTTTGACCGCAATTTCGTCCGCGTGGAATTCGTAATAATACAAACATTCATCCAAATTTTTTATGCGTAACAAATTGTGCAAAGTTTCTAGGTAATGGCTGAAACTTTTTGTATTCAAATTATTTCAAATTATTCACCTATTAATTGGATGGGATGGGATGTATTTCTAAAAATTCTTTTTTATGCCTCATAAACAATGTCAGAACTCAGAACGATCCTTGTAAAAATACAGCCATCTTGTTCCAAGGGCATAGGATTGTCGTTGGGTTGTCAGTCAGTGAGTCAGGTCTTTTCTTTTATGTACAGGTTGCTGTGTACAGATTCTTCAGCCCTGTACTTAATTAGACGAACGGACGACGCGACGTACTCATATAAGCTTAATTCTAATATCTAAATTGAAGATTTCGATAGGGATCTCCAAAAAATATTTCTGTAAATCCACACTCCCAAATATTTGTAGAATTCATTAACGATCAAACGAATATACTAGCTATACGACGTTTTGGTTTTGACGGTTGACTCAATAATTACGAAATAGTGACGGACGATATTACAGCATTGCGTACCTACCTGCGTAATACGTATATTGTGCTAGTTTTTGTCTGCGACTTCGTCCGCGGGGAATTCGTAATACAAAAACGTAAATTCGTATCTAATGATACATTCCCTATTTTTGTCCCTTAAGGATTCAACATTTAAAAGCTGAACAACCTATGTATATCTTTATTTAAACATCATCACTTTGCTGTAGAAAGCCTTGCCTGCTTTGTCCAGCAGTGGACTACAATGCGCGTCATAAGGAGAGAATATGCCATAATCGCCACTGGCACACTTGGCTCCTGCCAAGCGTGGCGGAAGTATAGCGCATACAACCAGAGTTGTAGGTATTTGTCTGTACTGCACTCTTGTTTCTTGTGATTTAAAATTTAGTCTTATAATCAGCCTTTAACGTCCTTAAAATCTAGGCGTTTTATTTAAAATGAAACGTTTAACGGCAAACTTAGTAACACGATTAAATCTCAACACTATAACACTTAAGGCGCCAACGGAAGTGAAAAGTTCTCTGTGCTTTATAGTAGGGGAGCCCATGAGGGGATTTTGGGATTTGCTAAAGCGCGGCAGATTAATATACAGGAGAATACCTTGTACCCTATTAAGTACTCCCACCGAATATGAGCCTTCTATATATGGTCGCCCGTCAAGGATAAAGGATCAGATTAGTAAAAAAAAATTAATCATCAAAAATTCTCAAGCTCGTCAGATTAAGATAAGGTGAGGTAGTTACGTGCTAAAACGTGTATATTTCACTAATCTGACGATTTGAGAGTGACTTAATGAAGGGGGAGGGCTACAAAGTTGTAAAAAAAAAACATCACCTGGACATTCTCGAGCGTAGCTAATTTTTTTTATTTTGAAGGGAATAATTCAAAGATTACGAAAAATATATAATCTGACAATTTTCACAAGCCGCAGTAACAAAAATTCATCGATAAAGTTTAATGCGTGCAGGTACGTGATGTCTATATTCCCCTCTCCGCGTTTCTATTCCTATCTCACTCTTTCTCTATCTGTTATTCTCTCACTCCGTTTCCACTCTGGTTTCGGGCCATGACGCCATGACAGCTGATCACACAGACTACTTCGTGGCAAGGCATTGTATACAACGTATTTTCAACGTTTTTGCGTGTTTTGATTTTTATATAAGTTATATCAATTAAAATTTATCAATATTGACTATGAGTGATGTTAATGTAAAGTGAAACTACTCTGCAAAAAACAATAAAATTTACATTAAAAACATTACAAAAATGTATAAATATTTTAGAGTATCGTAGGAGCAAACCGGTTTTCCGAAAATCTCGAATAACATATGACAATCTTGATCTTTCACTAAAATCTTCATTAAATGAAATATATCACGCGCAGTGCTATAAATTATTTACAGCAATAAAAATACCAGATACGCAATCTGAGGATGAAATTGAGCCAGAGGAGGAAGAAGATTCTACCGATGAAGATGATGATTAAAAAAAAATACTTTAAAAAATGTAATTTTTTATAATTATTTTCTTATAAATACAAGTATTCTACTTAAAAAAACATGTACTTTCTCATCTGCATGCTATTTCCTCGAGCTTTTCAATTAATTAAGTTCAATGTTTTAAAAAAATAAAAAATAAAATTATAATTGTCAGATTAGGCGAATCCCTCGAGATAATTGTCAGATTATGAGACAGCATGTCTAGGGCATAATGATGAACCATATATATCTTAATCTGACGCGCTTGAGTATTTCAAAATGACGAATTTTTTTTGCACACTCTAATAATGGCCGTGACTTTGCGTCACATCCAAATCGTCAGATTATTACATAAAAGCATTTTTTTAGGTTCACTTAACATCCCCTTCGAAAATCTGACGCGCTCGTTAAAATTTTTTTTTTTTTCATTTTCAACCCCTACGTACGACCACCCCCATCATGGAAACAATCAGATTAACATATGTACATTTTTAAAAATACGTAGGACATGGATAATATAATTATCTGACACGCTCGAGTACGTCCATGGAACTGTTTTTTTTTACATTTTTGAAAATCTATAGCCGCTCCCCCCACCGATGAAACGGTATGTATTATACGACATTTTTTTCTTCTCATCATCTAAGCTTCGCAACCCAATAGGTCTCTATGACGCTCGAGGAAATCCCGATTTAGCATCGTGGGCTCCCCTACTATTAGAAAAAGTTCTTTGTCAAGATACTTAGGCATTGTCTGCGCCCCTTTTGTTTTATGTACGTACGTCTAATGGCCATTGGGGTTGTCTAATTAAGCATTTCATGGTATTCAGTGGCTTTATTAATGGTTTGAAATTGAATTGATGTCATTTTATTTATTCTTTATTGCATCAATAAAACATCGGTACAAATGGCGGGCTTAACGCTTAAACCACTCTCCGTCTGTCAACCATTGGTAGTTCAAAAAATTGTACTGGTGTTAGAGAGGTCCAGTGACGAAACTCCGTACTAAGTAGGCATCGTTTTACCTTATCGGTTTGCCGCTAAATAGTATTCAGTGCTATGGTGTTCCGGTCAGGAAGTATTGTACGGCTCTGTAATTTTAGACACAGTGGCCTATCAACTTGGATCTCATGAGTGGCAACAGATCTACATTGAAAACTTTGGTTTTTATGTACATGTTTATAGGCTGACGATTCAGGACTTCCTTCTGAGGTGTTTCCTCGGTCCTACAATAGGTGGTTCTCCAAAAATGGCGTGAAAAAAGCCCTGAATCTTGGCAACGCTTTGGTTCCCCTGGTTTTGCAAATGTTCATAGGCGAAGTTAACAATTTCCCATCAAGTGGCCCGTCTGCTTGTTTTTACCCTTTATGCATGCAACCCTAAGGAGCTACGAATTATTGTAGTGTATTAATCGTATTATTTTAAATAATACGATTTTTAATGCATAAAAAATTGCATACCTTCCAACAAAAACGACACAATGGTAAGCTTAATAAAAAAAATATGTATATCCAGTTCTGACGTTGGCATTTAATTTTAGAAAATTATTCCATGACTCATTAAATGACTCTGACTAACGTTTCTAAAAGGAGCGTAAATTGCGTTACCTACTACTCACCTCTCATAATGCTTCCTGTTTGGTTCCAATATTTCACACTTGAACCTATGGCTCCTACCACGAAGGGAGAGCCTTAAATTAAAAAATAGGCAAATAGCTAATTAATCCTTCAAGGATCGTACGGCCACCGGCGGCGAGACACAATTGAATTTCAATTGTCATATTTTTCTCGTGTCTGGAGAGATTAATGTAAACAATTGATTCCTACTTACCTATAGTATCGACTAAAAGTAAAAACAGAGGGAAAATCGTGTATCACAAGGTATTGCAAGAAGTTGAAGCGATGAAAACAATACGCGACAATATGACAAGTGGTGCGGTAAAAGCAATCGGTCCGATCGCCTGAGTTATCGAGTGCTGGCGGCGATAGCGGTTATCGCGTAATCTGATTAATTGGTGACTCACGAACACGGAGCGACGAGCGACTCCTATCGACCCGACTACCCGACCCCATCCCGCCCCTGAACTTGAATAATTTGCCCGATTACACCGATGTCTGCCGAAAAAACCTATATTTTATTGATAACCTCTTTGAAGGACGACTCGCGAGCTTTGAGATAGGTTCGGAGATCGCGCCAGACATGGAGTGTGTCTTAACAGTTCTTAGTTATAACTGCTATATTTCTGAAGTCAATGTAAACGTCATAGCAGTTTTTCGTACCTATGCAGTGGTCAAATTGATTGACTTCCATCTTCACTTTCTACGGAATTATCGGGGATTAGCGACAACTCGATTAGCGATTCGTCAATAAATGAATTGTTATCGAATAAATGGATTGTGTTAAATAATAATAATATAGTAATGATGACATAGTGAGATTTTAGTAGTCGGTTCGCAAAAATTCTCTTGATTGTATAAAAAAGACATTTCTCCGGCATAGCCACTGTTCCCCATTGGGGAAAACCCAATTATTCGTCGACTTGAAGATCGAATTCGGAACCTCAGTCTGAGTGGCCATTACCTTTGTTTATACAATTTTAATAAAACATTTTCAGTTATGTATTTGCACGGAGCAATATTGTTGTATGCCAGGCGTGCGTTATTCTAGCAAAATGTATTTCATCTCGTTTTAGAAATGAATGATGTAGAAATTTAAAAAATTAGAGCATTATATCGTGCAAACGTGCACGAATTTTTACATTTCAGAATCTAGACATTTTCGAGTTGTTACTGAATAGGTATTTTGCTGGCGTTTAGTTAGTGAAAGCGAGTAAAGGAATTTTACAGACAAAAATTCTATTAGGATCAGTAAAATGTATAGTTACTTAAATATTGTTTATTTTCATTTATTTGTAACGAATAGGTATATAATCTATAATATAAAAATAAGTCGGGTTTTCCCTCCTGACGCTAAACTGTAACGCTAACTCCAGAATGCACGAACCGATTTTTTTTTTTTGCATTCGTTGGAAAGGCCTCAGGCTCCGTGAGGTTTATAGCAAAGAAAATTCAAGATTATAAAACGACATCCACACGGGCGACGCCGCGGGCAACAGCTAGTTTGTAATAAAATACTCAATATAATATTATTTTACGTTACACGTACGCACTTTACACGTTCATCTATAAGTTTTGTATCTAAAAATAATTACATTGGTATCATTATAATAATATTAATAACTAGCTGTGCCCGCGACATCGTCCGCGTGAGGATTTATGATTGTTCAGTATCTACTTGGACGAAGCCGTGGGCGTAGCTAGTATAAAAGCCTAAATTACTCCTTATTACGCCATCAGCTATCTGCCAGTGAAAGTCCCGTCAAAATAGGTCAAGCCGTTCCCGAGATTAGCCGGTACAAACAGACAGACAGACAAAAATAGTAAAAAATGAAGTTTTGGTATATGTACCGTGTATGCATTCATATGCATTTAGTAAAAAGCAGTTATTTTAATGTTACAAACAGACACTCCAATTTTATTTATTTGTTGTATGGATCGATTTTCTGTATCGTGTCGATGTTTTAGTCAAGTTACTTTTCTGAATTATTATCTATATTTCCCAAGTGACACTATGTGTTTTTCATTGAGAAATACGGCGCAACTATTTTACTTGTAAAAAAACGTTTGACTCGCTCCAAAGGCATGGAATACGGCTGAAGTGGTCGTTGGCCGGTTTCCAACGTCCGACGACTTCTAAGCACGTCCGTCTTAGTGTGATCCAGAGATACGGCTAACGGGTCCGTGGATAAAAATCGTGTTCTTTGTTTGAAAGAGGGACTAGGTTTGGTGATAATGACCGAAAGAATCATGACTGACGATGACATGAAGAAATGCGTAGATATTTTCCATACTAATATCTGCTAATGCTGCATCGCAGCTCATAGCAACGATGAATCTTAGAGTAAGAATTCTCTTTCTCTACTCTAAGATTCGCACGACCATCCCAAAAAAAAATAGTCAATGTAAATCAGTTGCCATTCCTGAGGCCTAAGCTGTTATGCCTCTTTGCTGGAAATTACGGGGGCGTACATTACCGCCAGACTGGAACACGATAGTGCTCAACATGAGTACAGCCATTAGCGGCAAGTAAATTAGGTAATGCGAAAGCGAGAAGCTGGAGGCACCAGTCTACAACCCATTGGATATACCTTCCTAGCTTCCTACCTATTATTTTTCAGTAGGCTTTCAAAATCATAACCTAATCCCGTAATTTTTTGGACTATTATTTATTTTATTTTGTTTTCTTTGACATATTAATCAACGTATCAGTTGTTATTCGCTTTAATTTTTAAGTTTCTTATTTGACCTATCACAAGCACATTCTATTATTTCCAAGTGATTAGATTAATTTTTGATTTGATCTATCTATTTTGATAACCACCAATATACGACCACGCAGCATAATGTCGATACCCATGATTGATTATTTCGTAGAAATTTGACCCAAAATTGACGGAGGCACTGAAACGCGACATTTTGGTCCCTCGATATAACGCGGCGCGTCAATTCACACTTTATTTCACACGTCATGCAGTAATGAGTGATGCCTAATGTGACCATACGTCCCGTTTCGAACGGGATAGTCCTGTTTTCCGCCATGTTGTCCCGGTGTCCCCGAGGAAACCTTTGGGAGGCGGAATTGTCCCGTTTCCAGGTAAAATCACCGGAAGTCTATAGATATAGAATATATAGATGACTAGGAGAAGTACTAAAACAATATCGATTAATAGCTAACTATCCTTTCATTTTGACCCATGGGGACGAAGATGGAATAAATCCTATCGGTATAGATCTGAGGGTCGTTTTTAATTACAACAAAAATGGTAATTTTAATGATGCTGGCAAATGTACCCTTCATAATGTAGTTGTTGTTTTACGAAGGGTGCATTTGGTACATATGTTGACCACTAACGTAAACTATAGAGTGGTTGTTATTCCTGAAGAACAAAATACTCCTATGTCTGTGATTATATTATTGTCAACTAGCCGCCCGTCCTGCTTCGCACGGATGAAATGTTGCCAACATTACACTAATCTTACTAAAACTCGAACTATAAGTAACCTGACCTGTAAAAAATAATACATACAAACCTAATAAAATGTTTGTTGAATATAAAGGCTTGCAAAAGCGGTTGTTTTTCAATAAGCCGACGCTACTGTATCTGTTTTATAAGAACGGTCACCTCCAAAAACACAAAGGTCGAATTTCACAAAATATTGTCTTAGGTCACCTCATACGTCTTAATCCTTCAAGGATCGGACGGCCACCGGCGGCGAGACACAATTGAATTTCAATTGTCAAAACTGGAGAGATTAATAAAACACCCCTTGCAAAGGAGAGGTTGCGAGCTCGGCCCTGGTTCGTACATGTCCTCAAAAAATGGGTAAATTATAGAAGAATCCGAAAAAAATACAATTAATTTAATCAAGAATATATTTTAGAGTTACCACCACATTTAATTCAAACGATTTTATCATTTTCAACCATGTTCAACACGGCGGCGATATAGCCGACGCTTGGCATTGACAGTACCTATGTAGATAAAACAAAACTAATGCTATCTGTATCTTACTAGTGCATCACATATTATTAAAAAAAATATATGTATCGAATCGATCAATTTAAAGAAGTTCCGAAAATTATTTTTAAATTGGAAATCGAATAGTTTAAATATTTAATAATTTTATTAACAATTTAATAATTCATATATATGTTAATTAAATATATATGTTCATTATATGTTAATGAAATTATTAAATATTATTTAATAATTTCATTAACATTAATAGTTTAATAATTTTATTAACACATAAAATCGATTTCGATAGTATTTAGAAAATATTTCTTTTTTCACCAAGTATATCAAAAAAACAATTAAAAAATGAAAATGTCAAAATGGCATCGCCCGCCATATTCGCCATATTGGTTTTGAGTTGCAATTCTAACTGCAAATAATGTTTTGTAACTGCAAACAAAGCTAAATAAGTGAAAATATGCTGTAAAAAACGTTTCTATATTGATTTTGCCTGTTAATGATATTGTGTACAATACATGGCCGGAGGTCCATACATTTTTGCAACATCTCCTTTGAAACTCCTAACACTTGTAGTTTCTGAAATTTCGTTATGAGTGAGTAAGAGTAACCTTTCGTTTTTTATATATTATAGTGAAGATGAGCAGTGTCCAGTTTGTATTTAGTTAAAGCGAGCATTTTGTAAGTATCACCTTTCGTACCTACATCCTCAAGTTCTACCACCAAATGATTGAACAATCCATTTTTGAAGCCATATAAATGTGTTTTCTTCTCTTGACGACTTAATCTAAAAATACGACTGTGTATCGAGTAATAAATCTCGATGAGGGGTCTTTGGAGACTTGAAGGTCAACTTAATGTTGCCTTTACTATCTAGATTTAGATATTTATATATTGTATACGGGACTTAATCGCGTACTATTTTAATCGAAGTATTTACCTCGACACTCGACGTTTCGGCCGTAATGCAACGGCCGTGGTCACGAGTAGACTGCTGCTCCATGGTGTCACCGTCTCGTACCCGCGCCAGTTCTTCGAACTACCCGCGGTTGGTCGTCATTATTTCGATTCAATACATTAAGGTCCCGACATACAACGCTCACAACATCCGACGATTTATCCGAAGATACATCCTGACGTCTACATTTCCCGATAACCGGATTCCGCGAAACTGACAACCTATATCCATCCTCCCGGTTGAAATTTTTGTATTTTCTGATTTCAACCGCTTCACATACCATCCTATTATAGTAGTGACGTTCAGTGGAGAGAATTTTCGGGTTGTGAAGTTCGATCCAGTGCTTTGGTCCCGACTCCAGTAGATGCTCCGCGATCGCTGACTTGTTCACCTGGCGATTCTTAACTGCTGCCTTAACTCGCTCCGCTATCGTGCGCTTAGTTTGACCGATATACTACCGCAACTACAGTCGACCTTATAAACACCAGGCGTTTGAAACGGTGTCACATCCTTAGCCGTTCTCACAAATCCCGTTGCATTACGGCCGAAACGTCGAGTGTCGAGGTAAATACTTCGATTAAAATAGTACGCGATTAAGTCCCGTTTACAATATAAAAATATGAATACAAATCGTGATAGATTTAGATAACCTAGATATCTCCTATTGTAATGTAATACGACCCTCAAACTTTTCGCGAACAGCCAAGACTTTGTTTTTGGATAGATCAATCAAGTCAAGATATAAGAAAGTCTGGACATAATATTTTAAATATTGTTTATTGGGTTTCAATAATAATCATGTTCATATTATAATGATAGTCTTATTCTAAACAGCCCTCAATTTTTGGATGCCAATTTGGTAATTTACACTCTACTACTACAGGTGTGACTCCCAAATTGCACTTCATCGAACCCAGGATACCAATACTCTTTCTAATGACGAGTGGAGTGCCCTGGAACTATGGTGCTACAATGAATGGGACTTTTAGCTTGACTAGACTAGACTTGTCTTGGAGAAGTTGTAGTAAATTAAGTCGACCCCAATCCGAGACCCGCTCCAGAGAGTGAGTGCTCGACTTCTGACACTCAAGAAAGCAAGTAGACTTACTTGCTTTCTTCGATAACCATCCTAGAGGCATTTGCACGGCTAGTGTAGTGTGCATCTCCCTCAACTGTCATCAGCATAGCAATGAAAATAGGGGTTTTGCTCCATACAATATGCAGAAGCAATGGAGTGGGAGATAGCTCCAGCGTTAATATGCACATAGTCTGAGCGCTGACCGTCAAGTAAAAATATACAAAACGCTCAGACGAAAAGTTCTCAAATTCTAAGTTGATCGCTACACTATACCCTTGAATAAAGGTTTGTTAAATAATATCCGGTTATAAGAGTACCTATCGCAAATTTCTAGATGCGCCAATTAGTAACAGGAAGCGGTATGCGTAACTGCTGCGTACTTGCATAAATATTCCGGATTAACACAAGATATCATTATGAGTCTACTGTGCTTTAACGGGACCACTGCTTATTTGAAGGTTTTATTTTTGTTTCTATCAATTTTAATTATTGCAATTTATTAATCTTGTCTCTGTATGAAATATCAAGATAAAAAAAAAATTAGAAGAGGTTCTCATTTCGTCATGTATATTAAAATAATATACAGGGTTAAAGAATTAAAAACAAAAGCTCAAACACAAAAATCCATAGGGCTTAGGTCCTGAGTCTGACTTCTGGCTGGCCAAGATTTTTACCTTGGCCAGCCTTACCGAGCCTACCTCATCCATCGTACTCGAAACCACATGTCTTGAATCGAATGAGATTGAGTGGCAAATCATCTATGAAATCGCTTCGCTTAGGTCTCCTCTACGAAGTTTTCATGGTTTTCTTCATTCTAATGGTCAGGTAGAAAGTAAGCCGATCAAATGATAAGTTATGCCCGTCCATAGAATAGAATAGATACATACATTTACGCTAAATATCCTTTGTGTTGTGACCCCTTTACTCTCTTCCTATTGGAATTTCTCAGATATTTCGGGGCCTAATAATGAGCATTGTGATAATTTGTAATGTGGTTTTTATCTAATTTTGATTCATCTCTCCACACGATTTTTTAAGCATACTCGTGTCTTCTACTTCAGCGTTAAGTATGAATATACAGAAATCCAATCTTCTCGTCGGATATCTTACTTCGATGTCATGTACTGGCATTTAATGCTATAGGTATAGGCCACTATAGGCCTGCTGTATAAACGGTAAACCATTATTTCCACTGCGAGAGTCCGCAGATCGTAAATGGTCTCGCTCGTACCTACGCACCGTCTGCACTTGAAGGAGAATTAGGCGAGGGTAGGACCGTTTTTAGTACGGTGGTACTCCTGGGAGCTACCAATTATTATTTTTTAATAAATTCTTATATAACCCTAAGTTGTCATACCTCATTAAATAGATGTTCAAACGTAGATATTAGTCTATTTGTCTTTAACATCTATACTACTACATCTGCAAAACAGGTACCATATATTTTCTAAATTTGTACGATAGAGAATATGATAGCTCTGTGATATTTGTAAAAATGGCGTTTATAAATACAATAGATGTTTATAGTAATGTAAATATAGACTAGAGCTATCAAATTGCATTAATTTCTTTTATTTGATACAGATAGCAAACGGGCAAGCAGTGCACATTTAAATACACCTCATTAGTAAGAAAATACAGAAGCGTATTGTAGACGCACATGTATAGGTTTAAATGCGAATGGTTTGCTCCTGTTGAGGCCTGTTTGTGCTAGAATGTACGATGTTCTTTATTTCCATCTATTTGGGAAATGATAGCGTTCAAAACTTATCCAGTTATTTATATTTAGTGTAAGTACAGAGGTTCAGTTGGACCATTGTGTAAACTTACGCTGATATCACTCATGTGACTCTATTTGTATCTGCAAAAATGAATATAATTGGAAATAATTTGTTTACAGGTGGAAGAGATAAGACAAATGATAGACAAGATTCAGGCGAACGTCGAGGAAGTTAAGAAGAAGCACAGTGCCATCCTATCAGCGCCGCAATCAGATGAAAGTGAGTAATGTTTGCTGTTTTATAATATGACGAATTTTTCCCTTTAACATAGCAATGTTTACGCTTAATTGTTATTTCATATTGAACTGGCCCATCTCGCGCAAGATCTTCAAAAAAACGCTCGCATAAAGTATAATGGAATTACAAGATTTTTCTCAGATTTTGAAAAATCATTGTATTTTTCTTTAAATAAATGTAGGACGCGTCTGAATACGCACATCTTCTGGTTAATGTTTGCTCGCTCGTCGTACCTGAAGGGTTGCCTGAATCTATAAATATGGCTGGAGCATGGATATTTTTATTGTTAAAATTCTAGATACATTGCTTAAATAGATTGCACGCTCAATGTACGTGCCACCATGACGATCCACAAAAACTACAATGAGCTACTGAAATGAATGTAGTGGAACATTATATATTTATCTTGTATTAACATCTTTGAAAAAAATAGGTATTTTAATTTTCCCTATCTTACTTAATATCAAAACAAAATAAATTGAAAGTTATACATCGTATAAACTTAGTACCCAATGTATTCTCAAGAATGTTGCCGGTTAAATCGTGCGAATCTACTTGAAACATTTTACTCTTGCGTCTATCTTCTAGGGGTGACACTTTAAACATTTAGATGTGCCCATTACCGACGGAAGTATGATGAGGTGCTTATCGTGAAACCATTTAATCCTCTGCGCTTGTTTGTAATTAAATCTAAATGACAGGCAATCGGATGTAAACTGCCTAACATTAGAGCCATGGGTCTGGGCAATATTAACGACTTCCTGGCAGAATTGTTTCTGATAATTAAGTGTTGGCCCGATGTTTGTTTGTACCCATATACTATGTTTGAACAGGATCAAAAATTTATCACGACTTAATGTTTTAGCTCGTTGATTTGTCACAAACGAGACGTGCAAATTGTCTTTGACATCTTCTTTAGTCATAATTGGGTTGCCTTTAGAACCGCTAGTCCGTCTATAAATTCATTTGTTTATGGTCCAACGCCTGAAAGGATCAAGGGCTAAATCCGCTACCTTCTCTCAGTCTACCATCTTGAAGTAGTAGGTATTTCAAATCATTCTGAAATGAAATTGTGATGCTTGCCATATTTGGTAGTTTTACTATATTTTATTCTTTTCTTCACCTTTTATATTCAGAAATAACACTTCTACTAGGTATTACAGTTTTTGTGTTACAATGATTTATTGAGGATGGAGCTTATTGTAATGTAATTCAAATTACAGCGGTTTTAAGTGAGTTTTTGTACCAATTAGCTCCACTTTACGGTACTTATTTTTAACTCAAGTTTGTTTGATTCGTTCGTTGATATGAATGGTGAAGTTGGTATATAACCTATTCGATAAAAAGTGGGTAGAGCGTGGGTGAGGCTTAGAAGTATCTAAAAATAATATATTTATCGTTGTTAGTCTGTTACCGTCACCGGATTATATTGCAGCGGCGTGGGATGATCGAAGTTGGTGCGGAGGAAAGTCTATACTTAATTGTTGGCATTTACGTAGTTGCGAGGGTGGTATTCTGTCTGCTTCTATGTACCGTAGGAGTTTAAGATGTTATATTTCATTTTAATTTACAAGATAAAACAACCCCTAGAATAGATTTTGCTCTTGGTAAAACTTTATTGAAAATTAAACGTGTAAATTAATGTTATCTTGAATCTGCAAGTGGTACTTGAGAATCGTTTGAAATAACTATTGGAAATCAGATATAATACTTAACGTAAATAAGAAAAAAATTCGGATACTTTTGAAATATGCAGGTAAGGTACACACTAATTGTGGTAGAGTTCCTGTGTCAGAGGTCGAGGGGTCTACCCCTCTACTACGCATTATCTAGTCTAATATCAGCGTTTCTCAAAGTGTGCTCCGTGGAGCCCCGGCCCCCCCCAAAGCGTTTGTGAGGGCTCCGTGAGAATACTAGATATAAGTATTGAGAAAAAATACATCTCTTCTATCCATCCAGTTTTTTTTTCTTTGATTTTACTACTAGCTGCAGGCAGGCAGGCAGGCAAGCAGGCAGGCAGGCAAGCAGACAGAGTTACTTTCGCATTTATAATATTAGTAGGGAAGTAGGGACAAGCGACAAAAGTTACAAAACTTCGTTGTATTATATTATAGTAACTATACATATTATCTCCCCTCCACTTAACGCGCGGGTTCTTTTTTAATGTTTGTTTTCTATATAGTGTGGGATATCGATGGACAGGTCTTTCAAAAATGCTAGGGGTGTGCTAAAATCATTTTTCGATTTAGTTAACTGTTCGTGACTTTTAAGCTTTAAAGCGCCAATTTTCATAATACTCAAGAGCCGCCTCTACCAACTAAACAGTTGTTACTAAACGTTGTTTACTAGTTTGCGATTAATAGTCGACCAAATGTAATACTCGAAATTTTTGAACAACTCTATAGATTTTTTTTTATTTATTAATCAAACCTTAATACTACGGAACCCTACATTGCGCGTGGCCCGACACGCACTTAACCGGATTTTTTACAGAAGTGTGATTTTTTTTTTTAAGATTTTTAATTTTTTTAAGTGTGTTGATTGAAGTCATTGAAGTACACCAAATTTACTAATCACATTGACCTAGAAAGGGGCGTGGGTCGTGTTGGTGTTTCATGAGCAATTGGAGCATCATTGTAGTAGATCCCGAACGAGATTAGCCCGAAATGGTGAACACAAACCGGCCGGTGTTATTGCCTATTTCCTTCTTCCAAATAAAGGTGAACGCACACTTATACGGGCCGAACGCGTTGAACGAAACTACTAATTTTGTGTCGCTGGAGGGCGTAGGTATAGATAGGCAAATGGCATTGTTCAGCACTATCGCATTCTGGTTAGATGGTAGTGTATGACTCCGTAATAACTATCATAGAGGCAAACAACTTAGGCGTCAGGGGTGCCAAAGTATTTGCATAATGCAAATGCGTTGGCACGCCTGTCTGGACCTCTGATTTTTACGTAGATGTCTACAGGCTGCAGTATTCATTTATCATCCACGTGATGGTTGTTTGCATTAGGACTGCCAATCCTGGAATACCGAGATCTCGGTATTGCGGGATGCCGCGTCATTTTCCAATTGTAATTCCACGGGATTACGAGTGCGGGCACCGCGGCATCTGCGGGACTGGAAAGAAGGATACCTACACTCACGTGTGTGCGCCATTGCTCGAGAATTAGCGGAAAAAAATAATATTGCCATCTCAATTTTTAAGAAAGCCCAATCAGAAATTGAGAATATTGATTCTTTCGTTGCGGAAAGGTGTGAGTCGTGTGTGTTTGTGTTAGGTGAGTTATAGGCCTTATTGAGTTGGATTAATTTGATACGTTCGGCTTGTAAGTATGCGTTCACCTTAAGACATTAAGTTTTATTTTTACTTTCCCCCTTTTTCCTTAATAAATAATAGCATGAGACATTTATTGACCTCGGTGTTAATCCCCTTACGAAATAAAATATAATGCATGAATAAGTTTCTAGTAAAAATGCTCGGTCTTTTGGAGTTCTTTTAAAGAAAAAATCGACAAAGTGTGAATCCGATTCTTTCCTTTGCTAGGCTTGAGTCCTCGGGTTCGATCCCCGTGTCACAACAAAGGAATGTTTTTGTCCACTGGAGACTCAGCGGCAATCTCGTACTGATTGTCAAGAAGTTCGAAGCTTAAGGGTTATAGCTCACTAGAGCCACTCTGCACCCGACCTGCACCCGACCGCCGCGAGTGGTCTGCGCTCATTACATCAACTCCGCTCCGTATCGCCTCGACCGCAAGCCGTCACCACTCGGTGACCACTAGCTTGTCTTGCGTTGACATTGCATTGCCAACTCGCTGTTCCCAAGTGGACCGCACACGATCACAAGTAACATCGCGTCGTTCACCCGTGGACCACCCGTTGACAACGAGTGGACGGCGTAAAACGAGGCGGAGGTCGGGTGCCGGGTGGCTATAGTGAGCTATGATCCTAAATGAGTTTTTTTTAAATAGTTTTCGGTAAGTTATTCTGCCTCTGTTTCTGAAATTAAAGAGCCGTAAAATACTATCTGACCGACACATAATAGTGCTGAACACTACCATTTCGCGGCAAGTAGGTTAGGTGATGTGGTACCTACCTATACCCGCGAGTTCCGTCACTAGAGCAGAGCTCTACCCCCAATGTTTTGAACATTGTATTCAGAGAAGGCGTACCTTTTGATTACTTTTAATTGGTCTCGTTATAACCAGACCTTTCCTACGCGTCAAGTGATAGGATGGCAAACCTTTTGATGCGAAAGCATTGAGTCACATAATTATGCTCGCTTCTATTTATCTGAGGCCTTACGACGATATGAATGTTCTCACATATTTTTAAGTATCTGTGTACGAAATTAATGTGCAGTTGAACCTGTTAGTGGCGGCACATCCACACAAGTTAAAATATGTTAGGTGATATGGATTCATCATTATAAACTGACCTTTTTAGGGTTCCGTTCCTTAAAAAGAAAAAAGGAACCCTTATAGGATCACTCGTGCGTCTGTCTGTCTGGCTGTCTGTCCGTCTGTCACAGCCAATTTGTTCCGAAACTACTCCACCGATTGAAGTGAAATTTGATAAATATATGTAAATTGGTGACCCAAAGATGAACACGTCAAGTAAAATAATAAATTTTAAACAGGGGGGCCACTTTCGGGGGGTAAATCAGAAAATTTTAAAAAAAATAAACGTCGTCGTAAATTGTGCCGTGTGACATATCAAATGAAAGAGGTTGTTGACAGCATCTCAGATATATTTTTTTTATAATTTTTGCATAAACAAATTTGAAGTTATTTTAGAAAAACGACGAAAATTGACCATTCCTCCCCCCCCCTATCTCCGAAACTACTGATCTTACAATTTTGAAAAAATTGTAGAAAATAGTTCTTTGCCTATAGATTACTGGAAAACCTATAAGAAGTTTGAGTATTCAAATTAAATCGAAAATTCTTATTAATATAACCCCCCTGCCGGTACCACCGTAACCGTTATGTCCCTGCATTTTAAATCTGTAATATTTTCGAAAATATTTATTTAAATTACGGAACCCTCACCACGCGAGTCGAACTCGCACTTGTCCGGTTTTCTAATCTAAAAGATCTATCATGCACTGCACCAAATATCCGGGAAATGAAAGAGTGTTCTTATTTTGATAAATCGATACCTATAGAACATGATAATAAAATTATTTTTCATCAATATTGGGTTCTACAAAACTGGTGGTAGAGCTCCAATGACGAAGCTCGCGGGCGTAGCCACCAACGCATTATCTAATATACTTGCCGCTAAATGGTAGTGTTCAGCACTATCGTGTTCCGGTCGGGTGGTAATGTATGGCCTTGTAATTTCCGGCACAGAGGCATAACATCTTAGGCCTCAGGAGTGGTAACGCATCTGCATTTTGACCTTGGTCTCTGTGTGGGTGTCTATAGGCTGCAGTCATCACTTAACATCAATGTGAACTGCATGCTTGTTTGCCACTTCCATAACATAAAAAAAAACTTTCGTGAAAACAGTCCTTCAGAGCTGATAGTGCGTTGGAAACTCCCGTGGTTGTTATATTGCAACGGTGTTGTTGACGGTGACCACTGTCCATCACGACGTTGGTCCTCTGCTCAGTCAACCTTTTGACATAAAAAAACATGGTATTAAAATAAAATGTTAGACACGAATCGCAAATATAAACCGAAATAAATTCAAATTAAAGGAAAAATGGAAAGAAATATTTGACCACTACTGTCACTTTACCACTAAACTACTGAACAGTGGGGCTTCTTTTCATTTTTTTCTGTAATTTCCTTATTCACTTATGTGTGATTGTCAAAAACAAAAATATAACGAATTCAAAATTTAATTTAAAGAAAAATGGAAAGAAAAATTTGACTTAAGGCGAGACTCGAACTCGCGGCCTACTGGGAATCTAGTCCAGCCGCTCTTCCGAATACTTAGCAATTTTGAGCCGAATTCAAAATTGCTAAGTATTATATTAATTTTATACATAAAGTTAAAACAATGCGCAACGGAGTTCCCCAGTATAGTTTATCGCATTACTTTATTCAAATGACGGAATAAGAAACAGCTTCTACTCTGAAGATCCCGGGAAAAGCTTATTTATATATTCATATTTTAACCTTGATGTCATTGTTTTACGGTCTTACTGTAAATAGGTAGTATTCGGTGAATAGAACTTATTTTGGTTTCAAGTTAATTCGATAATAGGTTTTAACGAGAACGAGATAATATTTGTCAAACAATGTATTTCTTTGTTATACTCATATAATTACGCTCTATGGTACCTACATATTCAATTCGCAGAAAGCAAGCTAATAGATATACCCCCTTAAACATACATTACATACGTTTTAGCTATAGAATGCTTTGTCCTTGTCTGTTGCATTGTCAAATGTGCAGGATAGAAAAAGACAAAGGAGAGATTAGCAACACTTAAGCTAAAATACGTTTATGTATAATAAGGGGGTAAGATCCCAGGCCTGTAAGACCTAATTTATTTTCTAAAATAATTTTATGGTATTATTATTGAAAAGGCTCGACATTAATTAACGACTTCAACGATAAGAAATCGAGTAAGCATCTAATAAAAGCCATTGTCACAGTCTATTTGGGTAAAGTGTAATAGAATAGATAGGTACACAATTATCCGCCTATCGGAATTGATTCGGGCATTTCGTAATTTACGCGTTAGCGTACGACTGTTATTAATTTGTATAGATTACTCAATGCTAGAAAAATAGTAATTGACACTGATACATACCTACTTTTATTGTAATAATATTCAGCCCATTTGTTATTCCTAGGGGTTGGTGTATACCTAAGAGGCCTAAAGCGGTGGAACTTATCCATCACAGGCCTCAGGAGAAGCATGGCAAAGCATCTGCATTTATACTTCTGGTTGTATAGATAGACGTTCATAACCTGCAGTATTCATTTGATGTCTGATGGTGAGGTCAAAAGTCTTAGGAATCGGCATGCATGTATGGAGAGAAAGATGAATGATGAGGTACGGGAGGTGTGTCGGGACCGGAATATCTGGCGCCCCCCATTCTCTGCCTATCCCGTTAGGCAGGTCCCTACCGGGATAGGCAGTGAAGACACATACATACATAGCATTAATTTACCATCCATTTGCATGCTTGCTTGCCGTTTCATTACATCAAATAAATTACAACAATAATCAATATGTTTGTGAAACAAAGTTGCAAAATGTGTGAGTTACATTTGTTACACTAGAATTTTCATAATTTGCTGTCTGGGCTGTAGTCTATGATTACATGTTGTCACTACATACAGTTACCACATATAAAAATATGGTGAAACACCAATCAATCATCTTCAATTTTCTAATTCTTCGAAATGGATTTTACTTTACAAAATCAAATGGAGAATTAACTGCAAAACTTACCCACACACAATAATTATGGAAATCTGATGACTCAATAAAAACAAATACGAGAACAAAATGTATTATATATTGCACGTCGAATTGTTTTTTATCGGTTGAAAACATCTGTAAGCATTAGGTACAGACATCTAATGGACATTTACTTGAACGGAATAATTTTTACCTTAAAACCTTTGAACGTGTCCGGAATTTGATAAGATTCATAAATTCCGTTTGAAAGCAATGAAATCTCTCCAATTCAGTCTGTGCGCTTTATAGGATCAACAGAACATATTTCGAGGAATAAGGAATTGAATTTTAAAATGTATCCATTACATCACTGGTAGAGAATTGCTCGAAAGAATAAATGTGAAATATTTTTACGTCAGAGTGCATACATAATTCATAGTGTTCAGCACTATCGTGTTCCGGTTGGATGGTAATGTATGTTTCCATAATAACTATCACAACGACAACAACTAAGGTCCCGGATGTGACAACGCATCTGCTTTTTGATTCAAAGATTCAAAGATATTTATTTGCTTAAAGTATGGTTTTACAGGTAATATTTAGTGTTTTATTGTTTCACATACTTTGTCAAATATAATTCAGCATGCAAATCTTAAATTTAAATAGTAATATTAATTAGCTCTAATAAACATCTATTCATACATTTAATTAATTTGACCTCTGATGTTTGTGTAGATGACTATAGACTGCAGACATCACTTAAAATCCATTTGAACTGCATGCATGTTTGCCACCTTTGTTGCATAAAATAAGGTCTAATTAAATAGGGAGTATTCTTTGAATACAACCTTTGTGCCCGAAGTTACAAGCCAAACTGTAGGTACCTATACTAAGTGTAATTATACACATATGTATACACCTGTCTAACTTTTCGTGGAAACCGAAGTTCGAAGGAAACGTAAGGTTATGTCTTATAGTATTAGGCAGTAAAATAAAAATATTGAAATGTGTCGATTTGGGATGCAAATCTGTCTACAACCTACTTTTATATTCAGAACACAAGGACGTAAATTGCACTTGAATCACAAAATCCTGGCTCGCCAAGCAACTTTTAAATTGCCTTGCTTCAAATTTAACTACGCAAATATTAAAGTTTCGTCTGAAAATATTTTCGATCTATTTCGAAGAATAGATACTATATAAAATAAGACTTATAAACCGACATAAAGTCACGGCATAAAATTAATTTAATATAAAAATAAACTGTCTCGGTAGCCTAGTGGTAGCAGGCCACTACTACTACGGTGAGGTCCTGGGTTTGATTCCCGGCTAGGGGGTTATCAGAGATATTGGTGTTAAGTCCTTTATCTCTGGTTCTATTGGATTTTTTCCATTCTCTGGATATTTCCCAGTACCTCGAAGTTTGGTAATGTGCCCGGAGATGTCAACAGGCTTCCCACCTGTTACATGGGCCAAAACGTAACCGGCGAATCGTGGGTGTTTGCATGTATGCTTGAATTCATGCATTTACCTCTGCCTATCCCTTCGAGGATGACAGGCGTGACGTTACGTTATTACGTTTTAAAAAAAATCTAACATTTGTTTGGTAGGTATCTCGATATATCTAGATAATGTGTATGTATATGTGTCCTGCAATTTCTAGCACAGAAGCATAACAGTTAACGTTTCAGCACCTCAGTAGTCACAGCATACAGTAGTACGGCTGTCTCCAAATTAGCTCTCTACATACCTACGTCCAATAAAAAAGTGCCACTCTTATAACATTTAAAAAGGGAGAAATTTGATTATGAACCAGTTTCTAAAACAATTTCTTGAATAATGTAAAAAAAAACAGAATAATTGTTTTATAGCAGGAACCTATGTACAACGGTAGTAGTAGATGATGCAGTGTTAGAACAGGTGGATGAAGTTGTATCTATATCTTGGATGGGCTTTTAGCAAGGATGGTAGGTACACTGCTGACATAGAAAGAAGAGTGTTTGCTGGGAATTGCGTAAATGGAGCGTTGAGTAAGCTGCTAGAATCAAAACATCTCAGCCAGCGGGCTTGACTAGCCGTACATAATGCTGTACTTACTCCAACGCTTTTATATGGAAGCGAGAGTTGGGTTGCAGGAAAGAGCATGAAAGTCTTTGCCCAAGATCTGCGGTGTATCACTCACCGATCGCGTTCGTTATGAGGATGTAAGAAACAGGCTTTATGTGAATGATAGTATCGGTGTAAAAATGAAAAAAGGGATGCTCCGATGGTTCGGGCATATAGAAAGAATGTCGAATGAGCGAATGGCTGAACAGATACAATGCGAATGTGGATGGTTACAGAGGCCCAGAAAGACCAAGGCTGACCTACCATAACCAAATAGGTCGAGTTCTGTCTGATGGTGCGGTCAAAAGTCTTAGGAATCGGCGTACATGTATGAAGAGAATGATGAAGGTAGATGAGTCACGAGAGGTATGTCAGGACCGGGATATCTGGCGCTCTACACTCTCTGCCTACCCCGTTAGGGACCTGGTATGAAGATACATACATACATACCTATGTACAATACATAGAAATAATAATATTATGTTTTCGCCGCGCTCGTGTTCCCGTTAGATGTTAATAAACAGCTCCGGTCCAGGCTATAGCATCCAGTATCCACCCTCAATGTGTATTGTATGTAATAAATACGTTCAAGACAAAAAATAAAATGAAAAATGAGTTCCTGGAGCAATTTCTGAAATATCATAAAACTGTAAATTAATGCAGGAGATATGAATATTTCATTATTTTACACGTCACGCCGTGATCATTCCAAGTTGGAGAGTCTGAAAATTATATTACAAAAGCGAAGTAAAATGCACGTAATACCCGAGCAACTATGTTAGCTGTAATATCTCCCCTGAGACCACCCACGCAAATGTGTGAAACTAAACTTGTCTACACGCGAACACCACACTTTGGAACGCAAACACACTACTCCCCATATTCATTTATCGACCCCGTGCTATTGTAATACATACTAAACTATTAAATAATTTTTAATGCATGTCACGAGTCTTTTACGAATATAAATATTGATTTTACTATTCCACGAATACGAACCACTGATGTACCAACGGTAGCTGCAATAAATTATTATTGCTTAAATATGATCAAAGTGATCAATTTGAATTTCAGTTTTTGAATGATTTTTTTTCTTTATGTACGCCCTTTTTTCTCTTTTTTTAACAAGGTGGAAATGTCTTAGCCTTTAACCGGCTCTCTAGGGAGCCTCTGACAGCTCCATTCTGCGCATACCACAACGACCTGCGGCTAACACGGTCGCCGTCCTCACGGAACCGCGAGTGCTGGACGGCTAGAGCCCTCACTCTGGCCGCCCGCTATTCAGAGGAGAGAAGAAAAGAGGCCCTTTTTGTCGCCTCAGTCCTATTCAACAAGCCCGGTACTGCAGGGCGCTCTTTAAGTACGCCCTATAAGACCGCAGGGTCCGCAGGCATAGTCAGGGTTGATCTTATCGAATTTCCTCTTTACTCACGTATTTAGGTAGGTACTTACTTACCTATGTAATTTTAAACTTATTAAACATCGAAATGTACATTTAGTTAATCCGTTAATGGGTTCATAGTCATAACATTAAAAAGGTACTGAAACACTGATCTGTCTACCGTTCGATCATAGTTCTCGACGCCGCCGTCCGGCTAAATGAGGGTTTCCCAACTAGGTATTTTTTATTATTCATCGTGTACATTGGGATCCTACCTGTATAACACTTTCATTCCAATTCCTAGCGATACAAAATAAACTTCCATCAACTACCACGTGGATGAACGGTGGTAAACTGGAATGTATGTTGATGTGTTACTTAATCTATGTCATGATATATGCGTAATTGCGTATGCTTAATTGATTTATGTTTTGATATTGCAATCATATTGTTCCCTTCCTTCGTTTTATCTGCGTCTCCGTAGTTGGGATTGTGGTGAGAAAATCCGCGCTAAATGGTGTTCCTCAGGTCTTTAAAGGATCAGGATTTTAATTAGGGTGATTAATTCACAAACAAAGTACAAAGAATCATTGAAAAAAAAAAAACTTCGTGTCCTGTTTCCTGCATCGTTTTTCTTTTTTCTTTCTAGCCCTTATTGTATATTTGGCTTACGTCAATTATTTAACCGGGGTAATTTTAAGCTATTCTAAACGACAAAACAGCCTAAATGCATGATCTATCAAGGACTTAGACGCTTGACCACACAGGCTCCTCATGCGGTGGTAATAAGAGAGTGCCCTGACTATTTATGTGAGGTAACGTAACAGTCATTATTGAATCATAAAAGGAAAGTTTACTTCGTTATTATGGCCCACGAGAATATCGAATAGTCCGCATTTATGAAGCAAAATGCAATTTCCTGTCGCAATATATTGGAAAGCGGTTGAATTATAAGGTCGATAATGTAATCATCAGTTGTTTTGATCTAGTTTGCTACCTTCAGCAGTTCGATGGAAAGCTATTCGTTCATGGCTAATGTAGGCCGTTTTGAGATTGGTGAATACCAAATTAGACACCGCTGCACTTTAGCAGCACAAAAGAAATGAAAGAAATAGGTGAGTAATGGGGTAATTTAACGTTGAATGGGACCGCCATTTCGTTTCCGGAAAATGCTTAATGGAATATAATGCTTATGAAGGAGATTGAAAATTTCAATGAAGTTCTGTTTGTGTGCCAAAGCATATTTAATTAGATTATGTTTCCTCCCTTGCAATGAATACAATTTGAATTGCTAATATCATTTTACTTTTGCCACCGTATAAGATTTATTCATATTTCAGTATTTTTTTAGACCTTTGAAATACAGACATTTATTAAGGCTATTTGACTTTTGCGACTTGCAACTGAAACGTGAAGCCCGAAGAGAATAAACATTATGTGACAGTCTCGTGAACGAAAACAAGCGATCCCTCTACAACGGTGTACTTACTCAGCTGCCGAGCTTCGTATTGCTATAACTTATTCAGAGTTACGATGGCGGCACATTTGTATGCACATAGACCACTCCTCGGGTTTCACAGGCGATTAAAAGCGGTCTGCTCCTCACAACATTATATCAATGCAGGATTATTGAAGTAAGGACACGGCTAGATATTGGAGATATTGAAGCTCCCCTTCATGTTACAAGAAGTGTGACTAAGATACTTTGTTGAGTATTTGAATCTTGTGCTGAGGTTCTTAGCTAGGTTAGTAGAATTTGGCTTGCGACAGAGTAATGTAATGTTAATACTAGGCCATCGGAATTCGTGGCCTTCATTAGTGGTTTATTTGGCGTTGGTTATATCAGCTTGTCCGAGTTTAGCTTAATTGCCCAAATATATCAAAGGGGAAACCATTGAAGAATTATTTAAACCTGGTGTATCAGTTAAACTTTAAAAGATGTAATAACTTACATTCAATCTGAAAAAAGTAAAGCAATCATTGAATGGTTTTTATCGTCTTGAGACGACTCGACCAATTTTAGAATCAACTTTATAAGAATGTTTCCGAAATGGTCTCGTGGAAAAATGATACGCCGAACCGTTCACAATTCCCGAAGCAGGAGATCAAAATTAATTGCGTATAGGCCAAATACTCAAACGTCACTGAAATCTAAGTGGGACTTAAAAGTCTTCTACCTTTATAAAACACGTTCAAACGATAGATAAAGCGCTCATTTGACGGTTGCTTAAAATTGAGTGACGTTTGAGTAATCGGCCATATGTTTATTTCAACAATGACAAAAACGGACCTTATTTATTGAGATAAGTAACTCACATACCAACCTGGTAATCCAACGTTTGTTTAATGAAAACCATTTATATGTCGGCAATTTGTATTCCGTTTACTGTTGTCACGGGCAGCTCAACGCAGCGTTGTCGACTGAAATAAATAATCCCTATTATCTGCTTTATAACATAAAGTACTTTTGGCACTACGTCATCGTTAACAGACGCATTTTCCTTTGACACTGAATGTGAATATACCCTCGTATAAATCACTTTCAGCGGCGATACGTAATAAGATGCGAACTTCAAAGCTTATAGGCCGTAAGGTTTGCGAGACAATTCAAGAGTTCGATAACGATCATTAAGATTGCTTGGAGGGCGGTACGTTGTATAAAAATATTCAGCACTTTTTTACATTTGTTAGGTTATTATGATGCTGGCTTAGGGTACTTACTGTCATGAAAAGAGTATAACTTTAGATGGTTTTTATTTTCCATAGTGGGATGTGAATGTATGTTACATATTTCGTTTTGTTTCTTACATCTACTGTTAGTTGGAGAAGAATTTTATATTAAAGACAAAATATTTATAATAGGTAAGGCCTATAAGGTCTCAGGAGTGGCAAATGGATCCACGTTTGTTGTGCTTAGGTGATTACTTGTGGTTTCTTTCTGTAATTATTATCCCGTCAAAACATATGTAAAATGTTGCCAAGGTGAGACCATTCGTAGCGCGCTGGTCAAAACGTTATAAGATCTCTATTAGAGCCTAACCAATTCTAACTTTACACGTCCTAACTTTACAAGCCCAATTGCACAAAAATGCATAACTTGCAAGGTTTCGTTACTAGAAGAACTATTGATTAACAGAAAAGTAATGAACCGTGAATTAATTAAATTTTTGTTTTCTAGATCTTCAGTATCTTAAGTGCCCTTGCGCTTCGCTTATCTCGTCTTGCCGAGACAGATACAAAACAGATACACAGATAGACTGTATACAGGACTTGAACTTGACATCAATGTGAACTGTTGATTATTTGACGCTTATTATTACTTGTACATAAATATAAACAACAAGTATAAATAACGACAAATTAAAAATGTTACTACAGCAACAGAGAATGAAACCGGCCACGTGATCGTGATTATAGTTCGCAAACTTTCTCAGAGACTGCCTGTATTACAAGAGTAGGGCAGCGTAATGGTCCAAGTTTGTACTCTCCACGAATACTGTACACTTGTTTGTAGTTTGTCGCTGATTGTTAATATTTCAGCACATTTACGATATCGATCGTCAGCGAGACCACTGCAACAGACAGGCAATTAGGACGCCCACATGCTGAAGTCTAGATTCCGTGGGTGTTTTATTATGCATGCACGTATTCATAACTTGAACGATGAACCGCTTCATCAAGAAGGGTTCTAAACGACCCTATTTCGACGAAAATTCTATCGGATGTTCTAATTCACGTTATAAATTGCGAAATATGAAAGTACATCATACCCATATTATTTCGACAGTAAATTTAGCTTATAATGCCTAGTTAGATGTTTTCAAATTACTGCAGTTTTACAACGTATCTCACGTTTATTAAACTGATACTATATAATAGTGTAACTTGCATTTATAGTATCATGAAATTAATGAATGAGTATTGTGGCAATAAAGTGTTAAATAATCTATATATATAAAAATCAATTGCTGTTCGTTAGACTCGCTAAAACTCGAGAACGGTGGGACCGATTTGGCTAATTTTGGTTTTGAATTATTTTTGGAAGTCCGGGGAGGGTTTAAAAGGTAATAAAATATGAAGAAATTGAAGGTAAATAGTAAAAACGACAATTTCATTTTCCCATACAAATAGTCTGTATCTATCAAACCTTTGACACATTATTGCATTCTGAGGCAATACGAAGTTTGCCGGGTCAGCTAGTAATTAATAATAATACCTATATTTTCTACCTGAGAATGGTACTATTTTCTATTTCGTTAAATTTTAATTTGATTAAGAAATAATTAACGTAATGTTATATTTCATCCATATCATTATGAAACCTATTTCCAACACTAGGTGCCGTTAATTTCCTCTGCACGTAGGTATGTGTAGATTATACACCACCGTAACACCCAATTTCGTAAATGATCGTAATTACTCGAGATGCCAATAATTAATTGTGGTGTCGTTCATCCATTAGTAATGAAAATTATTTAATTGGTCTTAAATAGCATAGAGGTAATGGTATCTGAAAGTCAATTTTCACATGCCATGGCATGGTAACAACCCTTTTTTATGTCCCACTGCTGGGCACGAGTCTTTTCCCTTGGGGAGGCCTGGAGCTTACTCTACCACGCTGCTCCAATGCGGGTAGGTGGAGATACGGTTTAGTGGCCAACCCGCGGTCAGATGCTGTCAAAAAAGGCCCATACGGCCTCCGACATGGTTTTACGACGGCTATCTATCGATAGCAGTTGGGACCGACGGCTTAACGTGCCCTCCGAGGCACGGAAATGCGCATTTTAAATTTACCACTAGCGGTCACCCATCACACTTGGTATGTTCTTAGGTTTCCCTTCTTGTTAAACAGTTACATAAAGACAAAGTTTTTTATGAATATGGTAAATACTCTCATTTAAGCATTTATAGTACTAATATAATATGTTTTTTATTAAAAGATAATATTCTCTTTTTCAGAAACAAAGCATGAGTTAGAAGATCTGATGGCTGACATTAAGAAAACTGCCAACAAAGTTCGAGGCAAATTAAAACGTAAGTTCATCGTTTGTTTTCTAAACCTAATGGCTAAAAACTTGTATTGACTCTTCGATTACACCGATTCCCGATAGTGTACCAAATCAATGAGCCATGAAGTGAAAGTCGTTAAAAGTAACAAAACAATTGAAGATGTAACACTTTACTTGAAGGTGGTAGAATGTTCTTTTTTCCGAATCATATATTTATATCATACTGTAATATAAATTTCTGAAATCTTTGAATAGATATTCAATTAAAGGTAGGATAAAAGATGAAACAGCATTGATAGATAATCCCTTGAAGATATTGTCTTTTTTTAATTAGCGAAGGTAAACGTGCAAACGTAAAACGTACGGTAAAGGTAAAACGTACCGTGAATGGCCTTCACGGTATAATTCAAGAGACATTTTTTACTCTTTTTAGATGTTTCACGGCATAATTGTATTCCTCTTAAAATATTTTTCAGATTCAACAATATCTAGAGTACAAATTGTAATTAATAACCCTTATTCGTGTAACAATCAACAGACATAGAGCAAAACATCGAACAAGAGGAGCATTCGAACAAATCGTCAGCCGACCTCAGGATAAGAAAGACCCAGCACTCGACCCTCTCGCGCAAGTTCGTCGAGGTGATGACCGAGTACAACCGTACGCAGACCGACTACCGGGACCGGTGCAAAAATAGGATACTGCGACAGCTGGAGATCACGGGCCGCGCCACCACCGACGACGAACTCGAGGCCATGTTGGAGCAGGACAACCCGGCCGTCTTCACTCAGGGGGTAAGATAACTTCATTCAATGAAATGAAAATTCCACTTAAGTGAAAACTTCTTTAGCATCGATTTGAAAGTCGATGAAACGAAAAAGCAACAGTTAAAAGAGACAGACACTACAATTCATAAGATTTAACGTGAGGAAAAAATTTGATAGGAAGCATTGTGCGCGCATGCATAGTACAAAACTTGAGAAATGGAATTACAACAACTGTGATGTATTATACGTTTGTATAGTTTTTTCACATTTTTTTTACATTCTTCTCATTATTTTGAAGTCAAAATTTTTGTTAAAACTCCCACAATTATTCGCAAAACTTACCTATTTAATCGTTGTTTTTGTTGAAGGTCGTGTTGACTCCTAAGAACCATTTAGAATGCATCTGTCCCTGGACGTTTATCCATTCCTTCCGATTTCGTTCTGCGACAGATGCCCTTAGGGCAGTATACGTGATACTTGCCGAAAGTCACACGAATGGCTCAGGATCTACAAGCTTATTATTAGAACCATTCTAGTTGGTTTATCGGCCATTTTCCCAATTTAGGGAAGAAGTAAGTTCCCTCATCGAAACGCGTTAGTTTCATTGGGTGAAACGTCCTCGAATAGCGACCCTTTACCGATACGGGTTTTCCACGAGTGGAGAGTTACTTCCTTTACTGATACGTGGTTCTACGAGTGGGGGGGGCATGAGTAACTTCCTTTACCGATATGTGTTCGTATTATTTCGTGAAAAGTCATCGAGTACGTAAAAATTATCTTTTAACGATGCGGGTTTTCAACGGGTATGGCGACTTCTTTTATCGGTACGATTTTGTTCTACTGTGAGGAAACATCCTCGGGCAGGAGACTCGTGGAAGTTTCCTATTTTTTTTTTACCTTCTTCCCACGCACATTCTGTATGACACAAACAAAATAACAAAACGACGACCCAATTCGCCCCACGGTGTGTTCGATCGATCGATTTCAGCGATCTTTTATCCATTGCTGCCATTTCGATCCAAGCACTGAGAGAAGTATTTGTTTCGGGTCGGCTGTTTGTGCAGCGATGCCCACGCGCATAGTGTGAGTTTGTGAGAAAAAGTATATACTAGCGGTGATACTTGTGCATTTTCAGATCATAATGGAGACCCAGCAAGCGAAGCAGACTCTTGCGGACATAGAGGCGCGGCACGCCGACATCATCAAGCTAGAAACATCCATCCGCGAGCTGCACGACATGTTCATGGACATGGCGATGCTCGTCGAAAGTCAGGTCATACATTTATTGCTTATATTAAATTTTATTGACAAACAAAATGGAGCTAGAGAAAGGAGATGGGTGATTCAGAAATGTATGGAGCCCGGGTTCACTCTACGTACAGTATGTACAATAGTAGTTAAAATTAATAGGTTGGGGAAAAAGTCTTTTCGCATTATAGTATGTATGAACTTGTAATAAAATCTCTTTGGCTGTAGTATTTGTATCTGGCTGGTTTTGGTATCATTGAAAGTTAAAATTTTAAAAAACACCTCGCTCTGGTCGCCCTATTACGGATAAAATGGATGCCATTTTTGAAAAAGTGGAGCAAGATCGATATATCAGTAGTTACGACGTAGCTGAAGAACAGTAAATTGATCACAAAACAGTTTTGGCGCATTTGAAAAAAGCTGGGTACAAAAAAAAGCTCGATATTTGGGTACCTCACGAGCTCACTGAAAGAAACCTAATGAACCGTGTACTCATTTGTGATTCTTTATTACGACGTAATGAAACCGAATCATTTTTGAAGAAGCTGGTAACTGGTGATGAAAAGTGGATCACGTACGACAAGAACGTGCGAAAAAGGTCGCGGTCAAAGGCCGGTCAGGCTTCACAGACTGTGGCGAAACCCGGGTTAACTCGCAATAAGGTGATGTTGTGTGTGTAGTGGGATTGGAAGGGCATTATTCATTATGAGCTATAACCACCAGGCAGGACTATCGATTCTGAACTCTACTGCGAACAACTGATGAGATTAAAGCAAGAAGTTGAGAGAAAGCGGCCGGAATTGATGAACAGAAGGGGTGTGGTGTTTCATCATGATAACGCTAGACCTCATACATCTATAGCCACTCAGCAAAAATTACAGGAGTTTGGCTGGGAGGTGTTAATGCATCCGCCGTATAGTCCTGACCTTGCACCTTCAGATTTCCACCTGTTTCGGTCTCTTCAGAATTCTTTATGCATGTTAGGTTAGCATCACGAGAGGACTGCCAAATCCACTTGTCGCGGTATTTTGATGAGAAGTCCCAAAATTTTTATAGCAATGGGATCATATCCCTACCTACAAGATGGCAAAAGGTTATTGAAAAAAATGGTACATACATACTTTAGTTAAATTTAAATAAACTATATTAAAAAATGTTTTGAATTATTTTAAAAAATGCGAAGAAACTTTTTCCCCAACCTTATATTTTAAACAGTATTTAACAATCAACATTATTCAATATTTTGTCGTTCTTAGTTTTCGCGAGCTACATTCATTCAAACGAAACTATTTTGAACTGGCGTATATTAAACTAAAATGTATAGCCGTTTCGCCATTTTATTTTTAAAATGTTTTTCAAAATCAACCCGACACCTTTGGTCGCTTTTTAGCTTCCGTGGTGCGGGCAGCCTGGTTATTTTAGTTTAATATAACGAAGATAAAAATAGTTTTATTTCAATGAATATTGTGTCGTTTTATTTTGTTCTTATACAAATTGGTCACAAATGACAACTGTCATTTTATACTTTTTTTTGTATTGAAATGGAGTTCAAATTAAAATGTTGACCTAATTCGGGTGGAATAGGGTATTTGACTAATATTTTTTATTGTTATTTCAAAGTATAAGAAATGTTAGTAAATATCTTCATTGGTACCACTAGTCTATAATTAATACATTTTGAGATATCACCATTCGAAAGTTGCAAGTTATGAAATTATCTCTTCATAAGTTGCAACCTATTAGATAAGAGTAGGTTTCTCATGAAATACTTACTAGGGACGTAAGTCCCTACATATTTTATTGGCCAGTAAATCTTAAGGGTTCAAATAAAACAAAGACAGTTCTTTGCTGTCTCAATACTTTTGAATATCTTTCAATCTCCTGAATATGAAACTAAATACTGAAGAATTCTTGTCTCATTTCTGCATAAATATAGATCACGTTTTGCAAATTATTATTGTAATAACATAGATTTACAGTGTAATCGTAAACGGATAAGAGTAGTAGAGTTAGTTAGTGCTTAGAAATCAAACTAAATAGCCTCCTATGGATACAGGGAGAGATGATCGACCGCATTGAATATCATGTAGAGCACGCTGTGGACTATGTCCAAACTGCCACACAAGACACAAAGAAGGCCCTAAAATATCAGAGCAAAGCTCGACGGGTGAGTTATCATCATTCCAAAATCGATTCATTCGTTGCTAATGCGTTTTTTTGTTTTGTTTGTCCCACCGATTCCGCCTCGTCCTCGTTTCCTATTCCCGCCATTTTATTTTTCATTGTGAACGGTTCAACTTCCAACCCTGCATTTTGTTTACGTTGACGTTTCGGTGATTGGTTCACACAATGTTTTTTTTTTCGTTTTAACCATTCGTGCATCCACACTTATTTGGCTTTAATTGTTGTGTTTCTAACTGTTTGTTTCTCGGACTAACACTTGATGGATATTGGGCTTCTTTCCCTAACCTTGTTGTATGACTTTGTGTATCACTAATGTGACTTTAATTTGGTGTGTGCGTAATTTGCCTCTTGTACATGGTGATATTTGTTATATAATAACTGATTATTTTCATCTCTCTAACACTATAAATGTATTTGTACCGTGTGACATGTTATTATGTAACAAGTGCTCTATCGGTGTAACAATATCTGTAAAATAATTTAATTTGTATTTAATTAAGTTAACACTAAATGTTTATATATATAAACGTGACTCATGTGTTCATGTGTGTCGACTAACATTTATTTTAAGATTTATTGTTGTTGTGCCTGCTACTTACTCCTCGACTTGATTCTTAAACTGTCTCTTAACATTCTCGATTAGTTCCGCCTCGATCGGTTCCTCTAACACAATCACAATGGGGTATTTGATGAAACGTATGAACCAATCGGCCGTTCGCGTATCTACAGTCCCGTTTCCTCCCAGCGCCTCTGACCTTAGCGCAAGCAGGGCGAACTAGTAGATCGCATCGAGCACCACGTCACGCAGACGACGGACTACGTGGATACGGGCCGCGGGGAACTGGTCAAGGCCTTCACATATGCGACCAAGGCGCGGAAGGTAATATCGATAAGCCAGTTGACTCCTTGACTCCACCTAACAATGAGTATCGATAAAGTACTTACCCCGTAACGGACTCTCTCTTTTAATCGTTCTTACTTATGGTGTAACTGGTGACCATTCTCCACATGGAGCACATTAACATCTTCTTTTATCCTTCATCCAAATACGTAACAGGGAATCTTAAGCAACGAGCAGAGTTTTTCTGAGAATACAGGACATAATTTCTAGGTTAGTACTCAGTTTGACAGACTCCAAATATTATGTACTTATGTAGCAGCTACTACGAAGATTGCTCCGCTATCGGAGAATCTAGCTTTAAACTGACGCACTGATAATGTTGTCAGCAAAATATACACGTGTGACAAAAATACCTCCTTTGGCACATCATCCCTTAATTACTCTGGTTTTGTAATCATTAGGTTATGTCTGCGAAATTCTGTTCGAGACAAGATTTCTAGTATCGAGAAAGCATCATAAATTGTCTTCCAGGAACTTAAATGAAGATATCATATCCCCAAAAACGTTCAATATAATTTTCCAAGAAAATTTTGAATAGAGTAACAGTTCTTGGAACCTTTAATTACCTTTGCAACATAAAAATTCAGACTTCGTTATATTCTTTTTTTTATTTAATACATACACATTACATATTAAACAAAGAGATTTTCTATCCCAACCCGAGTTTTATTAAAAAACAACACCTAGGATTCATAAGATTGTTATTTCAATTATTTGTGGTGTTTTTTTTGACGGGTTTCGTCTGACAAATAACAATTCATAAGTAATTGGATGATGTATCTCAGTAGTTCTTTGACTATGGCCACAGTGAGATCGGCGGTTAAACTGGATCTTTTGACTTTGCTTCTTTCTCACCCATCCGTTTTTGCATGAAGCATGACTGTTAAAATTGAGCGTCTCACTGTTCATTTCGTATAATTATTTACAAAGTTTATTGTGGAATTTCAGTCAAGTTTAAATCCTAACACATTCATGTTGGCTTTTGTTTTGTTATATTGTGACGTGTTTTTTTTTAAGTTATGCATGTTTTTACTTTATTAACATATACCTTTGAGAAGGGCTGTAAATCTAAAGACTGAGTCAAAAATTCTTAAAATATATATTTTATTCCCATTGACCTGAATGTTCTAAAGTATTAGACAGGCAACTTGCCTTGGTGCGGGTGCATTGTTTCCAGGAGTCAATTTGCCACAATTTCACAGAAACATGAAAGATGACTTGGACCGGCTGTTTGTTTTTTATTCTGCCTATAATATTTTCTTTAACCTAGTGTCAATTTTAAAGCAATACAAAATGATATAGATTTAGAGTAAAAATTATATTTGGCTTAAAGTTTAGTGACGCTAATCCTATGTCTTGCCTTTCCTAGCTAGAAAAGGCAATAGACAATATTCTCAATTCAGTGATGTGGAATTGTGCTATTTGATGAATTTCAATAGTCAATAGATTCCTGGCCTGTGACCTGAAATTTAAGCTGTTCAGTTCATCAATCATCAATATAAAAAAGAAAATCTTTATTTAATCTAAAAAAATCTCAAACTCACTCCCTCTTTTAATCAAAACTCTCATTTACACTTTTTCAAATGTATTAAAAGTTATTTAGATTTTAATTAATAGATAATCGAATATTATTGTTTTTCCTAGATTTGTAACCCTTCACAAAATGTGTCCATATTTGGGATTACATTTCAATGTCCGGTTAAATTCTCAAGGGTGGTAAGGAATCGTACACCACAATCTATACTAATATTATAAAGAGGAAAGATTTGTAGTATTTACTACAAAACTAAAATAAATACAGATTAGTAAATGTAAACTTTTTTACGTGATATTGAGATAGCTCCATACGAACTTATTTTTTGTTTGTCTTCCTTCTATAATAATATTTTAGATCCAGATCATTATAACCTAGCCAAAAGCAAGATTAGCCTAATAAATGACTGAGTCACGCACAGTATAACAATGATCCTTCGAACATATTTGCATAGAGCAACGAGTTATTCGGCTCTGTAATTTAAGGTTACGTATCTGCATTTTGATCTAGGTCTTTGTGTTAGTGTTTATAGGCTGCAGTCATCACTTAACATAAATATGAACTGCATGCTTTGTCTCTGAATTGTGGGACCACGCCATAAGCATTAATTAAAATCTTTTTATTATTTTATCTTTACTAGAATTTAAATAACGAATTCGAATTTATTTAATTAGATTTTTGTAATGTAATCCTATTTATTATATGTGTAATGTAAAGTATGTAAACTACCTAGTGCTGAGTTTTTTAGAATGTTCATTGTAAAAATTAATAACAGTTTTTCATAAATATCGGTATTTACTATTTATCATGCATAGTAAAGTTTACGGCTTGTAGAAAATGGTGATGGATACAATGTAATTTTATTGTCAAACGCTATACCTACACTTATTAATACCTACTTATTATAATTAAAAGCAATATTTATCATAAATGAAATATTGAATTTGGTCTTTAAAAAAAATTGTATTATCCTTACGTTTTTCATTACATTTTTGTGAATGATATCAATAATCTTATTCATGATTCCAATTTAATATTCAAGTAAATTTACTACTAAAACATTTATTTCTCATACTCGCACGTTTCCTAATGTTATTTATTCCATTGCAGCGATTTTATTTTCGTTTTGTTTTTCTTTGTCATTCCAGAAAAAAATTTTCATCATAATATGCCTGTCTGTTACGCTGGTAATATTAATAATAGTGCTCGCGATCTGGTTATCATAAACAGCGAACGAAGACAGGCTCAAGGTAGCAGCGCTGAGTCTAGAGTGAATACAAACAGTACATGGTTATATTATTATACGCGCGACGTATTTTGCTACACCGTATCGTGGATCAAGTCTTTAGTCAAATGTGACAGCACTCAAGAGAAAAATCTTCGAACTATCAACAACGAAGTCAAGACACCTCACCTCTTCTACAGAACGCCGATAATGTCACAAAATTGTAAGACTATTTCAAAAATCCAATATTGTTTCGCTAGAAGATGTACGCATATACCAGTGTATAGCTTTTGAAAATGTGTATTATATCATCGAGTATTAATTTAACGTACACGGCATCACTTTTAATTATCTCTATGTAATTTCATTATGAATACATTTTAGCTACCGCGACGGTAGATTCAAGACAATATGTGTAAAGTGCAATAAAAACAGATTATTGTGCTTAAGAATAAGTAAGTTCTTATATTGTAAATAGCTTTGATGTTAACAAAATATAGAAATTATCTTCATTGTACATATTATGTTGCACACCATATTATAATTATTAGCTCGTTCTCTGTTAAGACATTGATTGGTCGCTTTTTTTTCCTTTATATCATGGGCCTAATAACCTAATTCAATATAATATTTTCACTAATGAAATTACAGCGAATATAATCACCAGTATAGCCTGTAATTGTCCTCAAAAAATAACTGGCATATAATTCAAAATTTATGTTTGGATCGTAGTCTACTTTAGTTTCACTGGTGAAATTGTCCAAATCTTGTTACTTTAATAATAAGAACTTTGTAGATCTTATTTCGATTTTTTAACTTCTCGTTATAAATAAATAGCTGATTGTTTGTTAAGTTCATAGTTATTAGGTGCAATTAGTTTTCTCCGCTGTCGACATGTTGGCGACCAGTATTCTGTGCGTAGTTTGAATTCATCACATTTGTTTTAATGTATATTTGATTTATTATTATCCAACGTGTTATCAAGAAGTAATGCTAACTAAAGTCTTAAATAATATAAGGACAACATTATTTTAAAAATTACATTTAAGATTGTTGAGTTTTGGTTGTAGTGGATATAAAGGTTTTTTCCAAAATCTATAATTTATGGCAATTTGTTAGAGCTCGTCTCATACCTGTAAAGCTATTATTGTTAAATCCTACTACGTTATCTAATAACGTTTTGTGTTATCTTATTAACGTTACCTTTTGAACGTTATTTCATGTGGTACTCGTGTGACACACACGTGTGCAAAACAATACCATACAATACAATGCAAGTTTCAATTATAAATAAACACAAACATTACTTACTTATAAGATTTAAAATAGCTATGATCATAATTTAGTTATGAATAATAACGAATGTTTATTTGCATTTTTTATTGTTGCAATAATGCAGGTCTATTGTTAGTACTTATAATAATAATTGTTTCACTTGTTCGCTATTTAAAATACTAGGTACGTTCTCTTGATTGCTGCTAATTATTGTTTTTTTTTATCTCAATATTTTATGATACATATGAAATTGTAACAACTATAGTAAACACATGAATAGTGAGAGAGTGTGCTAGTAACTGGCAAGTATTAGTGAAGATTATATCGTAGAACAATACTTTCAGTCTGAGATAACATCTTGAATATTTATTTTATTTAATGAAATGTTATGTGATTAGCGATTCTATAGTGTCTTCCTATTAATTTATTTATAGGTATACTGAGCACAAACAACACGAGGTAAATAAAACCTAAAAAATATTTATATAAACTAGCTATCCCTTCAAACTTCGTATTGCCTCAGAATATACATAAAAGACCTATATACCGACTGATATGCAAATCTAAACGATTCAGGGCGCCACCCAAACGCATATATAAAAAAAACATACTTATTGGTCCAGCTGTTCAGGAGGAGTGACATACATACGCACACAAGAATGTATATATATAAAAATGCAACCCGTTTTCCTTGGTCATGGCATCACGCGTGAATGGCTGGACCGATTTGGCTAATATTGATTTTGAATGGATTTTGGAAGTCCAGGGAATGTTTAAAAGGTAAGAAAATATGAAGAAATTGAAGGGAAATACTAAAAACCACCATTTCATTTTTCCATACAAATAGTCCGTATCTATCAAATCTTTGACAAATGTCATATTTTCATTCTGAGGCAATACGAAGTTTGCCGGGTCAGCTAGTTATTTAAATAAAGATAAAGCGTAAAAAGTATTATATGTGGGTGGGCGTGGTCTCCCGTATTACCCATTTGAGGCTATGTAGGAAAATGTCCCAATTTTATGCACGCGTCCTTCTTAACTTATATTTGGACCAAGTATCTACCGTTATGAAGGGCTCCCAAACACATTTATCCGGGCCCTCCCAAGGCATGCTACGCCACTGAATGTATTGTACCTACATTATATGCTATGCTTTTGCTTTAAATACAAAATTACAAGAAGAAATTCTGTTCTCTGTAATAAATTGGCAAATAAACTCATATCCTTGAACCAGGACCAAAGCAGTCGATACTTTAGCCAGGACCAAAGTAGTTGAGCCGCAGGTCTTGGTCAGCCTTCATTCTAACTATTTCTGCACATCTAAATCGGTTCAGCGCTATGTCATCGCATAACGTAAGACAAACAAATATTCCTATTTTTTAATTGTCTACTTGAATGTATAGTGAACTATTATTGTGTCGTTTATCTTTCTGTTTTAAGACCACCCTTATTATACTGCGAATTATCAAATACCTGCAAATATCGCACGTTTACATGGGATCTTACTTTTTTCCGTTATCAATAACATTGTATTACATATTAAATTAATAGGTTAATCTAATTTACATATTTTAGTTTTATAGAAATAAGTAAACCTATTTAAAACATTTGAAAGTTTAAAAGACTATCTTTGGAGTGTTATGTTTGTATCACAGTTTAAAGAATATAATATGTTGATGTTGTAGGTACAGCAATTTAAATTTATTTTTGACAAGTTCGCATTTAATAGGAGCATTTTACCATATCCCTAACTATACAATATTAAATATATCTATCAATAGGTGTATGCACACTAATGGTGCACAAATTATATTAATGAATCGTATTGTACACCTAACGTGCGTGTTTATATTTGATTAACTGTGATTATAATTAGTTAGCTGTATCATGTAATAAAAATAGATGTGCAAATGGACTGACCGGTTCAATGCTAGGATGGTCAAATACAATTATTGTAACCTTAGCTTGCGCACTTATTTATTTAATCAAAAGACTGTGAGATAATTTTTAATGCCATTTTTTGTTTTCTATGAAATAATTACTTAATCGCATTTGAACTTTATTAAGAAGTTTTGTATTATTATTCTATCTTACCTTTAAGTTTCCTTTTTATGTAAAGTTGTTTGAAAATTGCATATTCAGAATTCTTACTCAAAATGTAAATATGATTAAGAGTTTGAAAATTACATTTATTTATTTTTACATTTGATTATTTTTTTATTTTATTTTCACCACCTTTCATTTTATGAGTCAGGCAAATGACGCACGCACAATACAGCCGAGTATCTACAAGCCCATTATAAAGTATTAATTTTATTTGCTGATCATATAAACGTAATGTAATGAGAGATCGAAGCGGTGTTCTCCGCCCGAGGCGCTCGACGCCCGGACAAGTGTAAAGCGTACTGTTGCATGCCCGCCACTCGCCACTCGCCACTCAACACCACAGAAGAAGATCATGATCCTAGTGTGCCTGCTCATACTGGGCCTCGTCATCGTGGGCTACGTGTCCAGCTTCTTCATGAGCTCCTGAGCGGCCCGCTCTCGCACATCCTCCGCCAAATGCTCAAAGGTACGTCCCCTAATCGCCGCGCGGGTGAGCGCCTCTCGAACCGAACTCGAGAACGCGCCCGCTCCTATTTTTGCTAGTTACTAATGTGTGTTGTGTTTGTCCCTTCTGCAGAAGAAGATAATGATAATGCTGTGCCTGCTCGTGCTCGGCCTGATCGCGACTGGCTACGTGTATAACACGTTCTTCTAAACGGGTGACGGGGGCAGGTTTGATGCGCTAAACTCTGGCCTAAATAGACCGCATCCATAGTTAGAAATTCGCAAACTCATTGTGTAGATGATGTAATGTAGGTATACTATACCGCCACATCGCTTTGACCGACGACAGTAATGTCGTTCATTCGGAACAAAAATCAATATTTGGCCCAGATATCAAAATTATTAAAAAAAAATGGGGAAAATAAATTTGCATGCAGCATTATCATGTGAAGCATTCGCTAATTTGATATTATATTCTAATATTTTGTATCATTTTAATCTGTAGAGATAGGTATTATCAATTTACATTTCAATATGATTTAATAGGTTAGAAATAGAAAAAAAAAATATTAATAATAAATGAAATGACTACGTAATTTTAGAGTAGTATGCATTAATCTACTAGAAAAATATCAGTAGAAGCCTCGTTCATAAATAAATCAAATCTGCAGTACCTACTATCAGTATAGAAACTATAATCCAATACAATTCAATAACCATCGTGAAAGTTTTACATAACCCGATTGCCCATATACTTAGTTGCCCATTTCTGTTAGATTAGCTATTAATTTATGACAGTTTTAAGGTGCGAACAATGAGGCCAACAGATTTCTTAAATGTTATTTTAATCAAATACACACGGTGTTTTAACTGTGAAAAGTTTATACACAAACAATTTTCATTTGGACCATAACAGCCTATACACATCTACATAACTAGTAATTACGATGCACAGGTGTTGTCACTCCTAGTTGTTTTGTCTCTGTGCCGAATACTTAACCATATTATTAAATCCAAAATTCTTTAGCGCTGAACATTACCACTTAACGGTAGATGACTATGACTGACTGACTATGTAAGTAATTTTGAGGGATTCCTACGTTCTGATTACTTCTGATCTCTGCCGCTGGAGTTCTTCCTCTGGTATGACTGTTAATCGATTATAATAAAAGTTTTATCGAAAATTTAAAGTGAAAATCGCGAAAATAATGATGACAAGAGTGTTTAGCCTTGTGAAGCTATCTTATCTTTCAATCAGTTCCACGAAGTAAAAAGTTTTATTACTTATCTATTTATATGTATTTTCCATCGTTTTATATATTATGTGTATGTGTTTGACCGAGTTATATCATATTTAGACTTTATTTCACCTTGCACTTTTTATTCCTGCACCTTTTACCTTAATAAAAGTACACTATTTTATAACATGCCATTAGAAGCTTTGGATGATACTGATCAGTAAAAATAATATACAAAGTGCTACCATACTGTAATTCATATCTGCAAATAGTATCACTGCACTTCATCCACAATAGAATAAAAATAATATAATTTATGGTTATGATCTGTATCCACCTTTCATTTTTTACATTTCTAACTATATATTACACACGTATCCCTTTCTCATTTTTGTATGTAATGTATAACATTATTTATCCTAAGTATGTAATTAAAGGATTATATTTTAAATCTGCAACATATTACAAAACATTAATAAGTACCCTATATATTACAGACACATAAATTATCAGTTAATAGGAGAATATATTATACTTACTTAATATATACTTTTGTATGTACCATCGACGAAACGTCCAGTCAGTCGGTCACGTCGCGGTCGCTGCTTTATTTTTTTGTATTGTAAAGTCTAATTTGCAATGTTTTTGGATGACCGGAATCTTCTTCGATGGTACCTAAGTACTGTGAATCCCATTTGACCCATCTAAACGTTTTACAGGACCGTCAAGCAAAGAAACATTATTGCGTTTATTTGGAACCCGCATTCCGCCTGGCAAGCAAACACCTCTACAGCCGAGCGAGTCATCAGTACGCCTGTTTCATTTGATGTTAACGTATCTTATAAGTATCAAGTTATCTCATAATATTAATCTCGACTCATATATCGTTCCCGATGGGATGTTTAGCTGACCTATTGTTGGATTTGATGATTGTATCAAATATTACCTTATAACCTTCTTTGGACGTTATACTATACACATTGACTCTTATATCAAAGAGCAGTAGTCTCGTTTTATGTTAACTGCTGTGCCGAAAATTTGTATAACTTCAGGTGCGTTGCTTACTTCTTGCTTTGGGGGTGACGTTTCAGTATAAATTACCTAGAATATTTAGAACTGTGGTGAAAGGAAGCAACGCATCTAAGTACTGGCGTTTAACGTTTACCGAATCAAAAAATAGATCTCATTTATACAAGAATAGGCGGTACTTATATATTTGTAGTTCATGCATAATAATAGAAGCAGTATTTTCTTGGACTTACTTATTCTGTACAAAGTTATTAATTGAGAAAACTCAGTATGTGTAATCCACTGCTGGATTGACAAATTTTAAGAAAAATTAATTACCTAGGGTACCATAAATTTGTACCGTGAATAGTAACTATCCTTCAATTAAACTGTATTTTTTATAATAGTAAACTTTAAAGGGTCTCTCGTCGAGGTAGTTTCCAAATTACCTGTACATGGAAAGAACAAGTGAAATGTGCTGTCTACGTCTACCTGTGTATCTACTATTACATTCTTAAACAATAACTGGGTTGGTTGATAATTAAGTTTATTCGGTATCTATTATTTTAAATCGTGTTGAAATCATTGTCAAAATTTATAAATAATAGGTCAAGTCCGTGTTGTACACGATCAGCGAGGGGTTTCGGAGATAGGCATATAGGATTATTTTGCAAATAAACGAAAATATCCTAAATCTCAAAATCTCAAAAATTTCTCAGCGTACCAATCCAGGCAGTTGCTAAGATCTAAGTGCCTATGGACTTGTAAAAAAGTAAAATGAGCTATTCTTTTAATAACAACTTAGAATCTTAAAATAATAGGTATACACTATGTAGGCACAGATATGTAGAAACTACTATTATTTAATATCATTAAATGTATTTTTTAAGTTGTGTCTGTCCAAAATCCTACTGACCCTTTTTTAGACGACCTATTATTTTTCATACGTCCAAGGGCGTCACCAATGGGAAGACAGCTTACGCCTCTAGGATAGGAGAATAGCCCTATTTACAGCAGATATGAAGGAAATCTGCCATACATATGTCAATTTAGTAGACCCCTTCCTCCTTCCACCTCTCTAGATCATTAAGTGGCGAATCTGGTCACCACTAAATCGTCGGTCCGTGACGCCCCGAATTTGAAGGATGGTTATTATGTAGGTACTCATGTTGTTATACTTAAAACATTGGTCTCATCATACTTAAAACATTATCTCAATTGATAAAGTGAGACAAGTATCTTTATGACAAGTAATGTTTACATTTTTTTTTTTCAATTTAGGAACATTTAAAATAATTTGATGACATGATTTAGTTTCAATTTGGCCACTTTTATAAATATGCTTGTCGCACTGTACCTATCTGTGTATTCTTGACGGCTCAGTCTCAATAAAAAAGACTTTGCCAGTGAAGTTAGAGTATATTGATATAATATATTCAGCAAAACGTTGGCTAAGCAATTAAACTTAAGTCGTTGTTCAAAGCTAACGTGATACGCTGTCGGTATGGTGCCATACCTGTGATACATACCCTTGATAAGAAACTGCTGTAGTTTTCACACGAAGTATTGCAATATAACAATACGAACTCATAAACAGCCAAGAGGCCATTCTTTTATCTGTCGTATTCCATATGGATACGGCTGTGAAAAGTGTTCGATCTTTATTGAGAGATTATCATCTTTTGAGGATAGCACCGCTGTACAAAATAGAACACATTTTGTGTAAAATAATCAGTATTTTGAACCTGTAGTGATAAATCTTAGTAGATATCACTACTAGTCTGGAGAATAAACATTTTGTGCGAGTAGGTTAATTCGTCCTTGTGTCGAGTTGATCGGTCAAGGACCGAAGGAGTCGAGGAGATGTCACCGAGAGAGTGATGTCTGGTCATCATTGCATGTGGAAGAGTGGTGGCATGACGCACGCGCTCGTTTCGAGGAAAGAATGGTCGGGGAAGAGGACCGTAGCTCTGCCTCTGGATTCTTATAATCCAATATCTGAACGCCTGTAATATATGTTCAGATATTTATATTGTAATATATGTTCAGATATTTATATGTGCCTACTGTACTGTATTGCTTATTTTTACATCAGCTAGTGAAAAGTTTATATATTTAACTATCGTTTGCCTCAACGAAGAAAAGGGGTTGAGCAGAGTAAGGGTACGGCAAAGAAGTTATGACATGTACGTATTACGTTAGACGAGCTGCGGTCCAGCGTGTTTCTCCGCCACACATAGCATATCGCGCCGCGTGCCGTCGCCGTAGCAATAATATTCGATTACAATTTGTAAAATTGTTTTAAAACTTTCGAATGTGTGATAGTAGATGCAGTTGTTGTTTAGTTAATTTTAACATTATAATAATAATTAATTGTTATTGTGAGTGTAACATTTAATAAACAGTAAGAGTTTTCAATATTAATAGTGATTAATATTATCATTCAATTTTGGCGCTTTTGAACAGATAATATTATAGTTGAATGAAACATCTTGTATTTTAATTTATTAACTTCTAAGACGCTCTTCGTTGTACAGTTAAACTTAATGTAGCCGTTTTAGCTAGGGTACATTTTTTAATAAATTAAAAGTACTTATATATTATTCGCCGGTCTTCAGCAACAGGAGTTGCTAGCCGGTATTAAGTTTATGACACACAAAACAACTTAGGGAATGCTCGAAAAAAAAAAAGAAAAATTAAGCACCAAAGTAATATAATCGTTAGATTTTCCTATATATAAAAATTTAATAATATTCGAGGTGGTTCAATGCGGCCGTGACGAGTTGTGAACCACGGCGCGTGGCGTCCGGCGTCCGAGGTCGAGGGTCCGGCGCCGCAAGACAACGGCACTAATTTCCCCCCGCGGGCCCCTCTCCGCCTCGCGTCAACTCGCGGCCCTAGTGCGCAGTCGCGTGTGTAAGAACATAAAGCAATGTTAATTTTAATATTTATAGCATGTAATTAGATTTTTATCCTTAAGAGTAGGATTTCATCTAGTTGCCTTCGTAATAGTAGAGAAATTAGGTGATACCTTTTTCTCTGTAGCTTCATTAAAGTGAAGTTGGTCGCATATTTTCACTCGCTAGTCAATTTTATGGTGTCGCTTATCATCGCGAGCGAGCGATGCTGGTACGCACGCTGCCCTCGCCGTGCCTCCTCCGTGTGCGCGCACACCTACTGTATACGGCGCTCACGCTTGCTACACACTTCCTATCATCATTGGTGCGGCTACACCTGTCTGATCCGCTTCACTTCGGCTTGCTACACAACGTTCATATTTAAATTTAACAATTATCATTTTAAATGTAATTCACAGTATAGTAACCTAATCGGAAACTACTGATTTTGTTACGGCAGTTTTTTTTTCGTTCTGGCAAGATTTCTGTCTGAGGAATCTTATGAGGTCGAGACGATGACAAATATTACTATTTATTAAATATCTACGTTTAATTTTTTGGAGCCCAATATTAAATGGACACTACAAAATCATACAAAACGTTCGTTCCCAAGTTGCGCCAGTGTCTACCTATCGTATACTTAGATTAAGTACCTATTATAGGCCTCAAGATGAGGTCGCTTAACTGACACCAAAGTAACGTTAATGGTAGAATTGAGTGCGTCGCGTTGCATCGTGTCGTGTTGTATCCCGGGAACACTTTCGCACAAGTTCGCACGACACGTCCTTGTCGCGTTTGTAAAATACAATATAGATAAGCGAAACTTCTAGTCAGCTTTCAATGATCTCTATTATTCCGATAATCTTAATCGTATTATCGCAGTTGTACTTCTGTTACTATATATTATTATTAGTATAGTATATTATATATGGTAAGTGAAGATCTCGTGTTCAAGTGGTGCGGACACGGGAGCCGCGGCGTGGGCGCGTCTCCCGCGCTCCGCCCGCAAATCGTGCGTTTACCAATTCTCAATCTTATCGTAAAGCATAGATATTTTCATAATCAATAGTATGCATATTGTTATTGGATTGCTAATTTTGTATAAGTACACAATTAGTATAGTTTATATACTTATGTGTCAATTCTTATAGCGTTTTATTACATTAACAGATGATAGCTAGTAAGTGTTAAAGGTAAACGGAATACAGTCGTTTATTTAAGCTTATTTGGAGATTACTGTGTTAAAATATTTTGGTTAAAGTATACTAACTACTAACTCGTTCATATAACTTCGACTCGATTATAAGCAGTGTTAATGAAATTACCTCTTTTTTCAGTTTTGTTAAGGTAGGTACCTACTTGTCGCTTAAATAAATATTTTTATCCTGTCGTACCTAACCGCTTGATTTTGATTTCTCCTTGCTTGGTGAATTTATGAAACAACGAACATACAAAATGTACTTATAAGAAAAATAAAAAATATTGAAATCAGGAAAAGTTCTCACCGGTACAAGGTCTAGTACTAACTTTTTAAGTATCCATTACTGATCACAGTGTATCATAAATGTTGCATTACGGGTCTTGGAGCGTGTGTTCACAGTGGAGTTGTATCGTGCTTAAAGCGTTTATCTTACTCAAAAATGATTCGGCAGGTTGCCGAACTGCTTCAACGCCTTTTGAGGTGTCAAGATTTTAGATCAAAACTTTAAGATTGTGGTCCGGTACACAGTCGGAGTAATACCATACACGAAAAAAATACACAGAATACTAATACTCGTATATTGAGACCATCGATGTAAAAGTAGGCACGATTTAGAGTGTTGAAAAAAGAAAAGAAGATAGGTGAAACGTGAGTTCAGTACAGTGCAGATTGGACTTGTCTTTATGGTTCAACAGTAGAGTCGCTAGACTTCAATTTGTAGTTAAAATCTTCGTGACTTTATAAATCAATCGTGCTTTGTTCTCTCAAACTATTGATGTTGCTTGACGTTGAATGATGTGAAACATTGAGATTATAGAATTTATAACTTATTTTAAATCATGTTGTTTTTATACGTACATTTAGTTTAGACGAAAATATTAAAATAGATTAGTACTGTTCGATAATGAGTTACATTGTATATTATATTATTAAAATAAATGTATTACAGAACTCGTATTTAACATCCTATTCCACTTTATCGCGAATTTTCTTATCTTGTAAAGGAACACTGATTACGTACTACCATGGTTATCTTTATCTAATATCGTATTGCGAACAGTGAGATTCTGGATACACATTGTAAAATTCAAGTTAGATTGGTTTTATAGTCATATTCTGTATGTAGGTTATCAATCTGAAATTCTCTCATAATTATAAAATAAACGGTGTTTTCTGCTGTATGTGCTCTTTTCTTGTTACCCCTTCCAAAAATTAAGAATCTTTCCACCTTCCTGCCTTCTCTCTGTAAGGGTGCTTTTCCACCATAGATGTGCTATGTAGCTATGATGCGAAGATTTATGTGAATTCTTCACTACGAAAATATGTGACCGTTTCCATCAAAACTAAGCTACATATAGCTGTACGAGGAAGATGCGCTATGAACATGCGCCACCTCAAAGTGCGCGGCATACTGTAGGTACAGGTACCCTGCTCTGCACATAGTACACCACTCGACGGCGCATAGCGCGCATTCATAGTACACATCCTTCCATTTAAAAAATGTTGCTGAATCCGTTTCCACCGGTGCTAAGCCATGTACACCAAATGGCACCAATGAATATGATTGGTAGCATAGCACATCTCTGGTGGAAAAGCACCCTTTAACCTACCTTAGCAAATCGCCTCTTTCCGAGACTAGACTCTCACTAATGAAACTAGACATTCAAATATGGGTTAAATCAAAATTAGTGTACCTACCTTAGCTATTGTGTAACATGGAACTGGAATTCAGTGCAAACATAAATCTACAAAATAAAACATACCTACTGGTGGTAGAGCTCCAGTGACTGAGCTCGCGGGCGTAGGCACCACCGCATTACCTAATATACATGCCGCTAAATGGTAGTGTTCAGCACTATCGTGTTCCGGTCAGGTGGTATAACACCTTAGGCCTCGGGAATTTTGACCTTGGTCTTTGTGTAAGTGTCGATAGGCTGCAGCGGGCTGCAGTCGTCACTTAACGTCAATGTGAGCTGCATGCTTGTTTGTCAACTGCACTGAAAAATTTTGGCGGGAAGCTTTCAAGCTGAAAGATGCGTGTGGTGCTCTTATTTTATTTCATTATGTTGGTGTATTTTTGAGTTATATTAAATAAAGTTGGTGGCATTTTGTTTGATATAAGCTTATTACAGTGCTCGTGTATAGTGAAATAGAATAATAGTGCGAAAACACGCTTTTTCGGGTTGCCTCCAAAACTTTATTGTTCAAGATCTGGTAAAGTTGCCATCGCTTTACGAGAATTACTGACTGGGACTGACTGACGGACTGATAAATTGACTGACGACTCTGACCACAGAGTAGTATAATACATACACTCTGACTTTTACGTTGCATAATACCAAGAAGCTTGTAGGTAAAAATGGAGTCAACACTCCAAACAAAAGTTTGAGTCAAATACCTACATAGCTCTATCCTCCTCTTGGGGGGCCGACCTCTCTTTTTAGTGTGATCTGTGGTATTGCTATCTTTTTATTTATATCTCCTACGAAACTTTGTGAAAGAAACATTACAGTTACAGTATTACATGATAAAAATTACTGCATCATTTATTTACAACTTATTAGATGTATTCAATAAACTGTTTTAAAAATTATTAATAATATATCTCACATTGACTATTTTGAGTTAGTGTATCAGTTGAAATTATACACCGACTTCTATGGACTGTACGGAAATACATAGCACGGCAACATTGAATCTGCTTATCAGTAATGTCAAAACCAGATCGGTTTATTAAGGCGGATGTTTTCTATTTAGTTTTTATGTTTTCGTAGTGTTTTCGATTGTAATTAGTTAAAGATAGTAGCAATGGTAAATCATTGCATAGTTGGAGGTTGTGCTAGCTTATGGCATCCAGGAAGTGACCAAAGATTTCACGTGAACAAGTGTTTGAATCGTCATTTTTGTGTCGAATCACTGTAGACATATTCTTGTTGTATTTTCGCTTAACTTGCTAAAATTCAGTGTTTTAAACATATTAATGAATGTCAACTTTAGTAATTTCTAATAGTCTTACATTGAATTACATTGATTTATGCCATTTAAAATATGTTTGTTTTTATCATATCGTTATCAGTCAACTCATCAACTGCCTCGGTAGCCTAGTGGTAGCAGGCCACTACTACTACGCTGAGGTCCTGGGTTCGATTCCCGGGTAGGGGGTTATTAGAGATAATGGTGAAAAAGCCTTTGTCTCTGGTTCTATTGGGATTTTTCCATTTTCTGGAAATTTCCCAGTACCTCAAAGTTTGGTAATGTGCCCGGAGATGTCAACAGGCTCGCCACCTGTTACATGGGCCAAAACGTAACCGGCGAATCGTGGGTGTTTGCATGTATGCTTGAATGCATGCATTTACCTCTGCCTACCCCTTCGGGGATTACAGGCGTGAAGTTACGTTTTTTTTTTGAAGTTACGTTATCAGTAGTGTTGAAGTAGTGTGACAATAAAACTTTATTAATTGGGAATGTTTTATAGAATCTACTTTTTTTGAAAATACGAATTAACATATATTATTTTCAATCAAACTAAATAAACTATGCCCGGGTAGGTATATAGTTTCTAAGGGTATATAATTTTCTCGTTGCTTGAGAGGCTAACCCGAGTGTGAAGTTACAACTTGTATTTCATCCATTGATTTAAGTAGATAATAAATCTATGATTTCATCCACGAAAGTTTAGAGCAATAATTTTAAGTAGTATGTATTAATAATTTACAGTTTATAAATGTTTTTTAATCTGCTTCTTCGATTCGATGTATTGAAAAACATCGAAATACTCGATGTTGAAGAAGATGTTTTTATAAAATACATCGTGTTTAGAAAACATCGATGTATATCGTCCATCCCCAAATGTCAAATGTAGAAATACAAAAAAAAATCCACAGAGTACATTTTATAAGAAACCAAAGAGTACATTATTTAAAATCCAATTTCAGCGCCAGGCGCCAGTGTTTTTATCATTGAGCTATATACATGGAGTAGAAATACCTACAGAATTGGCGTGATTGCCTACATAAATTTGGGCGATTACAATGGCCGCCTTTCATAGGGTTGTTTCGATAAATATCGATATCATCTTCTCATACATGAGCAATCCATATTTTACCAACACGAATTCATATTCTTTTAAAGTATATATGCTGAGTCTTAGTAAAATCCACTCACTAAATTAGAGTTGAGTATAATTGTAATAATTATGATGTAGTAATAAAATGTATCCTGTAATTTGCATGCCAATTAAATGGTGAAATATAAAAGGCTATATTGTATACTGAAGATCTTATGTACCTACTATATTTTAAGAAAATAAATAAATTCATTCATTCAAATGAGGATCTCATAGATTACCAGCAGCTTGCGAAAGGTTCTCAGCCAGAACTAGAGCTAAAAATTGAAAATTGTGGTAATGTTGAATTTCAGTAGGATTTTCTATATCAGCCTTCAAATGTGAGTCTTATGCTGACCAGCTCCTTGGAATGCATCTCTGTAAATATTGTTGCTAAGTATTCCAAATTTTAATCATTATGTTTAGTTAATTTGAGTAGTACGATGACGCTTCGGTCATGTTAAATGCCAATAAACACATTTGATTTTTGTGCATTCTCGAAAGATCTTCTACTTACGTGAGTGCAACAGGATCTTTTTTTATTTTTTCATTATTACTATACCTTTAAACAATATTATAAAAGTAGCTAGAACGGCTCTAGGTATGTTAATGATATGAGTAATTGAATAGAAATGTGAACCTGCTTCAATTTTCAGATGATACGCATGTAGAAGTTAGTGACACAGATCTGTACGGCCCTGTGATTTCCAGCACAGATGCGTAATATCTTAGGAGTGGCAACGCATTTAGATTGAAAGCTCTGGTTTCGTGTAGACTGATAGGCTATTACTTACCAATGTAAACTGATACCTGTTTGCCACTTCATAAAATGAAAAAAAAAAATGTGTTATCTTGTGCTTATACTTATATTACACTCTTAACAATCTCTGAAAAAAATCCGTGCTATATGGGTGCAAAAAAGAAGAAAACAAAAATTATTTAATTTACATCAATTTCTTCTTCGATATTTTTGTAAGAAACAAGAAATTCTATCGAGTATAATGCTAGTACAATATAATATTACATAATTTAAATTGATATGAAAAATAATTTTATATCGATACTTTGATATATCAGGTTAGTATTCGTACATCACTATGTAAAAATGCTATTTTTAGAAAATAATGTGTAGCATTTAAAGTCATATAAGTCATACGAAACCTACACAGGTCTTCAAAACTCTTGATAAAACATATCACTATATATCACTGCATTTCAAAATCCCACCGAATACGACACAATCCGTGAAAATTTGTCCATAACCTCACAAAGTTCAATCCAAGATTATTTTCGTTTTTCCGTGCATCACTCTGTTATAAACAATACGAGCGCATAATCAGTCAACATAAAGCAAAACCTAGAATACCAGAATAACTAGTTAAAAGATATAGTTCTCAAGAAAACAGCAAAAATATTCTGAGTACCTGTTTGTTTGACAACAGATGTACCACAAATCGGGCGCATAAAATGGCGCATAATTGGGATATGAATCCCAATTTTATGTATGTATCTTCACGCCGGGTCCCTAAGGGGGTAGCTATTGCTTTACTCGAATAACTTGATTGTAACTCACTTGACTGACATATTATACTTGATAACATAAATAATTGATACTTACATATTATACTTAATGACTATATTATACTAACTTTTACGCTGCTTATATAAATATGAAATATCGTTTTACTTGACACTGGCAATATGCGTAATAGCGATGCCATAATAACAAAAAAAAATATATGTATAAAATAAAATACACAATTTTTTCCCAATGGGGTCGAAACTGAATAATAATGTACGACCATTACCTATACTATGATTATAGACATAGATTATTAGCAACGTAATAAATATTTATTCAGATTAGGTACATAGTATAATATTGGTTCTTTGTGTTGGATCTACAATAATTGGTTGGCACAAAGATATCAATTGTTATAGACATAGTATAGTTAGTGGCTTATAACAACCTCCCTCGAAAGTGATGTTGCATTTTGCCAAAAAAATACACTGTAAAATATTCTGACCTTAAAACGAAATTGAGAAAGGCAGCACTTATTCTGTCTTTTAGTTATATTGTTTTTTATATCTTTTATTAATTAGTCACTGACAACATTTTGGTTTAGATCTCTCCTCTATCACAGATCAGGAGGCCAATATTGGCGGAGACACGAGTTTAATCTAGTGACTGTGCATTAATTGTTATAGCTGTTATTCTTGTGTTCAACAGCGTAGTATAAAATATGTTATATCTATTTCATTAGTCTACTCTAGTTTTGACCGGGGACAATAATATAAACGGCTTATCACAATCGGGATTCCATTCAAACAGTCGATTGGCGAATCATGAGCATGTATGCATGAATGCATATATTTGGAATAAAATCGCTATCAACTTACCTGTTGAAGGGTTGCGTTTACAACGCAAGTAAGTTGATCAAAACTAAATAGTGATATACGACCACTTTTTTTTTTATTTAATTGAAGTGGCAAACAAGCATGCAGTTCACATTGATGTTAAGTGATGACTGCAGCCTATAGACACCCACACAAAGACCAAGGTCAAAATGCAAATGCGTTACCACTCCTGAGGCCTAAGGTGTTATGCCTCTGTGCCGGAAATCACAGGGCCGTACATTACCACCTGACCGGAACACGATAGTGCTGAACACTACCATTTAGCGGCAAGTAAATCAGGTAATGCGGTGGTGCCTACGCCCGCGAGCTCCGTCACTGGAGCTCTACCACCAGTGAACAACTACCCAAACTACACTTTTAATAGATTATAAGGAACATAATAATCTGGAATTATGCATTATTTAATATTTATTCAGATTAGGAATAGTATAATATTGGTTCTTTGTGTTAGGTCTACAATAATATTTGCTTGGCACAAAGATATCAATTGCTATAGGCGTTAGTGTAGTTAGTGGCTTCTTAGTCTGTAATTATAACAACCTCACCCTAAAGTAATGTTGCATTTTACACTGGAAAATATTCTAACCTTAAAGCAAAGTTTTGAAAGGTCAGCACTTATTCTTTCTATTAGTAATTTTCTTTTTTACCTATATCTTTGATTCATTGACCAACAAGACAACATTAAAAAATATATATATGCTTACACTTGCATATCGGTACTTAAGCATGGATTGTTATAGCCGTTACTCTTGAGTTAGTCAACAGCATAGTATAAAATAATATTGTCACACATATATACCTACATTGTGTACAGTCTGTATTTTGTAGGAATTTCTTTGTTTAAGTTTTGTATCATCTTTCTCACATATCATGTACACAAAAAAGGGGAGAGACTCGTGCCCAGCAGTGGGAATATACGAGGGTGGATCCAAAAGTTCGTGGCCCAAACTACAAGGAGACATTACATCTTTTTAAATTTACCGTCATTTGTTAGTATGTCTTCTATTGATTTATTGTGCGCAGTTTCATTCCGATACTGCACAATATACATTTTCTGTGATTATTTGTTTGACGCATTCTGACGCGATTTCAATAAAAAAGGCCTGTCAAAAGACATCCATCAAGATATGGTGGGCACTTTGGGGGAGTCTGCTCCATCGTATTCCAGTGTCAAGAAGTGGGTAGCTGAGTTTAAGCGCGGTCGTAAGAGCATTGAAGATGATCCTATGAGTGGACGGCCTACAACCTCTACCACGAAAGAAAACATCGATAAAATTTGTGATCTCGTACTGGGTGATCGACGTTTGACCATTGGTAAGATAGCTGAGACAAGACAACAGACATTCAGACATTAGTTATGGCCTGGTGCATATTGTTGTCATACAAATATTACATAAAATAAATATTTCCGCCAAAAAAACAACGATTCTAATTATTTTTTGAGTATTTTTCCATGACTCTCTGTCTTTTGATATATGTAGTGTATAAGGTGTGGGCCCATCGTGGAACTTGTCCATTCAATTGTGTAATATGTTATATTTATTCTTTTGGGAGATAAAAGCTAACTTAATTTAATTAAGGGCGTAAAGAAAAGAGAAAAACCTTCCTTGGACTCTACAATATTTAACTAAAAGAACGGTCCAGCCTTTGTAGAGTTAAGCGAGTCTAACAAACGTCATTTAAATTTTATATGAAGGGATAATAATCTAATATACACTTAAAACTTAAGGTAAAATTGTTTGTTTTAGGAGTATACAAGATAAAACTGTAAATATGTTTTTGTATGATTTTAGGAGTCTAAAATGACTATATTAAAATGTTTAATGTGTATCTTCTATTTACATCATTATTTGTTATTTATTTTAATTGTTATTGTTTGCCTGAAATGCATATTTAAATATTTTAATATAACTTTTATATTTTTGACTCGTACTATATGCCGCCGATTATTGACTATTTCTTTTTGAAATGAATTTTTTTTGTCTGTGTTTCTATGGAATATGGAAAAACGTATTCTGTTTTGTCATATTGGCTGTTTTATTGTGATTTTGAAATTAAAGAAAAAATCGACTTGATAGCTTAGTGAGAAAACGGCTGGACTGGTTATCCTGTGGTCACAGGTTCAATGCCAATGTATTTTTTTCTTATTTTATGAATAAAGAGGCTACTAATCAGTTTTAATGTATATCATGTCTTTTTTAATATTGTTTTAATTAGGAGGAGACACAAAAAGACGTTTTAGGAATCAGTGTGCATGTATGAAGAGAATGATGAATATAGAAGAAGCACGGGAGGCGTGTCAGAACTGGGATATCTGGCGCTCTACACTCTCTGCCTACCCCGTAAGGAACTTGGCGTGAAGATACATACACATACACACAAAAACGACCATTCATACAATAATATCTGGGGTAAATAAAACCTTCATGACACATCATCATGGATCAGATAAAATAAATGACACATATTTTGTAAATTAATTTAATTATTTTTTTTTTAATAGAAAGTTTATGTGGTACCTTATGTGTTATGTATGATATAGTTAAATGAGTATCTTATATCATCATTAATTGATCTTGTAATATGTAACTGAACTACATACTTCAATCATAACATTTTATAAAAATCCATTACTTCTTGTTTTATACTGATTTTAATCTGAAGTACAATTTCTCATTATAACAAAGATTATATTTTATTTTAATCTTTAGTTGTTTATGATTTTTCAAGGTTGTGTGATATTGAAGATACGTAATGTAATAATTTTGAAATTGTATAAAGTGTAATTATTATTAAAATACCCACTACGGGTGCATTATCTGTCAACAAAAACATTTTAATATATTGAGAAAAACAAATGGTTTTATTTCCTATTTGAAACATTTTTTTAATAAAAGTTTTATTTAAAACGCGTTATTTCTTATTGTGAACCTTCCTAAATCGATCACAGCGCCATCTATTGTTCAGTAGGCGATTTATCCGTTAAAACCGGTAAAATGTGCTCTCCGTGGACAACCCTAGCTATCGGTTTCCATATATTCAACAGAGAAATTCGCAAATAAAACGGTTCTCGAAGTTCTTTTCGCTAACTATATGCACGTCTGAAAACCCGCTCATAATTGTGGGATACATGCAATGGCAATTTTTCATCATAAGAGCTCTTAATAAACCGATTTTTTATGATGCTTGACGATTTTTCGATTCACCATTCAATGCAGTATTCCAGCACTATCGAATGCCGTGTTATGCCTATACCATAGATATTGCTCTATGTTACATTCCGCCATATTTGTTGTATGCGTATAGTAGGTAAACATAAAGAGAAAACGAGATAAAACAATTCAAGTAGGTATGGAGAAAACCAGATAGAAGTTTTTGGCCCGTATAAAAGTAATGCATCTGCAAGTGACGAAGCGAAAAGTCATGAATGGGATCCATAGTATATGCCTCTCCTTCTTTACATACCTAGATAAAGTTATAGGTGGCTTGTATGGAGATGGCCGTCTGTCTTGGTTATTGGTCTGTGGAATGCGCCTTCTCCATGTATATTAACTCTGTGGTTGTTATGGTTTTGTCTAAAATCATAACAACTTTTCCGTGTGTAGACTTATCTTATTCTGTAGATAAACTAAAGGCAGGCAAATCTGTAATATGAACGCACCGCCCACTTTCGAATCGTTTCTTTTGTACGACGGTGAGAAGAAGTAAGCTTGGTTACTATTAGCACAGTTTGGTATTGTAATAACTTTAGCACAACACTACTTAAGTTTGGTCTGATTTTTCAGGGTTCAGAAAGAAGAGGATACCAAAGTAACGAATGCAGCGATATTTACAGTTAATAGAGAAGATCATACACTCGGTAACATGATTCGACAGTAAGTTTACACAAACTTTTAAAAATAACCTCGTTATCAATGTTTACACCTGTCTTATATCTGGAGGAAATATTGTATATAATTATGCATACTCTACTTCTTTTTTTATGAGTCTTGCTTGACAGGCAGGAACTTACTGTTTCTCTACGAATGTACTTACCCTTAGCTATTTCTAAACTGATGATATCACTGTTATTCCTAAAATTTAATTTTTCCACCATCCAATTGAGACATTGCAGTAGACAGGTAGGCAACGAGCACATCTATCAGAGAAGGTAATCCTACAGCAACCATGAATGATGAATGGCAAATAATCTATGATGTAAATTGAAGATCATGCGAAAAGTAATATAAATATGTATATTATTATGTTTGTTTTCTTGCAGCCAGTTGCTAAAGGACCCCAAAGTGCTGTTTGCTGGTTACAAAGTGCCACATCCTCTTGAACATAAATTTGTATTACGCATCCAAACAACTTCTGATTACACTCCACAAGAAGCATTTATGAATGCTATCACCGATCTCACATCAGAACTTTCACTTTTTGAGGAAAGATTTAAGGTGGGTTTGAGCTAACATTGACTACAAGAAATTAAGGAAAAAATGGAAAGAAAAATTTGACTTCAGACAGGAATCTAACCTGTGACTTCAGGATAACCAGTCCTAAAGTCACAGGTTTACCACTAAACTACCAAGGTCCTTAACCCGATCATCTAATTTTTCTAATTTAGGGTCGGTGATTACTGCCTGAAGTCAATTTTTTCTTTCATTTCTATATTCACTCACATGTGTTATTGCGAAAATAAAAATATTAGAATTGTCTACAAGTACAATAACAAATGGTAAAACTTTCCAACAACTGATGTTGATTTCCGGGGGAAGGGGAGAGGGAGGCGAAGGTAACAAATAGGAGGGAAGGGAAAAAATACCACCCGTTGCTACCCCATAATTTAGAAGATATGCATGATTTAAGTTTGGGATAAAATAGTACTGTTTCTGTTAAAAATTCTCAATTTTGAAGTAAGAGGGGGGGCTAAAGGAGATGAGAGAAGATGGGAAGGAGGGTGAACTCTTCACTCCCTAACACCCATCTACCAAAGATGCAAGTTTTTAGAAAAAAATAGACTAAAATTTTATTTTTCAACCATGAGGCTAATGAAATAAAACACTTATTTTTAAATATCAGGTTTATAACATACGGTTTATATTGATCTGTTTTATACACATATTTTATTGCCTTAATTTACTCTAAATGATTAATAATAATCTTTTCCCTCCATGAATATTCTGGTATCCAATCAGTAAAATTATGTTTATTTTGTTTTTGTCTAAACTGCTTTTTCAACATTCTCCACTGCCGCTCAATATGCTGAGTGTGTCCCCCATCTAGTACCACAAATTTGTTTGTCGGGTCAATGGTTTACCTTTTGAGGAATATATCCATATTCAGATTATTCAGGCAATGAAGAATATGCTCTCCAATAATCTGTATGAATGATGGAGCCTAAAGTTCAGATGTTTCTTTATGAGTGGCACTAGTATGTTTGAAGACCTTTCATTATCTGGAAACACCTAGTCTCTTATATATATATTATATATATCTTCAATCATTCCTATAACCCAATGGCCTTCGATGTGTCACCCTCAGTTATATATTTTTTTTTTCCAAACTTGGACTCATCATGTGTCCAATTTTTACAGGTCCTCCTATCTTTCCTTCTGCTCTTTGATTGTATAATTCATCTATGCTGCCACAGTCAGTTTACAGTCTGCCTGCAGTAGAAGATATACCAGTCCAGAACTGTGCGATTCAAAACCACCAAACCATTATCATCCACTAACTCCTTCTGTGTCTGGTGGTAGGATAATCTCTCACTGAATGCATACATTAATCAAAATATCAATGTCAAGGACAATTTTGCATAAGGGAACCAGGTTCCTTTGACTTGGGACACAGCCTTCAATCTACAATTGCTCTTCCAGCAACAAAATATACCAAGTTGGCCAACTTCAGGTGTGAAAAACATCAACTTATGGTGGTATTATGTGCACTCTTTATGGGTTGTAATTAAGCTTTGCTCTACCGCAAATGCAACATATTGTTGGTGAGTTCCCAGTCTAGAACAGATTTTCTGCAAATTCCACATTGATCTATAACAAAAGCAAAAAAAAAATGCTTGATTCAAAAAAATATATTTTGAAAAGGTCAATAGGTAAAAAACTAAACTAACTAAAAAAAAAAAAAAACTAAAAAACTAAGGGTGAAAAACTAACTCATTTGCGTAAAGATGTACTCGTTGGGAAAAGCGCCCACTTAGTCGGGGCATTGGTGCTACAAATTTCTCGTCCGAAGAACTCCTAGCATCATCCATAATAGCACTGACCATCCCGCCAGAGACAAACAGCCCGCTGGGACCAATAACCGGTTCCTCGAGAACCGACGGACACGCTACACCAGTGCCTACAAGCGGCTCTATTGAGTCCATAACTTGCACACTAGTCCTATACGCCACAGAAGAGGATGCCGTGACAAGCGGCTCACTTGAGTCCAACACTCGCACATAACTCAACTCTTCATCGGAACCATGGGAAGGGGACGGCACGGTAGTCACGCGTTGGAAATCTTACAGGAGTACGTGAAAACGATCTTAAATTGCATGCAAGATGCAAGGGAAACAAAGTCAAACGCTGGCTGACTGACAGGCCCTACAATCTTAGTACAAATTGACGCGTTTTTATCTAGATATCACCCAACTAATAAAAATGGTATGACAATTCTTGTCAGATCCAAACAAAAAGAAGCTTTTTAAATTTATTGTATTATAATATAGTAGTTTATAGTCTCGGTCCCAGGTAGCGTAGCAGGACATTATAATGCGATAAAATCAAAAAAGCATAAAATATCAAAGCGATAAGAACTCAAAGTGTTCTTCTAAATTTAGTAGCGTAAAAAAATTGCCATAAGATTCTTTAAACATCTGAATGGTAGTAAAATAAATGTATCTAAAAGGTTAGAAAATAATACTATAGCATTTTTTTAACAAATAAATGATTAATTTAACCATCACAAAATTATCAACTTACTATCCATAACACTGTTCATAGTTAATTAAATAAAAAAAACCTTCCGTTCTCTTGAATAATTTATTATTGTAGAAAATAGTACAATTTCATTTTATTACTCTGTTAACACTACTGAATTGATGAATAGGGATGCTGATTCTTTCTGAAAAAGATCGATTTTCGAATCTAAGTATAAAAGATTGATCCACAGATATATCGATATCATAAATATCTGTTTAAAAATTCGTTAAATTAATCGATGTTAAAACTTATAATTATTTATTTGCTAGAAATATGGGTACATTTTGATGTTATATACGTAATACATTAATTTCTTTCCTCATATTTCACCATACACTGGCTGGCATACAAATTACATTATAAATATGATATAATGTATAATAATAAATATTTTATAAAAAATGATGAGAAATGTATTAAAAAATATATCGATCTATTTTCGATTTGGATTTATTTTTACTACAATTCAAGCAAAACACAAAAAAACCTCAACGGTGTTCAATGCTGGCATAATGCTTCCTCTATCCGTTAAATCTTATTTTATGAGTCGTATCTCTTTTTACTGTAGTATACTTCCTATCACTTCCTCATCACTTCATCACTAACACTACATACTATAAAGTTCCCCTATTTTCTCTATCTGCATGTATGCGCTAATCTTGGAAAGCTGTGAACGGATTTAATTCCTGTTTAAAATGTTGGAAAGAGAGTTTTCTGAGGATCTTTTATATTTGTATTTTATTTATTTCGGCGTAATATTTTCCGAGATATCACGGTTTTTGACCAAGAAATCAGCGCGTCCTAACAATATAATAAACGTTACCCCGTGCGAAGCCGGAGCGAGTCACTAGCATGTAATGAAGCGAAAAGATCGATCTTCGATTTTATAGTATCGATTCGCTAGATCGATTTTTTTGGTCCAAAAAATCGATCTTCAAAGTAATCGATCACAGATCGCCATCCCTATACTGTTGTTCAATCACTACAATCTGTGCATCATTGTTTGCTGTTGTTTGGAATTTGGAATTTGGAAATGTCGGATTCACTTTGAAATAATGAGATAGGACTAATAGGATTGATTATGTGCATTTGCTGGCTGACCTACTTTCTAATTTAAGTGTTTTCAGTTCTGTTAGTTTTGTTTATTGTATAATCCGCGAAGTACGAGTTCCTCCGGCTTGGTCGAAATACTTCAACCAAACATTTGTGGTGTTTTACGAGAAAGGACTCATATTTGTGCGAGATAGGACCCTGCAGGACTCTTTATCGTCATGTCGAAAAATGTGTGCTGCGTTCCCGGATGTGCCGAAAGTGGAGGTTATGGAACATGAATTACTTATGAATATTGAAGTCCTGAAGCGCACATGGCCCCGCGGCTGGTGTCGGTCTGGTGTGGGAGAGGTCGGGTGTGTGATGGATATGTAAATGGATAAATGTTTAAAAATTAAAAAGTGAGGTTGTGAAGTTAAAAATTTGTTTTATTTTCTATAACAATCATAAAGTAACCGTGATGTATATCTTATTATGAAATTTGTTGAAGCAATCATTTCATCCTATTTGTTTTAAAAATATATGAAATCTAAGATTCATTGTTCATTCAACAAATTACATAATAAGAAAAATAGTGAAAATAAAAATGGTGGAATATCCTACAGTAGGTATTATAGTACATACGAATTATGCTTATGTATATCAATGGATGTTACTCTCAGCAGCGAGGCAGGTGGCGCTAATCTTATGACACAAAAAATAGCGGAGATTACTCTCTATTTCCAGTATAGATAATGTACTCTTTGCTGACTGACAACTGACAATTGACATTTGACATGACACAGCTCACACAGCTGTCACTGCATGTACACAAACAAGGCGTTCCGTTGCGTTCCGTTCTAGATAAAGTAAAAACGTATTTGTATATTTTTTGTGTAAAAAAGTTAAAATAGATTTATAATATGTATTACACGAGTTATTATTCACAAAAAAAATATAATAGAACAAAATTAATTAAAAAATATACGAATAATACGTAAATAAGAAACATGTTATGAAATAGTACTAAACGCCGTTGACGAGTAATGAAACGTTAAGGCCCTGTAACACGATGGGCGATTGCGATTCACGGCAGTGTTGCTAAACTATCGATAGTTGACCTCGAAAAATAGTCGATAGCGCGATAGTACTATCGAAAATATCCACATGTTGCAATACTATCGATAGTATCGATAGTCAAAAATAAGGAATACTATTGCCAAAGATCAATAGTATTGATAGTATCGATAGTATTGTTATAAACAATACTATCGATACTATTGATCTTTGGCAATAGTATTGCTTATCGATAGTATCGATAGTATAGCAGCATGGCGATATTTTCGATAGTACTATCGCGCTATCGACTATTTTTTCGAGGTTACGATAGTTCACAATACTATCGATAGACTATTACTATTGCAACAACACTAATTCGCGGTGGTCCACACCACATCCCTGTTGTTGGAAGGAAAGTTTAGCCAGCAACAATTGCTTCAATCTAATGTTTTCGGAATAAATGCAATAATACGCAGTAATCTCAGATTTCTGAATCTTCTATCTATAGTAATCATACAATTACTGATAGCTACCTAGGCAGTTAGCATAGTGAAACATGATTTAAGTATTAGAATTTCATTTTCACTGATAAATGTAGGTACTTACTTAGTTTTAATGTTCGAAAAGGTTTTTTTTTAATAAAATTATGTTATTTTCATTTCAGGAGGCAATCAAAGAGAAAAAGGATGGATTGGATTAGTGTCATGGATTTTATACATTAAATACTAACTCAATGGCTGTATAATAAATATTTAATTTCACTAAGATTTGCCATTTTACTAAACTAAGATTTGCTCTGTATCATGATTTCATTGCAAATGAATCAAAGGATGAGAAAGTTCAAAACACTAGTTTAGATTTTCTTGTGTTTAATATATGGTACCGCGTCATGAAATAAGTTCCTCTTCGGTCTTCGTCCTCATCACTCTCATGATTCTGTATAAATAGTGACTCGGAAATAATAAAATATCCAACAAGTCCTACATCAGCAGACTGATACAAACTTTTATTTAACAAATCTGTTACCTACGTATAAGTAACACTTTTCTTGTGAGCCTTTGGTCACATTTAAGTAGGAATTTTCTTTTTTTTTGTCATAGAGTGGCAAACAAGCGTACAGTTTACATTAATGATGAGTAATACTGTAGGCTATAAACATCTACATGAAATCAGAGAGCAGTGTTAATGCATATATAATGCGATGTTGATTACGATATTGTAATTGACTTTGACTTGAAGCAGAGAATATGTAAAGGTACGATACGATTCCACCAAAATACAGTGCAGCACATATAAGTAGTAAGGTAGTACAAGTATTTTTTTAGATTTTGGATAGGGGGCGAGTTCCTTAACAGTGTCTTGAGGCCTGTAGTTTTTAGGAAAATGTCTGAGGCTCCAATATTCACTCGCATACCAACAAATGTGATTTGTTGTGTAATTCGTGCGTTAAATTATCTGAGTCTGAAGTCTGAACTATCGAATTGTTATTAGATCAATGTACAGATAGAGAACTTATAAATGGTATTAAGTAATTTTTGTAAGATTTTATAAAACCAAATAGAATGTTTGTTCTCCCGAATAAAATAGTGTTATATCATAATCTTTCGGTTACGTGTGTATGTACTCTCAGTTATATCGTGGATATCTTAGACATACCATAGTGTCGGAGGGATAAATGAATACAAAAACAATAATTTCAAATAAATTTATTACGTTTACAAAAAACTAATATTTTGGTGTTCATTTTAGGGTATATAAGAGAATAGACCGATTATCATTGTTAAAACCATGATTGTGATGAATGTTGATTATTTGTGCTAACAATATTCTTCTCAATATGCATTATATCCAGATAATGCACATGAAAATAATACCTCCCCCAAATTGCTATTAAAATTATACATAAAAGATTCATGCTTATGTACAAACATTTTTCTATTAAAATACTAACTAACCAAACAAGATATACCATTTCCATGGTAAATAGTAAACAATAAATACTTAATAATAATACCCAAGAGAAACAAGTAACAATAACAACGGTAACATTAAAACTAAGGCTCAATAAATAGGTATTAAAATGTTTCTTCTTCATCACAGTTCTCTGTTGCGTGACCGAATACTGAAAATAAAACACATATAATTAGGAACGGAACATTATTCAGCGAAGCATTGGTGGTTTAATTTATGTTATGAAAGTGGCAAACAAAAATGCAGTTCACATTGATGTTAAGTGATGACTGCAGCCTATAGACACCCACACAAAGACCAGGGTTCAAAATGCAGATGCGTTACCACTCCTGAGGCCTAAGATGTTATGCCTCTGTGCCGGAAATTACAGGGCTGTAAATTACCACCTGACCGGAACACGATAGTGCTATAACACTACCATTTAACGGCAAGTATATTAGGTAATGCGGTGGTGCCTACGCCCACGAACGCCCTCACTGGAGCTCTACCACCAGGTGGTGTTAGACCACTGAGACAGTCAAACATCAGTTACCTATACTGTCAATATCATATCACCAGCCGAAAGACGTCCACAGCTGGACAAAACCTTCCCAAAAGACGTCCAATATTGTGCGTCATTAAGGGATATTTTATGATTTCAAGAAGAATTCAAAGCAGAAGAGACGTTTCATAACAATAAGTTATTAAGATGATACTCATGAAAGTGGCGCCAGAACTTTGACATAGAACAATACCTAGGTACAGGGCATGGAGCTTCGCGGCTACGGGCTACGAGCAACAGAGCTACACGCCGTCGATGAACAACTCTATCTAGGTAGGTATCGTCATCTTGAAAATTGTTCAATGTATCTTCACGCCAGGTCCCTAACGGGGTAGGCAGAGAGTGTAGAGCGCCAGACATCCCGGTTCAGACAAACCTCTCGTGCCTCGTCTACCTTCATCATTCTCTTCATACATGCACGCCGATTCCTAAGACTTTTGACCCCACCATCAGACAGAATTCGACCTATTTGGTCATGGTAGGTCAGCCTTGGTCTTCCTGGGCCTCTGCAACCATCCACATTCGCATTGTATATCTGTTTAGTCATTCGCTCATTCGACATTCTTTCTATATGCCCGAACCATCGGAGCATGCCTTTTTTCATTTTTACACCGATACTATCATTCACACAAAGTCTCTTTCTTACATCTTCATTACGAACGCGATCGGTGAGTGATACACCGCAGATCTTGCGCAAAGATCTCATCTCGACCGCGTTCAACTTACTGTTCAAAATGTAGGTATATTTGTATATACCTTTCAGTGACCCGAACCAGATCATGTAAGCTACGAATTATTCGTAGCTTACATGATCTGGTTCACATATACGAGTATGTACCAAATTTTACTACAAACTGTCACAAAATTACTGATCATCATGAGTTTTGAAGCTAAGGCCACTTCCTGTGAGGTAGGGGTAATAGGAGCACATCACAAAAAACCCGGTTCCTTACTCGCCCATCATACAAGCAAACATGCAGACACCCATGATTCGCCGGTAACGTTTCTGCCCATTGAACAGGTAGCGATCCTGTTGACCTATCCGTGCACGTTACCAAACACCGAGGTACTGGGAAATAGAAAATGGAAAAATCCCAATAGAACCAGAGAATGAGGATTTCACACTGTTAACTCTGAATATTCCCCGACTCTGGAATCGAACCCAGGACCCCACGATAGTAGTAATTACTTACCCCATATACTTACCAAGTACCGGATAAAACAGCTGACCACAAGCGCAGCTATCCCAACGACCCTGCCGTTTTTACGGCAAGCGGTAGAGACAAGCAGGGGATTTCGCACCGATCTTGGACCCCCGAACCAAGATAGCTTCGGATTTTTTACCTTCACAAATATCGCAGTACGGTCTGGGCGGAGGCGGCGTGCGTTTATTCGCCGGCGGCGGCGGGTCGACGGCGTCGGCGGCCTGCCGCGGGCACTCGTCCGTGTCGTGCGCGTCGAACACGTCGCAAATGTCGCAAAACAGCCGCGGCGCCACCGCGCGTACCTTACCGCCGTTACTGAAACACACACGTTGATGTTTTACTCTAACGACAGAGAATATGTAATAATAATACGTATAGAATGGACACTTCGACGTCCCGCCCAACCTCCTCCTCTCATAGGAGACGTGTGTATTCTCTCATAGAGCAACACCGGAGGGGAGCAACCATATGCAGGCTTTCCCCTCTGTCAAAGTACAAGTCCAAATGGGCCTATACCTGTCGCCTAGATGTTTAAATGTGTGCGTGAAATTGTTTCTGTATTTTGTTAAAGTCAAAGTGTGAGTTTCGTAGTAACAGACGATGTTTGTAGTGTGCGTGTGTGTCGCACGCATTTCCCCCCGCAAAAAATGACAGACTCAGCGCGTATTTTACGCGAAAAAGGTAGGCGGCGCAAAACTAAAATGTACGACCACACATTGTTTCTTGTGCCTCCTAAGAAGTGATGCCCTAATGGTCCAACTGTTGTACATTAAGTAGTGATTTTAGTGTTTTTTTGAATAGATCACCTATACGTACCTATTGTATGAGTAACAATGTTTTATTTTGGCGGTTCGTCACGCATAGAATCTGATTAGCATATTGGCGTCACGGATACTTACAAGATTGGAGGATCATTAGGACTCGAGCCGCCCTCGAGGGCTTGCACTCGGGCCATCAGCTGCTCGTTCTTACGCTGCATGTCGACAATCACAGAGTTTAGGAAACTCACTTGTCCCTCCATCATTTCTTTTTCCTCGGTACTGTAAAAAGTAAAAGCATTTAAATTATCTTTTACCAGTTTATGTCCGCATTACTTTGGGGGGTCAAAAGTCTTAGGAATCGGCGGGCATGTATGAAGGTAATGATGATTGTAAATGAGGCACGGGAGGGGTCGGGACCGGGATAGCGCTCCACACTCTGCCTACCCCGTTAGGGACCTGGCGTGAAGATACGAGTTACAAGTATCATTCAAATCCGTCCAGTAGTTTTTTCGAGTTTGAAAGAGTAACAAATCACCATTCATCCATCCATCCATACTCACAAACTTTCGCATTTATAATATTAGTAGGATTATTTAGTTAAAGGGCTTTTTATGATTAAAGATTTACGTGGATGCACATAATGCAAGTGGCTAAAAACGACACATCTTTTTTTTTTTTCAAATTATTACAATTATTTTATCATTCAGTACAATACGTTAATTTTGAATAAATTAAAGTACCCATTGACAAGCTGCGGCAATACCAATGTTTATTCGAGATTTGGATTTTTTTTAAGCTTGGAAGTTTTGCACGAATTGTTCATTTAACCGGTTTATACCTTTGCTGCTACTTTGGGGTGCAAGGAAGGAGTCCCTCCGAGTGACGAATATTGCAATAAGTACAATAAGTAAGTATGGGCAAGCGTCGGGTATACCCTGGACACCCCCCCCGCTCCAAGCTGGGTTCAAGGGAGTGGAGACCACAATGGCCCAAAACAGCTCAACTCAAAGCTATAACACCAGACGGGCTTTCTATTGACACGAGAAGAAGCTAATGGAAGCTAATTAAACTTACTTTTGCTGAGCATTATCTCCTTGACCCAATGTTCCAATGGCAGTATTGTCATTCTTATCCCGAATGTCCTGACCTCGCACAGCCATCTCTTTTTGCAACAACACTTTTTCTCTTTCTACTATTTCCACTCTAGCTTTATAATTCTGCAAAAAATATATTATTATGGCGCTTCAATTAATTTTAATTTATCTAATGTTTTAGAATACGAACCTTGAGTTCTTCTTGTAATTTAGTTATATGCTCTTCTTTCGTTTTCATATCCTTAATTTTGAGATCGATTTGTGTTTTTAAATTGTTTATCGTTTTTTCGCTATTAGCTAATGATTCCGCATTTGTTTTCCTCATAGCTTGTAATTCCAGAGTTAACTTTTCTAATCTGTCGTCTTTGTTGCTATCACTAGTTTGTTGAACAGTGACTAATTCCAGCTTTTGCATCAAATCCGATACTTTACTTTCCATTTCTGTAAGTTTGTTCTGAAGATGAGTTTGTTTTTCAATTTCTGCAGTAACCCTGTTCCTTGATTCCTGTAATTCTTTTTCGGATTCACTTAATTTAGATTTGAAATCATGTTTCATAGTCCGGGCTTCTTTCTTATATTCATCAAATCGGCTTTGAAGTTGTTTGTTGAGATCTTCGTAGTTCTGTTTCTGTCCTTCATTTATATCAGTAAATTTCTTTATGTCATTTTCAGACTTAACTAGTAAATTTTGTAGTTCAGTTATTTTATCTTTAGACTTCTGGAGCTCTACGAGTTGTTCTTCCTGTTCTTTGATTTTATTTTGCATGGTTTTTGTGGTGTTTTTAAGAGATTCTAATTCAATATTATACGTTTCTTGTAATTCTTTGTTTTCACTCTCCAATTTCTTTATAGCTTGCTGAGTTTCATTCGTTCCTAACTGCAATATTTCATTAACTTCAACGAGTTGTTTTTCTTTGGCTTCTAAATCATTGCTTTTACTTAAAATATCATTCCTAAGAACAGTTATTTCTTCTTCTAAAGATTTAGTTCTAGTTGAGTCGGTTTCGTTGGCAATTATTTGGGATTTTATCGTATTATCTTTTTCTTCTAACACTTTCTTTAGTTCGGTACTTAACTGAACGTTTTCTTTCAATTTATTTGTAGTACTGTCTAAATTTTCTTTCAGTGTATTTAACTCATTTAAACTTTCTGCGTGTTTAGATTCCAATAAAGTCTTTTGATTTACAAGGACAGACATTTCATTTTTCAGTGATTCTAACTGATGTAATTGCTCTTTCAAGATTGATTCTTCAGCAGTTGAGTTATTCAAAAGACTATCGTACTTTTGTTTCAAGCTAGAAGCTTCTACAATTGCATTATTTAGTTGTTCCTCTAAATTGGTTTTACATTCAGTCGTTTTATTTAACTCTTCGTGTATTTGTGCAATTTGTCGATCTTTTTCCTGCACAATTTCTTGGTTAGATTTGATATCTACGTCTAAAATTTCTAGTTTCAATGTCAAATCTTTAACATGTGTCTGTTTTTCATCTAACGCTTCTTTTAACTTAGTTTCTTCTATTTTATGGTTATTTATATCTTGTGTGATTGTAGTAAGCTGCACATGTAGTTCTGATAATTCTTTTTCATGTTGCGATCTTTGGTTATTCAGTTGTGATGTCATGTCATCTAATATTTTTTGTAATGAATATTCGTGCTGTCTGGCTTCCTCCAATTTGTTGTTCAAATCATTTTGAGCTTCAGTCAATTGATCAACTTTTTCCATTAATTTAACTTCTGATGTCTCACCTTCCGCTTTCAAAAGTGAAATTTCTTCTTTATATTTTTCAATATCAACCTCTATTTTTTTGCGTAATGACTCGTATTCAGTATTTAATTCTTGTTCCTTTATTTTAAGACCTTCAATTTCCGTTTTTAGGATTGAATTTTCATCTAATAACTTGTCATTTTGCATGGCAAATTCTTTCATACGGTTTGTCGTTTCCATTAATTGACTTTCAATTTCTTTGATTTTGTTTGACGCTACATTATACTTTTCATTATTTTCATCTGCCAACCTCACCAATTGTTCTCTTTCAGATGAGAAATCTTCTTGTATTTTAAATAACTTTTGCTTCAGTTCTTGCTCTATTCTTCCGTGGTTATTTGAGGATTCCCTATTCTTATCCTTTAATTCCTGTAACTCTTTTTCTGTTTCTTTTAAATGCTGCGACAGTTTCATGAACTCTTCATTCGAATCAGTTGCTTGACCCGTAAGATTGAGATACGCAGATTCTATTTTTTCCTTCGACTTTTGTAGCTCGTCGCATTTTTCTTGAGTACTTTCTAATTGGCGTTTAAATTCACCAAGCTCGAGTTCCATAGCTGATAATTTAGCTTTTAAGTCCATATTGGTTTGTGTTAGTTCATTTAGAGTTTGTCGGAGTTTTTCATTTTCTTCTCTTAAAGCTTTTAGTTCATCTACATTGATAATAAATTGATTATTCAAAGAATCAAGTTCAACCTTACTTTGGTCTAAGGCTTGCTTATGACCTGCAATTTCTTTCATAAGTTCCTCAATCTTTGTGTTTCTATCCTCTATTTCTTTTTTATGTTCTTCAGCGATTTTGCTATGTTTTATATTAAAATTGGCTGTTGTTTCTTCAAATTCATCTTTAAGTTTTATAATTTCCTTGTCTCTTTCGTGGATGGTTTGTTTATATTCATTAATAAGTTTTTCACTTGACGACGTTGATGAACTAGACTCGTTGAGCAATCTTTCATAATCTTTTGTTTTAGCATTAAGTGATTGTTGCAAATTTAAAATTTCTTGTTTATTCTTGTCTTCTTGCTGTGAAGCTTCGTTAAGGAAAGTCTCGTATTCATTAATTTTGTTTGTCAATTCTTCTTTGACGCGAGTAATTTCATCCTGTAGTGACTTGCATGTAGATTCTTGTTTCCTCTTGGTATCTTCTAGCTGCTCAATATCTAACACTTTGGCACTTAGTTCCATTTTTAATTTAGTTATTTCTTTATTTAAGTTTACTTCGTGTTCTTTACTAGCACCCATAACTGAAAAAGTTAATACATATATTAATTGCTAGCCAATAATGTCACAAAAAGAGAAACTGCAAATGTTCCTATATTTTATTACTGACCTTTATTTAATTCTAGAGTTTTATCATCAACAGCTGCCTGCAGTTGAGTGATTTTACTATTTAAGTCTATTATAATTTGGCTGTTTTCTTTGTTCAACCTTTCTACATTTTGCTTCTCTGTGTCAAGTTTTGATTCCGCTAGTTGTAATTTGGCCGTCAATACCGATAGCTGAGTCTCAAACTCTGTTTGCGCTATCGCCATTTTAGTTTTCGTTTCATGAAGTGCTTTTTCTAATTCGCCTTTCACTTTGTTTAATTCTTCGGACATACTCTTACCTAACGAATCTTTTTCATTTTCTTTCTCTTTAAGAAGAGCGTATGCTTCATCCAAAAGTTTTTGTAACTCTGAAGATAAAGCTGGAAATAGATAAAAGCTTGATTGTCTCGGGTATAATTCAAATATAAATAAACGTAAAATTGTACTTAAGTGTACTTGTAAAATATTTCTATCCAAAGGAATAAAGAACGTACTATGTGCAGCTGCCAATTCTTCCTTGTGTTGTTCCCCTAGAGCGTTCATTTCGGCGGTGCGTTGGTCTTCGAGCGCGCGGAGAGCCGCCGCTGTGGTGTCTGCTCGAGCCGTCTGCAGCGCTGCCTCAGCCTCCAGATCTCGGATTTGTTGCTCGCGTGCTGCTTTTTCTTGCTGCATATTAAGTTTCAAAATGTAGTTAAACAAAATGCGGCATTGCTCTGTTTTCTTTAATCACTTTCAAATTATCAGAATATGTGTATTTGAGTATTTTATCAAGAAATGTGTATCTGAGTTTCTTTTTCTTATACGAGCCATTCATTTAATAACATTTATTACGACTGAAACAATATAACCTGAAATTATCTAAATATGTTCAGGGTTAAGGCCTTTTCAACTTACCTCCATTGCTTCTTTGTATTTCTGAAACAACAAATAAAGTATATTAGACAAAAAAAAATCTAAAAAATCAGGCCTTTTTTTTAAATTGAATACTTAATAAACCACGAAAACAGACATTTGTTTAAATACTTACATTATAATCTTCTCTGTTGATATTCTCCTCTTCGTTTCTGAACATGAGATCTTCCACCTTTTGCTTTTCATCCTCCAACATTTTGTTGAGTTTGTCCAACTCTGTTTTGAGCTTCGCATTTTCGCTATTCGTCTGAAAACATAAATATCTGTAAACACATAATAGTCTTATAACTTTATAACTAATGCAATATAGCGTTCTCTAAATCATCGCTTTAATATACTTTCTAAGCCAAGCTCGTGAAAGTACTTCATTTATTTCAAGGTTTATTATTTTGGCCTCAATTCAATCATCAATAAGTTGAAAGGTAAGTACTTAGTTGATATAATATACAACGTGATAATTAAAATCGAGGAATTTTTCAGTTCAAGATGTGTGTAATGTTGCCCTTTATTTCTGTGACAGTGGCAACGCAACTGCGTTTTGACATTTGGTTATTGTGTATATAACCACAACTTATCATCCATGTGAACTGAATGCATTTTATCACCTTCACTAAATATTAAACATTTAATTAGTTTACGCTCACCGCCCCCACCACGTTTTTGTGTGGAAGCCCCCGTTTAAATATTAACTTTATTATTTTATTCTGGTTTTATAGCGGCAACAGACAAATATCTATTCTCGTTATCTGTGAAAAATTACAACTCTCTAGCTATCACGGTTCATGAGATACAGCCTGGTGACAGATGGAGTCTTAGTAATGGGGTCCAGTTCTTCCCCTTTGGGTACGGAACCCTAAACAAAGGAAGGTACCTGTGTGGCTTCCTTTTTAAATTGTGCAAGTGCGCTCTCAGCACGTTCAACCTGCAGCGACACCTTGGCCACTTCCGCTCTCTCCAGCTCCCTCTCGCGCATCAACCGCTCCAGGTGGTGCTGCTTCTCACGCAGTAGCTCCTGTTTCGTTGGCAAATTATAGTCAAATCTAGTTTGATATCCATACAGGGTGGACACGACAAAACGATAATAATAAACGGTGTTTTGTAGCCAAGTTATAAGATAATTCGTCTTATTTTATTTTTTTAAACGATTTTGATTTCTGTGCTCACCAGTTTTTTTTTATCGTCGTACTTGTTTGTCCACCTTGTACCGATACCTCTTTATTATATTAAACAAATATTAACGGGGTTTGTAATTTTAATTTGTCATATTATTAAAGTTAAAATACAAGGTGATTTTTATGTATCTACGTAGATAAAATCAGCTGGTCTAGACAAAATGTTCATCGCAGCGTGAAAACAGTTTAGCGCTGCTGATTTACACTTTTGAAAATTCAGGGTTAGACCCCTGAAATTGCTGAGCAAAAGTTGTATACAAATATGAGCAAAAAAACTCTTTAAAATTTATACCGTGTCGTAAAAGTCACCTTGTCATCTATGATCAGCGGAAAGTAAATGAGCTAAGCATAATAGATGTATTCTATAGTATAGAATGGACCTTGATACTAATAGGCTCAGCTAATCATGTTTCATGTCCATAATCATATTCCAAAAATAGACCAAGCCGATAACATTATATCCAAAGAATATTTGGACTAGACAGTTTGTACAGTGAGCAAAAGAATTAGCTAACAGTTATAAATGTCTAGGTACCTAAGTACTTATCATATCATAGTTCAATTCAATTTCTAATTACAACCTAGGTAAATAATTTGTATTCCAAAAGTCGGGCCCGAAATTTTGCCTACTGACACTGTTATCGATTTATTAAATTGACTCTACTTACAATACATTTTTAATTATAGAATTGTGTTATGATAGGTATCACACGTGTCCACATTGTGATTACATCAGCGCAACGATTGCATTTAAAAACAGTTACTATTTTAAGAACAATGTGTATGCCACATGTGGCGTTGCAATTAGTAACCTATAGAAAAACAATATAACTAGGTACCTTAATTACTAGACAATTACTTATGTGATGTATTGTGGTCATTATTTATAATAAAACAAGCCACATGCATATCGAATTGCTCATTATCCATATATTCTGCTTATTACAACGAATTATGATCCCTTTTTGATAAGTAGTCATCTTCTGTCTTTGTTTTAGATATCTTCTAAACAGGTGTTCTGATTCTAAAGAGGCTGTTGAAAAAATAAAGAAAATTATTAAGAGTCACGATGAGGTAGGTAAATGCGTGCATGTACTTACCTCTGCCTGTACATTACTAAACACCGAGTGTGGCACTAGCCTTAAATATTAAGGAAGGACATTCCTTATCTTAAGGAACATGTTTAATTAAGTACCTACCTAACTAATTACAATAAGTTTGGCGTTTACGCTGTCTTAGCGTTTCGTGAAGGTTAATTTATTGCAATCTCATGTTCTCATTTCGCTTATTAAAAGAAATATAGGTATTCGATCTTTATATAAAAAATAAGTGAAGGTAAAGAATAAGAATGAAGCACCTATCTCCTATCTACTATACCTAATTCGTTCTATCGGACTTTACAATCGGAAACAATAATGGGTAAATCTTAGTTCAGCCTTTAAAGACTGGAAAAACGTAGTCCATTTTAACATGAATTTATTTATTTACTATCAGTGCCAGTATAAACAAAGACACTTCGGAGCTCTCGTATTAAAAATGTAACTTGGTCACGACTACAGCCTATCTTTAAAAACCGGCCATAAATTCTTAACTAAAATAAAAATCACGTAGCGTCGGTTCATCAATTTTGAAGCTAAGGCAAATTTATCTATTATAAAGGCAATTATGCGGGTCCCCATGAAACAAAATTGCCAGTTTGCAACAGTGGGGAGAGGCTTCGCAGGAGGGTGAGAGGGGTCGCCCCTAATGCGTCCCCAAAGGACCGCGGTGTTGCGGCACTCTTTGTGTTTGAATTCTAGATAATTACACTAGGAATGCTTTTCATAAATATCTTTAGGCATATCTCGCTTCATTAATTTATCGAAAATTCTAGTTTTTATTTTAAACAAATGATCTTTATGATAATAATTATACTCAAATCTGCATTACGCACCTAATGAAAGAATTACGTATTACATATTAATGTAGTCTTAAATTTTATTTGTGAATGTACGAGTAGCACCTATTATAACGTAGGTAAGTATATAAAACATGATTCAACGCAACCTCAGAAAAACCTGATAACTTTATGTTCAAATATTCAAAAGCATTTACCGATAAATATTTAACTAAGCTACGCTTTACGACTGGACTTAAATGTTAGTCTTTAGAAAATAAAACCTAGGTAGTAGGAAGGTAAATACATAATTTTTATTGCGTAGGTGTAGCTATCGGCTTGTGATAATCGCAGACACAAAAGGACAGGTCGTGGACACAGTACAAATATGAACAGTATGGAAACTACGTACAAAACGTTCGAAATGGCACACTAACACAAACATGCGCATCGACGCTCGATGTAGCGAGTGACTCAGTACTGCAGCACCGCGAGAACCGCTTAGAGGCCTCGTCGATGCGCGTGTTTGTGCGAGTGTGACGTTTCAAGGTTTTGTACGTAGTTTCCACACTGTTCATATTTGCATTGTGTCGTGTAGTAGGACACAACAGTAGGTAATATAAACACATTAACACCTGCCCACGACAAACAGTCACTATTTCTCTGACTCTATCACGAATTCTATTACGTAATGGCTTTAATTAACGAGAACGTTTTGTGTTCACGAAAATTTAAATTACCTTTAAATGCATACACACCTACTTTTAATGAAATAATACAATTTACAGGTTGATTTGATCACAGACTCCGCTCACTTATAATTTTCCATTCGAAATATTTCAGGCGGTAGAGTCTAACAAAAAATGGCACTTTAAAGCTTAATTCACAAACGAATCTCTTAATTGCAATATAGTGTTTTTTAATTTACCTGCAATATTTTGAAAGACCTATCCAACGATACTCCACAATGCAGGGTAAGTACTGGAGAAGAGTAAAAAAACATCCGCACTTAACACCTAGGTACGAAGGATAACCTAAAAAAACCTTTTTATTCAGTGTTTATTTTACCACTTTTTTGGAATAACTAAAATGCATATTTGTGTCTAATTACAACTTTCTAGTAGAAAAAGTCTTTGAACTCAGCTGCGGACAGACATGGCGAACCTATAAGGGTTCCTTGTAGGCTACGGAACCCCTATAAGCTTTATTTAAAGCCAAAGTAGAGCGATGGTATTAGGACGAGTTCTCACTCACCAAATGTCTCCACCCCCGTATCCGGGATTCTATTGTCAAACTTTGTACGTATCAGATGTAGTAACTACCTACCTAGACTTATAATTAACACATTACGTGTAAAATAGTACCAACAAGATAGGCACGTAAGTAAGTACCTATAGCTTACATATTTTATGGTAGGTAGGTAGATGCTAATTAAATATCTACATAAAAAACTGATTTTTTTTTTAGACATTTCTGAGGAGTATTCTACTGTACTAGACTAGACATAGGACTGTGGTAAGGTAGCTACATGCATTAATTTCCATCTATTTACTGTAGGTACCATATAAATATATCTCTAGGTCTATATGGCAGATACATTAGGTAATGGAACGGTACCTGCAGGTCATAGCTCTACCAGTAAATAAAAAAATAGACCTAAGTGCGATAGTAGACATCCTGCTCCTAAGTTTGGAATTAGATAGATACGATTTCGCAACTTACATGGATAATTTTATTCTACTAGCTGCCCCAACGAACTCCGTATCACCTTAGAGATATAAAAAAAAGAATCGAAAAAAAAAATTGAGAAAATTACCCTTATCGCCAAATAACCAATAGGCACACAAATTTTCATGAGAATCGGTCAAGCCGTTTAGAGGAGTATGGTAACCTACATTGTGACACCAGTATTTTAGGTATCTAGAGAAGATTAGAGATTTTTAGAAGAAGATTTTTAGAGAATTACGGCTATTCCCTTGGGATAATAAGATGGAAACTATCGAGTATCTACTTTATTTTATAATCACGCATGTTTCTTCTACATAAAGTTGTTTATATGAGTACATTTTACTGGTTATCGAATTTCGAAAACTTTACGAACGAAGCCAAGGCTTTGGTTAGTGAAATAAACTACTGACTAATTTCGTTATCTACTAAGGTACCTACTTTATGTCACCTATGTACGTTTCCTTTGTAAGTTTTCGTGTCGACTGACCTTGGCGTGTTGTGGAATAGATTGTGTTTTGATTAAATGGTAGGCGTTTAATTTTGCCTAGATCGCTCATTTTTTGCGTTGTTATTGTCAATTAATTATCTATACTAATAATATAAAGCTGAAGAGTTTGTTTGTTTGCTTAAACGCGCTAATCTCAGGAACTACTGGTCGAAAATTCTTTCAGTTTTAGATAGCCCATTTATCGAGGAAGGGCTTTAGGCTATATAACATCACGCTAAGATGAAAAGGAGAGGGTAGATAACATTGCAACCGCGCGAAGCCGGGGCGGGCCGCTAGTGTTTTAATATGGGCTCACACACGAAGAAGAGGGAAGAATAGTTAAGTAAGTATAAAACAGAACATTACAATGCTTTTATCGCTATAGATCATCCACGTAGACATTCATATCCATGAAACCTCATCTAATAGTGTCCAACACATACATACATATTTCCATCAAAAAACGTGCATTATTTCTTTACAGCCTTTGATGCACCGTCACCCTTTTCATCCGATATTGCTACCAACCTCTTTAGCCCAGTCCATAAGCAATTTTCTGGAGCGCGCATTTAGGCACAGGGGAACCTATTCAATACTTTGACGTCATCGATGCAAAAACGTTCATTCACAAATTCTTCTAGCGGACTATTTTTTTTTTATAATTTATTGTAAGCGGATTCGAAGTCGTTATCAAATTATTTTTGCAACGATGACCTCATGAGGTAAATTAGTGTAGGTAAATGACGCATAATCCAATATGTTTTATGCAAAACGATATCCAAATCGTTTGTAATATAAATAGGATTTAGCGTCAGCTACAGGTCTAGCGTCTGGGCGGAATAATTTAAAAAAGCGATATGGTGTTTAACTCAGTAGATAAATTGAAAGATATAATTTGTGTTGTTAAATTTAAAAAAAACTGATTATCAGTTTGATTGAGGAAACAAAACCTATAGCATGAAATTCTTATCTTGAAATACGTAACATGCTTTATTCGGCATACTTTCTTTTAATAATGTTAACAGTCAAATGTGGAACCCATTAATTACTCGAGGAACGATCAGCCGACGCTAACCTGTAGCAAGTGCATCGCAACCAACGCATGCGGTCGCCCAAGCAATCATACAGCAATATTAGTGTAATAAAACAACAGATCAGTTAGTTCTAGGTAACACTTTATTAACACCTCCATCGGTACAAATAAGAACGCAAAGAGAGTAATAAGACACAACACGTACATTATCCTTTTATTAACTAGTCTCTTTTCAGTATTAAACATTCATACACACGATACTTTTAACAATTACAAACTATATTAAATCTATGTTACTCTACGAGTAGTGTATATTAGACATAATTTTAAGTAGTTTTCGTAAGAAATGTTACTGCCTGTTTTTATGAAATGCATGTTGTCTGTATGTTATAATTAAATATAACTAACTTATAAAAGTACCTAAGTAAAACTGCATTCTTGCATTCTATTTCGATTTTCGTAAACAATTTAGCTTCAATTACTATCGATGATAATCATTAACTTTTTTTTAACGAAAGAGTAAAATCTGACTTTAAATTTCATAAAGACATTTCTATTTTTTCCCGAAATGTACTACTAATGTACTAACAATAAATAAATAAAAAGTAAACATGTCGATATCCTTCAGCGGTTTATTCGAAGTAATATTCTTTTACTCCTTGTGCAGTATTAACATTCCTTTATAAAAACAACATGTCATCTCATACAAATAGCTACCTAACCTATCCTAAATACGAAGGAATGCTCATGTTTGGAGTGAGTACTTAATATTTATGAATATCATCATAACTTACAGGCACTGGTCAATTCATTAAAAGTAAATTAAATAAATAATCACAATACATTAAAATTGCACCGAAATAAATAAAAACATATCATTGGTAATATATTAGTTCTGTAAAAGGATACATACTTGTAAAACCAAACAATATCACAGTTTTGCCTCTGACAAAAGTTAAGCATGTACTTTGTTCATATTAATACTATAAGTTACTTTGTGGCCTATGGTCTATTTATGGAACATGATTAAAAGGCTGAATTTGTACTTTGTAGTGCACAGTTTTTACTTATATGTTTAAATCATCAAATAAAGATCTGTAAAGTTAGATTTTCAAAAACGTTAAATTTTTAGTTTGTAAACATACAATATACAACCATATCATAAATCAAACAAGACAAAGACAGAAAATGGCGTCCATAATATATGATTGTTTTCATACAATGTTTAGGTAGTTGTAAAAATGCGCAGCATCTGCTGCAATTTAAAATTTAAATGAAAGCCCCACATTGCAGTACGATAGTCCTTAATGTTAAATGTGCCAAGCCTCAAAAAGTAAAATCGGTGTACTGATAAACTCTCGAAACATCACGGACACGCGCAGCGTTTAGAGTTGCCAGCAAACTGATCTCTAAATTACACATAATATGTGCAACTAAATATTTGCCACAGTATAGCCACAACAGAAAAACTGAATTTGTTACCTCTAAGAATATAAGTCAATTTACTTAAACAAACTTTAATAGAATTTGATGTCTGAGTGAGTGAGAATCAGAACAATGAGGACCTTTTAAACTTTCAAATCATGAAATCATTACCTTTTTTCGTGACAAACTAGTTCACCAATTCTTTAAAAATAAGGTACGGTAGCTTAATAGCTCATTTACGTGTAAATGCGTTTTTTTTTATAACAATAGGCACCATACATTTAATATTATTATGTTTGTTCCACTGATAAACTGGCCAGCAGTTTGTGATCGATTATCAGTTTTTTTGGAGGCTGGAAGAGACGTCTTTGTCCGATATCTGAGATGACCGTCAGTTATACTCATATCCATTTTATTTTTGTTATTGTTTTACTACAATTTGTTGTGAAAATGGTGTACAATATAAAGTTTTGTTCTTGTTAACAGTTTCATAACATTACTTAATTACTTCCAAAATTCAATATTTTTCGGGTTCAAGGTAACATCTAGGTTGAGGCTTGATACAAAAAAAGGCACACTAAGGCAGATGTTTGGTCCAACAATGTAATACATTTGACGCGTGGCACATTGATACGGGCCGGTCTACCGCGCGGCAATGGTAGGGTACTGTACCTGAAGCGCGTTCTTAGCGGAGACCGGGGTTGAGGAGGCGCGGGGAGCTCCCACTCGCTGCCGTGCCGGTTAGTGACAGTCAGTGCGAACGCAAAAACATGGGAAAACAACACGCGTTACTACATCACCACCGCTGGGTGTACTACGTTGGGTGTTCGCTATTTGTTTTTCATTTCAGAGGGCGCTACTGGGTCTATTTTCGTAATTGAAAATAAAATTTGTTAGTTGCAGTTTGATCCACTATAATAAAACTCGTCTTATGTAATAATAATAATTTATCAAGACCCAATCGTATGCACTCTGGAATTTGATGGATAAAATACATTCTATAAAACACTGTGGTAAATAATGTTACCAAAATGTTACTACAACCGAAAAACAATCTATTGTTACAACATAACAAGGTACGGTACGGGATCTTAATAATATAAGCATGTACCTACGAGTTTTGAAGAATATAGATCATTAAAAAATTGTTTTATGAAATATATTTAATAACAGCAAACATCCAACGTAAGTCTAACATTAAGTACACCGCGCAGTGGATTAACTAAATGCAAAACAAAATAAAAATGTAATATGCAATGTTTGCATTCGACAGTTGACGATCAACGTCAGCTACCGAAAGCGTCAGCAAAAAAGCTTTTTACAAAATGTTATAATAATATCATGTAGAATAAGATGGAATGTTTGTCTATGGTGCGTGTTGGATTAAGTCTTTGAAATGAAGCAAATCACTAATTAGTTTGTGCTTTTGTGAATTGTATCGGAGATCAATGTTTTGTTTGTTATCACCCACAAATTTATAGATACATACGATTAAACGTAATAAAAATACTACAACGATGGCATTGGAATTGTATTTTTCAACTATCTAATTTTATTATAAATAAAATAGATTGTATTTTTTGGCATTTAATTATTGTCATTCAGTAATATGCCTCTGCTGGGATTTTTCTTTTATTTCATAACATTTTTGAAAAGAGGCACAAGGAAGGGTATCAAATACTCCCGATCGACGTCCTACGAACTCTCCTTTAGATCATGAACTTGAACTTCAAATGAGCAAAAAATTACTTAACTCCGACAGGAAAACTTCGTCACTTATCTAAGTTCATCTTGAAATCGTTCCTTGCGCGAAGTCGAATTTTCGATGTCTTGCACAGAGGACATTTTTTGCTGCGTAATAGATATCTTTAACAGGTTTGCCGATGATTTTATGTGGGTAAATTAGTGAGCACTCGAATTTAGTTCAACATACAAACATCATACATAATTATAATACATCCCTAAATGGGGGTTCTTAAAAATAATATCACAGTCCAAAATAATAATACAGTCTATGATATGACTATTGCAGTCTTTTGAAAGGTGTACCGCGAACTAAATATAAGCAATTTAAGCGAACCGAAGATCTGCGTCGCAGATGCGAATGGAATTAACAAAGACGAAAAAAACTACATTATTAATCTGCGACCCAAATCTAAGCAGTGATCAACTATCTACATAATGAATTTGTCTACGAACGCCTATCGCAGTTGATAGAGATTCGTAAACAACGAAACAAAACATGTTAAAAATTAACACAAAACAAGGGCCAAACCAAGGGGTGCCAGCTACAGACCAAAACAAAATAAATAATCGATGCTCATGCACACGAGAAGCGTTCTCTACATCCTTACCATTACTATTGCATGTACCCTCATTTCACCATCGTGTAATTTAGTGCTAGTCAATAAAATGCGGCTATCAAAGTTAGTCCGTGAATAAATTAATAAGTATCTGTGCGAAGATTCGGGACGGGATGCTCCGTTGCATTAAATGCCGTGTTCGGTATACCGACACATGGAACTATGCGAGAAGTAACATAGGTACATTCGATTAGATAATGCGACACTGCATTACAATTGATAAAAATATATAGGACGGCGTCGCGCGACTCTCGCGGCGTCAACGCTCAAATGTACACGACGTAGGGGTAGGTGAACTGAAAGGGCGACACGCAAGAGAAATGGTAGCTCTTCCCGAAGCCCGAAAAGTGAGTGCGCGGCGGTGGCAACTCCACGTATACGTCCGTAGCCGGGCCCCGGCTGGCCCTCGTCACCGCCCCCGGCCGGCCCCCCCACCGCACCACCGCGCCCGCGCTCTCCGACCGGCCGGTCGAGCTCCCCGACCCGCTCGACGATAGGCTGCGACGCGACCGAGGCGTCTCAAAGCTCAACACGCTCTCGGAGCAGCGCCACGACTTGGGCAGCGTCTCGCTAAACGACCTGGGCACTAGGGCGTCGCTCTTACGGAAGACGACGTCGTAGCAGAGGGTCGGCGCGGGCAGAGCGATGAGGGCGCAACGGTCGCGTTCGATGTGCTTGACGAGCAACGTCTTGTCGAGCAGGCTGGGGGCGCTGCGGTGCGGGCGGGGCTCGGCCGAGCGCGCGCGGGGCTAGCCTACCTGAGCGCCCAGCGACGTCACCCCCAGTCTCACCCCGCGCGAGGACGCGATCGAGGTGCCCAGCGAGGTGAGCGACTCGCGCGAGTTGGAGCGGCGCAGCGGCGTGGCGCGCCCGTTGCTGTGGATGGCGCAGGCGCCCGGCTTGCGGTTCGACGGCGACCGCGACACCTTAGACATCGGCGCGAACAGCCCGAAGCGTGGCGCGCACTCGAAGTACCTGAAAACGTGCCGTTCCATAATATAGGTAAAATTTGTCTAATACCTCTCAATTGTCCGCAATGGTTTTAAATTTATTTGTTAAAATATTTCGCTGGATATGCCATATCCGGCTAAATAGTAGATATACAAAGCTATCAGCTTTTGAAAAAATGCAATCAATTTAAACTTAACGTACTTATACAAAATCCACTTAAAACTAGTATGAACTAGGATTAATTGACACATAAAGTAAGTTTAGTCTGATCTTAGGTTACTGCAACCGTGTAACGGATTTTTAACTTGCATCCTGTAATTCTGCTGAAAGATAATAATTTTAATGGCAAAACGCTCCCGACGGCGATCGAGTTGAGTCGAGCTATACCTCTTCCCGTCGACGGAGCCATCATTTTTGCCGAGGGGATCGTCAAGTTCGACGCCGGCCCATGTTCCGGGCGCGAACTCGGTCACGCCGACGTATCGCAGCGTGCCGGCCTTGCTGCCGCGGCTGCTTGACACAATTACGCGATCGCCCAGGCGCAGTTCTCCATTGGTCGTCGTCGATATGGAAGCATCTGGAAAGGACAAAGTTATTGTACCATTCTGAAATGATTTCAGTAATTCCGACACAATCTGACCAACAAATCACCAGGATCCCTTGAAGCAAGTTGTCATGGTACAAAACATCAATATAGTAGTAAATGTCCTCATGGAGCCTATTTAGGTACATAGGGTGCTCCAAAAAGATAGCGTCACAACAAGCCCCGCAGCCTTCAATAGGCATTCTCTTACTCTTTTTGTAAATCAAATGCTTTGGTGGTAGGTCAATGTTTACGAACAACGGCTTGGACTCTTCTTAAACAGTAGAAATCGCAGCAATAACTCACTCATCTTACTGCTGACCATGCTGCGTATGCTGCCGTTGGGCGATAGCGTACGCCTGGGCCTGGCCGAGCCAGACGGAGGTCGTTCGAAGACGCTGCCGGCGTCTGACACTGGGGATGCATCGTGAGGGGCGTGGTTCACCAGTGGTATGCGTGTCAAACGGGTCAAACGGGAGAATACACCCCTTTTTTCTGGACACTGGAAGTAGCGAACTCCAGCTACTGATCCGTCGTTTTTGCCTGAAATATATTTGATTTGTCACAATGTGCAAAATGACGCATTTTTTTCTACTTTTGCAAACGCTTTTTTAAGGATTCTATTAGATAACAGTTGATGTTGATTAAGGAATTTGAGAAAAATTGAATAATATGAGAAGATTTAAGAATTTAACAAAGATTATCCCACAATAAACTGAACAAACTAGGTATATCCAAACTCACCAATGGGATCATCAAGCACGATGCCAGCCCATTCGCCAGGCGCAAACTGTGTTTCGCCAATATAAGCAATCTGCCCAGGTTTGGTGCCACCCACCCAAACACGTTCGCCGATTATAAAACTGTCTGTATCCTCCGTCAATACTACACTGTGATCTGAAAAACCATTGAGATGAACATGTCATCAAAGGCAAGATACAAAGGAAATTATTCACCTTAAAGAGAAAAGGTTAAGAGAAAGTGAGTCTCTTAACGAGGATTAATTTATAGGTGTTTGAATATGGATATCCTTGTCACATTCTCTATTCTCGAAGCACGTCGTAGGCTGTGCACACGAGTTGAATACGGCCGTATGCAAGTGCAATGGCATTCGAGGCGCTATTTGCATTCAAGTTTGCATATTGCTACGATGATTTGAAGTATGAACTTTCGCCTCGGTCATCTTACTCTGGGTGACAAACTGCATTTGACTTAACATAATAAAGACCTTGTGTCGCTTTCTATATTCTCTGAAAGGCAGTTGAGACGATATCGACAGTTTAAGACAACGTGCAAATCACCCTGTAGCGTAAAGCACATACAACAATACCAGTGGCACACACATCTAAAGCTCATGAATGAATCTACAGAGGAAGATGTTTGTGAAGGGAAATTCCAATGAATTAAAATAGTAAATAATGTATCCCATAGTCCACGACACACCCCATATCTAATATCTTTACTGAAATCAATGCTTGGAAATAAAATATTAATATTTCTACGTTCGTTAAGTTTATCATAACATCAAATATTATTTTAATAAGTGACGTGAGTATGTTTACGTATATATTTTTTACATCAGATGATTCGATGAACTTTGCCATTTAGAAATATTTTTGTTGAAGTTTAGCATCATCAAATTTGTATAAAGTGTAGGTAGGTAGGTACCTATAATATGGTCCGAATAGATTCGGATGATGAAAATTCGCAAAAACTGAGTAAAGACGAGTAGTGGTGTGCATCGTAGAACATACTACAGTAAAGAGTGGACTTACCTGATGACCGTCGCAGGCCGGCCTCGCTGAGGCGGCGCGGATGCTTTTCCCAAAGCGCGTCCATGGACGTGATGCTGAACGTGCTGCTGGCTGATACACAAGTGACACACACACACGTTAGCCACTAGCACACACATGCCGCCACAATACTACCACACCTACATTATCATACCTAATACTGTTTTTTTTTTTTAATATATCATTATTTGCGAATATTTTCTTTTCATCAATTATTATTGATGTGGGGACGTGAAAATCATCAATGTCTGTCTTGTGAGGACAATAGAGCTAATTGCGAACGCAATCACCGATGATTGGTGACTTCCTGAGCGTAGGCGTGCTATATTTTAACAACCAATTAACATGTTTACACATTTATATTTCAACTGTGTCGATAGTAGCGAAATTCAAAGCTAGTTAGTTTTTAAGACAATGTTTTCTTCTTAAATATAACAATCACCAACCCGTTCAAGTGTTTCATTCGATCAGCGATTATTATAATAATAATACGTTAAAGTATCATGCAATTTATGAATTCATTATGTCCATCAGGAATGGCTTTCTTTTTGTTAATATATTATAATAAATTACTTTGTAAAATCATATGCGTACCTAAGTAGTGGGTAGTTGTTTAAAAGCACCTTCACCCTTTGGGAACTGATGGTTAAAACACGTAGCATTCCATCACCGCTAGACATATCCTGTCATCCATTAGCATGATGTGGCATGCGCATAAATGCTTATGATAATCGGTTTCGATAAATGTCAATGCATACAACCATATCGTGAGTAAAAAGTGTAATGTAAGAAGAATTAGTATGACAAACTTACTGGACGCCTTGCGGTAGGATCGCGGTCGGTTCGGCAAACTGCTGCTCACCTCGTCTTCCTCGGCTTCTATTAAGTCTGCTCCGCGCGGTGCAAAAGCGTGATAAAGGTAAAAGTGAAAGAGTAATAACAAAACACTATACACAGAGAAGGAAGTGATTTAAGATGGTATTTCTGATAAGTGCGCTTGGAGAAATAAAAACATAAGCACATTCATGCTTTCTGTGATATCATGCGATCGCAATTAAGTAACGTTTTCGTTTAAAATTAAGATGCCAACGAGAATGAAGTATGAAACTCACCTGACAAATGTTTTCTTGACAAGTCGTCGCTTAACTTTCTCAGCGTGTCCGAGGAGCTGCCGTCTATGACAACAAAAATGAATACACGTAAAGCAAAAAAGTAAAAACTTAAAAACATGCTGTGAAAAAACGAGTCAAAATTAAGTAAACAAGAATTTAAGACAGCGGATTAAATAGAATACAAATTAAGCGAGATGTTTCATGATACCGATGCTTAGAATGTATTTTGCGATTGAGATTTTTGATATACGATAATAGTCATAAGCGTATGGTCATCCACTAACTAAACAGGGATACAACTAAAATTTTGAACTTTTTGTAGATAATTGATAGATTTAGTTGGCATCATTATGTCAATGTAGACAGATAAAAAATGGAGACTTAGAAATCAATATTACCTACCTAATATAGGTTGCAATAATATGCACTTCAGACACGGGGTTTACTAAGCAATTAGGTAGAGCCACAAGGCCTGGCGGCGGGTTCTAGCGCATGTCCGGCACTGATCGTCCGAACTATGATTAATCATGCGACAACTGCGCAACGGGCTGACCTTGTGGACATGCGTGGGCCCACCAATCATAAGACTACGTGATCATGATGCTCATCTCGATCGCTAACACGCCTACAAACACAGACTTAGATCACGCGGAAGAAAAGTTCACTAGTTTTACTTGAGATTTCTCTTCATTACATATTATGTAAATCGCCGCAAATAATATGCCGCGATTAACATTGATCGTGCTCTTTTGCATTACATACCGATTAGTCGTGTTGAATTTCAATTTTTAGTATCAAGTAGATACACATTCTTGTAAGCACACGAATAGAATTATGATATCATATTTAGGTTCTTGCTGAACGTAACCTTTTACCTAAATCGATTTACTTAACTGAAGAAAAGATATATGCGTATACGATATGGCGTCGTCTAGTAAATTATTGAAAGTTAACGTATCCAATCGGCGTAGGAAATACCATGCATTTTGCAGTTGCAAGTGTTCCCAGGATTGTTAAATATTAATAAAACCGGCATTACAACGTGATCGATTTGATGAAACAATACCTATAGCTAATACCGACATATTTTTCAACGAAACGCAAATTTATAATAGCAGCAAATTTGTCATATACAATCGAGTTAAGTAATTTACAACAGAAAACAGCATTTATGCTTGTCTGTTATTTAAACGACGACATTATTATTGTCATGCTAAGAAGTTATTCGTCATAGTCATGGAATCCATAATTTGTCAACTGAACAGTTAACAAAAACTTGTGTTGTATAATTATAAATGACAACATGGAAGTTCATGGCAGACGAACAGCGTTTTTGTGGCAAAACAATTTGCTCAAATCGTGAAGATTAGTTATTAGATAGAATTGTTTCAAAAACATCACATAATCAGAGGCTCCGGTGATATGACATCGTGTAACGCAATGTCAGCGTGGGTAACACCCATGTTCTCGATTCGTCACAGCATGGTGGAGGCGACTAATTTAAACAATGAATTCCGCACCAAGAAATTCCTTAAAATTCGTCTGATTGCCTGCGAACTACCCTTCTGTAATTATATAAATTACTTTGATTCGTCTTAATGTACAGTGTATCGACATTGGAGACGAGTTTCATATGTCAAAGTAATAAAAAATCAACGCAGCATAATCATCAGCGCATAACTCCGAATTAAGTTTATTTCCATTATCGTGATTGGCAACTTCGTGATTTGCGAAGATGATGTAATTGTTATAAGAGCACGGCCATTATTTATCCGTTTCATTAACAAGAGCGCTTGACGACGAACCGTGTCCGAAACGATTCAAAGATGACATTGCTTTATGTGGTCAAGTTCATGTAGATATGGATGTTGTACAATGCCTTTGCAAACATATCTGTTTTGGAAGCTTGCAAATAATTGAGCAGATTTTTTTGGCTAATTTATCCACAGAATATCTATTTACTTTATCTACGGCATTCGTGAAATTGAAATATAATTTTAAACTTAATAGTTATACAACAGGTTAAAGCAAAAGTAATTAATCTCAATAGAATTGATGATGACCAAATTATTGACATCCCCTACAAACTCTACATCTCTACATCATCTACAAGTGGCACAGTATTTTATTTCTTTATGAAATTATGATAGTTATCATGCATACAGTTCACATAGATGGTAAATGAATAACTACAGCCTATAGACATCTATACATAAACCAGAAGTCAAAAAGTAAACGCATTGCCACCTATAATGCTTAAGTTGTTTTGCCTCAGTGATAGTTAATAAATATGGGCCCTACAATACCATCTAGCCTGAACACGATAGGACTGGACTAGAGAGAATGGTGATGCTCAACCATTTGGCGGCAGTTAGGATAGATAATGTGGTGGTGCCTATGCTCTCGAGTTCAGGCTCTGTAACTACAACAAGTAAAACATACTGTTACCTAAAATAATTGTAAAATTAAGTGTCATATGAAGTCATATCCCACTTTCGCCGTGGATAGACTAATTCCTCAATTAGGGACAATTACGCGCTTCGTTCTCGTCAGCATGTGGGATTCTCGACAATTGATGCAATGGGCATGTTGCAAGGCACATGCAATTCTCAATGGCAATTACACACTTTAGTGAATTTAACTTCGTTGATAGATTTTACAGCTATTAATCGCAATGAGTGTACTGTAACACGCCATGAAGAGCGTCGATAAATCTCTTATGATTTACGCTTCGGATTTATGGCTGTGCGATTGACTTTTACACGGAAAGTTTTCTATTTTTAGGGTTCCATACCCCAATAGGACAAAAACGGAAGGCTTATAGAATCATTCGTAAATCCTAAAAATAGAAAACTTTCCTTTGGAAAACTTTCGATATGTCTGTTGGCCTGTCCATCCGTCTGTCACAACCAAATTGCTTCAACGCTTTAAAACCAGTTTCGCCATGACAAATAAGACCTTATTAGGTATGAGGATCTCAAACATACCTATATTTAAAAAAGAATTGGGATTAGTTTTGAACTTATTTGAGAAAAAAAAATACAACTTCCTTTACCTCCAAACACCAAAACCTAGTGGACCTAATAGGTACTTCGAGAACAAAATATAGAAAATAGTTCCTTACTGAAATCTATGAAAGAAAATTATAGATTGCAGAAAAACCTACAACAACTTCATGGTATTTTGATATTTAATAGGAAATTTTCAATAATACGGAACTCTGTGCACGCGAATCCAATGCAATGTAATAGCACTTGACCGGTTTTGTTCATATTAAAATTATATTTTGTAAAAGAAAATACAGAGCACGCACAAAATTTTAATAATTAGAAAGCAGTGCTGTATTTAGCTAAGTGGACATTGTTCTGAAGAGTCAAGACAATTCAAGAAGAGATAGCATGACACTTCCTGTACAGAGTAGAACACGACTCTACACTTGTGACTGTGAACGAGAATAATTAGGGTGACCGAGTTGGCGTCTGCCGTCCTGCCGCGGTCTTGTCTCAAAGATCAATACAAGAAATTAGAGAATGCTATCCCGTTAGAAATATTCAATCCCGTTATTTGCGGGAATGGACATTCTTTATTTCGCGAAAACCAGGTATTTGCTGGATACCGTGTGGTTCTAATTCAAAATTCGCAAAAAAATGATAATGTTCAACCTCTGAAGTCAAGTAGGTACCATTAGAGGATTTTAATGGTCGAATACTCAAACGTCACTCAATTTTAAGCAACCCTAAAATGTGCGCTATCTCTATCGTTTGAACGTGTGTTGTAAAGACAGAAGACTTTTAAGTCCCACTTTGATTTAAGTGACGTTTGAGTATTTGGCCGTAAGTATGATACATTTTTAATAATGTTTTTGAAATAGTGATGAGGTCTTACTCAATAACATTTGACTTTATGGTGAGCTCGAGTTTGTTTATCGATTTTGTGGTTGATGATCATTATGTTCGTGAATTTGACTACTCTATGTAAGTTCAGTCTTATCTTTTTCGGTCTTTAACGGATCGTGTAAGTATGTTAAAAACACACGTACAAGTTAACACGTACAAGTTTTCTGGCTAATTGTTGGTTAAGGCCATACGCAATAAATTATATATATAATCTCCTTATCTATGGTTAAGGCCATGATTTTTGCTCTTCTTCATTCCGTTAATCCCGCGCGGGATCCCGTTCAATTTGCAACCGGGATTTGATGCGCACACAGTTTATGGGATCCCGGCGTTGCATTCTCTACAAGAAACCACAAGACAGCTTTAGGATTGTGACTCAGCGATCAACAGATACAATATATCAGGCATTATCATAACTGAAATATTTATTAAGAAACGCAACTAGTAGGGTAAGATAGGGTAATGGGAGTCACCTAAGCGCGACATGAAATAAAAACTTAATTTCAAACAAAATATTTATTGCAACCGACTACACGTCAGCTTTACTTAATTGACTATCAATTGAGATCAATTTTAATGAATTGGGCATGCAACTTTAGGAATTATAACAGTTTTACAAAAAAACCGTTTTGACTCCCATTGCACTGACGTGGGGGTAATGGTGATCACCTTATGGGCACAGAAAATTTAGCACATATGGCAAATATAACCTTAGAACAAGTTTCAACTAAGATAGTCCATGTTAGAAGGTAGCCCATATGAAGTACATCTTTAGTTAAATGCGTCGCCAGGGAATGACAATAGGATCAGCTAGATAGATAGAGCCTATAGATTAAAAACGACCCTATTTTTCAGCTTATTTGACTAATAACTGTCATAAATATTCCGAACTTTCCCTGCCTTAGTGCCAGGCCGCCTTTCCCTGGAATCTAGACGATCTAGGGTCTAGTACATCTGTCGACACTATGGTCCGTAGGAATGGCAATCATCTGACTCTCATTACCCACAAATATGATAATGAAAAAAAAAATCCTAGAAATTATTGAGAGACTCTAAAACTGCACATCAATGCTCGAAAAGTCTGATGATTGTGTGTTAGTCCGCATACGTGTAAAATTACTGACTGTTTATTGGAAGAATTCGACATTTATCGTTTGTTTCACCGACGAAAAATAAGATCAGCGGGGCGTAAAAACAAAATACTACAATATCTCAAATGCGCGTGCGCCTACAAACTTGAGTCATCTAACGTAATGGCGGGGACACAGGGCTGGGACGGGGAGGTAGTTTATGCATTGATTGCGTGTATAGTTTCGTGGATATGTAGGTGACTCTTATTACCCGCTGACTCCCATTACCCCATCTTCCCCTACCTGCAGACGATTGCGTACGAGTTTCTCGAGATCCAAATGACTCATGCACATACATATGTGACAATGCTGTTCTGACCATAATAATAAAGCATTGTAGCGTAAACACGCAAGTATTGTATATGTATTCTTCGGGAACAATAAATTTAAATCATTATTATTGAAAAGGATACGCAATAAATTAATTGAAAAAAAAAAACAAATTGTGAGCCCGTCTACGCTGTTGTAACAAATTATGTAATAATAATAATTCGTAACTACGTGATTTATTTAAGGTATTGTTTTCTATGATGCATAACTATTAGTAATACATCATCATGTCTCATACAATTATATGGCATAAGAATGTTAGTAATACATAAAAAAACACTAGTTATTTCATTAACACACATTATGTAACGTTATAGGGATTTTCCTTAACACTGTGACAGCTAATACATCAAGTATAGGATAATATTCGGAATTACTATGCCGAATCTCTCCACAACATGAAGGTTGAATTTATTAAGCCCAAACTCCTTAGCATTCCTAGCATGAGTCCGTTGGTTTTTATATTAGCTCTCAAAGTTATTATCTCGATGCCGTGCATTTATTTCAGGTATATTGCGGGCTGAGTAGAATAAGTTCCTATTGAAGTAAGTATGGACGTTGAGCTATAGTATTTAATGCTATGGTATATCCGCTTTAACTGAACTTTAAGCTGCAAAATACAGCGTTCAGATCTTGTTCCGGTCGGCTTGTAGTTTCTGGTATAGGGGAAAACATCTCAGGAATATGTATGACACACTATTAAATTTATGTTAATACATAAGAAAAAGAACAGCTCTACCTTTACCCCCTTTACCCCTAAGAAAAGTAGAATCTACAGGTAAGACACAACTGCAGAAATAAAATAAACCGCGATAGCCACCGATAACGACTGAATACCGATATCACTCAATTTGTATAGTACATAGGGCGGATAAAACATATATGGCAAACAACGATTAGTTAAGCAATACGTGAATAATTCAAATAATAGTTAGAGCTACCCTTTAGGGCTACGTAAGGAATGAAATTCGTTCGACAACCAGAACACGTATCGACCCCACTACGATAATGGATAGTAATGAGTCGCACCGACACTGCGCCCGGCATGCTAATTGTAAATCGTCACACCCGCTAAACGATGTTAATTAAACCAAAATAAGTGTAAAGAACACAGCTGGCGAGATCAAAATTATAAGGCGGATTTGTCATATCCGCCGCGGGTGCAATTCGCCGACATTGCCTTTACTCTGACCTTTTATTGCGATTCAGTTTCAAGTACTTCTGAATCGGTCGGTTTTTGCTTTGTTTGTTTTTCGGGAAACAGACCGATTGTGTTCACTTTTGGTTCGCAATTGAATAGAACTAGGTCAAACGGGCTCCACTTTAGTACTGTATGTAGGTACTACCGTCCCGAATTTCTCATACGAATTGCTGGAGTTCGCTTATATTTATTCAACACAAGTCGACATAATTTGAAGCGGTTAATTTAGAATGAAATTGGTTCTTCTATGTACTGCAAGAAATCTTAAATTTGGGAAAATTCTCAATAGCACCCGGACTTCGCAAAAGTGACTGATAAAATGCAAAACCTAACTAGCGATGATATAAATACGTATTCATGAACGTACGGTTCTGCTCACTCCGTCAATATATAATAGTACAGGGCAAGTTACCTACGTTTAAAATAACATGTTGGACTTGCTCTATTTTAATATTTAACCACGCTATTAATTCCTACCTCACAACGTGATCACACAGACGGTCTAATAGGTACCGGCCTCCGTAAATCCTGACATTTACAGATTTCTCGAAACAACAACACAAGATATAAATACCATCAAGCAATAAGAAAATTGGAGAGAAACTAAGGGAGCGCGCGAAATCGGAATAAATTGGAATACTCGGAGATTGCTCGTAGGTAATGAAATTCTTGGGTCGATTGCGAAGAGATCAAAATGTTTTCAGTCCATACGAAATTCGTCTTACACAATGGCCATAAAATCTATTTGTTTCGGCTATATAATTTAAGTATTATGTAACTATGAAATCGTAGTTTACGTTCGTGGTAAGAATTGAGTTAGCCAAAACTGCCACATCCATCGACTGGGATTACCACGGAATAGATAAATAAGGAAAGGCCTTTGCTTCAATTTAGTATTAGAACCAGTGTCGCCGCTTTTCTCCCACCGTGCAATTTCTTACACAAATGTAACACCATATCGACAATCACCCACACATTAATCCTCAGGCACCTATTCGTTTGTGTAAGTTTGCATATCTATTCCGTGGGGATTAAAGTATATCCGTATAGTTTGGATAAGTACAAAATTGCAGTAGTTAAGTCGTTCGCGCAGGAAGGTAGTCGACGTTCAGGCAAATAAATCCTATTTCCAGGACACTGTGACATTGGAGTCATTGAAGGTAAATGTAATAGCATTTTAGAATTGACTGGTCTCGAAGTGCTAAAAATGCGTTTGTTTCTCATGCCTCGCCAATATACTAATGTTTAGATTCGTATCATAAGCTAAGATAGATTCAATACTTCAACCTACTTCAAGCTTAATTTAGAATAAACGACAATATATTCATTTTATGCCAGTGACGTTTAACGGGTATTCAAACCACGTTGTCGCTTTGATGATGATGGATTGCGAACTTACGCACTTACGCATGCATATGGTACGGTTACGGTTTTAATGCCTATGGCCTGCTTCTTCCAGGCCAGAAGATATGATGTATATCTTGGCCAGTACGTAAATATGTAACAATGTATTAGCCTCTCGAGACAGCAACAAAACTAACAAAAAACTCTTCCTTAATGTACTGCCTACATCTGCCAAATACACATTTGAAGCTAGTGTTGTATTGTATATCAATTTGATATGGGGGATAACACATAATTATCTATTTTATCTAATGCTCAATCTATTATACGATTTCCATTATTTGACTATTTAGCGGATTTGTAAGTTACTCTAAAGATAGTGACTTGATAAAACTACAATCTATCTAAGTTGATTCATCGACAAAAATAACAATGGTTATGAATGTTTTGTTACAATTGTAACCCATAACTAATACAAAAATATAATCATGAATACATCTAAAGTTACAAAGTTATCTATGAGTCGTAAACTAGACGATTGGTGCTGTTTAGGTATTCATCGTTATTATTGTCAAAGAGAACGCTCGTCAAAGTTTTCCTATTTCAGACATGACGCAGTTATGGATGCCAAAGGGGATGACGTAGTTTTTTGTCGAAACTTCTACAGTAAATCTTTTGTTCGTGGTTTAAGCTGTCTTTGCATATGTACGTAAACAAGGTGATTCAACGTCTGTTGCTCCTTACATGACAATATCTCCGCGGGATGTGTATTGTGTATCTACTAACATAGAAAAAGAGCGGGTTTACAAGACAACTGTGTACATAAACTGGCTGCCATCATTATACTCTTTGTTTTTTCTCGACTTGCAACCACGTATTATCTTTCATGTTGAGATGAATAAAACTAGGTCGAATATCAATAAGCCATCGTCTTCAATTCAAAGTTCGAGTGGCATATTTGCATTTTCAGCAAATATTTCTATCATTGGGTTAGCCACTAATATAGCAGCTGGTTTAAGTAGTTCATTGGTCATTGGGTTAATGGTAAAAGTACAGTTAAAAATGCCGGCCGTTGGGACGTAGCCAGCCTGAATGACTTATGCTAAGCTGCTTGCAACAATTTTTTTTTCGGGCTTGTCTGCTGATATAAATAGTGAGAAAATGATTTTTATAATTTGTATTTGTAATGTTAATGCATACAGTGGATACTTATTTGTAAATTTCACAACAAACTTTCTCTATGTCTCTATCTCTCTATCTTGGCAAACAATCAGTTCACAATTATGGTAAGTGATGACTACACCCTATAGGCATTTACACAAAACCGATGGTTAAAATACAGATATCCGTTGCCATACCACCTCTGAGGCCTATAAAATAACATTATTTTAAAACAGGATAGGTATAATGCTAAGTTGTATATCTTCCCTACTGATCTTTGGCCAGTTCTACCAATAAAACGTAAACATAAGCACCTAGCGTTAGCGTTGGTAAGAGAGATAACATCAAGTAGAATTTAGCATTTGTTAGCCCAAAATATCACGTTAGTGTGAATTTAGTGGAGATGTCCAAACAGTAAGTTGCAACAGTTTACAAACATACCTACATTATACATCTTAACTAAGGATAATTCTTTAACTTAGGCATTATGCATGCAACGATAATTTCCATCGATATTAATGAAGACCATCTCAAGATCAGACAAATAATAAGATACACATCAAATGAATGTCGATCTAGAGATACAATCGTCGATACAAGAAAACGATATAATATTATTATGTAAGTTTTCTTGTTTCATGTAATAATATCAGTTAACTCAGCTATCACGAAAAATGACAGTTGATTTATTTTTGTTCTTGGACCTTATAGGGTCCATCTGCTGCTTCAGGGATTAATACACGGGCTCAATGTAGTTTACACGAATATGGTGATTTATATTGGCGATTGTAGCTATTTGAGGACATGGTCTGAAATGAACGTAAACTGAAAAGCTAAGATATTTACTGAAAATGTTGCTTATTATGCACAATCACAAAGCACTCATTTCATTTTTTACTGAGTAAGCTGTTAAAAAAGTACCGTCCAAGTTTAAGCATTCTCATCACATTATATACACACATACCTACTTCTATTTACAAGTTGACATTTAGGTAAGTAGAAAGATCGAGAAAATTAACTTCAAAATTATTGTGATGTTTTTTTTTATTTGCTTGTATGTCACGTATCGGCCGGAGTTCCCCAACAGAACCTTGAACTTGTAAATGCTCATAGCGACACTGACGTAAGTACAGTCAATAAAGCAATTCACACTATGCCTGAATGTAACCAGCCGCCTCCGCTCGCTAACATCGAAATCATTATATACATTCTAAGTTTGTGTTGTTCAATTATACACACATCATTTGGTGCTTATATCATTGTGTTCATGCGCATTACCTATCTCTTCACGTATTCGTTTGGCAGTGGATTTTTTAACTCTTGCAATTCTTCAATTAATAACTTCACCGGGCAATTGGCGAGCGCAAAGGAGCCGATTCTCGGCTTAGTGCGATGTGGGAGACATCAATTCTGGAAGCGTTTTTCATTATGATAATTACTTACTTTTTCTTAACAAGCTGTAGGTATGACACGAGTATATTTTTATGTGGTTATGATGGTGGAAAACAAGGATGCAGTTCACGTGGATGGTAAGTGCCGACTGAAGTCTATAGCCGTCTACACAAAAACACCTTAACACCCCTGAAGTCTAAGTTAGTGGGCAATCCCACCGGATCACATTACCATCCAACCGGAACACGATAGATGCTGAACACTTTTATTTGGTATCAGATAGATTAGGCCACGCGGTGGTACCTACGCTACGCCCCTAAGTTCGGACATTGGAACTTTACCACCAGTTAACTAATAAATAAAAGTTAAACGGTTCGAGGAATTACTAAACGTTATTATAAAACCATAAAAAATAATGGCTCCACGTCTGTGTATGTTTCACGGAGGTATTTAAAAAAAATAAAAGTCCAGCAATCACAATTAACGATAAGTTATTTCTAAACAAACATTCATGCATCACGTCCACGACCTTAAACTACTGCCAATCCAAAAGTTTGGCGCTTGGTAGGATATTAAATATTTGAAATGGCTAGCTAGGCTTACCGCCTCAAAACGATTAGTTTTCAGTAGGAATAATAAAATCGGTGTTTTAGCTATACAAATGTTTACTGTGGTCACAATATAAAAAATACATAGCTAACTAGCAATGACGTAAGATTTTAAAATTCCATGGGTCAATGGCCGAATAAAATCTTGAATAAGCAAAATATTTTGAATAAAGAAAATGAGAGAAGTGCCACAACATGGCTTTAACGTTTTATGGCTTTTGTCTAATATAAATATGTCACGAAGGCGGATTGTCGCTGTTATAAACAACCATTATTCGTGTTAAGGTGAACGTGTGTCTAAAACAGCTTGTTGTATCATATTTATATAGTTTACCGCCTCTGCACATCGGTTGACGTTGAGGAAGTTGTTATTGGCTTCCCTTTGCACTTTTCAAAGTTAAATAATTTGAGTAAAAATAAATTTAAATTGTTTCAAATTTCCTGTTGATGTGGATACAGCGCAGCCTAATCGCGTCACACAATTTTTTTCCGAGTTTATTTTCGAAAATGAACAAAGGGGCTATTGATTAAATTCACTATCAACCTCAAAAGATCATCCACATAATATAAGTACACAACGTCAGCTAAAAATGTAACTCTACCAAACTCGAGTAGAGCGGTACATACAGATTCTAAATAATATTAGGTTCGCTGATAAAAATGAACATACAGGATGTCTATATTTGAATACATTGTGTATGGAAAAAAACAGCATCAGCATCAATCTTTTTCACGTTGACAAAGTATAAAAACAACAATGGAATCGGGTCGATTTTATCAATTCAAAAATTCAATACAAATCGATTTAAATTTAGGCCATACATAATAATCTGTGATTCGCAAAACTATTCATTCGTATAATATTCACCTCTATCATACAGTGTTGCTTAATAACTTTTTTTAGGGTCAATGTGCCTCTTGTCATCTTAATTTGGTTATTTTCGCCTCGTTTTCGAACGGAAAAAACTGTTTATTCCACTTTCATATTCATCGTTGTCTTTATAAGGATAAAGATGCCTATGAAGTGGAACTACTTGACTTCATTAAATTAAGTATTATGGGAGACCGTTTATTTTAAAATACACTAAATCGGATTGAAATGTTAATCATATGATTCCCCAAAGAATTTTTGCTTTCTTTCTGCCTGCTGATTTAAAATCAAATCGTCTGCAACTCGCTTGTTTTTTACAGTTATTTACTTGTCGTACTCAATAAATCACTATCCCTAGATCTAGATAAAACGGTGCTTAGACGCCATAAATCAAATATCATAACAGTTATTAGGTAATCTGAAAGATATCTATCAGTTATTTCTCTAAAATACTACGGAAGCTACAACGATGACATGGTTTAGTGCATCCGATAATTTGTTGACGTTTTAGGCTTTTGAGACGTTCACACAAAACATTACCTATTTTGAAAACTTCAGATCAAGTTTAAGTGATGACCTTATACCTACATATTTTAGCTTTTCCAGATGATTCGCTAATTTACCTGATCTGATATAATCGCAAAGAGCGACAATCGGTAGGTATATTAGAATTGCAAACATAAATCGTAATTGTATTGATCTTGATAACTAAATTGTAAATTGTAATGCAATAATATTAGCAGCGACTGTTTGTTTAATGAACAAATTATATAGTTTACAGCATAATAGTTGTGTGGTCACTTGTTAAGTAATTACGTTTACCTCGTTATTATGTGCAACTGATGACAAAACACGGAAATAGATACGAGTACAAAGTAGTTGAGGACGGGCGGGTTAAAAGGAATATTCAATACTGTTAAGTCTAGACGGGACGGCGTCGGCCTCGCCTATAAATAATATAGGTCTATAAAAGACTTGTACTCCCCATCAAGTATAGACAAACCACTATTTGGCACTATTCCAAGTTCACAGCAATGGGAGAGACATAATAATGAATAAAGCTTAATCTGAATTAAAGTTGCCGTCAAGAATGAGCCAGTGGCTTTGGTACTTGTAATAGAGAATAAATATACGATATTACATGACTGTAACGACCATAACATAAAACTGCTCAACACAGAAAAACAGAAAATACAATGCACAATAGAATGATAAATAAGCAGTAGGTATAAGACCACAACACCGTCGACCATCCTTCAAATGATTTATTCGCAAATGGAATTGAAATATTATACGATGCAAATGTATATTTTTACAGTTAGATTGCTTTTTCAGCAGAGCAAAAAATTGATTTCAAGGAATCAACACCAACATTAAAATTCAATACTCCTCCCTAATACATGGGATTCAAAGTATCTAGTTATTCAGATTTGTCTCTCATATCTCGATGCGACCTGTGTCGCAAGAAAATGAATAACAATATTGAATATATAAATACAAAATGAACTATGACATAACTACATCACCAATTACAATAGAAATATTAATATAATGTTTGAAGAACTAATCCTTATCAGTTTATATACAATAACCAAAGATTGCAGGGAATTACGATTAAAATTAGTTTTCTAATCAAAGTGTCTTAATTGGCACAAACAAAAGATTTGTCGTCGTGTACTGCACGTTACAAAGCAAACATGTTATATGTAGTAGATGAGTAATTGTATCCTATCACTTGATAGTGTCAATATACATCGATAACAAGATAGATTATATACCTATAACCCTTACAAGTTAATAATCAACTACATAATACGAAGAGTATTTCATCGCTCCCACAATGAATAGACAGAATGACATCTACAGACATTTTTTTGTGGTTCTGAGGCGTATCAGCTACATATGTATTTATGTATTTTACTTTATTGATGTGTGGGCGTAAAAATGTTCGTGCTTATTCAGCTGCGAGCAATTAAAAAACATCTCAGTTTCGAGATAAAAATCGAATGTAAAATGAGCCAATGATTGACGATTGATCACTAAGACATATTTGGTCCGGTCCGATACGCTCGAGAAGAATCGCTGTATGAAATTGAAACCTCATCCCAAGGTGGCGGTGCCTAGATTGATTTATTATGGCGACAATAACAATACAGATTACAGTCTTAACGAGCTTTAATTTGAGCTGGTAAGATTACTAATTTAGCGGTGAGATGTGATATCTCTAGACAGTTACAGACCTATTTCGTTCCTGGGGGGTTTGTCGAAGATCTTGGAGAAACTCATGAATAACAGACTTGTAAAATATCTAGAATCACATAATCTGCTCTCCTCACGACAGTTTGGTTTTAGACAGGAGAAGTCCACCAGTGATGCAGTTTCTCTGTTAACATCTAAAGTAGCCTCAATTCTTGATAACAATAGATCTTGTTTGGCGGTGTTTCTCGATCTAGCTAAAGCCTTTGATACTGTATCCACCCGGGTCCTCCTAAACAAATTACATACCGCAGGAATAAGAGGACTGCCACTTAACTGGTTCAAAAGCTATCTGACGGACAGGAGACAGTGTGTTAAGGTTGGAGACTATCTTAGCGACGTAAAATCGGTTAACTTCGGTGTCCCTCAGGGAAGCATACTAGGGCCGACATTGTTCCTCCTTTATTTGAACAATATACACCAGCTTAACTTGAAGCATGCTGAGATTTTATGTTATGCGGATGACACGGCAATTGTGTTCGAGGGATCGAATTGGAACGATGTACTGTCATCCGCCGAGCAAGGAATGAGAGTGGTATCTCGATGGCTGCAGACTAACTTACTAACATTAAATGCTAAAAAAACGAAATTTGTTTGTTTCCACAAAACTAAGGCCTCTGCTCCCCCCACATCGGTTAAAGTATTAAAAATACACAAGTGTAATAGTGAAAGTGTGGTGTCCTGCGATTGTGAATCAATTGATAGAAATGTCACAATAAAGTATTTGGGGGTCATGATTGACCAAAACCTGAATTTCAGATCACACATCTCTTACATATCTAATAAAACACGTTCTACCATCAAAATCTTAAGACAACTGCGAAATTGTGCCCCAATTGCTATTCTTAAAAACGTATATTACGCAATTTGTCAGTCGTTAATAACCTATTGCTTAGAGTGTTGGGGTGGTGCCGCCAAAACGCATATGCTTGAAGTAGAAAGAGCTCAACGTTCTGTACTTAAGGTTATGTTAAAAAAGAACTATAGGTACCCAACTATGTTACTGTACAAAGATAGCGGAGTCCTTAATGTGCGCCAATTGTTTATTCTGAAGCTAACTTTGATAGTCCATAAAAATCTTGTTGTTTCCACAAAGTACAAGGAAATTATAACTAAACGAAATTACCGAACCGAACTACCTAGAATTAAAACTAAGTTTGCATCTCGTTATGGTCACTTTATTGGGAACCGAGTTTACAACATTGTGGCTAAAAATTGCAACTTAAGAGGGCTCCGTGCAAGTGAGGCAAAGTCAAAAATAAAGGGCTGGCTGACTACCCTCACATATGAAAAAACAGAAGAATTACTTCAGTAAATATATACACATACATAAATTATTCATATATATATATATGACATACATACATATTATATTTATTTATATACTGCTCCCCTTCTTTATATATATTATGCATACCTATATATATAAGATTCCTTACTGTACTAATTATGTTTAGATACTCGTATTATGTATTATTATTTCTGAGATTTAGTAAACTATGTCATAATATTACGTGTAGACAATTTTTGACATGGATAGAATATAATATGACAATCATTTAATCATTCAGTTTTCATTTTTTTGTTTTCAGTAAAAAAAAAATTCTTTGACTTGTTTTGTAGACATTGGTAGGATTATGGTCAACCGAACTCTTATGTATATTATAGAAATCGTATTTCTGGTACCTCACGATACAGATTAAATCTAGTGTGAGGGCCGTAAGCACATCTGTTCATGTAACATAAGTTTTTTGGTAAATAAATAATTTTCAATTTTCAATCTGTTTATACAGGATGGACCTGACAATACGATAATGACTGAGTCGATCATACAGCATTCAAAGTGCAAAATAATATCTCATATTTAAGTCACAAACCTTTTTTTATAATGACTTACACAACATCCTGTATCTGTTATGAAGTTGTCATCATTAAGTAGCACAAATAATAATAAGCAAAAGTGTTTCCTGCCTAAATCTAGAGATACTTATTCAGATTTGTTTCATGCTTAGGTAAATCAAGCACCAGATTTTGGCAGAATCACCCTTAACGTTGGTGGAAGCCATTCATTAAAAGAAGAAGAAATCTAGACATAGTTCTTCAGTTTTTTTTTATTAATAATTATTTCATAGTTTCATGATACTTCCGATTATCAGTAGGTATGTGCATTGTTTTCATTGATTGTAACAAAATTTTGTCCAACTTGTATTATAAGAGGTATCTGTAGTACCTGGTAGGTACCTACAATTGATGTGACACTGGCGGCGTGAGTGTCACTTCATCACGCAAGGCAGTCACGTAAAACCTCTGCAGGCTACACCTGTTCTACAGTTTATCCACGGCTGACCGACAACAATGCCAAGTCGTATAATTGTGCAATTTCGAGGCGAATAGCGCATCTCCGATAAGGATAAGCCGCAGGAAGTTTTGCAGATGAGACAGATTTTTACAGCTGGCACAATATTAGAATTGTTTAAAATATTCATTGCAGCTTTTTGATTGCTACTAGAGGTCGCTCCGAGACAGGGTAATTATTATTTATATAACGAAGGTCCCACCAGCATCCAGTTCACATTGATTTTAAATTATGACTGCACCCTATAGGTATCTACACAAAAGAGGACAAAATGCAGATGCGTTGCCACTCCTGATACCTTAGTTGTTATGTCTGTGTGATAGTTAATACGGACCCATACATTAACATCTAACCAGAACACGACAGTGCTGAACACTACCATTTAGCGGCAGATACATACGGTAATGAGGTGATGTCTATATCCTCGAGTCCCTGTCCCTGATACTCTACCGGTTGTTAATAAATGATATTTTATCGTTATTCATATTTGGAAGCTAAGGTATCACAACACTTTCTAACTACAATAAAAGCTTCATTTCAAAGGCTATTCAGCCCAGGCGTCCTTTAAACTTGACCTTCGTTGGGTGCTTTGGTATAGTAAACTGATTTCAATCTAAGTTCAATGTTTCAACCCCTTCACTCCGCTTTGAAAACTGCCTACCTAATAGCTAGAGTGTAACCTCTATGATTTGTATTATGATTTTAAATGAGAGGTTCGAATAAAACGATTTCAGGAAATATGAAGCATGTAAAGTTGACGCCCTTACGTCAACAACAACAAATGCCTACGCAATATATTATTTATTCACCTTCGAATGTTCCCAACAAAGGATAGCGTGCCTTCAAATAATTTTGAAAGTTAACATGAAACATAGAAAAAAGTAAATTGGAACCATTTTACTACACGGCATATCTCTAACTATTTAAGCGATAATAATAATAACGAAAGTGATGGAATGAAGATATCTAAAACAACTGAGCCGTAACAACTATGTAGAGACGGAAATAGTTTTGAAACGAAATTTAATGGGTTATTCTTTATTTCATCATAACATATATACGTTCATCACGCAGCAATATTTCACGGTTTTATTATAGAATATTAAAAAGCTACAATTGCTACGGTGCAGTTTCCTTATATGCCTATTGCTATGATGAAATAATAATGTAGTGTGCACTTGCATGAAATAATTGTTATATCTTTGTGTTTTGTAATTCTGAAGCCTTTCAAAATTGATGATCAAATTGTAAAAGGTCTTGGTTAAAATAACAACCTATATAATAATAAACCTAGGGTTGTTGGATGGCGTGTAATCTTTATCAGATTATCTTTTTATACGTGACTTGAGCAAAAACATAACTTAATTATTGCGACTAATTAGCCAAGTGACTCTTCTTTTCTTGGGACTCACGAAGGTTATGATGCAGTTACGTTTACGGTTATATGGCATGTCATGACGGTGAACCAAACAAGGTTAAGTGTTGTGGCTAGTATTAGTAGAAACATTATGCCCGTACAGAATAATAAGTGTACTGGTACAGAGGTCACGGCAAACATCTACAATAATGGAGTCTTGGAAAACTGACAACGACCACCGTTACTACCTAAAGAAAGAGTCGAAGTGACTAATAGCTACATACTTATGCACGAAAACACAAAAATGCGTGTAACTGTAGAGGAAAGCAGCTCCGAATCATAGCTAAATAAAGCTTCACCGTAGATATAGTGAACGAAGTTTAATCTGTACTTAAGAACACAGAGACTTATTAAGAATTAATATGGGCCCGAAAGCTATTCTAGAGACTGTCGGAAAACGTAAAGTACTCTTACAAGGTAAAGTTTGAGGGTGGAGACGCCGTGGGGAGGTATGTTGGCGCACCTAGGTCGGGTAATACGCTATAAATATCTAAAATGTTACGCAATTACGACCTAGTATGTCGACTAATGAGGCACAAACAACTTGTGAGGCAATCCAACAGGAACCGAACTCTTAAAGGGTTTAATGCAACGGTTCAAGATTAACATTGAAAATTAATCATACTTTTTATGGCTTAGCCTAATTACCATCCTGGTTTGTTGTGTACCTAATGAAGTATAAAGATAAAGAAGTTGCATGTTTTATAGGGTTTGGTCAAGACGTGAGTAACATTTTCGTGAGTAAAATAGGTTGTAGATGATTGCATGCCTTAAATTCTTTTAAGTACTTTTTTCAATATATCGATTACAAAATACCTACAGTAAAACAATTTTAGACTCTGATTGCAGAGACCTATTACAGTAACAATGGAAATTGTAGATATTCTATGCAAATGCTGCATAAGTATTTATTTCCAATGGTACCTACAAATCATGAGTTCATGCGAGAGTCACGATTTAGACTAAGAACACTATAATTCAAATGCGTATTGTAAATGCCGTGCTTATGTTTATGGCAGGTATCTTACTAGGCTGCCTCACGGCTAACTGTTAAACACATAAACTGAAGACTATGTTGCAAAAGAAAATAATTTTAATACCCAAACGATATTATTGATTCATATCTATTAATTATTTAACTGAAGAAATTATTCTAAAGATAACGTTTATTCTTGGAAATCGTATCATAGTAGGTATACTTCAGCATTATTGTTGTTATTCAGTTCACTTTTGTATTCGACTTTCGAAACAAACAGAAGATAATTCTCAGAATTTGTCTGCAAATGGAGAAGATTGATCAAAATATTTAAATTAGCACGTACGTCGGATATTTGCATGCATATTATTAGATGAGATCACATGTGATGGCAAAAATAAGTGCGATTCAACAAATACAATACAGAATACCACATAACTAGTCTTTCCTTTACCTATTATTACCGCGATAAGGTACTTCACGACTGTCGTTTTAAAACTTGAATACGTGTCGCATAATAATCATACTAAAGCAAAAACTGTTCTGAGCCATTTTATGTTTAAAACATGCAAGTTTTATGAGTGTATCACATAGGATACCTATCAGCAATTGTGTTAATGAAGTGCAAATTATCGTACTTAGTTTCAACTTGTGTAGGTTTGCGCTGTGATCCACAAGACAACGATATACCTACAATGCTCAGTTTTATAGAGTCGAAACTAGGTAACGTTAATGTTACATTTCCAAATACTTAGCGTTCGTTCGTTAGCATACCTATAATTTTACTTAATTATGCTAATTTTCGTTATAATTTGAACAGTAGATAAACCTGATGGAATGTACTGGAACCAATATTAGTTGTCAAACAAGAGACTGGCAAAACAAATATTAGGTTTATATTTTCGAGTAATATTTGCATCATAAAATTAATATAGGAAAGAAAATTTCAGCTTTTCACGTAGTAACTATACCTACACAATATGGACAATCAACGTGTAAACAAATAATATTAACACAATAAACACAATTCGTAAAAAGATATTGTTATCATTGTTATCTACTATCTAAAATGATTCAATTTCTTACAACTTATAACAAGAACAACAAAATGTAGCACAAATAAAAAATTAAACGTACAACAAAACTGATTTGTGAATTCTAATGTAGATCACAAAATGTAAAATAAAAAAACTAAATGTAAAATAAAAATTGATTACATATTTTTGACCAGAGTAATAATGCAAGATTTCGACTTACCGGAAAAGCTAATTTTCGTCTCGACCGGCATCTTGGCCCAGATGTTTTCTTTTCAGTTATGGACGTAAAGGTTTTAACTGTATGCTTTCCGTGTGTGTTTATTTGTGTAATTGACGGTGTTTTGTTTTAAAATGGTGTAGCAATCGTATTTGAAACGAGGTGTATGTGAGTGGTGTCGGTACGGGTTGTTCGCTCGATCGCTCAATGTGCACTGACGGCCGGAGCTTCCTACAGTTCTTACGCCCTCGCGGCTGCCTCTCGTTCCTGATACTATGTTTTTTTTTAAACAGACCCTTGCCACCCTCGTTCGGGGCGAATTTTGCAAGGTTTATTGCAAAATTGGAAGATAGGCATCCTTTGTCATTCAAAGTAAAAATTGTAACTGTTATTTAAAGTTCTAGCCTCAATAGATTGAATTAACTATAAGATAAGAATAAAAAGACTACTCTTATCTTGAATTAGAACGAAAATATGTCCAAATTAAACACAAACTGGATTATTTTATATCAATTGTATTATTGTGTGCAGTTGTCGCTAAATTTGATACAACGACACAAAGTAAATATAGCTTCTTTATTATAAACACGCGAAACTGTCGCTGTCTGTTTATTATTCAACCTGAAGTGTTCCACTAGAAGTTTTAATAAAGGTATTTCTTTGATTATTTTCTCTAAATAAAAACAGCGAGAAGATGAGAAATAGAATAAAAGAAATCCGACCGAAGCTAAATAGACAAATAAATATTATAGACGATAAAGCGAGTTAATTGAAACATGATTAAATCGAAGTTCGAGTTCAAACGTAATTGAAAACTTAATAAATACAGTTATATCATTCTTATCATACTATGTGTTATGAGCTAGGAGTTAATGATATTCAAAATTGTAAACAATATGGTGTTTCTAGGTAGGTACCTATATATCTAGAAAATAATGATGAATATATACATTTCATATAAGTTTTATTTTATTATTAAATGAAATAATGTCAATATCTAAGCCTCTTGAACTTTTTATGTGACAAAAGTGGCAAACTGTAGGTAGGTATATCCAGTCCACACTGATGTTACGTGAATTAAAAAATTAGGGGTCTCAACGAAGAAACGTAGCCAATTCTTACATAAGATTAATCACAGTATCACAGGCATTACGGATCCATATCTATATCTCTCGTCAGCACGGAGTCCAATTTGAACCTCGGACCTTTGTCAGGCTTGCGCGGGGACATGGGGGGGGGGGGGTGGCATACCTAATTAATTACGGATCGTCTATATTATTATTACCATCTAACCGGAACATGAAGAGTTCTGAACACTATCGTGCCTACGACAAGGACCTTCGTCAGTAGCACTCTCTCTACAACTACATAGGGTTGTAAGTTGTATAATTGTCAGTGTATAATTCTTCAATCAAGATTTACGCGCATTTAACGTCGATGCCTACCAAACAACCAACGTGCTTATTTATTTAAAGTTTGGAGTAAAACTATTGATAGTAAATAATTATGTAGAGCACAGAAGAAGGGAAAAAAGGCAGCTATATACCTGCTGTACCTAATTACTGTTAAAACAGGAATGTATATGGAAAAAATCCTTTTACAAAACATTATACCTTAATCCAGTAGGTATATATATAAATTAAATTTTATACCACAGTACGAATGAAATAATTTAAATGAGGATAAGGAAAATACATTTAAGGGAAAATATTATTACATGGGTCGTTTTTGAATGACATAGTAGAGTCGATAGGAATTCCACAATCGGATATCATTCACCTTGAATTAGACAAAAAAACGTTGATGAATAATAAGGAATATTAGGAACAAAAAATAACAGCGAGCATAATGAAGAATGGGATAAGCCAAGAAAGTTTTCAGTAGTAAGTAGGTTTGAGGATTGAAAAGTGGAAAGTAAAGAAAAAAAAGAATATTTTTTGTATTCTTTCACAAAGAATATGTAACCACTTAGTTGTAAAATAATGGGAACAGATTTGCAATAAACAAAAATGAACTATAAATGTGTGAAAACATAACAATATTATTTATATATTTTTTTAAAGGTAATATTTTTCAAATTGGCTTTTAGTGGGTGATATTATTTCTGACTCCTCAGAAGCGTAGTGGTAGCAGACCACTACTACTACGCTGGGTTCGATTCCCGGGTCGGGGACTATCAGAGATAACGGTTTAAAATCCTTTATCTATTGGGATTTTTCAATTTGCAGGACGTTTCCCAGTACCTCGGAGTTTGGTAATGTGCCCGGAGATGGCAACAGGCGAGTCGTAGGTGTTTGCATGTTTGCTTGAATGCATGCATTTACCTCTGCCTACCTCTTCGGGGATTACAGGCGTGAAGTTACGTTTTTATATTATTTCTCATAAATTATTGAAAAGTACACAGGATAGATATGGGATAGAAAATATAACGATTTCGCTAGTGCAGTAAGTCAACCAAAAAATGGCGTTCAACCCATTTCAATAGGCGACAGTAAATACGCGGGGTAGCAGCGTTCCGCAACAAGACTGCGATCGCAAATTCGTCTCTCAAGAGTGAGTCGATTATGGCATTTTCTCCCCTAATGCAGTAAGAGCAATACTCAGCATTGTTAGCACTTTTGGAGAAGTCTCTTTTCCTGCAGTGTACGTCATTCGGCTGAAGTGAAGATAATGTGATTGAAGGATAATTTGCGAGTTACATTAAAATACATAATTTAATAAAACATATGTTATTTATTGATCACGCGAGCATCTAATGTAGAGCACTAGAGCAATCTCAACAACTTGACTAATAAGTAAAAAAGTAAAAACTAGAACATAGCTAGTAGTATGCCTTAAGCATTCAAAGTATTGCGCACAATAATTTGTATTAATTATAGGCGCTTAAATATACATCGTCAGTTTTGCTCTTTTATGGTTGATGTCGAATGTTTAGTCGAAGCCTTCTGATTCGGGGGTATGCAATCAGCGAGACTATATTGTACTGAAGATTTTTCAATAATTGGGCGTTTGACCACTGGATCAACCGTAAGGCAAAAATATAAAAAAGTCGAGGTTCACGGCAAGTGCCTTAGGGGGTAGGCAGAGAGCGTGGCGCCAAAATATATCGCTCGATACACACTTGCCGTGTCACTTCTACATTCATCGTTCTCTTCATAGATGCATCAAGACTTGACCTAATCTTCACACAATGCTCCAACTATTTGGTATTAATTATTGGCGCTTAAATAGAATTTCACGGCTTTGGGATTTTATGGTTGATATCGACTGTTAAGTCTAAGCCATCTATTTATTACCTATCTATCAGCTATCAACGAGTTTACATTGTAGAGAAGGTTTTTCATTAATTGAGAATTTGACCATCGGATCGGTAAGGCGAAATTATGAAAATGAGTTGAGAATATGGTATCAATTATTATCATCACACCAAGTGCGAAGGCGTCGGGATGGCAGACCAGAACAGACCAGTCCCCACCACCAGTCATGTATATTTTCCGCTTAAGCGTAAGTATATAAAGGACGCTTTTATACGACTATGGTAAACATGAAACATTCAAGAGATTTTTACGGGCCCCAGATAAACAAAGACTTAACTTTACCATTAAACTAGATAACAAAGAGATAAGCGGCTCTGACTGAAGACACGTCAAACATATGATATATTTACAAACCTTTGTTATTTTTGAAAAGCAATAAAGGAACAATCGGCGGTGACCTATAAGCCTTAGAAGCGAATGTCTGGACCCACATAAATATTAATGATAAGATAACATACCGCGGGCAAGAGATAAAATGTGAATTCCACAAATAGATCGCATTTATATTCGCGTTTGAAAACGGGCCTTTCACTGCGAAGTGAAGCGTTGCTATCGGCCTTTGGGGATAATTAACCTTTATGCTGTAATTATCTAATGTAATGTTATAGAGATAATAATATGCTTGAATGTAGTCATATTTAAAATTTATATTTCCAGATTTCAAGTTTGCAATCTGCCAGTTGGGTAAAAATAAAGTATAATCAGTTATTATTGACTACCTACTACTTCATTATATGTGTGCATTTGAAAGTAAAATTATATGTATGCACATACAATTTTATCTTCAAATGTACACATATCGAGACGTAGTCTATGTTCTAGAGGAATTTGACAAACAAAATATTCGTGCACGATTCTACAATGCAAATGAAAACACGTATATTTGTAATCACACGTGGAATAAATTACACATCAATGGTAAGTGATTATTAGTTGTTATACAAAAAGTATTGAGACTATTGTATATTCACGTGGCCACTTTTAAGATTTTTAAAGAGTTGCGCGAACACATTCCAGAACATAATAACATTATGTACTTTATGTACTAAAATTGTTGTGTCGCATTACTGAATGTAACATGTTCGCGGTTGGTATCGTCAATATATGTAACAAGCGTGCAGTTCTCATAGAAGTTAAGTGATGACTGCAACCTATAGACATCTACACAAAAACCAGAAGCAGGCAAAATGCAAATTGCAGACGCGTTGCCACACTTGCCATCTCCGAGACCTTAGGTGTTGTCACTTCGGACCACGGACATCGGAAAAAACCGGTCAAGTGCAAGTCGGCTTTAGCACAGAGTTAGGTAATTAAGTAATTTTAAGTTACCTTAAATAAAATAATTATACTATAGACTTTTTACAGGTTTGTATAATAGATTAATAAAATAACTATTTTCCGGTTCTTTTTTCGAAATGATAGACCTAGAGGTGTTTCGTATATATACGTAACTTCCACGTACGTCGGACATCGGAAAAAACCGGTCAAGTGCAAGTCGGCTCCAGCACAGAGTTAGGTAATTGAGTAATTTTAAGTTACCTTAAATAAAATAATTATACTATAGACTTTTTACAAGTTTGTATAATAGATTAATAAAATAACAATTTTCCGGTTCTTTTTCGAAATTATAGACCTAGAGGTGTTACGGAGATATTTTCTGGTATAGCCAATTTTCGCCTCTTTTCATTGATAACTTCAATACTATAGTCGCCTAAAGCAGTAGCCTATCCTAAATATAAATGCAAATGAGAGGCTTATCATAAATTGAATAATTTTATTTGAATCTACGCAATTGAGGGTCAAATGATGGCCACGTCGGACACGATTTTTACAAACCAAAGAAAGCGAACGGAGGTTAGGTTCGAGAGAACAAGTGATTCATACCATCCATCTTTGTAAGATTGTATCTCCAGCTCATTTGTGGTTATTTTGGGCGCAAATTGATTGTTGCGTCTCAATTTATGCTGTCATGTTACTTTCTCTAGTACAATTATTGATCCAACAAAGCATAATTTACAAATGGAAAGTGGTGGCAAAAATAATAATGCTTCAGTGTGATCTAGAAAGTTTACGTAATAGTATTGTACATTATAAAGTTCAACGGAGCTTTCACCGTAATACTAAATAGTGACGTAAAGTTATTTGAGTAAATCTTTTTAAATAATTACGGCGGAAGTCTATGATGCTTTTTGCATAATACTGTATGCGGTATAAATGGAACGCGGCTAAAAATCAAGCAGGCTGAATTTTAATCAACTAAGCTTCAGCTCTAGTTTATAGTCAGGCGTCTGATTTTAATGACACACTTGTATTGTGGACTATGTAATAATTAGGTAAAAATAAACCTGTTTTAGTTTTAACATTACTTAATCTACTGTCCACTAAATGGTAGTGTTCAGCACTATCTACTGGTGGTAGAGCGCCAGTGACGGAGCTCGCGGGCATAGGCACCACCGCATTACCTAATATACTTTTGTGTTAGTGTCTATAGACTGCAGTCATCACTTAACATCAATGTGTTTGCCACTTCCATTACATAAAAAAAAACAATCTACTGGCCACTAAATGGTAGTGTTCAGCACTATCGTGTTCCTTCCTGTGTGGTACTGTACGGCTCTGTAACTTCCGGCCCAGAGGTATAACACCTAGGCCTCAGGAGAGGATACGCATCTACATTGAAATCTCTGGTTTCATGTAGCAGCAAGATCGACATATCAATTCTTAGTTCTTCAGCTACGTCGTAACTACTGATATGTCGATCTTGCTCCACTTTTTCAAAAATGGCATCCATTTTATCCGTAATAGGGCGACCAGAGCGAGGTGCATCTTTGACATCAAAATTTCAGGGTTGAAAACGCTTAAACCAAATTTGTGCTACTCTCACAGACACTGTACTAGGTCCATAAACATTGCACATTTTTTTCGCGGCTTGCGTTGCATTTTTACCTTTTTTGTAGTAAAATTTTAAAATGTATCGAATTTCTTCATTAGATTCACTCATCTTGACAGTACGAAAAACAAATGAAAATCACACATTTGCCTAATTTGAATTTGGAATTATGTTCTTTAAAATTTTAACTTTCAATGATATCAAAACCAGCCAGATACAAATAATACAGCCAAAGAGATAGTATTAAGAACTTACTATCCGTATAAACTGTATGCTTGTTTGGCATTTCATGACAAAAACATGGGTGAAACCGAAGTAGCAGCAAAGTCGTATTTACAACCACTACAGTCACAGTCCCTAATAAATGTCAAAGTGTGAACAGCCTTAAAAACCCTCCTATTTACAGAGCTATGATATATTTTATTTTGAACAAGGGAAAGCAAAGAAGTTATAAGCTAAGTCGTAACATGCAATCACTGCAGTCACTGCGCCTAAAACCTAATATGTATGTAATTTCTTTTCTTTTTTTTTTCAGAATAATGTTAAATTTGTTTTCGGAAAAATACTCAAACTTTTGAATGTTATAAAAAATATCCTCTTATTTTTGGATCGGGTATCGGCCTCATAGTTTCAGGTCTAGAGGCATGCAGAAGAGTAAGTATAAATACTAAGGCTAAGATTGATCCATCGGGGCAATTACCTCATATTCAAGTCACTAAAACAGCGAGTGGTATTATAGGTATGAGCAATATAATATATTGTTAGCTACCAGCCAATTTTACCATAAACAAGACAACCAAGTCCACATGTAAAGTGCTCAATTGACTACATTATCCTTGGTTCATGGTTGTCAAACAGTTTTGAAGTTTGATGGCAGTTTGTGTAAATTAATCTTTTGCTTTGTGCTTTGTATTGCAGTGATTTATAGATTTGAATATCATTGGTTGTTTCTGCCATCTCGGTTCTTATGGATTTGTGAAATATTGTTATAAATCCGGTTTGTTTAGTGGATAACTAAATTGAGGTTAATTTGTAATGGGTTTTGTTTATGTCCACTTCTGATCGCTATTAACAGAAGTGGGATCGGAACTTCTTTGCTCACAATTTATTTGTCTTGTTATCAACGCAAACAGCCAATGATTTCAAATCGTAATACGACGTACGTCCAGACTACGTTATGGAAACGTGGAGATGCCGCCGCGTCTTGTGAAAAGTGTGAGCGTGGTAATGGTTGTGAGTTGCGTCACATGATCCATAGGCATGGTTCACGATCGTATGTATGTACCTCAATTGCCTTGTGAAAAGAACGCTCGCGTTGTTGTACTGGATCTCGTCAACGTTCGCGTTGTGATAAAACTCACGTTCACGTGTTAATGTGGCTCGTGTGCGCTCAACTCGCGGTGATAATCGCTCGTATAGTGGCAACAATCATCCTTTGCGTTATTAGTAATGGTCAGGTTAGGCCGAGCCCGAAACAAATCGGTGTTCTAGCAAACGCACCTATCCCTGCTTTCTTCGGAAGGGTGCAACAGTTTTTAACCTTGCAGGATGCATTGAACGTTATTTTAAGGTTTGCGCAGGAAATAGTCATATGTATCTTGCGTCTAAGGTACTGGAAGGTCTTTTGAGGCAGTTAACTGGTAAACAAGTGGTGGCCTTCTAGAGGTGAGAAAGCTCAGGCCACAGCTTAGTATATGACACCATGGAAAGGCGAATGATGTCCTAGTGGTTGTGCTGCATCTTTTGAAATAATGTTGTTGCCGAACTTATCAATGTTGTCCTTTTTATGTTACAGTAGCTCGTCTGGTGTACCAGTGTGTTTGTACAGGCATTTGTCTTGCTGAATGGAACTGGTGGCAGCTCCGGTGCACTCCTGAGGCTGGCGTGCTGGAGTGGCTGGTGCAGGCCACGTCCGGTGCACTCCCGAGGCTGGCGTGCTCGACTGCATCAACTTTTATTTTGGAGGGATTAGTCCTGGAATCCATGTCACTTTTATTTTGGAAGGCTAAGTCCTGTAATACATGTTATTTTTATTTTAGAAGGCATTGTTCTGGAATCCACATCATTTTTATTTTGGAAGGATAAGTCCTGGAATCCACGTCATTTTTATTTTGAACGGATAAGTTCTAGAATCCATGCCATTTTTTATTTTGGAAATCTAAGTCCTGGATTCCATGTCATTTTATTTTGGAGGGCTAAGTCCTGTAATCTATGTTATTTTTATCTTGGAAGGCATTGTTCTGGAATCCATGTCATTTTTGTTTTTGAACGCATAGTACATAATTCATGTAATTTTTATTTTGGCAGGCACAATCCTGGAACACGTGTCCTACAGATACGTGGCAGGTGCAGTCCTGGAACATGTGTCCTACAGATACGTGGCAGGTGTCGTCTTGGAACACGTGTCCTACAGATACAGTTTAAAGGTACCGAAGATTACAATTATGGTTATCCTTAAGAAGCCGGAAGGACTTCCGAAGGAGGACTACTAGCAAACTCCCCCGCAAGCAGACTTCCCTGGTGCAGCCGAGGACGGCGCACGGTCAGGAGAGGCCGTGTTAGCTACCAGCCAATTTTACCATAAACAAGACAACCAAGTCCACATGTAAAGTGCTCAATTGACTACATTATCCTTGGTTCATGGTTGTCACACAGTTTTGAAGTTTGATGGCAGTTTGTGTATATTAATCTTTTGCTTTGTGCTTTGTATTGCAGTGATTTATAGATTTGAATATCATTGGTTGTTTGTGCCATCTCGGTTCTTATGGATTTGTGAAATATTGTTATAAATCCGGTTTGTTAAGTGGATAACTAAATTGAGGTTAATTTGTAATGGGTTTTGTTTATGTCCACTTCTGATCGCTAATAATATAATATATGATATACATAATGAACATCGCGACACAGTGCCGATAGACAAAAGTAGGTTAGTGACCGACCAAGTATTTAGTTAGAACTTTATAAGGCGCTATAATTGCTCGATAAAAGATCGTTATGACTTGGATAAAAAAATCGTTAGATATTACTCTAAGTATGTTTGATAAGCATAATTTTTAATACTTCTAAAAAGACCAACCCTTTGCTTTCTTCAAGGGCAGATCCTGTACACAAATACGGTGGTTATGGTTTTCGTAGGCGTTACGAACGCGATAGCGATAAACAGACTATTGCTTTCGCTGGCGGTAGGTATAAAATGAGCAATTTGTCACAAAATTAAACAAAAATAAGTCCACCACGTTAGACTGCCGAGCCGTTGGACTGATATCATGGATCCTAATTTAGTTTTTAGACAAATATATAATATACAATACGGCCTTGATCCTAATGAAGACATACAGATATTTTTTATAAGAGGTTACTTCCTTGCTGTCTTTGCAAGGCATCCCAAGACTTTTCCTTTTAGGATTACATCACACGTTTTTTTTCGACCCCCAAAATTTGGTTTCGTCCGTTAAGGGCTTCCTAGGGTCGTCAGATAGCAGATGTGCAGATGAAATGTATTTTCACAAGTGAGGATATACTATATAGGATATACAACTTATATTTCATGAGGACTGAATGACCGTTTAGTACTTTAATCACACAGAAAAGCTATTCTAATAAAAAAATAATGACCGTGTTTTTTCCGAAAATCATGAACAAAGCAGACTGTACCAACATCATGTTACCACCGAATTGTTAAATATATCTTAGATAGGTAATAGGAGCTGAAATTATCATGTGAATATTAGATGTTTTGAAAGCAAGAAGATTTTTGTCCGCACATGGTTGTGACTTTATCAATTTCAATCAATAATCTTTCCAGATCTACAAGAGTACGAAACCATATGTGTGCGACTCACACTTGACCTTTTCTGTAATGCACATTGTACGAAATTGTGCTTAATTCGTCACAGTATTCATTACAAGAACGTGAGAGTTCGCTGATCCGCCTTGAGATGTGTAGTCAGCGTTACCTTTGTTACTATTGTTACACCTTGGAGATTGCGAAACAAGCTTATTATAATATTCCAAATAAAAGCATGCAAATAAAGAACAATAATTTCGATGTGTTTGATTTTAATTCTTACTGACATATCCTGTTTTATTTAGGGCGTACTTAGGCACCACCGTGTTGCCTAATTAATCTACCGTATCCCCCTTATCCTATATAAGAGTAATATTTGGTTACATGAGCCGTAATTTCCGCCGACAGAAATTTCTGTCACAGAGAGATACCAAGAGTGGCAGGCAACACATCCAGGTTCATTGATACGTTCAGTTTTTACATGTGTATTTTGTTTATATGTCTTGTCTATCGTCTACAGCTACAGTATTCACAGTACCCACCAATGTAAAGTATATGCGTGTTTGGTAAGTAGGTAGTTACGTGACAAAAAGTATTAAAATCCACACCGCTCGTTGATAATTGATCATTATCTACCTACTGGTAAGTGAAACAATTATAGTTGATCAAGGTATCCCAAAGGGTTTCAACACATAAAACCTAGTTATTATTATTATATGTACGCGGCTGAGGCGGAATGCCCTATGGCGACAGATTGGTGCGGTCATTCTGTGGACTATAAATAACCTTGACAATGACTGACTGTAAACTGGTGACGAGGGCACGGTTTCTAAGACATTCGCTTTTGACTATCTGGTTACTTAATTTACTTTTAACTTACTTAGTACGTACTTGAAGGAACTAACTTAGTACGTAGTAGTCAAGTATCAGTTACAGACAAGTCAGGGGGCAAGTCATATTCGGCACAAGGATCAGAAAATTGTCTTTTCTCTAGCTCTATCTGACTCTACCAAGTTAAGTTACGCGTTACTATAATAGTATGTTTAAAGAATGCGATAGTTATAAGCAGAGGAAACAGTCAATTAAATGTACCTATAATTTACTTTTGTTTTACCACACACGAAGGAACAATATCTTGATAAAATCTAAAAACAAAGATAACGCGAACAGATGGCAAATTACGTAGTCAACTAATATATTCAATTTAATATTAGCATACAAATCCATGCCTAATACGCAAATTCATAACCACCACGAACGAACACGTAATAGTTACGAATATTATTATTACTCGGCCAACATGTTAATAATGATTATTACCGAATATTAATTAATAACTGATCAAGTAAGCCACCGGATCAGTGACCGATAGATTGGAATGCAAACAATCCTTGAAGCACGCCAAGTTTACGGCGGAAGGCACGTAGCGTTCGTAGTTCGTACCTACTCACTGGTTGAGTTTGAAATATAGGTTCTGAAATATAAAACTTGGCGTCCTTTAATACTGCACATTTTTTCCTTTTAAAAGAAAATAAAACACGAGGCCCATGCGTGTTAAGAAACGCAGAACCACATACTAAGGTAAGGTTAAATGACTATGTTATGTAACCAAAAAGGATTTGATTTTATGTTGAAACACTACAGAAGTTTTGAATATATTTTTAATACTGGGTTTGATTAATAAGACTTAGAATCCAATCACACATGTACATTAGACATAATACATGTACACAAATCTACATACGTCCAGATCGTGCCACGATGTAAAGGGAAATCGCAGAATTGGAAGGATATAGGTACCTACATGGTTTGCAACTTGCAAAGAAACCAAAAGAGAGAAACATAGCAAGATCCGGTTTCGAAAACAGAATGTAATAAAAAATATGAATTAGTACTTATTTTATTAATGACCTTACATTTTCGTACCTACTAAAATTTATTTGAGTTATAAGGCCCAGTACGGAAATTTTATGAGGAGTAAAATTCAGCGTAACACGAAAATTGAGGCGTTACGCGCGATTCCCCCGCGAACGCTGCGACCGAGCGGACGTGACTTACTCGGCCGCACACTAGATCTGCTTACGCACACCGAGTAAACTCCCGTCTTGCGTCGGCGTTGGCCCACACACCTTTTAAAGTACTAGAACTTCTAAAACAAGCGATCTGTAATGTCACTGCACAAGCAATTGAGACCATAGAATTAGTTTTCTACAACACAGCAATCGATATACATCCTGTTATTCATTCCGATGAAGATGTATTGTGTTTTAGCCCTAAGGGACTATTCGCTGGAGAATTACAATCGATACATGTGAAGGCCATTTATACGAAGTATCTAAAATATCTCAATCTTTTACATTGTGTGTTCAAGTGTTATGATATAAGGGAATAGGGACATATCAATAATGTAGTTTCTGCATTCCTCTGTAGCTTTGTTACCATTACGATATGTGTTGTAATAACAACACATATCGTAATATTTCAAAACGAACTTGTAATAAACTTATGTCATTAGTTGGTGTTTGAGCGCAAACCGAAAATTATGATATCCGTTTACCGTGCGACTGAATTGGACATTTGTTTTGACTGTTGCGCATTGAGGTGTGACTGTCGATGGTATTGCCTTAGCTTGAAGTCACGTACAATAATGAGCTTGAGCTTGAGCCCCTTCAGTATTGCCGACTAGTAAAGGGACTAAGTACAAAAATACAAATAAAAATATGAAATAAAACCTGATCAAGGGAGAGTCGTATTCGCAGAAATAGATTTCGTCAAATGGGTTAAAAATACAAATGCAGGTAATACAAATAACGAATAACCAGAAAATAATATATGTAACGAATAGATGTTAGGACTCATACAGATGAGCGGCACTTTTATTGACAGCAGCCGTCGCAAAACGTCGACGGCGGGCGCCGCACCGGCATTGAGTCGATAGCTGCCGTCGACGGGTGGCGACATTTGCACCTGACACACGTTGCGTAAATTTAATATGTATCAGTCGTGGTTGGCTTCTTAAGTACAAGAGTCGGACTCAGATACAGATTATAAAATAATACATACAAATAGGTTTTAAGACTCATGGATGAGCGGTGTTGAGCAGTATATTAGTTCTAGAAAATTTAACTAGATGGCAGTATTTTGTATGGACGTCATTGTTACTTCGTTATTCTTGCTGTGTAGCCTGTGCTCCAAATAAAAGTTCTTTTCTTTATTTAATTTGAATAGTTTCATTAATACAAGACCCATAATCCTTCAGGTTATGGGCCCAGTTTGCTCTGTAATTGAAATTAACAAGGAAAACAGCAAAGAAAAAGTTACAATCGTATTGACAAGAAATTGAAAAGATAACCTCAAAATGGATTCAATGCGGTCAATGAACTTAGAAAAATTCGATGGAAATAACTTTAGACAATGGAAATTCCAAATAAAGTGTGCCCTAAAAGCAAAAGGGATCGATATATCAGTGCCTAAACCATCAGAAAGTAGTGTTGAGTGGACAAAGAATGACGGCATGGCGATGTTCATTATAACCTCTTCAATGGATTTTAAACAAATTACACTCATAGAAAATTGTGAAACTGCTATGGAAATAATGACAAAACTTGAATCAATATATGAACAAAAGAGTGAACTGTGCAAAATGTTGATCCATGAGAAGTTTTACCAGTATAAAATGTCTACAAACGACGGTGTAGCTCAACACATTTCCAAAGTGGAATCCTTGGCCAAACAGTTAAAAGAAAGTGGCGAGAGTGTTAGTGAAATGGCTGTGTTAACAAAAATACTTGGAACATTGCCTCATAAGTACAGATCACTCCGTCAAGCATGGATGTCATTGGATCCAACGCAACAGACTCTTGTCAATCTAACTGCTCGATTGTTGGATGAAGAAGCTAGTTTGCAGTGTGAAGAAGAGCAAGAAACCGCTCTCCTTGTGGCTAACAAAGGATGGAAGAAGAACCCAAAACAAAGCGAACCGAATAGAAATGCAAGTAGCTCAAATCAAAATAATACCGCCAAACACAGATTTGAGTGTTATAATTGTGGAAAACGAGGGCATTTTTCACGAGAATGTCGTGCTCCAAAGAAATCCAAGAATAGAAAACCTCAACAAGAAGGTGCAGATTTGTTAGCATTCAATGTAGAATCCAGTTTGAATAAAGCTGAAGAGAATGCTTGGATCTTGGATAGTGGTGCCTCTGCACATATGACATATGGAAAGGAATTCTTCGTAGAACTATTTGAATGCAACCAAAAATTATTGACATTAGGAAACAAGCAGTCGGTGGAAGTGGCGGGTGTTGGCAAGGTGATAATAAAAAGATATGTCAATGGACAGTGGGAGAACAGTGAACTGCATGACGTGTTGTATGTTCCAAATTTGAGACGAAATCTGTTCTCAGAAGGTGTGATAATGCGGAAGTCTTATACAATTATCAAGAAAGGTTCGAGTGCTTTAATATACAAAAACAATAACTTGGTGATGTGTGCATCAATAACAGAAAATAATTTATATGAGTTGAAGATAAAAGCTGTAGTCCCTGACACCTGTAACTTAGTGCAAAGTGACCAAAATAACATGAAAATGTGGCATGAGAGGCTGGGACATGTTAACCTAAAACAAATCAAGAATATGAACACAAACAATGTGGTAGAAGGCTTGAAAGTGAACAACAGTGATAAAACTGAATTTGTTTGTGAAGCATGTGCTTATGGAAAGCAATGTAGATTTCCATTTCACAAATCTGTACGAGGAGAACTACAGCCAGGTGACCTTGTATATAGTGATGTCTGTGGACCAATGAGTCATACATCTATCCAAGGTATGAGATATTTCTTATTGTTCAAGGATGCTGCTTCAAGTTACAGGCATGTATACTTTATCAAACATAAAAGTGATGTGATGGAAATATTCAAGAAATATAACTCGATGATTAAAAATAAGTACATGCACAGTGTCAGAATATTGCATACAGATAATGGAAGAGAGTATGTGAATAAGACTTTCAAAGACTATTTGAGCAAAGAAGGTATAGTTCATGAGTGTACTGCTCCTTATACACCTGAGCAAAACGGACGGGCAGAGAGAGAAAACCGTACTATAGTCGAGAGTGCACGCTCAATGTTGTATGCAAGGGATGTGTCACTGGATTTATGGGCAGAGGCTGTGAATTGTGCAGTATACTTATTAAACAGGACTTCTTCCAGCCAGACTCCTCAGAAAACACCATTTGAACTATGGAATGGAATCAAACCAAATGTAGGTCACGTGAGGGTATTTGGAAGTACTGGATATGTACATATTCCTGACCAACTAAGAACTAAATTTGAAAAGAAGAGTGAGAAAATGATATTAGTTGGGTATGATAATAACAATTACAGGATGTTCAATCCAGAAACCAAAAAGGTGAAAATTTCAAGAAATGTCATCTTTGATGAACACAACATTCCAGAAAGAAGAGAAAATATTACACAAATATATATTGATGATGAAGAGAAGACATTAAGACAAGAAAATGACATATCAGCTACGAATGCAGAGGACACACTTGTGGACATTTCATCATCTGAGAACGAGGACAGCATGTTGAGCTGCGGTAGTAATGACCCTTCATATGAACCGTCCCAAGAAATAGATGATGACTTGATCCAGGGGAATGTAAATTTAAGACCCAGGAGAAATCGATTGTTTGAAGCAAACCTAGTTGAACTGTCATTACCTCAAACATATGACGAAGCAATGAAGAGTCCCCATAGAGATAACTGGTTGCAAGCTATTAATGAAGAATTGCTTGCACATAAAGAAAATAATACATGGACTCCGGTTGAAAGGTCTAGTCAACGTACTCTTACTACAAAGTGGGTATTTGCTATTAAGAAGGATGATAATGACCAGGTAAAGCGGTTCAAAGCTCGTCTATGTGCCCGTGGATTTAATCAAATAAAAGATATTGATTATCAAGAAATATTCTCTCCAACAACGAGATACGACTCAATAAGAATTATTCTTTCTATTGCAGCTAAATATAATCTAGAAATTCAACAATTTGATGTAAAAACTGCCTTTTTAAATGGGTATCTGGATGAAAATATTTTTATAGAAGTTCCAGAAGGTATTTCATTCGAAGTTGATTGTGTTTTAAAGCTGAATAAATCACTGTATGGTCTTAAACAGGCATCTCGTTGTTGGAACAGAAGATTCACAGAATTTTTAGTGAAATATGGTTTTGTACAATCTCAGGCTGACAGTTGTATTTATGTTGGTATTTTTGATGGGGTAAAAGTATTCATAATAATATATGTTGATGATGCACTTGTAGTCTCTTCTAGTTCCTATATTATAAAAAGAATTATGGAATCCTTGAAACAAACATTTAAAATAAAAATATTAAAATTGAAATATTTTGTAGGCATGGAAATAGAGAAAGTAAATAATTGTATCCGTGTTCATCAAAGAGATTATATAGAACAAATAATAAATAAGTATTGTATGAGTGATTCAAATCCAGCCAGTACTCCAGCAGATGTGAATGTTGTAATTTCAAAGAAAGTAGATGAAAGTATTGTAAATTTCCCTTACAGAGAAGCTGTAGGTTCTTTGTTATTTTTGAGTTCTGTTTCAAGGCCTGACATTTCATTTGCTGTAAATGTTTTGAGTAGATATGTAAACAATCCAAGTCAGCAACATGTAAATGCCATTAAACGTGTAATAAGATATTTAATAAATACTAAAGATTTATATATATGTTATGGAGAAAGTAGTGATCTCACTGGCTACTCAGATTCAGATTTTGCAGGCGATGTAGATACACGCAAATCTACTACTGGTTACATTTTTAATATGAATGGGGGACCTATAACATGGTGTAGCCAGAAGCAGAAGACTATTGCTCTCTCTACAACGGAAGCAGAATTTGTAGCTGCTTGTGAAGCTGCAAAAGAGATATTGTGGTTGCAGCAATTATTATTAGAGTTAGGTGAAAATGTTAAATATGTTTCACTATATGTTGATAACCAGAGTGCGATCAAGTTAATTAGCAATCCGGTCTATCACAAGAAAACTAAACATATAGATGTAAAATTTAATTTTATAAGGGAAAAGGTTGAGTTGGGAATAATTAAACTAAATTATATTCCTAGTAACAGTCAATTAGCAGACATGTTAACCAAAGCATTGCCAACTCAAGCTTTTATGTATTTAAGAAATCAGATTTTGTGTATTAAGTAAAGATTTCTTCTTTTCATAACTTTGTTAACTATTTTTTTTAGTAAAATTTTAGTGGGAGTGTTGAGCAGTATATTAGTTCTAGAAAATTTAACTAGATGGCAGTATTTTGTATGGACGTCATTGTTACTTCGTTATTCTTGCTGTGTAGCCTGTGCTCCAAATAAAAGTTCTTTTCTTTATTTAATTTGAATAGTTTCATTAATACAAGACCCATAATCCTTCAAGCGGTAATTCACCGCTATGTCAGCCACCAACGCGTTGTCTTGTTGAGGGCTACCATCGACAGGTTGCGACAACTGCCGTCAACAAATGTCGTTCGTCTGCATGAGTCCTATCTAAATTGAATATTTGTTTTGACTGTTGCGCGTTGAGGTGTGACTGCCAATGGTATTAACTTGAAGCGCTTGAAATCACGTACAATAACGAGTTTACCAAGTTTGCCCCTAATGCCCACAGGTAAACATAAATTATATCGGATAGGACGAAAAATAAAACAGAAACTGGTCAAGTGCGAGTCGGACTGGCAGATAAAGTATTCCGTAATAATTATGAATTAAAATAATAGTCAATACAAATAAAACAAAAACAACGATATAAATATATCAAACATATAATTATGTGAATAATAGGTATCTGGGGTAAACTCAATTGGAACTTCCTATTGGCTGTTGCGCAAATAAATGTTATATAGACATAATAACCTCTGTGCCGGGTTGTACATTACCACCTGACCGAAACACTTGACTTATCCCTACTGTAAAAGGAATAAACAATGAAAGAAAACCTGAGGGTTTATAATGTTACTCAGTTGACATCAATTTGATAGGCACTATGCAGTACATTGCTGCTTTGGCAAAACGCCATAATTACTTAAGAAAACAGCAATGCATAGTGCCCATCAATTTTATGTCAACTAAAGTTACATAATAGGCCTGCTAATCCAGTGCGAGTCAGACGCGTGTGAAAGGTTTCTTGTTGATTAAAATACCAAATAGTCAATCTAAGTAACAATAACAAGAAAATACCAATGTGGTAAACAACATTGTACAGGTAATTATTTGTTTAGTGCATTGAGGTGTCACTGCCGACGGTGTTGACTTCACAAAGTCTGAAGTTAAAGTCACGTACAATAACGAGTTTACAGAGTTCGCCTCTACTGCCGATTGGCAAACATATAAATATTGGAGAGAATATAATATTATGTAAGAAAAAATCATGGTCAAGTGCGAATCGGAGTCAAGCAACGTTGAAGTTTATGATGGTAAAAATAGTGCTACCAGTTCAGACCCGGCAAACGCACAGACTTCTTATATTTTCATGTGATCTTTAGATAAAGAACAATATGCCGACAACATTTTCAAAATTTTAAGGCCAGCAGTTTAGGTAACATAGAGTGACATAGTAAAGGCTCAAGAATATTCAGGCCGATTCTCCTTTTATTTCCTGCCCCGTAATATATTTCCAATAGCGCCACAAGCGATAGGTTATAGAACTAAATTAGATTTCCAATATTCGTAATGCACTTGATACGTCTCCGCTCGTTTTCTACGCCTGCGCTCAGTCTGCCGGGCGGCAGGCCGGAACACTTTCCAGTAATGATTTCAACATTCTAGAGTTGCAGGAATATCGGATCACTAACGGGCAAAACCATGTGTTAGATGAAAGAACAGGATGTTAGTTACATATCAAAGAGGAAGGTGTCCATGTTACACAATACCGTTTATAGTAATGAGCAATTAAAACAAACGGTTCAACATTTTCTTGTTATGATTTGTCGCATGGACACCGCCGATATCATATTTTTATTTTAAATATGAACGAATGTAATAACGTTACAAATCGGAAACATAAATTTCGTGCAATTCATGAATGACCCAGTATTTAACTACTCGTTTTGCAACTGAAAAAGTTTACGGAATTATTTTCTGTCATATTTTAGTCAATTTAAATTGGATTTTTATGCTCAGATAAACAGTGTTAATTGTTTCGACGAAAAGCGTCATTCAACTTGTTACACGACACAATTGACCCAATTTTTCTGCAGCCTAGTTAAATAAGATTATGCTAAACCGTGATTACCTACATTGATCTATTTTTTTCAGTTTTATCTGTCGCAAGATGGTAAACGTTATCACGATGATGCTTATCGTGACCTATTTCGCGATTTACGCAATCTTGTGATACGTGTCACAAACTCTATTTAGTAGGACGGCAAAATATTTTTACGTTTCTTTAAATCATGCGAAGTTTGGCTTTTATGTGTTTATCTTGACTCTAACACGGTCACTATACGTAAGTTCTATATTAATACTTATTGAAATAATAATAATACATTTTGCGTAAATACCATCTTCTATATTGGTACGTACAACTATCTGTGGACGGGTAAGGGCGGATAATTTCAGACCCTTTTCATAACTGGAAAAACTGTTGCCAGTTTATGATTGTAAATATTTCTCTACGTTTAAATAGATATAAATAAATCATCACATATTTATTAAATATGAATTAAAAATGGAACAAATATGAGTCATTGTTATGTACATTACTGGTGGCAGAGTTCTAGTGTAGGCACTCGAGGGCGTAGGCAGGCACCACCGCATTACCTAATCTATCTGTCACCATAGATAGTATTCAACACTATCGTGTTCCGGTTAGATGGTAATGTATGGCCCCGTAGTAACTATCACAGAGACATAACAACTAAGGTCTCAGGGATGGCAACACTTCTGCAGTTTGACAACTGGTTGTTTTACTATGTATGCTTGAGTGCATGCAATACCTCACCCTTACCCTTCGGAGAATAGAGACCTGACGTTTCTGACTTATTGTATTATGTTCATGGGCTGCAGTAATCACTTACCATTAACACGAACTGCAACGTCAGCTACTAAAAGCACATTAACAAATTGGGGAGAGGCTGTGTTGTAGACATGTTGTGTTATGCAACGGTTACCGAGAGTTTGCATTGATGAAACATTGACATAAAAACATGTTAAAATTATAGGTTTGACAGCAGTGCAAACGCTAGCACCAACAAGACATTTATCGCAATACATACTTTATGCGACGAGTTGCGAAACATCATCATGTTTAATGTTTTTAGTGCAAACTAGGGGTAACGTGAACATTTTCGTATCAGAGAATACTCGTACTTTCTTTCACTATATAATCTATCATGTAGATACCTCAAGATGGCGACATTTTCTATTGTGCAGCATATTTTCTCATTCAAATAATTCTTTGAGCGTTTAGATATCAAATTCCTAGTGTAAATAGATGATAGTATATTGTACCTATTCATCAGTTTTATGGCAGCAAAAGTCGTATTCATTTCAAAAACCTAGTAAGATAGAATAGTATTAACTCTTACTCAGAACTGGATCATGGGATCTCTACCCGCATTCACGAGCTAACTTTCATAATATGGAAAATGACCTTATATTAGCTATATAAGGTGTTGCGTTACATAGGTCTATATATAGGCCCTGGAATAAAATATTCAACGATATTAAAACTTTTTTTGGTATGTAATAATTTTCTTCTATTCGTAACTTAAAAAACGATACTAGCAAACAGACCTAAGTTCATTGGTGCAATTGAAACTGCAGTCTTCATATAATAATGTACATTAACATCATAATTAAGGTGATCTCGAGGCAGAAAATACAGCTCCTTACCTTACATACAAAACTTTTTACAAACAAAATTCGACTAAAAACCAGATAATCGTTACGTGAAAAATAACAGAATACAGAATAAAGTTAAGTATTCCAAAAGAGAAATGCACGCTGCATTGCTCTTTGGGGATAAATTTGTATTCAAATCTTTTTAAATTTTTAGTGATACGAACTGGTTTTGAAGTTAATTTTTTTAATTATGTTTTTTATCATAGGATTAGGGAACCCAAAAAATTGGATAGGGACCAAACAAAGGGTAAAAACACTTAAAAAGAGAAGTAGCTCTGTGTTGTCTGTATGTTTACTTGACGGTGAAGCGCTGAACCGATTCAAATATTTTTAAATATTAAGATGTAGGTATCTTAATATAAAAAAATATTTGAATCGGTTCAGCGTTGACGAAGGCTTCAAATTTTACAAAGCCGCTAGCAGTAACATGTATGATATATCGCAAAAAAATAAGTTAAAGTGAAATATTATCGCAACAAAGGGAAACATTCGATTGCAGAATGTTCAACTCCAAGGTTAACCGGTTTCAACATAAGATTAGGTGCATTTGAATTCAATGCAATTTATTGTAAATATTGAGTTGATTTGCCGGTCAGAACAAACGAAGTTGTTAATAGCCGTAATTTAATTCATTTGCTATAATAGAAGCCAGATTAAAAAATATATAAGTGATTAAAAATATAAAGTTTTCCTGACCACCTCGTCAGTTTTGTGGTAGTTATGGCAAAGGTCTCTTGGGTTTAGTTCTGGGTTCAAGGCTGTAAGTAATATAAGTATTCCAAATAAGATTTTCACTGGCACTTCATAAATCAAAGCCAGCAATGTCAGTACGCTCGCTTCCTGTCCCATGAGACTTTACAAAACAAGACTGATAAATAGATCGTGGGTGGCAAATACGAGAATTATAGGCAAGATATTTGTTAAATTTAATCATCATAATTTTCATCATCCTCTTCATTATAAATATCCTTTTAATCTTATTATTGAGTAGGTATTTGTATTTTTGTTTATCTAAATAATAATAATTAATATATATGTATGCTTGTATGTATATATATTTGTGTGTGTATATGTATACATATATATAATTTGTATTAATGTGTATTATCATTGATATTTTATTTATAATTATATGTATCCATTTATATTATATATATGTCGGAGTGGAACCTGAATGTGACTGCTGGCGCCATCTGGTTTGTCGGAGACGTAACCTAATTATGACTAGGGTAGATTGTTCAATAGAGAATTCTAGGTGGCGCCACGGTCGGCGTAGGTTCTTGAAATTGTTATCTTAGAGGGGATAGTTACTAGCCGATATCGGGTTTATAAAGGCTAGAAAATAGTTCATGACGGTCAGTCATAGAGTAACAGTCAGTCAGTCACAGTCACACAGTTGAATCAAATTATTATAGCGCAGTTATGCTGCCAGTTAGAACAGTGAACGTCAGTGATATTAAAGTGATATAAAGCGGGTAGTCCTGAACTTGTGATAGTAGTACTCGTAGTATCGTATCCTGATAAATATGGTTGCCCGGTCCGAAGGGTTTCTTGCCCGTTCTTCCCTGCCGGAAGTAATCGAATGGGCGGATCTTTGGCAATATACGACTTTATTCTGCCAACCTGTGCTTTATTTCATCATCCGCTCGAGTACCCACCTACAGATGCCCACAAACACGAGTAACATGTCGGCTTATGGAAAGACACGCCCACAATACTACCCACATGTCCGGACTGGAGGCCCTCCTGCCGATATATATTTTTTTCTCTTTATTTAAATTTTGCTATTAGTTTTTATTTCTAAGTTTTAGTTTTTCTTCTGCACCTTTTTGATAACTCTCTTAACTACCCTATGGTTGACTGGGAGAGAATGCCATATGGCATTAAGTCCGCCATATGTACATATGTTCCATGTGCATTAAAGATTAAATATAAATTAATAATAAATTACGTAAATCTAAAATCGTTACTTCACGTCTGTTATCCTCGAAGGAGTAGGTAGATATAATGCATGCAAGTATACATGCAAACACCTTGATTCGCCGGTTAACTTTTGGCCCATGTCAGAGAATATGTAATAATACTACGTATAGAGGGACACTTCGACGTCCCGCCCGATTTCCCCGCCTCACCCAACCTCCTCCCCTCTTATGGGCGACGTTTGGTATTCTCGACGTGCTACGCGCACAGGTGCACGTGAAAACGTCACTGATTGATGTCTGTGTAATAGAGAAAAAATTAAGCGTTTGTATGGAATTTTGGCGAAGTGTCCGCGGTGTGCCCATGTTGCGGTGGCGAGCCTGTTGACTACTCCGGGCACATTATCAAATGCCGAGGTATTGAAAAACTTAAAGAAAATGGAAAAATCCTAATAAAACCAGAGATAAAGGCTTTTACACCGCACCGTTATGTCTGATAGCCCCCGACTCGGACATCGAACCCAGGACCCCAGTGTAGTACTTAGTAGTGACCAGCTTCCACTAGACTACTGAGGCAGTGTGACAAATTGATGTTTAATGATTTTTGATTTGTCTAAAAAGTCTTTCCAGGTTGGGTTTGGTATACCCACCTATTTTTTTTTATCTACACACATATTTAATGGTGTGATAAAAAAACACCGTTGTTATAGTTATCAATAGTTCTTAACAATCAAGTGACTGCTTTCTTAGTCCAGTGAACTCCAGTGTTAGCAATCGCGTGCTAGCATGAGGTTCCGGGTTCAATCCGAAAAAGCTGTTATTAAGTATTTTTATGAGAAAATTCGCGGTGGTGGCCCGGAGTATACCTAGTACCCAGCTACAAAGAGCAAGTAAATACGTAGGACCACGTCCGATTTCTCTCCAGTAGTGTCGGATTGCCGTCCCACCGGACTATGAGAGTGAAGGAATAGATAGTGCATCTGTTTGTGTGTGTGTACCTACTAGAATATCTCCTGTTGCGCAGTTGGCTAGTCTCCGTTGAAATTGGCCGTGAAAGAAAATCGGTCTGGAGAACATTATTATTATCAAGTGAAGTGTAACGTAGTATAACGGGGTAATACCTACTATTGTGATGCTGTTATTTTAAATTAGACACTCTCCGTAGTTATATCTACCTACCTGTCTACACTTCCTCAATAAAAGGCCGCTAATATTCAAAAACGTTTTACAACATCTGACTCCACTAATTAAGTAGAGAGTTCAAACATATAAACAAATTAAATCATTACTGCGTCTACCTACACCGTCTACACGCACATAAATACAGACTGACAGAAAATTTAACATTGCCGAAATATCTCGTAGGTATAACCTACCTCACCTCTAATAAAGGATGTCGACAAGTTGAGGCAGAGGCTAGAGATTAATAAATAGCACAATTAGATAGGTATAGGAAATTTCAAAATCAGCCTCAAATTTATCAACCTCTTACGATGATCGGACAGCGGATTTGGCCTCCCCTAGACAGTCGTAGTCCTAGACAAAGTTTGGGGAGAAAGTAATTACTAGGGTATCTCTTCGATAATTCGCGACTCCAGAAATGGGCCTGCAAAATCGTTACTGGTTAACATAGTAGATTTTGTAATATAGTTAACAATTAGTAATCTAATCTAGAATTTCAAATTATTTGTTTTATAGACATTTAAAAATGGCATAATCTGTGTTGTACAGTGTTAACACCTGGGGCTAGAAATGGAACAGTATCATTCTCCTTTAGCCTTAGTCGAAACGAGAAAAAAAAGAAATATTGGTTGTCTGTAAAGTTGATTTACGGATGAGCCACCAAAGTATTATAATTTGACTAATAAAAGATAATTATAATTAGCACCATAATATTAGCAGTTGCCGTCACAAACGCATATACAGGAGACTATAGATACTATGAATTTAAATTCGGCATGAAGTTTGCATGAAGCCAGCTAAATTACAGAGGGGAGAACTCAAGGGCTTCTTAATTGAACAAGAACCAATGAAAACAACCTAGGATTAGACTAAGCTTACAGGTTGTACGTATTTAAAATATATAACATAACTTAATATTTTTTTACAATAATTGCATTGAATCTGGCCTATCTATACTTATAATAAAACTGTAGAAGTGTAAATTCTGTACATTTAAAATATTGAATAAATAAATAATAGGAGATGTTACTAGATCGATACCGAACACAAATATGTGATTAGAAAAATTTTTGTCAGTCTGTCTGTCTGTCTGTCTGTTTGTTCAAGCATCACAGAAAACTACCGGTCCGATTACAATGAAACTTGGTATGATTATACGAGTACTTTAACCTTTGGCGCACAACACTGGGTACTTTTCATCCCGAAAAAAATTCTGTTTGTCTGTGTGTTTGTGCACGTTAATTTAAGAAACGGCTTATCCGATTTGCCGTTTCCACTAATATATTTTGTGATAAGTTTCACTTAATATTAAGTGTTTGTTTCATGTCAATCGGTTCAGAAATAAAAAAGTTACGTTAAAGAATCATATTGAATATTTTTAAACTCCATACGATCCCTAAAAAAGATAGAAGATAGATAAAAGGTAAAAACGAACCCTATTACTAATCCTCCGCTTTCTGTCTGCCTGTCCGTCTGTCCTTCCGTAGGTCACCAGGCTGTATATAATAAACAGCTATATATATACAATATACAAGCTATTTTTTTTTACAAATTATGTATTTCTGTTTTAGCACTATAACGACAAAATTAAATACTAAAAATAAGAAAATGAAAACATTAAGGGGTCCAAGGGGCATACATTTAAAATGTTTTTTTTTGTGATTGATATTAATAACGCCTAAGTAAGGGGATAGATCATCTCTAAGGGCATTAATCCCCAGCCAAACGAAGGCGTCTATCCGTTTTGTACGCGATAGATGCCTTTTGATGTATAAAAAAAATACTTAAATATTTTATGACAATAATTGTAGGTATTTCTGGATAGCTATCCTTATGATAAATATTTGTGTTGTTGATGAGTCTGGTGGTGGTGGTGGTTTTTAGTAGCGATGGAGGTATTGGTGGCGTTGGTGAAGTTGGTGGTGTTGTTGTTAGTTTTGCAGGCGTTGGTGGCGTAGGTGTTTGGTGATGTTAGTGTTGGTGGTGTCGTTGATGGCGTTGATGGCGTTTATGGTGGTGGCTATGGTGGCGGTGGTGGAAGTAGTAGTGGTGGTGATGGTGGTGGTTGTAGTAATTTTTCGCAATCCTAGCAGCTTGTGTGGTTTTATCCCCGATGGCCATACGTCTAATATCGTGTACAGAGAAGCATTACTGTAAAGCTTAAAGCTGTTTAGCAATCCAAAATGTATAAAATCCAAAATTAGCCAAAATTTATATGCAAAGCTGCTTTCAAAAGTCCCAAGGTCACTATTCCACGCGAACAAAGTTTAGTTTTCTTTTTTGTTAAATCAAATTAGCAGCAAGTAGAATAGATTAGACAAAATAGACAAGCGCCAGACCGGGATGTCTGGCGCTCTACACTCTCTGCCTACCCCGTTAGGGACCTGGCGTGAAGATACATATATATACATACACATATAAAATAGACAATGTCCTAGTGTTTCATTACTCACATAAAAATTAAGAGTTTGGAAAACCTCTACAATTTATTTATTTATTCGTTCGTTCTATACCTAAAACATTGCCGATAGCATAGCGTGCAATTTTGTATAACTGAATAGCGCTTCTAGTGGTACGCAAATAAATTATAGGTATAATTTGCGAACAGGCGTTTGCTCTACCATTAGTGTAGGCGCTGTTATAACACCAAAAACGCCTAAAGACGTCTAAAATGCGCCCAAATTAATAGAGAAACGAGTTTTCATGAAGACTGAAGAGATTCAGTTGAAATTATCCCCGATTCTTCTGATCAATGACCACAGCATCATTATGCAGCTTCTAGTTAAAATTCAAATTACCTACACAACATGCTTTTCTGTTTGATTTGCATTATGGTCAATTTTGAAAACTGCTTTTTATATTTCTCCGAAGGAGTTATACCCCCCGTATATGTAATATATGCGTGGCTACACATAACATACCCACGATTCGTAAGTTATAGGTCGCGCCAGGTAAAAAGAACGCTGGCGGTCAAGCTGCGCGTCATGTGTTTTTATTTCATTTTATGTTATTCTATGTAATATAGTTTTCAATCTGCCTACCAATACACGAAACCGCAAGCGAAAGCTAGATCAAAAATAAACCAATAGGGCTAGTACTTTCGTGTGCGAGTGTACCGATGCGCGAACACATCCCTTCTACTTTCTTCCAGCGTTCTTTTTACGTGGCGCGACCTATACGACTTGAGAGTTGTTCCTGGTGGAAGAGTTCCAGTGTCGGCGCTTGAGGGCGTAGACACCACCGCATTACCTAATATTGTCGCCAAATGGTAGTGTGTAGCACTATCGTGTTCCGGTTAGATGGTAATATATGGTCCCGTATTTCTATCATAAAGATAAAAAAGATTTCAAAATTGTTTCATTTGCACATTTTTAATTTTTAGGAGTGTCCGGTGTCACTGAATATCTTTTCAAAAAAGCCACAATGTATTAAGTACGAGTAAACAAGTGAAGTCTATCACCCCTAGACCACCGACATAGAATTTGTATTACCAAAACCATTTCCACGTGTATTACGTGGAAGTGGAATGTGAGACGGGCAGTAAGAGTCAACAATAACACGAATACCAAGTTTCACTTGACTGTAGAAAAGTGACCATTGTAAAGAGTCTGTCATGTGAATTGATGGACGCTGCTAACAAAGGATCTCTAGAAAGCGTCGGAAAGACGTTTACACGTAAAGTAAATTTACACCAACAACAGATTTACTCATAACAAAATTATATTTAAAAAAATTAAAGATTAATGAACCTTGTGGAGATAGGTACGGTACACACATAAATAAATGGTTGTATCATTTTCTATTCTCATCTATGAGATTTTTTTAAGGATTAGTTGATTGAAACTGGATATCGTCGACAACGAATAAAATATTTATTAACGTAGCGCGTTGGCAACTCCCCTGGTGTTGCAAATGTTCATAGGCGACAGGAACCACTTTCCATCAGATGGCCCGTCTGCTTGTCTGTCAATCCTTCAACATAAAAAAAAGTTATGTTAGTGATTTCCAAAGTGGTCCAGGTGGACCCCCTGGGGTCCATGGGGGACTTGATGAGGGTCTACGTAAGCGTGAAAAAAAAATGGAAATATTGGAATGTCATATAAAAATGTAGCAAGGATCCACAGAAACCAGAAAAAAATTTAAAGGGGTCTACAAGACAAAATAGTTAAGGAAACTCTGGTTTAGGCCGTAACATAGGACGTAGGCACCTTCTCTTTACTTCACTGGTGGTAGAGTTACAGTGTAGAAGCTCAAGGCCGTATGTACAACTTGTATTGTCTAATCTATCTGCCGCCAAATGGTGGCGTTCAGCACTATCGTGTTCCGGTAAGATGGTGATGTATGTGTATGGCTAACGTGACCATTTTTATCGTCACTCAAAACGGGACATTCTCAAAATATATTTCATTCACAAAATAACCTTCATGGACCCAGGGGGGGGGAGAAGCTTACCTGCTTAGGAACGTCCAGCTATAATTATCTTATTCTTTAAGTTTACTGGTGGTAGAGCTCCAGTGACGGAGCTCGCGGGCGTAGGCACCACCGCATTACCTAATATACTTGCCGCTAAATGGTAGTGTTCAACACTATCGTGTTCCGGTCAATGTACGGCCCTGTAATTTCCGGCACAGAGGCATAAGACCTTAGGCCTCAGGAGTGGTAACGCATCTGCATTTTGACCTTGGTCTTTGTGTGGGTGTCTATAGGCTGCAGTCATCACTTAACATCAATGTGAACTGCATACTTGTTTACCACTTCCATTACATAAAAAAAAAAAAAAAAAATCTTTAAGTATCTTATGTATTGTGATCTATCGATTGCTTTTCAGATTATCGTACATTATTCATAAAATATTCAAATTGCGGATTGCTGTTTACAAGATTACTACAGTATCAGTCGGGTACGCTAGTTTTCTATAGGTAAGAGAAGTACACATTTTTGCTGAGAAACTGATAACGGGACATTTTCGCTTCGCAAAAGTTTTTCCTGGGACACCGGCACGGGCTGCATGAAAATGGGACTGTCCCTCTCCCTCTAATAACAATCACAGAGACAACAAAAAAGGTCTCAAGGGGGGCTACGCATCCACATTTGGACTTCTGGTTTATGTATAGATGTGGAAAGGTTGCAGTCATCACTTACCATCCATGTGAACTGTATGCTTGTTATACATCTTTGTTACATCAAAAAAAGATTCTATAATTTCATAAATGTTATAATAAAATCAACTATAATGTCAGCAAGGAGTGTACCAGTCACAAACTAGATTATCAAAACTGTAAAGGTTAAGGTAAGGAGATTGTACCATTGATCTGTATCAATCGGTGTATCGTGTCTGCCAAATACAGGTAAGGTAAGGTTATGGTTAGGTAAGGTTATCAAGCTCGAATATTACAGGTACACGACAAACCAATTTAAAAAAACATGTTAAATCAGAGTCCGATGGTTTGAACGGTAGAAAGAACATTGAATGACAAAGATACAGTACGAATATGCAATAGATGATTGCAGTGGTCGAAGAGAACCAAGACTTCTTGGCCACATATTATGTAGGGCCAAAGAGGACCAAATTATCTTGGCGACATATGTCGAGTACTATAAAATAAAAACAATTAAATACGCTTACATTCACAGTGGCCGGTCGAGTATTTATTATCCAAAAGTGGGATCAACAGTCTTCGGAATCAGCGTGAATGTATGAAGAGCAAATGAATGAAAAAAAAAAAAGAGTGGATAAGGCAAGAGTAAAGGGCTTTATCTAAGCTCTTAGTCATATTTATGTAGGTACCTAAAACTTCACCAACCAGTGTTCTGATATAAGGTGATCTTATCAGTCCCCTACGATAAATTTCTGGATGCTAGTAAGCAAATTGACTTGTTCCCGCATTCAATTCACAAATAGTGTGTGCTATATACGCCCGTACACTTAAGTGCTAAAGATTACGTTTTCAAAGACATTGCTTCTGAACTATTCCGAAGGGATAAATAGGATAAATATTATAGACAAGTTTCGACAGTTGTTTCGAATCTCATGTAGAAAATAGACGATAATAATAATCCGTACAAAATTGATGAATTGCATATCGAAATAACAAGTTTCAAATTAGCTAGGTACCTACAGATATACAGAATAATTTTCTTAATAGTAAAGTTATTTACTTCTTAATATTTATTTTTGCTCTAATTTCGAATGATATGATTAATATCATAATTATTTGAAATAAATAGTGATTTTATACCCGTGTTTTATACCTTGTCATCTTAAAGCAACACCGGAGGGGAGTAGCTATATGCAGGCTTCCCTTATCCCTTCTGTCAAAGTACAAACCCAAATGGGCCTATACCTGTCGCCTAGATGTTTAAATGTGTGCGTGAAATTGTTTCTGTATTTTGTTAAAGTCAAGGTGTGAGTTGCGCAAAAAATGACCGACTGTTTTGCATCGGTAATAAACGCTATGGCTACTCCCCTCCAGTCCGCCGCGGACATGCTTGTCATTCCTTCGGAACAATCACAACGTCGCTTATTCACTAACCCGGGGATTAACCCGAGGCCTTAGGTCCAGCAGTAGTCACCTAGCAAGTGAATCAGTGAATCACAAAACACATTAGGTACTAGTAAGCTGAAACATGCTGAGTTTATTAGCGCATATTACGAAAAATGAATTAAAAATTACTAAAAGTAGAACTCACATCTTTAGAATTAATTTACCTCAATTAAGCGGACTTCAGACCTTGAAGGTTACAATAAATCTTCAAACGAGGTAGGTTGGTCTTATAACGATAATGTACGTATCTCGACTTTGAAATCCGTATTAAAGAAACGAACGAGTCGAACTATGAAGCGTTCGGATGAATTAGAGGCGGCGTGCTAGGACGCCACGCTCCCCTAAGGTGAAAGTGAATTACTGGTGGAATGGACAATGGAAGACGACCTCGATCAAGACACGAAGCTATTTTTAACCTGCGACTTTTTAGACTGAATAAATAAACGGATTATCCGCCTATTCACATGCAACTGCTATGTCCAGGCAGCGAGATAGATATCGTGAGAAAGAATATTATAGAATTTTGATAGAATATCCAAGTAAAGTAAATAAGTGTGACAGGTAAGTAAACAAAGGACAACTTATATTTTAAATTTAATTAAAATACCTGCGTAGGTACGTACAACTTGGAAAGTTTTTTTTTACGTTATCCCTACTAGTCCCTACTTAATATTATAAATACGAAAGTAACTGTCTGTCTGTTACCTTTTCACGTCCAAACGACTGAACCGATTTTAATGAAATTTGGTACAGAGATAGAGCTGACTTTGAGAAAGAACATAGGCTATACTTTGTTATTTATAAAACGACATCCACGCAGGAAAAGCCGCGGGTAACAGCTAGTGAAGTAATAAAGAAGCATACAGTTCACATTGACGTTAAGTGAATACTGTGTAGCCTGTAAACATCTACACAAAAACCAGAGATTTCAATGTAGTTGCGTTGTCACTCCTGAGGTCTGAGTTGTTATCTATACTTCTGTGCCAGAAATTACAGGGCCATAAAAAGGTAGGTAATGCGGACAATGTATGGTGGTGCGTACCTACGCCCTTGAGCTCTGTCACTGGAGCCCTACCACCAGTAGCTATATTATTCGATTTTCTGTTTTATTTAATACAGAATGCTTTAAGTTCATTTAAATTATGTATACCTACCAAAAAACGTATTAATAATGCACTAACGAGATTTATAATTACATGATTATGATTGTAATTACACAATTAAGATTTGTTCAATTATGGTGTCGTAAATTCTATATTAGGCCTTGTAAAGAGTAAAAATCTATTAATCTATATAGGTATGTGGGTATATAAAAGCGAAAGGCTCAGCATCACGAAATCTCAGAAAGTAGGTACGTACCTATGAAAGCTAATTTTTAATTTTGCATGGGGGTTTATTTTAGGACGTAGGTGCTCACTAAGACGGGATTTTGCGGAATTCGTAAGTAGGTGATGTAGGTTGCACCCATACAGCAACACGGGCCACCGGCCGCGGCGTGTCGGAGGGGAGTAGCCATATGCAGGCTCTCCTCTGTCATAGTACAAGCACAAGTGTGACTGTGCATGTCGCCTAGATGTTTAAATGTGTGCATGAAATCGTTTATTATGTATTTTGTTAATATCAAGGTGTGAGTTTCGTAGTTATTGAACTAATAGACGATTTTTGTAGTGTGTGTGTGTCACACGTATTTCTCCCCGCAAAAAATGACAAGACTGTTTTGCATCGGTAATATAAACCACAGAACAGAAAAAATTATTTCTGTTCCGTGATATAAACGCTATGGATAGGTACTCCCCTCCGGTCCGCCGCGCCGCGGCCGGTGGCCCGTGTTGCTCTATGGTTGCACCCGTGCGAAGCTGGGGTGGGTCGCTAGTTAGAGGTAATTGATCCATATCTCTGATGTTTGTACTTCCAGTGTTAATCCATTTATGAAATTAAAATAACTTCCTTCTAACTGTAATGAAGTAACGGTATCGATGGTTATGTAAATCTTATAACGAAGGTCGATCAAATTCAAACCGGTATCTGCTCTGTAACTAGACTAGCATAACTATAACAGGATGTATTTTTTACTGTTCACGTTTTAAGCGAGCCAAAAAACAGTAAACAATGAGTTCTTACTTTCATTCAGCATTGTTTTCGGGTTAAAACTGACCGAGTCTTAACTGATGTAGGTTTTAGGTACCTACCTACTTTAAAATTGCAGTAAAGTACCTAGCTATCTTAGTTTTGTTATGTAATGAGGATGGCAACTGGCAAACATGCGTAGGTACCTAGAGTTCACATGGATGGTAAGTAACGACTGCAGCCTATGGACATAGGTAAACCATAGGTCACTATACCGATGCGTTGCCGCCCCTGAGGCCTAAGTTGTTATGCTTCTGTGATGATAATATATTACGGAGGCATACATTACCTACCTACTACTCCTACTAGTTAGGTATCTAACGGGAACGCGATAGTGCAGAACACTACCATTTGGCTGCAGATAGATTAAAATAATGCCATAGAAATCTCAATCATAAAAGTAATGAGGTAAGTACCTACGCCCTCGAGCTCCGACATTGGAACTCTACCACCAGTAACGTATTTCTACCTGAGATTGATGTTAAATTAAAAAAATCTTTATAAAATATCGACTGATCTTACTTTAAAGAGACTGGTTTGCCAGAGATTAACACAATAAGACAGCTAATAAAATTCGAAGTAGGTATCCATCCCAAGAAGACTAACAAGAACAAGTAAGTAATCGGGACAATTTTTTTAATGATAACGAGTGCTGAAGTGAAACCCACGTTTATCGCGTCGAATTGAGTGACGATTAACACTTACATTGTAAGCCGAAGCCAATCGATCCACAAACGGCCACCATTTCAGGTGAAATTTGATGGCAACGAAACCATGACGCGATTAAAAAACCAACGAAATTTAAAAAGTGTAAAACAAAAACGATCACCTCTACTTTCGTTTCTAGTAACCAAACCTACGTTATCACGTGTTTTGTTTCGAAATCGTTAATGCCTAGTTTTTTAATAAATAAATAGAATAATTAAATTTTGTGTAACGTAGTATTTCTGTTAAATAATCGTTACGGAATAAATTGTAAGCTATTAGGAAACTGGTTGCCATTCCGATTGATCTGTCGAAGGCTGTATTTTCGATTGCGTCTCGATTTTGCCGGCAGTCCGATGATATTGTAGGTATAAGTTGAGGTCACTCTCGTACACCTCATCGTTATAAATAAGTAAAGATGACCTAACAGTAAAAGAGACGCGTAAACAAACGAATGAAATCGGGTCTCTATCTTTTCTATTCAATACACTTACCTATCGCATTATATTTTCTGACCTACAACTCACTTACACGAAGCGGAATGTTGTGCAAAATTGGCCCCTTATTTCAGGCATGTAACAGATAACAGACAAAGATAACAGAATTTAGCAGTTTTTTTTTTCTCGATGACGACGTTCACAAAAAGACAACTACTAAAAAATACTCCAAAATAAAGTTTTAGTAAGAGAAAAAATTGGGTTTTTTTGCTCATCTGAAGTACAAGGAAGCTTCTAGCAGAATGTTCAAATCTGGTCACGATGATGCCTATGCGCATCGCATAAGTTTCCTTAACAGAATCATGGCGAAAAAATATTTTTAAAAAGGTCCAATGTTCTTGAGAACCTTAAGAAAATTTTCCTGTATTTACTGGTGGTAGAGCTCTAGTGACGGAGCTCGCACTACCACATTATCGAATCTTCATACTTCTAAATGTTAGTGTTCAGCACTATCGTGTTCCGTCAGGTGATCATGTTGGCCCTGTAATTTCCACCACAGAAGCATAATAACCTAAGCCTCAGGAGTGGCAACGCATCTACATTGAAATCACTGGTTTCATGTAAATGTTTATAGGCTACAGTATTATGTACTTACCATCACTCATCTTGTTGGCCACTTCATTCAATAATTTAATAATTTTACCTTGACTGAATATTTTTTTTCATAGCTGTAGCCTGTAGTAGTCTTCCATGAATGTATATTCATGGAACTTGTATAAGTTAAACTTTTTATTTCGGTGAATGAAATACCTACATTTTTTAAATAATGGAAGATGTTAGTTAAGATCTTCTTTCAAAGATTCTTGGATCTTTTTTTTCAAATGTTTTGTACATATCCGGCCTGATCTTTTGTAATTATTCTATCATAAACGTAACTTAAATATTTTATTGAAAAGTTTAATAAGTTAAGGTAGGTAATTGATTTCTAAAAGCCTTAACCCGTCAAGTCACAAGAAAAATTGGTTTACAATTGTGTCTAGCTGCCGGCGGCTTAACGTTCCGTGTAGGGTTAGATGAAAATAATGTAAGAATATCAAACTCAATTTTTTGATTGGTGGGCTCGCTTGTTGTTCTCTTCTAATTGCATTTGAAATCAACATTTAAATAGATCCCTATGCATGATTGATAAAAAATTGCAATGGGAAGTAATTACAGCAAATTAGTCTCGATTGTAGCCTGGCCTTGTCACTGTTTATTAGTCATAATGAGATTAACAGACAATAATAAAAGTCAAATCTATCAGTAACAAGTTCTCATTCATTCACATTTCAAATACCTGAAGTAATGAAAACTCAAGTCAAAAACCAAAAACGAAAGCGAGTTTCTTCATGAAAATTGCATCAGTTAATGTGAATACCATTAGTTTGTCAATTGCAGTTTGTATTATACAAATTATGTAATTTTTTAGAGGAAGAATACTAATGAATACAGTGGAATAATGATAACTAAATGAGTTCACTCAAATTATTTTTATCAAACTTTCTATTTATGAATTACCCGCTATGTGAATGTCATAATGCTAAACAATAAAAAGAAATTGTAATTTCATATTTCTAGAGAAAGAACAAAAATGTAAAGTTGCTCAATTATAACATTCTTTTATACCTATAGTTAGGTAAATAATTTTGCTTTTATTGATAAATGGTAGTAATCACTATTCAACTGTATACTTATACATAAACAATTATCGTTATAGTAGAGATACAACTCACCTGTTCTGGGTGACACAGGTACTGCTGGTTTGGGTGCACTGTTGGAGCAGAGCCGTCCAATCTTCGAAGGAGGCTTTAATCCTGATGGCTTAGGTAGTGTTGTTGGTCTTTTAGCACTGGGCACTGTTGAGGTGGCAGTGCTGATAGTAGATGCTGTGTCCGATGATGTAGATGACGGTGCTGGTGGTGGAACCGTCTCCAAGCCAGGGGGTTCTTCCGATACTGGTACTGCTTGATTTTCACTCATGCTTGATACACTTTTTGACACTGAACTCTAATCTTTTTTTCAACTTTCAATAAACTAACTTCATCGCGTAAACCTGTGCATTCGATTCCCTAATAACATAATATCGACGGAAATGAGAAATATACGCGACGCGTCGCAAATAATCTTGCGAGTAATAAACTAAAAATATCGCGAGTTCCCGCGCAATAAGACACGCAATCTGGATCACGGCCATAACGTAACAATGTAAATAATTTGACGTTAGTAATGTTTGTACATAATTTAATTAAAGCTAAGTAAGAAAATGAGATTTTTTTTAAATGCACGTGTATATAAACAATAGTTAAAGATCATATTCACGTGATATTTACTATTGCTTTACTAATATTACCAGTGGCATGTAAATTCCAAAAGAGCGTGGTAAAGAATAATATAACTGCATACCTGAGGTGAGGAATTAGAGCACAAAAAGTGCTATCCGTGACTTAGAAAAACTCGCGAAATTTTACCGCTCGTCGAACCCAGCTGAGCTTGACAACGTTATCACTACACGTATGTGATACCTACACTAAACACTCAAAGCCTTAATAACACAATTATAGCACATTGCATTCAATTTTTTTCAATACTAAAAAGCTATCACTTTTCAACTAAATAACTATTTACATTTTTATACATTCAGAACAATGATGAACACAACAGCAAATTAAAGACGCGATACATTGCAGATTGTACAGATGAGTCGATTTCATTTTGAATTTTTTTTCACTACATTGCTGGTTTGTTTGTCAGTTGAGATGAGAAACGTAACGTTATTTGCGTTTCGGTTTTGCTTTAACTTTTTACTAAAATGTGAAGCTCATTTAAAAACTCGATAAAACACACCCAAAGCCAAAATTGACAATGGATTACATAATCATTAGGCAGTTTATTACATGTGCGTTAGATTGTAGGTACCAAGGAACTTTAGTTTCTTGCCGTTTATTAAGAAAGTTACATAGAAAAGGTTTGTACCTACCAACTCGCAAGCGTTGAAATAGCATTCAAACGATTGTAATGGCTTAGAGTTGGTGGATACCAGCAAATACTTACCAAGCGAAGCGTATTATAGCCCTATTTCATTTACTGTTGTTTACTGGGGGGTTTAGGCGGGAACCTTGTTGATTTTTTATTCCCTTGTACTACTTGACACTAGAAATATGGATACGAGCTTAGACTAAGTAGGTACTTAATCTAAGGATACCAGCGATGCCATTATATTATAAAAAATGTTGTTTACTGTCAACCACTGTCAACTGTCACTGTCGAACATTGTCGAATTTTTTGGCGGGAACCTTGAAAGAGTTTTTTTCGCGGCGGACCGTTTGACGAGTCGTACGCGGTTTTTTGTTGTTGCGATTCTTCACAACTTTTATTGTGATATTCATCATAAAATCTGTGTTATTTATGTTTGTAAGTGTGTTGTAGTTTTCTGGAGGCTATTTTGTAAGTAGTTTCCTATTGTTTGTCCTTGCCTTGTAAAAATTTAGTGCAGCATTGTGATCGTTTAAATTTTTGCAAGAACCCCATTTTTTTTAATTTTTTTTTTTTAATTATTAACCATGAACGAGCCCCCTGACCCTGGGGATCCTGATTCTAATCTTCATACAAATTCATTTAGCGCTCTCCTGACAGTCTCTGCCGAGCAGTTCGAGACTCATGAAAGCACCTTGTCAAAAACAGTAAAACCAAGAAAACAACGTAAGAGGAGACAAACATCATCCAGATCGAGGTCAAATTCAAGGTCTCGTAAAAGTCGCGTGCAATCGCCTATTGACAATTCATCGTCCATGGAATGTGGAACCCCTTCGGGCCAATGCACCCCCCCTTCTTCTTTTTCACCAGCCATATTCCCTCCATCCCTTTCCCAGACTCAATCCTCTCCGAATCCTATGCCTTCCCCAATAGGTCGCTCAGACTATGACTCAAAAGATGTAGGACCATTTATAATACACGTGCAGCGCATTGAAGTCGCACCCAACAGCGGATCCACTCTCCATCCAGTATCATTTGGCCGTTTCCTACAAAAAAAGAACATCACAAACATCGTCGATGGGAGCATCAAGAGCATTGGGCGCAATAGGATAGCCCTTTCTTTTGTATCTGCACATGCAGCTAATGCATTCAAGAGTAACCCAATACTCTCCGATCACGACTATAAAGCTTTCATCCCATCATTTAACGTGACAAAGTAAGGCCTTGTTCGTGGCATTCCGTCTGAATGGTCTCCGGAGGAAATTCTAGAATCTGTTTCCTTACCCCAGAATTGTAACAGCCCTATTTTAAAGGCTTAGACGTCTTAACTTAAAAGTCGTGGTCGATGGTAAGCCCTCATGGAAACCATCCCAAACAGTGGTTCTGACCTTTGATGGGCAGAACCTTCCAGATAAAATATATCTTTGTTACAATGCCTTGCCTGTTGAATTATATATATTTTCCACAGTCCAATTCTATCAGTGTTGTCGTTTCGGGCATACAAAAGTGCAGTGTCGCTCTAAGCCACGCTGTTTCAAATGTGGACATGACAAGCGAAACTTGTTCAGTGGTTGAAGATGATGCCTACTGCATTTCATGTGGTGGTTGTCACTTTGCTACTAACAGATCTGTTTGCCCAGAATTCTTCAGACAAAAGGCTATTAAAACTGCCATGGCTGAAAAGTCTATCTCCTATGTCGAAGCTTCAAAACTTCACGGCCCTGTTAGTAGATCATATGCAGATGTGGCGAGCTCTGTCGGTACCCCTCGTGGTGGAGGGTTTAGCCGTACGCAAGCTAGCCCATCTTCTAAATTCTCATACAAAAATACTGTTTTCTTGAAGCCAAGGACTCCCCCAAAATACATGAAAGGCTATGACCAATCATCTCAAAATGCTTTAGTTAAGCCGATAGCTTCACAAACACCCAATGGGTGTGCTCTCATCGGCCGTGATATTGATTTGTCACAGTGTGAAAATCTCAATATTTCCTACCCTGAATTCATAGCTTCCCTCATGTTTATTTTATCCTCCTTATCACAAAACTTTCAACCGTCCCACGCTGCCCAAATATTGTCACCTGTCTCCACGCTTTTTAAAAATGGCTCCACTAGCGAGTGTTCTCCAGTGGAACTGTCAAAGTATAGTTAGGTCGGCTTGTAAAGGAGCCGACCTAAATATACTAATTAAAAATTATAATCCTTCTATTATTGCCCTCTCTGAGACATGGCTTAATTCTGGGTGTTCTTTTAACATCCCTGGTTTTGCATGTCTCAGAGAGGATAGAGCTGATGGGTGGGGCGGTTCAGCCCTGCTTGTCAGAAACACAATCCCTTTCTCCCAAATTCCTATCCCTCCCCACAGCGTCGGATTTCAAATCGTCGCTGCACATGTCTGTAATATTGCCTTTGTTTCCTTATACATTCCTCATCCTTCCGACACAATCATTGCAGAGTTAAAAACCGTCCTATCTTCTATTTCTACTTCCACTCTTTTAGTTCTTGGTGATTTTAATTGTTACCACCAGGTCTGGGGTTCTACAAGAACTGACCCCTTTGGAGAATCTTCCCCTGATCCTATGGAAGCTCCATTCTCTATAGACGAGCTTAGGAACATCCTGAAGAAAGTAAAAGATTCCGCTCCAGGTTTAGATGGATGGTATTCCGTACTCATTTCTATCTACTAATGCTACCTTAAGCTATTTCCTAGAGCTAATATATATCATCGTGGATACGGGCATTATTCCAGAATCCTGGAAATCACAAATTGTAATCCCAATTCTTAAGCCCAACAAAGACCCAAATGATCCTGGCTCTTTTCGACCAATCGCTCTCTCGTCTGTTTTGGTAAAAATTGCAGAACGATTACTTAAGAACCGCCTTGAGTGGTTTATTGAAAGCAGGGATATTTTGGGCACTAGTCAATAAGGTTTCAGAAAGGGTAGAAGTACCATAGACAGCCTCAGCATATTGACCTCACAGATCCGCATATCCTTATCCCAGAACCATACTGTTATAGGCGCATTCCTTGACATCTCATCGGCATATGACAATGTTCAACTTCCTATTCTCAGGAACAAGCTTCAACAGCTGAGAATACCGACGAAGTGGACCAATTTCATCATAAACCTGTTTTCACAACGATCCATTCTCCTCAGATGTGACAACCCCAATATATCCAGTTCCCGTTTTGTTTATAAAGGCCTCCCGCAAGGCTCTGTCCTAAGCCCCCTCCTATACAATATATATACCCACGATTTAGAGACATCCATGCCATCTCCATGTCAGATTCTTCAATATGCTGACGATGTGCTACTCTTCGTTTCCGATCCCTGTATTGATAAAGCCTCTGAATTAATAAATCACTCTCTCCGTTCTCTGAGTTTGTGGCTCAGTGCTAATGGTCTCCAGCTGTCCGCTACCAAGAGCACTGTGGTTGTTTTTACCAGAAAAAGACTTATCCCAGCTGTTGACATCTACATTGATAACAGTCCTATTCCTGTAAAGGACCATGCTAAATTTCTAGGCCTTATTCTGGACTCAAAGTTAAAGGGAACTCATCACTGTGATTATGTGGCTGCCAAGTGTGAAAGAAATCTCAACATTCTTCGCTGCTTAGCTGGAGTATGGTGGGGAGCACATCCCTATTCCATAAAGCTCCTCTATAATGCAATTGTCAGGAGTGTTTTGGATTACGGATCGTTCTTGCTGGATCCGGCCAACAAGGCGGGGCTCAAAAAGTTCGATTTGATTCAGTCCAGGGCACTCCGGATAATTTCTTACTGCAGAAGACAATTTTAATCTGACATGTATTTATTTAGAATTTCTGAATTCAAAGATCATCGCTATTTCCTATCTTGGAGCGTTTATCACATTTAGTAAATTCTTCCAATTTCTGGGCATTGAAAATCCCCCCTCGCTTAGTCAACAGCTTCCGCAAATTTCAAGATCTTGGTGCCTCCGTGCATCGATCAAATAAATTACCTGTCTTCAGTTATCCATATGAGACTGTGATAGCTCTACCTAAAATATTTTTTGATTTAGGCGTCCATAAAACTGATCCTTTCGCAAGGAACCACTTTCAACAGATAATTAATAGGGACTGGCAAGGTTGGCATTCGATTTTCACCGATGCCTCTAAACTTTCCTCAGACGGTTGTGTCGGAGTAGGTGTTTACCACACTGAGTTCAACATAGTTCAGAAAATCAAATATCCTCCTGAGACTACAGTTTTTACAGGTGAATGCATAGGTATTTTAGAAGCAGTTAACTACGAGTATATTATTATGTTTAAACTATCCCAATCACTTATTTTCTCCGACTCTTTAAGTTCCCTACAATCTTTCCTTTCAAATCCGTTTTCAGACAACTCCCATTACCCTATTATCCTTCAGATTAAAGATGCTCTGAGAAAAGCTACAGAAAATGGTTTGTCTGTTATTCTTGCTTAGATCCCAGGTCACTCTGGTGTGCCGGGGAACGAACGAGCGGATCAGCTTGCCCGGGATGCTGTGCTTTCTGGTGACCTTCATCCATACAAAATTTTTCCTCATGATTTAGTTCATCAACCTAAGCAATATTTACATGAGGCTTGGTCCCAAAACTGGCCCCCAATCTCTGGCACGAAGGAAGCCTATTATGGTGGTATTCAACCTACAATACCGCCAAAACCTTGGTTTTTTCGCTACAGATTCCTTAAACGGGAAACTCTTCTATCATTTGTCGTCTCCGCCTAGGTCATTGTTGCTGTCCCATTTTTCTTAACAAGCTTAGGATCAGGGACTCATCTATTTGCGAATGTGGGCTTGATGATGGTAATGTGAACCATATATTTTTCTCTTGCCTTATTTACGATCGTCGTCAATTTCTAAGTGCCCTCCAGAAATTAGTTCCTTTTCCGACAAATATACCAAATCTTCTATCCCTCCTTAATCCTGATATCCTCTCAGAAATTGTAAATTTTGTAAGTAAAAATAAAATAAAATTGTAAATATTAAATTGTATAAATGTCCATACAACGCTTTGAGTGTTTCTAACAATGTGTATTGTTTAATAATCTACTAACCTTACCTATTATGTGTTTTCAGATTTAATGATGTCTACGCGGATTTAATTAATTGATTTATGTACCTTAAATTTCCAATCATTCAAACGTGATGCTGGCAGTTATGCCTCCTGGCGATTGCCTATAAAAAAATAAAAACGAAAGAGGCGTACAGTGTTCTTATTTAATTTCATATTTAAAAAGTTGGTGGCATTTTGTTTGATATAGGTTTATTATAGTGCCCGTGTATAGTGAAATAGAACAACAGGGCGAAAATACGGTCTTTCAGGTTCATCCAAAACTTCATAATAAATGCTTTGATAAAGTAGCCATCGCTTTACTCTTTATAGCAACGCGGCCCACCGGTCGCGGGGGACCGTGTTGCTCTATGCTTTACTCGAATAACTGACAGTAACTCACTTGACTGACAATAAATAATTATTAACTGACTGACTAATACTAACTTTTACGCTGCCTAAATACGAATACGAAATATATACGTTTACTTGATACTGGCAATCTGCGTAACGGCGATGCCATAATATTAAAAAAAAGATGTCGAATGACAAACGTTCTGTTGTCAGTTGTCAAATGTGCCAAATTGGAAGAAGATAGGAATGGGAAGAATGTATTAGTCGCTGTATGTTCAAGTTCTATTATTTAAATGCGATACCCTCCTACTCAACGAATATGGACTAATAGTATATAAAGAAAACATAAGTGATTATAATAAAATGAAACTAGTCCATAAAAATATTGAAAAAGATGGCAGTGGGTTAGTATCAGTTATTACACTGTTGAACATATTTCTACTACAAACTTTGATAAACGTTGGATTTTTTATGTCTAAAGGAGTATCGGCCTTATTTCCGAGGAGCCTGAAGATATGTGGCATGCATACAATCTCATTGCGGAAGGAGATTCGGTGACCGCGTCGACAGTGCGTAAAGTGCAGACTGAGTCTTCAACGGGATCATCCACCAGCAATAGAGTGCGTACCACTCTCACCATTAATGTGGAGACCATCGATTTTGATACCCAAGCATGTGTGCTTCGTCTCAAGGGGCGAAATATTGTGGAAAACCAATATGTCAAGGTAAAGGAACTTCGAAGTTTGTATGAGAGTTAAAAATCTGTTTACCACTGAATATTTTTTACAGGTGGTAATGTGTGTATGTAATTTCCAGCACAAAGGCATAACACCTTAGGCCTCAGGAGTGGTAATGCATCTACATTTTGACCTTGGTCTTTGTGTGAATGTCTATAGGCTGCAGTCATCACTTAACATCAATGTGAACTGCATGCTAGTTTGCCACTTCCATTACATAAAAAAAAAAGAATATAACTGATATAATTTTTTCTCCAGCTTATGGACTTGTAAATTTATGAAACTTTTTAAGAATTGAAAACTAGAACACAACTTAAGTATCTTGTGTTATGTATAATATTGCATTAAGTCAGGTTTCTTTTCTTAGCCACTTCTAACTAGCTCCAGTGTCATAATAATCTCTATCGTGGAGTGTGTGATAGTGATTTTTTATAATTAAGAAGAAGGCACATACCTTCTTCCTTATTATAAAAAACATACATAGCAGATTGTGGGATAAGGCAATAAATGATACATGCATGAGTTATAGCTTTATTATTCGGTGTTTAAGGATTCCATAATAGTTAAAGATATGATTTCCACTTCACATAGAAAATTGTAGTAACATCTGTAAGGTTGACATAATAGTTGTTCTAAGCAGATACTTTTCATGTTTTTCTTTTTTAGATGGGAGCATATCATACTCTAGATCTGGAACTGAATCGGAAGTTTATTCTAAAAAAAATCTTGTGGGATTCAGTGGCATTGGACAGGGTGGAGACTGCATGTGACCCAGCAGCCACAGCTGATGTAGCTGCAGTGGTGATGCAGGAAGGCCTCGCTCATGTCTGCCTCATAACACCTTCCATGACATTAGTCAGATCCAAAATAGACATCACAATTCCAAGGAAGCGCAAGGGTTTTGTGCAGCAACATGAAAAGGTTTGTTTATTATAATACTATGTGAATTATTTTGTCAAAATGTCAGGACTTACCAGTCAATAATTATTTTGTAGCCTATTTATTGAAGAAGGTTATAATATAGTTCCTCTAACATTATGATAAAACCTTCAGGGGGTGAGAAATAACCATACAAGTAAGAAAGAATGGAAATATTCTAGAGTTTCTTAAAGTCTGGCATGCTAATTACATTTTAATATCAAAATAGGCATAAAGACATGACAACCTCACCACCCAATAGTGGAATTCTGCTTGTACAGTTAGTCAATCAAACAATGGTGATCAAACCATTCCATTAAGACAGTAGTAAATATTAAAACCACTGCCATTATGTTTATCAATCCGCATGCCAAGAGGATGGAATATCCCTCCATATAGGAATGTTATTGTCTATTCATGCCAATGAATGTTTTTCATCTGTAATGATAAGATCAAAATTGATATAAATAAAAAAATATTATAAATAATGTCATGTTTACAATACAGGAAATTAAATAATTTGTAATATTTTGTATTTACAGGGTCTCAATAAGTTTTATGAAGCAGTGATGCAGGGTATTCTCAGGCATATAGATTTTAATATTGTCAAATGTGTTATTCTTGCTTCCCCTGGCTTTGTTAAGGACCAGTTCTTTGACTATATGATGCAGCAGGCGATAAAGACGGATAATAAGTTGCTCATTGAAAATAAAGGGAAATTTTTGTTGGTGAAAGCTTCATCTGGATTTAAACATTCCTTGAAAGGTAAAATAATAGTTAAAACTGGTAATATTATGTAACTATTAAATTATATTAATTGATGGTGTAGAATATACTCAAGTGTATTTGTATTATCTCTTTATATTTTTAGAATAAAAAAAAACTTTTTTTATTGTTTGGGTAACAATAAAAAAAGTTTGACGTTGAATATTTTGGAAAATGGTATCTATATTATGTTATCTATATACTCGCTCTATGTAGTCAGAAACTTACCCTACCCCCTTAATTATAAACATAGATTATCTTTGTTTTATATTATTTCGCATTAACACATGCTTGTAAAATATATTTATTTTAAAGAAAAATGGAAAGAAAAATTAGAATAGTTGGCAATAGATGGCGCTGCTGCTATCATAAAGCAATGCAATAAATGTGAAGGAAAGATTTGACAAATTGGGCAGGACTTCAGTAGCTCAATTCTAAGAGCGGCTGGACTAGATTCCCAGTAGGCCGCGAGTTCAGGTCTCGCCTGAAGTCAATTTTTTCTTTCCATTTTTCTTTAAAATAAAATATATTTTACAAGCATGTGTTAATGCGAAATATTATAAAACAATTATTAAGGGTAAAAGCGACTTCTTTACGATATTCAATAAACTGCAAAGTCTATTATATCGGTTGCCTAACTAGCATAGTTGGCAATAGATGGCGCTGCTGCTACCATAAAGCAATGCAATAAATGTGAAGGAAAGATTTGACAAATCGGGCAGGACTTCAGTAGCTCAATTGGAAGAGCGGACTAGATTCCCAGTAGGCCGCGAGTTCGAGTCTCGCCTGAAGTCAAATTTTTCTTTCCAGTTTTCTTTAAAATAAAATATAGATTATCTTACATTTTGTCAGTTGTATTGCTAAATAGGTAAAGCCAAAAATGACAACACACAAGTTCAGCTAACGCGTGCAACACACTGTACCGCGCCCCGTCGCGTACCGCGGGGCGGTAGATATACTTTTTTCATACTGCCGTCCCGCACGATGCCGCGGCGGCAGTGTGTTACCGAAATCGAGAATTTTGCGTATTATGTAAAAATCTCAGTGCTACGCGGCGGGGCGCGGAGCAGTGTTATTCGTTTAAAAGTACCATATAACAGTACTCCATGCTGTGCTCAACTTTTCTGAAAATCGCTTTAGTGTCTGTCAGAAGTTAAAAAATCGTAAATGATTAATTCCAGAGGTCCTCCAAGAGCCATCAGTTATGGCCAAAATATCAGACACAAAAGCCGCCAGTGAAGTGAAATTGCTGGAAAGTTTCTACACAATGCTACAATTGGAACCTGCCAAGGCATTTTATGGCAAAAAGCATGTACAAAAAGCAAATGAGGCTCTTGCTATTGAGACACTTATGATATCTGATAAACTTTTCAGGTAAATATTAAAACATTACTGTAAGCTGTGCCATTTAATTTTGCTTTATGTAATGTTCGAACCTATTGACATCTCTGGACACATAACCAAGCTGGACAATGGCGCTAGACATCTTCCGAAAAATCGCGGCACCGACGTCCGTCCGTAACCACGGCTTGTGCAACCGAATCGAAACGAGCTGACGAGTAGCACACCGCTCCTCCTCCCCTCATTCCTGGCCTTTCCATGTCGTTTTTCGTTTGCGACGTAAAACTTTAACGATTTCTGGTTGATTGATACACGGCATTCAACCGATCGACAACGAGTGGACGTCGAGAGATGAGATCGTGGGTCAAATGAGCTTAGACCTTTAATGTATACATATTTAATGTTATAGACCATAAGTAGTATAAGTCCAGGCCTAAGATAACAAATTCTTATTAATATTGCATGTTTTCATAAGAAAATAATCCTTATAGCATCTCCTTATATTATTACTCCTTATATATTGCTTGGCCAATTGAAGGAACATATTATGAATCCTGGAAATAAAGAAACATTATTTATTGGTGGTAGAGTTGCAGCATCAGTTTGTGGCCGTAAACACCACCGCATTACTAGAGTAGGTAACGCCGCACTATCGTATTCTAGTACAAATATACGTACGGCCCCGTATTTTTTGATTCATAGGCAAAACTATTGTACATTTTACCTTTGGTATTTGTGTAGGACTAATACTTCATATTTACTTTTCAACTTCACAAATTCACATACATTAACTTTTCAATGTTTATAGATGTCAAGATATACAACAAAGGAAAGAATATGTGGCGCTAGTGGATTCAGCAAGAGAAAATGGCTGTGATATTAGAATATTTTCAAGCATGCATGTATCTGGAGAACGTAAGTCAATGGTGTCTCAAGGAGAGGGAAATGTCCTTAAGACTAAATTCACCTGACCGCGCGGTACAAGATCAAACTAAATAGTGTAGCCTTGTTCACATAACCGAGCGTCACCGCACGCTATGTCTATCGTATTATGTGAACTCACGCCCCGCACGTCTGGGTGTTTGTTGAAGTTAAAAAAATCGCTAGCTTATTATCGTTTTTGTTTTACATTTACATAATTGGACGTACAATTAAAACTTGTATTTAATAGGGAAACAATAATTTCTATTAAGTTTTGAATTATAAACTGAGCATTGCAATTTGTCCCTTCATAAGAGGGGGTGGAGGATCATACTGACCTGATTTATGTTATATTTTTTGTAAATGTTACTAGTAATTAATATTATTTAGTAGCAAGTAGTAACTGGCACCTATTGTTTACTTTGTGGAGAAGAATACAAAAATATAAATATTCCTACATTATATTTCAGTTTCGTAACGAAAAAAAAAAAACGTAACTTCACGCCTTTAATCTCGGAAGGGGTAGGCAGAGGCAAATGCATGCATTCAAGCATACATGCAAACACCCACGATTCGCTGGTTACGTTTTGGCCCATGTAACAAGTGGCTAGCCTGTTGACATCTTCGGGCACATTACCAAGCTACGAGGTACTGGGAAATTTCCAGAAAAAGGAAAAATCCCAATAGAACCAGAGATAAAGGACTTTACACCATAATCTCTGATAGCCCGGGAATCGAACCCAGGACCCCAGCGTAGTAGTAGTGGCCTACCACTAGGCTACTGAGTCAGTTGTATTTGTTTATATTCCAGTTAGATTTTGAATATTAAAGCAGAAGTTCCACGTTGGGCCCGCACCTTGTACACTATATCAAAAGATAAAGAAAAATACGTAGAATCATGGAAAAATACTCAAAAAATAATTTGAATCGTTGTTTTTTTGTCGGAAATATTTATTTTACGTAATTTTTGTAAGACAGCAATATGGCGCCATATCGCTACTATGACATTCTTGTTTACGAAATATACTTACGACAAATAATTGAAGATTTAATAAACGATTTGAATAGCTGAAAATGATTAAGTATTTTATGCTTCATCTCTCAATATAGTGTACATGGTGCGGGCCCAAGATCCATACATTTTGGAACGTCTCCTTTCATATTCAAATTGTCCATATTTTTGTTTGCAGAATTAGATCAACTGACGGGTATAGCAGCTATACTTCGATTTCCAATGCCAGAGCTTGAGGAAAGCGATGCAGAAGGCGAAACCGATTCAGATTCTGATTAGATAATTTCTATAGACAAATAACATGATTATTATGTAATACAATACAAACTTTACATCAATGTTTTTTAAAGTCTGTAAATAACCAGTTTTAATATAATTAATTATGCAAGATCTCTGCCCTCCACAGACTTATGTTGGCATGGCTATCGTTTTTACACCCTAAAATAGCACAGCAGGATATTATTAAATATTTTTGTTTCTCAAAACTACGAAATATAATCAATTCTGCATATTTTATGAAGAATTACGCGTGCCCCGCGTTATTTGCGTCTTCTACTGTTTTTACTGTTCTGTGCTGTTCCACTTTTGTCTTTAAGAAATTGGACTAAACCAGTCACTGATAATAATACATTATAAACGAGAATGAAATATAAGATTTTGTAAAGCCACCCTGAATTTTTAAACAGAATATTGGGACAAGTCATCTCACGCTGATATTCTCATCACTTAGTACAGTGCTAATTACTGGTGAGCACTGTACTAAGTACAGTGCTCACCAGTATCACCTTTCATCTTGATATTGAATTATGTCGCCCGTAAACTGTACTTAACAACTGTAGCGAGGACTTCTGTCAAGTCATCCACAACAATACTTACTCTTGTATAAAAAAAAGTAGTATTTATACAAAGGAGATGAAAAAAAAAAGTAGTGCTCACGAAATATTGCACATCGAGCCTACGAAAGAGACAATCGGCTCGTTTCGACTTCGAAGAGCGTTCTCTGCTGCACAGTCTATACACTGCCTACGCAAGCACTGATAATCCGGTATTGGCATCGACGACACAACGCGCTTCTTGGTCATCAAAATGGTCAGGCAGACCCGAAGTAGGCCGAAGTCTACTTCCTAAAGTCGACGTACAATATTTCTTGTTAGATACTGTAGGTGATGTAATTATAGTCTAGCGCAATCGTGTTTCGATCAGGTGGTAATGTACGATCCTGTGATTTCCGACATAGAGGTGTATAACAACTTAGACCTCAGGTGCGGCAATGCGTTAACATTTTTACTGGTGGTAGAGCTCCAGTGACGGAGCTCGTGGACGTAGGTACCACCGCATTACCTAATATACTTGTCGCTAAATGGTAGTGTTCAGCACTATCGTGTTCCGGTCAGGTAGTAATGTACGGCCCTGTAATTTCCGGCACAGAGGTATAACACCTTAGGCCTCAGGAGTGAAACGCATCTGTATTAAAATGCAGATGAATAAAAAAAAAATTAAATCTCTGGCATTTATGTTGATATTTATACAATATGCATTTAGATACCATCAATGTGAACTTCATGACAAACTGTGTTTAAATGTAAAATAATAATATGTCAAATATTTAAAGATTAGGTAATCAAATTATCATTGATAGTTTTCAAATAAATGTTAACCATATTTATAACTACAGTTTGTAGAATTTTATTATACTGTGTAAAATTGTTGTAGTAACTTTAACATTCTGCTACATGACTTGTTATTTATTTTATAATTATTATTCTGTTGACATCTATTTTAGATAGGTTTGGGACACTTATAACAGCTAGTTAAAGAAATCATGATGATGGATGATCTTTCCATCAAGACTTCTAATTTTGTTCCCAATAATGCATACCTATTGTAATACAGAAAAAATATTTTGTTAGCAAAATATTATGAATGTTGGCAAAATTTGTATTGAAATAAAATGTATTTTTATTTGTAAATGTAATATTATACAGCAACATTCTTTATTATTTTGTCAAAGTTATCCCAATGCTGCTTCTAATGCTTGCGTTTTCTGTTTCCTCTTCTCAGCTTTCTTTTCTTCTTTGACTTTTTCGTCATGAAGCCGCCGTTTCTTTCTCAGCAACCATATCTCCTTCTTGCGCTGTTCTTGACCCGCTTTCATACTCTTATACAAGTTCCTATGTTTCTTGCGCACTAACTTCTCTCTAAGTCTGAATGCTTGTTTATCCTCAATCTCCTTCTGATACGGATGTTCCTTATGTGGCACTCCAGTGGTGACAGCCATGGATTTTTTCTGCAAATAAATAAGAATATAATAACTGAGTTACTCAATGTACTCTCAATTAATAAAACATTTCACTCAATATGTCACTTTACGACTGTTTTCCCCTAAAGACAGATGTAGGCAAAAATTGCCAATAATCTTAATATTTAGTACTTCACCCTTGGCCAGAGGATTCATTCAGGAACTGAGCGTAGCAGTAGTGGCCTATCAGAAGATTACCGAGGTAATTATACAATCGAATTATACATGTTGACATTAGATGATTAACAGCCCAACGGTCGATCCAGCGGTTCCCAAGATTAGCCCCGCCAAACAGACAGACAAAATTGTAAATAATGCTGTTGTGGTATATGTACCGTGTATACATACATATGCATTTAGTAAAAAACGGTTATTTTTATATTACAAACAGACACTCATCATTCTAATATTATAAAATAATTGAATCAATATGTACCATCGCAGAAATGTCCGGTACATCATGTCGGTGCTTTATTTGTGTGGTGATAGTCTTCATTTGCAATGATTTTGGATCATCAGAAACTTTTTTGATGGTACAACAAATATTGAATGGTTAAAAAATTATAAAAATAGAATCAACAAAGACGAGGCTTGTATAAACTGATCTAATTTAATTACTATTACCTTTTCTTTAGCCAATTTCTTCTTCTCAGGATCTAAATCATCATCCTCATCATCTTCAGAAGGTGAATCTGCTTCCACTTCTTCTTGATATTGTTTAGTGAGAGCTTGTTCAGCATCTTCATCTGTTTCCTGATCACTCTTTTCTTCCTTGTCTTCATCACTTGCTTCTTCTATTTCCTCATCCGAAGGCCCATCTTCATCTACGTAAGGAATTTTAATTACTAAACATTTTGTGCAGGTTATTACAATAATAAGCGAAATCCTATAACCCTTCTTTGAATTACAACGAAAATAATTACATCATAAGAAACAAGTATCCAAGGCTTTCCGAATTTAGTTGTCATGATAAATGGATACCAAATGTACCATGGTTCCTCAAACCACTAGAACTTTACATTATCCTTGATATGCCAACAGTAAAATAAATTATCTATATTTTCTTAAATAACCAATACAAAGCAAGGCTACAGAAACTACCAAATCAGCAGGGAATAATTTCTGAGCTTTTCTCTAATTTCTCAGAAATTAATCATTGTCTAAAAAAGATGAACATTTTGACCAGGATCAGCATATAGACTGACTGCACTACTAAAAGGGATGCAGTCCACTGGGAGTAGCACCCTACTTAAATATCAACACCATCACATATGTTTATAGCTAAAACAGCTCTAGTAAGATTGAGTGTTCAATCATCTCAAGTTTTGTGATAAATTCTTTATGCCAAGCCATGTTGCAGACTTGCTTCTACAAACAAAAGCAGGTAAACAGTAGAGACCTAGAAGATGTAGTCTAAAGAGTACAGAAGCCCAGTACCAATTTGCTTTTCTTAAATGTAGCACAGATAAGTCTTTGAATACCCGCCTGACTTATTTTTATGTTCGCTACAAGTCCTATCATTCTGTCATAGCCAAATTATGCACTACCTAAAAACAATTTCAAGAGTTATGATTTGTGCTGTCAATGTGTATTGCATATTATACAAGACAGTTTTATCATGTCTCCTATATAATTGGTAAGTTTTAATTTAAAATAAAAATAATACTAGTCATGATTGTATAATACAAGCATGATCTATATGAAATATGGTTTTAATTAATAATGGCAAACCATTATACGTCCCACTGCTGGGCACGAGTCTCTCCCCTTTGGGGGGAGGCCTGGAGCTTACTCCACCACGCTGCTCCAATGCGGATTGGTGGAGGTGGGTGGGTTAGTGGCCAACCCACTGTCGGATGTTTTCAAACCGCCCATAAGGCCTCCGACAAGGTTTAACGACTGCTATCCATCGATAGCAACCGGGACCGACGGCTTAACGTGCCCTCCGAAGCACGGAAACGCGCATTTAATTTGCCACTAGCGGTCACCCATCACACTACCCGACCGCGCCCGTAGTGCTTAACCGAGCAGATCGCTTACGATCTACACCAGCCGCTAGCCATGCGCGCTTTGGTTTTAATAAACAACTTCAAATTTTAACTCTTGAACTTTTATTCTACCATTAGAAATATTTAGCACACAGATCACCTCCAATAGATACCGCATTAGTGAATATTTGTTCGGATTCGTGTTCACCGTTTTTGAGGTACGCGGGGGTTGCGGGAGACGTAACTAAAGCGCTGTGATTGGCTGTCAGGCAACGACGCGATTGCGAAGATTGCGTTCTATGCTAGCAAAATGCACTAATATGTTGTGAGCGTCGGTTGCCCTGAATGCGGTATCTATTGGAGGTGATCTGTGATTTAGAGTATACTCACCTAGTGGTTTAAAGTCAGGATTATTTAATGCCCTTTCCTCTGGTGGTATGTACACCTGATCCTTAATTTTATCAACAAATGGTGACAAATGAGGAGGCAGCACTGCTCCCATTAAATATTTATTGATTGGCAGAAGTGTTCTAGCATTAACACTATCAAACACCCATTGAGGTTGGACATAGTACCGTGAGAGATACTGCTTCTCCATACTAGGCCTATCTACAATCTGGTAGTTGATAGATTCATCAGTTTCATCAAATGTGGCTCCAACAAAGTGATCACGGTCCCAGGAGACTTCACCACCAAAACATCTGATGATAAACACAAGGGGCTCTCTTGGTACTTCTCTGTTAATGAAGAATTTTATACCTTTGAACATTGTTTTGAGATTTTTTACTTTCTCAGCTTCCTTTTTGGCCTCCTCCAACTTCTGGGGATCTTGATCTTCTGTATTGAAAATATCTATCTCGGGTAATTCTTCTATTTCATTAGCTCCCGAAACTTTAGCAAGGGAAAGATTCATGGCGGCTATTCTCTCTGATACATATGCTTGTTCATCTATTAGATCTTTATCTGAATCAGTAGTAAATGCTGCTGTTAATTTGGGTGGATAGACCAAGTTGAGGGAATGGTATAGTTTAAAATTCACAAATCCAAGCATGATTGTGTAGAATTCCACAAAAGTAGACATAATTTTGAAATCCACTTCATCTTTACTCTGAGGCTGAAATATAAAAAAAGGAATAAGTATATATTCACTGCTTTTAGAAATTTTCTAGTTTCTTAATTTATGATTAGTAGATGAACACTATAACTGTAATGTTGAGGTATTTATAATACTCACTGGTGGTAGAGCTCCAGTGACGGAGCTCGCGGGCGTAGGCACCACCGCATTACCTAATATACTTGCCGCTAAATGGTAGTGTTCAGCACTATCGTGTTCCGGTCAGGTGGTAATGTACGGCCCTGTAATTTCCGGCACAGAGGCATAACACCTAATGCCTCAGGAGTGGCAGCGCATCTGCATTTTGACCTCTGGTCATTGTGTGGGTGTCTATAGGCTGCAGTCTTCACTTAACATGAATGTGAACTGCATGTTTGTTTGCCACTTTCAATACATAAAAAAAAAAAAAAAAAAAAAAAATTACAGACTCAGACTGATAATTCCTGCAGTTAAACTCTTGTTTTGATAATACCTCTAAGGGCAATTTATTCTGCCACAGGCAAATAATTATTAGAATTTCACCACATTATACTTGTGGTAGAGCTCCAGTGACAGAGCTCGCGGGCATAGCCACCATCGCATTACCTAATATACTTGCAGCTAAATGGTAATGTACAGCCCTTCAATTTCCGACACGGTGGCATAATTCCTTAGGTGTCAGAAGTGGTAACGCATCTACATTTTGACCTCTGGTCTTTGTGTGGGTATCTATATAATAGCTTGAAGTTATCACCTAACATTAATGTAAATTGCATGCTTGTTTACCACTTTCATTACATAAAAAAAAATTGAGTCGTATAAATATGATTTTTTACTATTGTTGATTGTCTAATCCAGAGGTTCCCAAACTATTTTTCTTGTAGATACCTTTCAATTTTTTTCTGGTTTCGGTGGACCCCCTTGCTAACATTTATATCACTTTCCCATATATCCCATTTTTATTTACGCATATACGTAGACCCCATCGAGTCTCCCATAGACCCCAGGGGGTCTATATGGACTACTTTGGGAATCACTGAGTCTAGCCAGGATAAAGTTTTGAGGCAAATTTCATTGAAAACTATTCAGCTATTTAGGTGCAATTGAGTGATAAATATGCAAAAATTCTATATTCATTAATTTATTAGTTGATAGTAGTCATTCTCAATATTACTGGTTTGACTTACCTGGAAAGAGAAATGATGTGGAACAATCCATGTTATAGTTTGTCCTTCAAACTCTGCTTGATAATAGTATCCTTTTACAGAAACAAATACTTTACGCAGAGCTTTCGCTGCTATCACTGCATGCATCCATTCAACTGTGAGTCGCCTACACAACATAGACTGGTCACGGGGAACCCTTTTTAACGAAGGGAAGGTACTGAACAAGAAGCACAGAGTTAAACAGTCATCCAAATCTCTGAGTGCATCAACAAAGGTTGGATATCTTTCTTTCACAATATGGTCGATGTTTATGTCAGGATAGTCGCGCAGGTATCTCCTCATTTGACGGTATTCACGCATGGCTCGAGCTTTACGGATTTTTTGTTGATAGACCTGAAAATATTTAAAGACACATTCGAGCAAGCTGTTACTAGTTTATTATCAAGTAATTTCTTTTTTTCGTACTTACCTTCAGTTCCCGTAATTTCCATATTATCGGCTCGTGCAATAAGAACTTAATATCTTTTGTGTGGTACAGGGTCTTGATGCCGCCAGCGCCTTTCTGAGCCCGCTTTCGGTTTCGTGGTTCGCGAGGATAAATACCTTTCAGTATACAAATACGTCGGAAATCCTTAAGGGATAATTGTAATTTCTTCAATGCAGCTTTTCTAGTCATAAACTGTGCTCCTTCTCCCGTGGAATACTGAATAAAAAAAATATTATTGGTTATAATTCGTCTCATTCACACACGTGTTGATCTGACCGTCTAGTTGTTTACATATTTGTTAGACAATACTTACCTTCTTTTTCTTTTTGGACACCATTGTTTATTAATTTTTTGATAGAAACGTGTAATAGTACAATTGTTTTATTGTGCAATTCTTTAAATATTTTCACAAATTCTGTGAAGAACCACGAACAACCACGAAGAAACGTCAAAAAGAAAATTGAGATTTGATATTGACACATTTGACACTTGACAAAATGAAAAAAAAATTTTTTTATCGTTTTCCGGTCACGGATTTAAGTCCTTAACAGCCAATCTTCAGTATTTTTTATATTCTTCATCTATTATATAAAAATAAGTCGGGTTTTCCTTCCTGACGCTATAACTCCAGAACGCACAAACCTATTTCCGCGGTTTTGCATTCGTTGGAAAGGTCTTGGGCTCCGTGAGGTTTACAGCAAAGAAAATTTAGGAAAAAATATTTATAAAACAACATCCACGCGGGCGAAGCCGCGGTAACAGCTAGTTACTTATATACTAATGAATAGCCATATGCAAGATGACGATGACTGAATGCTTCCATGTGGAATATGATGAGATGGCTCCAGTAAAGTGATGGGGACTTTACTAGGAGTTTTTACGAAGTTCAGAAGACAACACGAAAATTAACTTTTCACTTCATAATATCACTTACTAACACCCGTGAATGTTATCGAATGCTTTATGATAAAAATCCCACCATTTTTACACATAAAAACGTGACTATTCAAAAATTTTGAATCACGCAACGACACAGCTGTAACGCGTTCCCGCCAAAACTCTGAAAAAAATCATGATCAACCAGAGCTGCCAATGCTATTACTTCATATTCCCCAAGTACGTGAATACGATCTAAGGTGACATCTTACAGTTGAGATCATCTTCACGTATTTATAAAAGATTTTAGCGGGACTAATAATTATATATTATTCATCCGGACACTAGCAGAATAGACTCAGCCCCAATAATAACATACTCAGCTTGAAATTCCCCGCAATTTGGGGAATTCCCCATAAATTGGCAAGCCTGTGATCAACAGCATCAGTAGCACAGGTAACTTTATTATACAAGATAATTTTAGTGTCTAAAAGAGCCCCCGTCCCGCGTTTGATCCACAGCTATAATAAATAATACCTTTTTTCCCCTATGCAATGTCTAGCGCTCTCCCTTTATTTTATTATCTTTAAAAAACATTCACACCTTTTCACGTCCAAACGACTGAACCGATTTAATGAAATTTGGTACAGAGATAGAGTTGACTTTGAGAAAGAACGCCTATGTTCTTTCTCAAAGTCAACGCACTGCCAGCCCTGAAGGAGTCTTTTAACGCCATTTTTGAAGAAGGCCATATTGTAGCACCGAGGGAACCTCAGAAGGCAGTTCATTCCACAATTTACACGTTCTGGGCAAAAACGATCGTGAGAACACCGTTGAACACTGCCAGGTGTCCAGTCGGTGAGGGTGGAACTTCTCTCTTCGGCGGGTAGTACGGTGTAGGAAAAGGGAGGGTAGCACCATGTCGAACAGTAAGTCCTGGGTCGTTAACAATACGAACGGCGCGTCTTTGCAGCGAGTCAAGTGGACCAAGTTGGTATTTGGGGGCTCCGCCCACAAATGAGAGCAGTATTCCAGATGGAGCCGCACTTGGCTTATAATGCTGTAATAGCTGCTTTGCTAAGCACCCCTAGCTTTTTGGATGCCTACTTGGTCTTACACTCAATGATGACTCCCGAATTGCACTTCGTTCGATATGTCAACGCCCAGGATACCGATACTTTTACCAACCACGAGCGGAGTGCAGTGGATCTGAGGTGCTACAATGAATGTTTTTTTTTACCTAAGCACCTACAAAAAGTAGGTAAAACAGGCTTTAAATTTTTTTCATTCAGTGGGTTATTACTATTACTCAAATTTTTCAATTAAAATTAACTTATCTACATCATTCAAGTTTTATTAAAAAAATAAAAAATATGCCATTAGGATAAATACTTAAAGCTATACAATATTTTAATTTTATAAATTATTTTAAAGTTATAAACTCGGACTAAATTAACTATGTACCTACATATTCGTAACTTTAGGTAGAAGCTTAAAATTAAGCATTTTCATCGCTGGTGGCACTTGTAGTGGGAGGAGATGAAGAGCTACCTGCTTGAGCCTGCGCCCAGGAACTCGGATCCACCATCACATATTGGTATGGATAATGATAGGGGTAAGATTGAGGCCAGTATGGCATCACTGGCGGCGCGGGCGTCGGAACGGATGCTTCCGATCCCGAATTCCTTTTGAACACCTCCATCATATTCGCCATCGCTGACATCATGTGAGGGTAGAAGTAATGAAAAGGCGAGTAATGTGGCAGCCTCGGTCCCTCTTGATTGCGGGGCGTCGGTCCTTCAGGTGTAGGTGTAGGATAGGGATACTGAACAGCAGGACTATTTTCTTGAGGCGGAGGCGGAGGCGGAGGCGCAGTGTACGGGTAAGCATACTTAAATGGTGGACTGGTAATCACAGCTCGTTTCTGAGTGATGACGGTTTCTTCGTGCGGCAAAATGGGCGAGTGACTTGAAGGGAAGGCCAGCGGCATTATAGACGGTTGAGGCTGTGTCGCTGCTGCGGTTGGCAGGAAGTTAATCGGCTGGTCTGTTAGCCATTGTGATACCCCGTTATCTTCTGATGCGGCTACGTAGAGATCTCCCGTCATACCATCGTTTGATGGTTTTACGTACAGTCCGTGCACAGGTTGAAGATTATTCGTCTCGTCCCATAAAACATGGCATCTCACTGCTGTTAAAGTAAATAGAGTGATAAGAACTGTAATTGCCTTCATTTCTGATCAGTTAGACACACTTCGTCAATTGATTGTTTGACTGTTAATATTGGATTATATACAGGATTGATAACGAAGGGAAAATAGATAATATTTAATCGAAATCAAAGATTAATCTTTTTAGTTAAGACACGTTTATAAAACGAAACGGTGGGTTAAAAGTCACGTTAAAAGATAAGCTATGTTCATTTTTTAAGTAGACCAATTTCAAACTACGGAATCCTAAAAACGCTTTGTAATATACCTACCCTTAAGATAATGAGTAGATATTTTATTGTGCCCAATTTTGTCTCTCAACCCACAAGGGTATCAAAACTGTCGCCATTATTTGAATTTAGTTGCACTGTACGTTTAGATATATAAAAAATCTATACACTTATATAAAAATCAATTGCTGTTCGTTAGTGTCGCTAAAACTCAAAAATATCTGGATCGTACGTCGGGTCAGCTAGTTCTGTAAATTCTTGTACAAAAAGTCTCTGAGCTAAGCTGCGGACAGACGGACGGACAGAACTAAATGAGTTCCTTGTAGGCTACGGAACCCTAAAAATCGGCTATTTAGTGGTGATTCTGATGGCCCTTAAAATGAAGTATCTAAATTTTGTCTTTGGACTTGTGTGTTTGGGCTAACCTATATACCAAACCGTAAATTTAGCATAGTCTTCACAGATGGCCACCAGCGTTTTAAGACCAAAAACTGAGGCGCTCATTAGTGCCATATCATCGGCGTAACTGATTTACACACACACACACCCCATCAATGTAGCAGTAGGCTCGCACTCTACTGAGCTCCTCATTTAGCAATGAACTAAAGATTAAAGAACGTAGGTAAAGTTAACCCCTCTGTCTCACTCCTCGCTACAATTCACACGGCTCTGTCATAGTACAAGCCAAACCGAACTAGTTGATCTGGCCTCCATACCATTTATCAAAGTGCTAATGAGTTCCCACGGCTTTTTCAAGCTTGTCTCAGAGAATGCTGTAGAAACCAGATCAAATGGTCTGGATAGATCTACGAAGCACGCTTATGTAGGTCTTTTCGGTCTGTGTTGTCTTTGACTGCCCATTATAGACACAGTATAGCAGTCTCAATTTGTCAGCCCAGCTCGAAATCCGAACTGATTATCGTGCAGCTGAATTTAGTTCGTTAAGTAGGCTTTCCAGTACTTTCGCTATCACCAACGAAAGGCGTCGGCGTAGTCGCCAGTTTTATTTTCAGAAGAAGAAGAAGAAGAAAAACACTATTAATACAGTCGTGAGAACCTGCGACACAATAAATTTATCTGACACGGTACTTACAATGCATTAATGAAACTATATATATAATCTAACATTAATAAAAAGAAAATTTAAACAAATAGGTATATAGAGAAAAAAAAAACAAAATAACAAAACGAACACATACACGACGTATACATACAAAGTTGCAAGAGAAAAAAAAAAAAAAGAAGCAGTGTCTCACGGCTGCACCAAATAGATTCCAGTTCAGCATAAGTCAGGCCGAAGCCCGACGCTGGTTTTCAACTGGAAGCTATTTTAGATTTTTAATAAACTAGGTACATAATAAACTTCATATTGAATTAAAATCTTTAATAGAAATTAATAGATTTATTGGATCAACATTCATTTTTATTTCACTTTTTAGATTTATTTTATTTAACAATTTTTTAGATTTTTTTGTTCCATACATATCTTTCGGTACTTATTTTAAAGAAACATATCCCAACTTTACTTTTTTTAAGTAGGTACATATGACATTCTTTGACTAATTTCAAAGATCATGTTACATTGACAACAGTTTTGAATTTCAATATCTTTAATTGTCATCACATATTTCATAATTTATAATGCGGGTAAATAAACTGCATCGGTGGCGTAGTGGTATCAGTCCACTACAGTTACGATACCGATACCCGAATCGAACCAAGTACCTACCTCAGGTATCTGGTTCGAATCGGGTCTGGAAGAAAGGATCATGGCAAGATTTGTACAGAAAAAATGAAAAAAAGGTACACGGTAAAACAGCATGGAAATATTATCCAGTGAACCTAAACAACATTTCCTGATACTTAAAATATTTTTAACTCTCCGGAATAAAAAGTTTGAAATTGAACTTTAGTATGGAGGGCTATTACTGTTGTTAGGAAAGACGATTTTTATTCCGGTGATTTAAAAATAATTTACATACCAGAAAATGTTCTTTAGGTTCTCTAGATAATATTTCTAATCCGTTTTACCTTGTACCTTTTTCTAACTTTTTTTGTACAAATCAATGTATGAAACTTGCCATGATTCTTTTCCGTTAAAAAGATTTACAGTCATCCTCGGGGTGTGGTAAAGTGCCCAGTTAACGTCAAAAGGCTCGACACTAGAATAAAAACGGATAGCTGTTTGGCCGGATACCGGATATTCGACTGAGATCGGCAATCACTGATCGGTGAAATTAAGCTGCATCACGAATTCACCGCAACAATGACCTACATGTAATTCTATCCCTACTAATATTATAAATGCGAAAGTAACTGTGTCTGTCTCTCTGTCTGTCTATCACTCTGTCTGTTACCTTTTCACGTCCAAACGACTGAACCGATTTTAATGAAATTTGGTACAGATATATGTATATGACTTTGAGAAAGAACATACTTTTTAAACGACATCCACGCGGGCGTAGCCGCGGGCAACAGCTAGTACCAATGAGCTTGTCTCATATAATATCATTGGCTAGTAGTCTATATTTACAAACATCGTTGGTTCACTGGTTCAGTTGTCAGCAAACACGATACAGTAGGTGAGTAGGTAAGAGGTACCAACATTTTGCGGTACGATATTTCTAACATAAATATTTCGCCATAGGGTTCATATACAGAAGAGCGGGTGTAACCGGAACTAAGTGCCGCTAGTTTGTATGAACCCTAAATTGGTCAAAATGCAGATGCGTTGCCACCGCTGCGCTGGGACCTAAGTTATTGTCTTTGTGATAGCTATTACGGGACCATACATTACCATCTAAGCGAAATACGACAGTGCTGAACACTACCGGTTGTCAGCAGATAGATTAGGAGGTGTTTACGTCCTCAACTCTTACACTTGGAACTCTACCATAAAAAAATACTTGTCGTAGAGCTCCAGTGATGGAGCTCGTGGGCGTAGTCACCACCGCATTACCTAATCTACTTGCCGCTAAATGGTAGTGTTCAGCACTATCGTATTCCGGTCAAGTGGGTTATGTACTGACCTGTAATTTCCGGCACAGAGGCATAACACCTTAGGCCTCAGGAGTGACAACGCATTTACATTGAAATCTCTGGTTTCACGTAGATGTCTATGCTACAGTATTACTTACTATCAATGTAAACTGTATGCTTGTTTGCCACTTCATGACATAAAAAGAAATAAAATAAATGTATTTCCACATTAGAAATACCGTATGGCATAAAAATATTACCTACTTATATTCAATCAGATTTACAATCTAACTTCGATAAAATGTATATCCATAACATTCTATTGTTTCAATGCTTTACATAGTGGTACTATATTTTGTACCGTATATTTCGGGATTCAAAACTTCTTCATGCTTACGGGAGAAAGAAGAATATTCTCTTTGCGGTTGGAAATGTCCTCCCACTTGCGTCAACCTACCACTTTTGGCGCGCGGTGGGACCCTGTGTGCCCGCAAATGGGAATGTCGGGTCGGTTGCCGGTGCTCCGCTGGTTACGTGCGTGACGAATACACCAAAAATTGCGTTTTAGTGGAGGAATGTCCTGGTAAGTCTGGTACAATGACAATAACAACAAATATACATTGGTTGTAAACACAGATATTATAGGTATACCTACATGTCATAGCTTTAAAAGTTACCCAAAAGGCACAAATACACGAAAAACATGCGTTTTAAAACAAATGGCGGCAAAAACACACCTCCGCCCTCGTTTGGTTCGTCGTTTTTTTCCGCGGTGACAAATAAGATGGCAGTTTACATTGATGCCTTACCACCAATACTGATACTGCAGCCAATAGACATCTACATAAAAGCTAGACGAGCAGATGTGTTGCTCTGTGCCAGAAATGAAGGGTTAGCCAACTTGTTTGGTTTTTCCAAACAAACTTAACTTTATGCTAGAGATCTCAAAATTATACACTTAAACAGACTTCTATATTACAAATTGAAATCCATAATATGCTGTATATCACTAGCTGTTTCACGCATCTTCGCCCGCGTGTATGTAAGTTTTGATTAAAAAAACATGTCATGACCACCGGTCATTTTACATTGAACATGCACTTCCCAATCCTCTCACCGTGAATTGGCCTTACCAAATCCCCGCTCCCATCTAAAGCAAATATAAACTCTAATTAATCTATACTAATATTATAAATCTGAAGAGTTTGTTTGTTTATTTGCTTGAACGCGCTAATCTCAGGAACTACTGGTCCGAAATGTTAGATAGCCGATTTATCCAGGGAGGCTGTAGGCGTATATCATCACGCCATGACTAATAGGAGCGGAGCAGCGCGGGCAAAGCCGGGGCGGGCCGCTAGTATATTATAAACTCTTACTGTGACAGTGTTTAGATTTAGACTTATTTAATCCGGTCCTGATATAAGTTCGTTCTTCGTCGTTGATTCGACTTCGTCGTTGAGTTGACGTCGACAAATTCTGCTAGTCATAGTACCTAACCATATAGTCATAATAAAATTATTATGCTAACAAGAATTCGTGGAAATTAAACTAAAGCGGGTTTATGATGAAATAGCACGTAACGGAGGACATGCCAGATATGCTGTGTTGTGATTATTCATACGTTTACAAAAAATAATACTAATGATCCGTACTTAATTTGCCTGACCAGTAGATATTGATTTTACAGATAATATTATCAGGTACATTAAATGAATGAGTATTTAGCCCATGTGGTACCTCTATGATTTAGCCTTTTTAACGTAATGAAAGTGGTCAACAAGCATGCAGTTCACATTGATGTTAAGTGATGACTGCAGCCTAAAGACACTTACACAAAGGTATGAGAAAGTAGATGGTTGGTACAGGGGTGGTCCCTGTGACCTACGCTTGTTTGCCACTTTTATTAAGTACATAAAGAAAGTAGTTCCTGAGATGCGCGTTCAAAAAACAATTAAATGGTAGTGTTCATTACTATCGTGTTCGGGTCAGGTGGTAAAGTACGGCTCTGTTATTTCCGACACAGAGGCATAACACCTTAGGCCTTAGGAGTGGTAACATATATGCATTTTGACCTCTGGTCTTTGTGTGAGTGTCTATAGACTGTAGCCATTACTTAACATCAATGTGAACTGCATGTTTGTTTGCCACTTAATTACAGAAAAAAAAACTTTTCAGCTTTCCACCGCCCTGCCCCTCATGACTGCCGGCCGCCGGCAGTGCTCAATCATTATTTTGCTGTGATTAGTGTTATTTTAAAATTGCGATATCTCCAAAGATATTGATTAAAAACGAATGAAGTAAACAGCAATTTCGTTTTAAATTAAATACATATGATGAATAACATATTTATTTCGACAAGGATTCATATCATGTTTATAAAAACACCTTTGCAAATAATGCATTATTTTGGAACAACTTTGGTTAGGATAAAAAAGCTTATAGTGAGCTAACGTTAAAAGATAGACATATTATTATGGTGTCGCCGACCAATTTTTAGAACTTTTGAAGGGAAAACAACCTGTAATACATGATTTTTGTGAAACTTTTACCGTTTACGAAGCGCACGCAACGGAAGCTCTCAATAGAAAAAAAAAACCGATTTTGAAACATTCTTCTTTGGTGCTCCATTCTTATTGGTCTTAGCGTGATGATATATAGCCTAAAGCCTTCCTCGATAAATGGACTATCTAACTCTAAAGGATTTTTCAAATCGGACCAGTAGTTTTTGAGATTAGCGCGTTCAAACAAACAAACAAACAAACAAACTCTTCAGCTTTATAATATTCGTTTAGATTTAGATTTAGGTAAATGCAGGGACATGAGGTTACGGCGGTAGGTACCGGCCGTGGGACGGTGGCATGGGGGGTGGGGACGTGGGCATTGCACACGTACGAAGCCGGAGCGCTTCGCTAGTATTAGTATAGTGTACAGGTAAAAAATCATAATAATGATTATCAGTTTGATTGTAAACAATACTATTTGTAGAATATACCTACGTTGCCTGGGTTATCAGTGCATTTAACAGATTATATTTTTTATCGTTGTAGAGTCTATTTAAATCTCTTGATTTATCATAATTTTGCAAGTTTTCTAGAGAAAAATTGATAATAGATAAGCTGTTTCAATCGAAAAAGTGAAATGCGTATTGTAGTTATCGGGTTAGTTGCGGGTTATCTTTTTTTTGTTATCTATAGAGACTTATGTGTATCGGAAGATTTGGCTTGTAGGTGCCTATTATACTTTATTATTTAATATTCTATTTGACAGTATTATTTAATTTACTTATCTCATGCGTTTCGGAAAGATGTAGGTTTATTATAATGCCCCTTAGTGCAACACTCCTCTAAAATCTTTTTCTCTATACATACATAAAAAAAACCGGTCAAGTGCGTGTCGGACCACGCGCAGTGTAGGGTTAAGTAGTTTTTAGGTTTGAATAATGTAATGAAAAAAAAACAAATAAATATTTTCTACGGAGTTCTTCAAATTTTTCGAGTAAAATATATTTGGTCGACTATTACTTACTCGTAAACTTGTAAAGCCAACTTGAGTGTGATAGTTTTCCTTTTAATTTCGTTATATGTAGCTACAATTGCCGTAACGTTTGAATTTCTAACAACAACCGTCTAGTTGGAAGTGGGGGGGGGGACACTTGACTCTAACGAAAATTGGCACTAAAGCTTAAGTGCCAATTTTCGTTAGAGTCAAGTGTCCCCCCCCCCACTTCCAACTAGACGGTTGTTGTTAGAAATTCAAACAAGTCACAAACAGTTAACTAAATCGAAAGATGATATTGACACGTCCCCAACATTTTTGAAAGACCTATTCAACGATATCCAACACTATATAGAAAACGAAAAATAAAAAAAATATCCGCGCGTTACACGTGGGGTGGTACTCTTAATCTTGTTTTTATTTCATGTTTTTGTTCTATCACTTTGTCGGCGTGATTAAAGTGTATTCTTGTGCCAAATAAGTCTCTAGTATCAATAGTTTTTGCGCTAAACCGCGGACGGACAGACAGACAGACAGCCAGACAGACAGACAGATAGACAGACAGACAGACAGGCAGACAGACAGACAGACGGCGGACATGGCGAAACTATAAGGGTTCCTTGATTACAATGGAACCCTAAAAACCGGCCAAATGTGTCGGACTCGCGCACGAAAGTTTCTGTAGGTACCTACCTACCTTCATCTACAAAAAACGGCAAAAAACTACGTTCGCTGCGACTCCCAAATAAGGGTAATTAAATAAAGGAAAATAAAGTAATAAAAATTAATTAAAAACGCTTACTTACACTTACAGCCCCACACTAAGTATAAACTTGTATCGTGAGTTCTGTTGCACACACACACTCAATACATACACAAACACCCACACTCGAAACAATTATCTGTAGGCCATACAAATATTTGTCCCGTTGGGGGAATCGAACTAGCGACCTTTGAATCAAGTGGTCGTCACACATTTAACGCTAGACTAATGGGGTCGTCAAAAAATCATTGCATAGTGTGGCGCATTTGTTCATCAGCTTGTGAGGCCTTTTGTTTGCCTTGAAAGCGGGCAGTGAGTGTTATTAAGTTCACATAATTAATATCTGGCGCTCCACACTTTCTGCCTACCCCGTTAGGGACCTGGCCGCTAGTCACTGCATCGCTGCATCAATCGATCGACGTGTGGAGCCGATGGTAGTGAGCTTTGCCGCTCTGGGGGCAACGCCAGCAGACGCGTATTCACAAGCGCACGTGGTAAGTTCTGGGCCGGCTCATTCAAACTCGCAAGCCGTACCAGCGACCGTGTCCCGGGGGAGGGTTTCCACTCCCTCAGGACACTTAGTGGAGCCGACGATGTCCCAGTTAGTGGGTGTATTTATTAACACACTGACTGGAATATTGGCGGCATACAACGCCGGGCAGGATATAATGCCTGCACTACTGTCGGGACTGGCCGAACTAACTCGTTACAGTGATCCCGTGTAGGCTGAGAATCCTATATTGGAATCCAGGCGGGATCACGGGTCACATTCGGGATCTCCGGGAACTCGCCCAGGCTCAGGATATTCATATTATCCTACTGGGCGAGACCAAATTACGACCCGAACGCGAGCTCCGTGTGCCCAATTACTTCGTGTACCGCCACGACGAGGTATCGTCGCGGGGCCCCGCTTATAGGGGAACTGCGGCGCTGGTTCGGCGGGACGTAGTGCACGACGAGTTGGACACACTGCCCTTTGAAATGACGCGTACTAAGGGAGTGCGCGTCTATGCGGAGGGCAGCGAGCTACGCGTATTCGCGGGATATAGACCTCCAGGAGACGATTTCCGCGCCCGGGACATTCACACTGTCCTCGGGGAGGGACCTACACTAGTCGTGGGTGATATGAACGCTAAGCACACTGCCTGGGGTTCCCGTTTAATCACACCGGCCGGAAGGAAACTCTTCGAGGACAGCCAGCGACAGGGGTATGATGTGGTCGGGCCGGATGCACCGACACACGTTCCAACTAACCCGAACTGTTTGCCGGATGTCCTGGACGTCGCCATCGTCAAAGATGTGCCATGCCCGGTCCATGTGGAGGTGCTGTATGATTTGAATACGCAGCACCTCCCAATACTAGTCACTCTTGCACTGTCGACGAATTTCACGATCGCGTGCCCACCCCGCAGACGCACAGACTGGCGCACTTTTGAACGCGCTATGAGTGAGGTGGAGCCGGTGGGCGCCCTGACTACAGCAGAGGATGTCGAGGCGGCAGCCCGCCGCCTCTCAGGCGAAATCCAGTCCGCCAACGCAGCGGCCACCACAACGATGCCAGCAACACAGCGCAGGGCCGCCCTGCCCGCCGCACTCCAAGTAATGCTGCGCAGAAAGCGCAGCCTCCGTCAGCTGTGGGCGCGCACGCGATGTCCGACAGTCAAGCGTGACCTTAATCGCCTCGTGGATAAGGTCAGTGCAGCGATGAGCGTATTTCGTGGGGCTGCCTGGGAAGAAACCATAGACCGGGCGGCTGACCGAGACACCAATTTATATATGCTCACTCGCACGCTGACCCGCGAGCCGGCCCCGATTTATCCGTTACTTGACAATTCAGGTAAACGATGCTACGGGGCCAGAGACCGGGCCGAAATACTGGCCACTCATCTGGAGGACGTCTTTACCCCCCACCCACCCTCTACGGACCCCGTTGTCGTCGCGCATCATGATAACTGCGAGCGCCGCGTAAGGGAATTACTGTCGACACCGCTCCCGCCACTCCGAGGGGATGATTTTATCTCCCCGTCTGAACTGCGGAGGGCCGTTTACCGGCTGAATGTCAAGAAGGCACCAGGACCGGATGGGATCCCTAACGCCGCGCTGCAGCATCTGCCGTGGGGTAGCCTGGTATCCCTTACCAGACTATTCAACGGCATACTCCGCACGGGTCATTTTCCCAACGAGTGGAAACTCGGGAAAGTTATAGTTCTCCCCAAGCCGGGCAAGGATCGCCGCTATCCATCTAGCTACCGCCCTATCACGCTGCTCTCACACCTCGCCAAGCTGTTCGAGCGTCTTCTGCTGCGGAGGCTGAGGCCACACCTTCCATGTAGGGAGGAGCAGTTTGGCTTCCGCGCGGGACACTCCACGACGCTCCAGCTGGTGAGGGTACTACACTATCTCGCCAATGAGTTCAACAATCGTCAGTACTCGGTCGGAGTATTTCTCGATATCGAGAAAGCCTTCGACCGGGTGTGGCATGTTGGACTCTTGGCGAAATTAGCTACACTGCATCCCGCCTTACACAGGGTGGTGGCTAGCTTCCTGGAGGGCAGGCGGTTCTACGTCTCGATTGATGGGGAGGAATCGCCACACCATCCGATCCGTGCAGGAGTACCACAGGGCAGCTGTTTGTCGCCGTCGCTATATGCGGCGTATACAGACGACATCCCCACCTTGCGCGAACATCTGCGCGAAGGAGAAAGGGATGTAATGCTGTCCCTGTTTGCCGACGACAGCGCTTACTTTACGTCGGCGCCCCGGTTGCATTTTGCATACGAGCAAATGCAACGTTTGCTGAATAGATTGCCGGAGTGGTTCGATAAGTGGCGGATGGCCGTCAATGTGGGTAAGACGGCCGCTTTCGCAACGCGAACACTCCGCTACCGACTACCACCACTACGGCTCCGCGGCCAAGATGTTCTATGGCAGCCGTCGGTCAAGTACCTCGGGTGTACCATCGACAGAGCGCTGCGCATGGTGCCCACCGTGGATAACGCGGTGCGCCAGGCGGCGGCTGCTCGAGCGATGCTACGTCCGGTACTGCAGTCGAGGCTGCCGTTGAGCACCAAGCTGCGGATCTACAACACCTACATTCGAACTAGGTTGACGTACGCTGCACCAGCGTGGTACGCCTTGTGCTCCACTACGCAGCGACGTCGCCTACAGGTACAGCAAAACGTGTGTCTACGCTTGATAACCAACGCGGGGAGGTACGTCAGAAATGACGTCATCTCACGGGACCTGCGTGTAGAATCCGTTCAGGAGTTCGTGGTCCGTCTCGCGCGCGGTATGTACTATCGTGCGGAAAACGGACCTCACGGACACCTCCACGGATTTGCCCCACTACATAGCAGGCCGCCTGACGGGAGGGCACTCCCGCGCGAAATCCTCTCCGTGGTATCAACCCGGACACCCCGGGACGCCGACGTATGTCCGAGCCCCGATCCCGAATCGTGATCCGATACGTTAGTGAGCCAAGCTCGGCCGGGCTCGCCATTAGATGCAGAGCCCTGTGACGATGTCACGCAACCTGCCCGACCCGGGTTCGATTCCCGGACGTGGAGGCTTCCATCGGGGATGCGGTCGCGGGTCCGACTACGGTCCGGGCTACGACCGCGCAATATCTGCGGGCGTTGCCACTGGAGTGGTGGATGCTCGCCCCTGTTGGCTTCCCAAAACTCGACGCTGGGCGACGGAAGCCGCCGCAGCGACGCCACTTCGCGCCGTGACGACACCCCCGCCGCCGCAATACCAACCGCCGCGGCACCGCTGTCATCGCGGCACCACCACACTTGGGAGGCGCCTACTCCGTCGCTGCGCCCTAATCGGCGACGCGGCGCTTACCACTGCGCCACCCAGACAAGACGCCGCTCCCATTACTATGGGAGCAGAAGATGCCGAGGAAAAGGGGCACGTGCCTCGAGTCCTATACCGCGCCGCGCGCTAGCGCGCGCGACGAATCACGACCTGGCGTGAAGATACATACATACGTACATAATTGATTTTAAAACCCTACATAAAAACTAAAAATCTTAATACAAATGAGTAGCGAGATCTGAGATATTTTACGTATGTGCCATAAAAAACAGGGACCTTTTTTTACGTTATGAAAGTGGCAAACAAGCATGCAGTTCACATTGATGTTAAGTGATGACTGCAGCCTATAGACACCCACACAAAGACCAGAGGTCAAAATGCAGATGCCTTAACACTTCTGAGGCCTAGGGTTTTATGCCTCCGTGCCGGAAGTTACAGGGCCATGCATTAGGTACTACCTGACCGGAACACGATAGTGCTGAATACTGCCATTTAGCGGCAAGTATATTAGTTAATGTGGTGGTGCCTTCGCCCGTGAGCTCCGTCACTGGAGCTCAACCACTACGTAGACTTATCTCTATATGAGTAGAAAACGTAGTGATGTCTATAGTTTTGAGTTCCGATACTAGAGTTGTACCTGGAGCGTAGCAATGTTAATATGCAATTGGTACCCTATCTGCGACTTACTATGAAGCAACCGCCCATTATCCAAATAGGACGTTACGAAATAACGAAATCCCATTTCTTACCAAGGTATGTTCCTGACTTACATATCTAATCCAGGGTACCTGGGTAAGAAATTGGACCCTTGCATATATATCTAAGCCAGGGTAACTGGGTAAGAAATGGAACCGTGGCTTAAATATCAATGCCGAGTACCTGGGTAAGAATGGGACCCTGGCTTATATATCTAAGTCAGGGTACCTGGGTAAGAAATGGGACCCTGGCTTATATATCTAATCCAGGGTACCTAAGTTAGACATGGGACCCTGGCTTACATATCTAAGCCAGGGTACTTGGGTTCTTACTTATTGGGATCCTACTGAAATTGCCTGCCAATGTCTGTATATTCTGTTCCCGCTAAATGGTAGAGTTCAGCCACATTTCATTACTAATGTACACCAATTTAGTGGTCAAGAAAAGTACCTAACATGAACAATGTTAAAGTAGAAAGTCTTAAACAATTTGACATATACATATAAATAAGCTGAAGTAGTTTTGACTAAATAGTTGATCATGTTGAACCCGAAAATCATAGGTTCAGTTTTATTAATCTACACAAATAAATAAAATTGGAGTGCTTGTTTGTAATATAAAAAAAACACATTTTACTAACTGCATAGACGGTACATATATACCAAAATAATATTTGTTTACAATTTTTGTGTCTGTCTGTCTGTTTGGCGGGGAGGGCTAATCTTGGGAACGGATTTTGACGCGACTTTCACTGGCAGATAGCTTATGTAATAAGGAATAACTTAGGCTACTTCTATACTAGCTGCACCCACGACTTCGTCTGGGTAGATACTGAACAATCATAAATTCTCACGCGAACGAAGTCGCGGGCACAGCTAGTTTACAATAAACATGACCATTTTAATGTATGACCCCGAAATAACTATCACAGAGACATGATAACTTAGGTCTCAGGGATGGCAACATATCTTCATTTTGACCTCTGGTTTTTGTGTAGATGTCTAATGGTGAGATTCACAGACCGCACTACGACTTTACTTTCGAGCAAAGTACGCTTCGAACTATCAAAACCCATACATTTCTGACAGTTCTAAGCATACTTTGCTCAAAGTAAAGTCGTAGTGCGGTCTGTGAATCTCGCCCTACGTGTCTAGTGTAAGTCATCACTTAACATCAATGTGAGGCGCATGTTTGTTTGCTACCTTCCTTACATAAAAAAGTCATGAAGTGCTTAACAAACATACATTAACACTGATGATAAGTGTATTCACTACATATTACGGTTTCATACATTATTATGAAGCCTATAATCATCTACTTAAAACCAAAGTATTAAATGTGGATTCGTTTCCGCTCCTGAAGTTCAAGATTTTATGCCACAGGGCCGTACATTATAAAACTTGACCGGTGACCGGGACACGACACCGCTGAACACTAACATTTAGCGGCAAGTAGATTAATTGTTGCGGCGGTGTCTATGTCTTCGAGTTCCGTCAGTGGAGCTCACTAAAACCGATAATTTCAGGGTGCTGAGGGCTCTAATACCGAGTAAAGTAGTGTAGGATTTTGAGATAAAACTGCTTTTTAGAGAGCTTGCGGTCAAAACTACTTTTGACAGATTTTGATGGGGCAAAACCATTTTCGACAATATAAAAGTTTTGACTGCGACATTTGGTTTCAATAAATTTGAACCCCAATAAATTGCGTGCTGTACTTAATGCCCTAGGCAATCGTAGGGAAATAAGCCCTTCTATACTAAGTGTAGATCTGTTTTCTTGCAATTGAATTTTCAGTAGATGCAACTACCGAATAACAAACTAGATTTTGTTGATTTGACCTACATTTAGCTAAGCTAGTAACAAACTCCAATCATAAGGCACAGCGAAATATTCGCGTTAGCAGAATTCCCGACCAGGTGTCATCCAAACGAGTGCATATTATTTTATTGCAACACACTTAGCGATCCGACTGAAAAATGAATTGCGTAAACATGTATAAATATTAGCGCAAATACACTTACAATCGCATTGAAATAGTTTGTGATAATGAAGATTGTTGTTTCGGTTTGCGTTTTGTCAATTTTCGCCTCAGCGGCGGGTGCACCGACTTTCGTCGATGTCTTACCAACGCAGCATTTGTTTTACGATAATCAGATTCCCGTTTATCAAAGGGCGAAGCGTTCGAACTATGGAAATCCGTATGTAGCACCGTGTGCTGGCGGACCTCCTCCAATCCCGCCAATTTCTCCGGGAGCCCATCAGTACAACCTCGGTCCTGGATACGGCGCAGGATACGGTGCAGGATACGGTGTACCGCACGCGTTACCGCACGCATCCTACGGATATCCTCAGTATCGCGCCGATGAACAACTCTGGGATGATCGTGAGATAATGAATTTCTCGGACATGGATTTCAATATGGACCACGTGCCGATGGCCAGGTCAGGGTACGTGGCTCCGGCGGCGTCTGCTGTGAGCGCTAACCTGGCAGGCTACGGTGGGCTGATTTCTCCACCGGGCGGCCCTGCAGTTGGCTTGTTCCCGGGCGCTAATGTCGGAGGATGTAACGTGCCGCTCCTCTTCAGCTGCTCTCCATCGATTGTGCCTGGACGAATCGTGAAGACTGGTTCGAATTATAACTATCCAGCTGCTATAGCAGCACCTAGTGTCGCACTGCCTGTGGCGGCGCCGGTGAACGCGTACCGTGGTGTGGATGTACAGCTTCAAGAAGGACACCTTGATGAGCAGGCCGTTCATGAGAAATCGACGTCTCCTGATAACACCCATGCACCAACTAAACACCAGTGAATATGACGCTTTAGTAGTGACATTTAGAAAACGTTAGTGAATGTTGAATCTGTTGTTTTTCTGTGTCTACAAATGAATGCGAATAAATACTATTTTTTATTTATCTTAGTATTTATTTTTTATTTCTATACCGTATTCTGGTTTTTGATAACGTTAAGAAAGAAATCAAGTCAGCAAGATTTTGAATAATTTATAATTTTAACACTCATCTATCTATCTATATAAATAAAAATCAATTGCTGTTCGTTAGTCTCGCTAAAACTTAAGAAAGGCTGGACCAATTTGCCTAATTTTGGTGTTGAATGATTTTTGGGAAGGCTTAAAAAGTAAGAAAATATGAAGAAATTGAAGGGGAATAGTAAAAGCCATAATTTCATTTTCCCATACAAATAATAGTCCGCAAACCTTTGACACATTATTCACTTCTGAGGCAATACGAAGTTTGCCGGATCAGCTAGTTATCTATACTTATAATAAATCTGTTTTTACAGAATTTACACTTCTGTAAATTCTGTACATTAAAAATATTGAAAAAATAAATACTAGGAGATGTTATTAGATCGATACCGAACACAAATATGTGATTAAATTTTTTTTTGTCTATCTGTCTGTCTGTTTGTTCAAGCATCACATAAAAACTACAGGTCCGATTACAATGAAACTTGGTATGATTATACTTTAACCTTTGGCGCACAACACTGGGTACTTTTTATCCCGGAAAGATGTCTATTTGTCTGTGTGTTTGTGCACGCTAATATCAGAAACGGCTTATTCGATTTGCGGTTTTCACTAATATATTGTGGTAAGTTTCACTTAACATTAAGTGTTTGTTTCATGTGAATCGGTTCAGAAATAAAAAAGTTATGTCAATTTAAAGAATCGTATCGAATATTTTTAAGCTGTTCTGTATCTTAGTTCTATCTTTTAGGGGGTTTCGTACCTAAAAGGTAAAAACTTACTAATCCTCCGCTGTCTGTCTGTCTGTCCGTCTGTCCATCTCTCTGTCACCAGGCTGTATCACATAAATAGTGATAGTTAGAAAGCTAACATTTTCACAAATTATGTATTTCTGTTACCGCTATAATGTAGATGCTTAAAATTTTCACAGAATTTTTAGGTCTTATGTTGTATTGTAGCTTCTATGATAAATCTATATAGATACAAATAAATAAAATTGGAGTGTCTGTTTGTAATATTAAAATAACCGCTTTTTACTAAACGCATACGTATGTATACACGGTACATATATTATACCAAAACAACATATTTTACAATTTTTGTCTGACTGTCTGTTTGGCGGGGCTGATCTTGGGAACGGCTTGACCGATTTTGACGGGACTTTCACTGGCAGATAGCTGTGATAAGGAGTGACTTAGGCTACTTTTATCTCCATACACACATACATACATACATACCTACATACAAATAAACAGAATTTGAGTGTCTCCGATTTTGACGGGACTTTCACTGGCAGATAGCTGTTGTGATAAGGAGTAACTTGGGCTACTTTTATACTAGCTGCGCCTACGACTTCGTCCGGGTAAATACTGAACAATCATATTTTTTCTCACGTAGACGAAGTCGCGGGCACAGCTAGTCAATAATAATTGAATCATCAATAAAAATGCATCTTTACTTCGATTTAGATGCAACTAACAGAGTGGCTAAATTTTTCATAGAATTTTATTCATCAACTAGGTTTAGTTAGATACTTATAAAATTATAATCGTTGTTATGAGCAATTTATTTTTTTAATTCTGATCCTTTGATAGAAAAAGTATAATGAGATGATAATAAGAAATTAATCATGTTGTTGTCGTTTAGACGATTAGCTATTTTAAACTTTGAGGTGCATCTATGCCTTATCTGTAATACGTGTTCATTTGTCTGTTTCAAATTGTCCTCAGATGCACGTAAAACTGAATTTCCGCGTGTTAATAGTATAAATAGGTAATTTCTTAGAACATCTACACACAAGCGATTAAGAATCAGTAAGAATGAAGTACGTTATAGTATCAATTTTCCTTACTGCGTCAGTGTTTGGAGCACCGACCACAGATCTTGAAAAAGAAGACGATTTTCTAAGGACGAAGAAATCTCCATCTGGTCCCTATTACGGAGGACAAGTTCCACCATGCGCTGGTGGACCACTCGGTCCTGTATCTTTGTACCTGGCCCCACAAAGCAGTGGATACGGGAATCCAGTAGCACACGGTCTTCCGAGTGCTGGTTACTCTCCCCCGATACCTCACTACAGAAATGATGAGACCCAAGAGAACAACAAAGATGTATCTTTGAAAGAGGAGCATTCAGGGCGATCTAATTATCTAGCAGCAGCAACCAGTTCTTATGCTCTGTCTGGTGACTATGGGGGTCCTGCTGTAGGATTGTTCCCGAACGCGAGGGTGGGAGGTTGCGCTGTGCCTTTACTTCTGAGCTGTTCGCCGAGCGTTGTTCAGGGACAGCTGAGTTACAGCGGTTATGGCGGTGCTAATTACCCTGCATATAAGGCTACCGAGACTGAAGAACTGCACAGAGATCTCAGGGGAGTGGCTCACGAGGACTGGTCAGAAGAGGAAAACTCCAAAAATCACAAGACCACTCATGGGGAACCACACCATCATCATATAGTCTTTGATGATCACCCGCATAAACCGATTCAGATGGAACAAAAGTCGTTCGTCTAAGCTTTAACATCTACATTTTAACCTACTTTTTAGATATTTTACTGATGTATTAAGGTAAATTAAAATACTATTTAGTTTAATCATTTAAATGAAGTCTTGTTTTATACATTTTTTATAAAATACATTTAAATAAAAACATAATTATTGTTTATTTTTCCGATCGCTTATTTACGAATTTCTTACCCCATAACATTACTTAAAATAATCAAAATTGATAAAGATGTTTGCAACTATATTATGTTAAATAATCTTGAGTTCCTTAAAATAGAGAGATCTCCAGAGTCCCAGAATACCCGCTTAGTATGGAAAAACGTGAAATCTCTCTATTAATACGTCAGATAAAAGGCCGGCCAAGTGCGTGTGTAAATAAAATAGATAATTTTTCACTAAACCTCTATTGGTCGTTCTCCTGATTAATGTTGTTTGACTAACTACCATACCTTTTTAAAAACACATGACGCGCAGCTTGACCGCCAGCGTTCTTTTTACCTAGCGCGACCTATACTATTATATTCCGGTTAAATGACATAAGGCTATTAATTAGTGGTTCAAAAGTAAACCAGCATAGCCCTCAAGGAAGGCAATCATGGAAACCATAATTTTAATGATTATTTCTGTTTTGAGGCAGATGTTTTCGATTCTATTGTTCAAATAGTTCTTGACCATCAATGTGTATTGTATTTTAATTAAGTACCAGACTCAGACTAGAGAATTTATTTTTGTTCTATGGATAGTGTTTCATAACCTATATTTAACAATCCATTGCTATTAATAAATATAAAAAAACGCTTACACTTACAGCCCCCACTAGGTATGTAACCTGTGTCATGGGTATCGTTGTACACACATAACACATAGGTACACAAACACCCAAACCCGAAACAAATATCAGTAGGCTATACAAATATTTGTCCCGCTGCGGGGATCGAACCCGCGACCCTTCGAATCAAACGGTCGTCTCACACCGCTGGACTTGTCATGATAAAAGTTGCTTGTGGCCATTGTCTATCCGTCTTTATTCCTGTCTGAACTCTTCGTGCGATTTTGTACCAAATTTTTGTAAAAGTTAAATAGGTATTCTTATATATTTTTTATTTATAAAACTTTATGAAGCAGGTACAAATTAGGTAATAGTCTTAAATACATCACTAACTAAGTCTTAACCAAAAGCTTAAAGTATAAAAATACCTTAAGTAAGGCATATGTGAATAACTGAACACGTGATCATAATGGGGTTCCATCTGACTTAATGGCTTGCGTTGATTTGTTGGGTAGGTACTCCTCTTCTGGCCAGTCATCGCGAGCTGCTCCTCTTAGGTTTCTGTGCGATTCTTCAATTTCGTGACTTTTGTATGCAGGGTAACTTGCACCGCCCGGACCGATGGCTATTGGTGCTGAGGCACCATAACCGCTGTGTCCTCCATAACTCAGTTGTCCCTGAATAACATTCGGCGAACAGCTTAGAAGCAAGGGTACAGCGCAACCTCCCACCCTCGCGTTCGGGAACAGTCCTACAGCGGGACCACCAATACCACCAGACAAAGCATACGAACTGCTGGCTGCGACCGCCGCACCAAGGCCACCAATTTCCGCGCCATAATTAGATCTGCCGGTATTGTCCTCTTTCAAAGATACTTCTTTGTTGTGTTCTTCTGTATCATCGTTTCTGTAGTGAGGAGCTGGTAGGGCAGAGTAAGGAGCATTTTCAGGATTCAGAAGACCGGATATTGCTGGATTCGGGTAGCCCGCGCTATGTGGACCCAGGAACAAGGTAACGGGAGCGAGTGCCCCACAGCGCATGGCGTAACTGGTCCTCCATAATAGGGAGCTGATGGAGATTTCTTCGTCCTTAGAGTATCATCTTCTTTTTCAAGCTCGGGTGCTGCAAACACTGTCGCGGTGAGGAAGAGTGATACTAAAACGAACTTCATTGTTGTTGATTCTTAATTGCTTGTGTGAAAATATTCTAAGAAAAAAGCTTTTTATACTTTTAATACACGACAACTGATCTTTACGTGCATCTGAGTATAATTTGCGACAGACAAATAGACACGTTTCACAGATAAGGGATTGATAATTAATATAGATCAATTGCGAAATAATTTTATCTCCTTATCACTCATATACAATTAACGGTATCCATGGGAATATTATTAACAGTTATATACACTATGTGCACGGTACACCACCCTGTCAATGTGCTCTGTGAATATCAATAGGCTCGCCATCGTCAGCATCGTACGAGCCATATAGTCAAGGTGGCGTTTACCATATTATTACGGCCTGCCTCCCGCAACATACACGGGCCTGTGTATTCGGCACTCAATGTTGTTTGATACATCAAGGCTGCCTACGGTATTGGTGTTGTCAATCTATATATATAAAAATCAATTGCTGTTCGTTAGTCTCGCTAAAACTCGAGAACGGCTGAACCGATTTGGCTAATTTTGGTTTTGAATGATATTTGGAAGTCCAGGGAAGGTTTAAAAGGTAAGAAAATAGGAAGAAATTGAAGGGAAATAGTAAAAACCACAATTTCATTTTCCCATACAAATAGTCCGAATATGTATATCAAACCTTTGACACATTATTTCATTTTATTTTTAAAGAAAAATGGAAAGAAAAATTTGACTTCAGGCGAGGCTCGAACTCGCGACCTACTGGGAATCTAGTCCAGCCGCTCTTCCAATTGAGCTACTGAAGCCCTGCCCGATTTGTCGAATCTTTCCTTCACATCTATTGCATTGCTTTATGGTAGCAGTAGCGCCATCTATTACCAACTATGCTAGTTAGACATTATTTCATTGTGAGGCAATACGAAGTTTGCCGGGACCGCTTAGCTATTCAATATTTTAATACCGTACATCAATGAGTAATAAATTTGTCTACGACTAAATAGTAATGATTTGAAGTACGAAATGGCTACAAAGGCTTCGATGGCCAACACTAGGTCACCTGCTATATATTCGTGCTAAATTACAGCTTTCTAGTACTAAAAGTCTTCGAGCTTAGCTGCGGGCAGGCAGACGGACGGACGGACGTACATAAGGGTTATATTATAATCTAATAGTTTCGCTACAAGGGTTTATTATAACCGTTATAATAAACGATTATAGCGAAACTATAAGGGTTTCATGTAGGCACCCAAAAAACTAAGAATAATAGAATTTTTCCCCTTTCATTAGTTGTGATTTCCACCGTCGCGCGTCGTTGATATAATAATAACAATAATATACTTTATTGTACACCGAAATCAGATAAAACATTATAGAAACAAGAAATACAGTTCACAAAAGGCGGTCTTATCACTAAACAGTGATCTCTTCCAGACAACCTTAGGGTTTAGGAATTAATGCAAAAATGGATAACAATAGGGGTGTACCATTCTATGTAAAAATACTAATAGTAACAAGAACAGCAACAGGCAACTTAGTAGTGATCAGGAGTTAGGAAAGGGTTTGGGAAATATAGTGGTCATAGAGACGTTTTTTAAACGTTTCAACTGTTTGAACTTGCCGGATATCCACCGGAAGAGAATTCCAAAGTCGGATTGCCTCAACAGTAAATGATTTGGCGTAAAAAGTAGACGAATGTACTGGAACCGTTAGAAGGAGGTTGTCGGAAGAACGAAGGGACAAGGGATGGATAGAGCTAAGAAAAGGAAAACGTTCTTTCAAATAAGTTGGTGTGTGTGGATTGAATAAGAGACAGTACAGAAAAGAAAGAATATGTGTATCCCTGCGTGAACGAATGGGTAGCCACTTGAGTTGTTTGCGAAAATCGGAGACGTGATCATATTTGCGTAATCCAAATATGAATCGTATGCATAAGTTTTGAAGCCGCTCAAGCTTATTTAGTTGCTCCTGAGATAAGTCTGGATAGCATATGTCGGCGTAATCTAAAATCGGAAGAAGAAGAGATCGAGCTAGTGTAATTTTAGTGGGTGTGGGCAAGAAATTTTGGAGTCTTCGCATGGGAGCCAACGGCTGCAAACATTTTCCGGCTTACCTCCGGGTAAAGGTTGAAGTTGAGCATCCTTCCAAGTTGAAGGAAAGGAAGCGCTTGCTATAGAATAGTTATGGATAGAGGTAATGATGGGAACGAGGGTATCAATTATAGGTAGGATCATTTTACGGCTAACGTTATCACTGCCAACGGCATCGGGGTCAATGGAAAGAATGTTCTTCTTAACATCACGATCAGAGAATTGTTCAAAAGAAAAAAGAGGACAGTCAGGGGTTCGGAACGTTGAAAGAAGGAGTAACGTGTCAAGTTTTTTGATGCCATCAATGCAGGCAGACGATGAGAAATGCAGATTAAGCTGATTAAAATTTATATTGTTATGAAGTAGAAAATTGGAATCAAAACTGGATTTCCCATAGTTAAAACATAGTTTTCGCGATTCCTATCATTCGTATTCTTTTTAAATTTATTTTTTGCCTTATTCTTTTTCATAATTAACGCTCTGATATCGTCTGTAAGCCAAGGAGCCGGAAGATGTCTTACACGGACTGGTCGAACTGGGGCATGTACATCAAACAGTTGCATAATAAAGGAATTAAACAAATTATTTTTTTCAGTTACATCATCCTTAGTGTCAATTATCGACCAATCGATTTTGACTGCATCCTCTCGAAGTTTCTCCACGTCCATACCACTAAAATTACGAAACAAGAGAATTTTGGCCTTTGCTTTAGGGGGTCGGATTCGATAAGACACATATAGTAGGTCATGATACGAAAAAGCATCGGCTGAGCAGTGGCCATGCTTAACAACATGGTCAATTGAAGATACAATGGCTAAGTCCAAGAGACAAGGAGAGCAATTTGGGAAAAAATGTGTGGCGGATGACGGAAGTAAATGCATATTAGCAGAGTTAAGTAAAGATTTAAGACGAGAAGAATTGTGTCGTTTTTAGGGAGACATGTAATATTGACATGATGCCAACATACATACCTATAAGGTTTTGAAAAGGTAGCCATTTCAAGCATTAGATTTAACTTCCTTAGGAAGATGTACCTACCCTTTCAAACGACACAAGAATTGTCATATATTTTTTTTATGTAATAAAAGTGGCAAACAAGCACGCAGTTCACATTGATGTTAAGTGATGACTGCAGCCTATAGACACCCACATAATGACCAGAGGTCAAAATGAAGATGCGTTGCCACTCCTGAGGCCTAAGGTGTTATGCCTCTGTGCCGGAAATTACAGGGCCGTAAATTACCACCTGACCGGAACACGATAGTGCTGAACACTACCATTTAGCGGCAAGTATATTAGGTAATGCGGTGGTGCCTACGCCCGCGAGCTGAGCGTCACTGGAGCTCTACCACCAGTAGTAGATCGGTCGATAGTCGGTCCACTACTTACGGAGTAATGGGTGAATATGCGTAAAAAACATACTCTACATAGAGTTTCAGTGTAGGGACTAGAGAGCGTAGACATCATCGCTTCATCGCATACTTAACCTATCCGCTGCCAAATGGTAGTGTTGTGCAGCACTATCTTGTTTTGATTACATGATAATAATAATATAATATGGCCCCGTAATAATTATCACAGCGACAACAACTAAGGTCTCAGGGGTGACAACGAATCTGCATTTCGACCTCTGGTTTTTGTGTAGATGTCAGTCATCACTTAACATTGTACTATTTATTTTTCACATATTTAACACATGCGAGTGACCTTAAGAAATTAAGGAATCGAACCTGCGACCTCAGGATAACCAGTCCAGCCGCTTTACCACTAGCTACCGAAGTTTTCTTTCCGTTTTTTTCTTTAATCACTTAACATCCTTGTGAACTTCATGCTGATTTGCCTCTATCGTTACATAAAAAAATCATACGTACAGTCGAACACGTATAGTACGTATAGAACCTCCTCTTCTTGTCATGTCATGTGACAATGGCAAAACGGACTGGACACCGCAAGCCTGACCCATAGGAGTTGATAGGAGGCCCGAGTAGGTTGGACCTGTCTAGTAAACGCCACCTCGACTATAATAGCCAGTCCAACGCTGACGATGGTGAGCCTATTTTGATTCACCGAGCACATTTAGAGGATGCTCTATATATTATAAATAGGTACCTACATTAATAAAATTACAAATTTTAGCTTACATCGTCAATAATGGTAGGTAAGAAGATAGGATTATTTTGCAATAGATCTATATCAATCCCTTATCTGCGAAACGTGTCTAATTGTCTATCGCAAATTATACTCAGATGCACGTAAAGATCAGTTGTCGTGTATTAAAAGTATAAAAAGCTTTTTTCTCAGAACATTATCACACAAGCAATTAAGAATCAACAACAATGAAGTACGTTTTAGTATCACTCTTCCTCACCGCGACAGTGTTTGCAGCACCCGAGTTTGAAATAGAAGATGATACTCTAAGGACGAAGAAATCTCCATCAGCTCCCTATTTTGGAGGACCAGTTACGCCATGCGCTGGTGGGCCACTCGCTCCTGTAACCTTATTCCTGGGTCCACATAGCGCGGGCTACCCGAATCCAGCAATATCCGGTCTTCTGAATCCTGCAAATGCTCCTTACTCTGCCCTACCAGCTCCTCACTACAGAAACGATGATACAGAAGAACACAACAAAGAAGTATCTTTGAAAGAGGACAATACCGGCAGATCTAATTATGGCGCGGAAATTGGTGGCCTTGGTGCGGCGGTCACAGCCAGCAGTTCGTATGCTTTGTCTGGTGGTATTGGTGGTCCCGCTTTAGGACTGTTCCCGAACGCGAGGGTGGGAGGTTGCGCTGTGCCCTTACTTCTGAGCTGTTCGCCGAATGTTATTCAGGGACAACTGAGTTATGGAGGACACAGCGGTTATGGTGCCTCAGCTCCAATAGCCATCGGTGCAGGCGGTGCAAGTTACCCTGCATACAAAAGTCACGAAACTGAAGAATCACAGAAACACAGAAACCTAAGAGGAGCAGCTCGTGATGACTGGCAAGAAGAGGAGTACCTACCCAACAAATCAACGCAAGCCACAGACGGAACCCCATTATGATCACGTGTTCAGTTATTTACTTATGCCTTACGTAATATATTTATATAGTTTAATCTAATGGTAAGACTTAGTGATGTATTTAAAGACTATAACCTAATTCGTACCTGCTTCATAAGGTTTTATAAATAAAAATATACATGCAGATAAAAATTTAATTTATCTTTATCCTTCATTTTACGAAAAACCTCATTATTGCAAAAGTAAGCAAATTTTATGTTTTGATACACATACGAATGTATAACTTCGGCAATTCAGCATAAAAATTAGTACAAGTAGTAGGTACATTCAAGGAACTCTCCGCTTATCCAAAATTAATCAAAGAAAACATGTTTTAAGTCGGCATAAAGTTCCCGTGTGGTCAATCGGCAAGATCCCTGATAGTACCTACCTACATGCACTATCGCCACATATAGGTATAACATCCTATGTAGCATACATTGACCTATATTGTACTAAAGTACTAGATAGAACATTCCCCTTGTAAGCATGGTTCCAGTTTTTTTCCTACAATTTTATTAACTACGCTTTCCAATAGTAACATGACAGCTGACGTTAAAACGACCAAAGATGTATTTAAAACTTTGATATTTTATTAAAAACAGTACTCAACAATTTATTTTTTTTATGACAAATCTGACAAGGCTGTTTGGGCATCGTCCTTTTACTCTCACTGATACTCCTCTCACTCTTCACTGATAGGAAAAGAAATTAAATCAAAAGCCTGAAAACTCGACCAATGGCATTATGGTCTACATCTGTGGCCCTTTGCCAAAAGAGAGAGAGAAAAAAAAGAAATGTCTCAAAGAATTTTTTCGGGTACCTCGAATAAGGCGTGTGGAAAAATGAATTAAACTACTGAATGAATATGAGGTGCGCTTTTTTGTTTTAATTATTATGGCACCGCCGTTACGCATATTGCCAGTGACAAGTGAAACGTAAATTTCGTGTTCGTATGCAGCGTAAAAGTTAGTATCAGTCAGTCAGTCAATTATTTATTGTCAGTCAAGTGAGTTAAGGTGCAATTCCGCGGGTCGCGATCGATCGTGGCCGCGCGCGGCTATAGATGCAGTATGAAAATGTATGGAACTGATTCCGCGGCTCGCGATAGACGCGCGCGGCCGACGACTGTCGCGAGCCGCGCGCGGCCTTGTTAGGTTAAGATCCCACTGCAGAATCATTTCGTTCATCCAGATATGATGCAAACTTATTTTTTACGCATATTTATAATCTAGAGAATATATATCCACGAGGTTGGCTATCATAAAATGGCCGCAAGTATTATTGTTTTTGGGAAAGATATTTATTTTTGTTTCCAATAAAATATTGTCCACCCCATGGCAATATGTATAAAGACTGAAAAATCATGTCCTACGTATTTTCTAAAAATTAAAATTAGTAGATTAAAGCTATTTTTTTCTCATTATTATGGTATACGGGAGCCAAATTAATACGGCCGCAAATAAGAGTTACTGGCTGTTAAAGATAAAATAATATAATTAAAAATACTTGGGGCCAAATTTTGATAGGCAACCTAGTGGATATAATATATTCTGTAGATTATAATGTTGCGTAAAAATTATGTTTGCAGCATATCTGGATGAACGAAATGATTCTGCAGTGGGATCTTAATCTATGTCTTGAAAATTTCGAAATTAGTCGGTGTTGTCTGTCAAAATGTCAAACATATTATATGTGCTGTGTAACTAGCCAGTGGTAAAATGGTTTCACCATAGAGGTTCGTTATGTTTCCATGTTCAATGAAATGAAATCCATGACGTTTCTGAAAACAATATACGCACGGACGCGCGCGGCTCGCGACAGTCGTCGGCCGCGCGCGTCTGTCGCACAGATCACTATACTGGTCTGTCGCGAGCCGCGGAATCGGTTCCATACATTTTCATACTGCATCTATAGCCGCGCGCGGCGCGATCGATCGCGACCCGCGGAATTGCACCTTTACAGTCAGTTATTCGAGTAAAGCGATGGCTACTTTACCAAAACGTTTACATAGGTTTTTGATATAGGTTTATTACAGTGCCCGTTTATAGTGAAATAGAATAACAGTGCGAAAACGAAAACACGGCCTATCAGGTTGCCTCCAAAACTTCATTGTAAATGTTCTGAAGAAATAAAAAATATATATTTCACCTACATCCGAGTATTCCGACTAGAATTCGGTCGCTCAGATACTTAGCTACATATAATTAAGTAAGTAGAGTAATAAAACTACCTTTTGACGTTTTGTTTATATTTTTATGAAAATGTAGAAAAGTTTAGTGTTATCACTTACGTGTAAGCCACATGCCGAGTAATCATTTATGCCCGTACAACATCGACATTTTGCTAAGTATAACGTACGTGCGCCCTCCTTACTGCTACCCTTGAACATACATACGTGCTGTTCCAAGAATCGCTTTCCATCACATACTGCTGCTTTCATAGCTATTATGTTGCTCTATGGGTTTTCTTGTATTTGTATTGCAATAATTTTTAAGGCAGAACCCATAGGCGTCCCCATTATACCATGAAGTTCTCGAGATCCACGGTTCACGGTGCGTTAAAAGTGTAGAGTTCAATGCTATTTAGAGGTATTTACCTACTTGAAGAACCCTGTTATTGCGTTTCTATGAGACCCGGTAATATCTAGCAAAGAGTTAATTTTATCCTGATGGAAATATTATTAATATTGTTAGAGTTCGATGGCGTGGGCACCGCATTACCTGTAATATAGGTATGGCCTCGTAATTACCGGCACACAGGTATCAGCTTAGGGCTCATAATTGGCAATGTGTATATATATCTGGTTTTTACGTAATTTCACGCCTGTAATACCCGAAGGGGTAGGTATAAATGCATGCATTCAATCATATAAGCAAACACCCACGATTCGCCGGTTACGTTTTGTCCCTTGTAACAGGTGGCAAAGCACACTGGGCACATTACCAAACGTCAAGGTACTTACTGGAAAACTTCCAGAAAATTGAAAAATCCCAATACAACCAGAGATAAAGGATTTTACACCGTTATCTCTAATATCCCCTACCCGGGAATCGAACCCAGTACCCCAGCGTAGTAGTAGTGGCCTGCTACCACTAGGCTACTGAGGTAGTTCTGGTTTTTAACTATCTAGATGTTTTGGCAAGGGTATTCATTTGTCATTAATGTGATCTATAGGCACCTACTCTCTCGGATTTTATTAGAGAAGCGCTACAATCAGTAAATCCATTGCATTATGGAAATTTCTCGAAGATAGTTTAATTAATTCTAACTGGTGGTAGAGTTCCAGTGTATTTGCCGCCAAATGGTATATTAAAGCCGCTACGTGTTTAGCACGGTTTTTATGTTATTAAAGTGGCAAACAAGCATGCAGTTCACGTTGATGTTAAGTGATGACTGCAGCCTATAGGCACCCACAAAAATACCAAGGTCAAAATGCAGATGCGTTAGCACTCCTGAGGCCTAAGGTGTAAGGAAATTACAGGGCCGTACATTACCTGACCGGAACACGATAGTGCTGAACACTAACATTTAGCGGCAAGTATATTAGGTAATGCGGTGGTGCCTACGCCCGCGAGCTCCGTCACTGGAGCTCTGCCACCAGTAAAAAGCACTATCGTGTTCCGGTAGATGGTGAAATACGGCCCCGTATTAACTAACTTAGGTCTCTGGGGTAGCAATGCTTCTGCATTTTGACTTCTAGTTTTTCTGTAAAGTCTATAGGCTGCAGTCCTCACTTAACATCCATGTGAACTGCATAAAAAATTTATTTAGAGCTACAGCATAGGTATGTTTTTTATAATTTTTCACTCTCTTATAATTATTTTTATAGGTACCTATATATTTTACCCGAGGAAAAATTGATTTATTATTATTCAATATCTAATCTGTATTCGTGTAAAGCAAGATAATATTTGAAGATATTTCAAGTGTAAGTAATTTCGTGAAATCTAAGTATGTTTACATGATAAAAGTTACATGTATTTAATCAATATTAGGTGCTAAATATCCTGCATTAATTTAAATTTCCCAAAAAATTTCGTTTTTCATATTGAAATTGAACACACTTTTTCTGGATCTGAGTTAAGACCACCATCTTTTCCGAGAACCTCTGGACCCGTTAATTTAGTAAATTAAGCAAGACTACTACCTTCAAATTTCAGAACTGCGAATTTAAATTATTTTGACTAATGAGGTCAACATATACCAGAAACAAACAGCCGGTTCCGTTTTTAAATTGATTTGACAGATTTTTGTATGACTTTTTGACGTCAGCTGTCATGTTACTATGGGAAAGTGCAGGTAATTTGAAAAAAACTGGAACCATGATATCAAGGTGCAAGGGTAATCCAGTCTAGTACTGTACGGTGGTTTTAATTTTGACGAATACATAGACATAATACGGCTGAACACTATAATTTAGCGACAAATATTAGGTAATGCGGTGGTCTACGTCCATGAGCTTACACAACTCTACCACCAGCTTCAGTTACCTTACGCTTCCATAAGGATTACCATTAAATGGAAATAATGTTCTGGGCTATCATGTGCTGGTTACCAAATGTATGGCCTTGTTATTTCAGGTATATAGTAAAACATGTTAAAGCCTTAAGAGCAGCAAGTTATTTACATTAATACCTATGATTTATTTTAACGTAACTTCACGCGTGTTATACTCGAAGAGGTAGGCAGAGGTAAATGCATGCAAAACGGCACCCTATTACTAAGCTTCCGCTGTCTGTTTGTCCGTCTGTCTGTTTGTCACCAGGCTATATCTCATAAACCGTGATAGCTAGAAAGCTGATATTTTCACAAATTATGTATTTTCATTGCCGCTATACACAATATATACGCCGTATATACAAATACTAAAAATAAGAAATTTGAAAATATTAATAGGGATATATACAATAGACCCCCATACAATAGACTTTTTTTGTAGTTTTTTTTCGTGTTTTTGATCAATATCAATAACGGTAGGCGTATAAGTAGACGCTTTCACATTTCTCAGAATATTTAGTTGCATATTATGTTACAAAGTAAATAAATAAAAATAAATAAATATTAAAAGGGGACTCCAATACAACAAACGTAAATTTTAAGCAATTTTTTACTCTATTTTAATAAACTGGTATCGATACTTGAATATAACTAACGAGATTTTCTTTTATGCCCTGGAACCCTTGTGCCGAGTGGGACTCGCACTTGGCCTTTTTTTAACTATACGTACTCGCATAACATTCCGCACTAATAACACATTACAATTGGAAAACAGCAGCGCCGATTCTATTTTTTTGTCCGTAATTTTAAAGAGACTCGAAAACAAATACAAGCGGCGATGCCTACGCTACAAGCTCTACCATTTGTACTTAGCACTACGGAAAAGTACAAATTAATGTAGTAATAGGTAAATTCATTCAGGTCATTGAAAACCATGAATAAATTGTATCGAAATATTTAAATCTTAAAACGTACCTACTTTTATTTGTGTTGAGGTTTATTGTATGGTCTCTGTATTATTTTCAAAAGGTTTGTTAAGCGCAAGTATAGTCGCGAGCGGAGACAAGTTAATTTCGTGACATATTTTAACGATACGGAAGGTGTCATCTCAGCAACTGTTCGATATTAATTTTAAGCACGTAATGTGATTATTGGAATCCTAAGTGAATTATTGAGTGTGTAGTATAAATGCCGTGTAAAAATCAATCTCAACATCACAGCCAACACAATACACAATGAAGACACTGGTAGTGCTATCTGCTGTGGCAGCTATTGCCATAGCAGCTCCTGCACTACTTGACGATATCGACGTGTTGGCACCTACGCAAAACGAATTACAAGCAGCTGGGCAACGAGAAAAAAAGTCAACGTTACCACAATCCGAACCGTCACTGGACCATACCACAGATGACGACTCTTCGACTACATCACAAGTTCATGGTAACCCGAAGACAACTGCTTTATCGCCAGCGACAAGTAGAACCCATTTTCATTTTAAGAAGAAGCCTATTATCGTAAAAAATAAACTTGGGTATCGCTTATACCGAGACTCCGACGAAGAACGTGCGCAAGCTGACCCGAGCGAGAACTGCAGAAAACAATTTAGGTTTAAACTTTGTGATGAAGGAAGAGAAACTGAATCCAATGACATGAGAGCGTCTTTGAATCACGATGAGCAGCATATGTCAGAAAAAGGCTTGGAACAAAATCTTAGAGCAGCAAAAGAAGCAGTGGAAAAAATACAATGGGATTTAGAAAAAATGGAACATAGCTCACCAAAAGCTAGCCAATGGAAACATTCAAATTCTGATCATGATACTGAATTACACGAAGAGATTGAGGTAGCGAGACAAGCATTAGAACAAATTGAAAGGAACTTTGGCGATCTCGAAATCATGAATTTACACGCCACTACCATACAAGATGACGACGTTCATGATTTCAACTTCAAGATGTCAAAGCCGGAAGAAGAAAGAATGGCTCAATGGAAAGAGGCAATAAAAAATATTCAAAGAAATGTTGAAATCGCTAAAGATATAGAAGATTCATTTAAATCAGCTCATGTTGATAGCTTGACTGGCTTAGAAACACCTGAAACATTGAAAAAAGATAATATAGACTTGAATGTAAACCTGAAAGGAAGATCAGAAAGCAATATTCAACAAAGAGAATCTGAATTTAAAGATGATTCGAAGACTGTAGATGATTTAAAACTACGCAAGCCAGAACTAGAACAAAATAAGGATGAAACTGAAAAAACATCAAAACATGCTGAAGAAGATATGAATATGTCCTCTACTCAACACATTCAATCAAAAACAGAGCTACAAAGTGATAATTTAAAAGTTGAAAATGCTCCCACAAATACTGCAGCTGACAAGTATCTCGGTAATTCTGACGAACCAATCAACCGTGAGAGCGATAACAAGGAGAACATATTTGACGATAACCTGAACAATCCCCAATTTGCATCCTCAGCAACATTACAAGAAAAATCTGTAGAACATGAAACTGATAAAACGGATGAACAGAAAGAATTGAAATTTATAGATAAGGCTGAAATAAATGAAGATCATTTGGCCATCGCAAAACACGCGGCTATAGACAAAGATAAAGAAGACAATGAAGATAGTGCAAGTAATTCATTTATTATGAAAAACGTAGCATCTGAAAAAGAAAATGATGATATTGGGACGATGAAATCAACCGAAAATCAACAGAAAAAAACTGAAAACTTTGACATTCATGATATGGATACTCAAGCTACAGTAGAAATACCGATGAAATTGGCTATTCCTGACAAACTTGTACAATCAACTGATCACATTACGTCAATGAAATCAAGCGATGACTCAACACAACAAGAGGAACAAGTAAATGTAATAAATCCTGCAGAAACTAATGAACATTTTAAAGAAATCTCGATGCCAAAAGAAGCAAAAAATAATGAATTAAATCATCACATGCGTACTGCCCCCGTTAATGATGAGTTTCTTGAAAAATCATTACAGCTATCAACGCTTGAAGATGATCAACACAAGTTTCTGGAGCAAATTAATATGATGCGATTAGCTCAAGAAAAAAGTCTGCCAATGCATGAGATGAAGCAGTTGAAGCCCACTGCTGAAATGACAAATAAACATCATGAGTTTAACGATCATTTAAATATGCGTGAAGCTCAAGAAAGATTGGCTTTACAAGAATTAATGCAGAGAAAAGCAGCTTCACAGATTAGTGACGAACATCATAAATTACACAAACCACTAAATGTGCATTGGTCTCATGAAAAAAACATGAACCACCACAGAACTATGCATGCAGATTTGTTGGATAAACATCACGATATAAATCAACGAGCTCACATGCGCTGGGCTGGTAGAAATATAGACACTGATAAGTCAATGCCTATGAAACACTATGACTCAAATTTGAAGGACGAACACCATGATATCAATGAAAAGTTTAATACGCGTTGGGCAGGAGAAGATACAGATGTTCAGAAAATGGTGCCGATGAACGAAGCCACTGATCTTAACTTAAAAAACGACCACGAAAGGTTTAACATGCGTTGGTCTCAAGGAGACGCTGGAATAGAAAAATCTATACCTCTGAAAAATATGGATTCACATTTGGAAAATGAGAAGCATGATTTACAAGAACGGTTCAATATGCGCTTTCCTTCTGGAGATAACTTTGAAAAATCTATACCCATGAAGGTTGATTTTGAGAGCGACCATAAAGAGCCATCACATGTTGACAATCATATGCACCACAACATGCATATAGGTAAATTTCCTCAAAATTTCGAACAAAGCAATGATCATGATTTTACACATTTGGCACCTAGACATCACGAACACTTCGTTGCTCTTGGAAAACCTTCAGAATTGGATGCTATGTCAGAACCAAGTTTACACATGAGCATAAGGGAGCCTTCGGGAAAGTCAGCTATGGAATTCAATGACATGATGCAGTGGAATCCAGGTACCGGCAGATCGGCATATGGGTCGGCTTATCCTATAGCTGGCGTAACGGGATCAACTGCTGTTGGCTTGTTCCCTAACGCGAATGTCGGAGGTTGCGCAATTCCTCTGCTCCTTAGTTGTTCTCCATCCGTGGTGTCTGGCAGTTTAGCGAAGCCCCATTCGCCAGCATACGCCCCAGCCTATAGATCGGGAGAAGACTTCAAAAACCTCCAGAAACGTGATATTAAGATTGTGGATGAAATACCAGCCATTTTAACTCACCAAACGCCACTAAGTCATAAATCTAATATAAATACAGATAGAAAATCGTGAAAGAAATATGTGAATTGACTTGCTATGAAAAAGGAAAAGAACTCTAGTTATTAATTTTATTTTGTAATGCATGTAAAGATTTTAACTTTATTTTATAATTAAGTATGTATGGAAAAACACATCACAAAAAATAAAGAAGCATTGTGAAAATTTTATTCTTGTCTTAATTTTTTATTGTTTCTACTCTTGGATCATAATGAATAACATGAATAATATAATTATAACCTTCTCTTTCTCTTAGTTATATACATATTACTTGATATTACTAACGACACTATTACACACAGACCTACATGTAACATAGTAATGTGTACTTATCAGGCTCTTGTTTCTTTCCTAATCTCCTTGAGATTGAGTTTAAGTTAACAAACACGTGCAGTGGAAGTAGTGGCCATAATATCATACATTTTATTAGATATATTTAAATTGTTAGTTTGATTGAACGCTAAAATCTCAGGCACTACTACTGGTTTGAATTGTTTTATTAGTGGATAACCCATTTATCAAGGCAGGATATAAGCTATGTAACATCACACCACGATAAATAGGAGCGGAGCTTAATGAAAAATGTTGCTAAAACGTGTAAAATATTTTCTACTCGCAGCTATAGTTAGTTCTGAATAAATGTATAATGTATAAGAAAGACAAAAGGATTTTCGAGTTGCGACCGCGTACCGGAAGACGAAGCGTAGGCACGTCTTCCACGAAGTGACTGACTGACGACCGTTCGTTGTTGTAATCTTTGGGGTAGGTTTTTATCCAGCAGTAGATGTTTTTCTGCTCAAATGATGATTGTGATGATCACGTTGTCTTTCTTTAATTTCTATGGCGTACAAAATTAAGACTACTTTAGACTAATTTATTACGGTACAATTCAACTCCAAATTTTATGGTAGTCGAAATGCACCCGGGATACATAATGAAAGAGTCTCTTCTTATGTATTTTCACTCCAAGTCAGTAATCAGAAAGCATGGAGGACCAATTAGGTATTGCACTGTCCATAGTGTCCTTACACATACACACCTCCTGCAAATTTTCTACATTCTCAACTTTCTTTATACATGTCCACCGTTACACCGTCTTCATACATGATGGACGGATAGATATTTTTGCACTCCTAGCAGTAACTGGTGGTAGAGTTCCTGTATAGGAGCTCGAGGATGTAGGCACTACCGCATTACCTAATCAATCTGCCACCAAATGGTAGTGTTCAGTGTTCAGCATTACCGTGCCGGTTCCGGTTAGATGGTTGTACCTATGTACGAAATAACTATCCCTGAGACATAACAACTTAAGTCTCAGGGACTTTGGTTTTTGTGTGTATGTCTGTAAGGCTGCAGTCATCACTTAACATCACGGAATAGATAAATAATCCATGTGAGCTGAAGCTGAATGCTTGTTTGCCACCTTTGATGAAAAAAAAACTCAATATTGGTAATATTAAGACTTGGAATTGAAATAACTGAATTCGTTGTTTGCTAAATATAGACTTTTTAAGTCATAAGTAATGTTGGTAACAAAATTATTATATACAAAATGTTACCTAAGAGTTAATAAACTACTTAATGCTCAGTACACTTTGTTAAGGCAGGTAGATCCGTTTTATGTTCGCGCTAGCTATGCCCCGCAGTTTCACCGGGGATTCGAGTTTTTTTTTATCGTAAGATCGCTATATCACACTCAAACGCTCAATTTTTTAAAGCCCGATTGTTAGTCCCAGAGATTAGCGCATTAAAACAAACCTTCTTTTCAGCTTAAATATTTGATTAAAAATTATTTTTAGGTTTAATATAGTGAGTATAGGTTGTAGGTATACGCGCATATTGATTATTGATGTGCAGCACAATATTAATGAAATGTAAATCTTCAAAAAGAATTTCGGTTTCATACTCTACCATCCAATGGGAAATCTACGGCGTAGTAGCGGCAGACAAATAAGGTAATAAATGTAATATATAATGTGTCATTAGGTAGGTACGCCTAATTAAGCTCTATCATTATTGACTCATAGAATTACTAATATTAGGTAATCTTTAGACAACTATTTATAACAATGGGAGTATGTGATATTTACATTATCTATATAATATTATGTAAAATGGAAGTGTCAATGGAACACAGCAGCAATGCTTGGGATATTTACATAAAGTATTTTTATATACGATACGAGTAATTATGAATATCAGGATCCGTGTGAAGATTTATAAATATCGGCAGAGAAAAACAGATGTGTCACTTATTTATATTGTATTTTTTTAATGTAATGGAAGTGGTAAACAAGGGTACAGTTCACATTGATGTTAAGTGATGACTGCAGCCTACAAAGACCAAGGTCAAAATGCAGATGCGTTACCACTCCTGAAGCCTCAGGTTTTATGCCTCAGTGCCGGTAATTACAGGGCCATTAAAAAGTGAGTGAAAGTGTGTTGCAGTTCTATAAGCTATTTATGTTTATGTCTCATAGACTGCTTTACTTATTTATGATTAATTGTAGTATATTTGTTTTCTACTTGTATATACAACATCACTCTAGCCCAGTGATTCCCAAAGTGGTCCATATAGACTCCCTGGGGTCCATGGGACTCGAAGGGGGTCTACGTAGGCGTGAATAAAATTGGAAATATGGGAATGTGATATAAATGTAGCTAGGAGGAGGTCCACGGAAACCAGAAAAAAATTGAAAGAGGTCTACAAGAAAAAATAGTTTGGGAACCTCTGCTCTAGCCGAAAGAAGGCCACAGCTGGTCAAAGCCTTCTTCAAAGACGTCCCTAGCTATGCGTCATGAGGGAAGAATATGCCATAATCGCCTCGCTTGGCAGGCGGATTAGCGATCGCAGTGGCGGTAGTTTTGTCGGGAGACGCTGCTGTCCATCCCTCTTTGTTATTTTTACTACCGCCCTATTGGAATGCTTTGACCGCCATTGTTCGGTTGACTGACTGCACTAGCGGAGAATTTTCCTCCATTAGAGGCTCTCATGTTCCGATGGCTTTAGTACACTGTTATACATATACTAGCGGCCCGCCCCGGCTTCGCCCGCGCTGCTCCGTCCCTATTAGTAATAGCGTGATATATAGCCTTCCTCGATAAATGGGCTATCTAACACTGAAAAAACTTTTCAAATCAGACCAGTAGTTCCTGAGATTAGCGCATTCAAACAAACAAACTCTTAAGCTTTATAATGTTGTACTATTAGTATAGATATAGATTATTACATACAAGCTGTTACATAGTAGGTATATCTCGATAGGACAGAGGCAGAGAATATGTAATAATACTACGTATAGAATGGACACTTCTACGTCCCGCCCGATTTGCACACATACACAACCCCTTCCTCTCTTATGGGCGACGGTTGGTATTTTGTACGTGCTACGCACACAGGTGCGCGTGTAAATACACGTCACTGATGGATAGAAACCAAATAAAGCGTTTGTATGGAATTTTGGCGGAGTGTCCGCGGTGTGACAGAGGTCTGTCTTCAACTTATAACACTGTTGAACAGTTTGAAGTGGTTTAAAGTGAAATTATGTAACCGCCTACTATCTATTGAAGGATTATAAATAAAAAATATCATATAAGCAAAGAATAGTTCAGAGTAATAAAATAACTATTTAAGATGATATATTTAATAGTTATTGACAGCACAAGGAGCCTTAAATGAAACATGATAGTATGCTGACGCTAAAATATTTGTCTACGGCATGAATGTGTATAATGAAATTGTTTTGCAATGTTAATAAATACTTTAACAAATCTGTGTCCCACAATGACGTATATTGTGTGTTTTATATTATTTATCTTCTTAACTATTCGTTCTGTAACGAATAGCCAAGACGTTGGTGATTCAGGCACTGCGATCATCCAGGTACCGAGTCCAGATGAAGAAAATTTTATTCAACAAACAACTGAAAAATTGCACGAAAATTTCGAGAAGCATCAAGAAGACACAAAATGTTCAGAAGACACAACATTGAAGGACTGCCTGGAACTAAAAGGACTACGTAAGAATGCTTTCACTCAAATTAACATCTACAAACTTTTCATGCCACATAAGCCATATGAAATCATTCGACCTTCGGCAACAGTTGGTGAACAAAGAAGAAATATTGATGATATACCAGTATGGAGCCTCGACTACACAGAAAATAAGGAAGCTCCCAAAATACCTGTTAAAGATGATTTAAGATGGTACAGAAGGAATTACTTTAATCCAATGAATTTTAGATCGCCGGCCTATAGTTTACCGTCCCTATACTTCGATGGATTTCCTCGAGAATCTCCACAGATGATCAGCAATATGGATACGGATTCTTTTGCGCAGAACAAAGAAATTTTACCGCCAAACATTCGACTACAGAGGACTCTAGGTTCTGATGACGATTTTATCGATGAATTGGAACAAGACGCTATCATGTCGAATATTTTGCCGACAATGGCAATCCCATTTTTAAGAGATTCGGACGCTGTTCAAATAATAAATCCGTACTCATCCTATAATTTTGAACGATCGGGGCCAATATCTGTTTTTCCCCATCCACCATCAAATATTGGCGAGGTTCCTTTACTATTGGTCTGTAATGGAAAACTTACCCCTGTTGATCCAACACATCTACCTGCTGTAGAAAGTATACCGAGCTCTGGCGTATTACCCTCTCCTGGCCCTTTGTACAGACGACATATTGGACAGTTCGAGGAAGATGATAAGCAGGATTATATTCTGAACTACCTAAATTCATTCAGTAGTGAACCTTAGCATTCAGAGTTACCTTCACGGTAAACTAATGTGTCTAGTATTGATCCAATGTACTTATTAAAAAAAACTCTATGTTCATGTAATTCATTAAATAGCTTAACATATATATTTGTTTTCTTCGTTTACCTTTAATAATAATTAATTTAAATATGTAGTTAATCGTAATGTTTCATAATAATATCTACTGATTCATTCTAATATAACTTATCTCTTTGCCTTATTCAGAAAATAGGTACCATTAATGAAAACCTATACATCTAGCTTGGTGCTATGTATCTAAGGAATGCTATTCTATACATGTTATGTTATAATAATATTCTATTTATTTTTTATATATTATGATATAAAATGTGTACGAAAACAATTGACTGGAATAGGTAATAATATATTTTAAACGTGAATAAACAATGAGTTGACATCTTTAATGTATAAATATTAACATAACTGCCTCAGTCTAGTGGTAGCAGGCCACTACTATTACGCTGGGGTCCTAGGTTCGATTTCTAGGTCGGAGATATTAGAGATAACGGTGTAAAAACCCTTTAGGTATCTCTGGTTCTATTGGGATTATTCCATTTTCTGGAAGTTCCAGTACCGACACACAGTCCCTTGCCATTACATCTATGAAAATATACTTTTCGCGAGGAAAAATTTACATCTGTTTTTGATAAAATCTCCGATAGGCATAGTTATAATACGAGGAATAAGAACAAGTTGTCTCTGCCAAGTTTTCGACTGACGAAAACTAATACATCTTTCCTAAAATATAGTGTAGAATTTTATAACAAGATCCCATCCGGGATTGCTGAACTCACCGATGGTAAATTCAAAGCATTAATTAAACGCACTCTATGTAAAAAGGCTTACTATAAACTCGAGGACTATCTCAAGGATAGAAATGTTTGGCTAAATGCTGATCTAGCTCCACAAGGGTGTTAAATGTAATAATTAAAGTGTCATGTTGATATTATATTGTTAATTTTAAGCTTGTTTAAATTATGGAAAATATGCCTAAGAGATATTTTTAAAAGAGCCGACTGAGTTTTGTCCGGCAAGTTTTTCTCAGATCATATTGGCCTTTGGAACTTTGCCGGTGAATGACAAAGAATGACTCTTTTTCTTTTCTTTTTACTCTTTGTTATCAGTTTGTAAAGGGGAAATGAGACATTCTACTGATATACCTACTTTTTACATTAGTTTATGACATTTCGTTTTATCTTAGTGATATTCTTGACTTTACATATATTTTGTATCTTGTTTGACATGTATATCAATTGTTATTCACTTTAATTTATTTTGTTTGTTTTTGACGTGTCATAAGAGGTGCCTGTCACCCTAAATGAATAAATGAGTTTCTGATTCTGATTCTAATTTCGAGAATGTTTGGAAATGTGCCCGGAGATGTCAACAGGCTCACCACCTGTTACATGGGCCAAAAACGTAACTGGGGAATCGTGGGTGTTTACATGTATACTTGAATGCATGCATGCACCTGTGCCCACCCCTTCGGAGATTATAGGCGTAGAGTTACGTTTTTTATAAATAATATTCAAAAATAATATGGTGTTATTTACAGAAAAAGCGAAGTGTCCACAAGGTGAGGTGATGGGTAAAAACTTGCAGTGCATAATGCGTCGGAGAGCTACCATCACCAATCAGACTCATTGGGAATATTACGATTTCGACACGGGCCTCTTAGGTATAATAAAGCATAAACACTGAAATAATATTTATTATTCGACGATGCACATTGGATGCACATTGATATTAGTATAAAAATGCTTCATGTTTTGTTTGTACGTATTATACTGTTGTTACCGAGGTATCGGCACTAGTGCAGATATCATTGATCTGAATTTCTCGTGTACAGGCGGCTCAAAAGACAGATCTTGAAGAACTGACTCGAATCATTCGGCTGTTAAAATACTTACAATATTATAGTGGTCATAGAGCGGAAGAAGGGCTCGAAAGTGTTTGCCAAAAATCTGTCCATAGGGCAGAGTCATGTAGCCAAGCAGAAGGCGGAAGGAAGAGGACGAAAAAATTGTATCGTTGAAATCTGAGCTTGCAGAAGAGATCGAGCGGTTTTACAGACAGCACCTGTAGATAGACTTTGTGCCATAAAAAAATGTTCTTCCCCAGTCTGCTTGTAAATGAACTCCGTACCAGCTCATTCATACAACATTAATTTTTATGATATCAATAAAAATCTAAAATTTTCTTTAATAGGGGATGGAAATTTGTAGGGAGCATTCCACAATTTTCAAGGTAGAAAGTTGAAACTTGCTATGCGGATTCTTTTAGCCTAACAAATAATTTCGAACATAATTTTTTTTTGGACATCTGCCTCCATCCCCTAACAGAGGGGGTAAAACTTTGTATTGGACTTTAGCCAAAAATTGGTATCCAGACTCTTTGTTACTAAAGAAAACATATACTTAAAATATATACATTTTTTTTTAAAACTGCCCCAAACCCTTTAAGAGAGGAGTTGATAGTTTGTACGGGTATTTTGTCAGTTTTTAATGCCGTTTTTTATGTCGTGAAAGTGGCAAACAAGCGTGCAGTTCACATTGATGTTAAGTGATGACTGCAGCCTATAGACTAGGTCTCTATAGGCTGCAGTCACAAAGACCAGAGGTCAAAATGCAGATGCGTTACTACTTCTGAGGCTTAAGGTGTTATGCCTCTGTGCCGGAAATTACAGGGCCGTACATTACCTCCTGCCCGGTACACGATAGTGCTGAACATTACCGTTTAGCGGCAAGAATATTAGGTAATTCGGTGGTACCTACGCCCGCGAGCTCCTTCACTGGAGCTCTACCACCAGAAAAATTGTTTTTTGAAATTTGCCTGAAAATTGGTTTACAGGCTTCTTATGTTATGTACGAAAAATTGTTGCATCAATATTTTTTTTTAAGTGTTTCCCCAAACCCCTGTAAATGGGTAATGGAAATTGGTGTGGAACTTACCGCAATTTTCAAGATGGAATATTAGTGAACAGGCTCTTTGGTAATAAAAAAAAGATAAAGCAACAGCTATAAATAAAACAAATATTAATACTCTTGGCAAAAGATAAGAAGCAGTGTTACCCATGGCCTTTGATGGATGGGCTCACAAGTTTTTTAAAACGCGCTAACGCTGTCTTCTTGATCTGCACTTAAGTCGGGGCAGCGGCCGCGCTACCTATGCTCTGAATTAGACGGTTGATTCCACATTGATTATTTATTTGCTTTTGATTTTGTAATTGTATACGAAAATGTTATATGAAACTACTGTTCCTAGAGACTTAAAATTTGGTACAAGGGTTCCTTTAATGATTTATAGGAAATATTTTTTATAGATAAATATAAAGGACTATATGGCAACAGGTATAAACATTTTTGATTACAATAAAAAATGATCTAGACGAAATGGACAAATTCTGTCCTAAACGGGGAAAATGAAGTGGTAATTTTTTTTGTGGAAAGTTTCTCATTCCTCAACTAAACAGTATAAAAATTGGTATACAGGCTCATGATTAGGAATAGTAAAAATGATCTGTTTAAGTGAAATGGACCAAATATTCCCCTAAAGCGGCAAAATGGAGAGGTACCTACTATTTGTATGGAATTGAGGTTAAAATTTGTGTGGGATATTTGGTAGTTTCTAAGTTAGAGACTTGAAAAGTGATGTTCCAGTATTTCTGTTAGGAATAAAAAATAGGTACGTGCTTCAGTATTTTGTCAAAATCACCCCTTAACTTTGAAATATAAGGGGTTCAAATTAAATAGAGATTTTTGAAGTTATAGACGTGATTAAGTACTCCACATATAGGTAGGCGACGGGAAACTTGATTAGGACATTTCCATAAGATTGTGAAAGGAGATGTTGCGAGCTCGGCTCTAGATCGTACTCATCCTCAAAAAATGGGTAAATTAAAGAAGAATCCGAAAAAAATGCAATTTATTTATTCAAGTATATATTTTAGAGTTACTACCACATTTAATTCAAACGATTTTATCATTTTCAACCATATTCAACATGGCGGCGACACAGCCGACGCTTCTTTAAATTGGATATCGATTAGTTTAAGTTCTTAGTATTAACACATTAAATCGATTTCGATAGTATTCAGAAAATATTACTTTTTTCTCCAAGTTCTATATAATTTAAAAAATTAAAATGTCAAAATGACATCGCCCGCCATATTCGCCATGTTGGTTTGAGTTGCAATTCTAACTCCAAATAATATTTTGTAACTGCAAACAAAGCTTAATAAGTGAAAATATGCAGTAAAAAACGTTTTTGTATTGATTTTGCCTGTTAATGATATTGTGTACAATACATGGCCGGAGGTCCATACATTTTTGCAACATCTCCTTTAAATTATTTATGAAACGACATCCACGCGGGCGACGCCGCGGGCAACAGATAGTATTAATCTAAAAATGACTCATTGCTTTCTTTATTACCGCTTACGGGAAAATTGGTTCTTTTATTGAAAGTTGCGGTTGCGCAACCGCATCATGCGATCATAATTCTAAGAATAAGCGTATACCACGTATGTCTACATATTGGTGTTGATTTACAGGGAATCGCGGCTGTCGCGTCAAATACTATTGTTTACCTAGGTTTTGCCCGCGACTACGTACGGGCATGATCATTAAGGAAACAATAAGGATGGTAATCGATATTTTGCTTCGAAAAAAAATGGCAATCGATTTTTTTATCGATCGATCTTTTGAATCGATACTCCACCAGTGTATGTTAATTATAACTTTACCAATACTAGCTGCCCCGACGAACTTTCTTATCGCCTTAGAGGTACAAAAATAATTAAATGTCCAAAACTTCGAAAAATGTAGGTATATACAAAATAGACTCCTACTGATACGTTCGCATACCAAATTTCAAAATGATCGTTTCGGAAGAGTATTGATACAAACACTTTGACACGGGAATTTTATTAGTTAGACTATAAAGATGAAACTTTTATGTTTTTGTGTGTATGTTTGTAACGTTTTCACACAAAACTACTGGACAGATTTCAAAAATTCTTTCACCATTAGAAAACTGTATACCTAATGATTTTGATGATTTTACGAATTGTGATAGCTAGTGTCAATTACCAGTCAAAAAGGGGCTTTTATATTTTTACGAGTATAAGTTTATAGGTATATAGGTAGGTACATATTTCAGTGCAAAATGTTTTAAAGACAGTACGAAACGGACAAAATAACGTAGTATTATTACATATTCTCTGATAACGTCTTAAACGGCCTCCTGATACATCACACCAAGTACTTGTACTCTTTGCAGCATAAAGTTGAAAAGTTGCGATATGTCACAAAAAGGTAATTTGGTTAACCTACCTAACCAAAGGTGTAGATAATTTTTGACGATGTAAATAATTCGCCATTGTTTCATACTTAATACATAGCTTTTTTGTATTATGAAACATATTGTATTAGACCATCCTGTTCCATAAGGAGTTTGCGATAACTTCCAAGTATAATGTTTGACGCAAAATGTGTTCATGTTTCGTAAAAATGGAAGAATCGCGGCACACATGTTTTTATGCGTCACAGGTCTGTATTGCGTTGTCGTCCACAGTCAGCGTGGCACCTGGGGACAGCGAACCACTGTGACGTAAAACCACAAGCAATGAGATAACATTCGACTCGTATTATTTAAAGGGAAGCTCAACGCATTGAGCATCATACATACTTCAGCGTCATTGATAGTCACAGTGTCCAATTGTAATATTGCGATGGCCAAAATTTTCTTATTATATATTTTGAGTCTAGTACTAGTTTTCGGCCATGCGAGGCATATTCATCCTGGAAGAGAACACAGTTGGAACGAAGTGATTCAGGAAGATGACAGCCTTCTGAGGGCTGAGATTGATGAAGTGCCTGTTGTAAGTTATAATTTCACTGTAAATTAAAAGTGACGAAAATTTTGTGGATTTGTGTAACTTCATAGAATAGACAATACGCGTATTGATAGTTAGATGTTTTCTTTCATGTAATAATATATAGTTGAAGCTGAATTGGATTCAGTATTTTTTATTAAAGATATTAAGTTAAATCAAAGTCGTGAACAGTCAATGATTTTTGAACTCTTTATCTGTAGGTGTCCTTTATACATAGGTACTAGATGCTCACAAAGATTATTTCAGAATTATTTATCTTCCGGGAGTAAAAATTCTTGATGACAAGATACTAGAAAATGCAATGTAAAAGACATCAGTAGGTAACATTTACAATTACGTACAATGTTATATCGATAGCCTGATATGTAAGTAGGATCTTAAAAATATTTTTTCTTACAGGAAGTCATCCCACACGTGAAGGCTTCGCGTTTCGTTCCAATTAACAGCAAGTTCTCCTTTATGATCTACGAGCCCTGCGAGGAAGGTTACCAACGTGATGTGCTTGGAATCTGCAGAGAAGTATGGGACTGAGACTCGACTATACCGGTCAGCTGGGCGTTTTGAGTATTTGAGTGTATGATATTTTTAAAACTGTGCCCAATTTTTTTTTAACATACGCTCTGTATACATACGTCACGTCTCGACGATTGAGAACGGCACTAGTCTGCTTCATCTCGCAATTGGGGAGCATAAAGCGCTCCCAGGCTAAAAAAATGTATCATTGTGCCTTAGTACGGCTTATTGTTATTACGAAACAAGATTGCACTAATCGGCATCATTAACAGCAAACGCACTTTCAATTTCAAAATTATCGTTTCAGATAATTATTTAATCGCATTTATATTTGTGAAGTTCTGCTTATCCAGTCTCATCCGTTAATACCACGGAATAGTCAAATAGGCACCTATATTATTTCGCGGTTAACACCGAGTTAACACGTTCGTTAAAAACCGTGTGATTCCACTTACTGACAATTTCCTAGATAAGAGTTTTCGAAAGTTAAGTGGTTTCCCAATGTGGTTTTGGACTAGAACATTAGCTACTTATTTTTCCACAAATCAGTATTAGATTAGTCAATTGGAATATTATTTGCCAATAAAAATTGAAGTATCATTAAAACTAACTAACAATGTACTGTACTATGTGATAACGTTTAATTGTAATTTGTGATATTAGTTGTAAAAATTTAATTGTAAGATGCAATAAAAAACAGTTTTATTTTATAATTATTTATTGTTAATTAACGGATTATTTATTTGCCAATTAATAAACTATTGTACACTAATCGCATTGATTTCATTTGAACCTCTATAAGTAAGTACACAAACATAGTATATTTTAAAATAGGTAGTTGAATATTGTTTCAAATTGACTACACAATTTTAATTGGAATTAATTCTGTTGATTAGGAGATACTAAATCAAATAATTATTCTGGAGATTTTTTATAAAAGTAAACGATAAAATAAGTATATAACAAATTTATTAGATGATAGGTACACTAACTGGGGTGTTAAAGTATTCAAGTGTCTTCTGGGCGGCAGCAGGGTAAAATTGTAGATATATGCATGAGATGGGGTCGTCGTGGGGTGTGTAAGTCAGCATAGTAAGGGCGAGTCTATGTACCGAGGCGGATGTCACTGTGTCTTCATCAATAGGGTGGGCGGTATGGTCGAGGCGGTCAGCATTGTGTCTATATGATCCAGGTGGTCGGCATTGTGTCTATATGATCGAGGCGAGCGGCATTGAGTCTACATGATCGAGGCGGTTGGCATTGAGTCTACATGATCGAGGCGGTCAGCATTGAGTCTGCATGATCGAGGCGGTTGGCATTATGTTTACATGATCGAGGCGGTCGGCATTGAGTCTACATGATCGAGGCGGTTGGCATTGTGTCTACATAATCGAGGCGGTTGGCATTGAGTCTACATGATCGAGGCGGTCAGCATTGAGTCTGCATGATCGAGGCGGTTGGCATTATGTTTACATGATCGAGGCGGTCGGCATTGAGTCTACATGATCGAGGCGGTTGGCATTGTGTCTACATAATCGAGGCGGTTGGCATTGAGTCTACATGATCGAGGCGGTCAGCATTGAGTCTGCATGATCGAGGCGGTTGGCATTATGTTTACATGATCGAGGCGGTCAGTATTGTGTCTACATGATCGAGGTTGTCAGCATTGTGTCTACATGAGCGAGGCGGGCGGCAAGGTGACGGCGGCGTGTCCGGACAGCGGGACGGGCAGCGCCGCCACGCCGCGGATCCAGGCGCCGCGTTCGCAGCAGAACGACTCCACGTTGTTCAGCGCGTGCATGTATATCGTCGTCACGCCACCTGAATCACAATCGTTGGTTCTGATTGTACCAGTGAAATCAGCGACCTCAGTTAGTTTGGTGTCTGAATGCATGCGAATGTGTCTGAAATGTAATAATAGGCTATGGCTTTCTCACTATTGCGATACTTTATAAACCTAATAAAGATTATATTTATGGTGAGTACATATAAACGGAACAAAAAAAAATGTAGGAAGTGAACTGTAATATTTATGTAAAGTACTTCCACAAACTTTAAAATCACTGAAAGTATTGATTTATCAATGATCATTCTTAAACGTGCAACTTGCATTTACTCGGTGAGCATCTAAGTACTATTTGGTAATTTCTCCTCAATCAGATAAATACCTACATAGACAATTTTTTTACAATAACAAACATTAGATAGGTGGTCTTTTTTCGTCTTTCATATCATATCAATTAAGCCTCGTCTAGTGGCCATAAGCCTATATAGTCTACTCCAACTGATATCGTCGTTTTCAAACATACCTACCTACCGTCAATGCTTTGATATAATGCTCTGATAAAACTGAAAGAGTTCGACGTCATTTATAACCTGTAGTTTAATTCACTACTGGTAGTAGAGTTCCAGTGTTAGAGCTCGGAGTTAAGAGTTTACCTGCCGCCAAATGATAGTGTTCAGCAGTATACAGATTCAGATCACACACTATCGTATTCCGGTTAGATGATAATGTGTGGCCCCGTAATAGCTATTAGGTACAGAGTCATAACAACTTAGATCTCCGCGATGGAATGTATCTGCTTTTTGTCCTCAGGTTTATGTCTAGATATTTAAAGGCTGTACCTAGTCACTTAAAAGTATGTGTAACGAAGGTACACATACTTTTAAGTGATAGGGTTACATTAAAAAGTGTTACATTAAATAGTGTGCAATTTTACTTTATCTTTTGTCAATTTTGGATTATTGAGAGGTTCGATAAGCCTCTGTATTTTAAGATCCAAGAAAGATCCCCTTGTAAAAGGAGTCATTCCAAAATGTATGGAGTTTGGGCCTGCACCTTGTAGGTACGCTATATTGAGAGAAGAAGCTTATAATACTAAATCATTTTCAGCTGTTCAAAGCGTTTATTATACCTTCAATTAATTTTCGTAAGTGGGTATATTTCAAAAACAAGAATGTCATAGTAGCAATATGGTGACATATCGTTATCATACAAAAACTACGTAAAATAAAATAATTCCGACAAAAAAACAACGATTCAAATAATTTTTGTGTATTTTTCCATGATTGTACGTATTTTCTCTATCTTTTGATATAGTGTACAAGGCACGGGGCCAACATGAAACTTGTCCTATCCTTTACAAGCACATAATTTCCGTCACAGGTCCAGTAATTTCACGCACAGAAGCAAAACATCTTGAGACCCTCAGGGGTGGTCACGCATCTGCATTTTGACCTCTATTTTTTATCGCAATTGACTACTTTTACACGTATATTAGAAATAAATATTTTTTGTTGTTTCTTTTCTCTTACAGATTAGAGCATTGCCCTTAATAAAATATAGGCGCTAAGATAAGTCAATAGTCCTACATAATCAAGTATAGGACGTAGGTAAGTCGCGAATGTGTCCTGGAGCGATCGGAGGTCCGCGGAGGTCCGAGTACGATAGCTCTCTGGATGTTTTACGACTGTGCCAATTTGTCGGACGCATACTTCAGCTGCGTCTGATGGGCGTATGTTTTGCACTTGACAAGAGAGAGAGAAACTAACCTATGATTATCAGTTGCGTGCCCAGGTATGCAAGTGCGTGACCATGCCGTGGGATCGCCATCTCTGTTTCCAAACTCCACTCACGGCTCTTCCAGTCCCATACGTCTATAGCTCCCACGCTGCTCGGAGTCTTGTCCTATGAGAATAAAAATGAAGTTCTTCATTCCCTATTCTATAATGAATGAAATTAACAATGGCGGTTAACCCTTCTTACGGAGCGGTAGTAAATGCAATAACATGGGTTGGGCAGCAACAGCAGCGTCCCAGGACAGAACAGCGTCCCAAGCGACACTCATTATTATTGTCAATACGGCTTTTGACGGCTGAAGTGATGTTTTCACTGGTAGCAGCTTTTCAAAGTTATTAAAACAGATTCAGGATTTGGTAAGTAATGTTGAATTCTGCAAAGTAGTGCAGAGGCAAAACTACCCAGGGATCTATGAGCAATAGCGTATGTATGTAAATTGCATGATATTTTATTCAGTAACATTTAATCTATAAAGCGTACCTAAGTATGTAAAAATATGACGTTTCTGTCAATCATAAACAGTTACTCGAAAATGAAATTGACTTTATGCGAAAGTGACCAATTTTTTCGGGATGACGTTTTTGCGAACGTGACGTTCTGCGTCAAAGCCGTACTTTTTTGCTGATTTTACTGCATAAAAGGTACAATACCAGAAGTAGGTCTGCAGAAGATAGTATGTAGTCATTTTTCGGTTAATGATATGGTCTAGTTAGATAGCGTTTATGGTCTCATAATTAATAGCATAGAGATATGGAATCCCAGCAACAGCAAGTCATCTATTTGAAAAAGTGGCTTTTATATGCTTCATCAGAGTGCCTAGTACGAGATTTTATTTATTTACTCTTACGCGAATTCGATCGCGTAAGAGTAAACGTAGATTTGTATGGAATTGAAGGAGCGTCATGTATTCACCGCTAGATGACGCTCCTTCAATTCTCTACAAATCTGCGTTTACTCTTACGCGATCGAATTCGCGTAAGAGTAAATAAAATCTCGCACTAGGCACTCAGTTTAATTTTTAATGGTCTCCATCAATGCGAAGTACTACATACAATAAAAGATAATATAAGAAGTGTATATGTATTTGTACAGATCATATCTATTCTCGAACAGCGTCCTAAAATTCTTGACCTTTGAATTCTTCATAAGGATAAACTACCAAATAATGGTCGGGCGGATGTTGCTCAATATTGGGATTTCACATGTTCATCTAATGTCGCACTAGTGACATTTTCAACTGTTTAGTTAATGACCACTCCTACAATGGTTGTCCCAGTTTTAGGAAACATCGATGTAATCTTTCGTCATTAGCCTCTTTTACTAAACTCAAGTCAGAGAACAAAATAAGAATAATATTTTGTTTGATTTTTTATTGATGACAATTGAACCAATCCTTAAACTTTTTTGTGGGCAATAACGGTGCGGAGTGTTTTCAATTATGCAAAGGCACTAAACTACACTTGTGAACTTTATAGTGGAATCACTTAAAGTAATGAAGGAAGGCGAATATGAGTGAAATATTATTTGCAGATTGCTGTTTCAATTAAATATTTTTTAATCTAAGTCAGGGTGTATAGAATTCGGGGTCCAATCAAACCGTTTAGTTCCGTAAAATAAAATAAGCAGGTCGTGACGCTTACCCAAAACACCATCGCCACATTGCGCCACATTTTTATACAGGATTATAATTATACAGAAAATTGGCTGAGATAGAAGAACAGACAGACAGACGCACGAGTGATTTTAAAAAAGAAACTTTTGAGGTACGGAAAATTAAAAAAGGGGTGATTTGCTGAGAATTTAACTCACTTTCTCTGTTACCTTCCCAGCTCCACCAATGATGTACAGTTTGTCATTCATTGCAAATAAAGTAGCGAAGCATCTTGGAAATCGAAGACTATTAATTTCCGTCCATCTGTTAGAACAAGCTTTATATTATTGCACACATAATTATGAAAAATATCGACCCCTATTGGTGTACTTGCAAAATGGATAGGACGTCAGACGCCACAACATTCTCCATTATTCCATCGTCCATATCGCCGCAGTGATAGAACATTTATTGGGGCCTAACATTTTGAACAAGGTAGAGATTGCGAAAAATTACACCAAATCGTCCATAAATATCAGATATACTTAGACAATGTCCTGGAGCTACGTAAAAGAGGTTATATAGATTTCGTTTTTGTTAAGAGTTTTGGACAATTGACTGATACAGATCAATTATTACGAATTCACAGAAAAAAATAAGGACACGAGTAAGTATCGTGTCGTGAAATCGTGACGTGCTCTAGAGTCTATTGTCCTCGCCTTTTAAAAAACGTCAATGGTTTTAGACGTCAGTGGGTTTTACAAAAAACATTAAACAATCTTGCAATCGTATGTTGCTTAGTCAAAATTAGCAGGTAGGTAGATATCCGGTATGAATACGAAGAAAAAATATTTAGGTATTCACTTATCTTATCTTTAAATCAAATATTAGTTGTTTTAGAACGAAATACCATAAATGACTATGGCTCCTTAGTGAGTCTTAGATCTCGTCAGGAAAGGGTGAATTCGTCTTTTCTGGACAATAAAAATTCAGAATTTTTTGTCCTGCTATATGATAATCTGGCGACTGGCGTGCGTCGTAGTCGTGCCTAATCGTATCTAAAACGGTTCGAAACGCGAAACGCTCCATTAAACGGAGCGGTCGCTGGTCATGCTGCATGTAATGAGATGATACAACAGGGGTAATATTGACGTGACTGACTGGTCAGTGTCGCAGTCGTAGCATTCGACGTTGTGTAGCAGCGGGCGTCGACGGTCCCCGCTCATGCCGCCGGCTACCCACAGGTACTGGCGGTACTTGGCCGCGGCGGCCGCCATTCGAGCGATTCGCATCGACCGCACCTTGCCCCATGAGCTGGTGCGCGGCTCAAAACGCTCCACTGAGCGTAGTACCCTGCACAATTTTAGACACTATTTGGACTAGGTTTTTTGGTCTTCGTTTATGAAACTTTCTGACAGATCGCGTGGACGGCATAGAGTATGAAACAATTTTTGCTTGAAATATAGAAGTTTCAGAAGTATTCAGTTGTTAAGGAAACTGAAAAGGTTTTAAGCTTATATATTGTGGTAGCAGCAAAATATTACTACATATTCTTTGTTGTAGCCAGAGAATATGTAATAATACTACGCCGTAGCCTAACGGTTATTCTTTTTCGAGTGAACATTTTTTATGAGGGCTCCTGTAGCAAACTTTCGTTTTCAGCGTTGGGATTACCTGCCCTTCTTGTCCTGTCCACCTATAGCATACAAAGCCATACGATGGACGACGAGACCGAAGTTCTTCCTAGGGACAGTTAGTCCAGTCTCACTATGCCACGCCCTTGAAACCGGCTCAAAACTCCACACTGTTGATACCACCACAGATTTTCCGTACAAATCGTCGTCTCGTGGGTCAGCGCCACCTAAAAAGCAGATATTAAAACATTTCAAGGTCAAGGCAAGTCGTATTATTGTCTATGGTGGCCCAGAGATATATATTTTTTTAAATTGTGAGAATCTTTAAGTTGTACCATTCGAATAAGTATCTTCGAAATCATTAATGTCTCTACTGTGAACACATGCACTTTAGATCGATGACTCGCAATGTATTTACACTCCTTTATAATTATCTCCTCCCCAACAATGGATTCAATCTTAATAAAAATGGTAAGAAACCAAACAATATTTACCGACAAGATAAACTCTGCCCCTGAAGAAAGCCACGGAATGATGGTGTCGAGGCTCAGGTAGATCACCTACACTGTCCCAAGTATTCGTCACTGGATCGAATCTGTAATATACAATATTAATACGTAACGTAACTTCACGCCTGTAATCCCCGAAGGGGTAGGCAGAGGTAAATGCATGCATTCAAGCATACATGTTAACACCCACGATTCGCCGGTTACGTTTTGACCCATGTAACAGGTGGCGAGCCTCTTGACATCTCCGGGCATATTACCAAACTTCGAGGTACTGGATAATTTCCAGAAAACGGAAAAATCCCAATAGAACCCGAGATATGGGACTTCAAACCATTATCTCTGATAACCCCCTACCCGGGAATCGAACCCAGGACCTCGGCGTTGTAGTAGTGGCTTGCTACCACTAGGCTACCGAGGCAGTTACGGTTTAAAATATTTATAATTTTATTAAAATGAGAGGAAGACGAAAGAAATATCGATCTGAAGCTCAAATTTAAAGGCAAACTATAACGTTCAAGCAATGTTCATAATTCTTCGATATTTCTACGTGGAAGTAGCAATAAAATTTTCCAAATTGATTAAAGAAATATTTGTATTTTTTCAGGTTTTCTGATTAAGTTCACATTAAAATCTAAATGTCAAAATATACTTTTTATCAATTTACCTGTAAATATCCTTGCCCGTATTTTGCTCAACTCCATAAGGAGAGTGGAGGTCTATACCGCCAAAAACTAAAACAGTTTCTTTCTCCCAATCGAAGAGCGATCCTTCAGCTATATAATTTTTGTTAGATGGACCCAAGATTGACGCGGATAATTTATTCCTGCAAAAAGAATAATAGAATACAAGAATACAAGTACTGGACATTGCTAGATAAAAGCCTCCCCATAAGGGAGTTATGCCATAATGCCGTATGCTCGGCATACGGACTGGAGATCGCAGTGGCGGTAAGTAGTTTTAACTAGTTTATCAAAAAAATCTGCTGCTTCACATTTTGTCGTTCGGCGATGAACATTTTGTATGATGTAGCTGATATTATAATTCCTCGATTTCAGGGTTAGCTCCATAGTTAAGTTTTTCGTAATACCTACTAATATTATAAATTCGAAAGTAACTCTGTCTGTCTGTCTGTTACCTTTTCACGTCCAAACGACAGAACCGATTTTAATGAAATTTGGTACAGAGGTAGACCTGACTTTGAGAAAGAACATAGTTATTTATAAAACGACATCCACGCGGGCAAATCCGCGGGCAACAGCTAGTTATTAATAAAATGAGCCCTAGTGAGCATATAGTGACTAAAAATAACCATTTATATTACACAAACTAGCAATTTAGGGGCATAACAATTCATCATTATCATAGATGACTAGATACAAAAAAAAGGTTACTAAAAGCAAATACTACTAATATAAAACATTTTATGCAGGAACTTTACTAACATCTGAAGCTTAGCGAGGATTTCCTTGGACTGGTTAAACATTGAGATCTTAGGGCTGAGTTTATTTTGTGAGACTGCTGCGGTGCCCGATGTTGTCGCCTCCAGAGTTGCGCTCGAGTCCTGAATGCGAGAGCTCGGGATGATCCCATTGTCTCTGTAACATAATACATATATATATTTTTTTCTAATTAATCAATTTACTGTTGACTAGCGGCCCACCCCGGTTTTGCGTTGGTGAAATGCTGATACTAATTATTTTTAATAACCAAGTAACTGTTTGTTAGATTACTTAGTATTACGCATTTTGTTATAAAAGGCTTGTTTTTCAAAATATAGTTCAAAATAGTCAAATTCTAATTAGGTATCTGTTTTTTGAAGTCGGTTATTTCTTTTCTAAAATATATTTTGTTTACTTCTTTTTTATGTTTCATCAGAAGTCTAAATAGTTTTCGTTTTTTATATTTAAAAAGGTACGGGACTGTTTCACTGAAGAGAATTGAGTACCTATCTAATTATTAAAAGCAAATATCACAGATGAGCTAGTTTCGATAAATCATTGTAATCTATTGACATCATATCTGAAGATACAACCGAGTTCAAAAACCTTTTAACACTGCAATATGTGCTTATTGAAAAATTGTGCAAATATATTACCGGAAACCTATAATGTGTCACACCAGATTCTTTGTGGTTACCTTACTAAGAACAAGTAAATATTTTTTTATGAAATGCATTTAACCTCCGTGTTCCTGCCAACGAAGCGGTAGCAGCAGCCAGAAAAGTGGCAGCAACACTGTTCCTTTTGTGTTGTCTCTCAGGATGCTGAAAAATAATAATAACTACCTAAATACGTAGCTAGATACATTAAAAAACTGACAGTCCCTTTTATTTTTGAAAAATATTAATGCCAAGTTTTGTCGTTAATTGCCGTCACACTCCGTGACGAACTTGGCAGAGAGCGTGGAGTGCCAAATAGTTTTAATACTACTTACTTATTAAGAAAAATTGAGCCATTAGTGTGCGTCCACATTTGGCGAATGTGCACCTCGCGAGCCGCTCATCAGCTGCCGGTGAGCTGAACGTGCGCTTTTTAGGTTCAAGCGCCACTCCTGTGTCGCTCGGCCGCAATCTACGCGCCGTATGCGAGTGGACCCAATATTTTGTCTTCTTTTAAAAATGGGATTTTGCCACCAACGCCGTTGTTTATTTTTTCATTTTATCAATAATATAATAGCTAATGCAGCAATTATATTAGTAATAGTGCGTTCGTGAAGGTTCGAAATACCTACTTTCTATGGTTTCGCTTAAAGACATTAAATGTTTGAGGGTACCTAATATAATAATGTGTAATTTAATTTATGACTTTATTTAACTTACATTGCTTGTGGCACTTGTGCCGGCTGCGCCACTGCTGGTATCGCTGTTAGTTGTGTTAATCTCTTCCGTAGAGTCCTTTTCCGGTGGTTCGTATATTTGCCTTGTCTGTTAAAGGTTGTCAGTTTTATTTATTTCAATAAATAAGAGATAGATAAGTGTTCATCTGAGCACTTGTGAAAGAAAATAGGTGTATGTAAACTACGCAGTTATAGAACATTAATGTCTTTCTTTTTCTCAGCAGATAAGGGTAAGTGCCTAAAGGTGTCTCGACTATGTCTACTTGTAGGTCCTCAAAATTTGCTTTAATGAGTGTAGGTTCAAAGTTGATATCCATGGTTGCCGTATTTAGCCGAGAAAGCAAATTGTTTCATGAAACCTTTTAAAATAAAGTGTCGAGTTATGTATAAGTATTATGACACGTACCTATACGTTACTAATACGAAATATGACACATTACAACGTTATGACATTCTGTTTTTCTGTTAGATGGCAATGTATGTACCCGTTATTACTATCACAGAGACGTAACAACTTAGATCTCAGGGATGGCAGTGCATCTGCATTTTGACCTCTGGTTTATGTGTAGATGTCTATAGTCTGCAGTCATCACTTAACTGATTGATTATGTGAACCACGGAATAGATAAATAAGGATGGAAAGACCTTTGCTTCAATTTAATATTAGAACCAGTGTCGCCGCTTTTCTCCCACCGTGCAATTTCTTACACAAATGTAACACCATCTCGACAATCACCCACACATTAATCTCAGGGCAGCTATTCGTTTGCGTAAATTTGCATACTAAGATGTAACGCCCGTAGACAATAAACACTCGCACGCACACAACAATATACTCACCAATAAACTAGTCGAAGTGTAGCGAACGCATTACATGCTGTACATTGCCAGCGGAGACAGTAATAGCGTTAATAGAGCGAGTGCTTAACGAGCAATGTATTCGCTAGCAGTAACGTTTAAATAATGCAGTTTAAGTTCGAATATTCATATTCCTTTGTATATTTATTCGTTTTTTACAAGTATTATAACAATAAATGTTATTTGTGTCTTACCGATCAAAAGATATACCTTCTCGCTTTAAACTTGAGGTCTGACATTTCATATTTCATGTTAAAATTGGCACTACATGGTATTTTACCAAGAGATGCGTCGTTCGAAGCAGTCTACACGACACTACGAGCGGCGAACGAATGGTTCTGCCGAACTGTGTGTGTACACGCATAGTTGTCGTGCGCTTGCCACGCCCACATTACCATTCCATCTTTATTTATCTATTTCGTGATGTGAACTGGACGCTTGTTGCCATCTTTGACATTGAAAAAATACAATTATTCACGATCATAACTCAGGTGCCACATTAAAAAAGTGTAACATAAAGTTTGATTACCTCTGCTTGTTTATTTTCTTGTAAAATCTTTTCAGGACTTTTCTTGGCGCATAATGTGCTGTGCCCCTGCGTATCGGTAGCTAAAGATGAACGGTTCGGTGAATGATACGGGTATCCTTCCTTAAAATATAATTTAAAAGAATTTTACTCAACAGTAAGTATTTTATGGATAAATTAGTTGAAAATGAACAAAGAGAACAGTGAGTAATCGTACATACGAACACCGTGTCCTTAAAAACACTATCATTAAAACTTCATCATTATCATCATCATTTCAGCCAAAAGACGTCCACTGCTGAAAAAAGGCCTCCCCCAAAGAATGCCACAACGAACGGTTCTGGGCCGCTCTCATCCAGCGATTGCCCGTGACCTTCACCAGGTCGACGGTCCATCTTGTAGGAGGCCTGCCCACGCTTCGCTTTCCGGTAAATAAAAATCCATTAATACTTACTACTTCTTTATATAAATACTAGCTATAATACTAGTTTGCCGGGTGGCAACCTTCCCTGGACTTCAAAAAATCATTCAAAACCAAAATTAGCCAAATCGGTCCAGCGGTTCTCGAGTTTTAGCGAGACCAACAAACTGCAATTGATTTTTATATATATAGATACTCCCATTAAATATGCATTGGCAATGCATTGGGGCGTGAGGACTCTATCGCTTTCTAGTAAAGGAAAATTCTTCCGATAGTGCTGTCAGTCAATCGATCAATGGCGGTCCAACCATTCCAATGAGGCAGTAAAGATAACAACGCGGGATGGGCAACAGCGTCCCGCGAAAAACCACCGCCTCTGCGATCGACAACCCGCTTGCCAAGCGTGGCGATTAAGGCATATTCTCCCCTAATAGCACACAACATTGTTGTAGGCGTCTTTGGGGAAAGCTTTGTCCAGCTGTGGACGTGTTCCGGTTGGAGTGATGATGATGTCCCTTTTTCGTTTTCCAAGTTGGTTAAGTATTTACTTTTTTTTTTTTTAGAACGGACTCATATGTAGTCAGCACGTTTCGAGACGGCACTAGTCTACTTCACCGGACAATCAGAGAGCGCAGAAGGCGCTCCAGCATGTGATTGACTACGTCCCGCGTCTTCGAGATATACTCGTATTATATCTAATATCTAATCTCTACTAACAATTAGGACACAATATTAAAATATGATTCTCAATTTCAAAAGAAGGCAAATCCTTGTTATATTTTAATAACTTTTAAGGTTAGGTGATGGACGTGAAAAAAATTTTTGGGACGAAGTATTATTTGTATATCCTCTATTAATGGTGAACATTTTACTACTACAGACGTAAAGTATAAAATGTTTACATTCAATTTTACTGCGAACAACACATGTTGGACACAGGAATGCATTGAATTCCCAAAGTTTATTAGCTTCGCTTAAATTATCCAGAAACATTTCATAAATATAAAATAATTCCAAGACTTAGTCACCTTCCTTCGATTTTCGAAAAACTCACTCATTGTTGGAAACTGGTCTTTTCCATTTGTTAGTCCTTTTATAGTGGCTGGTAGAGGAAAGTCTAATTTTGGCCTTGGCATTTCCATTTTATCATTGTCTCTTCCACGCAAATTGCCTGTTTTAAATTATTGTTAGACTCTTATTTATGCATTCTTTTTAATGTATTTTCATTGGGTTAAACTTTTCCTACGATACATAAAGATCAGTTATGTAAGTTTTCTTGAGAACATGTGCGATCTGGGAATACAAAGATATTCAAGGGGGATCATCGATGGCAAAAAAGAAGTTTTAGAAGAAACATTACCTCCCCTCCCCCTCTTGTATGAATTTCTACAGATCGTGTGGAGCATAATCAAAGACAATTGATTTCTTATTGTTCTTAGACCATATAGGGTCCACCTGCTGCTTCAGGGATAAAATTATTGCTTTTATTGTTGAGAGAAGGAGATTACTGGGAGAACGAAGAGACAAGGAATGTGAAGAATCAAGAAAAAGAAAACGTTCTTCCAAATAGGTTGGGGTTTGGAGATTAAACAATAGATAGTTTAGAGAAGAAAGAATGTGTGTATCCTTGCGAAAACAAATGGGTAGCCAATTGAGCTGTTTACGAAAATCAGAAACGTGATCATATTTGCGTAGTCCCAATATGAATCGTATGCAAGGTTGCCGTTGCCGTTGATGTTTGTTTAACTGTTTTTTTTTTACTCTAAATACTATAATTATAATGGGCCAAGGCTAAACATATTCTATGTATATGTTATAGACAATAAAGTGACAGATTGTGTTGAAAAATGCTGTAATCACGCTCTTTTCCGCTGTCGGGGGCTATCTAGAATGAGATAACTCTTGGAGTATATGCTAGCGGACGTAGTATTATTACATATTCTCTGCTAGCGGTTTATAGAACGAGACAGTTCACATGACCCTGTATAGCTTAAGATTGACACACGACTTTATTTACGCAACATTAAACGATGATGAAGTTCTCATTTCATGTTTTCCTGACAAATTAGTGGGTCAAAAAACAAAAAGTTACTTTAGTAAATCTTAAAATTTTGTAATATCTGAAAATAATATCTGAAATACAAGAAATAACCCATGAAACTATAATTGTATTACCGGGAATGTCATCGTTTCTTCTTGGTGGTTGCATCATCGCCATTTGTTGATACATTTGGTCTTTGGGAGCTGCGAACTGTTCCAGGTATTTTAGGAAATCCTTGTACGTCACGTGGTTCTGTTGAGTTTATAAAATCAATATAGTGAGTAGCATGTAGTTTAGGTACTTCTGATCTAAGTACTTGTAAGCATAAATAGTTTTATTGACTGATTATATTTTACAATGCTTTAGTCAGCATGTGTTCGTTAAATAAATTTACTGAGAAATAAGTTGATAAGATAAAATAAAATAAACTGTCCTCCATGTCTTATTCAGTTGGTCTAAAAATTAAATGGGAATTTAATAATGTGGCTTGGAGTTTCATAAGGATGGAAGATTGTCAAAATCGAAATTAGTTTTCCAATTCTGTACGAATATGCAATGAAGAGAAATAATGTACAGTACTCAACAATTAATATTGCACATATTATGCACATCGAGCCTACGAAAGAGACGATCGGCTTGTTTCGACTTCGTAGAGCGTTATCTCTGTTGTAAACTGCCTACGTAAGCACTGACAGTTCGGTATTGGTCATAACTTGATCAAAATGGTCGACAAACGTCGAATAGGTGCGAAAGCGATAACGTTCTACAGACCCGAAATAAGCCGAAGTCTCCTTCTTAAGCTCGATGTGCAATATTATTTTGTTAAACACTGCAGCTACATTTTATTGGTAGATATAGAGATAGAATTTGAGAGAGAAGTACATTACCTAAAATGCTATTACTGTAAATGTCTTCACCCGCGAGCTCCGTCATTGAAGCTTTACCAATAGTAAACAAATACAGAAATAAAATACAAATATTCATACGTAAAAAAAATTTAGTAAATTGATACAAAACTACTAGGATTTTTAATTATAACTCAAATAAATATATAATTAAAAACCTTTTCCTCGCCTATCCAATTTCTTTCCACCGGCTCACATAGGCCAAGAACATCAATCCAGTGGTAATAGTTCTTTGAATTGTTACCGTACCAGTACTTTATTATAACGTATCTGCAACATTTATCATCTATGTTTATGGCATGAATATAAACATATGGGTTGGCTATTAAATTATGTTGAATTTGTTTGTTTGATATTGTTGAATTGTGTTTCTGGTATGAGTCAGTTCCCAGAATAAATAAATACATTAACAAACATCATGTTACTTTACAAAGATGATTCTCAGATATTAACTTTCACAATGTATATTATTATAAATAGATACAGGATTATCCTATAAGTAGGTATCAGGGAACTGGTCTCTTCGCTTGACCACATGGGCACTTTATGGAGTGGTAATAAATGCTGTATTTGATTAATTTCGGGTAAACGGCGAGTTCCCTGACTGTACATACAATGTAGAGTAGAAATCAACATAACTAAAGTACCTACTCAGCGATAAATTTAAATTCGATATTCAAACACCGCTACGACTTCACTTTGATAAAAAGCCGAACTTTCAATGCTCATTTTGTTTCACAGACCTGTTAAAACTCATATTTAGTTTGCAAATCACGTCTTTAATAAGTAAAGAACAAGATGGAAATTATACACCATTAGCCGAATATTTAATGGAAAACCAGGCAAACTACATTTTTACACTACAGCTAGGTATGCTTCAAAAATTATCATTGGCAAAATCCGAATTTCCAAAGCAACAGAATCAACTAATATTCGAAGAAATTGTTTTTCAATGAAATTAATGTAAAACTTTACAATGGCATTCCAGTCGATTTGAATTACAATATTAAGTAAGTTTATTGTGTAGTATCGGGGGATTTCTGCAGTGTTTGCTGGTGTCCAGTCGCTTTACATTTCTAAACGTTGTACTTTGAACACTCACGCCAATCCATCGTCGACCATCTGTTGTATTTGCGGCTCGTTAACGATCTCTAGGATCTCGGCATTGTCTGGATTGCGCTTGATGTCGACGAGTTGCCAGGGCGAGATGAGACCGAAGCGGACACACCGCATTATGTCGACGGTGAGATGGCGGCGACCTGCCCAGTCCGCTTGCAACCATCTCACACCAGCCATCAATACTTCTATCTCACTACGAAAAATACACTTAAAAGACTTCAAAGCTTTATAAATCGATGCATGGTTAGGTAGTTGTCATTTTTTTCTATATCGTTACCTTTGTCACACATACAATTCTATAATGCTATGCATATCATGAACGAACATAAAGTTCACATTCAGAATACAATAGATGAATGCCTATCAGCAGAATTGCCATCTACGAGGTCTAATAGGTCCTAAAAATATGTAAGCCCAGATCAACTTAAACAAATGTAATAATATTGGACCTGGTGTGAAAATTAAACCCGATTGATAGAGCTTTAGTAATGATCACTCATTGCTAAAGCTCTATCAATCGGGTGGAGCCTATATTACAATAAACAAGCTGTGTTGATTCTGATAATCGATACGTCCAGTTTGTTGACATTGCAATGCACCCTGTGTGGATTATAAAGATTAAATGATGATATTACATGATAACGATAAATATTGCCATATTCGCTGATATCGGAAGTCATTTTTAATGGGAGACCACACCTAGTAAGTATTGACGCATATTACGTTCTTAGATTTTCAAATTGGATGACACAAGTATCTCTGTCAACGATCTAAAAAAATGCAATACTAAACTAAAAGGTGCAATCTGGCGATGAGAGTGCCGCATAAGTGTCAAAATTTATACAGATAATTAGGTACACTTTTTTTTAACGTGATGGAAGTGGCTAACATGCATGCAGTTCACATTGATGTTAAGTGATGACTGCAGCCTATAGACACCTACACAGAGAAACTCAAAATGCAGATGCGTTACCACTCCTGATTCATATGGTGTTATGCCTCTGTGCCGGAAATTACAGGGCCGTACATTACCACCTGACCGGAACACGATAGAGATGAACACTACCATTTAGCGGCAATGCGGTGGTGCCTACGCCCGCGATCATTATCACTGGCACTCTACCATATATTAGGTAATGCGGTGGTGCCTACGCCCGCGAGCTCCGTCACAAAACCTGTTTTTTATATGGACCTATGTAGTCGACTCTGCGACAGCAAATCTTTGGCTGAATTCGCTTCCAGTCTTCTTTTAAGTCTTATGGAGGCAATTCTAAGTAGCTCGTATCTCGTCATGCAAATCATCATCATCACTCCAGTCGAAAGACGTCCACAGCTGGACAAAGCCTTCCTTAAAGACTCCTATAACAGTGTTGTGCGTCACTTGGGGAGAATATGCCATAGTCGCCATCGCCACTATGGCCACGCTTGGCGGGGCAATCACAGTGGGGGTAGTTTTATCGCGGGACGCTGCTGCCCATCCCGCATTGTTATTTTTACTACCGCCCTATTGAAATGGTTTGACCGCCATTGTTCGGTTGACTGACTGCACCAGCGAATTGACAACATTTCATATTTTTAACCTACATGTTTTATTACATTATTCAAAAGTTAATCCAAAACTAGGGCACCCGTGTTTAACCATTTTTCGAAATTTTGTACTTTTCATTCATAATTTCTACTTTGAAAGTTAGTGTATTCTAAAAAGACGTATGCGCCATATGACATCACACATACGGTGGAATGGCGATAGAACCATTGCCTTGTGCCGTGACCCTAAAAAATTTTGTAGATGTCACTGTCATGTCATTGTCAGCTTGTCAAACTCGATGTAGGGCTGTTGATCTTTTTATTTTAAAAATATCAATACCAGTGTTCGATATATCGTAAAACTTATCGATATATCAATATAATTTTAAAAAAAATCTTTGACCTTTCTTGTCGTCTATCTCTTCCTTGATCCAACTACAAAAATATAAAAAGACGATCGAGCAAAAAAAAAACACAGCGTAGCTTCTCAAAATATAAAAAAAAATATCGAATGTATAAATCTACATTTTAAGTAGTTTTTAATATCGACATATCGAAAAAAATATCAATATTATATCAATAGCCTGAGGGCTAAGTCGTTGTTTAAAACTTTAAAACTTGATTTTTTTAAGTAAATAAATAAGTTCGTAGCAGCTTTTTATATACTTCGTAGTAGGGATGGCGATTCCATTACCGATTTCGAAGTGTCCAAAATCCATCCACGATTAAATCGACATTGAAAATCGATCTTCGACTATTGATCTATTTTTGATTTGGGCTATGTAATACTAAATTTCAAGGAAAACAGACGACCAAAAAAAAAGCAACTCAACAGTGTTTAATGCTGGTATAATGCTTCCTTTACTCACGTTTAAACGTTAAATCTTATGATCTGCATGTTTCCTATGTCCCTATGTGAATTAACCAAAAAGATCGATCTTCGATTTTCCAGGGCATAGTATCGATTCACTAGATCAATCCAGTACTGTGGATCGAGTTAAATAAATTATTATAATTATTTAAATAAGAATCGATTTTTTGGGTCCTAAAGATCGCTATTCCGATTAATCGATCTTAGGTCTCTACGTCTACGTCCTAGTTTTATACTTTGACATTGACGTATCCGTTTCAATTTGACACATCTTGTCACAGAGTATGTAACAATAATGTTTTCATCTAAAGATAGGCAATGGTAACTACTTCATTCCACCATATAAGTGACGTCATCACATGTTTTTCCGTTTTATTTCTTTTTCACAGAAATTAAGAAATAAAAGAATACAAAAAATATAAATTTGAACACAGAAAAGAAAAATAAAGAAACGGTATTTTTCTTTTAGGGTCGTGTCAATTTTGAAATGTTGTCAACTGTTTTCCTCTAGATTGTGTTGGGGTCGTCTCGTCCCGATGCACTCGAACAAATAGTTTAACATACTTATTGTGTAAGGGTGAGATTCACAGACCGCACTACGACTTTACTTTTAGCAAAGTACGCTTATAACCATAGAATAGATAAATTATTCCGTGCTTAGAACTGTCAAAACTCATAATTTTCTGACACTTCTAAGCATACTTATTTACATTAACTTGGTACAATCCAGGCTTAGAGTTTACCTTGTAACGCAGATGTAATTTGACTTTAAAAACGGTAAAACTTCCTCAGCTTCCAGTTGAAGAAAATCTCTTGACGCTACTAGTGGTAAGAAAAAGCGCATCACTCGAGGTACCTGCAAAAGCAATATTTACATACGTTCTGTTAGGTCATTTTCGACCCAAACTGACTATTAATTAATGACAAGGAAAAAGTATTCTATTTTGCGCCTGTCATGTTTACAAAACACATTTGATAAACCTACATGACAGTGCATTATATGATACTTATGACGTAAAATTGCAGTATATCGGAATGCAGTTTTTCATTTATAATCTGTATAACATCATTTTAATTGTATGTTGTTGTTTGTTATGTACAAGCAAGCATGCAGTTCACATTACAGGCAATACTGTAGCCTATATTACATCAAAAATAGCAAAAATCTGAATACAGATGCGATACCACTTCTGAGGCTAAAAGTCTTTTGCATCTAGCATCTAGGCTAAAATATTACTTGATTTTATAATGTATGTCCCGTAATAACTTCACAGGGACAAAGCAACTAAAGTTTCAGGGGTGGCAACACGTCTACATTTAGAACACTGTTTCTTCTGTAGATGTCTACAGGCTTCCGTCATCACTTAAAATCCATGTGAACCATTTAGCGGTAGATACAGTTGCCGTGCCTTGCCTGCGGCCACGAATTCCGACAATAACTCCAACTGTACTCCGGTAAATCATCAAACAAACACAACAAAACAGTCTGTGCTTGATAGTGGGCGGTAGAGTTAATTTTGACAAGACTTTGAGCCTTTGTCTAGTTTGATTCATCAGATATTAAAAGTTTTATATAAAAATGTTTGATTACAATCTAATTTTATTTTATGTGTGATACTTAAACGAACTTTGGACTAACCATTAATTCCATGATTTGCACTAATTCCTTGCGCCTGGCTTCTATAAACAGAGCGAATGCGGTGTCTTCAATAAATAGATTTTCATTAACAATTAATGACCAACATTGATCTTCTAGATCTGTCTTGGTTAAAAAAATCAATAAGTACTATTTTTGAATAAAAGACTATCTATGTTTTATTTGGGATGTTTAATTTGGATTGTACAATGAAGGTAAAATAATATAGTTTTTTTATTAACTTACCTTTTATAGCAAGATATTGTGCGGCGCAGAATATATCTAACACATTATCCCTTTTAAGAAGCTTGTTGCTTTCGGGACCATTATTAATCATCCATTCATAAATTGTATGGAATGCTTCAGGAGTTACTTTCGTCTGAAAAATGTCCTGGACAGTAAATAGTGTACAGTGCTCAGCAATAAATATTGCACATCGAGCCGAGGAAGTAGACTTCGGCTTATTTCGGGTCTGTAGAGCGTTATCTCTTTCGCACCGTACCTATTTGACGTTTGTCGACCATTTTGATCAAGTTTTGACCAATAACGGACTGTCTGTGCTTACGTAGGCAGTGTGCAACAGAGAAAACGCTCTACGAAGTCGAAACGAGCCGATTGTCTCTTTCGCAGGCTCGATGTGCAATATTAATTGGTAAGTAGATACTGTATGTGGGTTATTGTATATTTCGGTTGTTTGGTGGTAGATATAGATATAGGTGGTCGGACTGGACTGGAAGGGGAGTAAGAAAGAAGCAGGCGCATTGGTGAACGCAGTGACTGTAGTTTTATGGCGGGACGCTGTTACCCATCCCGCGTAGTTATATATTTACTACTATTGGAATGGTTTGACCACAAGACCACAATTGTGGACTGACTATACGATACGATATCTACGTATATATAAATATTTTAACAAGATATAATAAGTAGTCAATCACCGATTGATCAAGTTGTATCTAAATCCGTTTATCTGATTATGTATATGATTTACCTATATGATGCACATTTGAAATTATTTCACTTCTGAATAACATAAATATAGCATTTTTTACAATCCTTGTTTACATTATTTAATAAACCAACTTTTTTTAATGGACTTACGCAGGTAGGATCGTCTCTAGACGGCACTAGTCTATTTCACCGGGCAATCAGCGAGTGTAAGGGCTCTCAGCCTTAGTAAATTACAGACACATAGGATATAATAAATATAAGAACAAGAAAACTATTTTACATGTTGCAAATCATAGTTTTCTCAATCAATGAAAACTGACTGACATAAATGCGCAGCGTGTAAACACCCTATGTTTCTTATCTACGACCAATGAGATGCCGGTCCGAATTTCCCTATATGATTCTCTTGATGAATAGACTATAGACATACGTTGGTAAGTAACTTACCTGTGGTAATTCTATTTCTCGTAGATTGTTCACCTCGAAATATGACGAATAGATTTGGAGTACCAGATGATGACAGTGAAACTCATGACGACCTATGTGTATTACCGTATCAGTATTTCTGGAAGCAAAGTAGATAGTAAAGATAATAAAACAACAACAATTTTCCTCGGTACAAAAGTTAAAAGGATATTCTTGTCAATTAATTACATTGTTGAGTTTTCCTGGAAGTATCTTCGTAATACGACGTAGAATTTTTTAAATGGCGCGTCATCATAGCGACCTTTTATTAATCAAAGCTAAATTGCATAAGGTATTTCAATACTGTAATTTAGCTGCAATGATATATTTTTTACGGAAACTATCTTGATCTCGTGATTTATCATTAACTTACATGTAGTTATGCACTATACGGTAGAATTCTTGAAACAGATCCTGCTTTTTCGGTAACTGCACTCGCATCCAATCTATAGGTTGCCCTCCACCGTAGCCTAGACTAGCTAAGTCTTTTTCCTTCTCTTGCTTTATTTTACACTTATTTATTCTGTCAGAATGGATTTTGTTTTTAACATGCACGTTCATGGTGTCTTTTTGACCATATTGTAAATCAGAATAATTTTCGTCCTAAAATTATCATTGTATGTTAGTAGGTATATTGAAATCTATTACTGTACAACCTTATGGAAAATGACTGCAGCCTATGGATATCTACAGAAAAACCTATACGATACTACCCCTGACAACTAAATTGTTATGTCTCTGTGATTGTTATTACGGGGCCACACATTGTCATCTAATCGGAATACTATAGTGCTGAACACTACCATTTGGCGGGAGATAAATAAGGTAATGCGGTGGTAACTACGCCCTCGAACTCCTGCACTGGAATTTTACTATCAGAAAATGAATATACAACAGGTTATAAAGGACATCGAACTACTTCAGTTTTATCAGAGCCTAAACATACATCAAAGTATTGACAGTAGGTATATTTAAAAACCACGATATTAGTTGGAGTAGACTGTATAGGCTTATGGCCACTAAAATTAAAAAATCAAATCATTTATTTCAAATTGGTCTACAAGGACACTTTTGCATTGTCAGGTTATAAGCTACCTATAGTGAATGACTTATAATAATAATCCAAAAGGTATTAATTAATACCAATATAATAATACAATTTAACCGATATGTACCAAAATCATCAAATTTTTCAATTCCTTTATAGAAGAAAAAAAATCTGTTCGTCATAATCATAGTCATCTAGGCAAGGATTAATTGATATGATATGGATGACGAAAAAAGACTATCTAATGTTTGTTATTGTACAAAAGTTGTCAATTTATATATTTATCAGATTGAGCCGAAATTAGCATCAAGTACTTAAAAATTAAGATTTATTAGAAACGTTAATGTCACTACTCACGATATTCTGTTCGGATTCATCGTCTGGTTCACCAGCTGCTTTTCCTTCAAATTTAACTTTAACCTTAGCTTGTGTCGGGTCAGCTAGTAAAACTCCAACGGTAGATGATTGAAATACGACCTAATAAGTTACAGTTTTTGTATGAGGCATTTTTTTTAATGTAATGAAGGTGACAAAGAAGCTTGCAGTTCACATTGATGTTAAGTGATGACTGCAGCCTATAGACACCTACACAAAGACCATAAGCCACAATGCAGATGCGTTGCCACCCGTGAGACCTTAGTTATTATGCCTCTGTGATAGTTATTACAGGCCATTACAGGGCTATACATTACCATCCAACCGGAACACGATAGTGCTGAACACTATCATTTAGCGGCAGATAAATTAGGTGACGCGGTAGTGCCTACGTCCTCGAGCTCCTACACTGGAACTCTATCACCAGTAAGGCACCAAGGTAGCATATTTATGATCATATTTAACACAATACAGGTAATTCACGTAGGTATATTGTAATGTTACCTGATTAGACTGTACTTTCAAATTACCACTCGGCGTAGATTTGAATGGAAACGAAGCTGTGTGGCCTCCTGCGCCCCGTACACTACATGCGCTGGAAAAATTATCATCATAATAATAATATTATAATATTCGATGACGATCAATTGCAACGAATTCTTGTTTACAATAAATTTATCTGAACAATGTTATCTATTCAAAGCATATGCTTACTTTATTAAAAAACCCAATGATTTACATACATTGTCATTTATTATACATTTCACAACACAAAACAAAGTCACTTTCCGCGTCTGTCTGTCTAATATTCATCCCCGCAGGTTTATATTTATTAACAAAACATTCTACAGTACTCAACAAGAAAGACAGACATCGAGCCTACGAAAGAGACGATCGGCTCGTTTCGATTTCGTAGAGCGTTAACTCTGCTGCACACTGCCTACGTAAGCACTGACAGTCCGGTATTGTTCAAAACTTGATCAAAATGGTCGACAAACGTCACATAGGTACGGTGCGGAAGAGATAACGCTCTACAGACCCGAAATAAGCCGAAGTCTTCTTCCTAAGCTCGATGTGCAATATTTATTGTTGAGCACTGTAATTAAGTATTTGTATATTTAATAGTGTAAGTCCCATGTTTTATGAGGAAGCCGTCAAGAAAACGATTCTTCGAGCACTTACATTATGAACGCCGGCGAAACCGTATGAGATGCATCAAAACAATATACCTATACTCGGAATTTTAATTCGATTCCTGGTTTGACATTTTCAGTGTTGCAACTTAATGACAACTGCTAAATGGTGACGTTGCGAAATTAATCGATACGAAAATGAAATATTTCCGAATCGATTCAATTCGTTTATAGTATTACACACGGTAGCCATTGTTATCTTTAACTAATTAATTTAGAAACGGTACTTTTTTGCAAAGAAAATTTCTCCATATCAGTATTAATCCTCCAAATAAGTACAGTATCCAACAAGTAATATTGCATATCGACCTTAGGAAGGAGACCTCGGCTTATTTGTAGAGTGTATTTGAATCTGTAGTGTCATCATGTCATCTCTTTCGCATCTTACCTTTGTGACGTTTGTCGACCATTTCTATCAAGTTTTGACCAATACCGCACTAGCAGTGCTTACGTAGGCAGTGTGCAGCAGAGATAACGCTCTACGAGGTCAAAACTAGCCGATTGTCTCTTTCGTAGGCTCGATGTGCAATATTTCTTGCAGGGTACTGTATATTAGTTAAAACGAGAACGGTATACGGTACAAAATGGGTAGCGGGCAAAACATATTTTATTTTATGTATATTTGATCGTATATATACGATCTCTCTACATTATATTTTTTCAATATTACCTTGAGCTATCAGCACCAGATGAGGTGTTTGGTTCTTGACGATATTTATCTAAAAATTCAGCCGCTATTTTTGCTGTATATGTTTCGGAACACATTTCTTTTTTCTTTTTCGATTTTCTGTTCGAAAACATATTTTTTAAAATATTAACACAATAGGGAACAACCTAACAAGGTGGGTTATAAGTAGATATAATTATTTTGTTTTTACTTACTTTCCCGTATATTTCCAAGACATGTATGGAGTTTGTTTAATGGAATTGTCTATGGTGTCACCAGAACTTTCATAAAACGTTCGTTGTTTGTTTACTTCTGAGATGAGTTTACCGCTTTGGTTGAAATAGTCTAATGCTGAAAAAATATACCTACTGTAGTGACTATCCGAAACCATTATAATATTTTCATACCCAATGATTAGGTAAGCGCTTTTAGTCTAGTTTGCGAAATAATGAAAAAAGATTGTTTTTTTAAATAAATATTATCCGACTTGCGATAGACTTTGAATATAAAGTACCCGTATTTTATATTCAAAATCTATCGGTTGTAGGCTGTCTAGATCGAGGGTTATAGGTGTGAAGTTAAATCTTTTTTATGTAAGTAAAAAATTAATCCATTTACTCACTGAAGTCACTTGTGTTCGTGGCGAGGTCAGATAGAGAACTACTCCTGTGTAGTTTCGGTTTGATGGTGATATGGTAACGCTCTAAAATACTGGACACTTGACTCTTCGGCTTTCTTCTCGGCCTGAGGATACTATCACACTTGTCGTTAAATATAAAAACCAAAAAAATATGTAGAGCAAACACTGCTAGGCCTGCGACTCCGGGTGCAAACAACAGGCACACCGCTTGACTAAAATTCCATTCAACCGCTTATTCTGATACTGACATCAATTAGGACGTGTGTTTACACGCACACACACACCTGCCTGCTCGCTACCACAATGCACGAGGCTGCCGGCATGGTACTCAAGAGGAGGTGCGGGCTGCAAGAGGGGAAATCAGGCGGGACATCGAAGTGTTCATTTTATACGTAGTATTATTACATATTCTCTGCCCCGGGTCAGGTAATATCTAAGTGGTACAAGATTTTAAGGATTTAAGAAACTTGTAGGTACTTTGGCTTCTTATTTAGTCAAGTCCATTACTGATGCTGAGGTCCCGGAATCGATTCACGCGTCTGCTGTTAAGATTTTAAAAGAAGTAGAACTTTGTCGAAAGACACACTTGTATTTTGAATGGAAAATATATCCGGTGATGGATAAGTTCCCCATCTATTTATTGGGACAAAATGCACCGGGCGGATTAAGTATTCATGAAATAGGTGTTCAAAGTTTTGAAATGTGACATGGATGTCAATAGACTAGCCCACATTAACATACAGTTCATGTAGGAAATAATTGACTACTGCAGCCTACATCATAACATACACATCTGTTGCAATATGTAGATGCGTTCCTGAGATCTTGTTGTTTTGTCTCTGTGATAGCAAGTACAGAGTCATACATAACCATCTAGCTGTTATTTCAAACACAATGTAAATTCTTATTGAATAAATAAATCTAAACGAAACACTACAATACTAAACACTACTATTTAGTGGCCGATAGATTTTGTAAAGCGGTGGTCTCTACGCTCTCGGACACTTAAAACTCTGTCCCAACCACAAATACCTAGACTTAGATGGGGTTTATAATTTCAAATTTTAGTATAAACTAGCTGACCCGGCAAACTTCGTATTGCCTGAGAATGAAATAATGTGTCTATTTGTATGGGAAAATGAAATATTATGGTTTTTACTATTTCTTTATTTTCTTACCTTTCCTTACCTTTTTAACCTTTCCTAGACCTCCACGAACATTTCAAGACCAAGGTAAGATAAATCCGTTTTGCCGTTCTCGAGTTTTAGCGAGACTAACGAACAGCAATTGATTTTTATATATATAGAAGATAGATAGATTTTAAGACCTCACTTACTTTGATGATTTTGGTGCTTGTATAGCATTTGAAGTCACTGCAACAGTATTTATCTGTAGAACATTTAATTAGGACTTAGATATCATCCATTGAGATGTTCATAATTATACGAGTAGGTGGTGTGGCTTATACGAGTTATTCTATCACTTATGGACCTCCGAGAGTGAACCTTTCGAGGTACTTACAGTACTCAGCAATTAATATTGCACATAGAGCCTGCGAAAGAGACGATTGGCTCGTTTCGACTTCGTAGAGCGTTATCTCTGTTGCATACTGCCTACATAAGCACCGAGAGTCCGGTATTGGTCAAAACTTGATCAAAATGGTCGACAAACATGGAATAGGTACGGTGCGAAAGAGATAACGCTCTACAGACCCGAAATAAGCCGAAGTCTCCTTCCTAGACTCGATGTGCAATATTTATTGTTGAGCACTGTAGTTAAATGATACCTACTAATTTTAACAATAGCAGATATGTAGACATTAGTCTGGCTTCATTGGTTTGGCTTATTCAAAGATGGATGCAAAACAGACACAATCGTATAATGTACCAAAAATACAGTAAATACCTATATTCTAGTAAGATAATGTATTGCATTATCCTGTGCTGTATACGGAGGTAGGTATTGCTAGTGGTTCTGTTATATCGACGCGTAGCTAATGTAAGATGAAAAAATCATACTTTGAATAAACGATAGTCCGATAATGATAAACCAAATACTCACCTTTTCCAAACTAACACTTTTTTGCATTTCAAATTCATTAAACGAATAATACAAGAACTGGAACCATATTGAACAGAATATTTTTTTCAAGATACCAAGAAATACCCAAAACTCCGTGACAATTTTTGGCAGATGATATTTCAATGAAGTTGTCAAGCTCAAAAATATTCGAAACATTGACATTTGTGAGGTGCACAGGAAATGTCTCTCATTACTTGACAAGACGATTTCAAGGTCATTTCATAATTTCCTTTATTATTTTCTATTTTAACTTTTCATATTTTGGTTCTTGCTGAATCAAACTATGAAAACGAAAAGGGTAGATATAAAAATTAACATAGATGCGTCCTGCGATAACGCTATCACTGCGATCACCAACCCGCATGCCAAGTGTGGAATTGTGGCAAGTCAACTCAAAATTTACTGAAACCAAAGAAAAAAGCTCCTAGTCCCGAGTGACTCCGCTTATCTCTCGACTCTGGTGGTACTGGTCATTGTAACAGCGGGGCAGGAGGTGCTAAGAATCTCTGGGAGTTGCTAGGGTACCAGAGGGCAGACCGCCTAACTCTAATGCTTTTGTTTAAGGCGTCAGCTTGTCTGTTTCGTACCGCCTATTAAAACATTTTGCTCTTAAGTATATATATACCTGCGGACAAAAACACTGCCAGGTAAAAGTTAGGCGGTGCGAAACTAACAAGATGATGTCATAATCGATAGCTAGAGGCCGACCGCCTAGGAAGTCAGCCTCCTGGGTACCCAAAAGCGAAGGTCAAAATGCAGTTGCCACCCTTGAGGCCTAGGCTGTTTTACTTCAGTGATAGTTATAACGGGGCCCTATATTACCATCTAACTAGAATACAATAATGCTGAACACTACCATTTAGCGGCAGATAGTTTATTGATGCGGCAGTGCCTACAGACACCCCTGAGCAAGAGTACTAGGGTTCCAACACTGAAACTCTACCACCATTGTTGTGTTGTCTCTTTTAATCAAAAGCAATTTAGATTTATAGAGACAAAGCACTTTTGACCATTAATTAACTGGTTATTAATAAGCATTTATGAATAAACAGGTAAAACTTTGGTCTGATTCACATATTTGTTTAAAATATTAGTCGCTTCAAAGTAACCGTTGGCATTATCTTATGAGTGATATGTTAAGAGTCCTCCAATGCCAATCTTTATTTATTCAGGGACACTAAAATCATTGATTTGTTATCATAATTCTAAGTATGCCGTAAGTACCTGGGTTGGGAATTTTTCAAGGTGAAGTATTTGCAGTCGGGCGGCCAACAAAGATTTCTTGATTTGTTTTTAGGATTCCGCTCCAGAACCGTGATAATGGTTTGAATGGGAATAATGCTGCATTTAATAAAAAACGCAGATTTATTATTAATTTATTGTTTCGATGATCGAAGGTGTATCTTGTTAAGAAATAACGGAGCCTTAAGTTACCAAGGAAGTTAAGGAAGCGATTATTGCCATATACTACATATTAAGTGTGTGAATGGAGTGAAAGATTATGGTTTGGTGAACCCGAGACAAATTTGGGTCCGAATTAAATTGGACGTCACTAGGGTGTTTTTGGTAGCAGCTTATGCACCGGTTAGCTCAGCGACGACCCAAGACCTGGAGAAGTTTTGGGAATCTGCAAGGGAAGTTCTCGATATGGTCGAAGCTAATGAAAGGGTAATTTTGTGTGGTGATTTGAATGGATGGGTCGGGACCAGGCGGCCAGGATACGAGGCCGTTCTAGGTCCATATGGTGATTGAAGAGTAAATGTTGCTGGTAAGCTGATACTTGACTTATGCTTGGAACGAAGTCTCCTTGTGTCTAACACAGAATTCCGTCATAAGGACATTCACACGTATACATGGGGGAGGAATTAACAAAAAAGTATGATTGATTTGATCATGGTTGATAGTCGTCTTCGGAAGAGCCTGATGGACACTAGAGCCTACAGAGGTCCCACTCTTGATACAGATCACTACTTGGTAATAAGCCGGTTTAGGGGTCTGTTCAAGAAGTGGCGACATTGGCGTGTCCGTGTGCCTTTCGGAGGTCTTGAAAGAATAAAGAGTGAAAAGTTACAAGACATTAGTGCAAGGAGAATCTATGAACGTCAAGTCCGTGAGACAAGGTTTGTCTTACGGACTTGAACGTGGATGAATGTTGGAAGATATGTACATGGTGGAAGTTGCGAAAGAAGTATGTGGTTATGCAAATCCTTGAAAGGGGATGCGTGGTGGGACAAGGAGGTGCAAGACTCCGTTGAAAGAAAGAAGAAAGCATGGCTGGATTATGTAGCATCTTTACAAATGAATAATGGTATGAGAGATGAGAAGAGAGAAATTTACCGTCGGCTCAAGAATGACACCAAGATTTTAGTGAATGAAAAGCGTGAGAGAGATAAAGTGGAAGCTGATGAGAGACTGGCGAAGAGCTTTGAGACTAACATCAAACTCTATTGGAGGGAGGTGAAAAAGTCTAAAAGCTCTTCTCCAGTTTCTGGAATGAATAGAATAAAATCTAAGTTGGGTGACATTCTTGAGAACACGCAAGATGTGTTAAAACGATGGAGCGAGTATTATGGGGAAATGTATGATTATGCTCACAACACTGACGGCGGAGTTGCTGACTTGACGGTGCCGGCTTGTGAGGATATAACAATAGATGAGATTATATAGGCGATACGAAGTTTGAAATGTGGTAAGGCTGCGGGTATTGATCAGGTTTCTGCCGAAATGATGAAATATGGTGGTGCTGCCCTTTGGGATTCTTTCTGGGTGTTGTGCAACCTTTGCTGGAGATCCGGAAGAATCCCAAAGGATTGGCGGTGTGCGGTCATCGTGCCTTTGTATAAAGGCAAGGGTTCACGTATCGACTGCATCAGCTATCGAGCGATCAGTTTGATCAGTTTGGCAGCTAAAGTGTATGGGAAAGTCTTAGAAAGAAGAATGAAAGAGAATTTCGACGGGTTGTTGTGGGATGCACAGGGTGGTTTCAGAACTGGAAGAGGATGTATGGATCAAGTTTTCTCCCTCCGCAACATCGTAGAGAAGCATCTGGCTGTGAGCCAGAAGGTTTTCAGCGGTTTTGTGGATCTGGAGAAAGCGTTTGATAGGGTATTACGAAAGGAGCTGTGGGACATTTTGCCAGAGTATGGTATTGATGGCAGTCTGCTCCGTGCAATACAGTCCACGTATGTGGGCTGTCAAGCATGTGTGCGGGTAGATGGTAACATGTCACCCTGGTTTGTTGTTAACATCGGTGTCAGACAGGGTTGCGTGCTTTCGTCTAGGCTGTTTATCATATATCTGGACAAATGCCTCCAGAGGGTGAAGTTGATGGACGTGGGAGTGCGTATGGGTGACTTAGTGGTAAACTGTCTACTTTACGCAGATGATGCGGTAATTGTTAGCTCTACACCATCTGGGCTGCAAGCACTAGTCACAGTCATGAAAGAGGATTGTGTGGAGAAAGGCTTACAATTGAATGTGGATAAAACTAAAGTAGTATTTGAAAGAGATGAGCAGAGAACAAATGCAAGGGCAGTAGTAGATGATGCAGTGTTAGAACAGGTGGACGAAATTGTATATCTTGGATGTGCTTTTAGCAAGGATGGTAGGTACACCACTGACATAGAAAAAAGAGCGCTTGCTGGGAATTGCGTGAATGGAGCGTTGGGTAAGCTGCTAGAATCTAAACATCTCAGCCAGCGGGCTCGACTAGCCGTACATAATGCTGTACTTACTCCAACGCTTTTATATGGACGCGAGAGCTGGGTATGCAGGAAAGAGCATGAAAGTAAGTTGAACGCGGTCGAGATGAGATCATTGCGCAAGATCTGCGGTGTATCACTCACTTTTCACACACACAAAGAGGCTTTGTGTGAATGATAGTATCGGTGTAAAAATGAAAAAAGGCATGCTCCGATGGTTTGAAAGAAAGGTCGAATGAGCGAATGACTAAACAGATATATAATGCGATTGTGGATGGTTGCAGAGGCCCAGGAAGACCAAGACTGACCTACCATGACCAAATAGATCGAGTTCTGTCTGATGGTGGGATCAAAAGTCTTAGGAATCGGCGTGCATGTATGAAGAGAATGATGAATGTAGACGAGGCACGAGAGGTTTGTCAGAACCGGGTTATCTGGCGCTCTACACTCTCTGCCTACCCCGTTAGGGACCTGGCGTGAAGATACATACTACATATTAAGTGTAGGAGACGGAGGACGTGGAGTGTCCTGCAAAATTTCCATACTTCTATGCCTATCCATCACTGTCTTCGAACTGTTTCTAGTTGAGTCCACCCCAATGTAGATGCGTTGCCACCCCTGAGACCTAAGGTGTCACGTTTCTGGTCTCTGTAATAGTTATTACGGGGCCATACAAAATATTATGATAATTATGATGTAGCTACACCTAGGTACTTTATAGAATACTCTCGGTTACACACTAGGTACAATATATTTCTCGTCTATAGGGTTCATACAGTGATAGAATAAAAAAAAATATTAACTAAAACTACAAGTTCTTCACTACAAGGTAACCACGCAAATTGTTTGTGGATGGTTAACTTGTGCATTAGCTGGTCAACACGGTGTTGGCCAATTTTTATTATCAATATAACTGAAGTAAATACATTATTGAATGAACGTCATTATATTGCAGGAAAATGTAGTACATTCCTTGAATAGGTAGTTACCTACCTGAAAAAAAATCAAACATTCCGCTATTTACGAGGGGAGTGCTAAATGATTCATACTGACGTCAGAAATTGCAATCGTTTAGACAGTTTGTAAAGATAAACGGTGAGCAAAACGTTCAATATAAACACCAGAACATCGAAGCATAGGCATAAGTTGACTGGCTAGCTTACAGGATAGTCGTGTGAACAGTTTTTTACCGAGAAATTAATTATTAAAAGTGAGTACATTTCTATCAGTCTAATTTGTTACAAAAGTAGTGCTATGGTTTGTAATTGAAGCGTTTTCAAACACATTTTCGGCAACATGTGGTAAAGGAAATGTTATACCTAAGCACAGTCTATCTTGATTAGAAAATGCACATATTGCACATTATTTCGTGTTTTTTTTTATGTAATCAAGTGGCAAACAAGCATGCAGTTCACATTGATGTTAAGTGATGACTGCAGCCTATAGACACCCACACAAAGACCAAGGTCAAAATGCAGATGCGTTACCACTCCTGAGGCCTAAGGTGTTATGCCTATATATAACCTAACCTAACCAGAACACGGTAGTGCTGAACACTACCATTTAGCGGCAAACCATTACCATTACCACTACCATTATTTTAACATTAACGGCAGTACCATTTTTCGTGTTCCACTCTTTCATACTTGTCTTATCTTTTTTGGATAATTTTGTGTTTTTACATACCGACGACAAATCAGCTGTATCTCTGTTTAGATGCACTCAAATTTGGATTTCAGAAAAAACTGCACTGAAACACGTGCTTACATGATTTGGTTATTAAGGTTAGGTTAATTTTAAGTTCCAAGTAGGTAAATCGGATGTATTTTTCGCATACAAACTTATCCTCCTACGAATCCTATAATTTTATCTCTCTCTTAATGGACCTATGTGTTGATAGTCATATAGATCTATCTAAAGGTACGTTAGGGCTCGTCGAAGATGAATAAGTCACTCCGGTCATGTTGAATACCTACTCAATTAAGCCGATTACTCAAATATCCCTAATAATAATTCTCTTCTAGACACTAAGAGTCACTGGACACGAAACTAGTGATCCATCAAGTAGGTACCTACTCGTATCAATTCAGGAAACATTTTTTTCAAATCAAATAAACTATAAAGAGGAAATTCATTAAAACGTTTCCCCGATCGCTCATTTTCATTGCTTCGCATTCTAGTCACTAGTGTTGCGCTTCAATTAATCTAAAACACTTAATACCTAATCATATTTTCCAATCATGGAATTAGGAGCTGGATTATTTTATCTTTTTCTAAACTAATATTGATATTTGTTTTCGGATCTAGGACAATAAAAAATGCGCTATGTATAATGTTGATTTTTGGATATTGAATAATTGAATCATCTCTCCTGAAACAGATTTGCTTATCAGCGTCCTGTAAAATATTGTACATAGTCGTAGGACTGTAAAAATTTGGGGAAATATAATTTTAATTTTCTTCGTTAGCATGCGTACGAGGCACCAATAATAAAGATACTCGTATTTAAACTCACAATATACTCTTTGCTTTAAATATTTATTGTCCATTAACTAATCTACTTAAAGTACATAACATGAAGTCAATGCTAAGTAATACTTTCGATAGGGAATTCATAAAACATTTCTTAATATTGTGCGATCATTGTCTATTTTTGGATTATAACAGAGTAGCTAAAAATAGCTTACAACTGTTTTTGCACCTCTTTTTATTACACAACGTAAAGAAACAGGATTCTTTACGTTGTGTAACAAAAACTGCAAAGGTGCAAAAACAGTTGTAAGTTATTTTTATGGTAACAAGACTAAAGTGCCAATCGATAGTATTACACAAGAATAAGTTCACGAATGTCGATATCGTTATAACTGATTTTTCTGATATTATTTGCAGGATAATGGCCGATAACGATCGCGTTGTTTTCCCTGATGAGGTTGAGGAAGAGAAGCTTAAAGCGAAAGAAGTTAAAGAAGCCGAAGCTGCTCCGACCGAGCCGCCCCTGGAAGCGCCAGTCGCTACTGGTATACAAATGCGAAATATGATTACAGTACCTTCGAACTGTCCACCAGGCTATAAAATGGACGAAAATGGTGTGTGCCGTGAAGTTTTCTGATTTAAAATCGCAACAAAATTAGGTATAAGTGTAAGCCATTATGAAATCAATCGTCGAAGACAACAGTGGCTTCAGGATTGATTTACTTGTTTTTATTCCTTTGTATTATTTTAGTTTTATCAGTATTTTATACTAAACTTATGATTAAAGGTTTATATTTGAGGGCTTGAAGCCAAAGAAACGAAAATTCGAGTGCTTTTAAAATTAGATTCACTGCAACAGAGGTGATTGTATTGATTTTTTTGGGTATTCGGCATTCTTTTTTGGGATATCTGAAAGTTAGAATCCTATGCGTACATACCTACTTATTTTATATTTAGCTCGCGATAGCTTATTGATAAGATCTAATCCATGTAATTATCTATGCGATTAAAATCGCTAATGTGAGAGTATTACTCATGTAATTCTTGTTTCGTTATATTTTTAATTGTTTCCGTGACGTTCAATAAGAGTAAAAACTATGAAATGATATATTGTGGTTATTTATTTATATTCCTCAACCTCATACCTATAACATATGGTAACACAATAAAACACGATATTTTCTAATAATTAACGATCATTTACTTCAAAATATTCATATAATTACACAATAATGGCCTAACTCTGTGATAATCGGAACATAGGGTCTAAGATAAAAAATTAAATATCATTTCTTTCTATAACCCTGACATCATAAAATATTATTGATATTTGCCTACATAAATTATAAATAACCGAGCGTTGCATAAGTTTTAACAAATGGAGTATCACTCTCACAGGAATTCCTGGAAAGAAAAGAAACAGCAGTTTAATAAACAGGAACAGTCATAATAAATATATTGAATGAACAATCACAAAGGTAAAGTAAAATGTAGGAATTAAAGAATAACTACACTCTGTCTATAGAATGATAGATCTGATAGTCTACGTAAAATTTCATCAACAATTAAAAACCATGCAATAGATGACAACATGGAATCTAACACTCACTCAAAGTGTGTTTAAAAAAAAAAAATCGTTTTATCTAAATTACGTTTCTATGACGTGCATATATCTGATAAAGTGAAGTATTTTATGTTTTGATTGCTATAGATACTGTAGAAGTTACGTGGATGATAACATGATGTATTTCTAGTCGATAAAATAGAGTGATTACATGAGCACCATTGCAGATACATGTGATCTATGCTATATATTTGGGTAGTTTATATAAACATATATTATAAATATAAAGTTCATAACACTCCTATAGCCTTCACAAAGCATAATTATCATTGGAGGGAATATGACAGTTCAATTTCCGCTGGCTAGAATAATTTTATTTCTAAAACACTAATTTGAACACATTTCTTACCTCATAGTTAGCATACGCAGCCGTTCAATGTTCAACCATAAATAAGTAAAAGCCTATTCCACAATGCCAATTTTATCTGTACCAAATACTAGTATTCTCATTTATTTAAGATAACTTACAGGAAAGCCTTTTAAAATTAATATAACTTAGTATGGGTAAGTGACCATACGTCCCGTTTTGAACGGGACAGTCCTGTTTTCCTGCTCCTCGTGCCGGTGTCTCCGAGGAAACTTTTTTCGAATTGTCCTGTTTTCAGGTAAAGTTACCAAAAGACTAGAATAAACATGTGATAAACAGTAAAACGACATCGATAGACCATTGCGCAAGGGAAGATACTTCTGAAACCTTCAGTTCTCAAACGGGGTCGAAGATAGAAAGAATCCTTTCTATACATTTGACCGTTGATAACTCAACCCCGCATGGAAAGCCTTTCCCACCCTACGTGTAACGTTTCTATTAATTTTAAATGTCCTGTTTTGAAAGACTACAAAATGGTCAACAACATGTACCTTCGGCTTATATCTCTTGCTACGTCAATGACGTCCTAATTGTTTATGCATTGTACATCTGTTGGTGTGGTGATTAGGTGTTTATTATGATTAAAACCTTCCATACTTAGCATGTCCTAATTGTTTATGCATTGTATGTCTATTGGTGTGATGATTACATACTTGGCACAAATGCAATTAGAGTTCAATTAATTCATAGTTGATTTCATTTAATTTTGTAGACATCTAAGAGGAAACTGTAGTTAGGAACTTGTTAGGTGACAACATGGTTTTTTATCTCGAAATAAATTTAAGCAGCTACTAATGACTTTGCTTACCAGTAATTTGGAATACCTACTTTAATTTTAATAATTAGCGGTAATTGGGGTAATTGTATAGCTAAGTTATCATTCTGTAGGCGCACCTAATGAAAGTTGCGCACAGGGTAGTTCACATCACGGGTAATAAAATAAGTAAAAATAACTGCCCTTTAGTTCCCATTTCAGATGCGTTCTCTGGTGGGATGACTTCTCTAGCCTGTTGTTTAGGTTCTGTGATGGCAATAACGTACTATAGTTTATACGATAGAATAATTAAATATGTTGCGACGACTACATGAAAAACAGTATCGCCAAATAATCTGATTATATCTAATTTAAAATGTGTTTCTGATAAATATGTGATTGATGCATATAGTTTTAGTGCATATATAGTTTTAGTGCATTTCAGATCACTATTATGCAACATTAAAATATTTTATGTTTACTTAAATTGCGTTATGCCTATAATGGAGTAAATGTGCATGGAACATATAGAAATAGGCGATAGGAATCTAAGCTTCAGAGGCCTTGTTATCATTAGGCGAGAAGCTTTGTGATAACTGTAACATTTATCTATAAAAATAAAAAATGTACGAAAACAGAGATCGAATTATAAACTGGCTCATTTATAAGTCATTTAATCAGTCAAGTGTAATTAAACCTTAGCGGAACCATTAGGATAAAATAAAGTAGGAACTATTTAGGTACGTATTGTCAACATGTTAAAAATATAGGATATGAAAAAAAATACTGAATAATTCTAAAGAGTGAATGATCTTCTCGATTCCTGGTCTGTTGTTAAGACGAGGAAGGATTCATAGAGTTCATGATTTTTGATTATGTCTAATATTATGAATAATAGAGTTTGTTATTTAATTTGCCATATTATAATGTAGATCGTAAGCGCACATGTAACGCTCTTAGCCTAAATATTAAAACACCTGTATTAGGAGGGGAAGGAAAATGCGATTAGGGGGATGGAACTGGCGCGCTAATTATCGGTTGGTGATAATGGAATAATGGGCATAACAACTCACGAGTCATACTAGAGTCGAGACCGGTGAGGGCTGCGACGGTGCGTAGATCAGTTATTATTTTGTTATACTGTAGAGGGCAAAATATACCTATAATATTATCGGATGCGTCCATCAGTCGCGGCTATAGACCATAAACTAGCCAGTACATTTTCTCTCTGGAGTGCACACTATAGGAAAGGACCTACGTCGTGAGCATGTCCTTGAGCGATCGAACGTCCGTGGACGTTCGAGAGCGATCTAGCTCTCTGGATGCATTACAACTGTGCATACATCTCGGATTTGCATACTTGCTTCAACCGCGGCTGATGGACGCGACCGACAATATGTTTTACCCTTCACCCTAGGTTCACACAATACATGCGACACACTAATGTGAACACAGTTATAATTAATGCATGAAACCGAGATTCAGTTCTATGTGTCCATGTTCCAGTCGTGTTCGCGTCGTGGTACAGGACGCACGCTCACCATCCAGTTCAATATCGCTGATCAAGGCCGAAAGTCACGGGCGATTTAAAACCTGTTTTACTTGGAAGGACTGCAACTCGATATAAAATGGAGTGAAACCGACAGTGCTTGAAAGAGACAGGCCCATTATGGATTTAGGGTAGCGGGAGCATAGGTATCACTCACTCACTCGCAGACCGCTTTTGCGATGAAATGTGCTTCAGTGAAACTAAAACAGCAGGCCATCTTTGATAAGCTAGTGCACGTGACAGCTATGTTATAGTTTGGCGTTGCACCATTCTGCTTATCCTAGTAGGTATATAGTTTAATTCCATAGGTAGGTAGTTTAATTCCATTTTCATTTTCGACGCGTTTGAACCTTTCAATTCTTGTCTTCATGTAAGTCTACATGTAAACAATAAAAGGGTTGGCGCTAAACACTACTAAGTACTGTTTTTACGAAACAGTGGATGAACTACTGTTGTTTTAAGCTAGGTGTATAGGAATAGCATTGTTTAGATCAACCAGGTAATGCGAACAAAAATATTGAAAACCAGATATTAATATGAGGATAGATTTTGATTTAGCAAAACAAAACAACTATTAGAAAATTGTACATAATGTTATATTAAGTAAGTAATACTTATATAGGTAAATTACATTCAAATATTCATATACTAAGATCGTATACAGAAATGACAGAATTTAATCAAAACATATAGGAATGTGTGCAATGTGTGAGCATTGAAGGTTTCTAAATCTAGACAAACCAACATTTATTACTTTGTTGGTAACTACTTACAAAAACTACTAGTGACATGCTGCATACGATCATAGTAATTAATAAAATAAGTAACCCAAGAGTAAGTAATATATACAAAATGGATGTAAAACTATCATAACAAAATAAAACTTAAGTAAAAAATTAACAAGCGTGGTCAAAACAGCATTCAATGTTCACATGCGCAATCATATACCGAGTGCCGTCTAATTAACCGACAAGTACTACAAACTGAAAAAAAAAAATCGTTAACTACCGTGCCAGCCAGTGAGTCTCTACACGGATATCGATCCAACTACGCCTCCACATACAACGCTCAAACTGCAAACTCACGAGTACTTACTCGTCCTCCCAGGGACAAATGTCGTTCCGCTGCTTACGCTCACCGATTCCGCTTTTATTATCACGCTTAACAATATTGGATTCAGAGACCGACGACAGTTCGTCTTTATGAGCAATTTTTTCCATCGCGTCCGACTCGGACGCCGCCTTGGGATCTTCCGAGACGCTCTGCTGTGGCACCAAAGGCACTTTGTCTACGTTGTCGTCGTCGACCCCGATGTCCTCGCAGACGGCGAGTGGCGCCACGGGCGGCCGGCCCGCGACTTCCGCCGGCGTCTGCACCGTACCCGGCCGCCATGTCGCCGTCGGCACCAGCACCGGCACCGGCGACACCGGCGGCATTGGCGTCACCGGCGGTGGTTCCCTCGCACTCTCCGCGCCCGCAACTGCAACCAACGCTTCGCTCGCCGGCTCGAGGGGGCTCTCCGCTATCGTCCGGCTCGGGTCGATCGTCGACGACTCGTTCGTCCTCGGCGGGTCGCGATCTTCCGGATTCGACGCCGTAATCGTCTCGGGCTCGCTCGAGGCGCAGACGGCGTCCGAAGCGTCACCGACTTTACCGCCGACGTCTCCGCTCGACGCCGGTCCACCGTCGGTCGATGACTGTTCCCGGGACAGCTTCCGGTGGACCGAGGCGACCGTGCTCGCGGCCGCCTGGGTCGGGCCCGACGCCGCCTTGTCGTCGTCGACCAGCTCGAACACTCGCACTTCCACTCTGTAAGCGTCCGTTCTCACTTCGGGCGGCGGAGCCTCGATCGGGCGGTCCTCGATCGGGCGATGGCCGGGATCCGTGGGGGTCGCGTCGGCCGATGCGAAAACGGAAGGGGGGTCGTCGGAGGGGGCGAGCGAGCGGCGGTCGGGGGAGCCGGCGGACTCGTCGTCGGGCGCGGAGCTGACGCTGATGGTGGGCGTGGGGTGAGGCGGGGGCGCGGGTGCGGCGATGGCGGCGGGAGCGGGGGCGGCGGGTGGCTGCGGGTTGCGGGGCGGGCGCGGGGAGCTGGGCGGCGAGCCGACCGCGAGATGGCGCGGTTCGACGGCGGAGAGGCGGCGCAGCGGCGGCGGCGCGCCCCGCAGGCCGCCGTCCAGCGTACTCTGCTGCGGCAGGCGGCGAGTGCGCTCCGTCACCGCCACCGCCGAGCTCACGTCCGACGACGAGCTGCCGGAGTCCGCGGCCGAGTCCTGCCGCCGTCTCGTCGTTCCGTACACTCCCTCCCGCGACGTACTCTCCCACGGGAGCACGTCCGCTGTGTCGTCGTCGAGTGGATCCCTGAAAATAAAAGTTTTTATAAAGAACCATTAACATGGTGAGAATATAACAATAGGTATGTCATGTAGTATCCCTGAAAAATGCAGTTGAAAGTAAAGATTTGTCAAAAGGGTATTTCACATAGGTTGAACTGCGATTCCACTTTGAGCAGCTTGCAACGTTTTCGAGGTCTATGTGGGGTACGATTCAAGTCGCTTGCCAGAGACACTCATTGCAAAGGTACCTATAAATAAAGGATTGGGTGGCGTCGTGTGATGGATTGTTCCCTTCCCTTCAAAATGGTCGAGGAGAGCAATGGCTGCCCGTCATACTCGTGAACGGGTGCTGATTGTGGGGACTGGACTGTTGTGGTTTGCGGGTGTTATATCTATCACGATTTTAAGCTGTGGATGAGTATTTGCATGTGTGTATTTATAATAATATATGGATATTATGTATGCCTGTATTTTACTTTAATTCCTATTTATATTACATACTCGTAGATCTAAGGATTTTGACTAAAAGAGCAACACTCTGAGTAGTAGTAGTGGAGTTCTTCTCAGTAGTGCCTGCACTTAGAAGTCTTGTAAAACTGATACTAACTAAGAATGACTATGTTTATGACGAACAGTTTTCCTTTTTTTTCTATGAAGGGAATTGAAAGATTTGTATTGAATAAATGTGTAAAATCAATAAAATTTTATTTAATTTGAATATATTAATAGATACCTATTGAATAATAATAATTATTATAAGTCATTCACTATATGTTGCTTGTAAACTGTCAATGCAAAAGTGTGCTGGTAGACCAATTTGAAATAAAATATTTGAGTTTGGGTTTTGAGTTTGGATGGTGGATCTGGTTCGACTCTGAAGGCTAAGGTAGAGCTATAGACACACTCACCGAAAAGGTATATCGCATAAGTTGGACTGCGAGTGGCTGTGTGGCGGGGGTTCAGGCGCACGCGGCGGCTGCGCGGCGCACACGGCCAGCTCGTGCGCGGAGCCCGACAGCGAGCGGTCGGAGCCGCGGCGCCGCGTCAGCGCGGGGCCCGCGCCGCCCGCACTCCCCGCGCTCCCCGCGCTCCCCGCGCCGCTGCTGCTGCCCGGCTTCTTCTTCACTTGACCACCGAAGTTGAAGAATCTGAAATGTGACAAGACACATTTTTGTACGAAGAAAGTGCCAAATAAACACGGCGACCCGGTTAGTATAGCCGTGTGAAAAGACCGTTTGATTCGAAGGGTATTGTATATATTTGTATGGCCTATAGATATTTGTTTCGGATCTGGGTGTTTCTGTATGACATGTGTTGTGTGTGTACACACAACACACCACATAACAGATTTATCTATTCCGTGTGTACAACGGTACCATACATATTTATACCTATGTGGGGCTGTGAGTTAAGCGTATATGTACAAACGGAGGAACCGTAGGATACGCTGCGGCTCCTGCAGTCTCGGTAAGAAATTAAGGCGCCATATGTAGGTACTATCTAAGAAATGTCCGGTCGATCAAGTCGACGTGTTATTAATTTGAATCGTCACAGTGTAGAAACGTCCGGAAAAAGTGTACTTTGCAATGACTTTGATGGCCGGAAACTTACTCGATTATTTAATTTTTATTTTAATTTCATAATGGAAGCTCTACCTACTTAATTCTCGCCCGCTCACACCATGGTAGGAGACTTTCTGATAGAACGACAGCTTACGGTACCTACTTCCATCACGAAATCTTGAAGATCCTTGCAGTTTATATTGCATGATTACGCTTCATAGTTGACAAGTCAGTTGGTCCAGCGGTGTGTGACGACTGTTTAAACCGAGGCTCACGACTTCAATCCCCGTATCGGAACAAATATTTATATGGCCTACAAACATTTATTTCGTGTCTGGGTAATTGTACCTATATGTGATGTATGTGAACTACGTCACCCACGGCTCAGGTTTAAACCTAGTATGAGGCTGCACCTGGAGATTATAAGGTACTGTACATTAGGGACACCATTAAATATATCTCAGATATATTTAAAGGGACAATGGATGATAGTATGGTCTTGGGGGTGAACACAAAAGATCCCAATGGGTCGAAGTGTCCCAGTGTAACAGCTGGCCCCACAATAAGATAGGTATTTTATTTATTTATTACATTGACCTATTTATCTGGCGCTCTACACTCTCTGCTTACCCCGTTAGGGACTTGGCGTGAAGATACATACATACATACATTGACCTATATACACTTAAGTACTTGTATAATGCTTGTATATTTTCATCCATGGTACTAGACAGGACACAAGGACACTCCCTTTAGTAGCATGGTTCCAATTTACAGAAGTCAAGTTCCGGTTCAAGACGGTGTGGTACCGTCACATAGTAACAAAGAGTATACAAATATGCATAGTAATATGGCAGGTGACGTGGAAACGTCTACGTAAAATGTGTCAAATCAATTTAAAAACGGAACCGGCCGACCGACACCGGCAACACACTTTCCGGTGTCTTGTCTTGTCTATATATACCATAGAATAGATAAAATATATATTAACTTACAGATTGCACACAATCCTTGTTGTATAAATATTATATGCCTATAGGTACGTACTTAGCTTTCTTCTGATGGACATTCTTTCCCTCGGTGAGGAGGCGTTGGAAATGGTCGGAACGCACAAAACGCGGGTAGCAGTCCTTCTTGAGCAGCAGGCCGTACACGTGGTCGGCGGCGTGGTCGAGGGCGTAGCGCGAGCCGCTGCGCAGGCCCTCCGCCACGCGCTCCGCCGTCGCGCCGTCTATGTTGATCTCGCACGGCGCTCCCGGCTTTAGGAACTCCCTGTGTAGGAATTATTTTTATATCATGAAATATGGTTACACACAGTGCATTGTTTCACGTTGTTGGTACACTTCGCGCAACGCGTAATGCGTCCGTGAAATTAGTTTCATGTAGCTGCGAAGAAGGCGATTTTACGGATTAGAAGGGATACGCGAGGAGGAAAATATGGCAGTAGTCGTATTTTTCTCATGTTCGTTGCAAGATAGGAGACATGAGCAAAGATTACGCAGGCAACTTCACTCAGTGGCTTTTAATTTTGCGCGTACAGTAAGCGTAAACGTACGTAAGTACTGTAAACATTTATATCAAAACCAGAGATTTCAATGTAGATGCGTAGCCACTTTCACAGCGACATAACATCCCTAAGCTGTTATGGCGCTCTACTGCAAATCACTGATCTTATCACTTGACTGGAACATGACAGCGCTGAACTCTACCATATCGCGGCAAAAAGAAAGGAATAGACTATTTCTTAGATAGTTTCTAAATACACACTACACTCGTCCAAAATGAGTCCACGATCAAGTTCACAATAGACATCACCTGTGAAATAAGATACTGACTAGTTCATACCAACGCGTCCGAGTAGACGTGGCGTCTTTGTATAACATATGCACGCACACAAGACGGCGTCGCCATCGTGAATTCGATGACGGATGCGCCGGTTTGATCTTGGTTTTATGTGCAAACGGATTGGCGGAATTAACAGATAGTATAACTGTACTGGGTAAATGTCACTTCACTTCTGTATTACGTCAATAGATAAGGTTATACAGAGATTCTTACTATGTAGAGTCCTCATCTTTGAATACATTTGAACAGCATAAATAGTGGAGGTGGTAAGCTTATTGCTTCATCAAATATGTAATTATGTTTGCGTGATGTTGAAAACGCCAATAAAGTAAGAACTTAGCTGCTTTTTGCTTTAAAAAATTGCGTTTATCAATTCAAGCACACGAAAAGCTTACTCGTAAATTTCTTCAAGTTTCTTAGGTATCTGCTTGGTACTGCTCCGTCGGAGGTCCATGACGGCAAGCCAGAAGCGGATGTTTTCATGCGAGTACTCCTTGCGCAGAAAGCTGGTGAACTCCTGCAACCCCGTGGGGTCCGATACCAGCTCCTCTATTGATAATGCCCAGCGCTGAACTCTCTTTTCACTGGGCACTTCCACTCTGTCAAGAATACATTACATATGAAACGTACATGAGAATTTCTCGTTGCTGAAGTATGTTAACTGATGAGTTTGGGACAAAAATATTTACTAGCGGCCAGCCCCGCCTTCGCACGGGTATAATAATTAGCATTAGCCGCGAGGCTACCTATATCACAGAGTTTTTTCCCGTTTTCGCAATATTTTTAATTGCTGCGATTATTGGTCTTAATGTGATGATATATATCGCCGGTTAAAAACCAGATGAACGTATCTACAATTTGGTCAATGTTGAAAAAACGCAATTAACTGAACAGAAATGGAGGTCATTTTCTCAACATTGACAAAATTGTAGATACGTTCATCTGGTTTTTAACCGGCGATATAACCTATAGGTTTACTCAATAAATGGGCTATCTAACACTGAAATAGTTTCGTATTTTCGTATTCGAATAGACAGTAGTTTCGGAGCCTATTCAATTCAAACAAACAAAAAAATCAAATCTTTCCTCTTTATAATATTAGTTTTTTTTTTTTTTTTAATTTTTTATGTAATAAAAGTGGCAAACAAGCATGCAGTTCACATTGATGTTAAGTGATGACTGCAGCCTATAGACAACCACACAATGACCAGAGGTCAAAATGCAGATGCGCTGCCACTCTTGAGACATTAGGTGTTATGCCTCTGTGCCGGAAATTACAGAGCCGTACATTACCACCTGACCGGAACACGATAGTGATGAACACTACCATTTAGCGGCAAGTGTAGATAAAAATACTTTAAACGTGTTTCTGCTGAGATAATTTCAGAGAGCGGGTTATAATTCAAAAGTTACATTATTCAAAGGATTATTTACTCACAGAGGGCTATTAATTTGCCAGAAAAGTGTGTCATCGCTAACCCAAGGATTTGAGGGCTGCGGTGGCGTCAGCCAGGGATCGTAGGCAGTGAAGGTCTCCGAATAGGCCAAAAGGGCCTCTAGGGCAATTGAAGTCTTCACTCTCGTGCGGTCCAGGCTCGCTTTTAAATGTTCTATCTGTAAATAATATTTAGAAATAAGCAATTCAGTATCATATTGAATGCAAGTTACTATCGAGACAAGACCAAATATAACAAAGACCAAGATAAATACAAAAAGGTAAGTCACATATCTCTTGAATGGTCTGGACCGCCTAACTGAATCGCTTTCGTTCTCGTTAACTTTAATTAAATTTCAAAATTACTGAAATAAACCTGTTAAATGATCTTAGAGACAGTGCGTTTCATAAGGCACCATAATTCTCAAACATGCACTATTAAAAAAGTAGACACATGTCCTCACGAATAATGTCATCATGTATTGACCAACTTCTCCAACGATTTACGAACGAACCCTAAGAAGCGTTGGGGCGTGGGTGGCGAGCGTGCACGGGCATGGGGCAGAATTCGAGCGGCCGTGCAATTCGCTCACATAAGCGCTCCTGGCTATTGTTCATTAGGAATCTGATAGATGGTGAACTTCCATTTCGCTAGAGTCCATAGTGTTTACTGATCTGGCTTAACGTGTACATAGTACCCAATCGTGTTACAATGATGTTCAAAACATCTTTGGTGGGTGGTACCCTAGTTTACTGATGACGTTTCAAAACATTATCAAGTAGTTTCCAGTAGGTACCTCTCTAGTGATCTGATGGATAGTACGCTTCTTAGGGCGCGGGTGTCGGGCACGCACTGGCACGGGGCAGGGTTCGAGCGCGCTCGGCACGCCGGGTGGAGGCCGTGCGACCCGCCAGTACGCGCGCTCCTGGCTGTCGCTTACTATTTTGTCGCCTTTCTTGCGCTCCTTCGCTAACCGTACCTGGCGAGAGTTTTAAGTGATTAAAGAAACCGAAGATACAACAGCTAACATTAATAATAAATGCTTGTCAGAAACGGTGAGAAGATCAGGGAACGCTCTGGACTTTGAATCATAGAGCAACACAGGAGGGGAGTAGCCATATGCAGGCTTTCCCCTCTGTCAAAGTACAAGCCCAAATGGGTCTATACCTGTCGCCTAGATGTCTAAATGTTTGCGTGAAATTGTTTCTGTATTTTGTTAAAGTCAAGGTGTGAGTTTCGTAGTATAATAGACGATTTTTGTAGTGTGCGTGTGTCGCACGCATTTCCCCTCGCAAAAAATGACAGACTCTTTTGCATCGGTAATAAACGCTATGGCTACTCCCCTCCAGTCTGCCGTGGCCGGTGGCCCGTGTTGCTCTATGCTTTGAATAATGTATTTTGTGTATGAATTTAACCTCACATTAAATAACTTAACTATGTTTCGGGAAGGTTATTCAAGTGTTTCTGGGGTGTACGTGTATTTGTTTGACTACGTGGGTCAATGGTTCCACTGGAGTACATGAAGACCCACGAATAATAGCGCAGCAATACCACAACCGTAGCGCCACCCTTAACGGGGAACCTGCCACCCTACCTGGGACCCAAGACGGTATGTGGTTTTATGAAAACGCTGTTGCTTAACTAGTACGTATTTATTTATTAATAGCATTTTTATGCACCTATGTCAGACTTAACGACTACTCGGCATTTTGTATTAGTCAACTATTGGTACGTGTAGAAATTAACGATATAAATACACTGGTTAAGCGTAGTTATTTACAAAACGGAGCTACGAGATATTTAATATTTTTTATGGTTTACATCAACAACTATTTCGAGCATAATTTTACAGTAAACAGAAAATATACGTACCTAACAGCTCATTCATTTATATGTATCACACAACTTACAAATATATTTCTATTTTACGAAATACCTACATATAGGTAGGTTACATTTATTACCACCGCATAGAGTGCCCCGGGTAGGTACCTATATGTTTTCTGCCGGATTTTTTCTCTCATGCTACCTATAAATTTGATTACAGCTTCTGTGAATTAGTGGTCATATGTCTGTGAAAAATAAAATTATTTGATTGGATTGAAGACGTTACTTAAGAATATACAACAATAGGTACTGACTTTGCTGAAATTTTTACAATAATAATCACGCGAATCATGAATAAATTATCCTTCCGGGAATTATCAAAATCCCTAAAACCAGTTTTTCGTTCGAAATACTAAAGCAGTTCGAAATACCTGTTCTTCAGCCTGCATGGTGATGAAGTCCCACTTAGCCGCGAGATTCTTTCTGAGGTTGACGAGGGCTTCCTGCTCGTATTCCTCAAGGCCATGGCGTTGTTTGTTGCGCAACGTCCGCTTCACGAGGTAGATGGCGTACTCGACGTTGTCGGGGCCCAGCGTGGGCGCGCTGGACCCGCTGCCGGCCACGCGGGGGCCTTGCCACGGCCAGTAATATGGACTCTGTATAAAAAAAATAATTAAAAGGAACTTCTTAAAAGGTGAAGGTACTCATGCATACTTGCAAACACTAATATTAGCCAGTTACTTTTTAAGAGAAAAGAGTAGAATATTCTTCATTGTTCATCAGCTCCCTTTGGCAAGTTGACAAATTACAATTATTAATTCCGTCCTGCAGACCGAATTTCGGTTACAGCGGTCAATCTCATCGGAGACTAGACAACTGCACAAGTGACATTATACTGCGCATGTGTATGCGCAAATACAGGTGCACTCTCTATTCCGTCACTCTCATAGCCCGACGGGACGGCAAATCGACATTTGGCTTTACATACACACGAGGTCCGGGACTTTAGGCTACTTTTTATGTCAAAGCATCGACAGGCAAGCAGACCCCGAGCCCGAGGCCGAAGGCGTAGGTACTAAATGGTGCCCATTGCTGCCGTACTCCGGTTAAGCGGTTATACAACGGTTTGCGATTTTTGGTACAGAGGTAATCTTAGATTGATTGCACGTCTTTAATCGCTAATGTCATATCCTTCTCTGCAACGGTCTTAGGTTTGGACCTACAGGGCGCTCTTTTAGACAGTTGCTGAAATATTTCGGCTTATAGCCATTTGCGCTTGAATTTATACTTGTCCGGCAAAGTAAACAATAAAGCTGACTATAGATTAAATTAGCCGTCTTGTCTAAGTGATTGGACATATATGTTCAATAAAAAAAAAACAAGTAGAGCTGTGCAAATAAAACGGCGAAACAATGAGATCCTTAAAAGTACCTAAGTACCTAAAGAAACTTTTTTTAAATATAAGTAAATACGTAAACAAAGGTAAAACTATATTAGAAAATAATTTATAAAGAAATTAAGTAAAGTATTTTATAGACTATACAGGCACAGGAATAGCATCAATAGAAGTTATCATAATAATCAATGTATAAATTAAATCTACAGAGGTATATACAACGTGTAGGATTGAATGTACAACCCGAAACAAGTTAGTTCAGAATCAATATCCGAATCAATTTCAGGCATTTTTGAAATGGGTAATATTTTGTCCCAAAATTAATGACAATTCGGGCAATTATGGTCACCCATTTGGAGAACAGTCAATAGAAACGAAAAAGAGACTAACGCCTATCCAAAATAGAATGCTAGTCTCAACAAGTTTATAAGAACTCGTTGAGACGTGCTTTTTATTATAAATGTTAATTTAAAAAATAAAATAGTGGAAAATAAATATTAATATTATTACTAGCGAGTGTTAAATAAGGGTACGCAAGTTACGCTACATCATACATCACTTTCTTTTTTCGGTTCGTGTTTTATGTGTGGCTATAGGTAGAGGTAGGGTAAGTATGCATAGGGTGTGCATACGGTTCGTACAAATTGAGGACAACTTATTTCTTAAATAAAAAATATTAAATATATGAACATGACATGTAATTTCAGTTCATGTATTATGATTATAACTCGATTTTCTAATCGAGGTGTCAGATAGTGTGCATTATTACCGTTACATGTTGTATATAAAGTTATGCAACATTGAACAGGTAGAACCCATCTATCAACTTCACTCAGCACATTTTTAAGGTAGAGCGATAGTTATGCATCACTTATCCTTCATGGCATATATTGCATAGTTAATATTAACATATCGATAGTTTACCATATGAAACTAAAATCATGATTAATACTTAATTATAAATCAGACAGAAAACTACTGAATGTAATAAATCCAGGTAGGTAAACGGTTGTAAACAATTATTTGTTATTCATCGACCAATGTAAAAATGAAGTTATGATAATGATAGTAAATTATACACATACTTACTTGAAATCTATAAAGAGAAGAGTCATCCTTTAATACAAGGTTTTTCGAATCGTTGACAGGAAAGAAGTAACCATATTGGCAGAGTTGATTGGCTAAATTTATTGCTTCAACTGAAATAGAGAAGAGAAAATAAACGTTAGACTTATTAAAATTGAGAAAGTCCTAAATATCTCAATTCGTAAGACTGATATAGGTATTAACTACAATAATAGATAAACAGTACAATTTTTTAAAACAAATTAAATTATCTATATACATTTATTGATCTATCTTCAGAGGTATGACAAAAAACAGTGCTGTTAGTAAAGAATATTTTCATAAGTGATTAAATTATGGTATTCTAGAGTGAACGTAGTGTCTGTATACTTACTTAAAAATCCATACTCACTATTACTAGTTTCATCAAGATTAAATCGTTCCATTAGCCATTCGACAAGATCATAACCTGGAACATTCAACACAGTATATTACACCTGTATTATGTTTCTTTGTACTAAAATGCAAGCGTTATACATGTATTGGATCCTATTTAACATGACTTAAAAAACAACGTTCCAATTTTAAAAGGCCGTTTATTTATAATTCTAGAATCTAGGTATTTCACAAATATTGTCACGCGACGATGAATATTTTGTATACTTGGTTTCGTTATTTCACGATTTATAGCAAATAACGATTATGTCATTTAAATCAAATTCAAACAAATCGTATTAGTATAACTATATTTATTTACGATTGTTTTCCATTTCTACGCAAAAAAATAATATATTTTTTATTTTTGTGACTATACTATAGGTTTAGAAAAATCCTGGCAGAGCGCCATTGATGGGATTCGAGGGCGTTGGCAGCACTACATACTCGTAAAACAGGATAATTTTTTAATTGCCATTAAATGTCCTTAACAGTGTTAAGTTAGTTAGTTAGTGTGTTAACTCTACCATTCGTAAGTAACCGTTGTTTAAAGTTACATTAATGTACTTTGCATCTGTCTACTCATGTAGATGCGGAAATGAAGTATATAATTTATTTACTTGATGCCAAGAAAACATAAATGGCAGGGTTTCGGAGTGAACGTCCGTCGCAGAATGTAAATATGTACCAGCTCGGTATTGATTTTACAATAAGACGGCTCAGACGGCCGCCAGCGTGTGCTTAGACGTGTGAACTGAGAGTTGCCGAAAATAACGTAATTTGTTAAAACGTTAAATACATGCACGGTTTTCAGATATTTACAGAAGTTACAAAATGAAAACGAAATAGTTTTGACGTTTAAGTACTTTTGTTTAGGTAAACTTTTTCAAAGTGTAGGATTGTCTCAAAGATTCAAAGTATTTAAATGCACAATAATTATACTCTATTTCATAAATTATTTGTAAAGCAATCAAGGCGAGTAATTCGCGAAATTTTCGTTCATAATTAAATAGAGTGCAAGTAAAAAATGTATAAATTCTTTTTATCTTTACCCATAAATGCAGAAGGAATGACGCTGAGAAAAAGTTTTTGACTTCTCACTGGTACACCAGATTCTGGATCTTGCATTTCTTTTATCAAACTTTCCATCTGGAATTAAAATACAAATAGTGTTAAAATATTTTAGTAATACCCCGAAAATTACTTAAGTAACTAACTACTTATAGTTATTTGTATAATTAGAGATAATCAAAATTACGGTAATTAAAATCCTTTAATTCTTAAATATTTTATCACCATATCATTATCAGTTTGACGCAAAACAGTTATTAAAAAAAAACATGTGTCTGTGAAGCGAAGTAAGACTCAATATCTTGCTAGATAATAAAGACTAGTGTTCATATAGATAAAAAGTAACAAACGTAAAAAAGAGCGAATAGAGAAATTGTGAATCAACTTCTTTCAGGCCAACGCGTAGTTAGTTGATGGCCTGCAGAAGTGGCGATTGACAGTTGTCTGCTGAGACAAGTGGGGACCCTGTGGCGGAGACAAAGGCCAATCGCCAGCTAATCGCCAGCCTCGCCGACGAGGTCAAAGCCACTGCAGCTTCTTGGCATTTATTAAAACGTGGAATGCACGTGCCTGTTCTAATGTATGAATTAACTCTAAGATAGAAACTGTCAGCGTCGTTTAATGTTTTGTTTAAATCAAAATTATGTTTGAATTCATTTTAACTTCAGACTCATATACGTATTAAGTGGCTATTGCCCGCGAATTTGTATGAAGTAATGAAGAAAAATTATTGAAATAGGGAATCCTCTCTTGGTGTTCCTCTACTACCCCCAAGGAACCAGTAGTTTCGCTGTGCGTTGCCTGTAATTCACTCAGTCACTCAAACACTCTGTCGGTAATGGAAAAGTTTTTTAAATATTGATTAAATTTTCATGTTTGCAATATGTCCACTGCCATGAATATCTTTCAAATCCCAGCTGTTAAGTTTACAATTTTATGTTTTAGGGTATTTTGCTGAAAAGGAAACCTAAATTGGTGTTTATTTTCAGCAAGGTCACCAATTCACCAATCACCAATCACCAATTCAATTCAAAATTCTAAAAATAAACATACACAGTCGTATACAGTCGACGAATGTGCGCTAAAAAGCGAATTGAGAAATCGTAAATCTGCTTCTTTTAAGTCAACGCGCACTCAATGGGGGTGTAAAAGTAGGGATTGAGTGTTGTCTGCAGAGGCAAATTGTGACCCTGCGGAGATCGGAGACTAGAGACCCTCGAGACAATCGCCGGCCTTGCCGATGAGGACAAAGCCGCTGCAGCTTCTCGTCATCTATTAATACGTGGAGTGCACTTGGCTGTTCTAGTGTATGAATCAGCTTTAACATGCAAATTATAATGATGAAATCTAAAATGACACTCGAATTATTGTTTTGTCTAGTTGAAAATTTGCATACGATTTTTTGTGTTCTTGATTACACGATGATTTTATCGCACTCAGAGGTGGCAAAATTTGATAGTTTGACAGTTTAATATTGAAAAATTGAAAAATTGTACCTCGGTTTAATTCTTGGATGATGTGGACGTTCACATCATCAAAGAATCAAACGACACTCGAATGATATGATACATAGCTGTACATACCTACGGAATAGAGGGACATAATCTTAGATTGGATGGTAGAAGTTAAAACTGAAAAGTTTTTAATACGTAATAAGTACTTACAGAAAAAGATTAAACTAAGCGCATAAAATTTAAAGATCGCTTAAATATGCTAATTTACTGACACTAGAACAAAAATGACAAGTAATTTACTGCTGAAACCTGACGGCAGCAAATACTCGACACAATTTTCATATCTCTAAGTGATGCTCGGAACAACTTGACATAACTCGAGCTGGAGAGCACGCGAAACGAGATGATTTTCTCCAAGAATCACGTTTTTAAAAATAAAATGGCGAATTCAGCTTATTTTCTAAAGGTATTAAATTTACAGTGACTTGCGTGAAACCCTTAAAATAACAATGGCTAAGATAACAATGGCACTTTTATTAATAAAGATTTCAAAAGCTGCACTCGTGGAATTATATTTTTAAAGATTTAGGTACCTAGTGTCTAAAACATTTCAGATAATAATAAAATAAGCTAGTGCCGGTGCCTTTGAAAATGGTAAAAAGTAAATATTAGGTAAAAAGAACAGGTTGAAACCTATTAGAAAAATATGCGAATGTAATAAAAGGAAAAAAAAATATGGGCTAACTCAAATCGGGCAAGGAGAGGAGGGGAGTAATTTTATCGAAGGACGCTTTGCCCATCTTGCGTTATTGCACTTACTATAGCTCCACCATAGATTTAACCGCCATTGTTCGGTTGACTTACGGCACTAGTGGAAGAATTCTCTATCAGAGAAGAAAATTATTCCGCTAGTGGGCGGTGAGGTCGTCACGTCCCGACACGAAATGATGATGATGAAGAAGTGCAATTAACCGATAGTCGGCACTTTGGCCGGAACTACTGCCATCCGAATAATGGAAAACATCAGATATTTTCCAGCATGTCTCCCACATAAAGCTAAGTGAAAATAATAGTGTCCTTAAGAATGTTAAGAGTTTGTGTATAGTTATTTGATTGAACGCGCTAATTCCAGGAATTACTTTTCGGTTCGTCGTTTCTGTTTGTAAGTCCATGAATCGAGGAAGGCTATAAATTATTTAACACAACGCTACTACCAATAGAAGCGGAGCAATAATGAAACATGTTTTAAAAACGGACAGCAATAAAAATTAAAGTGACACGATATTAGTACCTACATTGCCCATGTGAAGTCAGAGCGAGTCGTTAGTAATTTGTAAAAATGTAAGCAATATTTTGTAGAATCATGAAGTTACAAAAAATTGATTTAAAACCCACATAGAAAATTACGAATCTGAGATCCGTATTGCGTTTAAGTTTCGGCCATGAAGTTTGGGGTGCACACTTAAAGGGTAGCCCCTGATTCGTCCCCGGAGATGTGCCGCGAAGGCTAAGGCGGTGACGTCACGGGCCGGTCGATACCGCGGCGCTAGGGCGGGCGGCGGCTCACATCTCAACACCAACCTTCCTCTATTACGGTAAAGCTTGTTTATTTTCAATTACACACCTATTTCATTTTGGTTTCTAATTTCAAAATTTATATTAACCACATATAATTTCATATTAGATATATTATTGTTTTATAAATAATATAAAATGGACTTCTGTGTATACATAAAAAGAAAAATCCTGACTCACTAATTGACATATTAACGACCAGCCCCTCTCTAAGCCTGGGTTGTACCACACCATTTGTTAAAGTTAAAGTGATTGTAACATTTCACATCCTGCTCTAACTTTAACAGATTTCTTAAAGTTAGAGAAGGATGTGAAATGTTACAATAACTTTAACTGCAGCAAAGATCGTGGTGCAACCCATGCTAAGACTTATAAGGCTGATTTTTTCTTACGATGTTGGCGAGGATTATATTAGAGGATTTTTGGAAATGCCCACTGGAACAGGAATTGTGTGCGAACGAAGTCGTATATTTTTAACTTTTGCAATAAAATCGATATCTTTGTTATTTACTGCAGTTACTTAAAACTGGTTAATATTAATTAACCGTGCAATGTTCCTATGATTAATTCACTTGGTGCACCCGGTATTTTTGATCATCATCACTACCAGGCGGCTTACCTATTATTTATTATCAAAGAATAGACACAAGTTAATTCAACGGCTCTAATAAGTATACCTACACTCTGGCCAAATATAATTATTTAACTGCACTCAAACTTGATTTAAATGTATTTTAATGTTGTTTTGAAAATGTAAAGAGGACGCATTTTTATAGCATGAAAGTCGAGTTTGGACCTACTTACTTTTATAAATTCACATTTTATTTTATATTTCTTTTAGAAATTTTATATGATGTTTTGAGCATTATAGTGCCTTAAATAGTTGGGACTAGCTGTGCCCGTGACTTCGCCCGCGTGAAAATTTATGATTGTTTAGTATCTACCCGGACGAAGTCATGGGCGCAGCTAGTATAAAAGTAACCTAAGTTACTCCTTATTACATAAGCTCTCTGCCAGTGAAATTCCCGTGGCAATCGATCCAGCCGTTCCCGATTTTACCCCAACAAACAGACAGACAGACAGACAACTTTACTGGTGGTAGAGTTCCAGTGACGGAGCTCGCGGGCGTAGGCACCACCGCATTACCTAATATACTTGCCGCTAAATGGTAGTGTTCAGCACTATCGTGTTCCGGTCAGGTGGTAATGTACGGCCCTGTAATTTCAGGCACAGAGGCATATCACCTAATGCCTCAGAAGTGGCAGCGCATCTGCATTTTGACCTCTGGTCATTGTGTGGGTGTCTATAGGCTGCAGTCATCACTTAACATCAATGTGAACTGCATGCTTGTTTGCCACTTTTATTACATAAAAAAATAAAAAAGGCAAAAATTGTAAAAAATGTTGTTTTGGTTTATGTACTTACCGTGTATACATACATAAGCATTTAGTAAAAAGCTGTTATTTTTATACTACAAACAGACACTCGAATTTTATTTATTTGTATAGACATGTATAGATATGACTTTTCAGTCCATAATAAAGAACTCTTAAAGTCCAAATGCTTTGAAGCTATGCCGCAATTTCTAGGGCTTAAAATGACGCTTCACTCCCGTTGCACATCAGCGGCGAGCTTGATATCAGAAAGATGTTTTAAAAACTTACCTAACGGTATAGCTAGCCAATAGCTGTACCGAGAACGGTTATAAACAGTGGCGTAGCGTGCAATGGCGGGACTCCGTAAAAAAAATTGTTTGGGGGCCCTTATATTGTTTGGGGGTAAAGATTTTTCACAAAAGAAAAAAAATATTGCGAAAAGAAATATTTATTTATCATAACATAATTTAACAATTTTACAAATAAAAATCAAATTTTAAATATTCGTTCTCCTTGCCTTTTTCGGCAAACTGATTTATTAAATTATTTATGGCTGATGATGATTTTAGTTTTTCTAAAGTTTCTTCCTCTATGGACAATAGTGAGAGGTCTGACAGCCGTTCTTGTCCCATCGAAGTTCTTAAGTAATTTTTTATCAGTTTTAATTTTCAAAAACTTCTTTCAGCAGTTGCGGTTGTAACTGGAAGGGTCAAGAATAAAAAGCATGCTGTGATTACCTCGGGAAAACTAGATGCAAGACTATTGAATTTTACTAGCAATAATTCAATGAGTTCTTTAATGGAATAAATTTTTTGAATTTCAGATTTTGAGCATGTTTTTAGAGCCTTTAATTGGTCACAAAGATTAACTGATACGTATTTACTGTATTTAACCGACAGTTGTCCGGAAGCGATTAATATATCTTCGTTTGAAGAAGATAGGAGTTTCTCCGGTTGTAATATTTCGAACATACTACTCAGGTCGCAAAGGCTCTGAAATCTTTCTTTAGTTTGAGAAATTAATATATCTAAACAGCAATAGTATACATTGACTTTGAAATAGGATTCCGGGTCGGAAATTCTCTCATCTTGTGATAACTCATCAAAAAAACGCTTCGTTATCTTTCGCCTACTGTTTTTAAAAACAGTTGTTACCCCCCACTCTTTTGCTAAATCTTTGGACTCATTTAGCAAACTATTAAATGAAATCTGATTTCTTAATTGGCACAGTCTATTTAAAAGATTACTTAATAAAATACTAGATTTCTGTAAGTCATTATTTTCATGCTATAGAGCTTTAGAAATAGGATTAATAATTTCAAATAGTGAAGAAAAAAATGTAACGAGCACTAAGAAATCATAACTCTCTAAAATATTAATTATATTTTTACATTCTTCACGTTCATCTTTTTTATTTGAAATTAAATTTAGTTGGTACAAAGTTTTCATGAAAAGTAAAAAAAAAATAATAAACGCTAATAAAGCGTCGTTCCTAGAAGACCATCTGGTTGGACATACCTTTTTAAGGATAATCAAATATTTTTCAGATGGATCGTCACTTAGCATAGCCCAGCGTTTTATACTATTGCTAAAAAAAAGTATATATTTTTTCTAAATTATCGAAAAAAGTCGATACTTCACGAACGTGTCTCGCAGCATCGTTTAAAACTAAGTTTAAAGAGTGCGCAGCACAATGAACATAATCGGTATTTGGAGCATGCTCTTTTATTAGGGTTTGTAATCCTCCATAAACACCCGACATAACATTTGCTCCATCGTAACCCTGTCCTCTACATTTAGTCAAATCAATTCCATATTCTTTAGTCAAATTTAAAATGTTAGTTTTCAGACCTGCAGCACTGCAATCGGTTACTGCTATAAATCCTAAAAAGGACTCACAGATTTTTATTTCTTTAGGTATATCGAAAAACTACAGAAAGTTGGTCAATTTTTGACAAGTCTTGTGTTGTATCCAGAATTATTGTCAGAAATTGAGCTTATTTAATTTCTGAGATAATATTGTTCCTAACGGTGGTACCAAGCAAACTAATAATTTCGTTTTGAATCGTAGGGCTTAATTACTTAAATAATTTATTCCGCCTTTCGGTTTTAGAAGAAGTTCTTTTAAAGTTGCATCATAGTTAGATAGCAAACGTAAAATTGCCATAAAATTTCCAGAATCAGAATCATGCCCTCTCAAAGATAGATTACAAGATGCTAAAGTAATTATAACATTAATTATACGATGCAGTACATCTCTCCAGAATGTAATTTTACTATTGATTTCACTTTGCAATAGAGTATCGATGGTATTTCCTTGCAACCAATTATTATAAGAGAGTGAGGCATTCATATGCTGCTGTGAGTTTTCATGGTCAAGTAGAGTTTGCGTAAAATTGCTTCTAACCGAAACACCGTTAACCTAAGCAGAGGAGTACGATTTGTTTTGACGATCTGCTAATAACCAACAGAAGTGACAGTACGGTTTGTTTAAAACGTTAGAATAACATAACCATGGTCTTACAAGTTTTATGCCTGCCTGATTGAAATATGAATAATAATAGGCCGAAAAAGGTCGGTTACTTTCTGAATCTTTTGGAAATAGTCCTTGTGGTTTAAATGGACCCAATTTAAAAATTATTTTTCGTTCGCATTCAAATAAATTGTCACCAAAATTTCCTCTATCTGATGAAATTATATTACAATCTTCAAATATATCAGAATCGTTGACTTGGTGTTCTTCAATTTTTGGATGGACATCCGATGAAGTATGTGCTTGGCTTTCTTCTATTTCCGAATGGATATTTGACAAAGAACGTGCTTCAGAAGAATCTAAAAACAAACGAGTATTCGTTAAAAAATAAATACGAATGCTTTGATACTAAACTAAAAAGAGTTATATAAATAAATAACTTTACTAAGGGTCACAGTTAGAGAGTGTTCAGTTCAGACGCACACAGACTCTACGCGGATTGTGCTCGTATTAGTAGACACAAAATCACGTTACATTACACCTGCGTGCTATTTGAACGCAGCGCGTAGTGTAGGCCATACAAAACGAGAACAACCCGAAAGCGAGTCTGTACATCTGAAGTTCTCAACACGCAATTTACGATACGATACAGACTGATAGACAAACAACAAAACAAATTGCTCCTATAGATAAGATAGTGTTTTGGATTTTTTTGTTTCGAGGCACGGAACTCTAAAAACAAAATTCACCCTTCGCTACAGGTAAATAATAAACCAACCACGCATATCTAACCACGCAGATCCACATTAGCGTCGTGTAAAATAGTACTTGTGTAAATTAGTAAGTACTTCGGTTTTTCGAAGAACTAATTTTACAATTTGACATTTATTTTTAAACCTTATCCGTTTTAAGATTTTTGCCAAACCAATTTCATGTAAAAGTTTAATTAGTAAGGAGTCTCCAAAATCTTTTTTAGATTTTTGGACCAGTAGTTGTGAAAATCGAGGGGGGGAAACCACTTTTTGTGACGGACAGATTGACAGACCGAAATTAAAAGATTTCCTTGTTCATCACTACGGACCCCGAATAAATGGGTTGGGTAGTACTTACCTTTCCAATCTAAATCACTCACAGTATCTTGTCTCTGAAAAAATGAAGAAATTTTGGGCACTTTTTTTATAACCTCTTCCCTTTTCCGTTTACTTTTTCTTTTCTCAGCACCCCTGGGATAATCTCTTTTCCTTTCACTCATTTCTTTTACAAATCGCTACTAATATTGTTAAACCAGAAGAACAATATTGTTTGTACTGAATTACAATGTAATGCACAATTACATAAAATGCGTAAATAAACACTGCACTGCACTCCGTGGTTTAACATCCAATGTAGAGTATGTACGTAGCCGTACATCGCGATATCGATTTTATTATTGAGGGATTCCCCGCTGAGTCGAGATGAAGTAAGTAAAACGGGGAAGTCCCGCAGCCCGCCATAACGATTAGAGTAGCAACGTAGAGTGTTGCCAACTTTTGAACGCACGCTTAAGGCGGGATAAAAAGTAATTGCTCTATAGAATTTTGTCATTTGTAAAATAAAATAAATTAGGAAGTTTTTATTTCTTTACCTTACACACTTTGGCCCCGTGGCCCGGGGGCCCCGTATAATTGATACGGCAGATACGGCGGTAGCTACGCCCCTGGTTATAAATGAGTGATGGAGGATGAGGCTATAATATGCATTATACCCACACAAAGACTTTAAGTCCGACTACTTTCTTCTTACTTTCATTAATTAACATTTTATTTATAACTTGTCTTATTTATATTTTTTTTGTAATTTGTTCGGCTTAATCGTTCTATTTTATAACCAAGTCTATTGACTATTTCTACGCCTGTTGACTGCGTAACGTTTAAAATGGCGTTCGGTCTCGTTGTTATCAAAAATATATTTTAAAAGCAGAACGGTTTAGATAGCAAATGGGTGTACCGAGAAAGGTTATAAACAAGTGGATCGGAGGATGGAGGCTGTATGCATTATGGATGGAGGCGCGCCGCGTAGGCGGACGGAGTATCCTCATTCAGCCTTTTAGATTCCCCACTCACTTGCCCACACAATAACTTTAAGTTCAAGTTTACAGACGCGTCATCTAATTGACTTGGTTAAAAGTTTTTGTAACGTCCTACTACGATACAAGCGCGTAGCGATTCGCTTTCGACGTGAAAAGGTTTTATTTTTATGGCTATTTAAATATTTCTGACATCTATAATTAGATTAACAGATTTTTTTAACTGGAGCTCTAACACCATTAGAAAGATAATAAATATAATACGTAACTTCACGCCTGTAATCCCCGAAGGGGTAGGCAGAGGTAAATGCATGCATTGAAGCATACATGCAAACATCCACGATTCGCCGGTTACGTTTTGACCCATGTAACAGGTGGCGAGCCTGTTGCCATCTCCGGGCACATTACCAAACTCCGAGGTACTGGGCAACTTCCAGAAAATGGAAAAATCCCAATAAAACCAGAGATAAAGGATTTTAAACCGTTATCTCTGATAGTCCCCGACCCGGGAATCGAACCCAGGACCTCCAGCGTAGTAGTAGTGGCCTGCTACCACTAGGCTACTGGGGCAGTTAATAAATATAATAGATAAATAAATAAGTGAATATGCTTACACTCACAGCCCCACACCAGATATAAACCTGTGTCGTGGATGCCGTTGTTTACACACAACACATACACAAACACCCAGATCCGATTTTTTTTGTTAAAACTTGAAAAGGTTATGCAACCGATATGATTAAGTTTGTAGTTTCGTCTACTTCGGGTGTAAATATTGGTAGCCTAGTGGTAAAGCTTCTGAAGTATAAGTCGCAAATACAGTGACGAATATCCCCTTTAAAAAACTTTATGAAATAAAATGAATTCAGTAGTTAATTAAATACTTTGTCAAAAAATGGTTTAAATATAAACTTATTATAAACTTACATAAAATAAAATAATCTACACAAAACAAACATTAATTGACAAAGCCCGACTGGTTGTGCTTTATTTTTTCTTCTCAGGAAAGTCAAGGCTGTGATATCTTGAAGCTGTTTTAAAAACATAGAACAATTTAGTTTGCAAATGGCTGTACCGATGAGAGGTATAAACGAGCTGATCAAAGGGACCACGGCGTATGCATAATGGACAGAAGCCTCGGAGGAGGGCAGTCTCTACGTTTAGCCTTTTAGAGGAAACGTTATTAAATTAACTTGCTTAATCTTTTTAAAGATAGCATAGCATAGCATAAATAAGCTTAGCATCGAGATGAGCTATCAATGTAAACTTACTGTACGACATGCTCCGTGATCGAGATAATCTTATTTTTTATGATGTGTGATAAACGTGTTCTAGTTTTTGGGACGATATTTTTAAGGATATACCTAGTATTATAATTGAATCTTAATCTTACAGTAGGTTAGCCTCTAACCTCTAACATTGATGATATTTCACTGGAACATTCTAAGAGAGAATGCTATGATCTAATACAGCTATACTCTAAGTGTGTTCCGCGGAACCCTAGGGTTCCGTGATACCTCTGTTCAAAACGACGCCTCTCAATGATTTTTGGTGCAGAATCCAAGATGAATATGCAATGTTTGGCCAAATGGCTCTGGATATTCTTCTCCCGTTCCCGACTAGGTACATATTTGTGCGAAACAGGATTCTCTACCTACGCAGCCACGAAAACAAAATATCGCAATAGACTGGACGCCGAAGCTGACATGAGACTCCAACTTTCTTCCATCAAACCTGATATCAACCAATTGATGAAAAATAAAAAACAGTTTCATACCTCCCACTAGTTAGATTTTTTCTTTTTAAATGTTTTCTATTATTGTCCTTGCCAAGTGGTGAAGTAAATAATAATTAGTAACTGTTACATTGTACTTTTATTATGCTGATTAATAAAAAATACACTTATTAAAACAATTGTTTTATTGTAAGATTCCATCAAGATTTAAAAAGTTTGAGAACCACTGATCTAATAGTTTCATATTTTTATTAGTGTTTCGTTCATGTATGAAAGCTATTTCAAAACCATTTATGGTTCTCATTTCCTTGCTCATATTATAACTCGCGAATGATTGCCCTTTTAGCTGTTTCTCACATACTATGATAACCATTAATCCAATGCATATAAAAAATATCTAATTGTATGTTTTTTTTATGTTCATAATGGCATCGCTGTTACGCATATTGCCAGTGTCAAGTAAAACGATATTTCGTAATTTGTCTTAAGCAGAAGCAGCGTAAAGTCAGAATCAGTCGGTCAATTATCAGTCAGTCAGTCAGAGTCACAGTCAGTTATTCGATTAAAGCGATGGCTACTTTACCAGAACATTCACAATGAAGTTTTGGAGGCAACCTAAAAAGCCGTGTTATCGCACTGTTATTTTATTTCACTATACACGGGCACTGTAATAAATCTATATCAAACAAAATGCCATCAACTTTATTTAATACTAGCTATTGCCTGCGGCTTCGCCCGCGTGTATGTCGTTTTATAAATAAATAAGCCTATGTTCATTCTCAAAGTCAGCTCTATCTCGGTACCAAATTTCATTGAAATTGGTTCAGTCGTTTGGACGTGAAAAGGTAACAGACAGACAGACAGAGTTACTTTCGTATTTATAATATTAGTAGGGGTTAAAGGGCCCAAGGGGGCATACAATAAACGTATTTTTTTAAATATTGTTGCTCGATATATAAGTTTTTAATTTTATCGTTATAGCAACAGAAATACTAATTAATAATTTGTGAAAATTTTTAGCTTTCTAGCTATCACTGTTTATGAGATACAGCCTGGTGACAGACAGACGGACGGATAGACAGACAGCGGAGGAATAGTAATAGGGTCCGTCTTTACCTTTTAGGTACGGGAACCCTAAAAAAGATAGAAGATAGATTAGATAAATTTAAAAATATTCGATAAGATTCTTTAAACAGACGTAACTTTTTGTTTTCTGATCCGATTGACATGAATTAAACACTGAATGCTATGTGAAACTTACCATAATATATAAGTGTACACCGCAAAACGGATAAGCAGTTTCTGAAATTAGCGTGCACAAACACACAGACAAACAGAATTTTTTTCGGGATAAAAAGTACCCAGTGTTGTGCGCCAAATGTTAAAGTATAATTATACCAAGTTTCATCGTAGTCGGACTGGTAGTTTTAATGTGATGCTTGAACAAACAGACAGACAGACAGACAATTTTTTTTCTAATCACATATTTGGGTTGCTATCGATCTAGTAACATCAGGGGATGTTACTGTATTTATTTTTTCAATATTTTCAATGTACAGAATATACACTTCTACAGTTTTAATATAAGTATAGATAACTCAAAAATACACCAAGAAAACGAAATAAAATAAGAGGACTACACGCCTCTTTCTAGGTTCCCGCCAAAACCTAATTGTAAGTTTTTTTTTTTGTTATTATGGCATCGCTATTACGCATATTGCCAGTGTCAAGTAAAACGATATTTCGTATTTATTTAAGCAGCGTAAAAGTTAGTATAATATAGTCATCAAGTATAATATGTAAGTATCAAGTATATTATGTCAGTCAAGTGAGTTACGGTCAAGTTATTCGAGTAAAGCGATGGCTACTTTACCAGAACATTTACAATGAAGTTTTGGAGGCAACCTGAAAGGTCGTGTTTTCGCACTGTTATTCTATTTCACTATACACGGGCACTGTAATAAACCTATTTCAAACAAAATGCCACCAACTTTAACTTCAAAATACACCAAGAAAATGTAATAAAATAAGAGCACTACACGCCTCTTTCTAGGTTCCCGCCAAAACCTAATTGTAAATTGGTCACGAAATTATTCATATCATCAGTTTTTTTTTTAATTTTATGGCATCGCTTGTTATGCATATTGCCAGGGTCAAGTAAAACGATATTTCGTATTCGTATTTAGGCAAAGTAAAGTCAGTGTCAGTCAGTCAATTTATCAGTCCGTCTGTCAGAGTCCCAGTAACTCGAGTAAAGCGATGGCTACTTTACCAGAACATTTACAATGAAGTTTTGGAGGCAACCCGAAAAAACGTATTTTCGCACTGTTATTCTATTTCACTATACATGAGCACTGTAATAAGCCTATATGAAACAAAATGCCACCAACTATATTTAATACTAGCTGTGCCTGCGACTTTGTTCGCGTGGAATCGTGACTTTGGGACTTTGGGCAGCACTTGAGGATATACATTTTTACAGTAATGCTTCTCTGTACACGATATTACACGTATGGCCATCGGGGATAAAAGCATACAGGCTGCTAGGATTGCGAAAAATTGCTTATGCACGAAGAAAAAATTGCATAAAAATTACGTATGTTGTATGGGCTTAATATTTACTTCATTTTTATTTAATTATTTATTATGGAAGGTAAAAGAAGGAAGGCTGTTTAGTCTGTGGTTATATACAACAGAAGACCTAAAAATTCTGTAAAAAACTTAAGTGTCTACTTGCTATCGTTATAATAATCGAGCAAAAAATATACGAATAAAAACACGTTATTGTATGCCCCCTTGGACCCCTTAACATTTTCATTTTCATATTTCTAGTAATTAATTTTGTCTTTATAGCGGTATCAGAAATACATAATTTGTGAAAATGTTTATGAGATACAGGCTGGTGACAGACAGATGGGCGGACGGACAGACAGACAGACAGACAGCGGCGGATTAGTAATCCGTAGGGTCCGTTTTTAACTTTTAGGTACGAAACCCCCTAAAAGATAGAACTAAGATACAGAATAGCTAAAAAATATTCGATATGATCTTTAAATAGACATAACTTTTTTGAATATGAACCGATTCACATGAAACAAACACTAAATGTTAAGTGAAACTTGTGAAACCGCAAATCGAATAAGCAGTTTCTGATATTAGCGTGCACAAACACACAGACAAACAGACATTTTTCCGGGATAAAAAGTACCCAGTGTTGTGCGCCAAAGGTTAAAGTATAATCATACCAAGTTTCATTGTAATCGGACCGGTAGTTTTTCTGTGATGCTTGAACAAACAGACAGACAGACACACAGACAGACAGACAAAAAAAATTCTAATCACATATTTGTGTTCGGTATCGATCTAGTAACAACCCCTGGTATTTATTTTTTCAATATTTTTAATGTACAGAATTTACACTTCTACAGTTTTATTATAAGTATAGATAACTCAAAAATTCACCACGAAAATGAAATAAAATAGAGCACCACACGCCTCTTTCAAGGTTCCCGCCAAAACTCCCTTGGTTCTCTTTACATCATCAGTATTGGAACAGCAAGTTGGAAGAGAGTCCACATTTCTTCAACAATGATATTAAACAGCCTGAACTGCACTGCAACTTTATAAACAGTATAGTAAGTACCTGAACTACCTGATGTAGACGTAGGCTCATAAGTTTTTTTAAAGTATCAACTGACTAAAATTGAACACACTTTGAGACTATAAGCTAAGTGATTGCTTTCGAGAACAAAATAGCTCTCTCAGTTCCATAAAGATCAAACGACATTCAGCCGTAATTCAGATGCAGGCGTTGTACATAAGCAATTTCTTAGTAGACTGTATATCTCGGCAAACTTCATGAATGCACAAAAACTCTTGGCCTAGAAAGTGTTCAAAAGAACGCATTTGAAGCAAAACTAGAGTCTACTGTTGTTATGTCAAGAAGTGTTTACAATTTAATGGTACTAACGCCTTTGGAGCTATATTTGAATTTATTTATATTATCTTATGTATTTAAGTAAGTACAGAATAGGCTATGTATGAGCTACTGACAGTATTCAATTAATTGCATTCTTTATTTAAATGATAATGTATGTGGAGGTTATGTCCACGGAATTATTACCATTAACCACGGTATTTTACTTTCTCTATGTTAACTATTTTTTATGTTTTTGACCATTCAGTCCATTTAATGGCGATGTAAAGTAATTCATCAACACATACCACGTTTGGCATCTAGGTCGCTTAGATAACTGGTAAATTGAGTGTTTCGAATTCTACATAAAACAACACAAAGGCAAAACTCCTGGTTACAGAAAGCCGAAATTTGGCTTTCTACAACCAGGTTTCTTGGATACGGTAAAAAAGCAAAGATAGGACTTTTCGAAATTTCTACGCAAACTGAAGTCGTGAACTATGCGCAAACGAAAGCCTGTTAATTTACATTTTCAATGATTCAAAGGCTTGTGAATTGGCCATTTTTTACAATCAACATTCGACCGGGTTTACGGCAATCAATAATCAGTATGCCCGAGTTTTAATGTGTTGTAAGGCATTGTTCAACCCTCTATTGTGTATTGTTATTCGTTCCCGAGCCTTGGTACAACAAAGGGTGTAGCGGGGCATATGGGCTTTCATTACAATGGCAATAAAGGTAGTTGGGTTGTAAATCGAAGACAACAACCCCTAGCCGCACAAACTCTAGCCGGTGTCTATTGCTTGGATGGACTGAACGGTGCATCACCATTATGTTTCTATTGTTCATTTGTTTAGGTAATTAAAATAAAAAAATACGCTCATACTCACAGCCCCACACTAGGTATAAACCTCTGTCGTGGGTGCCGTTGTACACACAAAACACATACACAAACACCCAGACCCGAAACAAATATCTGTAGGCCATACAAATATTTGTCCCGGCGACCCCTCGAATCAAACGGTCGTCTCACACCGCTGGACTAACCGGGCCGTCAAACAAGTGTTAGCTGTCAATGGGAAACGCTGAAGTCCATTTTTAACTTTTTGAAGTTTTCTTTTGGCGCAATTGGAAAAAATGATAATTAACTCAACAAACAGTTCGTTTGTTGAGTTAATTATCGTTGTAAAATTTTACATTAACAACCTTATCAAATATGTTTGGGGCAACAGAGCCTAAGTATTTTATTATTCTCTACGATTTAGATCATAAAATCTTCACTTGACTCAGAAAAGATTTAAAGCGTACTACTCAACTTAATTTTCTGCCTTCAGATTTTAGCCAATCCCTTACATTACGTTCCGTGACTTAATATGAAAGAAATGCATAATTTGTAGGTATACTTATAAAACAACAATGTGCTAGCGACTAATTCCATAGTGATTATGGTGATTACTCAAGTGGCAGTGGGCAGGGCACATAGCTCAAAGAACTGACGGCCGTTGGGGCAGAGCAGTTCTAGAGTGGCGATCACGTACCGGGAAACGAAGCGTAGGCAGGCCTCCCACAAGATGGACAGTCGACCTGGTGAAGGTCGCGGGCAATCTTCGGGCGTCTTTTGGCTGAAATGATGATGAGACCAGGACAATGTTCGCTGGATAAAATTGTCTATTTTTTAAATTGGAGTTATTGGATTAGTCTATTAAGCCAACGAAAAGCAAAACACCCACTACATTAAGGAATAGAGAAGCGGAATAAATGTGGAATTCATATCATTGAAAGATAACTGACAGACAGACTTACCTACGTTCTTACACGTACATGCTAAGAGGATGGATTAACATTAAAACCGATGTAGGTAAACACCGTATGACATAACAAATTTTAAATGTATCATCAGCGATGACGCAATACATAGTGGAAGGAAACCATGTTGAAGCTCCATTTCGCATATTATAATGATCAATCTCAAGTCATGGGACGAGCAATGGCTCTGAATTAGCGTGAATTCTGCCCATTTGAGATTGAATGATTGAATAGTAATTATAAGATTATGGTACGATAGCTGCACATAAAAAATCGGTCATGGTTGAACCTATTTTTATTAATAGTGAAGAATTAATTAAAATAGAAAAAATTAAATTATTTTCAAAATTTTTTAATAAAATTAAGTTAAGTAAAATTGAAAATAAAAAATTAATTGAAGCAATAGATTGAATTAAAAAATATTTAATTGGCCCCATTTTGCTTTTTAAGAGCTCCAGCCGTAGATGTTCACAAAAATATAGATTTCATATACCTATGAAAAAAAATCTGTTGAATAAACGCGAAGAGGCAATTACTCACCAGTAAATGCCTCAGTAATTTAGTGGTAGTTGGCAATTACTGCTACATTGAGATCCTGGATTTGATATCCGGGTTGGAGGGTGGCATTGGGATATTTCCATTTTCTAGAAGCTTCTCATTGCTATCCCCGCAGTTTGGTTTCTAGCCCGGTGATGACAATAGGCTCGCCACCGAGACAAAAACGTAACGGCGAATCGTGTGTGTTTGCATGCCTGATTGCACGGCTTAATGCACGCTTAATTACCTCTGTCTACCCCTTCGAGGAATACAAGCGCGAGGTATGACGTCATCCGTAGCCATGTTGAATCTCAATTTCGCATATTATAATGATCAATCGCCAGTCACGGGACGAGCACAATGGCGCTGTTAGCGTGAATTCTGCCCATTAGAGATTGTATCGGTCGGCGTGTATCTAGTGTTCCTACTGTATCTTGCCTAGCTTGGCTTTCTGTGAATTAAACCAGTTACTCAATGCAGAGGTATCCCATCTAAATATATCAGCGGACTTTGTTTAGACTGGTAGAAGTAGGTCTACAATCCGGCGTTTGATTAAGGTAATTTAAAATTCGATGGAAACATACCGAGCCAAATAGTATGTGATTTCCAAAGTAAATAAGAGTTTTCACACGTCTAAAAGGTCTGTGAAACAAAACAAGCATTGAGAGTTTGGCTTTATGTCAATGTAAAGTCATAGTGCGATCTGTGAATTTCTCATTTAGTCTCTCTAGCGATGTCCTTAGTCGAGGTTCAGACCTAAAGGAAACTTCAGGTAAACTGCCTAAAATCTTCCTTACCTGGCGAAGTAGGCAACGTCCGCTCGAGGCAAACCGTCTACATCATACTACATTCAATAAAAAGAAAATTGTAATTTAAATACTGTAGGCAGGTACTTCTTGCGGGAGTAGTAGTCTGACACGTGTAGGTGAGAAGGAAGAATAATATTTTAGTAGCATAGTTTGCAAAAAGTCCAAACTTGTTTATGCGACGAACGCGGCGATTCACACTTCGCTTATTTTGCATACTTGGCTTATTCTTAATTTTGCAATATAGATACGGTAATTATCACATTAGGTCGACTGTTTACTTGCTAATATGATGTTAAATATAATATAAGGTACATTAACCTTACTTTATGGTATTATTTAAAGAAGTTTAGTTATGTAACAGCGCATATTGTCCGTATTATTTTATATTTTTCTGACTAATTAGGTACTTAAGTTTATTAATAAAAATATTTATAAATAATGCAATGGTGTAAGAATAGTAAGTACATTCATCATTCCATACATTTACAAATTAATTATAGATAAAAATTAAATATAAATAGATTTCCTAAGCCAATATTCGTTCTCAGTAATCGATCAGTTGGTGCAACATTGATATTGCACTGACTTCGGATTTTATTGGTCGAAGAACGGAAGCAATAGACAGAATCGGCTATAAGTGTGTCTGAGAAGTTTATACCTACATACTCGTTTAGAATTTCCGTTCTATATTTCAGAAATGTTATTATTTTATGGTTTTATATGTTATTTATGTTATTACGGTGGAAACAAGCATGTGTATACAGATGGTAAGTGATGAATACAAACTGTCTATAGTTTGTATTCATCACTTATCTGAGGTCTAAGATGTTTTACCTCTGTGATACTTACTACGTGGCCATACATTACCATCGTACCGGAACACGATAGATTAGATCAGCGTTTCTCAAAGTGTGCTCCGCGGAGCCATGGGGCAATACTAAATTTAATGAGAAAAAATGCACTTCTTTTATTCATCTGTTTTTTTCCTTTTGTTGTACTACTAGCGACAAAACTTACAAAACTACGTTGTCTGTCAGTCACTCAGTAACGTAAGAGTTTTATATTGATTTTATAGTAGGTACTTATACACTTACATTGTTACAAGATAACTTATTATTAATCTTGAATAATAATTAAAGATACAGTCTTTACTTATAACTTTTAACTGGTGGTAGAGCTCCAGTGACGGAGCTCGCGGGCGTAGGCACTACCGCATTACCTAATATACTTGCCGCTAAATGGTAGTGTTCAGCACTATCGTGTTTCGGTCAGGTGGTAATGTACGGCCCTGTAATTTCCGGCACAGAGGCATAACACCTTGGGCCTCAGGAGCGGCAACGCATCTGCCTTTTGACCTTGGTCTTTGTGTGGGTGTCTATAGGCTGCAGTCATCACTTAACATCAATGTGAACTGCATGCTTGTTTGCCAATTCCATAACATAAAAAAAAAAAAAAAAAATTTTTGTATATTTTGGGATTCCGTCAAAAAAATCGCTTTTCAATAGGGTTCCACCACCAAAAAAGTTTGAGAAACGCTGGATTAGGTTATGCGGTGGTGCCTACGCCTTCGAGCTTCGACACTGGAGCCCTATCCCCGGTGAAGAGAAAAATCTTTGTAGTAGAGATTGTCGCGGCAAAATTGTAGAGTCAATGCATTTTTTTTTTTCATATTACATAATATTCGTAAAAATAGATTCAATAACGTTAAGATTAATAAATTTAATGATTGCAATTTTAATTTCACCTATTGAGCTCTAATGCAGTGGTAAAATGTTTCGATTGAACATACTCCTAGACTTTAATACTCATTAAATACAACAGAACCTTAAGGAACAAACAAGTCTGTTTCGTTAGAAGTTCAGAAGCATGAGACGTGTGGTGTGAACTGACCTTATCGAAGGCGAGGGGTCGGTGCCGCGGCACGTCCGCGAGTTCCATGGCTTCGGCGGGGCGGGGCGGGGGGTGCGGGCGCGGGGGCTGCGCGCGCGCCGCTAGCCGACCTCCATGGGCGTCTGCCGCAGGGCCCGCATGCCGCTCGCGCCCGCGCTGCGCACCCGACACCTGTAACACGCAATCTGTCATTGCGTTGCTATGTCAGTTCATATGAGCTGCGGACACGCGGCGTTTTACTTGAACCGTTTGTTTGCATACTTCTTGATTAAAAGCTCAATAGCGACAGTCTAGGGCCGAGATTCACAGACCGCACTACGACTTTACTTTGATTTGTGTGGAACTTTCAATGCTTACGTTGCTTCAAATTACGTTTGAATATGTTATTTTACTTTTACACATGCTTCCAAAATTAAATAAGAGAGTTCATACATCTGTGAAACAAAATAAGCGTTGAAAGTTTCACCAGACGAAGTTAACTCGTAGAGCGGTCTAAAATTGGTGCATAGCAATATCTCGCCGAAAATCTGTTTTATCCGGTATCAAAGCAATACGATCATCTTATTATCACAACTGCTTTCGTACTAAATTATGCTACGAAATTTGCTACGAATTGCTAAGAAATTACAAAGTTAAATAATTTACTAAAGCAAGAGTCAGTGCAATAATGTAAAGCGTTGACTCTAACAGGTAAAATATCTACATATAATCTATCTTTAGCAATAGTCGGTCAGATGATAATTGTAAATATTTGGGATACCGTAACGTTCATAATTCCAAAATAATAACGTATCTAACTCTTAGTGAATGTGTATTTCTGTCCATGTGTTAACCCCAAAAATCTATTTTTTTTATCTAAGGAAGGTGGCAAACAAGCATGCAGCTCACATTGATGTTAAGTAATGACTGCAGCCTATAGACATCTACGCAAAAACCAGAGGTCAAAATGCAGATGCGTTGCCACCCCTGAGCCCTAAGTTGTCATGTCTCTGTGATAGTTATTACGGAGCCATACATTACCATCTAACTGGAACACGATAGTGCTGAATACTACCTACCATTTATCGGCAGATAAATTAGGTAATGCGGTGGTGCCAACGGCCTCGAGCTCCTGCACTGGACATCTACCAATTACCAATTGAAAGTGGAATTAATTCAACAGTTCATGAAATTCAACCTTCTTTAATTATTAACGGTTCACTTTACAACTGCAGCCTGTGCGGACAATGCCTTATTCGGATGCCATACATTGTTTATGCGCCTTCGCCACAGCGTACATTCATTATAGTGAAAATTGTAACGGCAAATAAAAAAAAAATATTTGGAGGTGTTCTTAAAATGGTAATTAATTCCGAGGTTATTATAAAAATAGTATTTTCATGTCATTTACAAGCTTTTACCTACCACCAGCTAGCTACCAATGTTGGATGCATTATTCTATAGGCAATGTATTTGTTCATGTTTTCGTCGGTAAAAATGTGCTACAGTGCGTGTATTTTTTTAAATAATCTATAAACCCCTGACCAGCATCTGAGTCTTGCTTCATACATTTTGGACTGCTTGCATTTTATTTCTATGATTTTCTAAATAGTGTTTTGCTTGTTGATATTTCCTGTCAGTTCTTTTGTTCATGTTGAAATATGAAAAGGACTATATTTTAAGCTTATGGTGTAACTATTGGTATTTTCTTCGCAAATTATGACATTTTCTTGTTTACGTTAGTTGTAATTTTTACAGATGCATACATCAGGACTTAAACTTGGACACGGTTAAACAAGAAATTGTTAAACATAGCTAGAGGTATCATACAAGAATGTCATGTTACGTAAATGAACTAGCGAGTGGACTAGAAAGCACAGGAAGTGTAACACATAACAGACTTAGATGCCATAGTGTCCCTACACTAAGCGCAAGATTCGCATAGATTCTGATAATTTATGCAAGGTACCCACCCTGAAGTGTACCCTCTGCTGCTGAAAACCAGGTCACATAACGACAACCTAATGGCTTATTGTGTTAACACAGATTGGCACGTGTTGGCCGCCACAAAAAAAATGTTGTAGTTTTAAAATACTATTAGGGGCCCATTATTTTGGTAAGTCTCTAATTCCGTTGTAAAAACGTCGGAAAAACAATTTCCTAGATCTCATGTTATTTCTAAATTTTGAAGCTGGTTTGATGATTAGGAACGTACCTTCCTACCTTTTATTTAAGATTTGACTTTGATACTCAGATATCCACATAATGGTACAGCAAATGCTTAATTTTAACGAGATCTCGAGTTATTGTGAAAATACCACGGAATTTAATCTTTACTACGAGTATAAACTCATTTTAATCTTGTGGCTTAGGTAAACACATATGAATGTGATCGAAACACCTGCCTCCAATGAGAAATTAAATCACCGACGCGACGTAAACATCATTAAGCACTAGTCAATGCATGCCGCATGCCGCTCATCTATGGCAGGATAGCGGTTATATACCAATGATTCGTTTTACCTTTTAAATAGAAAAGCCAACTATCATAAGTAGGTACCGTTAGATTTAAAAAGACAAATTGCATTATGTTATTTTGGCACCTCTTTCAGGGCCAATCAAATACAAATCATCATCAAATGTAATCGAGGAATAATCTAATCTTAATCGATCCGTTAGTTAGGTTAGGTGAAACGTGGTGCGCTCTTTAATCTAGGTACCTTTATTTATTTGACGTAGGTATATGCACGTTGTGCTTGTCAGTTTTTTTTCCTTAATATGGTAATATGGCCAAGAGGCATACCTATGTGCCCGCATCACATTTGATTTTTAAACAATACTTGCTTACAAAAATCACGTAAGTACATAGTCAAAAATAAAAAAAACCGCGAAATTTCCTAGTTTGTATTTGTCAGTTTAATGAGTCATTTTTCATACTGTCAATCAAACTATTAAGATTACTGTATTTCACTTATTTGACCTGTACCTACCTTTTATCTTATATTTTGCACAATCAGATATCTACCAAAGTAGAGTCAATATTCGTGATCCTCAACGATATAGACTTCACTAGGTACTTATAATGAATAATCTAAGTACCCATTTCATTGATCTCTAAATTTTATGGTTCTCATAACCAATCACATATTCATAAACTCAATCCAATACAACACCAATTCAATTTAAATTAACAGCATCGTAGTGATATAAAAGTCTTATATCAAAAATAGATACTACACCAATTTATCAAATTCATAAATAAATCACAAACACATCACTAGCGGCAGTTGTATGACCTAAGGTAAACTTCTTACTAAATGCATCGATTTTATAGTTGAATACTGGATATCGACATACAAGTCACTGCAAACAACAGCAAGTGTATAGCAGAATAAATAAATAGTTCACGACGTCTGTGCCGTACTGCTTTCTTGTAGTGCACGTTAACGACTACAGTACTTAAATAGCTCAGCTGTATGATTGATGACTCGGGCCCATTAACATTTCTGTTATGGACACGTTAGCGTTGGTCACTTCTTTTTTTCAATATTTTTTATTATACTTTCTCACGTTTTTGCGAACTATTTATTAAGACTATTGAATCAATAATACATTATTTAAGATTTATGTTACATATTATATTAAGATAAGCTGTTTTTAAAATAGAAACAAGGATTAATCGCTTTTTAATTTGAGCTGTTCCAAGTGTTTTTGGAAACAAATTAAATAAAGCAATTGGAGAAATTGAAAAACAGTTTCGGTGCCTATTATGCCGTGAAATGGAAGTATGGATACATACAATTTGCTATACCTGAATGAAAATAAGTAATGGGAATGGAGCTTTGGATAAGCTTTTAGGGCGAGCTCAGCTGGTCATACATAATTCTATAGTTACTCCAAAGCTATTATATGGCAGCGGGAATGGAGGAAGACGTATAAAAGTAAAATAAAAAGCAGTCGAGACAAGGTCTGCAAAATATGTAGTAACAATGCTGTTTATGGTAAAAAGTTACTTAAGAGATTGAACAGCATTTTACAACTGTTTGAATAAGTAGACTAGTACCTAATAGAAAAATATTTTCATTTATCAGCCAATCGATCGTCTACAACAATTAAGACGTACACGAGATATAGTTTCAAAAAAAATGTAGAAAATAATATTTATTTAATTATTTAGTTAATAATATAAATAACATATTTCCCGGAAGTTTCCCAGTATCTCGGAGTTTGGTAATGTGCCCGGAGATGTCAAAAGGCTCGCCACCTGTCACATGGGCCAAAACGTAACCTGCGAATCACGGGTGTTTGCTTATATAATATGCTTGAATGCATGCATTTACCTCTGCCTACCCTTTCGGGGATTACATTCATGAAGTTACGCTTTAATTATAACCAATTTCTCCAAAACACTGCGTATCTGCACATTAAACTTGATTAAATATTCCGAAAAGATTAAGTTTTTGAATTGCGTCCAAGCGGGCGCCCACGCACGACTGATAAAACGACTTTATACGTTGTAATGACATGTATCGTACAATGCTACTGTGTGGTCTTTCGAAATGATGACTCAATCCACCCACTTCGCATCTGCTTATAAGGTGCAAGCATGGTGCAAGTAGAACCCAATTATATTTAAGTGCGCCGCATCACTTTAAAAGGAATGAAGATTACAGCAGTTACAGTAGCAAGGTTGCCATCTTCCTCAGGATTTCCTATGCAAAGAGATTGTTAGAATATTGATGATACAACGAATGCAGCTAAAACCTCACTGTATTTATCTTTGAATGGCCAAAATATTGCTACTGACCATAATTTAGGCACCGGAAATAGTTTACATGAATACAATATCATTTTAGGTACCTAAATGAGGAACTTTGAGGAAGGTGACAAACGAGGTTGCAGTAACATACAAAATTAAAATTCAATTGACGAAACTGTACATAAAGCACATACATGTACCATAAAGAATTAATCGATTAATCCAATTACTGATAAATTCTCCGATCCTTCAATTGCCTACTTTCTGCGGAATAATTATGTTACCATTTGCTCCATGAAATATGGAATGGATGGAATTCAGGATGGAAATCAAACCTATCTCATTTTCTAATCGCTACTAAATTAAAAGATTTTTGAAGTAGATCGACTGAAAAAGTTATTTAGTCTTAGTTTACCTAACGAAGATGATCGACCTTGAATTGACAACCCCAAATTGTATGTGTAGAGATAGTAGATAATATGTGATAAGTTATTTACATTCCGAAGTTCAAAGGACTTCAATTGACAACCCTAAGTCTAATATACTGGGTGTAAAGGCAAAGCTTCCGAAAAGCTAATAATAGTACTTATAATTTTGGATACATTGACGTAAAAGACATAATTTTCAAAATATATTTTTTTTAATTTATTATTCATTTTTGTCACACCCATGTTTTGGCTTCGGAAGCGGTCTTCTTACACCCGCTATAGAATCAATACTTGAGCGTCGCCGTTGACTCAGTCGTAAACGTATTGTAGTCGTAAATATCCTAAATTTGTACTATAGCTGAACGCGTTTACCACCCAGCGCCAATAAAATTATAGTCAGTACACTTATACAGCTCGCCTAATTGTAGGCCAGTGTCATTTAACTATCGACGTTTGTTTATCATTCACCACGTGGTCGATTCACATACTGTAAATTGACTCAATACCTTATCTGTAGTAGCAGCCCACTAAAGTAAGTTGATCACCCGGGTTTGATAATTGCTCATTTTTACAGCCCATAGACATCTACACAAAAACCAGAGGTCAAAATGCAGACGCGTTGCCACCCCTGAGACCTTAGTTGTTATGTCTCTGTGATAGTTATTACGGGGCCATACATTACCATATAACCGGAACACATTAGTGCTGAACTCTATCATTTGGCGGCAGATAAATTAAGTAATGCGGTGTTGCCTATGCCCTCGAATACACTAGAACTCTACCACCAGTTAGAACCATTGAGATTAAATAACGTTTTCGTAGGTTTTCGCGAGTTTCTACTGCTATGTCAACTTATACGACAACATCGTTCGGATATTGCGCAAATCGAAGTGGACATTGGCAACTTATCCAAAGACTTAGAAAATACGTTGCAAATAGGAGATTGGCAAGACTGCGTTCAAGTTATCGATAACCGTGCTCAGACCACCTATGATCAATGCAAAGTGAGGCACATAAAGAAATATGAGAAACTTGATAAGGAGTCGAAGAAAAACAAAGAAGCAGATCATTCGGCGTCTTCCAGAAATAATACAGCAGTGGTCAATCTCTCTAAACGTACTTTGGATGATCCTACCATTGAGGTCCTCGAAAAAGGATTGAACTTTGCACCAGCTCCATCAAGGATACCGTATGAAGAGATTGTTAGCAATGTAGAGGACTGTCTTCTCAGGAATCAAATGACAATGCCAGAAATTACATAGAACTTTGACCCACCTGCAAACAGTTATTTACCAGCATGGCGAATACATCTTTTTGCTGGGATTTTATCACTGATTATTTACACACACATTTAATGACTTTTAAACTTGTAGTTTATGTGTAAACTTAAAAAATGTCATGCATGGCACGGCCGCAGTAATATACATTTGGTACAGTACACACAGTAAGGACATGGTCCATACAGCCTGGTCAAATATTAAATCATTCTGATTTCTTCAAACCTGTATGCTATGTAAAAATAAAATTATTTAATATTTAAAGAACCGTTCTTTGACATAAGTACGTTTGTTGTTGCTATTATATAAGTACAATCGTTTTTCGGGTAGATCAAAAATCTGTGACAGTAATGTTGACCAATACCTTCATTGTCAACGTTTCGATAGTAAAAACAGTGTTTGTATTAATTTTAAAATAATGTTTATATTAATTAAATGTACGAAAATAATATATTTGGATTAAAACTAACTTTGGGTGGTTAAAACTTGAGTTAGAACGTTTTAAAGTATTGTATTGTTATTTAGAGTAACGCAATTGATTGCGTTTCTAATTAGGAACAACCATAACCAAGACTTTTTAATCGTAATTATTAACCTCAAGTTGTACAGAAAAAAGATCAATTAACTAAGAATTCTATTTTCAAAACACAGTTTTTCTTTAATTTACATTTCGTGTAAATGCTGGGTCACAATCTGGCATTGTCATTTCTAAGGATACAGCTGAGGAGATTCGACAAGATATAGCAACTGCGTTGCGTCATAGTCGCCCTCCAAAGCCAAACATGTCCCGAAATGAAGCCCAAGCACTGAAAGCATTACGGAAATCAGAAGACATTATCATCCTCCCTGCAGACAAGGGAAACACTACGGTTGTGATGGACACGTCTGATTACAATGATAAAATCACATCTTTATTATCGGGTGTGAATACTTACAAAAAGGTTGAAAAAGTTCCGATCTCAAAAATTGTTAACAGCTGAATTGTTGCATAAACATGCAGAAACATTGGATCTAGACGTACCAAAATTACTCCCATCATGTGCGAAGCCACTGAAATTGTATGGACTCCCAAAAATACACAAGTCTGGCGTCCCTCTTCGTCCGATCGTGAGCCAAATTGACACACCGACATATAAACTGGCTCAACACGTAGCACGTATACTTTCACCACTGAAGGGACAAACAACGGCTTTTGTGAAGGATTCCTATAGTTTTATCGCTGAAGTCAACCATCTACAACTCTCAGCTAATGACGTTATGGTCAGTTTCGATGTTGAATCTTTGTTCACGAGCTTACCAGTGAAAGAATGCGTTGAAATAGTTAAAAAGAGGTTAGTCGCTAACAATTTGCCTATAGAATATTCAGAATTGCTGGAATGGTGCCTTACATCCGGTTACCTCATGTGGAACAATGAATTTTACATGCAACTAGATGGAATCGCAATGGGCTCTCCGGTGTCTCCTGTGGTTGCAGATATATTTATGGAAGACTTCGAGGAGCGTGCCCTGAGTACTACATCTATAACACCTAAAATATACAAGCGCTATGTAGACGATACGTTCACCGTGTTAGACAGTGATGAAGTAACTGGATTTCTCGATCATCTCAATTCCATAAATCAAAAGATCAGATTTACTATGGAATTGGAGCAAAATAGCAAATTAGCCTTCTTAGATACTCTATTGATTAGGAATCCCGACAACACTTTAAGCCATACTGTGTATAGGAAACCTACCCATACAGACAGGTATCTCAATGGTAACTCTCACCACTACCCGGGACATCTAGCTGCAGTCGGCCTATCTTTGTTTAGGAGAAGACGAGGCATATGTGACAACGATCATTTAAATGCCGAGCTAAAACACCTACGACAAGTGCTGCGAAATAATAAACTAAAAGTACCACCCCTCCAACATAGAAAATCAACGAAACCACCAACAGTTGAAAGACAACCGGCTTTACTACCTTATGTTAAGAGCGTTACGGATAAAATAGGTAACATACTGAAAAAGTCGTCAATAAAGACAATTTTCAAACCTCATAAGAAACTACACCAGTATTTAAGACCTATAAAGTGCAACATTCCTTTGCAGGATGCCGGTATCTATAAACTGGAGTGTGATTGCGGACTTTCGTACATAGGACAAACAAAGAGGCCTTTATTGACCCGGGTGAAAGAACATATAGCCGATGTCAAACACCAACGAACCGGAAAGTCTGCAGTTTGTGAACATCTAACGGACAAACCCAACCACTACATTCGTTTTGATAAGGTTCAGATAATATCAAAAGAAAATCGTCCTATCCCACGGATGGTCAGGGAGGCTATTGAGATTAAAAAGCATCCAAATTTCAATAGAGAGGACGGTTGGCGTTTGTCGACGAATTGGGATCCAATTATATCCAAATTGAAATCCCAAACTAGTAAATCTGCAAAACCACGAGATACGGTTAGTAATTTTTGTGTGAATCCGGACCGTTATGCCAGACGTCTCAGAAACAGGTGGCGCTAGCATGACATGGCAACGTAGTTTTTCAGTAATTTCTCGATAGATGGCGCCACTAGTAGTTCATCGCATCGCACTAGGGTTGTGTTCCGTCTCAGCTATATAAGACCAGGCTGAACTTCGTAGAATTAGGCTGCCCGTGCCCACGGTAGCTGGAAAGCGACCAAAACGTCGGGTATAAGAAGTTTGGGAGTGTTGTATACGCGAGAAAATCCGCAAGTTTAATTTCTACTTTTGAGATTATTCCATTTTTGGAAGTTTCCCAACGACAACCTAAGAATTTGGTGATGCGGCCGGAAATGTAGGCAATAGGCTCGCCAACTGGGAAAAAACCCTAACTGATTTAAATTTTGTTTTGTAAATACTTCTGAGAATTAAAAGTGAATAAATGAATTTGAACAGCCGAAGAGTGATTTTAAATATTAGTTCACCTTTCAGAATTAATAGAAGACGTCTGATGGTCTTCGATTAATTCTGAAAGGTGAATTAATATTCAGTCGACAACCCTAAGTAATAGCATAGTAAATAATAGGTAGTAGATATGTGAGTGTAGATGTCGACTCACTCGTAAACGCAATACTGAATTGTAGTAGTAAATATTCTAAATTCGTACTATAGCTGTGTGTGTTAAACCACTCAACGTTACTAGAATTATAGTCCCCCAGGTACACTTATACAGTTCGCCTGGTTGTAGGCCAGTGTCACTTAACTCTTAACTATCTAGGTATGTTTGTTTATCATTCGCCACGTGTTTGATTCACGAATTGAAAATTGCCTCAGTAATCTGGTAGCAGGCAAATAATGTATAGGGAAATCACGCGTGCCTTTTTAAAAAAAAATAATAATACCTATATGTATATAGCCAATAAGAATAAATATTCAGAGTTTGATAACGTGCCCGCCATTTACATTTACGTTTATTCTTAGTTCTATACACGCAATTTTTTTTTCTCAAGTGAAAAAGGACTTCTTACTGATTCATAATAAAACAAATTTCATTGGATTAACAAAATACTGTCTTTAACGTTACCTGTTTGACCAATAGAACACGAAGAAAGTAAATAATTTACATTTATCATTCATTATACAATACAATATTCATTCCGTATAATTCAACTAGTTATGTACCTACGTGCGGTTCTACCGAAATGTCATCACGGTTCTGAGTTTTTTTTTATTTTCGTAAATAATAACTGTATGTAGGTAAGTAGAGAGTGGGCGAGAATGCAGGGATGTCAGGACTATGGCATAGCACAGCGTACGCATAGTCAGAGGTAACCATGAAGCTATAGATAAATATGGAGATAACACTCTGAATATCTATCTATTTGAAGTGAGGTCAAACGGTCAAATTATCGCTTTCCTTGTCAGTGTGATCCCACTTTTTTTTCTAATGTATGTTAAAATTAGAAGATAGCGATACCACCGAAAGAGGGGTCGCACCACAATTGCTGTTGGTATTTTTCTAAGTTTTTCATAGTGCTGCCTCCATTTATACACAACCTTTATTGAGGTAACGCACGAGTCAGGGTGTCCCTCATGTTATGGCAATGTACAACCTTGTAATGGGACAGGAAAAACCGCGTCAGCTCAGGTACTCCTATTAGATACATGATAATACTATTATTGTCTCATTATTATCTCAAATATTGAGATAAGTCACATAAGATCAAGTTTTTTCATACGAAATGGTTACTTAACGCGGTGTTCTGGGACTGAGATCTGTCTATTAATACGGACCAATTTATCACAGAACTCAGTTCATTCAAGCTAGAAGTGTCATTTGATCATAGATTTATTATCTACTTTAGCATTTGATAGTGTCAGAGCAAGAATCATAATTGATTCTTATGTACTATGGACTTGTTTCTGAAATAAATTATTAATAAAATAAATAATATTTTGATGAGGCTTCGAGTTATGTCTTACAAAATAACAGCGGCGTGCTTGCTAGGCACTATTGCGACATAAAAAGTTGGATATTTATAAACATCATAAACATACAACAATGAAATTGCTATGCGAGGTACAATAACAGAAAATTGCCTCTATAAAATGGCATGCTTTAAAAATACAATTAAAAAACCTCATTACTTTTTTCACTAGGCACACGGTAGCTGGGTGTTTTTATGTGTTTACAGTCGTTGAACATGTTAATCGTTCGTTGCAATAATTAATTGTATGAATGCTATGAACAGTTGCACTGTTTAGATCACAATAATTGCTCGGATTAATTTATCGGACTAGCAACTTGCCTATACTTAGCTCTTGAGCCGTGTATTTTTTTTCTGCGAGTAGAATGTCAAGCGAGCGTACTAAATCGAGTTTGTATTTCTAGGTAACTTACCACTGAAAACTGGGTCGGTTTCCAAAGTAATTACATAATTAAATCGTTTTCTGGGATAAAAAAGACCAAATGAGAAAAAATAATTTAAAAAGTTTGCAGCCAAATTTTTATTGGCAACCTAGTGGATATAATATTCTCTAGATTATAAATATGCATAAAAATTAGGTTTGCAGCATATCTGGATGAACGAAATGATTCTGCGGTGGGATCCTAACCATGTTTTATGTAAACATAAATAAATATAATTACGCATATAGTAGTATAAGAGTTTAATCAGAAACAAATTGTTAAAATATTAAATTACTATTAAACTAATTTGAGTTTTATTCGGGAACCGCATCCGCGAAAACCGGATAAATTAACACAGATAAAGTTAGCAAGAACAGCTTATTTATCCATTTTAACCGCAACGGTCCTGTTTGTAAGCTCATCGAATCGTCGATTTGTAGTTTATTTACGTAGTAAATCTCGTTTAATTTATAGTTTGATAGCTTTCAAACACACATTTACTGCGTCTGTTAACATTTAACTGTAAAGATACATATAATGCATTAATTTAGTAGGTATATTCTATTTTCTCTACTTTATCTTCGCATCCTAGCTTAAAGCATAATATTAACGTATTAGAATCAGAATCAGAAATGTATTTATTCACTCAGGTTTACAAGATGTTTATTCATATAGGATGACCAGCACCACTTATAACAAAAACAAAAAAATATGAAAGCGAATAACAATTGATATACCTACTTACTTAATTTATAAACTAAAAAAAAATAATATGAAAAATATTACACAATCATCTTATTGTCCGTCGTTCTGTGTGTTAACTTGTAAACTTGTGAATTATTTTATAATTCAGAGACAAATTCATAATTCATATCAAATAGATTAATTAGCTCTTCAAAGAAAGCACAATTTTACTTTCCAATACCTACATTTCCTGGTCTGCTATGTTCGTAATAAAAGTAGTTTCCATTTCGGGGAAATAATAAAATAAATAAATAAGTGAATTCGTATCATCACCAAGAAACCATATTCAATTACGAGTTTATATCCAAATCTAAAAAAATACCTACTATTAAAAAATCAAGCTGTGAATCACACAGTCAATGCTCATGTTTATAAACAGATAAGTAGGGGTAGAGGCTTAACAACTTCGCCATCGGAAGTGGAGGCATCCGGAGTGGAAATCTACATTGAAATCTCTGGTTTACAAGAAGTATTATAGGCTGCAGCATTTATTAGTATAAGTAATAATAAGTACCATCAATGTAAATTGTTTGTTTCTCTTCTACTTTCATTACCTAACTTAAAGAAACCTAAGTATAATTACTACAAAGGTTACCTATTTTGATAAGTTAAGAAATTTAATACTTTCTGGATAACTAATTCTGTAATGGAGAAACGGTTGTGTGGGCGATTGACTTACCCAAGGTGCGGTGTTAAATTTCAAATTAGCTCAAGGGGTTGTTACGTCTTTCCAATAGGGCTCAAATGTGTAAGAATTGGTAATGCAATAGGCTCAAATAAGCTCCTCATGTATGCCCAATATATACTTCTCACCTTTTTATTCTTTTTCTTTTTTTATGCCATCACGTAAGTAAGTTTATAGTTCACATTAAGGGTAAATAATTCAGTAACCTAAAATGTCCTTTACACCGAATTTCAGCCACGTCGTCAACTGCGCAGGAGATATTATAGTGCACAAGTGCATGCAAACACAGGTGCACTTCCTATTCCCTCCCTATTCCCTCACTTAGTAATAATCATCATCCCTCCCTCCGCACGTGAAGCGTAACAGAAGAAGGGGATGGTTCGGGGGTCGAGGTGTAGCCCTCCTTCCCCGGGCCTAACTGTCCCCGAAGCGTAGATTATATAATGCGGTGGTGCCCTCGAGCTCCAATACTGTGACTCTACCCCCAGTAAAACCTTATGTTTCTCGCGTCTTTGTCCGCATGCTCTTTTTTGTGGATTCAAACTATATATAAGTAATATTATCACATGATCGGTTTGATCATTTAATCGTTACAGATGTACATTCACAGTTTTTTTTTCAATTTGTGTGTTTGTGCTCGTTTCAGATTAGTCTACTTCACCGAGTAATGGGCTAAGGACACTCAGCCTAAAGCAATCAAAATAATTGTTTTGATATTTAAAACACTAGCATGAATTATGTAGGCACTAGGTACCATAAACGATGGTGCCTATCTATCATCGACCACCACAGTTGTACCTTGTACCATATATGAGATATGAAAATGTTCTTTTGTACTCAACTATTTAGGTCGTCGTTGATAGGTTTACGATAATAAATAACAATAACTTTGAAACATTTAGCTACCGGAATAGATAAGCGTCTATGAGATTTGTTTCGTTCCTAAAAATAAAACGTACACAAAAGTAGTTGTAGAACACGCTAGATACCTTGATAAGCCATGTCGATGAATTCACAAACTCATCTACTGAAGTCATTGCATGTCTGTTTTATCTGAAAAATTAATACAACACGTAATTTGTAAGCGAAGCAGAAAACAAAATGTTTAGAGAGACATTTTTATTTCATTGAGGACACATGCCGCTGCAGCATAATATAAACAATTGTTAGTGTTTATATTTGCCATATATATCATAGTTCTTGACATATGTTTGTAGACTTACAAATCAAAATTAATTATAGAACATTCGTTAGCAATCTTGCCCAATCATAGAGTTTTGTCTTCAGAAGGGGACTGGACCGACTAATTGGGGACTGCCAATAAGGAATTGAGAGGTCAAATGTGTCTATCACAATGACACATGCATTTAAAGAAATTAAGAAGGAACATCAATATTTCGTTAAGTATTTTAATTTTAAAAGCCAATTTAAAAGCATGATTTTAAGCTAACAGATTAACTGTACCTACGATTAGAAATCTACTAACCTCGTGTTCAATCAAAATAAATTATGTACGTGTCACATAATACGTCATTTCGTCATGGTTCATTGGTCCGGTTGGAGGTCGCTGGTTCAAACTATGTATCTAGTCGTTTACCTGGCACTAGCCTCTTTGCACAACCACAATAAACTACCTTCAAACACCACAAACAATCAAACGTTCAACATACGACAGCCGTGGAGCAAGCCGCAATATCTTATGATAAAAGATAAGACCGCGTCCGCCAAAATCTCATCTAAAGTCGTAAATTTTAGAGTCATGGGAGAATTTCGGGGGGCTTAAGCACCTTAGATAATTGAGATAAGTCGGCGACGCAAGAGAGGCACCCTGAACGGATAATAGCGAGAGTTTAACCTTGTCTCCGCACAACTTCTACATAACCGTACAATTTTAAACAACACTAAAAGCAAACTAAAAGTTAAAGAATATCTATTTAGATAAAACATGTACATTTAAGAAGTAGGTATTAAATGTGTTTATTTTATAAGATAAACGAAACTATAGAGTTCAAAGTGTAATACTTGGTAATAGAAATATTTTCATAAGAAGTTGACAATTCAGCTGTAAAGTTATGTTTTTTTTAATAAAATTATAATAGGTTTTATATGCCTCTTGATTTTATAAGATTGTCTTGCAAGTGAGTTAGACTTCGGACTACTGTTTTCTTAACATTGATTTCACTGTGTTGATATCAACAAGCCTGATAAAGTACCTACTGTCGTCACTATTTTTTTACCTGTGTAGATGTAAATTAGGTTAGCATACATACAAACTGTAAGGGCTTCTTATTACTAGGAATAAATGATGCAATGTTAATTTAGTTCTTTTAGACAACATTCAAGGAAAAGATGTCTAACAATATTATATTCCTAAGTGATGACTGCAGCCTATAAATATCTACATAAAAACCAGAGGTCAAAATGCTGATGCGTTGCCACCCCTGAGACCTAAGTGGTTATGTCTCTGTGATAGTTATTACGGGGCCATACATTACCATCTAACCGGAACATTATAGTGCTGAACACTACCATTTGGCAGCAGATATAGCTAATGCGGTGGTGCCTACGCCCGCGGGCTCTGTCACTTGAGCTCTACCACCAGTAAACCTGCCTATTTATTAGTAGACCTCTGTTGCGGTTTCATATGATAATTTTCTAAAATAATTGTAACCAAAACAATGAAACCTAAGTAATACCATTGATTTATTAAATTATTCTGATTCAGAACGAATCATGACGCTAGTTACTCAATAGCATTTTTTATTAATTATAATATTCGTGTCTCAATTATACATACGTATTATACAGTATGTCTGCATATACCCATTTCAAATAACTATTAAGCAGCAACCTATGTTATTTTACGATTGCATGAATGTTTAATCTACGGCTAGACTACAAGAGGAAATTGTAAGTTTTTTTTCGCAATAATACATGCGAGTGAACTTAGTGGTAAAGCGGCTGTACTGGTTATCCTGAGGTTGCAGGTTCGATTCCTGCCCGAAGTCAAATTTTTCTTTCCAAATTTTAATTTATTTTCTACACGAGGAAAACTTAAACCGCCTATTCATTTCATAAGCTACGACGAATTGAATCGTTACAGGTATCTATCTCAGAAAAGCGAACTAGTCACAGATTCAAGTTTTCAACAACAATTAACATTAACAATGAATTTCCTCATAACTTTCAGAATCACAAACAAAAACACGTCTTTCTCTTAAAAAAAAACACGCCATCTGAATAATAATAATAAAAATGAAAACAAATTAAGTATCTCGACTTGTCTCACGAGATTGTCGCCATGTGGGATGTGGACTCGGCTGTAATTGTACCGATAGTCGTCACGGTAAACGGACTCATGGCGAAGAGCCTCGACCACCACCTTAAGAGGCTCTCGCTGGGAAGTTGGATCAAAGGCTTGGTGCAGAAAGCGGTTCTTCTCGACACGGCACGTATTGTGAGGAGGTTCCTCTCTCTGAGCCCCTAACCGCCGACAGCTTGGACCCTGCTCCCGCTACCGGCGGTAACCATTTTGTATTTTTTTATATATACGTTGTTTTTTTTTCCTTTATATACATGTATATGTAAAAAAATATATAATGAGATTATGAATAAATGAGTGAAATAAAAATGATAAGAACAATAATATAAACAATAATATGAACTCAATCGTACCTCATTTTTGGAGGTTCCTTGTCCGGTTCCCGCGCATAATGTCAGACTCCTCACGAGAGACACGTCTCTTCTCATGGAAAGATTGGTTATATTTCCGAGACCGATGTCTAGTCGATATAAGTTAATTAACACCCATCACGCTAACTCGATCTCTGTGTATTCATCATAAATATCTTCCATATTATCCCTATCGCGGGTCGGTTTCATGCGTTTATTTTGGGTATGATCGGTGTATCGGTTGCTTAGTCGTATCGTAGCATGCTGCTGATGCTACGCCTACGGTCCCAGGCTCAATGGCCGGGACGAAATAAGTGATATTGGGATCAACGGCTTATTAGGAGAATGAAGCCACTGATTATATATTATAACACGTACTTCGTCACAATTGTAATTGGATAGCGATTGAATTACTTCGCTGTTTTAGGCCCCGTGCGTTGGTGAAAGGAAGACAGCGTTTCAAATTATAACATCACAACTTCCCCAACAAATAAATGCGAGCATTTAATATGCCGCCATTATAAATGCGAGCATTAAAATTTATTTGTTACTAGTAGCTGCCCGCAACGTCGTCTGCGTCAAGGCTCTACAGCACCAAACATACCTAAAATTTGCATGAATATTACTAACAGGTGCCATTTAGTACGTACTTTTTTGTTTAGCTCGGACATACATACACACAAACAGACAAAAAATCTGAAAATTATATTTTTGGCTTCGATTTCTATTGTAGATCACGTCCCAAGTATTCTTTTAAAACATATTCATTGTACAGTTTTGACAAATTTTATTAAATGTAGAGATTCCCGTGGGAATGAGGGATTTTCCCGCAGTAAAAAGTAGCCTAAATGTCGGCCAGGCTTAGTATCTATACACCACAAAAAGTTTCATTCGAATCCGTCCAGTATCTTCGGAGATTAGCCTGGACAAAGGGACAAACAGACAAACAGACAGACAATAAAATTAAAAATCATTGAAAAGTGTTCTAATACTATTTAAACATCGCCCCAAATTAGTTTTTCGTAAATATGTACAATGTACAGACATGCGGGTTTTACTGTTTTATTATATGTATAGATTTTGGTGTGACGTTTTCACACCTAAACTGCGAAACTTCTGTGGATTATTTTTTTTCAAAAATACTTAGTTGGTATTTGAGATGTTTCATGGATGCTTTTTATCCCAGTGTTTTATACTATCCAGTGATTTACTACACGATTGTTCTTTCTGTTTATGTGTGTATGTGATTTCTGAATATTTTTTTCTATCTTATCCTTTCTTTCTTCGTTGAGATTTCCTTAATGAGGGAAATACCCATTCTCTATATGATGATGATCGAAGATTATTATTGTTAGTAGCATATTATAATTGTTCCAAAATGGATGCTCATTGAATTTTTTAAGTTTGTTCAAACTACGAGACGGAGTGACCCGTCCTTGCTTTCACAATTTATTATATAGCACATACGTTAACAAATAAAGGGCTTTTAAAAAAAATCGTTGTAAATTTTCAGGAGTGTGAGGCAATTCACTCATGAACATTTACAACGATTTTTTTTCAATGTTCATTTCGCACAAAGATTACCATAGCATTTTGTAATAATATCTTATTTTCACAAATTTTGTTAGTGGCTTACATATTGTCGTAAAAACTTTCTCCTGGTGCGCAAAGTTGCCTGGTACGGGTGGGCCCTCAGTCCTGTGAGAATTGAGGATCCAACTTTTCCGTCCTTAACTCACTTTTTGATTTTCACAGTCTGATTCCAAGTTTCATATTTGTATTGGAATGTTCACCATATAATAAATCCTAAGAATTTTTCTAAGATTTTTAACTGAGTGGCCCTCCCACCACACAAACGCTGTTTTCCACCTTCATCATAGAAAAAAATCTACAGGTAGGTACAAGTCAATGATACTACTAAAAAAATAAATAATAATTCATCATCATAATGTAGACAACAAGACAACAGACATTTATAACGAAATGGTCAGTGATTTCATAAAACGACGCCAATATAAACCAAATACCTAACTAAACATAATATGTTATTTTACCTCCGTGTTGTATTATGTAGGTATTATAATAAATTAAAATAAAGCCTACGTTATTCGTTATTTTTTTTACGATTACTAATCATTGTATGCTTCGGAGATTTTACCAACAGATGACCAGCGTCAAAGTTGCACCTCCACTAATCGCATAATGTCTTATGTGTACCTCCGCAAAGCTCTAAGCTAAGCCGCGGTTCGGACCATTTTGGGTCTTCCTCCCTTACGCAGTTGCGCTAACTTTTATTTAGGCTGAGAGCGCTCTGCGCTCGCCGAATGCCCGGTGAAGTAGACTAGTGCCGTCTCCAGACGCACGCTGCCTACATGAATCCATACCAAAAAAATGATGGAGATTACCAATGAGGTCAATATATAGAGTAGACACCGGGAACAAACAGCCGGTTCCGTTTTTAAATTGATTTGACAGACATTTTGTATGACGTTTTCATGTCAGCTGTCATGTTACTGTGGGAAAGTGCAGGTAATTAAATGCAAGAAACTGGAACCATACTATCAAGGGGAATGTCCAGTCTAGCATAGTATTTGCATACTCTTTGCAGTCTAGTACCAAAGAGTATACAAATACTACGTTCTAGTACTTTAGTATATATAGGTCAACTAGCGGCCCGCCCCGGCTTCGCCCGCGCTGCTCTGCTCCTATTAGTTATAGCGTAATGTAAGCTATCCTATCTCTCAAGTTGGATCGAACTGCACATGGTGTGCGAATTTTATTATAATCGGTTAAGTGGTTTAGGCGTCCATTGAGGACAAACATTGTGACACGAGATTTATATATATTAAGATGGAAATTACAAATAAAAATGCTAATATTTTTTCAATTTTATAGATGTAACGAAGAAATTGCCTCGGTATTTGAATTTGTGTGTGTGTTTTTGGGAGTATTAATAATATTCGTACCGTGAAATTAAGTGAACATGTATACCTACTAAAATATAATTAATTAATTACGTTCTGGAACTGATGCATACAATCATCAGGTAGGTACTAGACTAGCACAATACTCGCACGTTATGTGTATTAGTACTGTTACTTTACTGGTGGTAGAGTTTCAGAGTCGAAGCTCGAGGGTGTATTGCCTAATCTATCTGCCGCCAAATGACTGTATTAAGCGCTATCGTGTTCCAGACGTTCCAGTTAGACGGTAATTTCGATCACAGAGGCAAAGCTAAAGCTGATTTTGTATAGATGTCTTTAGGCTGCTGTCATCACTTGTAAACTACATGTTTATTTGGTACCCTACTGGATTGAATCAGAAATGAAGGAATCCGTAGGCGAACGAAAGTCGCTGACATAGCCAAGCAGATGTCCAAGTTGAAGTGGCAATGGGCAGCATTGCGTTGCTCCGATCGGTCGGCATGGAGGTCATTGGGGGAGCCCTATGTTCAGCAGTGGACGTCTTATGGCTGAAATGATGATGATGATGATTTGCTACCTTAATTACATAAAAAATACTACAATAAACCAAGCCTTTTTACCTACTATTAAGAACGATTCACATTTCCAAACTGCATAATGTGTTTACTTATTTGAAGTTAAAAACCAAGAATAAACACAATTAATTTACAGATTAAGTTTATTATTATATAGATTAGGTATGTTTGGTTATTAGTAGGTATATCGTTATATACATAGTTTTGGTATGCTGTTTCAATATTTTTTTGGGTTAAATCATTACGAGGTAATTTCTTCATGAAGCGCTCATGGCTCCGTGGCTGGTGTAGATCGAAAGCGATCTACTCGGTTAAGCGATACGGGCGCGATCGGGTGTGTTATAGGTGACCGCTGGCGGCAAATTAAAATACGCGTTTCCGTGCTTCGGAGGGCACGTTCAGCCGTCGGTCCCAGTTGCTATCTATATCTTTGAACCTTGTCGGAGGCCTTATGGGCGGTTTGAAAACATCCGCCAGCGGGTTGGCCACTAACCCTTACCTCCATCACCCGCATTGGAGCAGCGTGGTAGTGTAAGAAAGGGAAAGACTCGTGCCCAGCAGTGGGACGTATCAAGGATTGCCATTATTATTATAATTTCTTCAATTTTGTTACCTATCTCTATCAACTAAGTTTTATTTTATAATCATTACTGACGTACCTAGTTATTTTTTAATGTTATATTATTTTAATTTTCTGTATCCGTTAGTCGTTAAATGTTATTTAGATAATTCATAAGTATTAAGAATCCTATTTTACATTATTATAATAGCAAAATATATTAAACATCATGATTCAAACGGTATATCGTAGAAAAGTAAAAGCACGCAGGCGCCACGGGAAACTAAACGTAACCCAAGCGTGTTCAAGGTGAAAGTTAATATTCATTTTCAGCAAGCGTGCCAAGTGCCAACCTCGCTTGTTCTAACAATGGGTGGTTTTTAAGAGAACTTGAACCTATTGTAATGAAGGAATTTTAATAATAACTAGCGGATTCACTACAATTCAACTGTAGAAATTCAGCTGAAGAGACTTTTCAGTGTATTTTTTCGGTTGATGTAGAGCATCTCTATAACTCTACCATAACATAAGTTTTCATATATTTTGCGCACAATACATTTTGTATTCAATAGTACATATAATATAAGTAACCTGTTATGATTTATTTCAATTCAATTTTATGTGGTTTTGCCATTATTGTAACAGGGTTTGACGGCATGGTCACCATAGCATCATCGAATTATATCTGATGCTAAATTACGTAGTGTTCAGCCCTGTTGTATTCCTGTAAGGAACGCAATACAAATATAATACAAATTTCCTTGGGGCTTTTTTTCTATTTTTTTTTAACTTAAACTTTAATCGTAGTTTGTAGGTAAGTAAGTCGTAAGAATAAAGGCAATCCTATTTATTCTTAATGTTATATAGTACCTATTATTTTCCCCTTTTAACTAAGCTACATGTATAACTTACTATTTACGCCACCGTAGTAAGTATATTAAAACACCAAAAACCATTTAAATACACAAATGTACCTATACATGCTTTATATTATAAATTCCAATCTAGTCTGAACGTATACTAAACGATAATTAATGTCTTTTTAATTTCGTGAATTCAGAAATGGATTAAAGATCAATTAACATTCTTATAATACAACTGGATATTTCAATATTTTTCATAATGGGTGAGGACTATGAGGAGTCTCTAGAGTTTAAAGCTCTAATGCGCAAGTTGCTAAGACTCGTAGCGATTAGTAGAGCTACGAGGCTTTCAGAGCTCCAGTGAGATTTGGTAAAACGCCCATTATGTAACACCCAGCTACACCGTCTGCTCTACTTACCACTTCGTGCCTCCCGCCTTACATTATCTGTCACTTTTCACGACATAATGTTTTGGCGATAACAATAGAAACGTATAAAATAAAGACAGAACTAACCAGCAGGACATTAGAGCAGTCGAGTGAACACACGTCTGGATCGGCAGTCAACGAATCCGTGAAAAGTCCAAGGCGTCCGCGAGACAGAGGAACCGCGGTCGTACGTTAGCTACATGCGGGGACAAAGCGCGGGCCGGCAGCTGGTCCGTAGGATACTTTACCTAGCGGCGTAGCGTGCGCGGGCGGGGACGAACGGGGCGAGTGGCGCGGGTGGCGGGCGCGGTCGGTGAGCGGTCAGCGATCGCGGCGCGGCGCGGCCATGACGGCGGCGCGGCAGGCGGCGGCGACTCGCGCACTGCCGTCGCCGCCGCCGCGCCGCCACCGCCGCCACCGCACCGCCGCTGCCGCCGCCGCCGCCACCCGCCCGGGCCCGCGCACGCGCCCGCCGCCCGCCGCCCAGACCCGCTCGCGAATTGATCAGCCGTATCCCCCGATTGCGATGAAATTTATGATAGGTCGCGGATCTATTATCGACAAGATACCACCGGCAATAATTTGCGAGTTCGAAGCGATCTCGCGATCCGAGGATTTTCGCGTTTGATCGACGTTCTGTGATAAAACTTCGTTATTAATTCGCTAAATTTATTTGATTAAAGAATTTTCTACTGAAGGACGATGAATTTAATTTCAGTCCTTCCACTCGGTGTCCCACGACGTTCGACTTTTACATAAATTAAGAAAAAAATTAAGCATTCGACGTTATCATGTAATCTTAGTTACGCGGTGCGTATTGATTTCTTTTGCGCTCTTTCTCGGGCAAACGCGACGTTATCGATAAAAATCTAATGTACGTACACGGAACAATGAAGTGGATAACTAACAACGTTTAGTCCGACATCATTTTATATCTCTCGTTTTATCGAGTTAAATTGAACTTTATATTCTTAGAATACTATATAGGTATAATACTTGGTTTTCGTGTAATACTACGAGCATTACGAAATTGTACAGGGTAAACTATTCGCGTAAAATAAAATCATCAATATTTACCTACATTATTATTCGTAGTACCTACTTACCTCCCTAAAATATAAAATAAAATATGCTTACACTCACAGGTATAAACCGTTGTACACACCTAACACATACACAAACATCCAGACTCGCCACGCAACGCTTGACCAACTGGCTAGTCATCAAATAATACACAAATTGTAATGCATCGTAGAATTCTACTAAAATACCGAAATAGTACGCGGCTACACGATCGAGAGCTCGTAGCACGAAGCTACGAAACCCAGTTTATGGTATTTTCCCTGAATTCATAGAGTTAATGTTGTTTAAATAAAATCACAGAGTTAAATAATTATAGTTTAACTGGTAGTAGAAAACTAATGATGCATGCAGCTTGCGGACGTAGGCACCACCGAATTCCCTAATCTACTTGCGGCTACATGGCGGTGTCCTGTAATTGCCGGCACAAAGGCATAACATCTCAGGCCACAGCAGGGGCAACGTATCTTCGTTGAAATCTCTGGTTTGTGATGTAGATGTTGAGTTAATTAGGATTCGGTATTACTTACCATCAATGTAAACTGCATGTTTGTTTGCCATTTCATAGCATAAAAAAATATTTAGTGCGGTCTATAGATCTTTATTTAGTATTCCATGGGCAAGAAAACAACCGAATTCGCAAAACAAGTAGACATTTGTCTACCAGATTTGTGGTTTATATTATCCATATTATTACAAATGTGAAAATCTCTCTATGATCTGTAATGCTCTAACGGCACCGAATTGTATGAAATTCGGAATGAAAATAGTTGAAGATCTAAGGCTAAATATATGTAAAGGCTACGTTTTTTAAATGATATTTGAAAAAATGGTGGATAAAATAATTGGCCACCTGATGGAAAGTAGTCACCGTCGCCTATAAATATTTGCAGCACCAGAGGAGTTGCCAACACGTTGTCAGGCCTGAAGGACTCTTTTGACGCCAATTTTGAAGAGTCAATTCCACGTACTGGACAGAAAAAACAAACGCAAAAACTGCACCATTGAGCACTGCTACTTATTCAATCGGGTGTTTAGTTCAGCTATGGAAGAATAGTACTGGGTTGCAACATCATATTTGTTAAAGTTATTATTACATTTCACATCCTTCTCTAACTTTAACAGAATTCATTAAGTTAGAGAAGGATGTGAAATGTTATAATAACTTTTACAACTTCTTGGTGCAACCCAGGTTTAAGCTTTGTCTGTTAAAGTTATGTAAATCTGTTAATTCCTTTTTTCTGCACAAGACTCAGATCACAGGCGGAAATCATGATCTCTTTGGACATATCAAATCGCCTAAATCTGTAATTATCTAAAGTAACCGTCACGAGAAGCTATAAATTATGTAAACAAACATCTTTTACTAAGTAAAATTTTATACTGCGAGATAATAATAACTTGAACATATTCAATCGACATGAAATATAGACGGGTTATATGAAAGTAACAACCTATTTAATTTAGTCGAATTATATTTTAACGACGCAAAGCGCTATCGTTTGTGTTTCTTGGTACCGGAACGCGTCCGTCGCAGGGATTGTAAACTATCGGGACGCCATTTTGAAATAAACAGTCATTCGAGTTTCGAATGCGTACGAGTTTGTTTGTTTCATTGCTTTGCATATATCGCGGATCTGGTTGTTATTGTTAATTTTGTTTTTGTTTCGTTATCACTTTTTAATTGTTGTAACTTTAATTGTTGCGTTAATTTTATTTGTTATTACGTATAATGGAGCCAGTAGCCAGTACATCTAAGGAAATAAATTCGCCACGAAAAAAACGTCAAAAGGTACGTAATACAATTTATCTAAAATATATAATAAGTAAAAAAAAAGAGTTGTTTGTTCAAACGCGATAATCTTTGGAAACTTTTATTAGAAGTACGTTTTAAATTGTGAAGTAATTGGTTAGGTTAATTGGTATACCTGGAGATATAGCTTGAGCTTCGTGTGAAAGTGACTGAACAGGTGATTTTTACAGGTGACGAGCTTTACGGCTAATGAGAAAAATATGGTGATCAACGTATATAAGTACGTGAAAGAAAATTGGCCATCGAATGAATATCCCTACAAAACCGAAATAAATAAAAAAACAGCAACGATTTTGGGAATTGGCATCGCATCTGTGTATAATATATTAAAAGAATATAAATCAGAAAAGGGAATAAAATCACCTATCAAATCTAAAGACAGGCCTAAATTTTATCAGAAAGTAGACGATTTTGATAAATCCGTAATTAGGAAAAAAAAATTAAATTTGACGAGGTAAAACAATTATTACAAGAGGGACTGCAGCAGATTACTTCGGAAAATTGGAAGCGTTGTGTGGAGCATGTTATCAAGGAAGAAGATAACTTTTATTCCAAAATCGATGAGATGATTGATAAAACTGTAGACAGCTTCGTGATACATGTCACTGATTCTGACACAGAAATTGAAACATCTGAATCTGACGAATAATTATTCTGAAATAATATATGTTAATTAATAAATTATTAAATCTTAAACAAATTCTTTTTTTTTATTGGTCCAAATGTTGTGAACTCCTGAACACTTGTTTACAAAATTTATAGCTTCTCGTGACGGGGACTTTACCTAGTTGTTCCTTCGCGGAAATATACTTAAATACCTCATCATTTCAGACAAAATACGTCCACTGCTGAACAAAAGCCTTCCCCAAAGAATGCCACAACGATCGGTCCTGGGCCGCCCTCATCCAGCGATTGCCCGCGACCTTCACCAGGTCGTCGGTCCATCTTGTGGGAGGCCTGCCTACGCTTCGCTTTCCGGTACGCGGTCGCCACTCGAGAACTGCTCTGCCCCAACGGCCGTCAGTTCGTCGAGCTATGTGCCCTGCCCACTGCCACTTGAGTCTCGCTATTCGGTGAGCTATGTCGGTAACTTTGGTTCTCATGCGGATCTCCTCATTTCTGATTCGGTCTCGCAGAGAAACTCCAAGCATAGCTCTCTCCATTGCTCTCTGAGTGACCTTGAGCCTTCTTATGAGGCCCATAGTGAGCGACCACGTTTCTGTCCCATAAGTCATCACTGCAACACACACTGATCAAAGACCTTTTTCTTGAGACACTGCGGTAAGTCGGAAATACCTACCTATACTTATTACGGCGGCGTCTACAACGAATGAAATATCGAGTTCAGTCAAGATTAAAACCTACAACCTATGGGTAATTAATTATAACTGTTTTATTTAAATAAGCTGCATTCTATTTTTTTATACTTTAATTCTTTACACTCACAGGCCCACACTTAGTATAAATCTGTGTCATGGTTGCTGTTGTAAACACACAACACATACACCAACACCCAGACCCGAAACAAATATTTGTAGGCCAAACAAATATTTGCCCCAGTGCGGGGATCGAACCCGCGACCCTTCGAATCAAACGGTCGTCTCACACCGCTGGACTAATATAGAATATGGTATAATCAGAATATGGAAATAGCATCAGTGCCAATGACAATAAAAGACCTCATTGTCAATCCACTAAAATATGTTATTTTTAATTGCAAAATACGTAACTCGATAAAATGTTCAGCTACGACGAAGTAAATAACTGTGCGAGTTGCCTACAAGATTCCAAAAGGCAATAAAGAGCGGAGCGTGGCAGCTGTTCGTGCATGTCGCATACGATTTGCATGAAAAATGTTACGTTGTTAGAACTGAAATGGCTAAACTATGTTAGAGTGAATAGCATTTTTTAAGCGTTTAGATAAGATACCAGATTCTTTAAAGAAACCAACAACATATTTTGATAATGTTTAACTTTTTGGTGCGTGTTAACCTTTCGAGCCGTCTACGTAAAATTAAAAATCAACCAAGGGCATGTCCCCGCATGGACAATTCGTTTTTCTAAGTACCTACTTTTCATAAACTGATCGATTATAGATATTATTACTTGTAAAGTTAGGCTATAATCGTGACAGTTTTCCTTTACAATTCATTATAATGTACTTACTATCACCGTGATTAATTTCATGTGTCCAAATAACACAGTTTAGCTGGCAGAGGGGAGGAGGGGAGCACACTTGAGTCTAACAAGAATTTGCACTTTTTTCACATACCTTCCATTTCTTTAATTGGAAAATGTTCAATATAGCCCGATACATTTTTGAAGACCTATCCAAGATATCTCACACGATGGGTTTTCCCGTGAAAAATAAATTGCATTCCCACTTTTTATGCGTGTAGGGAGGTACCCTAATTTTAAAGTATGTAATATGTAAAGATTTTATGGTACGACTTTCTCTATTATGCACAATTGGGCCAAATTACAGTTCTAACTCTAGTATGTACTAAGATCTCCGAGCATAGCTGCGGACAGACGGACCGACGAACATGGTGAAACTATAAGGGTTCCTTGTAGGCCACGGAACCCTAAAAAAGGTCCAGTAAGTTCTCCAAGCCAAGGTGTTGGCCACAGACTATATATAGGCGGAGATTGGAGGTGAGAGTACATTGCTCTTCCGAAGATGTAGGAACTTGTTCCCCCTACAAGATGATTAATTTGAGTCCAATACTCTATTTTTTAATACTTTAATCCAATACTATATTTTTATTCTCCTAGAGGAGAAGACAGCTGTTTCCCGTTGAAGCTGCCTTTGAGATCCAATCTCCTCCCTGATAAAAAATCTTGATCCACCACTTAGATAATTTTGTTATTTTATCACGACTCAGGAAAAACAATGGATATTCGTGCTCCTGACTTCGATGAAGTATTCAGGTGGTAGCAAATTGTCTGTTTTTGTCAGAAAATTTCAATAAAGTTGTTAATCGATTCTGATCGTTAGTTATAATCGGAGATTTTTACAAATTTTCAATTTCTGTAATTGATTCTAAATTGTTGTCGTAGGGCAACGGCCTCAATTTTCGATTACAAGCCAGAAATATACAGAGACGAAGGCGCTCATGTCACGCGATGCCGCAGTTTCGCAATCTGAAACGACCAAAGCACTTATTTGATCGATATAATCAAGTCATTCGGTTCGCCTGCCGTTGTACCTACTTCTCTCTGGCACCCTTTTTTCGATGATAGAGTGCGTTTAGACGCTTTGATAGGTTAAAGGCTTACAGAGTATATTATTATATTCCATACCTGCCTTAGACACTAAGGTCTTTTTTGAAAAATAATCATTACTTCGACAGACTGCTTCAGCGACGCGATGGCAGAAAACTTCTGCTACTAAGCATGAATTCGTTTCGTCGAATTCGATCCGGTCAGGATTAAATAAAATAATAAATGATAAGACATTTAAACCATTTCCAATGGCACTCTCGTTGTTTGGTAATATGCCTTGTAATGTCAAGAGGCTCGCTACATCGCCACCTAGGTGTGACTACACGATACTGGGTGTGTGCGTGTTAAAACATTGCATGAACATTCCCTTACGTTAAGTTTTAAAAATTGCTAAACCTTTCATTTAACTTGAAAATGTCTGCCGAAATCAGGTAAGTTTAAGTATGGGTTGCGCCAAAATATTTGTTAAGGTGTACAATGTTACATACATCCTTCTCGAACTGAAAAAAATTTTTAAAGTCAGAGATGGATGTTTTAACATTAACAAATATTTTGGTGCAACCGAACCTAAGCCCTGGTTGCACCACGACTTTAGTTAAAGTTGTTGAAACATTTCACATCCTTAAAGTTAGAGTAGGATGTGAAATGTTACAATAACTTTAACATCCTTTTCTAACTAAAGAAAAAACGGGCAGAAAAATTTGACTTCGGGCAGGCATCGAACCTGCGACCTCAGGATAACCAGTCCAGCCGCTTTACCACTAAGCTACCGAAGTTTAAGTTGGTGTACAAAAAAGCATGTTTTGGGTAAAAAATACTTACACGTCATGACATATATTCAACGACTCGGCGTGACTTTTTCAATAAATCCATATTAGTAGAATTCAGTTAAAACATTGAATAGGTATACATAATAATGACAACCCTTGTACGTCCCACAAGTGGGCACGAGTTTCTCCCCTTTTTGGACGGGAGGCCTGCAGATTACTCCACCACGCTGCTCCAATGCAGGCTGGAGGAAATAGGGTTAGTGGTCAACCCGTTGTTGGATATTTTAAAACCGCCCATAAGGCCTCCGACAAGGTTTAACGACTGCTATCTATCGATAGCAACCGGGACCGACGGCTTAACGTGCCCTCCGAAGGACGGAAACGCGTATTTTTAATTTTGGCACTGGCGGTCACCCTTCACACACCCGAGCGCGCCCGTATCGCACAACCGAGAAGATCGCTTGCGATCCACACCAGCCGCGGGGCTATGAGCGCTTCAAAGTAGTATACATACATAATTTAAATAAAATAATCTTCACTAATTTTGTTTTCTTTCAGCTTCCATACGTATTATGTTTCTTCTCATTAATTTATTGATTGGTCATTTACATATATATTCGGTATCTCGGTAGGTATACGGTTACATTCTGAGTATTTCTTCAGTTCAGACTGATGGACTGCCATCAGAACTCGTCAGAACAGATTGATAGAACTTAATCCATTCAAAGGATGATGTCCTACGTCATATCACTGTGACTGGCTGACGCGAAAATGACCAAATTGCGAATTCCATTACCGGCTCTAGTTTCAAGTAGGTAAATCTTTGAAGGCAATATTTTAACTTTACCTAACATTTAATTCAATTCAAAAGCTACGGTTCGTCAGTTACGCTTTCGTACATGTAATGTACATGCACTGGTGGTAGAGCTTCAGAGACGGGGCTCGCGGGCGTAGGTACCACCGCATTACATAATATACTTGCCGCTAAATTGTAGTGTTCAGCTCTATCGTGTTCCGGTCAGGTGGTGATGTACAGCCCTGTAATTTCCGGCACAGAGGCATAACACCTTAGCCCTCGGGAGTGGTAAGGCATCTGCATTTTGACCTTGGTCTTTGAGTGGGTGTCTATAGGCTGCAGTCATCACTTAACATCAATGTGAACTGCATGCTTGTTTGCCACTTCAATTACCTACATAAAAAAACGTAATAGCGGCGACGAATCTATTGACATCACTAGGCACATTACCAAACATCGAGTGTGCAACTGGAAAACTTCCGTAAAATTAAATAAGCGTTATAAGCACTTGCTTCCGACCTGGTGCCCGGGATTGATCCCGGGAATTCAGTGTCATGATACCATTAGAAACTAAATAAATGTAACCTTTGGGTTAACACTGCTTAAGTTCTATTAATTTTGACTAAACGTGTGGTTTAGTACACCCCTAATGTAACTATGTATGGATGTATGTCGTACTTTACATAGTGGTGTACTAAACCTAGTGACTGCCTCGCTGGCTCAGTGGACGCAATCGCGATGGTGAAGCCTGAGGTCCTGGGTTCGATCCCCAGGTCGGGAAAATCTGTTATTGGGTTTTTCTGTGAGGAAATTCCCAGTAGTAGCCCGGAGTGTGGTCGTGCCTCGGAGAGCACCTAAAGCCGTCGCTCCTGCACCCGATCTCTCTCCGGTCGTGTCGGATTGCCGTCCAATCGGGCTATGAGAGTGAGGGAATAGAGAGTGCACCTGTGTTTGTGCATACACTTGTGCACTATAATATCTCTCGGCTAGTCTCCGTTGAGATTGGCCACCGTTATTATTAATGTAGCTAAATGTAACACTACGACAGGTACAAAGGCTTTCACTCACTACAGACTTGAAAATAAGTTCTGTATTTGACAAAATTATGTATGGACGGTATGCACGTCCTCGATTTAAAAGGGTTGCACTCCGGGAGTGCCGGCAGAAGTGAATATTATAAAACTTGAATATTAGCGTACTGCATTTTTTGTTTTGTTGCAGCACCACCACCACCAGTTTTATATGCATGTATCTTTACGCCAAGTCCCTTAGGGGGTAGATAGAGAGTGTGGAGCGCCAGATATCCCGGTCTTGACACACCTTCCATGCCTCCTCTACATTCGTCATTCTCTTCATACATGTACGACGATTCCCAAGATGTTTGATCCCACCCTCAGACAGTGCTCGACTTATTTGGTCATTTTCAATTATATCATTATTTAATATCTATCCATTATATCAGAATCCATGGAATGGTGGAATTAATATATGTAAATAGATAACTATTATAATGTTACAACTCGGGCATTAAAATACCTACAGGCGAATTGAGAACCTTCTTCGTTTTTGAAGTCAGTTAAAAACAAATATTATCGTGTCGCTATTGTTATAAAAACCTTAACCTTTCCCTAACATTTCACATCCTGCTCTAACTTTAACAGATTCCTTTAAGTTAGAAAAGATGTGAAGTACAATAACTTCAACTAAAGTCAGTAAAGTGGTGCAACCCAGGCTAAGAATTATGCACATGCCAAATTTGTCCCATAAGTTACTGACGACGAAAACGCTGGACCTTTTTTGTTTCAACAATAAAACATTATATTTTAAATATAATTTATATTTATTTGAATATAATAAAGTGTATGAACGTTCTTGTACTTTACATAACTAAGCAGTAGATAGTGATTTATGGAACTGCAGCTTAAAATCAACATTTTGCAAAATTAAGGAATTATGCTTAAACTTTTACGATACATAACTTGTAACACAAACGTAATATAATTTACCTTACAGCTACATAACAAAACGTAGTAACGGAAATTATCATAACATTTTTCGACAAAATATCGCAAGATTACTATTCAAGGGGGCACCTTCTTAGAATATATATTTTATTATTCGATATCAGATTATTCATACAACTTAGTGACAATAATCTATTTTTATGCCGTGTGATAAATTTGTTCTCTTGTATATAAGATCTGAATCTACCACAAATGACGTCATGATATGGTGAAATGACATACCTATATAAAATATTAACCAACATTTCAATGATTACATTATTTCGAAACAAATCATAATATATTTGGTTACATAAATATCTCTTTCATTTTTGGGTTTCTTCATTGTGGATGGATTTTTTTTTTGTATTACACATAATCACAATTAGGCATAATTTTAGTTTAACAAGATGAAAAAAAGTATGAGATAAACGTCAAACTAAATCGACTAACTAAATGCGAATAAGACATTTTTATGCATCATAAATAAATCAAACACTTAGATAATTTTCGACAAGCTGCAACATTACAATATTACAAATACAACACAATAGTATCACATCTTTAAATGTGTTGCGTTAGCTGCTCGATTGTGGTTATTGCGAAACCAGCCGCATCAAATGGATTTGTGAATTTAAAATTATACACAGGCCCGTATTAATAGACCGATATCAGTCCCAGAACACGGCATTAAGTTCCCGTTTAGTATAAACGTGATTCTAAGATCATCTCAAGGACTGAGATCCATCTATATACGGGCTTTAAGTACTATAATCTTATTACTGGTAATACTCAAGCCCGAGACTTGTCGGCTTTGATGAACTTATCTAAGTCCGCATCACTGGCTGGGTCTACTTGAGACAGTTGTCTGAAGCTTTCGTCGTCCACAAAACAGATCTCGTGATCATCAGGGTCGGCAAGAATTATCACTCTGACAGTCGCCTTGCCAGGCGTGTCCAGGGAAATGAGAGGCGTCAGGATTTTCTCCTTGGCTTGCTGGATCTTCTGATCGATGATGGGTTGCTCGTCGAATGGACACGAGAACGCTATGCGGCCGTACGCTTTAGCGCGGTTCACTGGTTCTCCTGGAATATTAGAAATGTAACATTTAAACGAAAGATTAAAGTCAGCTTATTAAGTTTTTTTAACCGACTTCGAAAAAAGGAGGAGGTTCTCAATTCGTCCGGATCTTTTTTTTATATTAGTTTTGTTTTAAGCGTCGCTGGCATTTTCGGCAATTTTCTGCATCAGTTATCATCGTAAGTTTTCTCGCGATAATATACTATACTACCATAACCTTTTATTATCCTTGTTCTTACATTTCAGCTTTATTTAAGTTAAAATGGAACATCTCCGAGAGATTGTTAAGGACTCCAAGGAACTAACTATACACGGTGCAATTTGATTGTTTTAGTAGTACAATCAGTCTATAATAAGTATTATTTTGTCGTAATGCTGTATCACAAGGCTCGTGAGCTTATTTTACTCTGAACATAGAAGTGTACTCAGTTTTTTATTTTGTCAACAGCGCAAGGCGGTGTGCATGCATATACTAGATCAAGTAGTACAAATGTACGTTTAATGAATTACTGACATTTCTCGCTTCCGATATAAAGATTTTTTTTTAAATTTAAAAACAAAAAAAACGTAACTGTTACGTTTCAATACGAGAAAACAATTACTAAAACTTCACCCTGGATATTAGAACTAGGATAAACTTAAATAGCATTATTTATTTATTTATTTCAGGCAACAATTGTACACTTAAAGTAAACAAAACAAAAGGCCCATACAAATATATACCTTAAAAACTAACATACATATTTATTTAAACTAACACTAATTAATTATATATATAAATCTCGTGTCACAATGTTTGTCCTCAATGGACTCCTAAACCACTTAACCGATTATAATAAAATTCGAACACCATGTGCAGTTCGATCCAACTTGAGAGATAGGATAGCATCCATCTCAATTCATAGTCGTAATATTATGTAAGTACCTAAATTGCAACCGTGCGAAGCCGGTACGGGCCGCTAGTTAATTATAAAATCTAATATTTCAGATCCATTTTGAATTGTTCACAATGCATACCTACATTTTCCAAATTTTGTTGTTTTATAACAATAACATTTAGCTTGTGAAATACAGACAAATAAATATATATCTCAAAGATGACGCAATTTTTTATCTTAGGTGAGATGATTGTCATCATAGACATATCAATATCAACGCCTGATAAGTCCACGTGTAGATATATGTGGAATGAATGCAAACAGACGTAGACTGTTCTTGTTACAATAATTAGATATGTATGTATTCACAACACCTTACATGGTAGTCTATTTAATCTTGAGTTTCATATTATTGTCAATATGATGCCACAATTATAAATCAAATATTATTTTGCATTCCTTTTTTAGTGATGGCGGAGTCAGCTAAATCCCGCGTGTTAGGTATTATGTAGGTACATGTGATTCAAACATGCTACAATATTTTTAAGGAAAGTGCTCAAGATATAACATGTATATCAAATTTTGGCTGTAAGTTACACAGGAATGACATGCAAATATATTTTTTTTCTTATACCAAACTACTATACTTGTCAGCTTGTGAAGATTTAAAAAAATCAATTCTTAACAATTAATATCACTGTACTTTGACCTCTGGTTTTGTGTACACAACCTGAATGCCTGTTTGCCACCTTCTCTAAAAAAAAAGTTTTTTGTGACTAAACTAAGAGATTCTCGATTTCCCAGGGGCTATCAGAGATAACGTTGTAAAATCCTATATCTCTGGTTCTATTTTTATATTTTCTGAAAATTTCTTAGTACTTGTGGAGTTTGGTAATGTGTCCGGAGATGTCAACAGGAAGTTGATGCCACCTGTTAGATGGGCCAAATCGTAACTTGGGTATTGAGGGTATTTGCATGTATGCTTGTAAATACCCTCTACCTAGCCCTTCGAGGAATACAAGCGTGAAGTTACGTTTAACTTACCAATATCCACTAATTCCAGTTTTGCTTGGTCTTCACTAAAACCTAAGAGAACAGACTTGTCCTTCTTCTCAAATATTTTCAATGTCAGCAAACCATTCCAGTATGCAATAGATCTTGCCAGATCTGAGCATGCCAATGATACTTTCATTACGGGATCTGAAAATTAAATAATGCAACAACATTAAATTAAATGTTGTATGTAGATATAAAACTGTTTTTATGGATTTATTTCGCATATTTTAAACTAAAATGTCATCTTTGTCTACCTGGGACCACGGAAGATGAAAAGCGACCGATACGTCGAGTTTATTTTACAATTCACGTACTGTATGCTGTAGGTATGTCGACTTAAACCGTTGCATAGTTAATTTTAGCACATTAACATTTCAAAAGTTGTAAAAAACAGTTAAGAAATTAAAAAGACAACTTAAGAGAAATCAATAGTTGTAATTATTTTATTTTTCGCAATAACACATGCGAGTGAACATTAGAACTTAAAGAAAAACACACATAACACATTGAATTTTTTATTAAAATTCAATAGAGACTGCATTGTGTTCTTGTCTTTATTGATATCGAAAAACAAAGAAGAAATTCTAGCTTTATCTAAATTAAATAATTACGTTTATGTAAACCGCATTCAACTCTGTTTAAAAATTTTGAAGCAGGGCTTGAAGTAAAAGTATTTTCAATTGACCATAACTTCTTTTTCTCTTAACCGATTTAGCAGAAACAAAGTTTTGACAACACTCCTAAAATTATATGTAATCCACCTGTGAAAACCGCATTCAAATCCGTTGAGAAGATTTCAAGTTATGACGTACCAGACCGACAGACAAAAATACCAAAAACGGCTATTTTTTTGTATTTGTTACTCTTCTTTAATCATCCCCCATGAGTTTTTTGGAAAAATATTTAATGTACAGACACTCGATTTTTACTGTCTTATTATATGAATAGATTAACAATATTTTATTTGTCTCGCGTTTCTATTATTATTATTTTTAGTCCCAAACTATTAGGACTACATATTTGTAATGAGAGATCTAAAGGAGAAGTTCCACGTTGGGCCCGCACCTTGTACACTATATCAAAAGATACATAAAAATACGCAGAATCATGGAAAAATACTCAAAAAATAATTTGAATTGTTGTTTTTTTGTCGGAAATATTTATTTTACGTAATTTTTGTATGACAGGAATATGTTGCCATATTGCTACTATGACATTCTTGTTTTCGAAATATACTTACGACAATTATTTGAAGATTTAATAAACGATTTGAATAGCTGAAAATGATTAAGTATTTTATGCTTCATCTCTCAATATAGTGTACATGGTGTGGGCCCAAGCTCCATACATTTTGGAACGTCTCCTTTAAGAGAAATCTAAAAAATTTTTTGTTATGTAATAGGTACTTCAAAACGTCTTCATTGGATTCCAGAACTTCAGTCCTAACAGAAGCACTACTAAGCCACAAAGACAATCAAATCATTAAATTATTTTTACAATGTTCACAACAGGAAACTAGAAGGGTGTTTTTTCTTCAACAAGCTTATTCATAGGTATATTACTGAATCATTTACATCTATTGTATGAATCATGATGATTCAAACAATAGACACCAACATAGTTTGAAACAATAGCATTTGGTATGACATATTAAATTCTAAAACTTTTGATACATACTGTACTATTTCTTTGTAAATTTCCAATCACATGATAAAGTCAAGTACTATGTGACATTACAGTTTTGTATTTAATCAGATAAGAGACATGTGGAGATGATTATCATTTTAAACATGGAAACGCAGAAGGCTTTCTATCTGATGTACAAGATTAATCTAACATAATTAAAATTATTACTGGGGCCTAATATTTTTATTGTTTCAAAAAAATATTACATTGTGCCTCACCACTCTCATATTTAAACAATTAAAGATTATACAGTATTACACAAGTACAATACATTTAATTTTATGTGTATTTGGAAAGGTTGGTAGTGATACAGTAGTGGAACTTAAACCATAATCTAATCAATCTGCCTTACTTACACCAAAAAATAATGTCATTAAACTCATAGTCGTTTGAGAACTGTTGCTATACAATTTGCTGTTAATATGTACATACCTACTAAAAACTTAACTTCAAACATAAACCTTGTCATAATTAGTCATGGTCTATAAGCATCGTAACACTTGTAAAATACTTTTCATTCTCAGCCATGGTGTGACTTGACTGTTATCTTTATTACATGTAAACAAAGAAACACCTAAGGAATATTAAATACTACCTACCTTTGTCCAAAGGTTGTGGCTTATCTATGATGTAGAACTTATAACCGCCTGGTGCCTCGACATACTTAATGCCATTCTGCTCCATGACAGGCCAGTTCATAGCTGCTGCTCTTTTCAGGCTCTCACTTGACTGAATGGTGATACCTCGGAAGTCATTACCATGTTCATAATGTGTGATACCATAGTTGTATGTCAACTCCACAACAAAATGTGTATCTTCAGGCCCATATCCAATCATAGTTTTGCTCCATCTATTTGCATATGGCCTACAAATAAAAAAAAAACACATTTATATTATATCAATCTTAACATACACAATTGTTTGTCCGCAATCGACTCCTAAACTATTTAATCGATTTTAATCAAATTTTGTACATTGTGCAGTTTGATCTAATGAAAGACACAATAGCTTACAATCTCAATTTATAGTCGCAATATTATGTTAGAAAGCTGGTGCAGGCCGCTAGTATAGGTGTAATATAAGTACAAATATTCATTTTAAACAATCTTTTAAGTTTTTTAACTACTACAGCAGATAAGATATGCATAATTTTAGTTACATGGAGGAAAAAGTGACATTGGATTGTATGCCTTATAGCTCATTTATCACCTGTGACATGAGAACAACAAAATATAACTAACATAATCATACATAATAATATATTTAAACTTATGTATATACCTAATTATAATGCATTTACCTTGCATATATTAATTAGATCATGGAACAAGAGGCACTCTAGATAGTTTTAGGTAGGTATTAGGTATTTACATAAAATGAATGAAATACATTTAGTTAAGTTCTTGAGGATCGAGCAAACTTTATTGTCTGCATAACAATAGAAAATCAATTGTCATATTTTTCTCATGGGCTCACAGGTCAAAACACTTCGGAAAAGTTAAAGCCATCTCACCCATTACATGCTGCTTCACAACCTTCACTGAACTCTTCATGGCGGAGAACCTGTAACAAAATATATAACCATAATAGTATATCTACAAAAAGTGTCTTTGTAACTGTGTGTGTGACTTATAACTGTTGCTTAACTGTAAGTACAACCCAATGGTTGACTGGGAGATCATTCCTAGTAGCATTAAGTCTGCCCTATGTACTTTTCATGTGCATTAAGGTATAAATAAATAATTCATTGAAACCATGTCGGCGTCGCGATACACAATTATTTCCAGCAACTTAGTTCTCAGCTATTATACCGGAACGCATGACCTTGGATACAAGTTACAAAAACAACGTTTTATAGAGTTTTAAGTTTCATCTTAGGACGACTATTCACGTCGGAGTATTGATACCTTGTGGATGGTGCAAATCTGTATTATTTTTTGTCATTTCTCTAGTCTTAATATGCAAGTTTCGAACTCTAATATCTACAAAGACAAGAATAATCGTTCAAATTTAAGATTAGAAACCGGTTCTTTTCTTACCTTCATTCCCAAAACTTCTCGGTAGAACTTTGCGGTGAGTGTTCTGTCCGCTACTTTGAAAACAAAATGTAAGGCACGACCAGTAACCATTGTGAATAAAGTGTAATTTGTTTCAAACAAATAATACTGTATCTGTGTTTCCTCCAAATAATATCGGCGAAATTTAAAGGCCGGTGATTTATCTAGTTTCCTAGGTGTCTCAACAGTGCCAAGAGTGGAGCGAGCAACGAACCGAACAACTGCCGGCGTATAACTTTGACAAGTGACTGACTGATGTAGTGTTGTTACAATAGTAATAGTCTATCGATAGTATTGTGAACTATCGTGACAACGAAAAAATAGTCGATAGCGCAATAGTACTATCGAAAATATCGACATGCTGCAATACTATTGATACTATCGATAGTATCGATAGTTAAAAATAAGCAACTATTGCCAAAGATCAATAGTATCGATAGTATTGATAGTATTGCAGCATGTCGATATTTTCGATAGTACTATCGCGCTATCGACTATTTTTCGAGGTCAACTATCCATAGCGCAACTATTGATAGTTTAGCAACACAATACCCGAACTTTTAATTCGATTCCGCGTTTGACATTAGCTACTGTCACTTTGTAAAATAATGATACCACATTTAACCTAATAGTGATGGACCCAATAATCGGTAAAGAATCGCGATTTTGTGTTTATGTAATTATAATATTGGTGTACCAATTTTAAAAATAAACGATCGATTTTATTCAAATAAATACATAATTATTCACTGTAATTACTTATTAGTGACCATTGCATTATTAAGTAACATATAATGTTTTCTTTCAATTATATTAAAAACAACACTTATAATAAAAGAGCCCAGATAGATCGTTTTCTGTATAGGCAACACGCGGCTCGTGCAGCCACCGCCGTTTTGTTTTTCTTGTCATTCAGCTTCATTCTCCCAGTCTGATTGCACGGATGTCTTGTTTCATTACTGTATTTTGTTATTCTGTTGAGTTTTTGTTAAAGTTTTCTTACGTTGTGTTTATTGTTACGTTTTATTTTGTTAAGTTTTGTTACGTTGTGTTTGTTATTACGTTTTTTGTGAACGTTAAGAGTATTTATTTGTTTTGGTTTGCCACCAAAATGAATCCACAGCCAAGTACATCACAAAAAGACGAGGAAACATTGTCCCCAAACAAAAAACGTCCACGGAAAGCTTTTACTGTTACTGAAAAAGTAATGATCCCCAACGCCTACAAGTACGTGCAAAACGAAACTTCTGCGCAATTGGAGGACTTCGAAGTTGTGAAGGGAATTTAATATATTAGCAAAGTTGCTGATATATTGGGAATAACAACACGTTCTGTTCGCAACGTTTTGAAGGAATCAAATGAAGGTGCGCCTCCTAAAAGACAAAAGTGGTTAAAAAAAACATGGGTGGACAAGAAAGTGACATCATCTCGGCAAGCATTTTTGGAAGGACTGACCACTGGATTAAAAAATCCATCAGGCAAAGGAAAGCGTCTCATAATTAGCCATATAGGAAGTGAAGAAGGGCTCATGATATTTGAAGCTAAGAAAAATTGTGAAGATTACCACGATGAGATGAATGCTGCTTGTTTTGAGGAGTGGTTCGCTGCAGTCTTACCAAAATTAAGACCAAACTCAATTGTGGTGATGGATAATGCACCTTACCACTCCCGAAAATTGGAAACGACACCGAAAATTAGCTGGCAAAAAGCTGCCATTCAAGACTGGCTTTCAAATAAGAATATCAATTACGAACCAGACATGGTTAAAGCTACTCTTTTAGAACTAATTCCACATAACGAGTCCTTTAATAAGTACGCTGTAGACGAAATGGCAGCTCAACATGGGATCACAGTTTTAAGACTGCCCCCTTACCACTGCGAGCTGAACCCCATCGAATTAATATGGGAGCAGGTAAAAAGCATGTAGCCCAAAATAATATTACCTTCAAATTAACAGACGTGAGAAATTTGTTTGAGGAATGCATTCAAAAAATTACGGCTACCGAATGGTCTAAATGCGTATCCCATGTTGTGAAATAAGAGGAAAAAATAAGTAGGCTTGATATATTAAGTGACAACATAACAGACACATTTATAATCAATGTTACAGACAGTGATAGCGAGAGCAATGACGATTTATAAAATAAAACATATCATGATACACCTACTTGTTTTATTTTTCATGTTCCTGCATCATCAGATTCTTTTAATATCACACACAATTAGTAAAGAAATTTCTCTGATCCATAATTAATAGTCATATAAATTATTCAGAAGATATCTATCGATTTATCCATTCAGAAATATAAAATTGTCTGATATAATTAGTTTCGATTCAAGTACTAGTTGTTTATAATATTATAAACGATTTGAATCGATTCCGAAATATTTCAATTCCGTATCGATTAATTTCGCAACTCTATTTAGCAGTTGTCATTACGTTGCAACACTGAAAATGTCAAGTTGGGAATCGAATTAAAATTCCGACCATAGACTGATGCAATGCAATGCAATGACATTTCATTTCATTGACATTCGTTTGCAGGGTTGTCAATGCAATTACTTCATATTCCCCAAAAACATAAATCAAATACTAAGGGAATTTGAAGATTTCTAAGTTAATTAGTTGATAAGTATTGCAGTACGTGTGTATTTATAATAACATACATATTCCATGGATGTTCACATTACCTGTATTCGACTTTAATTCCCTAATTTCTATTTGTTAGATCTAAGGTTTTTGACTAAAAGAGTAACACTCTGAGTTTGTTCAATAGCGGAGTTCTTCTCAGTAGTGCCCGCACTTGGAACTCTGCTAAGTTAATGACTTTGTTTATGACGAAGAGATTTTTCTTTTTCTTCTATGAAGGAATTTAAAAACTATTCATAAACGTACATTAGATACATTTTAGCTATAGAATGCTTTGTCTTTGTCAGTTGCGTTGTCAAATGTGCAGGTTAGAAAAAGACAAAGGAGAGATTAGCAACACTTTAGTTAAAATACGTTTATGAATAAGGGGGTTAAAGTGTAAAATCGGGTAAATTTTATTTCATTTGAAAATTAAAATTTAATTATTACTAATACCTATTGGATAATAATTATTATTGTAATGCATTTGCTATAGGTAGCATGTAAACTGACTATGCGAAAGTGTCCTTGTAGACTAATTTCATTTTTCAAAAAACGATTTCATCTATGCCTGACCTATACAAATGTCGTCCAATACCATTGAATTACAACTTTAGAAAAACGCGCAAGCAAAAAAAATACATTTTCCCTGAGAGACCTCTCAAAATTAAAATTACGACTTCAGAACTACATTAAAATACAAGTTAAGGCCGAGTTGTCAATATCTCCGCATTTTCCCTACTTACTCAGCTTAAAATTCCCCGCAATTTGGAGAATTCCCCACAAATTGGCAGCCCCGTTTGATCATTAGGGACGAGTTCTAGTAATCGACCGCAATAACCGTAACGCCGGGTTTTTGGGCGGGGTAAAGTAGCCATCGCTTTACTCGAATAACTGACTGTAACTCACTTGATTGACATACTTAATAATTAAATAATTGACTGACTCTATAATACTAACTTTTGCGCCGCTTAAATAATTATACGAATATTAAATATCGTTTTACTTGACACTTAATTTATTATTGCATCGCTATTACGCATATTGCCATGCGTAATAGCGATGCAATAATAAATAAAAAAAAAACCGTAAAGCGGGTAACGAACGCCGAGTTTTGGCGGGAACCTTGAGAGAGGCGTGTGGTGCTCCTAACATACATAAATAATTAACTGACTGACTGATTCTAACTTTAACGTTGCATTTATACGAATAAGGCAATCGGAATATCGTTTTACTTGACACTGACAATAGTCGTAATAACGATGCCGTTTCAAATTTAAAAAAAAACGTAACGCCCTTTGTGTCGTTTCACCTAAACATAAAAAAACATAATAATTAAAAAATTCCGACAGAAAAAACGACTCAAATAAAATTATTTTCTGAGTATTTTTCCACGATTCCATGTATCTTTTCTATCTTTTGATAGTGTACAAGGTGCGGGCCTTGTCTTTTCATATACATACTAGCTGTTGCCCGCGGCTTCGCCCGCGTGGATGTCGTTTTATAAATAATTTAAATTTTACAATCCCGTAGAAATGTCCGAATCAAGGTTCCCGTCGCGTACCTACCTCTATATGAAGAACTTAATCACGTCTATAACTTAAAAATTCAAAAATCTCTATTTAATTTTAACTTCTTATATTTGAAAGTTTAGGGGTGATTCTGACAAAATACTGAACACGTACCTATTTTTTTATTCCTAACAGAAAGACTGGAACATCACTTTTCAAGTCTCTAACTTAGAAACTACCAAAAATCCCACACAGATTTTAACCTCAATTCCATACAAACAGTAACCTTCCATTTTTCAACGGTACGGCCCTGTAATTTCCGACACAGAGGCATAACACCTTAGGCCTCAGGCGTGGTAACGCATATGCATTTTGACCTTGGTCTTTGTGTAAGTGTCAGTGTAAGTGTGTGTATAGGCTGCAGTCATCACTTAACATCAATGTGAATTGCATGCTTGTTTGCCACTACATTTACATAAAAAAAATTACCACTTTATTCTTCATTTTCCCCTTATAGGACAGAATTTTTCCATTTCGTCTGCACAGATCATTTTTTATTGTAATCCAAAATGTTTATACCTGTTGTCAAATAATCCTTTATATTTATCTCTAAAAATACTTTCTTATACATCATTAAAGGAACCCTTGTACCAAATTTTAAGTCTCTAGGAACAGTAGTTTCATATAACATTTTCGTATACAATTACAAAATCAAAAGCAAAGAAATAATCAATGTAGAATCAACCGTATAATTCAGAGCATAGGTAGCGCGGCCGTTGTGCAGAACAAGAAGACAGCGTTAGCGCGTTTTAAAAAACTTTGACTCCCATCCATCACAGGAAATGGGTAACACTGCTTCTTATCTTTTGCAAAGGGTATTAATATTTGTTTTAGTTATAGATATTGCTTTATCTTTTTTTGTACCAAAGAGCCTGTTCGCTAATATTCCACCTTGAAAATTGCGGTAAGTCCCATACCAATATTGATGCAACTATTTTTTGTACATATAACACAACGGTCAAGAAGCCTGTAAACCAATTTTTAGGCAAATTTCAAAAAAACTTTTCTGGTGGTAGAGCTCCAGTGAAGGAGCTCGCGGGCGTAGGTACCACCGAATTACCTAATAAACTTGCCGTTAAATGGTAGTGTTCAGCACTATCGTGTTCCGGTCAGGTGGTAATGTACGGCCCTGTAATTTCCGGCACAGAGGCATAACACCTTAGGTCTCAGAAGTGGTAACGCATCTGCATTTTGACCTCTGGTCTTTGTGTGGGTGTCTATAGGCTGCAGTTATCACTTAACATCAATGTGAACTGCATGCTTGTTTGCTACTCTCACGACATAAAAAACGGCATTAAAAACTGACAAATACCCGTACAAACTATTACCTCCTCTCTTAGAGTAGGGATAAACAAACACGTCTTGCATGTATTGCCTATAATTTGTTCATAGCTTACATTAATTAGAAAAAAATTAACATGTTTCACCCATTTGATAACCAATGAAATGGGTTTAAAACTAAAAGTTTTAAACTTTATTGGAGGGAGGTGAAAAAGTCTAGAAGCTCTTCTCCAGTTTCTGGAATGAATAGAATAAAATCTAAGTTGGGTGACATGACACTTGAGAACACGCAAGATGTGTTAAAACGATGGAACGAGTATTATGGGGAAATGTATGATTATGCTCACAACCCTGACGCCGGAGTTGCTGACTTGACGGTGCCGGCTTGTGAGGATATAACAATAGAGGAGATTGTATGGGCGATACGAAGTTTGAAATGTGGTAAGGCTGCGGGTATTGATCAGGTTTCTGCTGAAATGATCAAATATGGTGGTGCTGCCCTTTGGGATTCTTTCTGGGTGTTGTGCAACCTTTGCTGGAGATCCGGAAGAATCCCAAAGGATTGGCGGTGTGCAGTCATCGTGCCTTTGTATAAAGGCAAGGGTTCACGTATGGACTGCACCAGCTATCGAGCGATCAGTTTGATCAGTTTGGCGGCTAAAGTGTATGGGAAAGTCTTAGAAAGAAGAATGAAAGAGAAGTCCGACGGGTTGTTGCGGGATGCACAGGGTGGTTTCAGAACTGGAAGAGGATGTATGGATCAAGTTTTCTCCCTCCGCAACATCGTAGAGAAGCATCTGGCTGTGAGCCAGAAGGTTTTCTGCGGTTTTGTGGATTTGGAGAAGGCGTTTGATAGGGTATTACGAAAGGAGCTGTGGGACATTTTGCCAGAGTATGGTATTGATGGCAGTCTGCTCCGTGCAATACAGTCCACGTATGTGGGCTGTCAAGCGTGCGGGTAGATGGTAACATGTCGTGGTAAACTGTCTGCTTTACGCAGATGATGCGGTAATAGTTAGCTCTATACCATCTGGGCTACAAGCACTAGTCACAGTCATGAAAGAGGATTGTATGGAGAAAGGCTTACAATTGAATGTGGATAAAACTAAAGTATTAGTATTTGAACGAGATGAACAGAGAACAAATGCAAGGGTAGTAGTAGATGATGCAGTGTTAGAACAGGTTGATGAAATTGTATATCTTGGATGTGCTTTTAGCAAGGATGGTAGGTACACCACTGACATAGAAAGAAGAGTGCTTGCTGGGAATTTCGTGAATGGACCGTTGGGTAAGCTGCTAGAATCGAAACATCTCAACCAGCGGGCTCGACTAGCCGTACATAATGCTGTACTTACTCCAAGGCTTTTATATGGAAGCGAGAGCTGGGTATGCAGGAAAGAGCATGAAAGTAAGTTGAACGCGGTCGAGATGAGATCTTTGCGCAAGATCTGCGGTGTATCACTCACCGATCGCGTTCGTAATGAAGATGTAAGAAAGAGACTTTGTGTGAATGATAGTGTCGGTGTAAAAATGAAAAAAGACATGCTCCGATGGTTCGGGCATATAGAAAGAATGTCGAATGAGCGAATGACTAAACAGATATACAATGCGAATGTGGATGGTTGCAGAGGCCCAGGAAGACCAAGGCTGACCTACCATGACCAAATAGGTCGAGTTCTGTCTGATGGTGGGGTCAAAAGTCTTAGGAATCGGCGTGCTTGTATGAAGAGAATGATGAAAGTAGACGAGGCACGAGAGGTTTGTCAGAACCGGGATATCTGGCGCTCTACACTCTCTGCCTACCCCGTTAGGGACCTGGCGTGAAGATACAAAAAAAAAGTTTTAAACTTAAAAAACCTTTACTTTCAAACACATTTGGATGGTTAACAAATACAAAAAAAATGCTTATTTATTTTTTTATTTTATAAGAACATATTTTGATAGGAAATATACGCAAGACGTGTTTTTTATGTATCACTGTCACTACTAGTCACTACATAATATAGCGCCCCCTATATTATCGGTAATCGGTAATCTATAAGTTGTAATCGGATTTTGTTCCTGTTTGAAATGTTGGAAAGAGCGTTTTCTGAGACAGGTTTATATCTATAAATATTTCATCAATATCGTACTTACATTTACCGAGATATCACGGTTTTTGTCAAAGAGGTCGGGCGCTTCCCCACAATATAGATAATAAATGCTACCCGTGCGAAGCCGGTCAAGCCGGGGCGGGTCGCTAGTGTATGTTAAAAACAATGTTTTGTTCGGTAAACAGATGGGTGAAGGTTGACCTAGGTTCGGATCTTAGAGAGATCTTAGACCAATGGAAGAGGACGACGATTAGAAAGTTTCAAATGGGATATTTATATCAAACTAGCTGTTGCCCGCGGCTTCGCCCGCGTGGATGTCGTTTTATAATCCTGAATTTTCTTTGCTATAAACCTCACGGAGCCCGAGACCTTTCCAAAGAACGAAAAACCGTGGAAATCGGTTCTTGCGTTCTGGAGTTATAGCGTCAGGAAGGAAAACCCGACTTATTTTTATATAATAGATGAGATTGGTCCAGTAAAGTGATGAGGACTTGACTAAGAACTTTTTATTGTGTATTGGAAGCAATAAAGTCACTTTTCACTGCATTCATTCACTCTCCTATACCCGTACACGTAACATTGAAGTATTTACTTACGGACTAGAAACGACGTCTCTACTAAATTGTATGTAAGTAACATGCAACATAGGCCCATTCAACTATCACCATATCCTTATAATCTCCAAAGATATTATAAGAGCTTTGCATGTCCCCATCGGCGGAAAGAAATTATTCACACAAACGGCACACCTCATGGTTGTAATGTAAATTATTAGTACGGTACGTAGAGTAACGTCTTACAAAATTATATTCAGAAGAAAGCCCGCTGACCATATCGATTGTGAGTGAATGTCAGTCTACTCTAACCCAAAGCACCGAATAGCTACCTACATAAAATCAGAAATATATAGCAAACATGATAAGCAGGTTTTTTTTTTTACTTTTTTTTTGTATATTTATACAAGAGCTTAAGAGGAGTAAGTATTCTTGTGGATGACTTGACAGCAGTCCTCACTACGGTTTACGGGCAACTTGAGTCAATATCAAGATGAAAGGTGAGTATAGATTGGATTAGGCAGGTAGGTACCTAATATTTAATTTCATTTTTCCCAGCAGCCTAGAAACGTACATCTATCCCCCAGTTATCAACTTACATAGTAGGTAGAGTTCAGCGGCTTTTACTGTTTGAAATTTTACGTAACTCATAGAAGGAGGAGGAGGTAAATGCATACATACATACAACTCACGCTAGTTACGTTTTTTTGGTCCAATGTATGATGATCCTGTTGCCCAATATTAGTACCATAGATTTATAATAGTAGATAATAAATCTATGACTAGTACACATTTTCAAACTCCGAGGATGGCACTAGGATTTTTTTATGTAATGGTAGTGGCAAGCAACCATGCAGTTCACATTGATGTTAAGTGATGACTGCTGCCTATATACACTCACACAAAGACCAAGGTCAAAATGCAGATGCGTTACCACTCCTGAGGCCTAAGATTTTATGCCTCTGTGCTGGAAATTACAGGGCCATACAAAATCTTGAGATTTTTCAATTTAGGAATCATCCTAAATTTAAAAAAAATCAATAGGATTTGCATCCCGATCCGCGAATTGGACATGAGATTTCCGCGTAGCAGTAGGTAGAGGCTAGCTAATATACCTACTCCGCCGTCTAGGCAGTTAAAACGACTAGTTTTATTAACACTAGTAGAAATGTATGGGTTCGAAAAAACGGTGTTGTTACAGAAGGAAGATAAAGAAGGGAGGAGTTAGGATACTAAATGTTCTTATCCCTAAAACAGTTTAATAATCAAAATCCATTATTCAATCATTCACATAAAAACTACATATAATTTCATACAGAAATACGGTTAAATATATTTTCTCTTAAATCTAAACTACAATCATAATTCCGTGGGTAGGTATTTTTTTTTAACATTTTCCCTTAATATGCAATAAATATAATATTAAGTATATAAATCTCGTACATAGATACGTTTCACGATCTCTATTGTTTCAGCTACAGTCTGTAAATATTTATTTAGATTTCATTACATACACAATGTGATTATTTTTCTATCAGGTATTTCGTTAATACAAGATATGATTCGGAAAATACATTGTTTTGTATATTCTGTGCCGCGAATTGTGAAAATATCTTACAACATTTAAAATACATAACACGAAAAAAGGCAATTTATGAAAACACAGGAAGTACCTACCTAACATAAATTTATAAATACGTATTATGAAGTTGGTATACTAATTACTGCAAGTAATTTAATAACAATTAATGCAAGAATTTAATTATTTAATTAATAATGTATTTTCAGTTTCAGCACGCAGTAACATAACGTGCAATAGGCAACTTTAGTTACAATTATTCCTATTATTTATATAATTATAATCAATTTAACAATGATAAAATATTGACTCTACTCACTAAAACAATCTTTAAATAATAAGCATTTTATGCACAACAAAAAATACGCGATCCTTTTGTATCATGAACGGTTTAATATAAAATAGTAATTATTCTCTTAAACAAATATAAATTTGTGATAAAATTGATTTTGGTTACAAAATCTTGTTGTAGAAATAGTTTGGTCATGATCTTTAACAATCAAGTGCACTTTACAGGCGTAAGATAAATACCTCATCAAAAATTAAAAAAGCAACTTAAAAATATTGTTTAGATTAGACACCTTCACAATTGACAGTGTTGAATTGGATTTATCAAATTTTAAATCAAAAGATTCAACAAATGGAAGAGTCATAGAAATACTCGTATCAACAGAAAAAAAATGTGTGTTATCTTTGTAAAGCAAAATATGCTACGATTTGTTGAATCATGATTTGATATGGAGATAAGAAGCATTTTTATGAAAACCATGGACAATGGGACAAAAATACAGCATATTAGATGACATTAAAGATGTTGGTGATGCAATATACTACGACCAATAGAGTAGGTATAAAAGAATCCGTTCTAAAACATTACATTAAAAGACATCGTAGCATGAAGCTTAAAATTAAATAAGTACAACTACCTTTTACAGCGTTATCTAGGTTGAGAACCTCGCGTATAATAATATATAACATATCAGAAACATCACATCAAAAAGAAGGTGCTTCGAATCATAATATCGATTAATCTGTATTAAACTTTATAAATATCAATTTAATTCATACTATGATGAATAAAAATATGTCTCCAAGTGGAGCAAATGTATTAGTGCCTTAGAGTATTTGTCGAAATTCTCAACCTGGATTATAATATATTGTTACATCTTTTAAGTCCATCGACAAATTCCATAAAACACAAATCTTGTACTTAATTAACAAAGTCGTGTTTGCGTAGGCGATGCGTAGTTCAGTTGGGTTTTTCCTTTTCCGTGCCTTCTTTTTCTTTCTCCTTTTCCTTGTCTTTCTTCTCCTGCAACTGCTGTAGATGTGCCGGTAAAGCCTTGAGAATGGCGTGTACCTGAAGCACAATACATACTTAATTCCACCTACAGAAAACACGTAAAATGTTTACTTAGTTGATGATTTTTTGATATTTTTGTGCGTATGTAAAGGCTGGGTTCCGTAATAAACAAGGAACCCTTATAGTTACGCTATGTCCGTCTGTCTGTCTGTCTGTCCGTCGGCGGTTTAGCGCAAAAACTATTGGTACTAGAGACTAGAAATTGGGCACAAGTATACACTGAATTATTACCGACAAAGTGGTAGATTAAAACATTAAAAAAAATTAGGGTAACCTCCCAACATGTAACGCGTGGATATATTTTTTATTTTCGTTTTCCATATAGTGTGGTATTAATGGATAGGTCTTTCAAAAATATCATGGATGTCCGAACATTATTTTTCGATTTAGTTAACTGTTCGTGACTTATTGAGCTTTAAATTGCAAATTTTCGTTAGAGTCAAGTATCCTCCGCCCTACCAACTAAACTGTTGTTGTTAGAAATTCAAACGTTACGGCAATAGTAGCTATATATAATGAAATTAAAAGAAAAACTATCACATAAGTGTGATAGTTTTCCAACTAAGTGGGCTAACTTAAGAGTTGGCCTTGCAAGTTTGCGAGTAATAAATAGTCGTTTTTTTTCTTTACATTTCTTACTATGCAAATACACTAAATACGGATATACCCTATACTGCGCGTGGCCCGACACGCAATAGACCGGTTTTTTTTTGAACTGATGACTCCTTTATGCTAACGCAAACAGCGTTAGCCGATTGCCCGGTTAAGTAGCCTTACAACCTTTGAGTATTTAAACTAAGATATTATAAATATTCAAAGCCTCCAACCGTCTGGTAACAAATCGCCAACAAGCGTTCAATTAATACAAGAAGACTTACTTCTTCAGCGACGGCCATGAGGACGAACTCGAACTGCTGTTTAGTGCCGACAGTGCGCGGGCGTTGGTCGCGGATGTGCTCCAGGGTGGCAGCTATGTCGATCTCCTTGGCGCCCTTGGCCATACGGTTCAGCACCATGTCGATCAAGCAGTACGTGCCCGAGCGCCCGGCGCCGTCACTGGTTGATTAGCAATTACCATGTATTATTTTATTAAGTAAACCAAGACACAAATTATAACATTGGATAGAAAATTATAGGTACAAAAAAAAATTATACAATTGAACTAACATTTTTCGATATCGCCCCCACCGCTTATTATATGATTCTTAAGATGCTGGCAAAATTCGCCTGTTTAGTGTTTATAGCTAGACTAATTCTCTAAAAGAGGATATTTCCAGTCTATTATATATTTTTTTCCTTTCTGATATTGGTTAAAAATAAAATGTGACTGCGCCTCAACCGTCTAATTGTTGTTAATACATTTAAGATTTTCTTTGGCCTTTCGTACCACCTAGTATAGTAATAACGACATTCTTACTTTAAAATAATTACTTTCAAAATAAGAAAGGGTAAAATAATCAAAGGCGTAAATAAACGACAGGACATACTGATTAATTTGGACGGTCGATTCCCTGATAGTTTATGATTTTATTTAGTTCGTAACGTTTATAAAATTTATAATAATCTACATACTTGATGCTATCTCGCATTTTACCGCATACGCAACCAATAACGATAGTTAGAATATCGATATTGCTTCTATAGCCAATAGTTGAATTAAATTATAAACAAAGCCGAAGCAAAGCGTTCGAGTTAGGCGAGTCGCTGTAAAGCTGACAGACTTATCAAAGAAAACGGTCTACGGACTTTTTAGTAATACGCCGACTTTTAAGAAGGAGCCCATACCTACTTCTGTAGTGAACTCTCAAAACCTAAATATCCCTCTTTTCAACTTTATACTACTATACTACTATAGGACCATGACTTCGTAGCACACAGCTACGTCGCGTAGCCAATCGTTCTACGGAAGGATTTCAAATATAGATTTCAGATAGAGCGTCGATTTTTCTGTTGGAAATAAATCATAATAGTAGAAGGTATGTATTATTTTGTTATTTATTATGATGTGTGAAAATACTAGGGTAATACCTTTTACGAGCTGTCCCAGTGAACTTTGTATCGCCTAAGCAATATAAAAATTGTTAACGACTTGTTCTCAGATTTACCGAAAATACACAAAAAAACATAAAAATTGGTTAAGCCGTTTCGGTGGAGTTTAAATAATAAACTCTGTGCATACGTGAATTTTATATAAGAACTTATTATTGTAACTAATTAAAAGAGCTGTGATTTGATATGGTTACTTGCCTGCAGTGAACCACAATCGGACAAGATCTTCCCCGGTAAGACTTATTGACTTTTCTGGAAGCAAAGAAAAAACAGGTCTTTTTAAAAATATCTGGTTCTATTGGGATTTTTCCATTTTCTGGAAATTTCCCAGTACCTCAAATTTTGGTAATGTGCCCGGAGATGTCAACAGGCTCGCCACCTGTTACATTACATGGGCCAAAACGTAACCGGCGAATCGTGGGTGTTTGTAGCGTGACTGCATGCATTTACCTCTGCCTATTCCTTCGGGGATTACAGGCGTGAAGTTACGTTTTTTTTAGTTACGTATAAAAATATGTACAAAACAAAACTGTGAAGATCTTCTGATTGTTATTGGACTAATGTGACCTTTTAATTACAACATTTTACGTTTGTAATTATTCACAGACACACAATATGTTTCGATATTACAATTTCTTTTGAGGCGTTGTTGGACATCTACACAAAATCTAGAGATCAATATGCGTTGTCACCCCTAACGGAAAGTTGTTATGTCTCTGTGGTAGTAAACTAGGGGTCAAAAAAAACCTTGTTTGGAACTGTGAGTTCAATCGTGTAAAAACAGGATCGAGGCAGTTGACATTAACAAAATAGGCACCAAGAAAGCAACAGAGGCTCACCTTCTAAATTCAAGCAAAGCCTTGGTCGATGACGGGACTCCATTTTCAGGCCAAGATAAGAAGTGGAACTGGGTGACGGTTCTTGTCTCACCGGTGCGCTGGTTCTTCAGATAGAAGCTGCGGACTAGGTAGTCATCGCACCAAATGTGTTCGCTCACCAAATGAACCTGTAAGATGTTTTATTCAACCTAAGTATCCAATGGGAACGCAGTGTAAGTTAATTGAACATTTATTACCATTTATTCATATTTAGTTCACTAATTCGAGTACTGTCTGATGGTGGGGTCAAAAGTGTTAGGAATCGCCGTGCGTATGTACGTATGAAGGGAATGATGAATGTAGATGAGACACGGGAGGTGTGTCAGGACCGGGATATCTGGCGCTCCATACTCTCTACCTATCCCGTTAGGGACCTGACGTGAATACATAGTTCACTAATAAAGGTAAGAACTTACTTAAAACATCTGTAAAATTACGACAATTCTTTATTAAATACTAGCGGCCCGCCCCGGCTTCGCCCGCGCTGCTCTGCTCCTATTAGTCATAGTGTAATGTAAGCTATCCTATCTCTCAAGTTGGATCGAACTGCACATGGTGTGCGAATTTTATTATAATCGGTTAAGTGTTTTAGGAGTCCATTGAGGACAAACATTGTGACACGAGATTTATATATATTAAGATTATGTCCATACCGTTACTGAATACACCCAGTAATATTAGTAGAGAAATTTGTGCAGAGCGCTACGCTAAATAATTATTATGCCTAAAGTGCATAAATACCAATTCGTCAAACATTCACAAATTCATCGCTTTGAGTAGACTGAAATCACGAAGGTTCGTCTTCGCCTTACAGCGTAGGTTACCGCGCTATGTATGGCCTGAGCATTTAAACGCAGTCACATTGTCATGCGAGAGCGAATATTATCTAATAATGAATCAGTTACCTACTTTCCGATCCACTTTCTGGCCCATTTTTATACCTACAGTCCAACAGCCAATAATAACGCGATGTGTGTAGCCTAGGCATTAGACATACGGGACTTATAGATAATTTCTACCTCGCTTTTCCAATGTGTATTTGATTGGCCGAAATAGTCGGAGCAATAAAATAATGATCATGTTCACCTCATAGATATGGTAAAGTTCGGATCCCTCTTCAGGCCAGTACCGGTGGCATAGCTGTTGGCCGTTCTCGGTGAGGCGGGTGAGCATGACCATGACGACGCTGCCTTGCTCCCAAACCATCTGCCAGAAGTCGGGCGCGGTGTGCGCCAGCGGGCCGGCGGCCGCTATGTACGCCGGGTTACGTGGGTCGTGGTCCGTCTGTGATAATACGAGTATGTACACGTTTTTTTTTTGTTTTTTCATTTTTTTTCTTCATAAATTTTCATAAATAAGTTGATGAACGGAGCCTCCGAGCATACTTATTGTTTCAAATATTGTTGATCACGATACAAAGATCTACAAAAAATGTTGCACGATTAAAGTTAAAAAATCCTATAGGCGACACTCTCTGCCCTAAGGACATAAGCTAAAAAATCTGCACAGGTTTTGATAAAAATCACCTGATCACTTTTGTGCACCCGTACAATTGTCTACGAATATTTGACACATCTGAGAAGTGATAAACATTGCCACACTTCGTGTCGTAGCAACGTAGCGCCACTACAACCCTTAAATTAAAATCAACGGAAGCTTATTTGGCTAATGATACAAAGGTCGCGGAGACGATCCCACACCGGGACCATTGGCTATATGTCCTACAACTATTTGTTTCGGGTCTGGTTGTTTATGTTGTATAATAATATGTAACGGTAACCACGACACAAGTTTATACCTAGTGTGGGGCATAGTGGGGCTGTCAGTGTAAGCGTATTTTATTTTATTAATTTATTCTATGTGCAATTTGGGATAAGTAAAGGGTGTAATGGCTTTCAACTTACAATAGTAGAAGCGTTGATGTAATCGGATCCAAGATGATTCGAAAGCGTATTCAGGGTCACTCTAGAGTGGTCATATGGTAATACATCGGCGTATCGGTTCTTGCCAGTGTTCTCCGATTTGAGTGCCGCAGCAGTTGCGCACGGTTCTGCTTCATAAGCACAAAGAGCTCGCCATTCTTGTTCCAAACGGTCCTTATTTCGCAAATGGTCTTCCATGTACGCCTACAAACATTGAACGGAATAATTAAAACCATCGAGTATACTTAAGGAGATATTTCAGGTACTTATATTAAATTTTAATTGAAGTTTTACCAAAACCATGTGTCCGGTGGAAATGTCCATATTAGTCAAAGCTGGTTCCTCGCTCCTGGGTTAGAAATGATTATGGGTTATTTACAAAACATAGAAGTTCAAGTCCATCAAAACATACATGCGATAAAGAATTTACGGAGTATTACCAAGAAGATGTACTCGATCTCGTTGATGGAGAATTGCCGTCGGGTTCTCGAGACAGGGATGTGATGCGCTGGGGTGGATCATTGGGATGCGGAGAAGTGCTAGTGGCCGCCGGCTGGCCGGTCCACTTGCCCGACATACGAGCACGGCACAGTTCCTAAACAATAAACATATAACTGTTCAATAATATCTTCAGAATTCATGCCCTAACCAGGAATGGATCTCATTTATCCATCTGATTTTGCATCTTACATGGATCGAAAAGCCGTGAAGAGTGATAGAAATCATGCCATACCTATTTCCTGAAATACTTTTTCATAGTCATACTTTCTATTTTATTTCTAGGTAAGAGTGTTGGAAAAATAGTGGTTGGCAATATTTAAAGTATACCGTTACTACCTGATAATCTCTGGTGGCTTCAGTATCGATCTCTGCAGCAGAGGATAAACCTTGCATTTTCCTTTTCGCGTTCATATCCCGTTTAAGAAGTACAGCGAAGACTACGGCGCCTACGATAAGCACTGACAGACTGCCTACTAGAGCCAAGAGAACTGGCAACTCCAAACCGAAGTACTGTGCCTCAAGCGCATCAGCATGACGTATCACTGGATGTTTACTCTGTGAAATTAAATCATAGTATCGTGAAAATTATTATATGTAAATATCATGTGCATAAATTTAAATAAATGCAAATAAAACAAATAACATTGTTATCAACCTGATCTCCCACGCCGATAGATTTGATTTGAGCTCCAGTCTCCTTTTTGACTTTATCTTTAATAGCGTCTGAAATTGAATTTAGAAAATCAAATTAAAGTAAAATTGTTAACTTTATTTTTAATACTAAAATTAAATATCTTACCGATTTGTTTAGCCACTTCTACAGCATCATATCCTTTGCTATTTTTTTCAACCTTGAAAGTAACTTCACCTCGATCAACTCTAATAAACATATTTTAAAAATGTTATTTACCTGTATTGTGTAACATATAATTGAATATGATATTATCATCGATATTATTGATTATAAGAATAAGAAGGTAAAATGCAAAATTAAAAATTACCGAGGATTGGTAAACGTATTTTTCTCTAAGCCAAGCATTTCTTCAAGTCTTGATATAAATGATATGCCTTTCTCCCAGTCCGTAAGGAACCTAAGCACACCGATTTAAGCATATCAATCACAAGACAAACAAAGCAAAAATATTAATGACAAACAGGTTAACTGTATAATAACAAAGAACAGTTAATTTAAAGTTTGATATAAGAAGGTATAAAAAAGGATTACTGTCAACATACCTATTTTGAAAAGCAACAAACGCATAGGATGGATCGTAATCATAGTCATTGTGGTTATGAATTGCCCCATTTTCTTTTACATCTGCTGAAGTACCATGTGCTAAAATAAAAAAATGAGAATTATATAGTTTCATCATATATCCAGAGAGCTTCGAATTAGACACAGACAACGAAATATGGCGGTACATGCAATAATATTTCGATAATTTTGAAGAAGATTTTTGTTAATGATCTATCGATTTGTTAGATACATTAAATTGTGAAGAGCTAGAAGTAAAACCCTGGTCGTTATTAAATAAATAAAACTTTGTACCAATTATTCTTTTAAACTAAATCTAAAGCTCAATTGAAACTACTTTGATTCAAAAGTACAACACTGAGATTTAAAAAATACCAACGACAAATAGGTAATTTTGAATAGGACTGAGCAAAAATCCAAACAAGTTAAAAATAATAAATGTGTAAAAAAAATTGGAAAAATGCTAGAGCACAACACGTAGGAGATTACACAGAGTACCTATGTCGTATTAGGAGGACGATAGATAAGTACCTCATGCGTTTTATGTCAAATTAAATAAAAGGTGCTTATTTAGGGTAACACTTAGTGCATATATATAGATAAGACGTGGCAGTGCGTGTTAAATTTTAGTAAAAAACACGAAACGAATTCAGTGTCGGACGCCGCAAAGTTAGCACGTAAATTGAAATGATCGTAGGACACATCGAAGGTCTAAAACAGCTATCTTCGTCACTGTGACACTAACCTGTCACCGACTTATTGTTGTATAAAATCTTTAATGTTTTCGCGTCCAGGCGGGGCCCGGGCTTTTTTACATCATCTCTTTCCCTACGTTTAAAGCCCCATTCTTTATTAAGTAAATCTTGAAATTCTTCTGAGAGATAAAATTTGGAATTTTCACCTGAAACATTGTCGGCATTTGTAATAGCTTTAGTCCGATTAGAATAATATTCCCGGGCTTATCTTTTGGTGCTAAGAGGGTTTATGAGAAATAAAACAAAATTCAACAAAAATAAACAATTGAAATCAGGTATGTTCGTTATAGGATGTATATAAATATCATCGGAAATAAGAGCTAGAATGCAAAACAGTAATATTTACTGTGCTTTGGCTTGGAACAAAAATAAAGCAACACAAAGTTCGATTTCAATGAACTCATATATTTTTCTGTACCTTGTACTTCATCGGCTTTTAGTGGTCCCCCTTCGGCATATAACGCTCCTTGCGGTTTCAACTTGGAATCAATTATTTCTTGCCAATAGTTTATCAAATACTCCATGTTCTTAGAGTTCTTTGATTTTGATCCAGGAGTATTCGAGTCTGCAATAAAATTTACATGGTATAATCAAAACAAGACTTTTGAGAGTAAACATTGTGTAAAATCATACTACACCTTTAAAGTTATATGGACTTTGCTCTCCACTTCCAGAGTCCATTGGAAATTCCTCTAAAGGATCTTCGTCGGTGTAAATTCGTGGTTCAGGAATTTCACCAGGATTTTCATATTCGAACGGGAAATTTTTTTCTTCAAAACTTTGTCTATATTTCTCTAAAGCGTTTGATAGCACTTCAGCATCTAAATCCGACAGTCTATTACCTGTGATATATTCAGCAGTAAATGGTGGTGGTTTAGTTTTTAACTTCCGGAAATGAGCACCTATTCGTTCTTCGTCAGTATATTCACCAGAGGGCGCTTTAACATCTGCTGTTGATAATGATTTCTTCTCTTTATCAATAAATGCGTCAGGGACTGAAATTTTAGGCCTTCCTGCTCTTTCTTCTTGAAGACGTTCTCGAAAGCCTTCAAATGGTAGGATAACGGGTGATTCTTCAACACCACCCATCATCATTAAATCACGTAGTTTATCACTCGGAGCTTCACTATCGTCATCGGTCATTTGATCGTCATTTTCTATAGCGGGGAATATAGATTATAACTACTATCAACATTATTAATTTGCACTACATAACGTGGCAATAGATATATATATATATATATATATATATATATATATATACTAGATATTTTCTGATAACGTAACGAAGCAATTCATATGCCCACATGTACAAAATTAATAAATAGGTAAATTAATAAATACCTTTAGCCAAATAAGCTGCAGAGTCTTCGTCGGGAATCATAGGCGGGTTGTATATTTCATAAGCATAGTTGGAATCACTCGTTGCTGAATTAGGTGTGAAACGCACGAAGGCAGTCTCTTCAGGGTCAATCTGAAAGTGAAAATATACATTTCATAATATATTTCACAGGTTTTCGTTCATATAGCGGACAAAATAAATAATTAACTTACTTCACCATTTTCATCTCCTTCTACTGGTGGAGCGGAACTAAGTTTAAGATCCGCAAAGTGGTCACATAAATTTACATTTACATGAGCTGGATTCCTGTAAAATTCATCAAAATATAACATTTAATCTTCAGGGACTCTTAATTTTAGGGTCACATATATCCTTACCTCATTTAAGTAGATGGTAATTGGTGACAGATGTAATTTGTAGCATGTTTTAGATATTTTTAACGTCTATTGCGAATTAATTTGTTTATAACAATAAGATTTTGCGATTTGTTGTGTTAAAGAATGAATCATCATCACTACAATCGAAAGAATGCCACTGCTGGACAAAAGCCTCCTCAAAGATGTCCCAATGCATCACATGCCGTAATCGCCACGCTTGGCATTGAAAAAATTGGGTTGGTGATCGCAATGAATAATATAGGATATTAGAACTGATAGGGTTCCTCTCACGGAATAGATAAATAAGAATGGAAAGGCTTTTGCTACAATTTAGTATTAGAACCAGTGTCGCCGCTTTTCTCCCACCGTGCAATTTCTTACACAAATGCAACACCATCTCGACAAACACCCACACATAAATCCTCAGGGCAGTTATTCGTTTGCGTAAGTTTGCACAGTGAGACAACGCCCGTAGACAATAAGCACTCGCACGCACACAAAAATATACTCATATGGAGCTCGTACGTCAGTAGTCGAAGTGTAGCGGACGCATTACATGCTGTACATTGCAAGCGGAGACAGTAATAGCGTTAAGTGAGCGAGTGCTTAACGAACAATGTATTCGCTAGCAGTAACGTTTAAATAATACAGTTTAAGTTCGAATATTCATATTCCTTTGCATATTTTTATGTTTTTTACAAATATTATAACAATAAATATTATTTGTGACTTACCGATGGAAGGATATACCTCCTCGCTTTATAATTGAGTCTGACATTTCATATTACATGTTAAAATTGGCACTACACGGTATTTTTTACCTAGAGATGTGTCGTTCGAAGCAGTCTACACGACACTATGAGCCGCAAACATGGTTGAGGCGCGCTTGCCACGCCCACATTCCATCTTTATTTATCTATTCCGTGGTTCCTCTTTACTAGGTACAAAAATATACAAACAGATGGTGTCGTAGCGCGTAGAGCATGGCTTGTAGCACGCACTGTGTGTAGGCGTGCTCCCAGCGGTAGCCGCGCGTAGCCAGCCGCTGTAGCTCTCCCTCGAACCACTGCAGCTGCGACGAGCTCATGTCATATCTGCATCATTGATACTTTCTGAGTATTCTTTTAGAAATATCCTGCATAATATTTTTATTTGTGCACTTTTAGAATTTATATTATTCTTTTTTTATTTCTTTTCAAATTATTCTAATGAAATAACGAACCAAAGCATTGGAATTCAGTTTGGGTTCGTAATAAGAGGTACGGTATGTTGATTAAAATAATTGTAGTTAAAAAAAAAAAGTACCTATGAACCTTTTATTGTTAATTTTGTACTTAAATCAAAAAATGAGGTTATTTCGTTTATAATAGGGTGGTTTTCAATGAAACATATAATACCTAATATGTGGATAACTTAGTATGTATCTATCTATATAACAGTAACTAAATATTTATAGCGATGAAACTTACTGGTAGAGAGACCCGTCTTCAGGATCGCTGTCGTATATGGGTACGCATTTTCCAAATGCAAAATCTACAATCAAAATGATATCATGTCACTTTACATTAGACCAAAAAGTTTGATTGATTTTAAAATTTGTCTAAAACAGTTCTTTTTTTCTATGAGTACAGTACATCTGTTCAATACCAAACACAAGTAATTAAGAGTTAGTAATGTAATAATAGATTATAAGAAAGATATGTAAACAAAACAAAGTTTAAAACAAAAAAAAACAAGGTCCAAAAGTAACAAAAGAAAACAAGGTCCTATACAAAATAGGAGGATAAAGGAAATTAAAAATATACTTAAAAAAAAAACATTAAACAAAGAGGCTTTAATTATTTCAAGAGATAGTTTCTTACCATCGTAACACCATTCTACTCCGTCGATGCATAGTGATCCGCTAAATAGACATCCTGTAAACGTTATTTATATTTAGTATCAATTTTAACCCATTTATAAAAATCAATCGTTGTTCGAAACTCGAGAACGGCTTCACTGTATTGTCAAATTTTTGGTTTTGAATATTAATAATTTTGATTTTTGGAAGTCCAGGGAAGGTTTAAAAGGTAAGAAAATATGAAGATATTGAAGGAAATAGTAAAAACCACAATTTCATTTTCCCATACAAATAGTCTGTATCTATCAAACCTTTGACACATTATTTCATTCTGAGGCAATACGAAGTTTGCCGGGTCTTCAATAAATTTCTCGGTAATTAATAAAAGTCAGAGAAGTCAAAAAATAAACATCGTAAGTATTAATTTCCAAACTTTGGAATTAGAAAACACTGTTTTCCATCCCACCTTGCAGAAAATTGTCTTCGCAGATTTTAGTCATTTTTCACCAATCTGCTTTTAAAATTTAATCAAAAGTTCAAAATAATGAAAAAGTAAGATGTACCTATGTTACCATCGGCGTGCGAGGGCGCCAGCGTAGACAATAACGCCAACGCCCACAAAGCCTGCCGCCAACACAAGCGGCTCATTACATCTGAAACAACACATAAATTTACCGATGCCAATTTTTATTCAGGTCTTTTATGTCCCCGTAATAACTATCACAAAGACATAACAACTGAAGTCTCAGGGGTGGCAACGTATCATTGATCTGCATTTTGATCCCAATATTTTTGAGCGTATTTGTATCAATAGGCTGCACTTTAACATCAATGAGAACTGCTGCAAGCCTGTTTGCCACCTACATTACATTAAAAAAAATGTTACAGATTTTTGCAAAAGCATGTAACCCCCTTGAGATATATACACATGATACCTACGATTTCATTATCATCAGTAGGTACCTATACGTGACCTACACTATAGGTACATATACACAGGTATAACAAAGTTTAGGTAGGTACTAGGCTTCTTTAAATTTTTAGGGCCCCGTCAAATATTTGGTTTTTCAAGAGTGTTCGCTGTATGGTATTAGTATTAATAATATATAGTGTGAGTGTAGGGAAAGAGACCCGAATATCGGACGGTTGCCTAATTCCGGATACGTCAATATCTCCTTTACTAAACAACGTCATCTAGCGAAAAGCCCAGTAATTGATAAACCGAGACTAGATGGAAGCACTGCAGCAGTGCCATCAATCTCCCGACCAAAATGGCGATACAAACAACAAACGTTTGAATTTTGTCCCGACAAAATTTTTGTTTGTGGTTTTTAAAGACAACGTTTGTACACAGTAAGTGATTAATTAGTTTATATATTCATTGTAATTTCATAGTTGCTATATTATTCACATAAAAAATAGGTTTTGTAGAAAATCAGAGTCATTTTTGTTTTTAAATTATTTGTTTAATTCTAATGGTAATTTTCCTAATATCGGATACTTAGTAGTGCTTAATATCGGATATCTGATATTAGGAATCCCGTTTAGTAAAATAAGTTGAGAGTAATTAATTAATTTTGTTTCACTGTTTTCAGTTCAACTTAAAATGGTTAGTAAGCAAAGAAAAAAGTGGTGCCCACATTCTATGAAAATATCTTAAATAGTGAAGAAAATAGTGTCAATGATGAAGATGTTGAATGTATATTACTCGTATTATACTGTAATGGACCCAACTCCAGTGACACAAATGGAGAAAAATGGATAAGATGCATAGCTAGCTACAAGTGGTGTCACGATTTATGCGCTGGTGTAAATAATATAAGATATATAATTGATTTTGTTCGTGATATTTGTATCCAAGGGTAATTAAAGGCTGACGACTTAAAGAAGCCTGATTTAAAAAGTAATAATAACCTGTTGATTTATATTTTAATTCTAATTAAAAAGAAAAAGTTCCAAAAACTCTATGTTACAATGTTAAGTGTTAATTTTTGATTCTACATTATTATAATTCTATTTTATAATATATAATAAATTAAAACCTAAATTTTAATACCTTAGCTGACGAATATAATTTTTTAGCCACAGAAATTGAATCGTTAAGGTTCTTTTGATATGTAACATTTATATATTTTTTAATTATTTAAAGAGATATAAGCAATAAAATTGTTTTAAGTCATACATTTGTGTTAATTTACTGTGTTAAGAAGGGTACCTAATATCGGACATCCGATTTAGAGATATTATCGTATATCTGATATTAGGAGCCTACTTAGTTGAGACTTGAATTTCTGTCAAAATTGAATAATATTATTTTCTGTATAATCTAAAACTGCTATTGTATAATTCCTTTCATATTCATATAGCATATAAAACAAGGATTACATATATATTGTTTTTATAAATTTACAGTCTCATTTATTATATTTTTTGCCTGGTTTTCAAAAAGTATCCGATATTCGGGTCCTTTCCAGATAACAAAAATAATGAACTTAAACTAGTTGCACCACAGCATCTGAAACGTTTCATAAATGCTTCGAATATCGAAATGAAATTCCAAACGAGAGATGCTGTGACAGTATTCAAAACAATTTACCTTGAGAAAATTAATCTCTCGAGCTTCGTTAACTAAGCGCAGCTTATCTAAATATCTTTTAAAGACTCACTTCGACGTTTACCGAAGTTCAATTCAATAGCCAAGGCTAGACGAGCGTAGCGATCGGTTCATCTAATTAATCGGAAACTAAATAGGTATATAGAGGTACAAACTCGTATAGTTTGGCTTTCACGTTAAAAAAAAATATGGTTTGGCTTTACATGCCCAATCTTATGTCACTTATCAGTTGATTTTAAATAAGTATAGTGAAGAACTAACCTAAATAGAATCCGGTGGCAATCGCCGCGGGGGCAACTGGGAATAATTCCTATTTATTTACATTTCTGAGCAGTAATGAGGACTCATCCAAATTTCCCTTAGGGCTATTACCTACATAATAATTTCGTTCGGGCTCCAAAGTATCGAGCAAATTAGTATCATCGCATTGACTAACTAATTATTCTGTTTCTAAATGGTCGTTTTCAGCTAAAAAACAATCAATTCAATTTCGAGTATTACCTACGTATCTTATTTTAAAAGATAAAACTACGTTAGTAGGTATATTCTACTGAAACTATTCAATAAAATGTATTTTAATCTGGAATTTATAAACGTGATAAACTTAAGATGTAGATAATAGGATATGAATAACATGTTTTTTTTACTGGTGGTAGAGTTCTAGTGTAGGAACTCGAGGGCATAGGCACCACCGGATTACCTAACCAATCTGCCTCTAAATGGAAGTGTTCAGCACTATCGTGTTCCGATTAGATGGTAATAATGCACGGCCCGGTAATAACTTATCACAAAGATATATCAATTAAGATCTCAGGGGTGGCAACGCATCTGCATTTGGACCTCTGGTCTTTGTATAGGTGTCTATAGGCTGCAGTCATCACTTAACAGCAATGTGAACTGCAAGTTTGCTTGCCACCTTCATTAAATAAAAAAAAAATAACTGATGAAAAAGCACTCTCTCTCTCGTGATCATAATATTCAATGAGATAATGTTAACTACATAAATATCTGGCATTTTATGTAATCTGCATATAATATTCTCTTATTGCTGCCATAGAAACCAGGTTTCGCGCAATGAGTTGGCATTCTTCCAGTGTTTACTCCGAATGCGGTATAGGTAAGTATGTCAGAATGTAACTATCGGAATCCAACTTAACTAAGACGAAATATTTTAACAACATTAAATCGTTCATATATGAAATGACATATTATTCTTGTAAGAATAATGTTACATTTTTAGGAAAGTTTTAGATGAAATGTCACGTTATTCTTGTAAAGAGGCGATATGTATTTGACAGTGTTTTGATGGGTACAATTCGTAGATAGTGTGTACAAGAGACGAAATGTATAGAACCTCCTTCTCTCACCAGTTCTATTGTTATCAAAGATGTACCTAATAGGTATGTGTAATAAATTAAATATAATGCTAAACTTGTACAATCTTCCTTCCCGTAAGGAAGCTCCGTCACTGGAGCTCGCGGGACTTAAACTACATACATCTATACATACATATAACAAAACTCTAACTAAACATATCTAGTACAGAAATATTTAAAAAAAAGAATGAGAGAAGTCTGATAAATTAATAATAATTAATAGTAATTTTTCTGTGCATCACAGAAAAATTACCGAACAAAATTAGATGCGGTCACCTCCTGAAGTCTCAGATGATCTTTAATAAACTGTCGTAGCACTAAAGATGGCCACTCGACCGTGGGTAGGTGGAAAGCCTAAATTGCTTTATACGATGGTGGACTACGCCCTAATCTTGTGACGTCAAAATTATTTTAGCATTTATTTTTTTTACGGCCAATAAATTAATTTGTGTATCAATCGCACTAAGTTTACGTAATAAGTTGTTAAATTGTTGCCTTTGCTTTATTGGTTGTAGTTAAATTTAGACAAAAATTTGTATCATGTGTAGTTATAGGTCTGCCTCCGCAACTGCCTCGGTAGCTTAGTGGTAGCAGGCCACTGCTACTACGCTGAGGTCCTGGGTTCGATTCCCGGGTAGGGGGTTATCAGTGATAATGGTGTAAAGTCCTTTATCTCTGGTTCTATTGGGATTTTTCCATTTTTGGGAAATTTCCCAGTACCTCGAAGTTTGGTAATGTGCCCGGAGATGTCAACATTCTCGCCACCTGTTACATGGGCCAAAACGTAACCGGCGAATCGTGGGTTTTTGCATGTATGCTTGCAGGCATGCATTTACTTCTACCTACCCCTTCGGGGATAACAGGCGTGTATAGGCTCTCAACTAGTGAAGGGTCGCAGGTTCGATCCCCGCAACGGAACAAATATTTGTATGGCCTACAGATATTTGTTTTTCGGGTCTGGGTGTTTGTGTATGTGTTGTACCTATGTGTACAACGGCACCCACGACACAGGTTTATACCTAGTGTGGGGCTGTGAGTGTAAGCCTATTTAAAATCTTTAATTTGTAAGAACGCACCCTAAATGAAACTGCATGTTACAAAAGAGTTAGGTACAGTATTACAGATAATCGAAAATACAATATCAAGAGGCATAATGAGAAAATTAAGGCAGATTTTAGTACCTAATCTTTGATACTTGTATCGATTCCACATTATTGTAACATTAGCTACGTTAGTAATCGGATAATAGATTTTATTTAATGGATTATGTAGGCGGCCTGTCTCGACACGGAACTAGTCTACTTCACCAAGGGCTCACCCTAAACATACAAGGCTTATACAACTGCCTAAGGGAAACTCCTGTAAGTTCTATCCTTGGCTTGGGGATATGCAATCCCTTTAATAGGGGCGGTGCAATTTTTTCTCTAAACATAGGTTGGTGGACCGGAATAAAGATCACGCAGTCACTAATAATAACAAAAAAAGGTACGTAACTATAATAACATGTCAGTCACTAAGTAAGAGAAGCGCGCATAGCCCAGCGGCTGGTGTAGATCGTAAGCGATCTGCTCGGTTAAGCACTACGGGCGCGGTCGGGTAGTGTGATGGGTGACCGCTAGTGGCAAATTAAATGCGCGTTTCCGTGCTTCTGAGGGCACGTTAAGCCGTCGGTCCCGGTTGCTATCGATGGATAGCAGTCGTTAAACCTTGTCGGAGGCCTTATGGGCCGTTTGAAAACATCCGACAGTGGGTTGGCCACTAACCCACCCACCTCCATCAATCCGCATTGGAGCAGCGTGGTGGAGTAAGCTCCAGGCCTCCCCCCAAAAAGGGAAGAGACTCGTGCCCAGCAGTGGGACGTATAATGGGTTGCCATTATTAGTCACTAAGTAAAAAGATTTGTTAAATAAATTACGCATATTACGACATTTACCTACCTACATAATCTTCCTCTGTTGTTATTATTTACATATGCACTTATTGTAATAGCGATTCTCAGGAGATCACAAATATCAACAAGTTGCTGCTAAGTTATAATGCATTCATGCATACCTACTTAGATAACTTAGAACAGGTATTCTTTTAAAGGACTGCGATGTGTTACCATACTTTTATATTGACTAGATAAATGTGTCTTAAAGTTGGATTTAATTTGAAAATCACATGTAGGTATCTAAGTAGGTATAGTCCTGTTACATAAATCATAAAAAACCACATACCTATCCGGTGAAAGTTATAATTTTAGATATATGATGTACCTATCCAGGTTTAAAAATAGATTCCGGTGTAGGATACAAAATTACCTGCGTAATCTCAAGAATCAATAACGCATGAAGGCATTCATAATATAAATATAGTTTTACTTGTTGGGTGCTATTACCTAATAATTGACTAGGCAGATTAACTGAATTCTATCTAATTGCTCATAACTGAGTAAAGATCGCTATTCTGTAGGTAACCAATGACGTACGCAGCAGCGCCTGTGCCCTTTCGATACGTCCCACGCAAACAAACTCCCACGATCTCATTTCTGTTACAGCCAATAAAATAGGACTTATTTACGTAGGTACAGCTGAAGTACAGTACTAAACAATTATATTTTTATTATTTATGTATTGATCATCAATAGATCTATCATTGAGTTTTGAAAACACTAACCTTGATGTTAAGTTTAGTATATAACTACCTAACATCGTTTCAAGATCTATAAATAATACTGTGTTCTAATAAAAATCTCCTCCTAAAGCCTATGCCTATGTATGTAGTATCCCTGAACCACGATAAACAAACACTATTAGTATCACAACAATTCATTAAAACACAGCTAAGTGCACACCGATTAAAAAGTCGATAGAATGGCGAGGGGTCCCTTTGTGAGTTTGTATCGACTTGAATACGAATCAGGTGTGGGTACTCACCGTTTAGAACCGCCAATTATTCCGAATCATGTCCGTATTAATGCTGAGCACTTAGTTCTTTCAGAGCAGGTACTGAGGTACGGGCAGAGAGCGTCGGTCGCGGAAGGATGCAAAGCCACCGGCTGTGGCTGTGTCTAGCCGAGCCTGCGCACTCCGCTATATCGATCTTGCTGCTGTCCATTCACACGCGACCGCCTACATAACTACACGGCCGACTTTGTGTTATAGTTCAATCATCATTTGATAACGCGATATTAGCGTCGGACCCTCGAAGCTTCCACACTTGAAGCACTTCACTTGGCCGCTGAACTGGATGGTTAATTGCGGACACTGATTACTTTCGATAATAAATATTTATATGCGGAATCAGCTTTTGCCTATATGGTCATTTATTTAGATCGATTTGCAGCTATGTTTAATTCTTTATTATGCCAGTGACAATATAAAGTCTGCTCTGGCGCCCACGCGCAATGTTATCGTCAGAATAGCACCCTGAATGCTAATGACGTTTTGCGATAAAGCGACAGCAAGCGTAGTTACTTAACATTATATGTTGGTACTTAATGTCCTAGTCGGTTCTTTTTATCACGAACTCGCTCAGTGGATATTAGCTTTTTATAGTAGGTAAGTACGTTAAAAAAGTTAGTACCTACCTACCTACTTGTTTCGAAAAACGTGTATCCATGAGGGAGAGTATGAAGATATTTTTGGTACTCCTTTGCCAACAAATAAACAAGATACCTGTGAATCACTATCGCATATAAAAAACTTCACACCTCTATTTAATAGAAGCATGCAGAAGTTTAGTAAGAACAAAAGTACCGGTATAGTATGCGGTGAAAAACTATCAAAGTTCATTCAGTACCTACTCGTATATTTTACCTACTGAACCCATGAATGTGCCATTAGGAAACTCTTGTAATGGAACAATGCCAATACGGTATCGCTTGCCTACTTGTTCCCCGACCTAGGCATCGAACCCGGAACTTAGGCGTAGCAGTAGGTAGTTGCCAGTCAATACTATACCCACGTCACCGAGGCAGTATAAAGTATCTGTATCTTCACGCCAGGTCCCTAACGGGGTAGGCAGAGAGTGTAGAGCGCCAGACATCCCGGTTCTGACAAACCTCTCGTGCCTCGTCTACCTTCATCATTCTCTTCATACATGCACGCCGATTCCTAAGACTTTTGACCCCACCATCAGACAGAACTCGACCTATTTGGTCATGGTAGGTCAGCCTTGGTCTTCCTGGGCCTCTGCAACCATCCACATTCGCATTGTATATCTGTTTAGTCATTCGCTCATTCGACATTCTTTCTATATGCCCGAACCATCGGAGCATGCCTTTTTTCATTTTTACACCGATACTATCATTCACACAAAGTCTCTTTCTTACATCTTCATTACGAACGCGATCGGTGAGTGATACACCGCAGATCTTGCGCAAAGATCTCATCTCGACCGCGTTCAACTTACTTTCATGCTCTTTCTTGCATACCCAGCTCTCGCTTCCATATAAAAGCGTTGGAGTAAGTACAGCATTATGTACGGCTAGTCGAGCCCGCTGGCTGAGATGTTTAGATTCTAGCAGCTTACCCAACGCTCCATTCACGCAATTCCCAGCAAGCACTCTTCTTTCTATGTCAGTGGTGTACCTACCATCCTTGCTAAAAGCACATCCAAGATATACAATTTCATCAACCTGTTCTAACACTGCATCATCTACTACTACCCTTGCATTTGTTCTCTGTTCATCTCTTTCAAATACTAATACTTTAGTTTTATCCACATTCAAATGTAAGCCTTTCTCCATACAATCCTCTTTCATGACTGTGACTAGTGCTTGTAGCCCAGATGGTGTAGAGCTAACAATTACCGCATCATCTGCGTAAAGCAGACAGTTCACCACTAAGTCACCCATACGCACTCCCACATCCATCAACTTCACCCTCTGGAGGCATTTGTCCAGATATATAATAAACAGCCTAGACGAAAGCACGCAACCCTGTTTGACACCGATGTTAACATCAAACCAGGGTGACATGTTTCCGTCTACCCGCACACATGCTTGACAGCCCACATACGTGGACTGTATTGCACGGAGCAGACTGCCATCAATACCATACTCTGGCAAAATGTCCCACAGCTCCTTTCGTAATACCCTATCAAACGCCTTCTCCAAATCCACAAAACCGCAGAAAACCTTCTGGCTCACAGCCAGATGCTTCTCTACGATGTTGCGGAGGGAGAAAACTTGATCCATACATCCTCTTCCAGTTCTGAAACCACCCTGTGCATCCCACAACAACCCGTCGGACTTCTCTTTCATTCTTCTTTCTAAGACTTTCCCATACACTTTAGCTGCCAAACTGACCAAACTGATCGCTCGATAGCTGGTGCAGTCCATACGTGAACCCTTGCCTTTATACAAAGGCACGATGACCGCACACCGCCAATCCTTTGGGATTCTTCCGGACCTCCAGCAAAGGTTGCACAACACCCAGAAAGAATCCCAAAGGGCAGCACCACCATATTTGATCATTTCGGCAGAAACCTGATCAATACCCGCAGCCTTACCACATTTCAAACTTCGTATCGCCCTTACAATCTCATCTATTGTTATATCCTCACAAGCCGGCACCGTCAAGTCAGCAACTCCGGCGTCAGGGTTGTGAGCATAATCATACATTTCCCCATAATACTCGCTCCATCGTTTTAACACATCTTGCGTGTTCTCAAGAATGTCACCCAACTTAGATTTTATTCTATTCATTCCAGAAACTGGAGAAGAGCTTCTAGACTTTTTCACCTCCCTCCAATAGAGTTTGATGTTAGTCTCAAAGCTCTTCGCCAGTCTCTCATCAGCTTCCACTTTATCTCTCTCACGCTTTTCATTCACTAAAATCTTGGTGTCATTCTTGAGCCGACGGTAAATTTCTCTCTTCTCATCTCTCATACCATTATTCATTTGCAAAGATGCTACATAATCCAGCCATGCTTTCTTCTTTCTTTCAACGGAGTCTTGCACCTCCTTGTCCCACCACGCATCCCCTTTCAAGGATTTGCGTATCTTTGCATAACCACATACTTCTTTCGCAACTTCCACCATACTATCTTTCATAACTTGCCAACATTCATCCACGTCCAAGTCCGTAAGACAAACCTTGTCTAACTTTTCACGGACTTGACGTTCATACACTCTCCTTGCACTAATGTCTTGTAACTTTTCACTCTTTATTCTTTCAAGTCCTCCGAAAGGCACACGGACACGCCAATGTCGCCATTTCTTGAACAGACCCCTAAACCGGCTTATTACCAAGTAGTGATCTGTATCAAGAGTGGGACCTCTGTAGGCTCTAGTGTCCATCAGGCTCTTCCGAAGACGACTATCAACCATGATCAAATCAATCATACTTTTTTGTTCATTCCTCCTCCATGTGTACGTGTGAATGTCCTTATGACGGAATTCTGTGTTAGACACAAGGAGACTTCGTTCCAAGCATACGTCAAGTATCAGCTTACCAGCATCATTTACTCTTCTATCACCATATGGACCTAGAACGGCCTCGTATCCTGGCCGCCTAGTCCCGACCCATCCATTCAAATCACCACACAAAATTACCCTTTCATTAGCTTCAACCATATCGAGAACTTCCCTTGTAGATTCCCAAAACTTCTCCAGGTCTTGGGTCGTCGCTGAGCTAACCGGTGCATAAGCTGCTACCAAAAACACCCTAGTGACGCCCAATTTAATTCGGACCCAGATTAGTCTCGGGTTCACCAAACCATAATCTTTCACTCCAGTGACTAAACGAGAGGACAGAAGGACGCCCACCCCCGCGCTGGCATGATCACTCTGTTGCACACCTGCCCACAGAGCCATCGCGCCACCCGGGAGATCTTCGACCTCGCAGCCCTTTCGTTTAGTCTCTGTTACACACAAAACATCCAGGCGTCTCACACTCATTACGTTCGTCAACTCATTCATCTTCTCACAAATTCCACCTCTCACATTCCACGTGCCTATCTGGCACTCCCCACTCCTCGATCCGCCGTATCGGGCCCGGCGTGACAGGTGGCGGTCCCCATCGCCGCTTTGGCCGCTTTTCGTACCGACGGGGACGGGTCGGTACGCGTCGCCTCGGGGGGACGCCCTAACCCGCACTGCGGTACGCTTTCGTGCCAGAATTGCAGCCCCAAAGGACTGGCAGGGATCGCGACGTGCACGCTTCTGGCATGACCCCCAGTATAGTAGTAAGTATCTGTAATCTATACAAATAAATAAAATTGGAGTGTCTGTTTGTAATATAGTAATAACCGCTTTTTACTATGTATGTATACACGGTACATATACCATAACAACATTTTTTACAACTTTTGTCTGTCTGTCTGTCGGCTTTACCGATTTTGAAGGGACTGTCACTGACAGATAGCTTATGTAATAAGGAGTAACTTAGGGTACTTTTATACTAGCTGCGCCCACGACTTCATCTAGATCATAGAGCAACGCGGCCCACCGGTCGCGGCGGACTGGAGGGGAGTAGCCATATGCAGGTTTTCCCCTCTGTCAAAGTACAAGACCAAATGGTCCTATACCTGTCGCCCAGATATTTGAATGTGTGCGTGAAATTGTTTATGTATTTTGTTAACGTCAAGGTGTGAGTTTCGTAGTAATAGACGATTTTTGTAGTGTAAGTGTGTGTCACACGTATTTCCCCCCGCAAAAAATGACAGACTGTTTCGCATCGGCAATACACGCTATGGCTACTCCCCTTCCGTCCGCCGCGGCCGGTGGCCCGCGTTGCTCTATGGTCTTAGGTTAATACTGAACAATCTTCTCACGCGGACGTAGTCGCGGGCACAGCTAGTATTAAAATATATCTTCATAGGTAGGTACAAAAGTAAACAATTATGATTGATAAACATACCTACTGCTGTTGTAGTTTTCCCTTCGTTGGTACCTATGTACCTAACAGTTGATAATAAAACATTTTTCTAATATTATAGGTAACACCTACCTATGTGCTGTGTGATTCTTTCTTCGAAATATTAACAGTCTAAGACAACGTATTACATAATTTGTAGAGATGCGCCGAATATTCGGTTCGTATTCGGTATATTCGGCATCTTTTCCACTATTCGTATTCGGCCGAATTATTCGGTTTTGGTGCCGAATATATTCGGTTTGAATATTTCTATTTTATTGGCTACATGTCACGGTATATAACTACAAGATAAATATTCTGATGGTATTTATAAGCCAAAGAAATGAATAGACCCCTGAGGACGAGTGAGCGATGTATTGATGTGAATGGAAAAGATATAATAAAACTCATAACTTACTGGTTTGCTCAGTTTTTGATTTTCTAGGAACTTTTAGTGTGGCCCTCGAATGCAGCGTCATGTTAGAACTGCGTTTACGCGACAAAACAAAAAAAAGGTAAACCGAATAATTCGGCCGAATATTCGGTTCGGTATAGGTTAAACCGAATATTATTCGGTATTCGGTTATTCGGTGAAACCACTATTCGGCGCATCACTAATAATTTGTATGTTGTAGAAAGGTAAAGCCTATATACCTATATCCTACCTATGTCGTAAGTAGCTCCTTGAAGATCTCGATAAAATATTAGATTTTTAAATAAAACTTTCTGCCTTATTTATACCTACCTTTGTTCTCAAGTTCGTTGCTCACGGTCGTAATTATTCACCGGTTACATATTTTTCCGTATAAAATGAAATGTGTATATACATAGATACATCTATTATATTATGCCATAGGCATTAATGTCTACCTTTCACTTATCCTAATAATAGTTACGCGCAATATACCTAAATTTGACGAACCTAACTGTTTAGGCATAATCTATTTAGGGAGATGCGTTGCCACTCCTTAGTTCAAGTTGTTATGCCTCTGTGTCGGCAGTCACCATACATTACCACGACCGGAACATGATAGCGCTGAATATTTAGCAGCAAGTACTTAGATCAGTCATTGGAGCTCTAACACCAGTACGGACCATATATTAACTTTTTGATACTGTACTGTAACTTACTTACAAATTAAATAAAAAACGGAAAGGAAAATCGAACCTGCGACCTCAGGATAACCAGTCCAGCAGCTTTACCTACCACTAAGCTACGAAGTCCCAGAATTTTTCTTTCCGTTTTTTCTTTAATTTCTAAAGTTCACTCGCATGTGTTATTGCGAAAAATAATAAGTAAAATTAACTTACTGACAAATCTGTACATTTATGTAGATAACTGCTTCAGTAACCTAGTGCAAACAGACCACTATTGCTAGGTACGGTGGCATGCTGGGGTCCTGTGTTCGATCTCCGGGTGGCATCACAGATGCGATTTGGGTATAACATTTTCTGGAAGTTTGAAAATGTGACCGGAGATGTCCATAGGCTCGCCACCTGTCACATGGCACAAAACGTAACGGCGAATCATTGAATGCATGCAACCTCTGCATACCCCTTCGTGGAATACAGGCGTGAAGTTACGTTTTCTTACGTATGTATGTATCTTCACGCCAAGTGCCTTTCAGGGTAGTGTAGGTGGGCTTTTTTAACGTACCTACCTACATTTTTTAATCTTGTCTCGTGCAGAATTTATCAAGGGCAGCAAAGTATCGGTTATCCGGTAACTATCCCATTCAGTGACACTGAAGGTGTCTGTATTGATTGAATTCCAGTGCATACAGGAAACAAGGTGCAAGACGGTACTCCGAACACCGGATAGATTTACTGCGCAGCTCAGGGGGGAGGGCGAGGGGGTGCAGGAATGTGACCGGAGGCAGAGAATATACCTACATAATATACTCCGCAGCTGGTTGCATTGGGGTCGGTTTTAAATTCAATGTACTGCTGTAAACAAAACTTCCAGTTCACGTTCCAGTTTATACATTGGCCAAGCGTGAGTCGTAAGTACTAGCGCACGAAGGGTAGGTACCGTTATTTATAAAAACGGCAAAAAAATCACGTTTTTTTATGTTATTGAAGTGGCATCAAGCATGCAATGCATCACATTGATGTTAAGTGATGCCTGCAGCCTATGAGACACCCACATAAAGACCGAGGTCAAAAAGCAGATGCGTTACCATACCACTCCTGAGGCCTAAGGTGTTATGCCTCTGTGCCGGAAATTACAGGGCCGTACATTACCACCTGACCGAAACACGATAGTGCTGAACACTACCATTTAGCGGCAGTATATTAGGTAATGCGGTGGTGCCTACGCCCGCGAGCTCCGTCACTGGAGCTCTACCACCAGTAGTGTTTTATGGGAGCCTACTCAAATATTATTTAATATATAAATAAAAATTCCGTGAATGTTTCAAGCGTTTACCTGTAACTGTTTAATATTGAGCAAAAACAGCACGTTTGTTACATATGAGAACGCCCTTAAGAAATATTTAATTATTTTTTTTGTAGTTTTTGTTATAGAGACAACAGATACACATCATGTGAAAATCAATCAAAAATTAACTGTTTAGCTATCACGGTTCAGGAGATACAGTCTGGTGACAGGCAGCGGCACAGAGGCATACCTCAGGGGTGGCAACGGATCGGAGTTGAAATTTTGGGAAATTAATACAAAATTACAACTCAATCTGTAGTTTCGAAGCAAATTGACTGACGGACACACACGCTAGAACGATCATAATATATAAGGGTTTCGTTTTTACTTTTCAGGTACGGAATCCTAAAATGGTATGTGCCAGAGGAATGATTAGTACCCATCAATATAAGTAATAAATACCAACCTATAATGTATTAATTTGTCGAATAGATTTAGATCTCCAATGGGAATGGTTGTCATGGTTGAGTAGGTACAATTTTATTCCAGTCCTCTGGAAGCTCTTCAGTAATCTACAACAACAGTCGGAATTTTAATAATTAGATAAGTAGAATATATTTTAAAGAAAAATGGAAAGAAAAATCTGAGCTACCGAAGTCCTGCCCGATTTGTCAAATCTTTCCTTCGGTAGCTCAGTTGGAAGAGCGGCTGGACTAGATTCCCAGTGGCCGCGAGTTCGAGTCTCGCCTGAAGTCATTTTTTTCTTTAAAATATATTTTACAAGGCATGTGTTAATGCGAAATAATATAAAACAATTAAGTAGATTAAACTTTATTGGCCACAAGTCTAAGAAATATATTATGATATTTCAAGCACAGAACTATAAGAGAAGTGGCAACGCATCTACATTGATTTTTTTATGTAGGTGTAGATGTGCCTCTAAGCTGCATAATTTACCATCAATGTGAACTGTATGCTAATTTGCCACTTCATGTCATAAAAAAGTAGGTATAACTGGTGAATCGTAGATGTACGCATGCGTACCTATAGATAGGGTTTCTTTTGGAAAATTCCCGTCTCGATAAATCACTAGAAATTTAATCCAATTCGAAACGAGAAAAAAACTCGAGAATCCGAGATTTTTAGAAATTTTATAAAACAAATAAAATTCGACTGTTTTTATAAGAAAAATAAACCAAAGTTATTTAATCACGATTTTTTGATACGGGTTAACAATAGAAAAATAGAGAAACACAAAATATTCTTTACAATTTTCTTTATTCGTGACATAGTGGTACATGATTACCACCAATTTATACAAGTTATTTATTGTAAGACAACATACAAGCAGATAGAAATACATACGCTTGTAAAAATAACACACGCGCAACAAACATCGAACAAGGAAAGTAAATATAAAATATCAATTAAATTGAATTTTAAATGACTTAATGAATCTCTTTTTCACACAAAGCAATTATTGTGAATGTGACCGATATGATTTTTGTGTACCTACGTGTCGTGACCCTACCGTAAAAGTTTCATGAAATGATCGAAATAATGGCTGAGCACATCATGACCATTTCATGATGTACTCAACTAATATTCACCAGATCGTTCAATCGTAACGTCAAAATAGAGTGAACATTGTATTAAAATAAAAACATGTACTTGTGATTTACATGTCTATTGTTCTTCAAGTACATACATTTAATAAAACTTTGGAGAATAATGAAATGTTTTTTCTTACAGATTAGTGTTAGAACGGTGATCACACAACGACTACACACATAATCTTGAATTTAAAACCAGGCACTACTACCAGTATAGTTTTTATGTTGCATATTAGATACTCCTCACGCAGTTTCTCTATCGTCATATTTTCATAGACAGTAATAAATAGTTCATAGAATTTTTCGCGTGGTCACTCTACTCTCTAACCGACCACATCGACGAACGATTTCTTATCATTGATCTGACCAAGGCACATCGTGATTTGACCAATGGATAGTGAACATTTTATGAAATACTCAATCATTTCATAATATGGACAATTTAACAATATGGCTACGACATATGCACTGTAACCTCAATCACATGAAAATAAATTATCTAAATTGAAAGGGTTTTCTGTAAACGAATAGTCGTTTTTCATTATTTTTTCCCCCATTTAAACTGACACTGGACAAGCGTGACATTTTCTTCAACTTCGCGCAATACATATGATACTTTATGGTGGCCGGGTAATATTCCAATTCCTGTCAGACAAATTCAACTATTTAACTCGATCTAAGCCAAACTCGAGTTAACTCGAGTAAGCTTTCGAACATTCATTACAGAAGTATTAGAGCCCAAACCTAACTACAAGGGTCTTAGCAGAAGGTACCTACGGGACTTTCATTTATTCCACGTGACATTCTTGAAATAATTAGGGAAATTTAATTATTCATACCTTGCACATCAGTTTCATTTTAAAAAATACACTATAATATAAATTAATCATCTTAGTTGCCTAAAAAATGACTCGTTCGGCAAAAACTCAACTCGTAGTTATAATATCATTAGTAATCTCGACACCGTTGTACCAAGTGATAGGATGAGTATTTTAATATATTTTTATTTCGGGTGAAAATTGTAGCACTGTTTTAACGTGCATTTGTTTGAGTTTTTATTCGAAAAATTACCTAGTAGCTGATAGAGACGTTACTACTACTGAAAAATAGCGCACATTTTAATACCTTACTTCACTATATACCTAAAATTAAACAATAGCTGTAATACAAGTTTTAAAAACTTTGTTACTTAATTTTACACAAAAAAAAAACTAAACTCCTTGATATACTGGCAATAATTATGGTTCGACTCCAATTAATTCTTTCTTCTATTTACATTAGAACTGGCTGAACGATGAGTTGTAAAAAAACTTATGATTACTTATTTATAATATTAGCGCACCATCGAAATTATATACGTATGTATTATGTTATTATTCGAGAAAGAAAAATAAACAAACATCAAGACAAACAAAGAAAAAATTAAATTTAAACTCATTCCAAAAAAGATTTATATGTGTTCATATTTTGGTAATCAAATATTTTTTTAATTATGTACTTTGAATATAGTATGTTAAAAATTTAAGAATCATAGAAGTTTGACTGTCATTAATTACGGCCTTAACTTAATATTAATAGATATGCGGGCATATCCATAAATAGTTAATGTTGCTATACCAATGTAATATAGATGCTTGTGTGAATTAATACAGAAAATCCTTGGATCATAACTGTGTACTGATTCTCATTTTACTGTAGTTGATACATATACTCATACATTAAATATTTTTTCCATAAGATAGTTTTAATGCACAGGCATAGATAGAAACAACTTTAAAACTTCACAAATACTCATTATCATGAAAATTGGTTTGCAATATCTTAGAAAAAAAATACGCCATAAATAATGTCACAAATCAAAACGGCCGTAACCGACGACGACGAAATCCAGCACAAATGTTAATAGTAGGGGAGCCCAAGAGGGGATTTTTAAATTTACTCCAGCGCGTCAGATTAAGATATAGGAGATACCTTGCACCCCGCTCAGTACCTCCACCAAATATAAGATTTCCATTAAGGGCCGAACTCTTAGGGCTTCCGCCTCGCATCCAAATCGTCAGAATTTTGGATGGGAGCTTTGATTGGGTTTACTTTACATCCTCTCTGAGTATCTGACATTCTTGAGAAATTTTTCACCTTTATTTTTGAAAGAATCAAATGTTTTATATTTTTTTAAAAGGGCGCGGCATTATTATGCTTGGTCAAGAGCGTGTCAGATATTCTGAGGGTGTAAAATGTGCCCAAACAATGCTCCTATCCAAAATTCAGACGATTCAGAAAAGGAGATCGTAGCGACCTTTTTAATTTTTTAAAGGCTACCCTATATGCAAACTTTAGATTTAGTGGAGGTAACCAACAGGACGCAAGGTATCTCCCACATCTTAATCTGACACGCTCGAGTAAATACATAAATAGCATCCTGGTCTCCCCTACTATAATAAGTTACATGTCATGTTAACAAAATACGTGAACACTACATTTATGACAATCACAGAACTAGATCGCATGATTATCTCTTTCTTTAAAAATATCAAATGTAAAAGTAGTAACGCAAATTGGCGTAATTTAAATCTACAAAAAAATGAGATGAACTAAATTACAGTAAGTACCCATAAAGAAATACTGCACATCGAGCTTAGGAAAGAGACTATCGACTAGTTTCGACTTTGTAGAGCGTTATCTCTGTTACACAGACACTGCCTACCTAAGTACTGATAGAGTGGTATAGGTCAAAATGGTCAACAAAAGCCAAATAGGTAGTGTGAAAAAGAGATAGCGCTCTATAGAGGAGAAATTAGTCGAAATCTTTTTCCTAAAGTCGATTTGCAATATTTTTTGGTGGGGACTGTATGTATGTACTTACGCTAGTGCAATTCTCTTGTGATGACGTAATGATATTTAGTGTAATCTAACAGGTACATTTTGGTGAGGCACCACGTGATGTATTTCAGATTCTGGCTCTAAAATCTATTCATACATAAATAATATCAATTGCTGGCTGACAATCAGTTTTAACTTAACATTAACAATATTCCTAAATAAAAAATACGATGTCTATTATATTCAGCGTCGAAATTTTGTTGAATAATTAACTCCTTATTCATAAACATATCTAAGGCCAACAATTATAGGGATTTTTCCTAGACATGTAATCAGTACTTTCTAAAATATCATATGAAATTTAATTGCAAATGCTATACAAAAATATGGAAACTCGAGTTAACTATGAGATAGTAGAATTTAAATATGACGAAAAATTGCGAACAAGGATGATAGCTTTAATATAAAAATAATTTCAGATTCATTGAACTATTTGCAAGAAGTTTTACTATAAAATTATGTTTGTATAAAACGTAGTATTGAGAAAGATATTTTACAATATCTTGATTTCACTATACAAATATACCGGTGTTTTACCACGCCGTGACGTCATATCGTGCTGAAACTTTATTTAATGAGCCGCCCTGATTGGCGTCTTTACAACTATGTAGAAAATTGTTTTTTAAATTTAGATTTCATTCACATTTTTTTTCACGTTAAACGAATAGGGATTTACAAGATATTTTTTAAAAGTTAATAAATTATTTTTGCAGTGAACTGCCAATCACAGACCAATAACCAAGCTGCCAATGTCAACACCATTGCATTATTTACTTTTTTGCGTTGGACAATGGTCATTTTAGGGCCTTTATGACTTTGTCGAAAGAAAATCGATTTCAACCATCGATTGCTTTATTATCGATATTCAACGGAATAGATTATTCATGTTTACTATTTGTCTTGTATAATCACTAGGTATCGAGTGGATACAATTTGTACAGTACCTTAGTTTTGACTTAGCTCAAATTCATCATATAAATGTCTCACTTTTTGTTATCATGAAGCGGCAAATAGAAAAACAGTTTACATTGATGGTAAGTGAATATATAGCATAAACCCACATGATACCAGATATTAATTTATTAATTGTTTAGTATTTAATGTTTGTCTGGTGTTACTACTGGCGTAGTCATGAATCTTCTCCTGATAGGAGAAGATTCATGACTACGCCATGCGGCTAAACTATAATCCTGAATGTAAGTAAAACAGGTAAAATGCTACACAATACTTTAAAATAGTCTTTGCTTATTTAGTTACCTCTGGCAGGTACACCACACAATGTGATATTGTTGCCAATATTTTTCTTTTGGGATATCATTTGTCTGAAAAAATTACTGTAAGCTATGTTTGTAGCTCAGTTTTAAGTTATTTCGATTTTGAATGAAAATTCATTCCTTTCATGAATTTAGTATCAAAGACGGCTGATTTCAGAAATTATTTCAGCTTGAAATGTGCGAATGGTATTTATTTTATATGATATTTAACAAATGTTTATCTCATGTACTGCTTTATACTTTGTTTTTATCAGTTGAATTAAAACGGCAAGAGACAAAAGAGTGATTAGCAAACTTTTAAGCTAAACTACGTTTATAAATAAAGGAGCTAAGCATTCAAAGATAAAACAAAACTTTTTTATATTATTTTAAACAACATAAAATATTGGATACCATCTCGTTAAAGAACGAGTTCCCAGGAAACACTCTACGAATAATAATGTAAAGAAGTTTATCTAAACCAAAAAATGGTTCCACGTAAATACACATATCATGGGCGGGGCATAAAAAGGACACACCGCAGCGGGTCAGGCTATTTGAGCGTTTTATGCCGCTCGGCGAAATCACCTTGATGATGCGCTTATATTCGATTGGTCGCGACAATCGAATACAAGCATCGTCTATGTTGAAAGTGTGAGTATTTGTTATGAGTGCAATTAGTTTGTTTTCGTAAATGGAACCAAAATCGAAACGATGTTGGTACTAGAGTTACATTTCTATACATTATTATTCGTAAGAAACACCATAATATGTTCGAAATACTGAATAAAATTGATCTCGTCAAATTATGTATAATACTATCAATTGCCACGTCCTGAAATCATAGGTAGGAATGACATTTTGTGTGTACGTTCGCTCCTGCTTTTAAAGTGACCATGAACACTAATTCAGTTTAGTAATTCCAAGCATGCTGTTTTCATGAAACACTATTGTCATATTTGGTCAGTCCTAAAAATAAATTAGCAGTTCCTTATGTTACAAAAGCTAATAATAAATCCATACCAAAATTGTTTTTGAACTCTTACCCCCTTATTCATAAAAATACATTAGATATGTTTTATCTATAGTTTGCTTTGCCTTTGTCAGTTGCATCGTCAATTGTGCAGAATAGAAAAGGACAAAGGAGAGATTAGCAACACTTTAGCTGAAACACGTTTATGAATAAGGGGGTTAGGGTCGAATTATGAATAATTATATTAAAATATATGCATTATTGCATTCGCATATTGTCACAGGCATCTCAAACAGACATTGATATTTGCTAAAATATACAAAACAATGCGTGTTTTGTTGATGAAATAAAATCCAATGATGATATTAATGTGGGTATTTACAAATATTTAAGAGCTTATAGACAAATAACGGCTTTGAAAGTTTAAAAAATTTGAACTCTTTATTTAAAGTTAAATATATTAAATAATTAAAACGCACCGAAAAAGGTAAGCCACGAAATATAATTGACCTGATGTGTTCTACGTTTCCGAATTTATTTCAATCATATTTCAGTTTAATATACGCGTGATGGATAAATAAAAATAGTTTTATTTCAATAATTGAACTGTCTTGTCATGTTTTGTAGAGCATATATCAATATTTTATTCAATAACATCTACTCTGTATACCTCCATTGGCAATCTATGTTGCTTCACAATTTTAGCACGACCGTATGCAAATATTTATAAAATTTATGTATATTATATACGTACCTATTTGTATTATTGATAAAATCAAAACTTTTCAGAAGCTGGCAAAAGTAAAAAAAAAGAAACAACACAAAAACAATTTAGTACTTGCCTATTAAAGACTTTCAGCAGAACAATATACCCCCGTTTTTGTTCCGTTGAAGAGGGGGGGGATAAATCTGTCATTTTTATTTACAAATATTTGTTCACAATTAACCACGGTAAATGGAATAAAGTATCTACAGCATACAATTAGTTTAGGAAAATATTATTTAGGTTTAGTCGGGCAAGGTGGGGCGGGACGGTGAGGTCTCGGTGTCGGTTCTTCGTACACCTCATCGTACAAACACGTATTCGTGTACGTTGGTCGACTGTACAAATCCTGATTGGCCTCACCAATTTCGCTATATATGTTACTAGCAGTGTCATTCACTTCGTCGTAAGGAGCCGCCCCCCGAGAAGTCGAGACGTCACTGTACACCGACCAATACGAACTAGAATAAGGATACTGAGCGTAATCCACATTTTGGTATTTCAACGCGGAATAATTCTTAGAATTCTCCACGTTGTCACTGAAGTTCTTCAACTTCTCAGCCTCTTCTTCATACTTTGGCACGTAGATATTTTTCTCGTAGTCGGTACTCGACTGCGTTCCCGATGGTGTTGAGAATTTTGTGTAGTAATCTTTCGTTTCTAAGATGAACTTTTGTTGAGCGGGATTCGCGTCGTAATTGTTATAGATAGGGATTTCCCCATACTTATTTTCTGCGCTTGCGACGTTGCTGGCGTGACTAGTGGAAGGTAAGTCCGCGTAGGAAGCGTTGCTGTTGGCGTAAATATTTTCACTGTTGGTATTCTTGGACCTAAGATTCAAGGATTCGGAAATTCTGTCGTCCAGCGACATTTCAGCTGCAGATTTCACGTGTGTATCGTTAACGTTCCTTTCTGCTAAGAGAGCGTTCGTGTTTGGGTATGCAGTATACAATTTTCCATAAGAGGAATTTTGATTAAATGAATATCTATTACCAGGCGTGTTATTATACATAGGTGCGTCCGAGACGCTGGACGCGGCTAAGCTATTCGTTGAGTACGTGTGAGATTCATTGTGGCTTTGGAGAGACTCATTTTGCATGTCGTAATTAGGTCGAGCGATTCTATTATCTACTTCTTTCGTTGCTGCCCACAGTTGGGACGTGTCAAAGGGATCGGCTTGGACTCTCGTTTGAGTACTAAAAGATGATGATGACACATTTAAACTATCTAACGATTTAGCACCGTACAAATTCGGGTGACTCGGCGTGTTCAAATTTTGCATACCGAATGAAGGAAGACTTTCTATACTCTGCTGTCCCCAATCCTGACCTGGAATCGAGAAGAGATTTGGATTCATTGGATATTCATACCAAATTAATGATAAGATGTTTTGAATACAAATACACACCAATTTCGGGAACATCGATGGGTTCGTCTAGTATGGAGACGTTGTTGGAAATCACTGGTTTTTTATTCGTTGTACTGGCACCGGTCGATGGCGGAAGATCCAAATCAATCAAAAGATCTTCGCGGACTGTAAGGAAAAAATAATGTGATTGGAAAAACATCATTGTCATCTAATCATTGAAAAAAAGGACACGAAGAAGGCGAAATTTTATAGTATTTTAGACTTACTAAAATTCTAATAGGAACTCTTCTTCCATCTTTGATCTTTTTCTTGAATATTACCAGATCGTTTAGCTTTTTCGGTGAAGTTGGGTGCGCGCTTCAAAAGCTTCAACATCGAATCTATCCTATTATTCTTACCACGGTTCATACTCCTAGAATGAGCATCCTTTGGTAATCTCAGCACTCGTTGTGTTTGCTAGTAGCTTTGGATGCGCCTATCGTGGAAGGCTGAATTACTGTATCCAACTTTTCTTACCTTGGTTCATACTCCTAGATTGAGCATCCTTCGTTAATCTCAGCACTCGTTGTGTTTGCTAGTAGCTTTGGATGCGCCTATCGTGGAAGGCTGAATTACTGTATCCAACTTTTCTTACCTTGGTTCATACTCCTAGAATGAGCATCCTTCGTTAATCTCAGCACTCGTTGTGTTTGCTAGTAGCTTTGGATGCGCCTATCGTGGAAGGCTGAATTACTGTATCCAACTTTTCTTACCTTGGTTCATACTCCTAGAATGAGCATCCTTCGTTAATCTCAGCACTCGTTGTGTTTGCTAGTAGCTTTGGATGCGCCTATCGTGGAAGGCTGAATTACTGTATCCAACTTTTCTTACCTTGGTTCATACTCCTAGAATGAGCATCCCTAGCAGATCTCAGCACTCGTTCTCCAAGATTTAAGGTAGCTCTGTCGTTGACCAGTTTGTTGTAGTTGAAGTGTTTGCTGGTAGCGTTGGGTGCACGCGTCGTGGAGGGTTGCGTCGACTCTATGGTGCGTCGCTTTCGAAGAATTATAGCCGTGTCGTCGTTGACGCCGTTCGTCGGTCTATCCACGAAATGACTAGATGCTGGAATAATAACACTTTTAAAATAATCGTAAAAATACATTAAAAATTGTTAAAAAGCCTCACCGGATTATTGAATTATATAATATTTATTATACACTGCAACTATAGGCTGCAGTACCTACCAATACAAACTCTACAAGTATGCAGACTATTCAGTACTTGTTGTTAAAGCGCCAATAGAAATGCAGAATTCATGGAAATGTCAACTATATGTATACCTATCACTGCTCATGATGATAAGACAGACAGACAATTTACAGTCTTACTAAAAATCGGGCAAGTCCTGTCAATCCACGCGCAATGTAGTGTTCCGTTTGTCCCATATTTTTAAAGGCTTATCCAACGCCACACCACGCTATGGGATACGCGATAAAAAAGTAATCTACTAGCGTGACAAATATTTATAATCATTTTATAATCGTACCTAACTTACTAGTACTAAATCTCTGAGCTGCGAATGGATAGACATGGCGAAACTTTTATAAAATACTTTTACAAAATAAAGCATAAATTATATTATATAAAATAATATACAAACAGAGGCAGGTTTAAAAAAACTTTGGTTTACAACCAGATTTTTTTTTTTTATGTAATTGAAGTGGCAAACAAGCATGCAGTTCACATTGATGTTAAGTGATGTCTGCAGCCTATAGACACCCACACAAAGACCGAGGTCAAAATCCAGATGCGTTACCACTCCTGAGGCCTAAGGTGTTATGCCTCTGTGCCGGAAATTACAAGGCCATACATTACCACCTGACCGGAACACGATAGTGCTGAACACTACCATTTAGCGGCAAGTTTATTAGGTAATGCGGTGGTGCCTACGCCCGCGAGCTCCGTCACTGGAGCTCTACCACCAGTAAGATTCGTATTTGTTTTTGAATGTGATTGAATTTTTTTTAAACATCTCTTGCTATGAGTTATATTAACGAAAAAACGTTTTATCACATTTTAAAAATTAATATTGATGTATTTAGTACACATACTGTAATAATAGCCCTACAATTAATTTAATAATATGGTGTCTAAGCAACAAAGGCGAATTCTTCAAAACAATTAAAATACGTAATTACCAATACTAAATAGATTCTTGTGTGAGTCATTTCAACCTTATTGTGTTATGATAATGACTTAACCTAATTATTATGAAAAAAACAATGAAAAATTAATACCTAATTTTAACTGGTAATATATTCGATCACTCTAGACTAGCTTTATTTATATTTGAATCCAGAAATGTTTAAACAAATGATAGAATTTCGTCCATATTGAAGTAGAGATTTGGAAATAAACTAACGTTATGTAGCTCATTTTTAGTGTAAGTACGAGTATATCTAATGTTTCGTTGTCAAAGTTGCTATTTATTGCCTAATCTTGTTTAAACATGAACATGCCTTTCCATTTATTCATTTGTTTTTTTTAAGTTGTGAGATATTCTTATCGGAATCTCAAATATTTCCGATACTGATTGATAACAAAAAGCGGGCAAATAAAAAGAAAATAAGGAAAAGAGCAATATCTAAGTTTGACAAAGGCGCGTCACACGTGTGGGTAAATATTGATGACGCAAGCAATATATTCAATATGCATGCACGTGATAATAAAGCCACTTAGTCACAGATTAGCGACGTTTCATGCTAACTGCGCAGATGCGACGGATATCTGCCACTACACTATCGTGTAACACTATTAAGTGTATAATAACACAATGCGCGTAAATTATCTTTCATGGAAAGTACAACACCATGGCATGTATTATTCGGAATATCGTTGCCCAAATAATCTAACCGGTTAGATAATTTAGCCAATAATATTTCATTATTTATGCAGGTTCATGTGTCTTATTTTATGTTTTTTTATATATATTGAAACCCGAGGAATTGAGAACGAGCCTACTGACATTCCCCGGACACTTTAGTAATCGCCACCGGTGCCACTGAAAATCTGAAATCTTTGCGATTGGATAAAACTAAAGGCTAACAGACCCAAACCCAACATCGGGCTATGATGTGTTTTTCGCAATAACACAAGCGAGTGAATTCAAAGATTTTTAAAGGAAAATGTCGAGATATTTCACAACAATAACTTTACTTCAAGCGGGATTCGAACCTACGTCTTTTGAACTAGCCTACTGCCTTTATTACAAAGCTTGCTAATTTCATGACATAACCATAACTATACCAATTTATTATCGTCCATGAAAGCGATAGTTCTTATGTCACAGATAACCAATACGGTTGATGTTACGGCTGGTGATCCATTTATAGGTGTATGACTACATGGTCTGCATAATAGATATTGAGTACACTTAGGCTAGCGAAACTAAATAGAGATCACACTTGATGCCATTCTCATATGGATAGATCTTGAAATCATAATGATAATCCATTTCTAACAAACTTCAAAAATGGGGCTCTGTGTTCAACTGTGTGTATTTTTTATGTATGGTGACCGATTACTCCGTCAGTTGTGGATTTATTTTGAAAATTCGGGTGTTGTTTGAAAGGGTAGGTATACTTTGTAATCGGCCATATTTCCACCAAGTTGAAATCTGATGTTGGCATCATGGGGGAATCGAGGGGGGGAAATGTATTGATATAGGGTTTTAGTTGCGTTTTTTTTTCAGTTATTAGTGTTGGATTTTTGAAGTTGATATTTTATTTTTTAAGTTTTAAGAATACTTTTCTAAACATTAGGTAGGTAGTTAGGTATATGGTAGGTATAGTTGGGTCTGTAAGACAATCTGAGAAACATACGAATCAGTAAAAAAATTTTTATAAAAATTTGAATTTATCTGACTGATGGGAGTGAAATAAAATTATTCTTACCTCTTCCCACCGGAGACATGGTTTGAGCTTTTTTACTTGACTGTACATTTTTGCTTTTCGTTGATAATATGTTACTGTAAGCATAAACAGCGACATGTTAAAAATAAATATACCTATTATAGAAAAAATATACAATACGATTTCGGATATTATACATACCTAGCAAACAAGCCTACTTCTAAAGTTCGCTGATTCTGCCCTTTCCAGTAATGTAGTTCTGGTCGTTTGTCAATCAAGATTATTTCATCGCCTGCTTCAATCGTCATTTGCCCTTGTCGTCTATAGCTGTGAACATATTTAAAACTTTATTGCTTGACTTATTTTCTATAACTAACATGTATATTTTTGCCAAATTACAGCTTTCTATTACTAAGAGTTTCCGAGCTTAGCTGCGGACAGACGGAGGGACGGACATGGCGAACCTATAAGGGTTCTTTGTAGACTACGGAACCCTAAAAAGGAATACAAATGTTTTTCCTCCCCGTATTAATATGATGATAAGAGGTCAAAGAATGAGCCCCATAGCATTGCTTGATTGTCGACCCAATGTAATTGTTAATTTTAGGTTCATGGAAAATCAGTGGTGCATTAAATTGTTATGAATGGAATTGACCCGAATTACCATGGTTACGGTAAACGATTCTACAATGGACGCAGAATCTATACTTGTGTTAAAACTGAAGATAATGCTTGTTTTTATTTGCGTCTGTTCGTCTGTCACAGCCGATTTGCTCCAAAACTACTTATGCCATTGATCTGAAATTCGGTATACGTTATGTAAATCTGTGACACAATTGACATAAACATTAACGTATAACAAAAATAGATAAGCTTCGGTAGCTTAGTACGAGTAGTAGGTAAGTATACACATCTGCAGCAAAATGAATACCGATAAATCGATAACACACAAAAGTCATAAATCGCTAGCTAGTCGCAAGCATTGGATACAATACTAGTGTCTCTTTTGACTGAATTTATTATTAAGCCGAAACGACCGAAAATATTTAAGCAGATATGCGACATGAACATGAAACCGCGTATCCGTGGCATATCACGCCTACAGACCTACGAAGTCGCTGGCAGCTAGAGACTTTCAGATTTGCAGCGATTAAGTCGCCGGATTAATAGCGGCAGCACAAATTGCTGCTAATATTCATGTCCACGCTACTCCACACAGTGATTTTCACATCGCCAGCGAGTCGTCATCGACCACAGTCGCTGTCGTGTAGAACCAGCATTACCTAAAGTGTTGCTAATGGCTGTTTATGAATAAGGCGGTCAATTTATTTTGAATCTGTTCGGTTTTTAGCATCCACCATCTTACCTGAACACCATAGGCAAATGAATAGTGGAAGATCGACGTGTGTGGGATGCGACCGCCTGGGATTTTATTGCTTTCAATTTGTGCCTCTTTTAGAAGCAATAGGAATAATCTGATATTCTTGCTTTCGTAGATGATAAACGAGCGATAATGATATTCAGATTATCTTTATTGCTTACTGTCGAATAACTTTATAAGCCCGCGGGCAGGTTCGTAAAGATAAGGAAGATACAAAAAGACATGAAAAATTGGCAGCAGTACGGTAGGCGGTCGCGCCTCTAGACCTTAGCTACTTCATTCATGTTTTTTTTATGTTTCACTTGATCCTTCCTTTAATCTATGGGATTACGCATTACGCCTCCTAACATACCATCAACTTTAAAATATTACTTAACTATTCAAATAAATTAAATTGAAGTGTCTGTTTGTAATATATAAATAACCGCTTTTTACTAAATGCATATGTATGCTTACACGGTAAATATACCAAAACAGCATTTTTAACCATTTTTGTCTGTCTGTCTGTCTGTCCGTCAGTTTGTTGGGGGTAATCTCGGGAACGACTGGACCGATTTCGACGGGACTTTCACTGGCAGATAGCTTATATAATAAGGAGTCACTTAGGCTACTTTTATACTAGCTGCGCCCCCGACTTCGTCTGGGTAGATACTAAACAATGATAAATTCTCACGCGGACGAAGTCGCGGGCACAGCCAGTCTATTATATAATGATATATTTTAAAATAAACCTGAACCCTGATGACTAATGACAAGAAAATTCAATATTTATCATTATATTATCTAACCACTGGTAGGCTCGAGATCCCCGTTTTGGCTTCGAGTCGGAAACAAGTGATCGCTACGGGAAAATCACGTTTTTGTTTGCCATAGGCGAACACTAGGCCATTATGAAAATTCACAGTCATGATATCAATGTACTTATTGAACTTACCTATATGATGATTTCATGAAGGAGTCAGTGTATAAACCGTTTTTTGTATTAGTTTGTACATGTAAAAGACACTTACGTCATTTTGGGTCAAAGTTGCCAAACGAAAACCCAAACCAATCCATTAACGCATCGACGATCGAACGTAGAATCGATTTGCATTGAAGCATGCAGTTCACATGAATGGTAAATGAATACTGCAGCGTATACACAAAAACCAGAGGTCAAAATACAAATGCGTTCTGTATTTTGACTCCACCCCTGAGGCCCAAACCATTTTGCCAGTGATAGTTATTAAGGGGTCATACATTACCATCTAATTGGAATACGATAGTGCTGAACACTACCATTTGTATGTATAATACATACCTATTATGTTGAGTGATAAACAAAATCTTCCCGCTTACCTCAAACTGGCGACGGCAGTTTCGAATTTGTTCGTGTCCATGTATCGCTGGATGCCGGCAAACGTCGGCCTCTCCTTCGGGTTGAGGTCCCAGCATTGCATCATGAGCATGTACACGTCGGGCGGACACGCGTTGGGTGCGGCCAGCCGCTGGCCTTCGCGCATTATCAGCCGTAGAATTTCCGAACCGTTGAGACCTGGCCAATGGCATTTTTTCAGTTAATTTATCTTAAAAGAGCAGGTGAGATTTTCGAACGGCACGTTTCCGAAATTGGCGCATAGGTATAATGAAGTCAGGAGCGTATTTAAAGAATAAGCAGCCTGAGCCTGTAAGGTTTGTGCGAGAATAAATTGTTATGCAGTGACTTGAGCGCGCACCACAGGAATGGCACTCGTCACCGTTCGCTCATCACATAGCAATCATCCCTGCACAAAACCGTAATCGCAATTGGCGTATAATAATGCGTATATATTTTGTCAAACAAGATCCTGAGTAAAGTATCACACACAACCCAACCTTGCAAAGGACAGGAATGCTTCCATTGAATACTGCTAAAAGTAAGGTAGGTTATTGTGATCAATAGATACTGACCCAGCCAAGGTTCTTCACCAAACGTGTACATTTCCCACAGAGCGACGGCAAACATCCAAACGTCCGATGCGTGCGAGAACTGGCGCGTGCGCAGTGATTCAGGCGCGCACCACGGGAACGGCACTCGTCGCCGCTCGCTCATCACGTAGCAATCATCCGTGTCTGGCAGGGCTCGCATCAAACCAAAATCGCCGATTTTTATCTGATTACAAAATTAAAAATCTCATTCAATGTATGTAGTAGATTTCTAAAAAAGGGAGTTCTAACAGAGATCATGACATTATATTATCAGCATATTTTATGGCATGCCATGCATATCACATAGTTGGTAATAAAAACCAATATGTATAATAATTATATTTTTACATGAAATTCTTCATATAATTGTCCTATTGGTCTAGTGATAGCAGGCCACTACTACTATGTTAGGATGTTCCCAGCACTTATTGTTTAAAAAACAAGGTCAAGTCAGACAAAGCACAGTAATAGCCGTAGGTCACATGCTAAAATTTGGCATGAAGGTTCCTCAAAGAGTATAGAGGGGTTAAATAGGAAAACATAGGTATAAAACGTCTATTCTTCAACTTATATTTTTGTCAACTATTTTTTACTTAGTACCTAAATAATAAGAAAAAATATCTTACCAACTCCAAGTTTGATAAAAGGATATTTCTGCATGCTAAATCTCGGTGTAGAAATCGATTTTTTTCTAGATATGCCATTCCTGCTGCAACTTGACCTGACCATTTTGATATGTACATCAATGAAACTTTTCCATTTTGATTCCTAATATAATCCAATAAGGCACCCATAGTAGCTAATTCGCACACCATCATCAGCGGATGGAATACTACACCATGGAGTTTGATTAAGTTTGGATGTTTCAAGCTGTGCATGGCTTCAACTTCTCTTCGGAAATCATCATATATACCAGGCTGTGAGAATGCATCAGCTTTCAGTACTTTAACAGCCACAGGCATCATTTGACCCGGCTGGTCTGACACCTTCCATTCCCCCCTCTTCACAACACCAAATGAACCATTACCTAACTCATTATGCAATCTGTAACAATACATTAATTAGTTGGCTACTTAACAAAAAATCACCACTATCACTTAAAAACAAACTTCTACTGTACAAGTGTATCTTAAAACCTATTTGGACTTATGGAATACAGCTCTGGGGTACTGTCTCAAATTCAAATATAGAAATATTACAAAGATTCCAATCAAAAATACTCAGGATGATTACTTATGCTCCCTGGTACATAACAAATCAACGGTTACACCGCGAACTTGGAATAAGAACAGTCAAAGATGAAATTAAATACTTGGCGACATCATACAAAGACCGAATTAGTTGTCATCCAAATAAACTAGCCACACATTTAATGAATAATTCAATATTTAAATGACTGAAAAGAAAGTGCCCTCTAGATCTATTAAGAGGAACAATGTTGTTATGATATACTTAATCTTTCAAGGATCGTAAGGCCACCGGCGCCCAGACACAATTGAATTTCAATTGTCATATTTTTCTCGTGTCTGGAGGGATTAATTAACAAATAGGGGCACATGTCGCTGGACTGATCGCCCTCCATGACAACTACTACATTTCATAACTGTTTGCTGAATGTTCCATACAGAACAAATTGCAATAAAAATATATATCTAAAAAAAAAAAAATTAATTAGTAATGCACAAGATTTGTTTATTTTACAGTATTTTCAGATTATACAAGATAATTTAATCCTCCTTAATATTATAAATGCGAAAGTTTGTGATGGATGTTTGTTACTCTTTCACAAAAAAAATTCTCAACGGATTGGATGAAACTTTACAGTAATAAAGGTTATAATAGGTCGGGGAAAAAGTCTTTTCGCATTATAGTATGTATGAACTTGTAATAAAATCTCTTTGGTTGTAGTATTTGTATCTGGCTGGTTTTGGTATCATTGAAAGTTAAAATTTTAAAGAACATAATTCCAAATTCAATTTAGGCAAATGTGTGATTTTCATTTGTTTTTCGTACTGTCAAGATGAGTGAATCTAATGAAGAAATTCGATACCTTTTAAAATTTTACTACAAAAAAGGTAAAAATGCAACGTAAGCCGCGAAAAAAATTGCGATGTTTATGGACCTAGTGCAGTGTCTGTAAGAGTAGCACAAATTTGGTTTAAGCGTTTTCAATCCGGAAATTTTGATGTCAAAGATGCACCTCGCTCTGGTCGCCCTATTACAAATAAAATGGATGCCATTTTGAAAAAGTGGAGCAAGATCGACATATCAGTAGTTACGACGTAGCTGAAGAACTGAGAATTGATCACAAAACAGTTTTGGCGCATTTGAAAAAAGCTGGGTACAAAAAAAGCTCGATATTTGGGTACCTCACAAGCTCTCTGAAAGAAACCTAATGAACCGTGTACTCATTTGTGATTCTTTATTACGACGTAATGAAACCGAATCATTTTTGAAGAAGCTGATAACTGGTGATGAAAAGTGGATCACGTACGACAAGAACGTGCGAAAAAGGTCGTGGTCAAAGGCCGATCAGGCTTCACAGACTGTGGCGAAACCCGGGTTAACTCGTAATAAGGTGATGTTGTGTGTGGTGGGATTGGAAGGGCATTATTCATTATGAGCTATTACCACCAGGCGGGACTATCGATTCTGAACTATACTGCGAACAACTGATGAGATTAAAGCAAGAAGTTGAGAGAAAGCGGCCGGAATTGATCAACAGAAGGGGTGTGGTGTTTCATCATGATAACGCTAGACCTCACACATATATAGCCACTCAGCAAAAATTAAGAGTTTGGCTGGGAGGTGTTAATGCATCCGCCGTATAGTCCTGACCTTGCACCTTCAGATTTCCACCTGTTTCGGTCTCTTCAGAATTCTTTATGCAATGTTAGGTTAACACCACGAGAGGACTGCCAAATCCACTTGTCGCGGTATTTTGATGAGAAGTCCCAAAATTTTTATAGCAATGGGATCATGTCCCTACCTACAAGATGGCAAAAGGTTATCGAACAAAATGGTACATACATACTTTAGTTAAATTTAAATAAACTATATTAAAAAATGTTTTGAATTATCTAAAAAAATGCGAAGAAACTTTTTCCCCAACCTAATACATTGGAATAATATATATTACATGTGGACGAAGTCACGGGAAAAACCTAGTATCTTATTTATAATTTCATAGTAAGATACTTACACAATATCCTTTTCTAAAATGATACAAGTAGTCCTAGTGTCTGTCTGGGAAGCTGGTTTAAGTGTTAAGTCTGTTTTTTCTCTAGTCACCGAACTGGACGAACCAAAAAGTTTGTTCCAAAATTTTCTATTCCATAGCTGGAGTTTCTTTTTTCTGACCGCATCAAACAATCTGCGCACCCCTGGCTTGCTGATACCGATCCTCTCAAGGTCTTCAGCATGCACATAGTCAAAATGTGCTAATCGTGTTATCTACAAAAGAACTAAATTCCAGCAAACAATAGAACAAAAAAAAGTGATGTTATTGTTTATATTTTCATATATCATTTACCTGCAGTTGATCCCTAATTGGTAAATAAAACTGTTCGAGTTGTATATTTTGTAAGATCTCACATAACCAGTCTGTGCCGGAATCCATATTTTTTTATAAAATAGGACGCTAACTTTGTAATGTATTTATTAGAAATCTACTCGGAGGTAACATCTCAAGCAGGAAGTACAAATTGCTATTTGTGAGAGAGCCACAATCAACTTTCCTTTAGCAAATAAACCATCTCTATGAAAAAATATAAAAATTTACGCGTTATCAAAGATCGCTTGAAGAATTTGCAGATTACTTAGCTGTTTATTATTAAAGTTATTTTTTCTGAATAAAAAATAAAGACACAAACTCAGTAGACTCAGGACAGAATTGTGATTTTTGACAATTTGTTTTTTTTTTTTTAATGTTTGACATCAATTGTCAACAGATGACAGTACTAACATAAACTGTCAAAACTAAAAATTATACACATTACCACAGATAAGAAAGCGTACAGGATGCAATAATAATATCGCTGCGTGTGACCCAGCTTGATCATTTACCTACGTAAAGTTGAGTTATTAAATGAAAAAAATAGCTACTTAAGACATGGTTCCTAACGTTTTTGTGTAGACTAGGTACGCTGCGCGTACTTACGCAATTTCGTTTGGCGGAAATACGTAAATATATGTTGATATCCTTTTTGACTCCAGTATAGTCTGGTCCACACGGCAGCGATTTTAATAGATGGTGACTCACTGACGATGTCAAAGTCACTGTATGGAGTGGACGTGAAAATTGGCAGAGATTTATTGTTGCAAATGCGACTTAATCGCTGCAAATCAGAAAAGTCCGGTACTTATCTGCCAGCGACTGCGTAACTCTGTTAGATGTAGCACCGTTCTTTGAAATCACTTATTATTTAATACTGAGAGTTTTCATAATAATAATATGTAGTTTGTATTTTTTTTTACATACTGCTGCTACTGCATTTTTAAACGAAATAGGTACAATATTTACCCAAATTAACTGGTGTGTTTTTATCCGTTTTTGCAGTAGGTATAAAACCGATTAACCCGGTAAAACCCGATTTACAACTTATTTTTCTTTCATTCCCAATTTACTCTTCCGTTTATTTACCCTCCCGTCCATCTCTAACCACATCTGTCCATCGAATATCTCCTAAATCTCATTTTATGTTTGATTATGCTCTTACAATTTATGCTGAGTCTAAAATATTTACATAGGTCATCCACGACCACACACCTGCGATGTCACTGGAAGCAAGCGACTTGATCGCCGCGTTTGCAGCCATAATATTATAGTGCTGAACGATAATGAATAATAAAATACTCAAAGCCCGAGAGCCGCCATCGACCAGTTACAGTCGTGTGGATATAACATTAGATTCTTTTGTATACAGAGTCGGTACATTATACATAAGCCTATCTTAGCCCTAGCCTTACCTTATTATTAATATCTGTTCATTGATTTTGAAGCATGTCAATGTCAACTATTCAGATAAATAAAGTAGGTAGGGTACGTAGTATTTGTATACTCTTTGGGGTACATTTGTTTACTCTTTGAAAGTACATGTGTAACGGTTGAATTTGAAATTTGTTTGAAATATTCTGATTTACAGCAGAATCAAAGAGTACACCAAGAGTACACAATACATTATAATATAAACATACTGGAAAGAATATTTTAGGCTCGAGGATTTAAGCAAGCATGCAGAACTTTTCAGATGATAGTATTTGCGAAATCCAAAAAATTAATTTTGGATGTGTTCCTGTCGATACTGTTTCTGAAAAGAATATAGTAATCCAAAATGTATCTGACGTAAGAAAGATCACTTATCTCATACCTAATTCGGCATCTTATTTACGTTTAAAGTGTACGTACCTATACTTTACCTTAAGATTTTTAAAGTAGGTCCATCCAGTATAAAAGCAAATGCCATGACAATATACACGACGCCAGATGTAAAGGACATCACATCCTGCCACTGCAAGAAAGGCGTCGTATTTTTGATGAGGGTTACATGTTGAACGTGATAAGTTGCACTAAATTTTCTTTTAAATGCGGGAACTTATAAATGGTCTGATGTAATTTTATTGATTGCATATTAGCAAATAAGACTGTTCTTCTAAATAAAATAACTTACTGAACATAGGTTAGGTAGCTAGGTAGGTACTAAATTAGAATTCCATTCATTTACAGTAGGTAGGTACCTATATATTATTTATTAGCTGTTGCCCACGGCTTCGCCCGCGTGTATATCGTTTTATAAATAACTGAGTAGCCTACAGTGGCGGATTTACCAGTAGGCTGAGTAGGTAGGCTGGAGCCTAGGGCGGCAAATTTTAAGGGGCGGTAGATTTAGTACATATTTTGACGTGACAACGTCTTAAATTAGGTCACTCATGAAAAAGTGTAACGCCCGGTAACGTAACGATGAGTCACCGAACGAGAGAGAGGCCTGCCGGACCGGCGAATGCCTTTCTACCGAGAAAAAGACGTTGTCACGTAAAATCTTCGCCCGTAAAACCGACTTTACAGGCAACCAGTTTTTTTATTTCTATATCAATTTACAAATTAAAATAATATATACACACACGAAATAAGAATTTCGAAAATTGGAAGGAAATTAAAATTTTTAACTAAAATCGAATTATCGTCCAATTAAATATGTATACAATGCTAAATATTTCAATATCTTTACATAAATAATTGCTAAAGTTCAAATATCATGACGTTTCGATATTATTGTCGAAATTTAGTTATATTTACATATCTTCTTCTCTCTGGAGTGATGAATTGGTTATGGTTATGGTTTGGTGAACCCGAGACTAATCTGGGTCCGAATTAAATTGGGCGTCACTAGGGGGTTTTTGGTAGCAGCTTATGCACCGGTTAGCTCAGCGACGACCCAAGACCTGGAGAAGTTTTGGGAACCTTCAAGGGAAGTTCTCGATATGGTCGAAGCTAATGAAAGGGTGTGTGTGATTTTGTGCGGTGATTTGAATGGATGGGTTAGGACCAGGCGGCCAGGATACGAGGCCGTTCTAGATCCATATGGTGATAGAAGAATAAATGATGCTGGTAAGCTGATACTTGACTTATGCTTAGAACGAAGTCTCCTTGTGTCTAACACAGAATTCCGTCATAAGGACATTCACACGTATACATGGGGAGGAATGAACAAAATGGAATGAACAGTGTGATTGATTTGATCATGGTTGATAGTCGTCTTCGGAAGAGCCTGATGGACAGTAGAGCCTACAGAGGTCCCACTCTTGATATAGATCACTACTTGGTAATAAGCCGATTTAGGGGTCTGTTCAAGAAGTGGCGACATTGGCGTGTTCGTGTGCCTTTCGGACGACTTGAAAGAATAAAGAGTAAGTAAGTAAGTAAGTAAGTAAAGTAAAAAACGTTTAAATTTCCTTCACAAATTTTAGGCTTATGGGTACTTATTGCTAATACAGTACTTGTGCACTTTGATCCTATTTTTGTGAGGGACTGGTGCCTGAAATAGGTTTCTAAATGAAATCTGTGCTACAGGTCGCCAGGCCCCTCCTGCAGACAGTTCTCAATTTACAGCAAGACACAGTAAAAGAAAAAAAAGAAGAAAAAACACTGTCTAAATTATAGCCGCTACAAAAAATATACATATATAAAAAAAAAGAAAACGTGTGGACTTTTATGACAATATCTAATTAAGATTAAATTTAATTTTATTTTTAAGATTAAATTTAAGCGCAATAGAAAAAGCGAGTTACAGTTTGATTTCAATAATTATTTGGGTGTGTTTTGTTGTTCGCTAGAGAGCGTTTGTAGGTGAGGGAATGTGGAGTGTGCGTGTGGATGTGTGTCTGAGAGTCGGAGTGTGTGTGTATGTGCTTGTGTGTATTAGTATTTGAAAGAGATGAACAGAGAACAAATTCAAGGGTAGTGGTAGATGATGCAGTGTTAGAACAGGTGGATGAAATTGTATATCTTGGATGTGCTTTTAGCAAGGATGGTAGGTACACCACTGACATAGAAAGAAGAGTGCTTTGAGAGAATTGCGTGAATGGATCGTTGGGTAAGCTGCTAGAATCGAAACATCTCAGCCAGCGGGCTCGACTAGCCGTACATAATGCTGTACTTGCTCCAAGGCTTTTATATGGAAGCGAGAGCTGGGTATGCAGGAAAGAGCATGAAAGTAAGTTAAACGCGGTCGAGATGAGATCTTTGCGCAAGATCTGCGGTGTATATCACTCACCGATCGCGTTTGTAACGAAGATGTAAGAAAGAGGCTTTGTGTGAATGATAGTATCGGTGTAAAAATGAAAAAAGGCATGCTCCGATGGTTCGGGCATATAGAAAGAATGTCGAATGAACGAATGACTAAACAGATATACAATGCGAATGTGGATTGTTGCAGAGGCCCAGGAAGACCAAGACTGACCTACCATGACCAAATAGGTCGAGTTCTGTCTGATGGTGGGGTCAAAAGTCTTAGGAATCGGCGTGCATGTATTAAGAGAATGATGAAGGTAGACGAGGCACGAGAGGTATGTCAGGACCGGGATATCTGGCGCTCTACGCTCTCTGTCTATCCCGTTAGGGACCTGGCGTGAAGATACATACATTCTTCTCTCATAATTGTTCTGTAATTGATATGATTGTGGACTACGATATCAAAACTTAAGGGCGGCAAAAATTTGATAGCCTACAGGCGGCAAATTTGGAAATCCGCCACTGGTAGCCTATGTTCTTTCTCAAAGTCAGCTGTATCTCTTTACCAAATTTCGTTGTCGTTTGGACGTGAAAAGGTAACATACAGACGGACGGACGGACGGACGGACGGACGGACGGACAGACGGACAGACAGACAGACAGACAGATAGATTTACTTTCGCATTTATAATAGGGATTATACTGGAGTAGAGTTCCAGTGTAGGAGTGAGAGGGCGTAGATAACCGCATTACTATCTGCTGCCAAATGGTAGTGTTCAGCACTATCATGTGCCCGGTGGGTTGATAATGTATGGCTCCGTAATAATTATCCCAGAGGTAAAACATCTGAGGCCTCAGGGGTGGTAATGCATCTGCATAGGTATTAATAGGTATAAAGGTATTAACCTCTGGTATTTGTGTACATGCCTATACAGGCTGCAGTCATCATCAACTATCAGAGTGGATTACTACCTAATAACATAAAAAGGTAGGTACCTAACATAAACTTACCAAATAAAATACTTAGTGCTCTCATTTTCACAGCAGGATCATCAAACCAAATACTAAAACGGAAACCAAATTATTACATATTCTCTGACTGAAAGCGAAAAACAGAAAAAAGTTGTAAAGAAAAGAGTTGTATTTAATGTACGGCCCTGTAATTTCCGGCACAGAGGCATAACACCTTCGGGCCTCAGGAGTGGCAACGCATCTGCATTTTGATCTCTGGTCATTTTGTAAGTATCTATAAGCTGCAGTCATCACTTAACATCAAATTCAATGTGAACTGCATGCTTGTTTGCCACTTTTATGACATAAAAAAAACTACTCGAATTAGAAATAAATAAGTAAATCGTTGTATCGCAGGCATCCCGCACAAGACTTTTTACAATTTATTAATAAGTATAATCTTTTATTCACGTGGTTAATGTACAAAAGCGGACTTAGCTATTACTAGCGCCCGCCTTGGCTTTGCACGGGGCAATGTTACCTACCCTCTCCTTCATCTTTGGCCTTATAAAGGGATCTAACACTAAAGGAATTTTTGAAATCGGCCCAGTAGTGCCTGAGATTAGCGCGTTTAAGCAAACAAAAAACTCTTCATTCCTCTAATATCTTTGTCTTCAGCTTTTTAACATATATATATTTTTTTCTCTCCTTTGTATAATTAAACAAGAGGAGTAAGTAATGTTGTGGATGACTTGACAGAAGTCCTCGCTACGGTTTACGGGCGACTTAAGTCAATATCAAGATGAAAGGTGTGTATAGAGTGGGTTAGATATGTATTTTGAGTTTAGTTATTATGTGATGATATCTCATCTATTGTTGAACTGCTTTAAGGTGTTGACAATGTGTTTAGTGAACTGATTGAATGTGTTTCTTGTACTTTCTTTTTGTAGGATGCTTTCTAATTTGAATGGGTCTATTAAGCATATTGCATGTGTTTATGTGAGTGAAGCGAGCGTTACTGTAGCGAGGACAATCAGTTAGCAGATGGTGGATGCTTTGAATTGAAGTGTCATCACAGGGACATTTGTCCGAGGGAGTGATTTTCAATCTTTAATATTAATGGCATTCCCTATCAGCCACTTCTTTCCATCTGATCAACCGCCTTCTATCTGAGCAAATTAACACAGGCGCTTTTTGAGTTAATATTTGTTTTCGTGGTTACACTTATGTATTCTGCGTGGAGTAGGTACCTACTCTATTTGTCTGTTCTTGTACCTAATTTGATTTCTAAGCAGATTAAATATCTTTTGTTTTTCAGAAAACCCTTACTTATCGTATTTCATTAATGTACGTTTTGAAAAACATTGATCGAGTGTTCAAACTGAGCATGCCGTCAGTTCTTGCGAAGCCCCTAGAGAAGGTTGAAGTGCGAGTTGTATTTAAACCGACCATAGCTGGACAATCGTTTACAGAATACTATATCATTGAAGATACCGCTGGAAATGTTTATAGATTAACTGTAACGGGCAAATGTTATGGTGAGGCAATATTTATTTTTTGTCATAGATTATTTTTGCGAAACTTTAACCGTTTACACAGCGCACGCAGCTGAAGCTCTAAATAGGAAAAAAACTCCGATTTTGAAACATAATTCATTATTGCTCCGTCTTATTGGTTTTAGCGTGATGATATATAGCCTATAGCATTTCTCAATACAATCGGACCAGTAGTTTCTTAGATTTGTCCCAACAAACAAATAAACAAAGTTAACTTCACCTCTTTATAATATTATATACCTTATACCTATAGATAATTAAAGTCATTTAAAAAGCGCTTTGTTTAATTTTATTGTGTTATTTTGACGTCATTCTGTTAAATTACCTAAAGTAGCCACTTCAGGCTACCTACACAGAATTTCGGCTACATTAGGCTACTCAGGCTGGAAAAAATGGCGACATTAGACCCTGCTTCGTTGGCAAAACTGGCTACCTCCATCGATTTCGTAAACGCCTTGCGTAGCGTTCAGGATTAACACAATAATTACTTATGGTATCTTGAGGTCTTGCAGCCTGCTGCGGCTGGGATTTAATCTTGCTAAGTATGGGTTTTAGTTTAATATACGCGAGATAAATCCGTAAAAATAGTTTTATATCAATGAGTGTAGCTCGCGAAAACCTAAGAACATATCATGCCTAAGGCATATTTATTTAACTGCCAAAGCAGTAAGTGCACAAGCATACACGTATACCTCCTATTATGATTTACACAGCCAATAACACGTTAACTCGTCGAAACTCATATGGTTATATCAGGCTACAACAGTTATGCTGAAGTCTCAGGTTCGAATGATCGATGATATTCGATTTATCGTGGTGAATGTAAATCTGTTCGCCACCTACGCACCTTAACTACTCGGGAATAGGAACTCGGGACCCGGAAGACGCAATCGGCGAATCGATCCCTTTCCGGAATACATTTCGAAGTTGCTAAATCTTTCAGTGGAATCTGTTATATTTTTCTATGATTACAGGACCTAAGGTAATTGTAAGCCGAAAAAAGATTTTATTTAAGATATGCAAAAACGTATCAGAGCATAGAAAAGAATCTTTGAGCATAATAAACAATTCTGCAATCGACGTAACATATCAATGGCTGCTTCCACTCTCTGGATCGGGTTATGTTCAGGTGAATTTCAAACATTGTTTATAATTACATAAGATATCTACTAATAACTTCATAGGTACACAAAGTGTACCTACCGCCTATAAACCTCTTGAGCTGCAGTAAAATAAGACATTTGATTTCATATTGTTCGTGGACGATATTGTCAACGTGTAGCTACCGTAATTTACCTACATACATGTATCGTAGAAATCTACATAACTCTCCTCTTGTGGCCCCAGAAGACTTACCGCATTGCTTCGTGAAATAGCAAATCTTATGGTTTGTGCAAAGAATAGACCATTCCTTTGATAACGTGAAGCGTCGACTAAACGTTTAGAAATGTCTTTAAATAAAACATGAGCACTGAGACCCCACAGACCTTGCGTTTCGACTCCAAATGGCTCAAATAGGTAGTCGTTTCAAATATTACTATATTTGCGCCGCTTGAGAGACTTGGTATTAGTAGGCATAACAGGCAGCAGTAGCGTCGGAGGACTCGGAGACGCGCTGTAAGTACGAGTATTTGGAATGGCGCGAGGGTGTCAACGCAGGTTTATTATTAATATCTTCCACACGGATTTCTCAGTTCGACATAAATATGATGAATATAAGTAACAATGAAGCGAACACTACGAACAATTAAGTAATTTCGTATAAATGGCGTCGGGACGCGACAACCCCACCTACTAGCGGAAGAATTTTCTTCCACTGGCGCAGTCAGTCAACAGAACAATGGCGGTCAAACCATTCCAATAGGGTAGTAAGAATAACAACGCGGGATGGGCAGCAGCGTCCAGCGATAAAAACTGCCGTCACTACGATTCCCAATGCGCCTGCCAAGTGTGGCGATTATGGGATATAATAATAATAATAAATAATGGCAACCCATTATACGTCCCACTGCTGGGCACGAGTCTACGCCATGCGCGCCTTCGCCATGGAGAATATTATGGGATATTCTCCCCTAATGAAGCACAACACTTTAGTAGGCGTCTTTGGAAAAGGCGCGCATGGCCCGACGGCTTTGTCCAGCAGCGGACGTTTTTCGGCTGGAATTATGAATTTCGTCCACAAAATATCCTGTTTGTAGATTTCGACAGGCAACTGTGGGCTGATTCGAGCTTTTGAGACTATTACGACTACTGTTATATTCACTGGTGTTGCGCTGGGAGTATATACCGCTGAACTGGTACTCTTGGTTTTAAACCAGGTAAATATTTTTGTAGGTAACTAATAAAACTTGGTAGCTCTCGATAAAGATCTTGATCTTGATGGTAGGTAACATCTTGTTTTGATTTTCATTGAAGTTTTTGTATTTCATCAACAGCATGACTAGTCATTTATTACTTGTCTACGTATACGTACAACTGTCTTTTTTATATGTGAGCGCCTTAATAACTGATCTTCAAATTCTAGGAGCCGTTATTCGTAAAGGTGATCGCCACGGTCGTATTGCCCGGTAATCCATTGTTCAATATCAATGATCATGCATTTGAGAGGAGCAGCAAACATGGTCCTTCGGCCTATTTAATGCAGAACAGCCTCAATTGTCTGCGGTATATACCGTCGGCGTCGGTGTTTGAGAGGTATCTGGATTTCGGCACGGGTAGTGTGGAGGATGTCACCAGGAATATATCGCAGACGCTGTGCGTCACTAACCACGAACAAGAGGAGGGTTATGTACAATGGTTATCAGGTTTGGAATTTTATTAAAATATGTTTGACGACCACTTGAGTCGAAGGCCATGGGTACAATACCCGCACCGGGACAAATTTTAATATTTGCATGGCCTACTCGAATTGATACCCGCACCGGGACAAATATTTGCATGACCTACAGGAAATTATTTCACGTCTGGGTGATTGTGTCTGTTGTGTGTGATATTAAAAACACAAAATTACACACATACGAAATAGTATGCCTCCGGCAGCGGGTACAGGGTTGAAGCTGTCAATGGTTAGGGATACAGAGACAGGAATCGCCTCGTTATTAATAATAATAATAATAATGGCAACCCATTATACGTCCCACTGCTGGGCACGAGTCTCTCCCCTTTTTAGGGGGAGGCCCGGAGCCCACTCCACCACGCTGCTGATTGGTGGAGTTGGGTGGGTTAGTGGCCAACCCGCTGTCGGATGCTTTCAAACCACCCATAAGGCCTCCGACAAGGTTTAACGACTGCTATCTATCGATAGCAACCGGGACCAACGGCTTAACGTGCCCTCCGAAGCACGGAAACGCGCATTCAATCTGCCACCAGTGGTCACCCATCACACCACACGTCGTTATTAATAATTTATATTTTTTATGCTGGGGCACCGCCAAGGCTTTCTCCAAGGAGATGAAAAAAACCCCTGCACCTGCTCACCCTAGATCGCAGGGCGATGGTTTTCTCATTCCCCTAGATTCGTCATCCTAAATTGTCTTCTGGCGACGAACTTGATTTTGGAACGAGTAATATATAATAAATAGTTTAGTGCACTACTCCTTCATTACAGATCCCGATAATATATTTCTGATAGATCCCATCGCTTCACTGATACCTCCGAACGAATCTAAGTTATTTACAATTCGATTCAGGTAAAACGTTTACAATCATTAAGTAATCGAATCGGTTACATTGTTGGAGAATAAAGTGTGCTAAACAATAACAATGTATATTACTTTTATTTTAGGCCCAAAATGGAGAACGAATCGTATGGATATTTGATGTGTGGCGACTATCAATATAAAACGACAAACCCAGAAACGGGAAACGCGATAATAAAACACACATGGTTTCGTATACCGTTTATCGGCAACACTTGGTCACCTTGCACCGAATGGATTACCGAATGGGACTGTCCTACGGAGGTATATCCTGGCAATTTTGTGTTACGATTATTCTGGCGTGAACTGGGATGTTTATTTACTCCAACTGTTTATATAATTTGCGACGAAAGTCAATTAAAACTATCACCTTCCGCTCGTTGGCAATCATGAGACGGGCAGAGATGTACATTTACATGCATTTATGGACATATACATCCACAATTCGTCATGCATCACAAGTGAGCCTGTGCACAGAGATCTTTGGTGTAGTACTTAGGCAGTTAATAAAATACACAATTTGCATTGCAATTGAATGCTTATTATTGTTTTTTGTTATCATATCTGAAGCTTCAGTGTTAATAATCGTTAATATTTCTATAAGCGTACGTAACATTAACTTATTTGAATTGCAGCGGTTAGGAAATGCCTGATAAATGTCAATACGAGTAGGTTCGCCATACACCTACCCTCGACTTACGACTTAAAAACTTATATAATGCTTCGTGAAGTCGATGTATGCATGATTATAAAAACATATATCCCTACTTCACAGGTTGTCTTACCACCGACAGTCCCAAGGAGAACAACATTCACAAACTTCATACTATCAAACAAATTAGAAATGCCCATGCATTTCAAATTCGAAGGACCATTTAAAACGTAAGAGCCACGAAAAAGCATCAAGAAATCAAGATGTTTAGCATAGTAAAATATAGCTTAGCATCCAAAATATGTAGTCAACTAGGCACTTAGAAGCATATACGCAGAATTTTAATTTCATCCAAGATTTATGCTTTGTGAGGGAGGGAGGCTTGACTCAGCTGGTGACAAGCTTTGTCAAGGAAAACACAAAAAAACTAAGTAAGAATAACGTAATAAGCTTGGACGCGAATATTTTTTTAGACTTGTGGCTGTGCCACCCATAGAACTATAAAAACAATAGAATAAGTATAACGCCTCTACAACATGTATCCTTATTACGATTCAATGTACCATGGTACATAGGTATGTACGGGTACACTCGGGAGTCTTAGGTCTTAGGCCTGAATAGGCTGGCACTGCTTATACGTTACTAAAATATTCTGATGCAACTGGCTTAGTTCATAATTTATGCTTTATTTTATCATATTGTATAATATTTGTTTTTATTTCCGCAGTAACTTTGTAGTGTTGCCTATGTGTGGTATTATTCAAGGGCGCGGTTGGCAAATTATATCGGTAGCACTGGAACCGAAAAGCTCTGGAGAATACTATGAAACCTGGGACTTAATAATTAATAGAGTGCAACGAGTAAGTTTCTCCCAAAAGAGGTGTTATTAGCAGGCCTCACGTCTTTTAAGATAAGATATACTTCCAATGTGGAAATAGCTCTGTAATCGTAAGCGATCCTTTTTTTTATGTTATGGAAGTAGCAAACAAGCATGCAGTTCACATTGATGTTAAGTGATGACTGCAGCCTATAGACACCCATATAAAGGCCAATTTCAAAATGCAGATGCGTTACCACTCCTGAGGCCTAAGGTGTTATGCCTCTGTGCTGGAAATTACAGGGCCGTACATTACCACCTGACCGGAACACGATAGTGCTGCATACTACCATTTAGCGGCAAGTATATTAGGTAATGCGGTGATGCCTACGCCCGCGAGCTCCGTCGCTGGAGCTCTACCACCAGTCACATCCTCTTGAAAAACTCCGTATGAACGTAACGTAACTCCAATATAAAGAAAACTTTTACATTACTAGCCATATGTGCTCCGATATTGATGCATGATGGGTTTGATAGGGACAAGCAAATTCAAGGCAATGTGAAGTCAACAGGCAGATAGATTTCAACCCTTACCTGCATAATCTCGTTAATAAATTACTGCTCAAACCAATTATGAATGAAATACTGAATAATGCCCAGAAACGTTCAGTTTCCCTAAATCAGGCTTACGAAGGGCCTAGCAAAAACATCTCAGTTTCAGTCTCGTGAATTAAGACTTTACTTCTAACCTCTTTCGCCTGTTGATTAAATATGAACACTAGGCGCGGATATGCTTATGCGGCAACGCGGAGACCAGCCAGTTGGAGGTGATGTCAAATGGATACAACCCAGCCGCACACGCCATGTACGAGTTCAAACCCACCATCACTGGATGCACTAACTATTGCACCGCGTATCTGCATAACCTCACTAGAATGGAAATACAGTTAAATATGATCCTTAATGTTATATTGTGTATATAATAGCTGTAATTATATAAATCATCAGCTTGTTCAAGAGATGTAGAAAACAGCTCTGCTAAACCAAAATAATTAAAAACGAACATTCTGTTCTGAGAAATGTAGATAGATACGTAACTTGTAGCTAAACCTGTAAGATGTTGATGAGAGGATGGTTATCTGGCAACAATAAATTGGTGACGTTACGTAGGTAACGTACTTAATTTTTGACAAGTAGGTACGACTGTCGTCGTCGTCGACATGTAATCTCGTCCAGAGTGGTTATCCACCAATAATAATTGTAGATAAAGTTATGGTCATTAAAACGTGTAACGCGCTCTCATTATTAATATTAGTAGCTAGCCGTAACCTTGAACGCCGAATGCACGTGCGACCTTGGAGATGCGTCCCGCTATCCTTTCTACGCCCCTGCGCGGCCGTTTTTAGTCGTTTTCAAGCCGTGAATAAAGAAAGTGCATTATACATGTCGCTTCTTTACAAGAATAATGTGACATTTCATATAGAATGATTTAGATGAAATGTCACGTTATTCTTATAAGAATAATGTTGCATTTCAAAAAGAACGATTTAGATGAAATGTCACATTATTCTTGTAAAGAGGCGATGTATATTTTCAACTTGTTCTAAATTGATTGTATAAATTGTACATAGCATAATCATTTTGATTTTGTAAGGAATAAAAAACACGTAAATTACATTTACAAATAATGTTGAAAAGGGCAAAGTTACGCAATTTTTTGACCTATTAGAATAAAATTTTGCCTTGGCTAATTGGAAAATCTGATGCCGCTCCCTCTGACCGTAATCTGACCTATACGATTTGCCCATATTTAGCTCGAAACTTACCTAAAACACTAACAAAATTACTAATTCACAGCATGAGGGTATTAAACAACGTATCCTGGCTGGGTGCTGACAACTGTGGTTGCATAGTACTACCACCAAAAGTAATAGCGCGATATCACTGGTGGTTCTTTCCTAAAGAACCCAATAAAGTCTACGTAACTACGATTACTTGCTCATGCATTTGTCTTATTGATGGCAGGTAATGTTTGGTCTTAAACTGAAAGTAGTACCTATTTGACACTTGAAGAATTCTACAGAGCATATTATGTTTCAGACCAGTTGGTGAACCCACAGACATATTTATCAATATAACGGGATTCTCAGAATTGCCGGATCTAAGGGTATTACAAAAAATAGATTTATAAAATGTTGTTCCATAAAGGTTGGCGATATCTTTCTTTGATAATTTTTATCTTGGTCTATATTTCTCGTGTCGGATACACACCAAAATCAGCTATGATTTTAGAGAAGACCAAAAGAATACAAGCGTGTAAGAATACTTGACTACTAAACTTGTGGTTATTTACACAAAGTATGTTTTTCCAGGTCTTACCGAAGACATTAAACTTACATGACGCCGTTGTAAGTGATAATGTATCATTTACCATAACTCTTTACAACTATGGCTCATGTTTCTTTACCTCCAAGCTATACTACGTTACCGACGGCATGGGAGATGATTATAGTAATGATAAATTGGAAATCGATTCCAACATAGTAAGTTTCTTTAATGAAAATCTGGAAACAAATCTCAAAAAGTCATCCATATACCTAGTATCTCTTAGAATCTGCAAGTGAAAACGATGGGCAGAAATCATGTTTTAAAGGAAGAACAAGGAATACAGGTCCTTAATGCTTGCGGTGAAGTGATATATATTTTCATTTATGTTACTTGAAAGAGGATCCTATATTAGTTTGTAATAGAGTTACAGTGGCAGAGCTCAAAAGCGTAGCCAGCACTAGGTCTCCAGATCGAACTGTGCCAAATAGTTGTGTTCATTAATATCGCTTTTGTTATATGGCCCCGTAATAACTATAACTGTGGTGAAACAATTTAGGCCATCAGGCAACGATTTGCATTTTGACATCTGGCTTTTGTGTAGAGGCAGAGAATATGTAATAATACTACGTATAGAATTGACACTTCGACGTCCCGCCCGATTTGCCTGCATCACTCAACCCCGGCACGAGAGGTTTGTCAGAACCGGGATGTCTGGCGCTCTACACTCTCTGCCTACCCCGTTAGGGACCTGGCGTGAAGATACATACATACATACACTCAACCCCTTCCCCTCTTATGGGCGACGCGGCGACGGTAGGTATTTTGTACGTGCTACGCATACAGGTGCGCGTGTAAATACACGTCACTGATTGATGTTGTGTAATAGAAACCAAATTAAGCGTTAGTATGGAATTTTGGCGGAGTGTCCGCGGTGTGGTAGAGGTCTATAGACTGCAAGAAGATGAAATCTCAGCAAGACGACAAGTTGCCCCTTGGCTATATAGAATCATGGCCTAAAGAGAACAACAGAGAATCCGCACTTTTGATGCCATTCTGAAATTTGGAAGATTCAAGATGCTCACATAAAGATCACGACGAATTAATATGTATAGATAAAATATCTTAATGAAACAGATAAAATGAGTTTATTTAGTTTATTATTATATATTTATTATTATTTAGTTCGTTAAAAACCTTTAACGTTTAATACTTTGTTCATGCTGCCAACACTTATTTAATATTGCAGAACAGTCTAAAACCCTCAAATCATTGCGAAGTGCGTATGACAGTCACACCGGATGGTGCTGGCCCTAGGCAGATTGATATCAAATATACTGTACTCTTTCGCACCGAATGTGATGAAGTAGACGAGATACAGCCGGTACAGAAGACTATATGCATTATATGGTATGATGGGATATACCCAACAATTAAGGTAAATTAATAAAATAAAAAATACTGAATTTGAATACGTGGTTTAACAGACGGCTACTGTATGCATTGTCGGTCGCTTTGACTTGTTCCAAAAGAGAATGCAATGGTGTTACATCAAACTTAACATAATGCATAACCACTTGATTTGTTGATGACAAATTATAACTTCTTACAAGACATTTACACAATAGACATACAACTAAAGTTGCTTAATTTTACAGGTAAAACGAACTATATCGGTTAAATGTCCAGTTATTCTCAGCAATCGTTCCGTATGGAATATGGTCAATGTCGATGAGTATGTTGCACATTTTTCTAAGACTTGATGTTTTAATTAAAAGATCGTACCCGATGTCTATGGGGACTAGGCTAGTTCCATATGAATGAATATTATTACATTTCAGATTCAACAAAGCATTATTAGAATGTCGGCCACACAAGCCAATGACAGTACAACTCTACGCTCCCGATTTATGCGTGAGGGCGGGAGATGTAAAATTGGTTTTTGTGCTCGGCTGCGTTTACGAGGTGCCAGTATCCTGGAGCTTGCGAAGAGAGAAAATCTGCGATTGTGAAATGGTGGAAGTCCAAATAGGGATATCGACTTATGAAATGCGACATACATGCGTGCACAGGGGTTTGGTTGAATTTTCACCATGTAATGGAATCATTTCGGTAGTGTCAAGTTTTTCATAATTGTTATTAAATTTGTTTTGCTTAATAATAATTCAACTTGTGATTAGTCCATAATCAAACTTCGTGTGGGTGTGCGAAATATTGCAGGAGATGAAATAACTGTTCCATCTGGTTCCACCTGTCTCCTCATTTCGCGAAATGCATCCAACGTAGCTTTCATTATTATAGACGTTGTAGAGCGGTCGTTTGTAAATCTTATTTTCGTGGGTAGGTACCTGGTACCTGCAGTACCGAGTAAATAAAGTGGGACTACCGCCAGTTTGTCCGACGGGCGAATACAGTTGATCAATCCTCCTCTAGTTAGACATGGATTATTCGCGTAACGTAATCATCGGGACAGAATGGGCCTCAGGCTGTGGCGTGCATTGCATATAGGCAAATGGTAGAGCCCACATCAGCACCTCAACAAAAAAATAAACTGAAAATTTTCAAAATTATAGGTTTATTAATTCTTAGTAAATGTACTTGTATTTGTCAACAAGCAGAAAGCTATGTTTTTTAAATAAAATAAGAATCGATTAATTATATTAATAACAATACAAGCAGAGCTATATCACTAGTGAATATTATTTCAGCCTGATCACCCTGGACTTATATGCTTAGCATTAAATTACACTTCCGAGGGACTAAACACGCTAAGCTACGTTATGACGTTGCCAAATCAACGATCTATCCACATCTACATCAATGTATACGCTCACCTCAATTCTAAAGGAATATTGACGCCCTTACGACGGTCGCTGGATAGAGAGGATTACTTAGCTGTTTTGGACTGTGGAAGAGTGCCGATTAACAATTTGGACCCAGTTATTAGGGTAAAGTTATAATTTTAATATTAAACTCATTGAGCCCGATAGAATACATACACAGTTGAATTTTTTTTTTATGTTAGCTTATTTCGGATCTTGTTCGCTTTCGTTACTACGTAAAATATCTTCTTGTTGCTTTATTCTTCTATTTCTTTCATAAGGATTTCCATTACCTACCTACATAATTCCAAAAAAACATTTTAATCCTTTTGTCAAAACAAATAATTTGATTAAGGCCTTAAGTAGGGTGAATTGCCTAAATTCGTACATGATTTAAGTCAAATTCTAGAAAAAACTGTTAATTGAATCCGTAATATAGAAATACACAACGACAGACAAGGATTCAATGAACACTTTTAATTGAACAGAATGTTAAATTTGCTAACCCCCTTTTAGAAGAAACCATTTCAAAATGCCCCCTTTTTTGTCGTAAAATGCAAATGTTCTCCAAAACGGCACACGGTCTTTTTGCTTCGTTTTTATTGCAAAAGAAAAGGCTTTAAATTACTCACAGTTTTAATTAAGAGTCTTATTTAATAATAATAATAATAATGGCAACCCATTATACGTCCCACTGCTGGGCACGAGTCTCTCCCCTTTTTGGGGGGAGGCCTGGAGCTTACTCCACCACGCTGCTCCAATGCGGATTGGTGGAGGTGGGTGGGTTAGTGGCCAACCCGCTGTCGGATGTTTTCAAACCGCTCATAAGGCCTCCGACAAGGTTTAACGACTGCTATCTATCGATAGCAACCGGGACCGACGGCTTAACGTGCCCTCCGAAGCACGGAAACGCGCATTTAATTTGCCACTAGCGGTCACCCATCACACTACCCGACCGCGCCCGTAGTGCTTAACCGAGCAGATCGCTTACGATCTACACCAGCCGCTGGGCCATGCGCGCTTCGTTTTATTTATTTTGGTGTTATTTATTAATGAAAATTAATAAAATGTCGAAATTTCCGTGCATGAGCGCGCGAGCCTCTTCGTCACGCCATACTGTAATCTCAATTATCGTCAGTTGGCTAGTAGACCTGAGTCGATCACTCCTTCGTCGGGATTCGGGTCGATCGCGACCCATTGACAAGGTGATCGAGTCTAAATGACTCGATCGTTTGGGTCATTTGGGTCGCGATTCGATTTCGCTCAAACGTATACTGTAGCTCATGATTCTCGTGATTCGAAACCCATCTGATAAGGATGCGAGACTCGAGATCGCGATCCACACATTATGTCGCTGGCAATTTTTCATTTTAATACATTTCAATTAATTATCACTATAATTTCATTCTTAAACATTATAGGTATATAGCATAAATTTTACAATTATATGACATGGTGCAGGGGAGCTTGATCGATAAAACTGTAAACAAACTGAAGTGTACCTTATGCTTAATGTAATAAGAGTTCACGAGAAACAAAGTACCCAATGACCCAAAGGACCCAAATGATCGACTTTTTTTGTACGTCACGACCCGATCACTTGTGTTTGGATCGTGATTCAATCAAAGTGATTCTATCGCTCGCGATCGACTCAGGTCTATTGGCTAGTCGGCTGCGGCCCTTTGTGAGGGGAGGATGTACAGCGCGCTGCCGAAATATAAACTTACATATTTTGGGATGTTACTGCGAAGTTATGAGTAAAACCTGTAAAAAAATATGTATTACTATACAACACGAGTGTTTACGGACTTAAGATTTTACTAAATAGTGGCTATCGCCTATGTTTTTGTGCGAATTGATGTCGTGTTGTTGTCAAAGAATATATAAATACATTGACAATATTGACTTTGCTACACGTATAGTTGACGTAGAAAAAGAAACACAAATGAACTGAAGGAGTATTTAGTTGATTACTTACTCTTTAATACTTGTTATACCTACGTCTAATTTACCTACATAGTTACTTACCAAAATTTTATTAGTAAGTAGGTAGGTATATAAAGTGGTTTTGTTTTGTGTAAGATATAATAAAATTAATTTAGGTATCTACAGATTTTTTTCAATCTGTAGATACCTAAAAAATTATAAATGTGAAAGTATGGATGTTTGTTTGTTTGTTGGTCAAATCATGCTAAAGCGGCTGAACGGATTTCGATGAAATTTTCTTCACAGGTAGAGTATTAACATAGTTTATAGGTGTGTTCACAGGTAGAGAACGATTTTTTTGGCGATAGAACGAGTGAGAAAAAAAATATTTCCACCAGTTCGACGGTCGAACGGATGAGAAAAAAAATTGCCAATTCGATGGTCGAACTAATGAATCGAACTAATGGGAATAAGGTGTTTCAATAGTACCTACTACCTACGGGTATTTAGACCTGAAGTCCACGCGGACGAACTTGCGAGTAAAAGCTAGGTTAAAAAGCCTTGAAAATATTCGCTACCGACGTTGGGAGCGGTATTCGCTCCAGTATTTTGTATGAAGTTAAAGTACAGCGGTATTGTTTCGCTTGTTCGGCGAAATAAGTACCGCCTGTCGGACAAAGAAAAATAAGATTTACTTGAAATAAAACTAGTAAAATAGTGAAATAAAAACAGTAGTTGAAATAAAATAAGAACAGTAAGTAGTCAACAACAAAATGGCGAACATATTTTTTTTTTTCGAAAAAGTGATATGGGTGTCCATTTCATTATTTCTTGGGATGCTGATTTCGAAAATGGCAGAGTTCCAAAGCCCACATTACTGAGAAAAAACCTGCCAAAACAAAACTCAGTAGGGTCTTTTCAAAATATGTTCCTTAAAACTATTTTCACAATATGACACTTGTAACTATGTTTTTTACTATCAAGTACAATGCACATTCATTTCACAAAATTATTGTATAGTCTTGTGGAGCTAGACCAGCATTTGTCCAGGCATCTCTATCCTTTAGATAGTCATCTAGTCTATAGTACGCATTTTTACATAGTGTGCGTTTAATACATGACTTGAATTTATTATCTGTAAGTTCAAGAATGTTGGACGAAAACTGTATACAACATGTTAAGAAACATTTATGTGTTTTCGATAGGCGAAAACTTGGAAATACTAATTTATTTTTATTTCTGGTATTATAAGTATGTATGTCATTAATTTTCTTAAATAAGTGCAAGTTTTTCCTAGCATACAATATATTTTCATAAATATATTGGTATATTTAATATATTTGCTTGAATAATTCTTTCAAGGAGTCACTGCAAATAGATGCCATTTTCGTAATCAGCACCCCTAGAAACCTCGAAATTGACACCCATATCACAATGAAATGTTTTGTCCGCCATATTGGATTTGAAAAATGATGCCATTTGCGTAATCAGCACCCCAAGAAACCTCAAAATTGATAACAATGTCATATTTTGAAAAAAAAAAAACTGTCAGCTGTCTTGAATCTGCAAATAGATGCCATTTTCGTAATCAGAACTCCCAAGAAATAAAAATAAAGATGTAAAATAAAGATCCATAGAAAAAATAAATAATCTGTCCGCTTTCTTGGATTTGAAAAATGTCTACCTCATGAAATCGTAAAATTGAAATCCATATCATATTTTCGAAAAATAATTATCTCCGCAGTCTTCGATTTTAAAGAAGATATCATTTTCGTAATTATCTCCTCAAGGAACTCTGACATTGATACCCACATTGCTTACATACTATTATCGCTTACAGTAGGTACCATTTAGTGAAATGTAAATTGCGAAATGCGGTGGTGCTCGCTCACCCTGGAGCTTGGCCACTGAAGCTCTACCACTGTATACTACTACCTTACTAGAACATGATAACGGTGGACATGGAGTTATCATTTACTGGTAGGTAAAGTAGATGATATGGAGGTGTTCACGCCTTCGAGCTGTTTCATTAAAGTTCTATCACCATACAGTCATACATAGCACAACAGCCCACCATTCTTATGTACATAAAATATTAAGTTTTTAAATTATCCAAGATTAGATCGTTCGCAACGCAGAAATAACTAACGAGCAAAAATCAAGCAAGTTTCGCTCGCTACCCGTACTAATAGCGAAAGTTGTATTAAAAACCGTTCTAGTAGTATAATCACTGTGATGCAATATTAATAAGCACAGCAATGCTTGTCTCCTCTACAATTACATAATCTTTGAACTTGTCGACCAAGTACAGCGATAATCCGCTAGATCGCTCAAATTTTGACAAATATATGATGAGCTCCGTTTTGCCAAGGTCATTCAGGCTACTTAACCCCTTAAAGGAAATCAAAATATGAACACTCCATATTCACGAATAGGTACAATGAGGCTAAACGTCAGCCACCCTTTTGCCACAATCCGGCTGATTCCGGCTAATCGTTGATCTGCCGCAATACAAAACGGCCCTGTTTTCCAAACGACTAGACGTAATGTAATACGGCGGTTTATACAATTCTGTGACAGTGACATAGGTATACATAAACCCGAAATATAAAAATAATGTGTCGTTTTAGATTGTCTGGTTATACAACCCAACGGATGTGTTTGCAACGTGGCGTTTACTCCGCGGCAATACGACTTCTCCGGACACGATTATAAGGTGTTTACTGTATTTCGCAGAAGTCCCTCCTTTGGAGAAATTGGCTATACCCTTTACTTTCATGCCAACCGAGATGATTGACTACGAGGTAAAATAATATAATTCGACGGCAAAATGACCTAATCTAACTCTAACACCAATATATACAACATGTAACGGGAATAATGCACACTATCTGACACCTCGATTAGAAAATCGAGTTATAATCATAATAAATGAACTGAAATTACATGTTTATGTAATTAATATTTTTTATTTAAGAAATAAGTTGTTTTGAATTTGTACGCACAGTATGCACACCCTATGCATACTTACACTACCTCTACCCACGGCCACACATAAAACACGAACCGAAAAAGTGATGTAGTGTAACTTGCTTACCCTTATTTAACACTCGCTAGTAAAAAGATTAATTTTTAATTTCCACTGCTTTCTTTTTAACATTATAATTTATAATAAAAAGCACGTCTCAACGAGTTCTAATAAACATGTTGAGACTAGCATTTTATTTTGGACCATAATTTTCTTAATTTTAATTAACTTTGGGACAAAATATTACCTTTATCAAAAATGTCTGAAATCGATTCGGTTATCGATTCTGAACTAACTAGTATCGGGATGTACATTCAATCCTCTTACACGTTGTATAAATTATATACCTTAAAATTTCGTGCGATAGTCTTGCTTTTTTGTTGTGGGAGTAGGATAGTTAAGATAGATACATCGAGTCCAATAATACGATTGGTGTCGCTGTGATCGGGTAGGGTAATTGGCGGGTCCACTACACTTTTTTGTATTGGTATCAGCAGATTAGAAGTAATTTAGTCGACGACTGTACCATATTCATATGATTTTCAGATGACATTTTTTTGCTCATTTGGGTACGACGTTGTGAAAATATTGGTTAAAGGACAAGGTGGTTTGCCCAATTGCATTGAGACAAGACTCGATATTCCCAGCTATGTTGAAAAAGTAATTAGATCTGCTTACAGGGATAACGTTGTAAGTATGTCCTACTAGGTAAAATTCCGATAATAGATACATGGGCACTTTATACGAAACTTAAAAAAGTAATTTCGATTGATTTTGGAAGACCGAGGAGTTCCCTGGCTATACAAGTTGTTTGAAAAATTATATAAGTTATGTAGTTGTCGTCTACAGCTACATCGGATTGATTTCATACAGTTTTACATCGAAACAACCCCATAAAATAGTTTGGACCTTTTTTCATTAGTGGTATTTCTTAACGGTAATCAGTCTAAAAACCGAATGAAGCCCCGAGTTACCAATGAGTTCAATAGAAACAAGGAAATTGAAATGATGTGAACGTAATTGTTAATGTAATATTACAGGTTTATCTATCAAAAGAACACTTAACTCTTCCAATAATGCCGACCCATTCCCTTTCTAGAGAAATCATAGCTATTTGCAATGACACTGATCATATCATGCGGTTTATTTGGCTACCGTGAGTATACGTACAGTAAGAACTTTTTAAAGTGACCATGTATATTATTAGGAGCATAGATTTTAACAAGTCTAAATATGCCTTTGCTTTTTATTTGTTTTTTGTTTTTAACTAGGCCAAAGGCATTCCTTCTTTTCTTCCATAATTCTCTGTGATCATTGTTCCTACTTCTCCAATCCCTACATTACGAGTCCAACTCTTCCTGAACATATACCTAAGTAGGCTGGGTGTAGAATAACAAATAGCTCCGCGATCTGTTTGTTATTCTGCATCCAGCCCATTGCAGTTGTTACATGCGGCAGATACCAGCCCAGGCACATTTGATCCTCGCTCAGCGGTACTGTAGCCCAAATCTTTTTTTTTCTCTAAAATAAAAAGTCACCACGGTGTCGTTTCTAAGTTTGTCGAATTTGAAATTCCTTTGACTTATGACTTGCTGCTAAAAGGTGAAAAGAGCATAATTAAGTAATTTATTCTGTGATGACCTATGACAAAACGCTCACCTTAGTACTGTAAATACGGTAAAATACATACAAACATAGTAAAATGTCTCATAGCTTCTTTTAATTGACTAAAATTTAGGTTCATAAACCTGTATAAAAGTTATAGGTTGTCAAAGATTCGAATTGATTTTTTAAAGTACCTAGTTTAAAGATTTTCCTTCTTACCATCATTATAAAAAAATACTTTGTGTCTTGTGGTATCTAATTCTACAATTTAGTGCTATAAACTTTTTCAGAGAAAGGATAGCAAATATAGTAAATATAATTATGACTCCCTGGTGGGGCGTGATTCAGCCAAAAACTACTGAGTGGGTCACAATGACAGTCTATACTCTTCAAGGACCGGCGACATTCACGTAAGTATACAGCCCCCCTTACGTAAAATAAAGGTGACACTGGGACAGACTGGGCCATCGGCGAGGATTAGGTATGAAACCCGTGTGTTACGTCATGTGTGTGTATTGACGTGTATGCAGTCTGCACCATGTACCTATATCGTTAAATCGAAAAGAAAGTTTATTTACTAACTATTTTTATATTTTATTAGTACAACAGTAGCATGCGAGATTTTGGATTTAACCGAACGAAAACGTTTCCAACGTAATGAACTACTGAGGAAGCAAAAGACCGAAAAATGTAACCAAGAATTTATAATAACAGAGGAAGGAACTTTTCATCCAGTAAGATTTTTAAATACAAAATCAATCATAAGTTTGTAGGTATAACATATAGGTTGACTGTGTGATATATTTCATTTTAGGGGATAAACGATTTTCCGCCGTATGTGTTGGATCTTAAGAAACCCCAGCCGTTTTATCTAGCTATGACTGTAGCGATTTCGTCGAAAGGCCAACGAGATGGATATCCAAGAATGCTTTTGAAGCAAATGTGGGAACAGGTACAATTCTTAAAAATCTTTAATTTATGAAGTGATTTGTATATCCTCCTTAACACTGTTATAATAGACATCATCTGATATGCTAATAATATATTAAAACCACAGAATAGATAAATAAGGATAGAATGGCTAAAGACTCATTTTCTCAATGAACCGCTGTCGCCAGTTGCACACATTGACATTGACTACAGAGACAGAGACAATTCAAACTCTATTGGTCAATTGAAATAGACCACTCCCAAACACTTACTTCTCACAAAACTAACTCTTTCAACTTAAGTAATTCGGTTGCTTTTCGTATGCTCTGATTTCGCAAAGTTAAGACGTTTTGATTCGAAATATTCGAATGTCATAATTTCCACAAACTGTATTACCAGTTTAATATTTTAAAAGTCCGCTGTCTTGGATCTGAAAACGAATGCAATTTTCGTAATCAGCACCCCAAGAAACCTCGAAATTGATACCCATATCACATTTTGAAAAAATCTGTCCGCCATCTTGGATCCGAAAACGGTTGCCTCTTTCGTAATCAGCACCCCAAGAAACCACAAAATTGACACCCATCATTATAGGTTAACTGACATTCCATACCCATATTACTCACATGATAATTGTGTGCCTTCGAGCTCTACCATTGAAGCTCTACCACCGTATATTACCACTTAGCAGCAGGTAAATTATAGACATATTAATATAACTACACAAATATTAATATAATGCGGTGCTGCTGATCGATGAAGTATGAAGGGTAATCGGTTTTGAGTGTTCTTTTAAAAAATTGTATAAAAGTATAATGAAACATTGTCACATTAACTTATTGTCACTTTCATACCATCGGGTACACCACTCGGAACTAAGCAGTTGATCTGTATTTCATATCTTTGACGCAATGTTCCAAATGTTCCGAATGTTCCAAATGATGCATAAAATGATTCGGCACAGTTCAGTGTTTCAGATGCTAATGTTCCATCCACCACTGTCATATTTAAAAAAATCTACATAATATACGTAACTATACAAATATCGACATGGACCATAAAAAAATATCGATAGTGTATATATGACAACACTAGTGAAGATTTTCGTTTTAGTTCAATTTAATAATTATTAAAGGGTTTTTAGGGTAACGGTGGTATTAAATATCTTTAACTATACCTCCTCGATTTACTGGAGTTCTTACTTTTCATTTTACGTGTTAAAATTACACAAAACGGCATTTTTACCCAGAGATGTGTTGTTCTAAGCTGTCTACACGACAATACGAGCGGCGAACGAATGGTTCGGCCGAACTGTGTGTGTTCAGGCATAGTTATGGTGCGCTTGCCACGCCCACATTACCATTCCATCTTTATTTATCTATTCCGTGATTAAAACAGATAACATTGAAACATAAGAAGGCTGATTGGTCTGTGCATTGAAAGAATCGTTGCAATTTTCAAACATTAATTCGTACCTACAAACATTTAAAAAACGGTCTAAGGTCAATATTAGAACCTTTAAAATATTTCTCGGAATTTAAAATAATTTTACCTTACCGAAATTAAATGTTCTATCCTACCAACAGTACCTTACAAACTTTTGTTTTGAATTTGAAAATTACGTACGTTCTCAAGATAATATTTGAAATTAATTTCTGGATTTAGAACTATTTTAATTTTTTTCTACATATCTTGCCAACTTGCCATAAGGCGCATTGAATTCTTCTATACCTATATTTAATTACATACACGTTAATGGTGACACCAGTCTGACAGAGAGAACTATAATAAGATAGCAAATAAATAAACTATTACACTATTTATCGTTTTTTGGCTCGATACAGACTAAAGGCTCCTATTAAAAGACCTCTTAATCCCAGAACACGGCATTGACATCCCTTATAGTATGAAAAAACGTTATCTTAAAATCATCTCAAGGATTGAGATCTGTCTTTTAATACAGGTCTAAATTTCCAGAAATGTTGTCCTAGAATGACCTAATTTCCGCATACTATCTGTTGTAGACACCTCCATATGATTTATTGTCTTCGGATATGAATGAGCAAAGTGGTGGAGGCGACGGAACTATTGGAAATAGTATGTCGATGAATGACATTATACGAATAATCGACGGCATCCTATGGTAAGTTTACAAGACAGGTCTTGTTCTAATTACCCTCGACGGAACGGAGAGAGTATGAAATATGCGTTTAGGGTGAGAGATTGTTTGTGTGCACTTGAATGTTCTCAATTATCTTTTGACCGATTTGGATGCAGTATTCTGTAAAAATTGTGTTAATCGATACCCATTGTTTCTAGATTTTTTTGTTAATTATGTAAATAATATTTTTATCATAAATATTTTGTTCCAAACTACTGTTCTCATTTACTTCTAAAGCGGTTGGTCAGATTTAGATGCGATTTTTTGTAAAACGTGTACTTTTGATTATCGGGGGTCTTTAGATAGTTGCTGTGCTATTGATTTATCAGGGGAGACATAATAAAAATATTTTGTTACATTTAAATGTTCCAAATGGAACATTAGTTCACAACAAAAAGCTTCGCAGCCCCAGTGGATTTTCTTATATTTTAATTATAATATGTTCTTAATGTTTTTAAATCAGGGAATTTCCTGAAATATTATTTCCATCATTAATCAATCACAACAATGAGATACTCCCGTCGTGGGTTTATCCAAAATGTTTAATGTTGCTTTTTTAAACTGGAGTAATTTAAAAATAGATAAAATATATATTATTTTTGTTTTATATAGGGATGCGCTACATAGTAAAATGTTTAGGAATCAAATAGAATTTTATTCGAAAGAAGAAGTGCCTACGTATGACCACTTAAACAAGGTCATGGAAACGAGCGTGCAACCGAAACTAAGTAGAAGGTAATTAATTTCTAAACTAAGTACTAATAAAACTATGTTGGGTTTAGTCACAAATGCGATGTCGATGTTTATGTTAATAATGTTCTTAAATTTTAGGGTAACGTCTGGAATTTGCGATGCCATAGTCAACAAAGCAGTTTTTCATATATTCAATCTTAATCCCAAGCATGAGATCGCAATTTTAGAGGCTGAATAATTTGATTAAACTATTTTCAAAGAGAAACAAATTTTCATTGAGTATAACAATTTATTATCAAAAATTAACTCACCCTTAAATCTAAATATCACAGATTATAGCTATCAGTCAAGTATTTTGTCTAGTTGAAGCTGTATTTTCTTGGGTTTGGGCGTGGCGATCACAGTGACAGCTACTCTATCCCCAAGTTTTGGTGTTTGGTTGCCTCTTAACTTGCTCCTGTGTATCAATCCATTGTCTCCTACACCGCAATCGACGAAGCAGCCAAATGGAACTACATTGCGAACGACACCTAAAAAAATGACGTGCATTAAAAAGGCGATGCAAAACGAATGACGCAACAATTGAAGAACAAGGCAAACTAGCTACTGCACTAGTACATTTCCGTTTTTTACATTAATGTGTATCATACACTCTGATTTGTAGCAGAAATTAATCACCTGTAATTTGTGGACATTTGGGGCAGGAATGCATTTGCGTTTAGACATCTAGATTTTAATTAGATGCTTATAGACTGTAGTTTTATTAATATAAAAAAAGATTTTTTTTATTATTTTCTATAGTTGACAGAATACATTAACTTACCCGTTAGAGACATGCCCGTCTGCAACTGTTCACTTGTTTGAACTGCCAAGGAGTACACAGGTCTACAAAACGTAATTATGTTATCCTCGTGTGCCTTTTGTTTGAATGCGTTTATGATAAGCTCCAGTGTACTGACATCTGTACTCAGATCTTTACTCATGGTTTCTGTGTTGATTCCAGCAGTCTTACGTTCCACCACTTGAGGAAAATCTGGTTGTGTCAATTCCTTAATGTTCACTCCAATTTTTTTGGCAAATCTGTAAACATTAACATTAATTTCTTAAATCAAATGACGATCCAGTTGGTTTAGTGATATGTGATGACCGCTTCATTGGATGGTCGCGGATTTTGTATCATCTCAGAATGCCAACTTCGCAAAATGTCAACCGCTCGCAAAAAGACAACTTCTCAAAATTTGACACCGGAACAAACATTTGTATAGCCTACAGGTGTTTGTTTCCGGTCGGGGGTTTGTGTATGTGTTGTATGTATACAAGAGCATTAATGACACGAAAAATCGAATAACAATAAAATATCATGTAATGATTAGAATGCGTTTAAATCCGCTGGAAATAGAAATTTGAATATTTTTATTGGGGAATATGTCAAGCTATAATTCGAGAATTCAATAAAATATAAAATTTAAATGACTTTATTGAATTAAACTACATATACCGTAGAAATACTTACAATTTGGCCACACTATAACTTTCAGGATGTATAATTGTAGCATCCAATACCTCCAAACCACCCAACACTTTCAGGAATCCAGCGCATTGTTGATATGTCACCTTGCCAATACCAGAAACTTTCAGAATTTCAGCTCGACTTGTGAATCCAGAATTATCATGTCTGTAGGCTAGAATTTTTTTTGCTCGTCCATCGTTTAAGCCTGATATTCGTCTGGAATAACAAAATAATCTAGATTTTTCAAAAAGACAATTATAGCAACAAATGCCCAGTAATTTGCTACACGGGAAAAAACTAATCCTAAGGTGTGGCAGCACATTTGCATTGGGATCTTTTGATTTGTATGGACGTCTATAAGCTACACTTAAGTATACAGGGTTAAATATATCTAACGCATAAATCGTCAAAGGTGAGTTAGGTTCGTTAAGACTAACAACTTTGTTCTATGGCTTTTTCCAAAACGCAGTACACACATGATAAGAAATAAAATCGTTTCAAATGGGACTTCTATCAATTTTTAGCGCTACTTTTCATAGGTATATTTTCAAATAGGTACAGACGTCAGCTGTTTACGTAACGGCCGGAGCGGAGGGGGACACACGCAAAGCGCGGTCAAGCGCCCCGTCTAAACTAAGCATTTACAACTAGTGATGTGTTTACTTAGACACTCAGGGCGAGATTCACAGACGCACTACGACTTTACTTTGAGCAAAGTATCCTTAGAACTGTCAGAAATGTATGGGTTTTGACAGTTCGAAGCGTACTTTGCTCGAAAGTAAAGTCGTAGTGCGGTCTGTGAATCTCACCATCAATGTAAAGTTTAGAAGTATTAGAACTGCAAATTCTATTTATTATTTTTGTCTTGATGAGCCAAAGCGCTTTAAGACTTATGCGCTGGTTACAAATAACCCTGTATAAGTAGAGTATTTGCTTACCATACACTCTGCTTACGAACAATGTAAACTGCACACTTGTTTGCAGAGGCGGCGCGAGACTTAAACGTGGGCAAGGTAAATTTAGCGGGCTCTCTGATGTTAAAGTTGCCAATTTTCTAGAATATGAGTGTGGAATTAGTGAGTGGGGGGAGAAAGTGCTGCTGCCGTCTTTATGGTAGGTACTTTGGTTATGGATTTGTTCGGTCATTGCCCGTGGTACACCTATTTAGTCCACCTGGGTGAACCACGGGTAAAATTTTCTACCCGTGGTACACCTATTATGAATTGGGTGTACCAGGGATAATTACTTCTTTCCGTTGTCCACCTAAGTTCACCTAGATGTTCCAAGGGAAATATATTTTTCCCGTGGTTTACCTGTATCAGTGTTAGTGTAGAATGTACTTTTACTTTGTTAATAACATGTTTTGTCGGGTTGTGAACGCGTGTGCTAGAAACGTAATCTAGAATTTAAAATTATTTTAAAATTAAATAAAAACGCCTTCCTAAAATAATCTCTATAAATATAAAACACTAAAAAGCGAAAAATAAACTCAATTAGATCATTTGATTTTAAGGAAAAAAAAACACGTAACCTATTAATTATAATAAGACAATCACTTTAATATGGGCTACGTACCTACTCATAGGTTTGAAGTCGGTGACAAGCCAAATAAAAATTTTTGAGCCTATTTCACTGCGTTTCCGTTAATAGCCGCATTTGGTAGCTTATTATTACGAGTAGGTGCTACAACAACACAACATTAGTCCTAATGCGCGAGCCGCACTATTTTGTCTTGGTACCGACTTCAATACTATGAGTTGGTAGGTACGTAGCCCATATTGAAGTGATTGTCTTTTAATTAATAGGTTACGTATTTTTTTTCCTTAGGTAAAATGAAATTATCTTATTGAGTTTATTTCTCGCGACTTAGTGTTTTTTGTGTATTCAGGTTTAATTTTTTTTTGAAGCCGTTTTTTTTTAATCATTTTATTTTTTGCTTTTATGCTGTTCACAATAATACAAACATAAGTTAGAGTAGGTGGTGTATGATGGGGAGGCCATGCGTAAATTCATTACCACAGAGTAGATTTTATCTATTCATTACGTATGAGAAAGCGTCGAGTGGAGAAGTCTCAAAATGAGCGCCTGAAGTCTGATGGTGAGATTCACAGACCGCACTACAACTTTATTTTGAGCAAAGTATGCTTAGAACTGTCAGTACAGTATGGGATTTGACAGTTCGGAGCGTACTTTGCTTGAAAGTAAAGTCGTAGTGCGGTCTGTGAATCTCGCCCTGAGAAAGAAATAGATGACAAGGTGACAATGGGAAAAACAAAAAAAAAATATCCAAATTGATACCTACAGGCGTTTTCGGATGATAGCGGTTTATAATAACATTGTTTAAACAAACGTGTAACTATTATTAGTATTATAACAGTCTTATTAAGTAGGTATTTCAACTACGAAGGTACCATACATAGTCTTCATCATCAGTTCCACTTCATCAAATTGTGCTTTCCGAAAGCAAACACACGGAACATTATTATTATTAAAAAAATACCGAAAATCTTTCACACAAAAAAAATCTTAATATATATAAATCTCGTGTCACAATGTTTGTCCTCAATGGACTCCTAAACCACTTAACCGATTATAATAAAATTCGCACACCATGTGCAGTTCGATCCAACTTGAGAGATAGGATAGCTTACATTACGCTATGACTAATAGGAGCAGAGCAGCGCGGGCGAAGCCGGGGCGGGCCGCTAGTATTTAAATAGGTAAAAAAAAATTATCGGGGAACGTTTTAAAATTATCGGTGAACTTACATTAAAAAAGATTCCGACGAATTGATAACCTTCTCTTTTTTTGAAATCGGTTAAAAAAAGATTCCGACGAATTTATAAATTCCTCCTTTTTTCGACGTCGGTTAAAACCCAGAAAGAAATTAAACTTGGACGTTTTTTATCTCTATCAATTAGTCTTTTTTTCACAATTGAAAATTGTTGGGTGGACCATGGGCAATACATTCCGCTGAATTATCTAACAGGTGGACCACCGGAAGTAAAATTTACCCCTGGTACACCTAACTCCCAAGAGGTGTACCATGGGCAGAAAATTTTACCCTTGGTTCACCCAGGTGGACTAAGTAGGTGTACCACGGGCAATGACCGGATTTGTTCCTATCCAAGGCGTGCGGCCCTTTGCACCGCGATACTCGTGGTCAGTGGCCTACCGCCCACACCTTACGCCGACTCTACTTGTTTGCCACTTTCATAAAATATGGACTCATATTGTGTTCTAATTTTCATTGAAATTATTTCTATCTGTCCATTTTTAGTATTACACTAGTAGAGCTATTTATTCCATCTTCCATTACCTGAGCATGGCTTGCGAAGCTGTATTGATGTCCACACCTACTAAACTCACCACCTTCTCGACACAGCTATCGAGAGCCGTTTCAAGCATTTTTGGTGGAATATCATGTTGATAAAGACCCACGCCTAAGTTTTTTGGCTCTACCTGAAAATTGCAAGAATAAATATACTCGTGTAGTTATAGCAATGCAGTATCTTTGCGATCTTACGGTATATATACGTGTAAGTACATGACTTTGGTTAGAATTATAACTGCCTTTCTTTTTTCTCTTTATTTTTGGTTAAAAAACTTTCTACACAAGAAAGCGACCATGTCGTCCTCGTATATCTATCCCTATATCACACAGGGACAAGGGAAGGTGGCCTCGAGAATCTTCTCAGTTGAAAAGAAACTAACGTCTCCTAAATCTTAACATAATTTTTTTGAATACATAATAATATATAATTACTAGTGATGCGCCGAATAGTGGTTTCACCGAATAACCGAATACCGAATAATATTCGGTTTAACCTATACCGAACCGAATATTCGGCCGAATTATTCGGTTTACCTTTTTATTGTTTTGTCGCGTAAACGCAGTTCTAACATGACGCTGCATTCGAGGTTCCTAGAAAAGTTACTAAAAGTTCCTAGAAAATCAAAAACTGAGCAAACCAGCAAGTTATAAATTTTATTATATCTTTTCAAAATAGTGTCCATTCACATCAATACATCGCTGCATTCGGTGAAACCATCGAGAAAAGCACTTTGCTCACTCGTCCTGAGGGGTCTATTCATTTCTTTGGCTTATAAATACCATCAGAATATTTATCTTGTAGTTATATACCGTGCCATGTAGCCAATAAAATAGAAATATTCAAACCGAATAATTCGGCCGAATACGAACAGTGGAAAAGATGCCGAATATGCCGAATACCGAATACGAACCGAATATTCGGCGCATCTCTAATAATTACAAACTCATCCAATAAAGACAAAAACCAACAGACAACATACTTTGATCAATTCTCCGAGCGGATCCAATACCCTTCTTGCAATAGATAAAGCTGATATTAAGTTAGGATCCATATTGGGATGTTCCTGAAATAAAGATGTGATTTATGTTGAATCAGTTCGTGAGTGAAAATAATAATAATATGCTAGCTGTTAAGTCGGCTCTACACTCGTGCGAATAGCCGCGAACGCCCGCGACACGAGTGTAAATGTTGTTCACGCTTTCTCGTTCACGCTGCATGTTCATGTTCTTGCTCACGACGCGACCCGTGAACGAGAAAGGCAAAAAATACGATTGATCTTGCATGATCCGATGTTATTCATTTATTTATTAATACCCGTGAATTCATGATGCGATGTCACGCGCGGCTGTAGTGTCGGTTACAGACTTCGTGGGCGTAATACTTGGTTTTGGCACAAAAATAGCTTATGTTATGTCCTTTCACTAGGTTCAAACTACTTGCATGTTTAATTTCATCACAATCGGCGAAGCAGTTTGGTCGTGACAGCATTATAGATAAATATGATTAGGTACAGTCAAGTAATATTGTACTGCATATGAATTACAACCTTAATCATCTTCAAGCTATTCCCTCGCGGAATGAAGTGTCGAGCGCCAAATATCTTTTACAAAGCTTCCGTGCTTCGGCCTACCACGAAAATTACATATATATTTTTTTTTTTTATGTAAAGGAAGTGGTAAACAAGCATGCAGTTCACATTGATGTTAAGTGATGACTGCAGCCTATAGACACCCACACAAAGACCAAGGTCAAAATGCAGATGCGTTACCACTCCTGAGGCCTAAGGTCTTATGCCCCTGTGCCGGAAATTACAGGGCCGTACATTACCACCTGACCGGAACACGATAGTGTTGAACACTACCATTTAGCGGCAAGTATATTATTATATATTCAGTCGGCTTTTCCTAAAAAGGCGTGTCATTCACGCCAAAATTCGTTATCTACGCACCATTGCGAACCACGCCGCGCCTCTCCCCCGTGTGTCATTATTTCGATTATCACTAACCGATGACACGAGTAAAAGTTGCATGCTTCTCATAGTTACCTTCCCTAGCAATTCACTTAGCCGAGGTTTGGACCCAGAGAGTCCGTTAGTAAAGTTACTTCGACTCTTAGTAAAGTTGTTAATTTGTAGTGAAGGACTAGATAGGTAAGTTAGACTACGGCCAGCTCGAGACCGAGCCACCTACATAAATATTAATCTTTAAAACACCAATTTCGAGCCGAGCACACCTTTTTAAACTTACTTTTTGAGCTTCTTTGCTAATAGAATAAATGGATGCGCCCTGTTCAGGTACAATGATGACAGGTATGTTGTCTGTAATATGTTGGTTTTTCAGCCACGTTTCAGTCTCTCGACATGCTGTACCATTGCCCAATCCAATGAGATCTACACTGAAATAATATTTCTCAGGTGTCGTCATAAAACATCATGTTTTATTAGTTTACAATTTAATAAGTATATAGGTACGCAGGAAGCAATGACGTTTCACAATTGGAGTAATAGTCATACGTAAATATTATACCAATATAAAACAGAATATTTATTTTATGGGGTAAAACTAGAAGGCCGAATAAAGACAGATAAGATAAAGAATAGATAGGCCAAATCTGTAGTTAAAAAAAGATGGATATACACAAGTGGCACCTGAAAAATGAATCTTCGGCGCAATCATCCAGAGTAGGGTTGCTGAGGATTCCTCTTCCTCTTCCTCATAATGAGGAAGTTCCGCAATATTTTGGGATCCTCAACCGTTTCCGCATCCTCAAAAATTAAAATAAAAAAATCCTTTTCCGCTACCGCTTCCTCAAAATTTAAGAGGAATTTATGAGGAATTTTGTTGCGCATGCGCGTCGCGTATCGATGGCAACGCACACGCTGCAGCACGGTGCCAGGCCGAACTGGCGAGCGAGACCTTCCCACCCGCCACCGGCGCTGTTCCTTGATTGTTTGTTTTAATTTCATTGACATACATTATTTTGTTTATACGCGTACTCAACTTAAAAAATCGAAATATTCGGGGCTTTACAGAACTGTATCTTTACAATACCTATCTTCTCTTCCACCAAATGTACCAGCAAACGACTTTTTAGCAATGCTGTATTGGTATATGATGAGCTATAAAACCGGTTGTTGGGGAAACAGCGTCCAAATATTTTTTTTATAAAATCTCAACCTCCCTGTTTAAAATAAATTTCGATTAATAGTATTCAATTCTTTTATTTTGATTAATAATATTGGACTTAAATACCTAATTAACAAAGAAATAACGACTGCATTCTTATTTTCATTTCAATTCCTAAATGAAATTGTGTCATTCACTCATCTTTTTTTTTTGGTGTGCGTGTGTTTTTTTTATGTCTGTAGGTTGACAGACAAGCAGACGGGCCACTTGATGGAAAGTGGTCACCGTCGCCTATGAACATTTGCAACACCAGGGGAGTTGCCAACGCGCTGCCAGCCCTGAAGGACTCCTTTGACGCCATTTTTGAAGAACCTCTTAATGTAGCACCTAGGGAACACCTCAGAGGGAAGTTCGTTCCACAATTTACACGTGTGGGCAAGACGAACGTGAAAACCGCACCGTTGAGCACTGCCAGGTGTCCAGTCGGTGTGGGTGGAACTTCTCTCTTCGGCGGGTAGTACGGTGCAGGAAAATAGTTGGTAGCACCGTGTCAAACAGTTCAGCAGAGCACTCACCATTGTAGAGACGGTACAACACGCACATACTCCCAATGTCTCTGCGTAGGCTGATGTTCGAGCCTGTCAGTAAGTCCTGAATCGTTAACAATACGAACGGCGCGTTTTTGTAGAGAGTCAAGTGGACCAAGCTAGTATTTGGGGGCTCCCACCTACAAATGAGTATGAGTAGTCGTAGCTGCCCCGAAGTGAAAGTGAATACTGCCTGGCTTTGTTAAGCACCCCTAGCTTTTTGGATGCCAACTTGGTGTTACACTCAATTTGACTCCCGAATTGCACTTCGTTCGATACGTCAACGCCCAGGATACAGACACTCTTACCAACGGCGATCGGAATGCCCTGGAACTGTGGTGCTACAATGCATGGCGTTTTTTTAGCGGTGAACGTGCAGACTTGTGTCCTCGAGGGGTTGAACTGCATTAAATTAAGTCGACCCCAATCCGAGACCCGCTCCAGAGAGTGCTCGATTTCAGACACAAGTCTAGTCCTTCTTTTCTCGATAAGTGTCCGAGAGGCATTTGCACGGCTAGTATAGTGTGCATATCCCGTACTGTCATCGGTCTAGCAATGAAAATTGGAGTTTTGCTCCAACATTTCATTGATGTGCAGAAGAAAAAGCGTGGGAGATAGCACAGAGCCTTGCGGCACACCAGCGGTGATAGGTAGTCTGTCTGAGCGCTGACAGTCAACTAAGACTTGTATATAACACTCAGACAGAAAGCTGGCTGTCCAGTTGCATAGCCTCTCGGGAAGACCGTAGGATGGAAGTTTCGCGAGAAGTGCCCTGTGCCAGACCCGGTCAAAGGCCTTAGCAATGTCGTTGTGTAGATATGTCACTGAACTCGTCCTTAACTGCTGGACCAATTTTGATGATTCTTTATCGTATGTGTTTTGAGAATGGTTTAGATTTTAGATTCATAGTAAAAATAATTATAAGAGCATTTTGTAGTGGACCAACCAATACTTAGTTAAGTAGATAGAGACAGGACAGCGGATTTTCGGTTGGGTCCGCTAGTATTTATATCTTCGTATCATCCTCTTCTCATCTTTCTGTAGCGCGCAAGGCCTCCCGGCTGGTGTAGAACGCAAGCGATCTACTCGATTAAGCGATACGGGTGCGGTCGGGTGTGTGACGGGTGACCACTAGTGGCAAATTAAAATGCGCATTTTCGTGCTTCGGGAAGCAGGACGCCGACGGTCCCGGTTGCTATCAACAGATAGCAGTCGTTAAACCTTGTCGGAGGCTTTATGGGCGGTTTGAAAACATCCGACAGCGGGTTGGCCACTAACCCTTGCAAGTAACTCCACCAACCCGCATTGGAGCAGCGTGGTGGAGTAAGCTCCAGACCTCCCCTCAAGAAGGGGAGAGACTCGTGCCCAGTGCCCAGCAGTGGGACGTTTCAAGAGTTGCTATTATTATTATGTCATCTGCTTCCTCTTCCTCTTCCTCATAAAAATATCCTCTTCCTCATCCGCATCCTCTAAATTGGCGCATCACAATTCCTCTTCCTCCTCCTCTTCCTCATAATCACTTCCTCAACAACCCTAATCCAGAGTTTACTTTTATAGTGAAAGCGCGGATATTAATTATGAAACATAAATCATCAATTATGTTGATGTTACATACTAACTTGAATTTGGATAATAGGTCTCGTAACTGCTTTCGAGCTGGATCATGATTATTGTTACGACGTAAATCAGGATACAATGTGCAAACTTCCAGTTTTTCGCCGTTTGAATCAATAATACCAACCTGGAAAAAAAAAGTTTTTCGTATCGTCTAAGTAGATTTGACTTCATTTGCGCCGTATCCTCTACGGAACCCGAAGATTTTAAAGTAAAAGTTTAACTACCAATAATATATTTACCCCCTTATTCATAAACGGACAATATATACGTTTGAGCTATAGTAGCCCGGGCAAAGAGGACTGCCTCGTAGGCCCGCACCACTCGCACGCTTCGCACACACTCGCGCGCTTCGCACGCGCCGCGAGGTCATCAGAGTTGTTTGAGCTATAGAATTGTCAATTACATTGTCAAATGTGCAAGAAAGAAAAAGACAAAGGAGAGATTAGCAACACTTAAGCTAAAATACGTTTATGAATAAGGGGTTAGCCATTAGGACACGGCACAAAAAACTACCATCAGATTGGTGTGTTATGTACCTAAACATGCCATTCTAAATAACCGAGAGTAATTAAATAAATAATAAATAAAATCAGCTTACACTCACAGCCCCACAGTAGGTATAAACCTGTGTCGTGGGTGCCGTTGTACACATACAACACATACACAAACACCCAGACCCGAAACAAATATCTGTAATCCGTACAAATATTTGTCCCGGTGCGGGGATCGAACCCGCGACCCTACGAATCAAACGGTCATTTCACACCGCTGGACTAAGCGGGTCGTCGAAATTAACAGTATATTTCCATAAAATTATTACCTACCAAAAAGTAGCCATAAAACACAATTATACCTTGCAACCAGCTTTAAATCCTGGATCCAAGCCTGCTATTCTTCTGTTTTTAATTGGTTCCGTTAAAAGATATTTCTCCAAATTCGTCGTAAATGTTTTCACGGCTTCCTTCTGAGCAGCAACTGTTAAGTCAGACCGCACTTGTCTGGATAACCATGGTTTTATAAGACGATTATACGCGTCATTCAAGCCTTTTCGAACCCAATGGCCACTTTTCCAAAGAGTCAGACAAAACCTGGAGAAAATAAGATTTAGAATGTAATGTTAAAGTGAATGTCGTCGTCGTCATTTTGTTATTTTTGTACCGTGTACGAAAACCAGCATCTTTAAAGGATTCAAATTATTGGAACAAAGTTGCAGTTGGTACCTAATCATGTTTACCAAGTTCTTATTTTCTACGTAGGTAATGAAGGTGGATAACACACATGCAGTTCGCTTTGATGTTAAGTACTTAAATACTGCAGCTATAGACATTTACACAACAATACAAACATATTGTTGTCTTACAAAAATGACATAAAATAAATATTTCCGACAAAAAACGATTCAAATAATTTTTTGGGTGCTTTTCCACGATTCTACGTATTTTCTCTATCTTTTGATATAGTGTACAGGTGCGGACGCTACATGGAACTTGTCCTTTAATCTTTTCTTCTAATTTTAAACGGTCTGATTATTTTTATACTAATTTTGAAATGTATATTAATTCATTGTACTTATATTTTGCTGAATGGAACAATGTACAGATTTAAAAATTCTAACTAAAAAAAAGTTATAAGGTTGCGTAACTCAAGAGGTATGTATATTTTGAATTTAAATAATAATGGCAACCCATTATACGTCCCACTGCTGGGCACGAGTCTCTCCCCATTTTTGGGGGAGGCTTGGAGCTTACTCCACCACGCTGCTCCAATGCGGATTGGTGGAGGTGGGTGGGTTAGTGGCCAACCCGCTGTCGGATGTTTTCTAACCGCCCATAAGGCCTCCGACAAGGTTTAACGACTGCTATCTATCGATAGCAACCGGGACCGACGGCTTAACGTGCCCTCCGAAGCACGGAAACGCGCATTTAATTTTCCACTAGCGGTCACCCATCACACTACCCGACCGCGCCCGTAGTGCTTAACCGAGTAGATCGCTTCCGATCAACACCAGCCGCAGGGCCATGCGCGCTTCAATTATATGAATATTAAAGCAATGTAACTTTCATACAATCATCGCTTCGGTTTTAGTACCATTTATGAAAACAAAGTAACTGCAACCCCTCACTTTGTTACAAACACTCATACTTTAAACTTAGACAATGCTGGCATTCAATTGGTCGCGGCAAGGTCATTTCGCCGAGTGGCACGGAATCGTCCAATAGTCTGACGCGTTGCGGTAGATCATATTTAAGCTCCGCCCATGGTCCACTACATTAAGTTGAATAATTTTGGCTTAGTTACACTTATTATTCAATTTGGTCATTACAATAATACAAACTTCTGAATGTAAAATTAATATATTATTATCTGTTTTGTGTGCTATTTTGATAATAAATAAATAAATGCAATGCAGGGATTGGCTATAGTCGGGTGGGTAATGTAAAGGCTTATGAAGATATAATCAAAAAGGCATCTCTTATCTCTGTATCGGCAGTATATTGAAAGTCCAGGCATTGGTAGAAAACTGATATGCTATAGTTGTCACTAAATAAAACTAATGGTTAACAATTATTAGTTTCATACAATACTTGCCTTTCTAATTTATTATAGAACCAGTCAGGTACAATAACTTTGACAGAAAGGATTTTTTCATCCTCTCCCCTATTAACAGCTAAAGTTTGGTAACATTTCACAAAGTGTACAGGACATTTCCAATCAAAATACAACTTGTATGTTTCAGGATCAGATTTTGTATCAGTCTTCTTATTTTCTACTGTTTTCTCCTTCATAGAACTTTTTGTTTGACTACTTTGTATAGTAAACCTTGTTTCCTCTTTCCTGCAAAACAAGAAAACATAACTTGTACAGCCCGCGCCGGCAGTCTGGCTAGACCTTAACTCAGTTTAGAGAACTCAGATCTTTGTTCATCTTCCAAAAGACAATACATATTAATGTTTAATAATATATTATTTAGCGCTCCTGCACATGGTGCCGCCACCGCACCGATGCCGCGCCGTGGCGCTCTGTAGACACACTAGATACGCGCTGAGGAAGGCCCGTCGCCGAGCCGCCGCCGCGCACTCTCTCTTCCTGTCCGCTTGATGTAGCCGTTCCATTGCCGGTCGCGTACGAAGGTGCAAGTGCGTAACTTTTTAACTTCTAACTTTGGTACGCGGTCGGCAATGGAACAGCCGAGTCGGACTGCGCGGCGCGTATCGTCGTCGTGGCAGCGTCGTGTGCAGGAGCGCTTAGGGTGCTTACAATTTTCTCATCTCCTGAAGAACTCTAGTATCCTTATAAATAACATCTGCTACTATATGAGTAACATGAGATTCAATTTTGTCCACTGACGCCAATTCTTCAGTATTATCGCAAAGATTTCTTAGATCCACATATTCTCCATTTAAGGCTCTAATGGCATGAGGTTCAATGCCTAAATTTCGTGCTCTTTCTGCCAGCGATAAAGAGTGTGACTTAAGTGGTGCATACTGTAAAAAAGAGGGTTTGATAAAAATAATTAATACAAAATATAGAGTAAGTCAACCTTCAAACGTGATGCTGGCAGTTACACTACGTGGCGGTTGCCAATAAAAAAAATTGACCTGATGCATAAGAGAGTACATACAAAACAAACTAAACTGTAGTTGAAAAGCTCTAATCCTTATAACAAGACCTACACCATTGTCATTTTAACAGTTGTGCTTTTTTTTGAAAAAATAAATTACTTCTTGCCAGATGTACTGACCTACTCCATTGGAAGTAGATACCTACCCCATTGCTTCGGATTCCGTTACAAAAGATGTTAGATTCAAAATGTACATAATAGGCTGTATCTTTATTATGTTGACTTGGAAATTCGATGTTCTCAGTTCCTAGGAATAGTGGAGCAGACATTTTTTTATGTACTTAACATAAAAAAATGTAATTATTTCAAAATGTCATGTTTTTGAGAAAAAAAAGTGACAGACAAATAAACAAAGTAATCCTAAAAGAATTGATTCTTTAATTTAAAGAAAAATGAAAAGAAAAATTTGACTTCAGGCGAGACTCGAACTCGCAGCCTACTGAGAATCTAGTCCAGCCGCTCTTCCAATTGAGCTACTGAAGTCCTGCCCGATTTGTCAAATTTTTCCTTCACATTTATTGCATTGCTTTATGGTAGCAGCAGCGCCATCTATTGCCGAACTATACTAGTTAGGCAACTGATATAATTGATTCTTATTTGTTTGTGATATAATAGAACCCTATAAATATCCTAATATTAATCCATTAAAGTATCTTACCACTAAATCCAGTTCAGATAAATTTTTGGCATTTAAAATACTTTTCTCTATATCTGGTGTAAGCTTTTTAGATTTCCTTAATGTTTCCAATACTGACTTCACTTTCTTCTTTAGTTGAATAACACTCTGGTAGCTTTCATGAAGTTCTTGTAAACTAGAAAGTTTTCAAAAGTATTGATATTAGTTTTATAATTTTTTCTATCTGTGTCCAAAATAAGTTGTATTAAGTAACTACAATAATATAATTATAAATAAATAAATAGGTAAGCAGGTATTATTTTATTACTTTAATTAAAATACATCAGTCACCTTTTTTATTCAATTGGATATTGACCTTGGTTTAGAAGAACAGCGGAAATTCACAAATACTTAAATATGCCAACCATTAAAGAGGAGTATAATAAAAGCTACAAAGTAGAAAGGCTCCAAAAGCATACAAACCAACTTGTCTGGAACCTGGCTAATAATAATGCTGATACCACACAGATACACAGATGATAATCACAATTGATTGCTTCTGCCAAAAAGCCAAACTTTACTACATGACTGTAATACAATAGCACTAACAACTGTCATTTAGCATCAAGTAGATTAGGCAATAATATAAAGAGATTATAACAAGGAAAGCCAATACTGAGTGTAGATATCTGAATAACCAGACTATACAATTTATCATCATCCATACCGATCTGGCGTTAAGTGTTCCACAGCTTCTTTACGGTATCGAGCAATAAATGGCAAGGTGCAACCTTCCGTCAAGAGCAAAATAAATTTCTGAGCCAAATTCTGGGACACCTTCTCTGCATGCGACAGCATTTCAGCTTCATTCCAGCCCTGAACATTATCCAAATACGTTTCACCATAACTTTCTGGCACTTCATCGTCTACAGGTTGTGTTTGCACTTTCTTTACCACTCTCTTTTTAGTAACTGGCTTTTCTTCGCCTGTTTTTGTCTTTTCTTTGGTAGTTTTGGCTCTTTTGACCACTTTCTTTGAGGAAATGGAGGGGCCATTATAATTGTTCTCAGTGCTCTCCTCGGTCTTCCTTTTTCTGCTCTGTGGATTAGATTTTTCCATTTCGGTGTAAACCGATTAAACCGAACTCAGTAAACGTAAACTTTTATCAATTATAAAGAAAACTAATAATCTAACGATGTCCTCAAATATTCAAATGAATTCAAAATTCAAAATCAAATCAAATATCAGTTTAGGGATGGGATTCATGGGATCAGTGTGTAGTGTGATAGATAAAATGTACTCTGTGGTAGTGTGATGGTGTGGCATAAAAAAATTGTCAAAAAGCGAAATCGGTAGATTCGATCAGAAAAATCGGTATATTTGGACCAAAAATCGGTATATTAAAAACAATATTTAAGTTTTCATCTACCTTCCGACTAATATTTAAGCAAGGTTCAGCCGTAAAGGTTCAACAATATGTCAATAATCCACGCCTATATTGATAACTAACTAACTTCTTCTAGTTAACTTCATCCCCCAAGGTTTTCTTTTTCTCCTGAGAAAGTAAAATCATCAGTTATTACGAGTCAAACTTTGATTCAAATTGTGTGCGTTTCAACCCTGACAGCGACAAAACAAATCCACAGTGTAAATATAGAACAGTGAGGAAACTACGTACAAAGCGTTCAAAACGGCACACGCACACAAACATGCGCATCTACGAGGCCTCTAAGCGGTTCTCGCGGTGCTACAGTAGCGAGTGTCGCGTCGGGACGAGCGGTCACGTTGTGATTTGCTTTTGTTTCCACAAGTGTTTTAAAGATGCCACGAGCGTATTGCGTGGTATACGACTGTTTGAACTCTGCATCATCAAAACCGGAGCTATCGTTTTTTAAACTTCCTGGTGATTTTGAAAGGCAAGAATGATGTATTGTTATAATAACTAACATATTTAAAAAAATCTCGTGTGACAGTGTTTGTACTATACTCCTCCGCAGCGGCTAGACCGATCATTATGAAATTTTGTGTGTATGAGAATCGGTTGTAGACTTTTTTTATATCCCTAAATGGTGAGGGTGATTCTCACCATTTATTTTTTTGTTTTTTGGGACAGTTGATTTGTTTATTTATACCTCTAAGGCGATACGAAGTTCGTCGAGGGAGCTATTTATTATCCTGCTTACCCGAGTGGGTGGGGGGAAGAGAAACTCGCCCGGTCTCGACAACTCGTTGCAGTATTAACCAACACCATAAGATTATCTACATGGACTACATATTATTATTTGTAAACAGTTTTACCGCTGTGTGACGTCATAACACGCTACAATTTTATATAAAAATTAAAAAATAAAATACGCTTACACTCACAGTCCCACAGTAGGTAGGTAAAATATAAACCTTTGTCGTGGGTGCCGTTGTACACATACAGCACATACACAAATACCCAGACTCGAACAAATATCTGTAAGCCATACAAATATTTGTAGGAAACCCTTCGAATCGAACGGTGGTTTCGCACCGCTGGACTAACCGGGTCGTTTAGGCCGTTTTGAGTCATTTCACTATTCGCAACATTTTGAATCGTTATATCCTAACAACTTTAAGTACTTATTGATTATATGTTTCAAAGACAAATAGTGTTTATTTATCCAATACTATTACAGGGTAACCAATAAAAAAAAATAGTCAACATCCCAATACAATTGACTAAACGTCAGTAAATGCTAAAATAATAACACCATTATTTAAAAAATTTAGTGACATCCCTGTTGCTTCAATAGAGTGTAGGTAAATATTTTATAAAATGGGCTTAGTTTCCATACTGTTTTTACAGTGACAGTACATCTATACTGTGACACATCGCTATACTAGGCAACAACAGTAACAGACAGCATAATATATCAGTCAAAGGCGAACGCTACGCGTGTGAGCGTAGGTATGAATTGCTGAGATACTGCATTTCATACGCATACGTGTACGCGTAGTGTCGCGCACCGTTCGTCTCACCGTCACCACATACGGTATGCGTGTGTGAAATGCTGAGCGATATTTTTAATGACTCGTTAGGGCTGTCAAATAAAATTATAAATAATTAATTTTCAAACTTTGTATGAAAAAAGTTCTTATTTCATTGTTATTGTTAACGTTAAATTATTTGAAACCAATTATGGTCGTCGGCCGTTGATTGGGATTTTTAAAAACGGAAATTTGTATTACAGTGAATGGTGAGATTTAACTTTAGGGTCATTCCATCGTTTCGGGTGTTACACTTCAATTCATATAATGTGTATTTTTTATATATTCTGTTACAGTTTTCGTTGATATCTGCATCTTTTAATAAGAGTATTTAATTCTATTCCTGTGTGGTATAATAATAAAGTTTAAATCTTATTTGAACTTGAATTACAAAAGGAAAATACATTCCAATTTTAACGAATTTACTCAGATAAAGTATAGTATAAAAAACAACAGTGTGTCCTTTTTTATTCAACCGGACTTTGTTGTCTTTTTGTGAATGTTCAACTTCAACAAATCCAAAAATTAATGATCCATATTTGCTTAATCTGGTCGCCTTCCTAAAGTCAACCCATTCTCCAAAATATTTCGTATAGTAAACACGTAAGAGATTTCCCAGAAAACATTACCTATTCAACAAAATATTGGTTGTCTGTAAAGTCGGTTTATGAGCGATTACAATTTTATGTGATAATATATGAAAACATGCGTCACAAGGCAAACGCGTAAGCCAATCGTACCTCTCGGTCGCTTATTCCGCACTCTTTCTTGTACGCTCGGCTTAGGACAGGTGGATCGTGGCAAATTTTCATGAGTGCAGCCGGTCTTCATCGATATATAAGACATTATCACGTCAAAAAGGATTCTATAAAAAATCGTGTATCCTAGAAATTGTAGAAAAATAATAATTGTTTTTTTTCTCTATTTTGGTAAGACAAGTGCAAAATCGGTAGAAATACCTAAAGATCGGTAGGTTCAAGGCTGTTGAATGCAATGCGAAACCATCTCTTGCTGAAAAAGTTATTGCATAGATAATAAATCTAAGATAGATAATCTTAGAATATGTACTTAATCTAAGATAGATAATACATAATAATAATATCATTGAGCTAAATATAGACTAGAGAAGCTATTGGACGTGTTCAGTTGAATTGAGATCTTATAAAAAACTTTGTAATCTTATATCAGAAGTACAAAATATAATAATATAGAAACGGCCTATCTATGTACATATCTATAACAATTTATTTAGATTTAAAATTGATTGAAAATTATACTCTTGAAATAAATCAAATCAAAAATAGGTTCAGTTTTACATTGCAACCATTACTTTAGTTAAAAAGGAATATTCAATTAATATGTATGTACCTTCACGCCAAGTGCCTTACGACCTTACGGGGTAGGCAGAGAGCGTGATGCGCCAGATATCCCGGACGAGACATAGCTCCCGTGCTTTAGTCAAAATATCTCTGATAGGCGTCGCGTCGGGACGCGACGACCCCACCACCTATTGCCAACTAACGGAAGAATTTTCTTCTACCGGAAGAGATTTCTTCCTTCCACTTGTGTAGTCAGTCAATCGAACAATGGCGGTCAAACCGTTCCAATAGAGCAGTAGTAAGTGCAATACGTGGCAATAACGTAAGACTGGCAGTAGCGTCCTGAAATAAAACTACCGCCACTGCGATCGCCAATACGCATGCCAAACGTGGCGATTATGGCATATCCCATATTTTTCTGGTGGTAGAGTTCCAATGGGGGCGCGCCAAGTTCCAATGGAAACTCGCGGGCGTAAGCACCACCGGTCCACCGCATTACCTAATCTATTCACCGCTAAATAGTAGTGTTCAGCACTATCGTGTTCCGGTCAAGTGGTAATGTACGGCCCTGTAATTTCCAGCACAGAGGTATATTAAGTACCTTAGTCCTCAGGAATGGCATGGCAACGCATCTACATTGGAATCTCCAGTCTCATGAACATGTTTGTATGCTACAGTATTACCTACTTACCATCAATGTAAACTGTCCGCTTGTTTGAGACTTCATAGCCAAAAAAAACCCCTGTATGGGAAGGTTTTGGTCCAGCAGCGGACATCTTTTGGATGTAATGTGACGAGTTAAAATATCTTACGGAAATGTAAATATTGGATAGTTTGGATGGATACATTCAATAGCTCATCCGTGCGGATAATCGATTTTTACACAGCGCTACGTTATCAGTGTCGCACGCGCCGCCGTGCTTGTACAATCCTTGCAATAAGTTGATAACTATGAGTTTTATTGATACAGAACGTGTTATTTTGGAAGTACAGTGTCGCCCCGTTTTGTGGGATATGTGTAATGACTTATACAAAAACAGGGATGCACATCAAGCTGCATGCCTTGGAATTTGTAATTTGTTCATGTCGTCGTTTTTTGGCTAAGTGATATATGTATCAATATTGCGCCACGGGCATTAATTACTCCACCCCGCCTGCTCTTGTTTCGAGCTCCTCAGCCCTCAGCAAGGATCTACTTAGGAAGTGGCCGTTGCATTGCGTTGTCGTGTAATGTAACTAACAACCAAAGTTGATAGCCAGCGTAGACAAAAAGAAAACAACTTACAATAATTTTATTATAGGTACTATTTATTTATTTTAAGAATCATCATTCATAACTCGATATTTTTAACAAACATTTTGATATGCTCTCATTCCAGTCTATGTGTATACTTCTTGCCATATCTATTTTATCATATTTTAAATTATATAAATCTGAAAAAGAGTATAAATTAATTAAAATTCACAAGAAAATTGTTTATAGTAAGTAGGTACCTAAAACCTTTCTATTATTATACTTATAATAGGCCTACCTATATTGATCTGTTAAAGGAAGGTACTATCTCAGTGAGTTGCTTCTAACTGGTGTGGGGTTTAATATGTTTCTCTAAGTGGCGGTAGTACTTTGTACTATTAGTACTATTAGTACCACCGCATTATACTCGTGGATACCACACCTACGAGTATAATGTATAGAAAGGAAACATAATAACTACGAGATAGTATTTTGTGAACACGGTAGTGATGAACATAACACATATTTATATACTAGAAAATTGATGGTGTCCCAAAATGGATAACAGGCAGTGGCGTAGCTAGAGGGGAGAGGGGGGGAGGGAGGCCGCTGATAAATTAGGTAATGCGGTGGTGCCTACGCCCTCGAGCTCCTTCACTGGAACTCTACCACCAGTAAATTTGTTCGATTGTTATTAAAAAAAATATATTTCACTAATTACCAGATTAACCAGGCTAGGTTTTCTAAGTAACCTAATAAAAAAACAAGCCTGTCACGCGAATACCCACTGTATTCGCGTGACAGACTCAGATATTTTTTTTTAATAAGTAAGTGTTGTTTTGTTTTGTTTTTTTATATGGAAGATTGAACAGAGCAGTTTTTTTTTCTTTCTTTTATGTGATGAAGGTGGTAAACAAGCATGCAGTTCACTAAGTGATGACTGCAGCCACATTTCAACCTGGTGTTTGTGACATCCACACAAACACCAGGTCAAAATGCATACGCCTTGCCACCCCTCAGACCTTAGTTGTTATGTCTCTGTGATAGTAATTACGGGACCATACATTACTATCTAACCAGGACTCGATAATGCTGAACACTACCATTTGGCGGCAGATAGATTAGATAATACTGTGATGCCTACGCCCTCGAGCTCTTGGATTGGAACTCTACCACCAGTAGCAGTGATAGTTTCTAAATATGAAAGGCACGAAAAGCTCAGAGATTTTTAGAAATGCGGAACGTATTAGACGATAGTGCTCCATCATAAGTATTTAAGCAACAGTAAAAACTGGCGAGTTCGTAACAAAAATCACCACATTGACGCTAACTTGCCTACTATTCGGCAGTTCATGAAAAGAGGATCCATAAGATATTTCGACTCCGCGAGACTCCACCCGAGCCCGCTCATTAGCGTGGCCGCGACTCTAAACTCCTTTTGATCGTGCCAAAAGGAGACGTCCAAGGTACGCCCTAAACGAACCCGACGATGTGACCATCGACAGAATGGATGTCAGATACCCACCTAATGTTTCTAAAAATTTGTTGAATGTATCTTCATTCCTAATAACACTTGCTATATACACTTGTAATGCGCGATTTCTTACTATGAAAGTTTGAATAACATTGCAAAGGGGTTGCAATATTGAAGGGTCATATACAATATCTGCGCCAATAATTACATCAGGAACTAGGTTTGTAGGTACATCTTCAATTGAATTCCAGTCCAGCATCATGACACCTAAGGCAAAAGGAGATTATACAATAAGAATTAGGTAACTATTATAAGTATGTATGTATATTCACGCCATGTCCCTTACAGGGTAGGCAGAGAGTGTGGAGCACCAGATATCCTGTTACACGTCCCGTGCCTCATCTACATTCATCATTCTCTTTATACATGCACGCCGATGTAACTATTGTAATCCAATAATAAGATTTATGCTGTAAGACATAATAAAAGAATATATGTATAAAAGCCTAAACTGACTGGATGAATAAGGGGCTGACAGATAAGAATCCCACCAGAAACATTTTCACGTAAAATGATGTCAAGACGAGATCATATTATAGGTATGTCTGTACTGTCAAAAAGTTATCAGATCTCTGTAAAACCAAGTTTCTAACTGCACAAACTCTACATTTTAGTAAAAAAGAATACCTAAGTCACACCGCGGACACTCCGCCAAAATTTCATACAAACGCTTAATTTGGTCTCTAATAGTCTCTATTACACATCAATCACGTGTATTTTACACGTGCACCTGTGTGCGTAGCACGTACAAAGGGTGTATAAACTTAGTACTATGAGATGGCAATCATATGAATGTAAGGGCAAGTGAACGTTACTAACACGTAACAACAGATGGCGCGCATATTTGTTCCAATAATGTTCATAGAGTTCATTGAAGTTAGACCTGAGTCGATCACTCCTTCGTCGGGATTCGGGTCGATCGCGACCCATCGACAAGGTGATCGAGTCTAAATGACTCGATCGTTTGGGTCATTTGGGTCGCGACTCGATTTCGCTCAAACGTATACGGTAGCTCATGATTCTCGTGATTCGAGACCCATCTGATAAGGATGCGAGACTCGAGACTGCGATCCACACATTATGTCGCTGGCTATTTTTCATTTTAATACATTTCAATTAATTATCACTATAATTTCATTCTTAAACTTTATAGGTATATAGCATAAATTTTACAATTAGATGACATGGTGCAGGGGAGCTTGATCGATAAAACTGTAAACAAACTGAAGTGTACTTTATGCATAATGTGATAGAGTTCACGAGAAACAAAGTACCCAATGACCCAAAGGACCCAAATGATCGACTTTTTTTGTACGTCACGACCCGATCACTTGTGTTTGGATCGTGATTCAATCAAAGTGATTCTATCGCTCGCGATCGACTCAGGTCTAATTGAAGTTGATTCATAATGTCGTCAGACGTGGTACATACATGTCATGCTGCAATTGCGTCGTATGTAATATTGCTTAAAAAGAGTGTTTTTTAAGCGTTTTCCGAGATTTTTCCATCGAGTTGAGATGTATAGAATACACGTCACAGAAAGATATACAGAAAGCCGTCCAAAATACTGTTTTTATAATGGAATAGCAGTGAATAGCAACGCACGGGCCATTGACATTAGGTTGTAGTTCCAAAACGAAACACCAAACTCGCCAGATGGCGTAAGTGAGCTATTGCCTTCTTTGATATCGAAAATTGGTCTCTATATCAGTATGTATTATAGTACTCTGTGATACCAACCGTCGCCCATAAAACAGAGGCGGAGGCTGTGTGATAGAGACCAAATTAAGTGTTTATATGGAATTTTGGCGGAGTGTCCGCGGTGTGCCTAAGTTTAGGTAAGTCGGTATTATTGTTATGTGGGTTCAAAATTCTTCATGATGACAAATGATGATGATGATGATGAAAATAATAGCTACGTATGTATGGAATCAAAGATCGTATTAGGTACATACCAATAGTTTTTTTAGTATCTGTAAATATGGTTGCAGTGGATTGTTGCAATTGCTGAAATTCTGTAAAATTAATTTTCAAATTTTCTTTTATGGTATTCAACACATCTGTGTGGTGGTCTGTCATTAAGATTGATTCTATAGAACACATCTTTCCCATTGTTACTCCTACAAAACCAACACCAGAGCCGAGTTCAAGTATTTTCTTATTATGAAATACTTCTTTGTGTGCAATAATCCAATCAGAGAGCATATATGCTGCCTGAAATAAAAACGAAATGTATTAACTATACAAGGAACTTCACCCATTACAGTAGAAAATTATCATGATGATTCAATATACATATAACAATTTTAAACTAGTTTAATTTGTACCATAATGAGGCATAGATGACCGATAGTATTTGACGACATAGTAAATACAATAATCTGGGATAGGTAGCAGCTTCTTATGATAACTGATTTTGTCTATATACCTATTATAGGTAGGTTTTGTCCAACTGTGGGTGTCTTTAAGCTGAAATTATGGGTTATAAAATACCGATAGGTATTTAGGTAAGCTGAAGGCAGAAGTGTTGCAGTAATATCATTTCACTTGGATGAAATATATTACTAACATGGCTGGATGAACGTACGTGAAAAATTTCTTGCCATTATTGATGTGGAGCCCAATTACTGGTGGTAGAGCTCCAGTGACGGAGCTCGCGGGCGTAGGCACCACCGCATTACCTGATTTACTTGCCGCTAAAATGGTAGTGTTCAGCACTATCGTGTTCCGGTCAGGTGGTAATGTAAGGCCCTGTAATTTCCGGCACAGAGGCATAACACCTTAGGCCTCAGGAGTGGTAACGCATTTGCATTTTGACCTTGGTCTTTGTGTGGGTGTCTATAGGCTGCAGTCATCACTTAACATCAATGTGAACTGCATGCTTGTTTGCCACTTCAATTACATAAAAAAAAAAAAAAAATATATACTTAAAGTTATACAACCCAAAGTGTCAAATTAAACCATCAAAATTAACAAAAGACAAATAAAAAAAAAGATAACTAGTTCAGCATGATATCAGGTTTTGCGCACCTGACTCTGGAAGTATCAAGATTGAGTGATGACAAATTAGTATTAAAAAACGTAAATAGTAGGTATAAAGTATAAGCATTAACAATTAAGGTTTACTTTCACTTACATCCCATGTTCGCATTCCTGTAGTACCATTTACTACCATGTTTTTTGTTTCTTTTATTACTATCACTTTATTTAAGTCATCATCAATTAAATAGTGGCGATAGCAAAAGCCATTTGATCCAGTTTTATTTTTCATATTCGAACATAAAAAAGTATAAATATCATCATGAACCTCTTGGGTGGACTCAAGGAATCCAATCAGTTTTTTAAAAAATAAGTTACAAAATTCACTGTTAAGTGGATATAGCTTAAATATCTCGCGTTGAATTGTTGAATGCAAAAAATCCTCTTGTTTTTGCCAATTTAATTCTATGATTTCTTCAGCCTGAAATAAATATGTTTAATATATTATTTTTGGCTGATCACTCATAGCTTAATCATATGAGGTGTTTGGATTTGATGTTTAGTGGTACAAAAAAGGTGGCAATCATATGAATTTTTCACAGGATTCAAATTATCTCAGTATTTGGGGGCACGGCAGTGTTCATGAGTGTTCCCGCCAAGTCGGGCAAAAAAGCGGCAGGGCCATCCGTTCTATCGTTTTCTCGAAGTAATTCAGGCCATTTTCAACCCCCTATAACTTCGTTGTTGATAAAATAGAAGCCAGAATTTTCAGTAAGTATTTTGTTCAAATCGGTTCAGTTGTTTTGAGGTGAAAACTGAACAACAAAGATAACGTTCACATCAGGACACTTATAAAATGAGTAAGGCTTTATAACTTAATCCGATCTTACATTAATATTAAATCTCGTAGAACCCTTGAAAAATAACTTGGAAAGTTTAATTACTATGTTGTCTTTTATGTCACGCATTATCATAGAGTACATTAAATCGCATTATGACGTGTTACAAATCGACGTAGACCTAAGACAGTTATTTCTATCACTCTTCACACGATAAAAAATAACACAAATAATAAGAAATTTAAGAATTTGATAGACATTAGAATTGCGATAAATTACTTAATTTTGTTTTTTTTTAATTAAAAATGGCATCGCTATTACGCATATTGCCAGTGTCAAATATACAATGTACTCTGTGGTGTCAAGTAAACCTATATTTCTTAACGGTATAAAAGTAGCGTTAATTTTACTGGTGGTAGAGCTCCAGTGACGGAGCTCGCGGGCGTAGGCACCACCGCATTACCTAATATACTTGCCGTTAAATGGTAGTGTTCAGCACTATCGTGTTCCGGTCAGGTGGTAATGTACGGCTCTGTAATTTCCGGCACAGAGGCATAACACCTAATGCCTCAGGAGTGGCAGCGCATTTACATTTTGACCTCTGGTCATTGTGTGGGTGTCTATAGGCTGCAGTCATCACTTAACATCAATGTGAACTGCACGCTTGTTTGCCACTTTTATAACATAAAAAAAAAAAAAAAAAAATCAGTCAGTCAATTAATTATTTATTATGTCAGTCAAGTCAGGCACAGTCAGTTATTCGTGTAAAGCGATGGCTACTTTACCAGACCATTTACAATGAAGTTTTGGATGCAACCTGAAAGATCGTGTTTTCGCACTGTTATTTGTAATAAGTCGATTGACATTGACATAACAATTTACCATTTTGGCTGTTCCGATTTAGACTTAGACAGACGGTCTGTGGACTGAGACTGCCCCATAAATTATATATATATATATATATATATATATATATATATATATAAGTCTGTTTTACTACATGAAAGAAATAAACCTTGTGTTGCTGAAAAGAAGATTTATTGTTAGTTTTTTTTATACAGAGACTATTTTATTTAGGTAATATAAAACAATATGAACTCAAACCTGAAAAGAAGAAACGACAATGAAAGTTTATTCTTTCACTTTTAAAACATAAAATAATATAATATTAAAATTTTCATTGATTATGCAATTGTCAATCAACTCGTATTTGAATCTGTCTCTAACATTCTGAATTCGTTTCTTCTTTAAAATCAGACAATTAAAAAGTTAAAAACTATAACCAAACTTCATGGTAAATAAACACACAGAGTGCGAAGAAAGAAATAGTATTTCTTTACATATATATATATATATATATATATATATATATATATATATATATATATATACTGATACCATTGTTGGTCTGTGTACGGAGACCACTAATACGTCACTATTACCACCTATTATATTTATTTATTGATTATCACTGGAAGATTCTGTCGATATAAAAAAAATGCAAAATTCAAAGAAATTATGTTTTTTGCTGTGTGATACCAATTTATAGTATAAAAAGAAAGTAATTTAGGAAACCAGTATAGTCAACTAATGCAGTTTTGCAGATTTTTTTTTATTCTATGGCATCGCTTGTCATGCATATGGCCAGTGTCAAGTAAAACGATATTTCGTATTCGTATTATGCAACGTAAAAGTCAGTCAGTCAGTCAATATCAGTCCGTCAGTCAGAGTCATAGTAATTCGAGTAAAACGATGGCTACTTTACCAGAATATTTACTATGAAGTTTTGGAGGCAACCTGAAAAAATGTGTTTTCGTAATGTTATTCTATTTCACTACACACGATATTTAAAGCAAAATGCTACCAATTTTATTTAATACTAGCGGCCCGCTCCTGCTTCGCGTGGTGCAATGTTGCCTTCCCTCTCCTATTCGTCTTAGCTTGATGATTATTTTTTCCAAAATAAAATATAGCCTATGTTACCCGTGGATATTAGCTTTCGAATAGTGAAAGAATTTTTAAAATCGGTCCAGTAGTTATTCAGCCTATTTATTACAAACAAACTAACAAAGTTTAGATAAGTCAAAGATACTAAAAAATAAATAAATAAAATAAGAGCACCACATGCATCTTTCAAGGTTCCCGCCAAAACTCCAGACCATAAATTGTAGAACGTAATGATTCTTTCGCACAATTTGCACGTCATTGCAGTGGCCTTAGTATTTTACAGAACATACTTGAACATAGTCATATTTCAAAATTGACTTTTCCCGTTTCATCATATTTTTTTCAGATTGAAAACTTTGAAAAGTTTGATTCTTTTTAGGCAGTGATATGATTTTAGCGTTAAATCTATTTACGTTACCCAACAATGCCTCAACAGGAAAAAGATGTTAAGCCAGAAAATAAAGGGGAAAGTAAACATAACCATGAAAATATTGGCGACAAAAAAGAGGCCTGGGGCTACGATTTGTATCCCGAGAGAAGAGGCACCTTTTCACTTAAATTATCTAATGTTCTTATAGGCAAAGAAGGAAAAGAAAACATTGAAAAACATAAATGTGAAAAAAATGTGTACAAATGTATTAAAGATAGTAAGTGCTTGAGGTTATATTTACATTTTTTATTGTAACCGTAAAAGATTTACGCTTTTCTTTAGTCAGTTCATTTTACTTGTAACACTTTCTATTTTTCATTGATAATTTATCAACTAAAGCATCAAATATTCCCTTTATATTTGAAATTAATAAAGCATAACACAACAACATAATTTTTTGGTGCTCTCAGGTGCTATTGTGAAACTTATGATGGCTGCTCTGAAGAGTTCTGGTTGGTTAGTTTTACGAAATATTATCTTTCATAATATCTTATATTTTTAAACAAGATTTTTATTTATTACATGTTGCATGTTTTACAGTCCTGTTGATATTCGGAGACACATTTCTTGTGAAGTGTGTGACTATTCAGTCAGTGGTGGATACGATCCTGAGTTGAATCAAGTGAGTCATTTTGTTATACATTTTATTGTAAATAAAATTGAATCAATTCTATGAATGATGGTGGCAAACAAGCACTTTAGTTCATGTGGTAAGTAACAACTGCAGCCTATAGACATCACAAATCTCGGATATCAAAATGCAGATGCATTGCCACCTTTAAGGTTCTAACAGCCAAATACTCAAACAACAAACAGGCATTGACAACCGGGTTAGTCCAGCGGTGTGAATTGACTGTTTGATTTGAAAGGTCGCGGGTTGGATCCCCGCACCGGGACATATATTTCTATGGCCTACAGATATTTGTTTCGGGTCTGGGTGTTTGTGTATGTGTTGTTTGTATATAATGGCACCCACGACAGGTTTATACCTACTGTGGGGCTGTGAGTGAAGCATGTTTTATTTTATTTTTATACATTTCATCTTGATGGTATATGTAAACTATAGCTGGAAACCTAAGACTTCAATGTATATGCATTGTCACTTAAGAAGCCTATTTAAGATGTTATGTCTCAGTGCCAGAATTATAAGGCCTTACCTTTGAAAAGCTAGTTGCAATTGATGTAAAAGAAGAAAAGGAAAGGTACCAAGGATTCTTCAAAATGGACTTCTATAAGAAGTTGCTGATGATAATAATGATATTCAGTTTGATTTGTATATTGCAGATAGTGGTATGTCAAAATGTCTCCACCAGAAAAGGCATGGTTCAGGGTGTGTTGGCTCATGAAATGATCCACATGTTTGATTACTGCCGCAACCATCTGGACTTCAAGAACATGGAACACCTGGCATGTACCGAGATACGAGCTGCCAACTTAACTCATTGCTCATTCACTAGTGCTTGGTCACAGGGTGATGCTTCTTGGACAAAGATAAAAAAGGCTCATCAGGTATGTTGGTACAATTATTCCGCTTATAAAAAACAAGTCTTATTTAGCCAGAATACCAATACCTAGAAATTGGCTAAATAAATAAAATATCATTTTGCATGAAATAGTAAACAGATGTGATTTATGTCAGATGTGATATATATTTGATATTTTTATGTTTTTTTGTTTTTATTTGATGTTCAAATAAAAACAAAAAATAATTATAAAAAATAATAGTTATAATAAAACATCCCCGGCCTGGAGTGATGCCCTTGGCAATAGACCACCGTGGTAATAGGGAATCGGACAACTTATGAGAATGTGTCTAAAATTATTCTTTATGTAGTACCTATGTTCTTAGGTTTTCGCGAGCTACACTCATTGAAATAAAACTAGGTTTCGGATTTATCTCGCGTATATTAAACTAAAATGATTATTTAAAATCGAACCGGTCGCTTTTCAGCTTCCGTGGTCTCGGGCAGACTGAGGTGGTATTTGTCTGACAGCAGTTTGAAAAATTATTATGTGCAGCTACCTCCTAAAGAATATATGTTTTTTTTTATTTAACCATAAAAAAAATATATTTAAAGTGTTTACATGTTAAAGTACCACAAACTACACATAAATTTTATAATTTCAAAAAACCGCGTAAATGGTGCCGAATGACATTGAAAATGTGACGTCAACTGTTTTCAATCAAAGTGAAACTTAAAATTCCATACCACTAACCAAGTGCAAATTAATTTTATTGAATTTCGTATAACTTATTTTTTGTGTAAATAACGTAGGAAATATCATAAAAGAGAGCCAATAAATCAAAGTATCACTTGTGTTAAATTATAGTTGTTGTACGAACATATGACGTCACGTCCTGTGATTGATGTTTCGATCATCATGGAGCACAGATAAAAAATATTAAAATTATTACATTTTATTTTGTAATTTAAAAATATACCATCAGTCATCGTATTATTTTTCAAACATTCATTCTAATCATAGTTTACATTTATTTTCGATAGCTGTCCGATTGCCTATTACAACAGATGTCTGGTGGACAATTGTGCCTTTTACCAAGGGCATCGTGAGATGGAGACTGGGAGGCAATTAACAGCAAATTTAACCAACATACATCCATACATATTCCAACCTGCCTCCCTCCCGTCCTCCTACGGCTGCCAGGTCGCTAAACCTAATATCAAGACCATCAAGTTTAGCCGGACATTTGGGTAAAAAGGCTTGACTGATACACCCTTAACAGAAGCTTTCAACTGTGCTCGGCGCTTGCTTATTTAAGAAATGTAAGCCTGATAAAGCCAGACACTGTATATTTTGACCAGACATGCAATCGAAAGGCCTAGGAAAAGGCCCTAACTATGTCTGGCTTTATCCAGACGCCTGGCAACCCTAAGTCCTCCAGATTGTTGACTGCCGACGCCCTTGCCCATTGCTACTATGTTGACTACCAGTAATCTGGCACAACTCTTTATAAACAAAATGGTATGAATTGATTGGCTCAGTATAGTACCAACCTGACAAAAATAAGACCATTAACTGTCAACCATATTTATGAATTAGGTTATTCTGTCAGGTTGGTACTGTGACCAGGTTCTATTAATGTATCCCATACATTCTGACTTGGTCATTAGTCCAAATTTGATATACTATGGATGTTTTATGTGGAATCGAATAACGAAATTAGGTAAATCCAATTATTTCAGGATTGTGTGAAAACAAAAGCTCTTTATTCTGTTATGGCTGTACGTCAAATAGGCAAAGCTGAAGCTGTTGATATTATCGAAAAAGTATTTCCCAAATGCTATGCAGATTTGGAACCAATTGGTCGAAGGATAAGACGAAATTCTGACGACATGCTAAGGGCTTTCAGAGAAGCATATTATTATGGATATGAATAACAGAAGAGAATCAGTGAGGTGTAGATAAATATATTATACATATAAATAAATCAAAGATTTTGTAGATAAACAATTAGATATGAAGTAAAACTATTATGTAATTTAAAATAGTGTCTTTTATTTTATTATTTAGAGTAACTATGTACAATAAATTATTTATTATGTAAATATTGTCTAAATTCGAAAACTATCTAATACTGTCCCATTTTGTGAACTTCAATTAGAAATCACAAGAATAACTTTATTCTAAAATATTTCCCGTTGCTGCTTTTTAAAAGTGTACTATTTAAAAATAACGGATTTTTAATGATAAATTTGAAAATCTGCTAAAGTAACGTTTTCGTAGGTTTTCGCGAGCTTCATACAATCTGCTAAAGTACTTACATAAATATTTTAATTTATTCACGTTTTTCAATGTGTTATGAAAGTGAGATCAGGAATATTTTTCAAATAAAGAATTGCATACCATTCCATTTGGTAGGTACGGTTGTGCATAACTTAATTTGTGCTAGAGTATCTTGGGGCAGTATTATCATTTACAATCAACAAAATAATTATGTAACGGTCTTGCAGGTTTTAGATATTTTTTACTAAATAATTATTTACCCGAAATTTCGGTCGCTTTTCAAGTACCGAAATTTCGGGTAAGTCTTATGTTATAGTCATACAATAGGAATAAACCCGCAAGTATAATTTCCATAAATAATAATTATAAATATGTATATTTATGTATGTCTTAGGTATTTAATTACAAATAAATAAATAACTTATCAATGTACATCATGACTAGTAAAACTATTATTTTTAAAGTTTATTGAATTTTGAATGTGATTCAATGCGTAGATAGTGCTACTGTTCGTATTATTTTATAATATGGACTAAGATTTGAAGAAAGAAAAATACTTCGGGCTTTTTCTTTTATTATTTGCTTCAAATCTTTGTTATTCGTTCGCTTGCAATAAAGCGTAAAATAGATTTAAGAATTATAGGGAGTAAATCAGAGTACCTAATAAATAGTGAATCTCAGGATTCATGTTTTAATCATGTCATGAAATGACAAAAATAGCATACAGTTTACATTGATGGTAAGTAATAAACATTATAAACATTAGCCTATGAACATTTTCATGAATCCAGAGATTACAATGTAGATGGATGTCACTCCCGAGGCCTTAGTTATTATGCCTCTGTGCCGGAAATTTCAAGACCGTTACCATCTGACCGGAACACGATAGTAAAATTACTATATAGCGGTAAGTAGATAAGGTGGTGTCTACGCCCGCGAGCTCCATCACTGGAGCTTTACCACCAGTAAAAGTGTGTCGGCTATTATTAGATATTAAATATTAAGCGGTAGGGCCATGACGACCATCAGCCTCGCTTAGTCCTCGTATTCGTATCCCATTGAGATCGCTTAGAAGCTTTATTCCATTGAGCGGCTTAGAGTGAGATTATGTCAAGTGAAACTGAATAAGAGTTGAAAGTTTCACTCCGAGTCAAAGTAAAGTAGTGCGGTCTTTGAATCTCGCCTTTAGTGATCAGCTGCTGTGATGAAATTATTCTACGTAAATCACCACTTATCTACGAAGGTTGGCGACCATCATGGTAATCCTAATTTTTTGAAGCTGCAGCACGGAATAGAGAACTAGTACTTAGGTTGAACCATTTTCTCAAAATTTTCAACCACGATGTTCTCTTTTTCTCAGGTCTCCTTTGCCTTGCAATATCAGTTGGAGTATTCGGTATTTAGTACCTCTCATTGCACGTCTGAAACACTGCAGCTTCCTCTCCTGGATAATTCTGAGTAATACCACTTTTTTATTCATTCGACACAGTATCTCAACTTTTTAATGTTGCAATGTAAGAATGCAGTCCAATCCATGAAGTTACAATCAGTGCCGTTTACAAGGCGAGTTCTCAAAACAAAATTTGAAATCAAGCGCCCAATTAGTATGTATTTTGTAGCAAACACACACAAGCTACGGTCCATAGTCTACACATGTGCTCGTAGCCGCTATGCCACGCGGCCTTGTTACTACGGCTTCTACGGTGTAGCACAGAGCTGTAGTCACAAGGCCACGTAGCATAGCGGCTGGAGTTTTTGGCGTCCGATCCTCTAGTGATGCTCCAGTCAGCTCCAGTGTGGCAACGTAAAACCTAGTGTTGTGTTGTAAGTGTTGTCACTGGCTGCTGTAGTTATCTTTGAACAATAAATTAATTTTTATATTCGTGAATGTGAGAATTAATCCTCTGGCAAATTATTCTGCTGATCGCCCATCACTAAAATCGAAATATGGCAATAAAGATGAGGTTTCACGTCGCCACACTGGAGTATCACTATAGGATCGGACGCCAACAACTCCAGTAGTATTTTCTACTATTAATGCAGTTTGAGTTAATTTTGTAAGCGTATTCTCAATTACATATTTTTAAGTTAAAAGGAGATGTTGCAAAAATGTATGGACCTCCGGCCATGTATTGTACACAATATCATTAAACAGGCAAAATCAATATAAAAACGTTTTACTGCATATTTTAACTTATTTAGCTTTGTTTGCAGTTACAAAACATAATTTGCAGTTAGAATTGCAACTCAAAACTAACATGGCGAATATGGCGGGCGATGTCATTTTGACATTTTCATTTTTTAAATTGTATTTTGATTAAAGAACTTGGAGAAAAAAGTAATATTTTCTAAATACTATCAAAATCGATTGATCCCAAGTGTCGTCTGTATCGCCGCCATGTTTAACATAGGTGAAAATGATAAAATCGTTTGAATTAAATGTGGTTGTAACTCTAAAATATATTCTTGAATAAATGAATTGTATTTTTTTGGATTCTTCTTTAATTTACCCATTTTTTGAGGACATGTACGAACCCGGGCCGAGCTCGCAACATCTCCTTTATACTAGTTTTTAGTTACGTAGACCTGAGTGCCTAGTGCGAGTTTTCCGATCGCGATTTTCTTCTTATTTCTTCTTATGGAATTGAAGGAGCGTCATCTAGCGGTGAATCGATGACGCTCCTTCAATTCCATACAAATCTGCGTTTACTCTTACGCGATCGAATTCGCGTAAGAGTAAATAAAATCTCGCACTAGGCACTCTGTTGCAATATTATTTAGATTTCAGTACCGCTGGCAGTAAGAAAGACTATAATAGCTTAGATTTCCCGTACGCACATCTTTGTCTTTATCAACCTACCCTTAGTCTGGATAGACGCGTTTTTCTTTTAATTACACGTATGGGAACATTTAATTTAGGTGTAAACTAGCTGAAATCTTAACTTTTTGATGAAGTGAGTGAATATTGAAGTATGAAATCTACATAAAACTGTAGGTCTCAATGCAGCTGCATCGTCATTTCTGAGGACAAGATGATCTTTGTAACCAAAATAGTTTGTATTCTATCAAGTATTTCTAGTTAAAAATCCCAAGTATGTATCCCCTGTGTGCCGGGCTACCTACTTATTTACTTAGTACAAAAACGTCCTTCCTAGGCGCGGTACCTATGTCGATAGAAAGGTCGATAGATATAGTTAGTGCAGTTCATAATATATTTATGGGAGTTTAAAAATTAAGATGCCAAATAATTTATTTTGTTTGTCTTTTGTTGGTACTTAAAGAATGACGGTCCGTATATAGATGGTTTAGACTTTAGACTATAATGTATAGGTATAAATGTGTTATTATTATAAGATAAATCTACTCTTATTGAGCCAAAGCCACCTAAAGTATAAGGCACTAGTAAGGCCAAGTGATCATAATTATTATTGCCGTGACTTCGGAATGGTCCCAACATTGTAAAGCCCCTTATTTTTATAAAGCTTAATGTCGTTTTTGTGTCGTGCAACTATGTTCTTCACTGATACTGACGCATTTTGTCGAGCATTATTACTTTATAAATGTACAGTCAGGGCAATCTCTTATCCAAAATCAATGCAATATATGTATACTTTATTACCATCGCATAAGGTACCCGTGTGATCAAGTGGTCAGTTCCCTGATAGTACGTAGACGTACACACAAGACACGTGTCTTGATATAGTAAAAATATTTGAAGTATTAACAATCAAAGGCTTGTGCGATATAAATCTGACTTACATACTTATAACGTGAGAAAAGTATAATTTTAATACTAATTGGTAGAATATCCTACCGCATTTTCATTACCAACTCTTTGAGTAGGTACCCAAGAGTATAGTATAGCAAGGATACCTTTTATAAAGGTTTAAACGACTGATGTCCTAGTCTGAAGCTACTTTTATCTGAAAGACAAAGACTGACAAATATTAGAGAAAGGCCGTCATTATCTATCAACAAAAGCATAAAGGCAAATGTCTTTATACATTAAAATCTGAAAAAAAAAATAACTCACTTAATTAATCTTATTACACTAAAATTGCATTCGATATGGAAACTTATTGTATAAAATTGTTAATGGTAGGCACTAGGTGCCTGAACACAACACCTTTAGGGTCGCACTTATCGTATAAATCGGACTAGCAACTTTTCTAATATATACAATGAACTCGCGTTCTTAGGCACAGTACTCTATAACTTTACACTTAACTCACTCGCGCGTTGCTCTATGAGCTTCGGTGAGGTATATGGTCCAGTAAATAACACTGAAAAGTACGAAGAATATGGGAAACGATATTAATGCGATTTTGTCCAGCGTTCCGTCTTGTGCACCACAAAACATTACTCCTCGGTCTATCATATTGGCCACTCGCGACAGCAGGCTGTTCGACATCCCTTCTGAAGGCATCGCGTCCAGTATGGGCGAATCCTGGAGATAAAATATGAATACAATGTTGAAAAATAAGTATATTTACAAAATTAAATAGTTATATGTACATCTCCTGTAGCATATTACTTACTTACTTAGCTTTAAGATCTAGCTTACAAGTTGTTATTTCATGTGTAAGGCATAGAAAGCACTGTGCTCTGAACCTATTTCAATTAATTTCTAATATTACCTATTCCGATAAAGCGTTACAAGCAGCATTAAATACAGTAGCATGGTTAGTATTGGCAATCATTTAGATTTTGAAGAATTAATGTTAGGTACTTAATTATATATTACAAGTTATATAACAGTGAACACCTATAGTTTAATTGTCTTAAGGACCTTGCATTAATATTTTTCGTATCGTACTACATACTGCCTACCAAATGAATTTCTACTCGCACGTTCTTTTGTCTAAAGTAGCAAATTATAAATTTTGTTGTGGCAATAAACAGGATGTCCACTTTCTGCATCTTAAGATACATCGCACAAGGTTTGTGAAAAAGATACGATAGCTTATAAACTTTGAAATTTTTGATCATGTGGAAGTATTTTTCCGTTGCAATCATAGTAGTGAAGTTCTTATTGAAACAATAATAAAAAACGATAAACTTTTTATTATAATTAACGAAAAAATATGATGATACCTACGGCAAGTTTGTTTTTTTTTATAGTAGACACCCTGTTAAACATACAATATGTACTGTGTTTAGCGTGAGCCACACAGTGCAGTGTCCTTTAACTAATTTTTACCTGACTAACAGATCTTGTTTCACATCCAACCTTATTTTCTCTCCAATTCCTTTTTTCCGAGGAGGACGACTAAAAATTGGTGGCCTAATTTTAAATCATTGTCTCGATTATCTCTACAAGTCGAAAACCCTTCTTATTCCCATAATTTTTAATAGGTATTCAATTATATCAGCTAAGGATTTGAGGCGATATTCTTCGGTATACAAAAAATTCTAGGGTATTTATGTGTCGAAGACGGATGATTAGGTTAGCCCAACAAGGATAATAATGTTGTTAGTTATTTATTGGAAACAATTTTGTGAACATAAATTTCATATTCGGGAATATTTACCCTCTGAATTGTTTGATGAGAGAATTGTTGCTTTAGGCCCTCGTCCTCGACGCTGAGTTGCGGTGAAAAAACGCCACCTTGCGGTGTTCCCGTTACCGAAGTACTCAGCCTCTGTGAAGATAAATTTGTTCTTCAACCATATCTCATTTAGATACTTTTGGATATCTATTATAATTTGTTAATGTAGATTTTCATGTTGGTTGGCAGTATGTATGGTATTATTAGGTATATTAAACTTCCTAGATGATAAAATAATAAGAATGGTACCTTTTGTTTTTTTTCAAATAGAAATTTTAAGACTGTTTAAATAGTAGACGTATAGGTATATAATAAATATGATTTTAGTAGGTCAGGTATCAGAAAAAAAGTCGTTTTTGTAAAAACCTATTGAAAAGTTTAGCTATTTACAATGTTAATCTTATTATCAATTCAGCGTTCCTAGGAAGTAAGAAAACAATAGACACGTCGTTCTTTGTAAAATAAAAATAATGAATAGGTAAGTAGGTATGTCTCATAGAAACGTAGGATAAAAAGATTATGCAAACACTGAGTGAATGTGAAGTGAGAGACGAAGATAAATAAAGTAGGTATCTCTCGTTTTGATGTGGTCTGTATCTTAAAACGAGATGTACAAACCGAAGATTGAGAACCGAGATTCGAGAAAACAATCGCAATAGGCTAAACGCGCTGTCTCGCAAGCAGACTTTCATAACGTGGCGGGAAATAGGTAGCCACCATTAAAATTGTGTCCGGCTCCATAGCCATATTAAAATGATAATATGTTACCTCCATAGGTAACATATTATCATTTTAATAGGTCCCCAAGTTATATGTATGCCTAAAAACAAGTTCAGCTTACATACTTTAACGAAAGCATTATTATATTTTTTTAATTTTAGGCGTGTCCGGGGGTTTCAACAGTGCTATGTGTCCGGCAATGGATGACGTGATTCCTAATGTTATTACGAAGAAAATATTAAAAAAAGTGAGTGTTATATATTAAATAATACTTTAAGTAAATTCGTTAAAATACGAATTTACGGTAAGTACTATTTTATACACCTTTTCTACCTGCTACCTGCTACCTGCGGAAGTAACCACAGCCCAAATTCTGTTAATCGCTGATCGTTCTTACCTGTGTTAGACGCACGCACAGACATACTTTCAGCTATAACAGCTATTATAAAATGACGAAGGAATGGCCGTCCTGGGCGCTCGATCTATACGACTTTACTTCGTCTTGAAGTCGTACTTTCAACGTTTATTTTGTTTCAAAGACGAGACGACTCTTATTTTATTGTCAAAGAAAAGTCGTAGTGTGGCCTGTGAATCCCACCTTTAGATTGTCGTACAGTGGCTTTTAATGGAAGACAACCACTTTCAACTCACTTCTTCTTACCTACCTATATTTATGTACGTACCTACGTCGTACAAGAAAGTGAAAGCCATGAATTTGGGTGATGCAGCAGCGTGGCTTTATGAGTAGGTTAGTAAAGGTAATGTAGTACCTACTGGTTACTTCTTGACAAAATTAGTTGATGTGATATGTTGATGTTTACGTTGCTTCGAAGGAGATAATGTGGAAGCCCAAGAGGATTATTGGATTCCCTCGAGCATATCAGATGAAAATATGGGGTACATTGTACCCTTTTGAGTATATCCACCAAATCTGAGCTCCCTTTACCAAGCCGCAACGGTGGGGCAGCTCTTTAATTTTTTCGAGCGTACCTTACTACCTAAGCTGTAGGAAGCAGTATCGGGCGGCTGCTGGTGGGAGCTTCAGGTAGGTAGTATATTTCATATCCTTTCAAAATATCTGACGCGTCGTCGACCCATGATGTTGATGTGTGTCGTGCGTGTGTGTGATGCCGTGATCTTTTCAAAAGTATCAAAAATGTAGATGAAAAATTAGCAATGTTAAAATAATAAAGCATCTCAGATACTCAGAAAGGATGTTAAGTTAACCTTACCATACGGCTTAACGTGCCCTAAAAAGCACGTGCCCTCCGAAGCACAGAAGATGCATACCTTTAATAAAAGACGATAGTAATTAACTAACCTGGGCATGATTGATGTGCAACGGCGGCGGCGCAAGTTGAGCGGCAGAAGCGGCTCGGCGCAGGTCCTGCCGTCGGCGACACCAGCTCTTGTCGTAGCGGATGCCGAACAGCACCACGAAGTACTCCAATAGCGCCAGGAACACGAATATCGTGCACGAGATCAGCCACACCTCGATACACTTCAACTCCAAGGCGTCGGGTGAGTTTGTACTGGAATATCAATATCAGGTATAATTCCAGTCAAATCTGCATACATAATACGATTTACCAGGTCTACCCTCTAATCAGGGTGTTGGAAAAACTCTAATTGAACGAATTAGTATTTTATTATTACAGGTACAGTTCCCAGCAAGAAATATTGCACATTGACTTTAGGAAAGAGATTTCAGCTCATTTCGGCTGTGTGCTGGCATAGAGCAACACCCGAGGGGAGTAGCCATAAGCAGGCTTTCCCCTCTGTCAAAGTACAAGTAGTACCCAAATAGGCCTATGCCTGTCGCCTAGATGTTTAAACGTGAGCGTGAAATTGTTTATATTATACGTTATGGTTACTCCCCTCCAGTCCCCCGCGGCCAGTGTCCCGTGTTGCTTTATGGTAGAGGGTTATCTCAAAATTCAAATTGGTCTACAAGGACACTTTTGCATTGTCGGGTTATAAGCTACCTAGAGAGATCTCTTTCGCACACTACCTATGTGACGTTTGACGACCGACCTATTTGATTAAATTTTGACTGCGTTAAAAATTATGTAGGTACTGCACAAGTCGAAATTAGCTGATTGTCTCTTTCCTGAGCTCGATGTGCAATATTTCTTGCTGGGTAGGTACTCTTATATTGTAGTAGATGAGTGTCACAGACCGTTAGATCTTAGTACTGATCTGGTTCTTTTTCATGTAGATATTTGTTAAATAACTTCGTTAAAATATTGCGTTTTTGTAAATTGTTTGTGTAGAGAAAGTTGTTGAGATTGGTACAAATGGATTTTTTTCACATTGATGTTAAGTGATGACTGCAGCCTATAGACACCCACACAAAGACCAAGGTCAAAATGCAGATGCGTTACCACTGATGCGTGCCGGAAATTACATTGCTGTACATTACCACCTGACCGGCACACGATAGTGCTGAACACTACAATTTAGCGGCAAGTATATGGTAATGCGGTGGTGCCTATGTTCGCGAGCTTCGTTACTGGAGCTCTACCACCAGTAAAATGGAATAATGTAATAGTGTAATTATTTATGAACCAAACCTTTATTTTTTATTTTGAGAACTTCTATTTCATACACTAATGCACCGATGTACCGAATAACCTATTGTAGATAACAGGCATGCCTGTGTTTCTTTTTGAAAGTGCCACTTTATTTGACAGTGTCGAACATAGTGACGAGAGAGTAGAGTGGTGACGAGCAGCTCCATACGGCCAGACACTATGTCTGCGATTCCATAGAAGCTGCTCCAGAATATGATGATGAACAGTGACGACTGTAGGTAGCCCAATTCCCGCGACAGCTTTATTGCAGTCCAGCCACTCTGTTCTCGCTTAAACTCTATTGTAGGTAGATAACAGGCATTCCTGTGTTTCTTTTTGAAAGTGTCACTTTACCTGACAGTGTCGAACATAGTGACAAGAGAGAGTAGAGTGGTGACTAGCAGCACCATGCGGCCGGGCACTATCTCCGGTATCACGCAGAAACTGCCCCAGGATATGATGACGAACAGCGAGGACGGCAGGTAGCTCTCCAGCAGGTAGCTCCGCAGTTCTCGGGACAGCTTTATTTGCAGTCTAGCGGCTGAGTGCTCGCCTAAAATCATATTTCATTTAGAACCAATACAATTAGCTCGTTTTTTGCACACACTAAGGACGAAATTTATAGATAACACTCAGTATTTACCTACTTTGATTTTTAAAATCGAAGTTTGAATACCTATCTACTTATTTTATTGATGTGTCAAACTCTTGGTTTTACTTTGATAAAGAAACCATTTTAGTTGACTTGGTTTTTAGTTTAAAATCTATGTCAAAAAGAACCTAAGGTTAAAGTTTCATACGTCTGTGAGATGAAATAAATAGGAATGAAAGTTGGTTTTCTGTAGGTATTCTGAGTACTGCCTCTGAATCTCGCCCTTAATTATTTATAGTACACTGAATTATTCAAGTAATAATATACTAAGTACTAACATTGATTTGTTTCTTTATCAGATACTGAAATTGCATACCTACTTCACTGTACCTACGACGTGTCATAACAACAATAATTTAGTGTGCAAACATCAGTGAATTATCTTTATTACCAAATACTTTTCTCGTCTTGAATTCAATCTAATCTCTCCCTAATATATATGTACCTACACTTGATATTTGATCTATCAAATATATTTAAAATGAAATCATTTTGAATAAATATTTGCCCTATTATTTACATTTTCTAACAAGTTTCAAATATTTTTTCAGTGTTGTGAATATCCCGATTTATAAGTACAGTGAACTTCAAACCTAGTAGAGTTCACGACACGCGATTGAGGAGTGGTTGCCACAAATATGTGTTAATAGCCAGGAGTGTCATGAATGTCTAGTAAAATAAATCAATTACTCCGGCGTAATATTTCATTGAAGTAAACGTTTCAAAATTAATATTTTTTTCACATATTATGCGAAATAATCACATACAGTGAAACAATTTGAAGTAAACACGACGTTTCGGTCGCAGTAATAGGTCATTTAGGTATACTTTATTTCAAACTGCTCTAAGCTGTTCTAGGATAACATTATTTTAGTATGTAGGTAGATATGCAATATTTCTTGTTTCATTTATATTATATTTTTTAATTTATTATATGTTTACGCAAATTAAAAACAATATAAATGTAGAGCTGTTACATTTTTATTGTAGAGCATCTCTACAGTTTATTTATTTCACTTAATCAAAACATAAATTTGTCGTATATTGATTATTTCATAAACACCTAGTAATTTTTTGGGATAGATTATAAAATTATGCCGTGTACTACCTACTACGTGTATAATAAACAAAAAGTACTTAACGACCACACATAAATGCAATTCTGACACCAGACAAAAGCTTGAATAAAATAAATAATGTAGATATGTTATTTATACATTTGTTAATACACAAATACATCTTAACTACACAAACACAAAAGCAACATTGGATTTTTGGAGACACTGCTGAATCTATAATTTATTAAATTACACATACCTATGTATTATACACTAGTGTATCTACACACATGCATGCATGCGCCATAGTACATGTAAACGTCCACAGTATATAATTTGTGCTAAACACTGATGAATGAAAATTATAGTACCTTAGTGTACTCGTTGGCATTCAGTATGGCATTTTTATAGTACCCTGCAAATACCTCATTGTACTTGGTTATAGTGTAATTATAACAGTAACGATGTGTTTAATGTCTTCTGCCGATGAGAGTACCTACCTAGTTTGTTTGTTTTGGTATTTATTATACTAGAGCGTAATAATATGCTTATATGCATCCTTAGTAGACTATCGACTACTTAAAATATTAACAATCGTAAAATAATAATTAACATTATACATAATTTGAAATAAAAATCTTTTTCAAATAATTTGTTTTTATCCTGATTAAGTATATACATTTTATAAATCAAGGTATTTTATTCGACGAATTTTTTTTTGTACATATGACCACGCATAATTTTTTACTGAGTGTTCCGATTTTGATATCTTTTTTTCTTTACATTTGCCTCTTTCGTAATAACCTGTAAAAAGAGTGATAACTGCTTTAACATAAGTATTTCAGTGACTTCAAATTACACAGAATAAAGATAGAGTCAGACGACAGACTGAAGGAATTTGCTAATTAAAATGGTTAAATAATTCATTTGGTGTGAATTTGGTTAAATATTGTGATAGAGTTTAGTCAGTATTATTTGAACAGTAGGTATATTTCAATTTAATTTACACAAAAGTTATCATTTGTAGTAATATTTGTAACTAAGCAAATTTTGAAATTAATAAAACGATTTCTTGTAAATGGCGGCTGGTCTGGATTCATTTAAGTAAATCTGTAAGCAGTGAATAATTGTAGATAGATAATAAACAAAAAGTAAAGAAATTTTAGGTTAGCTTAGTTAGTTATGTAATTTAGAACGAGATGTATTAAATATTTTGTAAATACAGGACTTCAAATTGACTTCGGTCACGAACCTCTGCGGTGGCGTACGAATGTGGTCGTAGCCTTAATCATTTTTGTTATGAAGTCGCAAGATTTTTATTGCGGAAGACGTTACTAATTGGAAAAGTTTTTTATGACGTTTCGGTGGGATATAACTAGTAAAAACCGCAATAAATTAAAATGATTTTTTTATGGCAAATACCTACTCTTAAGGTTTATTTCTCGTGATTAAACATGATTATTCTTTTAATTTTGTTATTATACCTGTGTATCATATAGATCGGGTTTGTCAAACTTAAGATAGATTATTGTTAACAATTTACCTATAGCGATTCAGTATTTATTTGAACTACATTTATAGAAATTGTTTAATTTTATCGTAAGTAGGTAAAAAATAAATAGTCTTCGAACGTCATCATATTTAGTGTCGTTATATAGTTTAATAGTTTTTAAAAATTATTCTACAATATGTGGAGAATATTTAAAAAATACTTTTTGGTTTTCACTCACATTATTTCAAAATGTAGGTTGTTGGTTTTAAAAATATATGTATAGTTATAATTTTACAAAGTTAGACCATATGATGGAAATATATGATGTCTCTGAAATATTTACATAGGCATTAGGTATGTAGAATAAAAGGTAAAGTTTACCTAGTCAGTAAAATAGTCAGCTAGCGATATTCCTTCAAAACTTTATTATATTAAAAATAGTGTAAAGAAATCGAGTTTGTATGAACAAAGAATAGTGAAATGCAGAATGCCCTAGGTCTTGGATAGGTTCGTAGTAGTTCGTACAGTATCCTTGTCGAACATAAGCGGTGGCGGCATGCCGGCGTAGCGACAGTAGCGTTAGTACGTGAATACATGTTAGTCAATATCGTGGCGCAAACTGAAGCGCAAAGCAATAAGTATACATTTACCTTCACCAAACATTCGAATATGATTACTTTTGTCCGTGACGAAGGTGACCACGTATTTGGGCAGACGGAACTGGTGACGCTGCGCGCTGCCGAGCCCCATCCACGTAGACACGTCTCGCCACTCGAAACGGACGTCTTCTCTTGTGTATTTGTCTAGAAAATAATATTTTTATCAGTTCTAATAAAAGGGCTGGTAGGCTAGGCTAGGCCTATACTCAGCCAGATCCTGGATATAAACAATTATACTATTAGAGAACGCCTGACCACATTGGCACCTTATGTAGCCGTAATAAATGGTATATTTATCATTTTAAACATATTTTGAACCGGGTCGTTATGCGATACTATTTTCGATAAAATATTTTTTTTACCTTTATTCCAACGTTTTGGCTCGGTTCAAATTGTGTGTGATGTATGTGAAACGCGAGTGTTTTAAAAGTTAAATTGCTATATTTGATTGATATTGGATGAGCGAAGAGTTCTCTGACTGTATATCGCATCTATGCCGAATAACGTACATATTGCTTGCTTTCAGAATGTAAAATTTACTTTTTATTCAGGAAATGAGTTAATTTGTCTTAGATTTTTTGTCTAGATATAGATAAGATTGAACAGACTTTTTTAATGTACACAGATCTAATTGTTTTTTTATGCAACCTTGTTAACTGGTTTTTCTTTTTCATCGTTATTTTTTATTTCTATAGACCTTGGTTAAACAATTTTTACAGTATAAAAGAAATGGTCCCAAAAAAGTGCGCATTCTGTTAGTTAACTTATTTTGAGGTATTCAATAAGAATTGTAAATATAAAAATTGAAAAAATATAATATCTAACTAAGTGAGCTTCTATTATAACTGGCTTTGGTTTGCTCGTCATGAACGACGAACAACATTGTTACATTAAGATTAATGTAATCAAGTAGTAGGGTACAGATCCCAAGGAGCGAATGGCAAATATTAGTGCTAATAAACTTGTACCTCCCTACATCATGGTTAGAGATAATTAATGATACTCGTAAATTGGCGTTATCATTTGTGATTGTATTTATATCTTTACGATGGTTTTCTTGTGATTATTAAATTACAGGTACTGATAGCAATGGATCAAAATGTATTATTAGCATGCAATTGGCAAGAAATTCTTGAGGTTAGCCTTCTAAATGAAGATTCTGGATAACACGATAAAGATTTATAATAGGTAGATAGATATAACAATAACTAATTATTATAAGAACAGAAGTAGCTACTCGTTAATAATGACGACCATTTTAATGGTCTTAATTTAGGTAAAATTTGAGTAAGGTTAAACATACCACTACTTTTTTTATTGTAATTTCAAAAAGTGTAGGAAAATAAATAAATACGTTTTGTCTTTGAAACGTCTATTCAATAGCTAATAAGTGTAAGTAATAAGCTGAAGTGATTTTACAGGAATAAAGTCTCTTTAAATATGATTGACTTAGTGCCAATGCTTCATTTTTATTTCATCCACTATTGGGCCCAGTCCTTTTTTAAGGTCATGGCATAAAGGTTAAGATAGGTGTATAATGGTATACCTACTTTAACATAATTAGGCTTCATTATTGTCCGTTCATTAACTATAAAAAAAATCTTTTATCGGAATTTTACTAGTAAACTGAGACGAAAGAAATGTGAATATTGATAAAATGCAGATTAAACTTTACAATTAATCTGTTGGTAAATCCTTAGATTGATGTTAACTACATTGGTATTACCTATTGATTCAAATATTGTATGTTTTTGAATAAATAAAAAAAATATATAGCTTTTGAAACGTAAGCTAGACTTCAAAACACTCAAATTGACTTATGGCGAGATTCACAGACCGCCTTCAGACGTTACTATTGAATAAAAGTTTAGCTATCAATAGGGCGCATCACCCCTTGCAAGCAGCCTCCCTAGGTCAATCCCAACAACATTAAATTTGTTCTACAACTTTTTGCAAATCTTGATAAATTACACAAAAAATTAAACAAAAAAAAACCTATTCATTTTTAAAGTCATAGATCAAATGTTGTAAGGATTGATGTAGAGAGGCTGCCTGCAAGAGGTGATGCGCTAATTTCATTTAACTCAGTATGGGTACTTACAAATTTTGTTGCCTGGGCGTATGAATCTCTTATTTTACTCTAAAGAGTATTCAGTACTAAGTTATGCGTTCCAAAGTAAAGTGAGAGCCAGACGCGTAGTATGTGAGATGTAATTAACATTAAAAATTAAAATGCGAATTAAAGTGAAGCAATTGCGTGGCCTAGGTCCACTAGATTTCAAGCCAAAGGGATACTTACAGCTACTAAAATCTATGGCGCAATTCTGCACATCTAAAGGATACAGCACGAAGTCCATCTCGCACTTTATTGTTATTGTGGCACTGTAAATAAAACAACTGTGATTATTCTACTTCAGGTTATAAATCTGTGAACTGTTCTGAAAGGTTCTGAAAAAAAAATTTTGAAACAGTTCAGCGCGGATAATCTTAAACATAATTTCTTTAAAGAAAAATGGAAAGAAAAATTTGACTTCAGGCGAGACTCGAACTCGCGGCCTACTGGGAATCTAGTCCAGCCGCTCTTCCAATTGAGCTACTGAAGTCCTGCCCGATTTGTCAAATCTTTCCTTCACATTTATTGCATTCCCAGTAGGCCGCGAGTTCGAGTCTCGCCTGAAGTCAAATTTTTCTTTCCATTTTTCTTTAAAAAATATTTCACAAGCATGTGTTAATGCGAAATAATATAAAATAATTTCTTTAAATTATTTTAAGATAGAGTCTTGCCTCTACTCCTCGAAGGGGTAGATTAAAAATGTAAATTCATCTAAACTTGCAAATGTTTTGTTTCACCTAATACGCCATTTAGGTGTCGATTCTGTGTAGACTTTCAGCGCGCACGTTAATAAACGCTGAGGTTGACTCTGGGGATCATCCGAAAAATGGAAATATCTTTATAACGCCCCATGGATTGCACCTGGGATGTTGGTATAGTGACATGGTACCAGCAGACTATTGAGGTAGTATTTCAAATCTTATTCTCCCTAAGACAAGGGTATAGAACTTCCTACGAATTGTTAGTTTTATGTTTTTGAGACCCATACCTATGCCATACCATGGACCATATTTACATACTGTGGAGGTTCTGAAATTGCAATATTTGAATTGCGATCTCATTCTCTGATTCCACGAACCATGCGATTCCATTTTAAGCGATTCTTGATTTTGTGTAATGATTTGGAATTCATATTTAATTAGCAACGTTGTGTGCATTGATTAGAAAAGCAAGAGTCAGCGATGAAGTAACAATGCTACAGTGACGGAGGTTTAGGGCAAGGTTCATAGACCACACTCAGACTTTAATTTTAATGAAACTCCCAACTTTCAATTCGTATTTAGTTTCATTGAGTAAATTATTAATTTACTTACTCTTTACTTAGTTAAAGTTCTGCTTCCCAAACTAAAGTGAAGCAAGAGTTTGACACGTCTGTATGTGAAATAAGTAAAAGTAAATAATGAAAGTTGAACTTGAATTCAAATAAAGCCTTAGTGCGGCCTATGAATTTTACCTTTAGTATCTTTTCAGTTCAAAAAATATCCAAAATCACTTTCTCCGAAACTGGAATTGAAGACGCTGGTAGCTGTAAATGTTAGTAATAGGCAATACAATCAAGATCAATCGTGTTTGAGACGCCTAACTAGGTTGCCTACTACTTACCTACTAAGTTGTTACCTATTTTCAAACAAAATCACTTACCTACATCGGAACTGATCAAATTCAATTTGAAGGAATAGAAGCAACTAGCTTATTGTTTTCCAATATCAGCAATATGTGTTTTGTTTGTATTGAGCTTATATGCTTTTGGTTCGTATCAAATAAAACATTCACAAACTGAATATTGTAGTAGACAAAATAGTAATTTGATAGTGGCTGTCTAAAATAAAATACAATGACAGTTTAGTAGTATATCTAGTAGTATCTTTAAATTTTATATAAAAATCAAACCTTTACAGTACTTACTTTAGAAGAAGTACTTACACAAATAAATGTTTTAAAAGATGTCTATCTGTATGTGAAAAAACTTAAATAGACTTTCTAAGAATGTAATTATTTTAGATAATATTACCTCTGTGTTTTCTTTTAGATACTTAATCTTCTTATTTATCTAAAATAAATCGGGGCTAAGAGTAAGTAAGCTTAGTTTTGTTATTGATATTTTCATGAAATGATCCCTGAATATTTTCACATAAAGTGTAGAAAAATCACGATAAAATAATGTAGGTAGGTACGTAACTTATTAACAGATTTTTGTTTATTTTACTAAGAGGATTGAGGAACCTTCGCGTTGATAAACCCTGCATGTAAAAGAATTATTATTTTACCGGGAGAAGGATAAAAAGTAGACGAACCCAATACTGACTGAGACGGTGTGATTTGTGTAGAGCCTTAATGAGGCCATTTCTTGCAGCACGGAGAGTATCCTCATGGTTTGCAGCTGCCAGATATAGAGGTCTGGCATCCAGATCAGCTGGCGGAACTCCCAGGGCAGGTCGATGAATGGCATGCCAGGTGGCACCTTCAGTCGTGTATCCTCCCAAGACACTTGCAGGAAAACATCTAACGTTATTTCCTTGAATCAAAGAAACATCTTATAAGATTGCAGTGTTATCCATTTTCTTTAGACTTTATTTAAATATATAACTTTATAAAGGTACCTATACATATTAACCCGTCAGCGCACGAGAAAAATATGACAATTAATCTTCTATTGTTATGCGGATAACGTCCGCTCGATTCTAAACACTGAAATCACGAAAATTAGGTATGCCAAAGTCATTTCAATCACTCATTTTAGATTTTTCGTTTTGCTAGCGAATATTTTAATCAGTGATGTAGTCCTAGAAATATACCTATTATCATATGAATGTACATAGTTCGTTTACTTAGTCATTGAATAGAAATTGAGTTGTATCAAAAAAGTCTTTAAATTTAGCAAAAAAGTTTGATGTGTTCTCAAAATATTGACAGATTGTATCAAAAAATTACCTCTTTATTTTCATCCACTCCTGAAACTCTGTTTACATTCACCCCTATGTACACGGTGGTGTTTTTGCCTGAAAAGAATACACAATCGGTTTTGTTTAAAGCGTATTTTATTAGCGTAATGCTATAAATTGTTGAATAACTGGTAACCGTTATAAGTAACCCTCGGAGATATCTCCGCTACGCGGTGGTCTTTAACATTATAGTTAGATAGGTAATCGTCCATACAGAAACCAACTGTCAAATGAAAACTTGTGTAGGTTTAGAAACTAATAAAAAGTGAATTTGCATTAGTTAAATTGCTGTTAGATGTTCCAACTTTTTTATAGTAGGTCATTTGGATAAAAACACATTCGTTTTCATAATGACGTAGGTACACAGTTGTCATTATATGTGCCCTCGATTATACGAGATATGTCTGGCTACTTGAGATAGTCTTTTTATTATGTAGTGTGTATTATAGTCCACCTTTACATGTAACCTTTTACTACTTGTACAAACTATTTGGAGCATTATCCCTTGCACGTCCCCTGTTGAAGGAAGATTAGAGTCTAATATAATATATGTACTTACTAACAATTTTTTTAAAGCTACTCAAAGAGTTTAAAATAGATATCACGATTATCAAAAATAACATTAAACTATTTTCACATTGAACCATTGTTCGACAAATGATTTGGAAAAATAATAGCCTCACTTCAATAGTGAGGCTATCAATTCTCGTAAAATTGCAGTACTTTTTTTGTATAGGTATTTCCACCAGCGTGCCAAGGAAAGATAAATATTGCTCCACTTCAAAGACATTATATTTTGAACGTCAGGAGGTCCCACGTCATGAGTGCTTCAACCGTGACCGTATTCAATATTACCATAATTTAAAAATTCGTTAGAACGTGTCGAACGTAAGGATTATAGTTTGACAAATGATAGGCCGTCAGCTGAGCGTCGAAACGTTTTGCTGTATAATGTCCGGCCTTAAGTGGATAGCTTGATTTAGCAACATCATCGATGGAAAGAAAAAATGAAAACTAAAAATACTCATTTATAAATAGGCCTTCGTAAAGATAAGGTATAGAGGTCGGTTACGTAAAATTTTATAAGCTCATTGCGTAAAATATGGAACATAGGATACGCACCCGGTGGAATGTTTCTGCTGTAATTGTTTGGGAGGTGATACGCGTGCTGGTCCATGTACAGGATCTGGCTGGAAAAAAGTTTTACTAGATTAAACACTCTTATTGAATATGAAGAGCGCATGGCCCCGCGGCTGGTGTAGATCGCAAGCGATCTACTCGGTTAAGCGATTCGGGTGCGGTAGTCATGGGTGTCATGGGTGACCGCTAGTGGCAAATTAAAGTACACGTTTCCATCCTTCGGAGGGCACGTTAAGCCGTTGGTCCCGGTTGCCATCAATACTCAGATAGCAGTCGTTAAACCTTGTCGGAGGGCTTATGGGCGGGTTGAAAACATCCGACAGCGGGTTGGCCACTAACCCTTATCTCCATCAACCTGAATTGGAGCAGGCGTGTTGGAGTAAGGTCCTGGCCACCTCCCAAGCGTTTATTCCCATCGGCCACCCCGGTGGTCGTCAGTTTCATAGTTATACTGCAATGGTTTATTCGCATTTCGAATCGGACGTTAGGTACCGATAGTCGAAAATTGACTTTCGTCATGGGTGTCGTTTTCTTGGTTCATACAATCGTTAACTGGACTACGTAATGTTATTGGTTAATAGTGGGTTGGTTTGCTTAATCTCTCCAGACACGAGAAAAATATGACAATTGAAATTCAATTGTGTCTCGCCGCCGGTGGCCGTACGATCCTTGAAGGATTAAATACATGTCTCTGATGTCACACCTCTGTCTATCCATTGCGAGAATATAGGCGTGCCTATATAGGCGTGACGTACCTACGTCAAAAAATAAATGATCATATATTCTATACTTTGCGTGAATGGTATTGACATAAAACCTGGAGGCCTTCGTTATTCTTAATTAAATTTATGTAATTTTTTGTATCACAATAATGCAATTAACAACAATAGGTACCTTGTTTTATAGACTAAGGCCGGCATAGATCGAGAAGTACGATATTAGCTGTCAGCTTCATAGTGGCGAATGTGGTGACTGGACTGACATGTTTGCCTGTTATCATAAAAGTACCCAACCCTTTTTGTTTTCACATGGTAAATATGCATAAAGGAGACGTTTCAAAATGTATGGTGTTTGGGCCCGCAACTTGTACACTATATTGAGAGAAGAAGTATAAAATACTGAATCATTTTCAGCTATTCAAATCTAAAATATATGCCTTCAATGAATAATTGTCGTAAATATATTTCAAAAACAAGAATGTCATAGTAGCATTAAGGTGACATATTGTTGTCATACAAAAAGTACATATACAATTTTTTTTTTTTATGTCAAAGGACTGACAGACAAGCAGACGGGGCAGACGGCTACCTGATGGAAAGTGGTTACCGTCGCCTATGAACATTTGCAACATCAGGGGAGTTGCCAACGCGCTGCCAGCCCTGAAGGACTCTTTTGATGCCAGTTTTGAAGAACCCCATATTGTAGCGCCGGGGGAACACCTTTGAGGGAAGTTCGTTCCACAATTTGCACGTTCTGAGCAGAAATGAACGCGCGAATCGGACTGTTGAGCATTTCCAAGTATCCAGTCTGTGCGGGTGGAACTTCTCTCTTCGGCGGGTGGTGCGTGTAGGAATGTAGACGATGGCACCAGATCGAACAGTTCATCAGAGCACTCACCATTGTAAATGCGGTAGAAAATGCACAGACATCCGATGTCTCTGCGCAGACTCAGATCTTCGAGTCTATCTGTGATTCCTGGGTCGTTGACGATTCGAATGGCACGTTTTTGAATTGAGTCAAGAGGACCAAGCTGGTATTTAGAGGCTTCCGCCCAAAGATGAGAGCAGTATTCCAAATGGGGCCTCACTTGAGCTTTATAGAGCTGTAGAAGTTGCCCCGATGTGAAATACTGTCTTGCCTTGTTTAGTACCCCGAGCTTCTTATAAAAATATTTCCAACAATATACAATAAATATTTCCAACGATTCAAATTATTTTTTGAGAATTTTTCCATGATTCTATTCTATGCACTTTTCCCTACGGATTTTTCCCTATCTTTTGATATAGTGTACAAGGTGCGGGCCCAACGTGGACTTTGTACACCACTACTTTTACCACTTCTTCTAGCTATGCCCGCGACTTCGTCCATGTGGAATAGTGACTATGGGCAGCATTTTTTTAATAACATAACTTTTGGTTAATTTTGTATCAAGCGAAACTTCCAGAACATCATCTATAATATAAAAATAAGTCGGGTTTTCCTTCCTGACGCTATAACTTTAGAACGCTCGAACCGATTTCCACGGTTTTGCATTCGTTGGAAAGGTCTCGGGCTCCATGAGGTTTATAGCAAAGAAAATTCAGGATTATAAAACGACATCAACGCGGGCGAAGCCGCGGGCAACAGCTAGTATATTATAATAAATGTATGCAGAAAATGGAAAAAAACCCAATAGAACCAAATATAAAGTCAGCCTCCAACCTGACCTATGCTGAACCGGCATCTATTTCGTGCAGCTGTGAGACACTGTTTATCCTTTCTTTTTATTTGTCTGTAGGTAGGTATACGTGTTCATTTATTATTGTTTTTTCTTTTATTTTTGTCACTTTGTTGCTTGGGTCACAGTTCTCACGACTAGACCAATAAAGTGTCTTTCTTTCATAAAGATATGATCATGATATGCTCATTTCTAGAATCCCATTGCCAATCTTGAGCTCTATTTAAAAACGGGTGTACGTCTTCCATTGTATTATGTAAAGAAGACGAGCCCAGTCGATACCTAATAGAATTATGCATGAATGTGAAGTTCGCGGAGCCAGGATTATCGCTAAGCAAGGTTTAAATGCTTATTTTCCGTCGACCAGGGATATGTGCGCCGATAAGACCTAGGTAGGTATATTCGTTTTCTTATTCCATTTCATAAGAATTGACTACAAAGTTGTTGACGTAGAGATATTTATTTTTCCGAATTGAAATAGGTATACATAAGGGAATTGGTCCAAATCCTTTTGTTCTAATTTCCATACAGGTACATAAATATTTATATTGAATATTGTAATATTTATCAGTTCAAAACGAGATAGCTTACCTATAAAGCTTAATTCAAAAGATGTAGCTACTCAGATGGGTAGGTACCTACATACCTACTCAGTACACAGTATTTTTTTTAATTACACTAAATAAATTTACCAATTTCAATGAAGCATTCTCCTCCTTTTTTGAAGTCGGTTAAAAACAGAGGTCGTCAATAACCCGGGACAAATACAGGTGAAAGTGTGGTGGTAAATTGACTTCTGGAAACAGGAACGGTGCTAAAGTACTTTAGTACAAGCAGGTTAATGGCTAGTAGTTATTATTAGGCTCCGAACATTGGCCGATATTGAAATAATGAATCATGAAAATGAACAGATTTGCTATGGAGAATCTGTCATCATTTAACATTCTATGGCATATATTCATAATGAGAATAGCTATTAGCATGGTCTCATTTCTTCATAGGTATGCATTGTCGAATAAGATCAATCAAACGTCATGGTGCGGGCTCTTAAGTCCCTTTATTATTGTGTCTATAAAGTTTGTTAAAAAAATCAAACAAATAAGCATGTAGGTACCTAATTTATAATGTAATTAGTATACGATTCGTATATGGCGTGCACTAAGGCTCTCCTTACAAAAACTAATTGCAACCGCATTAAGATCGGATTAACCTTGGTTTTCGCATTAGCGCTCCACCTATATATGCCTAATTACAGGAATTGTAAAAATCGCATGTGAACACGTCGCTTTTATGAGCTTTGAATAATGTCGGGACGATATGTAGGTTACGTTTTTAAATAATAACTTCACTTTCAAGTTTAATCGTATTTCACGAAGGGATAGGCAAATTACGTAACAATTTACGATATGCAAATTGTTACGTTTTACCAGAGAATATGTAATAATACTACGTATAGAATAGACACTTCGAGGTCCCGCATGATTTCCCCGCATCACCCAACGTCCTCCCCTCTTATGGGCGACGGTTGGTATTTTCTATGCGCTACGCACACAGGTGCAACTCATTGGGTGCACGTATAAATACACGTCACTGATTGATGTCTATATGTAATAGAGACCAAATTAAGCGTTTGTATGGAATTTTGGCGAAGTGTCCGCGGTGGGGTTTTAAGAGTACATAGCCTAATGAAAGTTGACAACACAACAACCATGCGGTTTACGGTGACAGCAAGAGTATACCTAATGTAGCCAAATGAAAGAGTATCAGAGAGATACCTACTGAGTTCTCACAAGTTTTACGATTAGACAAAAATCTGTTTATATTTTTTATTTTTCAGAAATTGAACCTGCTTGTCACGAAGATATGATACCTATAACACTTTTCAAATGTTTTAATAATATCGGACTTATTTTGTCTCTTCGGACTTGAACTTTCGGTGTTACAAATTTAGATACGATATATACTTACTTGTCAGAAATGCTACGAGTGACGTAGATATTCTCAAACTGCGACTATTTAACAACTTGTTTACGATACTCTAATGTTTATGTGGGGTTATTTAACTGAAATAACTTCTTTCGTAAAAATGGAGCTGAAACATAAAATAAATAACAGTTTGGTATAACTTACCAATATCAATTTGACGAGCCATTTGATCCCTTTTAACTGAGGCTCACAGGTTCGATTCCTGTACCGGGAAAAATATTTGTATGGCCTACAGATATTTAACTCGGGTCTGGGTGTTTGTGTATGTGTTGCGTGTGTACCTACACCTAGTCTGGGGCTGTCAGTGATAGCGTATATAAAAAAACATTATCCCGAATGTGAATGTTGGTGAGACATAGACACAGTGGCGTAGCTAACACGGATGGTACGCGGGGCGGATGAGCAAAAAAAAGGAAACACTCTCCATTTTTTCATACCTTATTTCTCCATTGTGTGGTTATCACCGGTGTGCCTTATTTCCTAGAGCAAATTCTGTCTCTATGACGACGACGGACCTGATACCCTAATATGATAAAAATTAAAAATAATTATGTGTTACGCTTTCACGTCGAAACTGTTCAAATTTGGTTATTTAAGAGATGGTGTCACCCCCAAACGGGTGGCACCCTATGCGGGCTCGGGTCGCCCTCGCAGCTCTCCTATAGCTACGGCACAGCATAGACTTTGGTTCTTTGACTTTATAAATAAAATACGCTATCCCAGCCACACTGTATAAAAATGTGTTTTGAGTGCCAAGTACACAAACAACACCCCGACTAGAAAGAAAAATCTATAGATATTCAAATATTTATCCTGTTGCGGAGATGCATCCCTCCATCAGGATACCCGCAATCCTCGGATCATGGATCCCTCCACCAGGATACCCGCAATCCTCGGATCAACGTTGAACCAACTGGATCGTCGAATAATGGTTTCATGTTGGTTCCGAAGTGTTTAAAATTTCAAACCTAAGAGAATGCGTATATATGCTAAGCGAATATACTTATGTAGCTATTGTGGAATATTTTGAGGGATATTCTAGTATGTATTCGGTACTCGGTTCCTTTTATAATCGAAAAAAATAGTTTTATTTCAATGAGTGTCGCTCGCGAAAACCTAAGAACATATCACTTTATTATGGTTACTTAGAAGGTATAATTTTTTTAATCTTATTTAAAAAATAAAATTTTGTTTTTTGCTGCTTCATCTAAGCTATAGGTAAGTATATTTATAAAGAGGACACAAAAATAACTAAAGTAAATTTATGGCCGTGGCTTCGTTTGAAAAGTTTGGCATTGTGCAAGGATATTTTTTATGATAATGTAAGATAATGTAGCATGAATTCATTTGCCATGAGCTACAAATTTTAACTTCCGAAATAAAACATTCTACATTTTTATGACAGCTACTGATACTATTAAAACCAGAGATGTAGTGTTTATACTATAACGACCTCACGAGTGTGAGCTGAAGCCAAGACTTTTACCATTTATAATTAATGCCTAAAAGAGGAAATTAATTTTATTATAATAAGATACATACCTAATATACAAAATGTAATAACACAATCAGTTTTACATTAATAAGAATCATCCTTTAACATCCTCACTTATTCTAGTCAGTGTACCTACCTAACGTCAGGTGTTCAGGAAAAATCTGCCAAATCGGACTCACACGCACAGAGGTACGAATGAGAAATTGACTATGTTATCTTGTTATGTACATTCTTATACCTAGATTTATTATAGGTTTTCCTGTAAGCTGTCAGTAGGTAAAGAACTAAGTAGGTATATTAAGTATTTTTATAAATATTAGACTCATTTATAACGCAGACAAAAGGGAAGGAATCATCCCTTCTATCTTATATATCTACCTTATATCTTATTTTCCTATTTTATCCCAAACTTAAATAGGTATATTAAAAAAAATAAGAATAAAAAAAAAACGAGTGATCCTTATCCGTAAGGATTCCGTACTTCCTTTTGTGGTATGGAATCCTAAAAACGTAAAGTCATCTTTTACAAGTAGGTATGGTTCACAGAAAAAGTATTTTACGTTCGTGTACACCTTTATGAAAAATTAGTTTCAGGATGCGAGACGCGTTGTCTCAGTCACACATTGAAGGTGGACAAATATAAATCGTAATACACAATGGAAATATCCGCTAAAATGTTTCTTGGCCGTCAAAAGTAGGTAAGTGTAGTATGTCGGCGTATTACGCAAATCTTTGTAATTCTGTGATGTAGTTTTAAAGTGTGGTGACACAGGACACGTTTTTGATAATTGCGTACTGCCACGTTAGATGTGAGAAAAAACTGCGTGTCTACATTGGCCACGCGCCAGACATCTGCCAACGATCACTTTGACACATCAGGAAAAAATAAATAGGTACGCCACCGTTGTTTGATTAATTCCGTGTAACCCCGGGTGAAGGAACTAGTTATTGGTTACTATCGTTTCGAACGTCAGTGCGTTTGTTTATTTTACGTAGAGAGCTATGTTTTGACAAATTGACTGGGAAAATAAATTAAGTAAAACTTTTTAACGAGTTTTACTGGTACCTAAATAAATTTATCTAATTGAAAGTTATTTGCACTATATAGACATCTGTTTATTTGTAACGATGATATATATTTTATAAGCATTAGTAGCCTAGTAGGTATCTTCACATATTTGCTTTTAATAAAGACAACCCTTGATACGTCCCACTGGTGGGCGCGAGTCTCTCCCCTTATTAGGAGGAGGCCTAGAGCTTACTCCACCACGCTTCTCCAATGCGGGTTGGTGGAGATAAGGGTTAGTGGCCAATCCGCTGTCGAATGTTTTCATATTGCCCATAAGGCATCCGACAAGGTTTAACGACTGCTATCTATCAATAGCAACCGGGACCGACGGCTTAACGTGCCCTCCGAAGCACGGAAACGCGCATTTTAATTTGCCACTAGCGGTCCATCACACCCATCACACTCCCGACCGCGCCCGTGTCGCTAAACCGGGTAGATAGCTTGCGATTTACACCAGCCGCGCGCTTCACTTTTATTTTACTACATTTTGATCGAAATTCGACCGCAATACATAAAGTACACACAAGAGTACACACTGTCCTGCCTTGCAGTCCTGTAACCATAGAGAAATTAAACTGATACCATATCATTATTATTACATATTCTCTGCTGATACTACACGCATGCCTTTCGGTCGTGTTAAATGATCATTATTTTATATAAACCTTTTGATTTACCTAAGCTAAGTCGGTCTTAACCTATATAAATAATTTAATTATGTACCTACATGATATTCAGTCAGATTTCATTCATACTAAGTGACTTCCATCAAAATAAAAATGAGACAAGCAGTAAAATTAAGAAAAATCTCTTTTATGGTTACATAATGCCAAATATTTTATAAGATGGACGTAGAGTTGCAAATTTCAACGAAATATAGGTACTGTGCATTATCAGGTATGATGACGTGATAATTGATGATATATTTTTTTGGAAGTAGTGTTAGATACTGTCATGTTTTTTGTGTAGTAAACACACTAGATACTAGATGAGAAAGAGTTGTGAATCTTACATGACCGAAGTCTATAAAATTTGTATTATTCGTATTACTCGTATCGATTACTTATTTCGTTTCAGAAAAGAAAGTGTCTTAAGATTCATCTTGGCGGAAGCTGGAGAGATCGTTTGTTTATTTGTTTGAACGCGCAAGTCTCAAGAACTACTGGTTCGAATTGAAGAAATATTTTTGCAGCATCAATGAAGAATGTTGCAAAAACGGGAAAATATTTTTTCTTCGCGGAGAAAGTTGGGCGCAGCTAGTCTTTAACATTTTCAAACAATTCATATCACTAACATAATTTTATTTTTTATTTAGTTAAGATATGAAAATACATAGGCACCTATATTTTGACTGTTACATTCTAATGAAGTCGGTTAAAAAAATTTTGTTTTTTCGCTGATTGTTCCGATAAATTCTGTAGATATTTGACATTCAGGGGTTTCATGTTGAAAAAATAAATAAAAATAGCCATATTTCCATTGTTGATAAAATGAAATACATTTTATACCTATTGATTTAAAAAACGATAAGTTGTCTAAGTAAATTATTTTTTTTGCATCGTCTAGAACCGGTGATTATTTCAGAATTAACGCAGTACCTACAATCGTAACAAATTAATACTGTCTTCAAAGCTGTATATACTCTATGTCACGTCCGGTCACCGTCCGGTACATCTAACTAATGATTATAAAAAGTTTATTTGAGCACCGATTCTTTTATAGCATCGTAAAAAAAATTGTGCTCATTTAATGCAAAGTGAGTTGCGAGTTATTTATTTATTTGATGTAATACATTAAGTAAACAATATTCAAGCAATTTTTTTAGAACAAAATATTAGTTTTTCTTGTAAGTATTTAAATGTATTATGGGACCCTCTATTAATTACATCCGATTTAAAATTTCACAGGAAAACTCATAGTTAACTGTTCGAAAACCAAACACAATAATTGGGATGTTGAGAAAATTTTATTTTGTTGGTATTTTAAAAGTATTGGACAATCAATACTATTTGTCTTTGAAACATATCGTCAATAAGTAATAGTTGTTAGGATATAACGATTCATACCGTTGTGAGTAATGAAATGACTAAAATAGGCCCACATAAAATTTCAGCACGTTAAAACGTAACAGCGTGGTACAACACCGGTGAATTGAATTGAGAAATTAAGACATTTAAAATATTTTCGTCAATGCTATGTTTTTGTATAACCTTGACATCTAAAAGTTGTTGGAAATTGTACAAAGATTTTAATAAAGATTTTTTCTCATCCTCCAATTTTCATAAATTTTGTACTTTAACATTCCATTTGCGTTAAACTTTCTTAGGATAAGATAAAACGTAATAATTTCGTACCTAGGAAACATCCGTATAGGAAAATTATTTTTATTAAAAAATGAAACAGATATGAAAGGATCTTAACTAATTTTCACGCTAATAATTTTAACCCTTGAATCGTATCCCTATCCTTTGCAATATCTTATCAAATTCGAGTAAAAGGCGCGGCCGTTGTTTTTATTGACAAACATTTAATAATCTCCCAAGGTAACCTACCTAGCTCACACCTACACAGTTGTGAGAGTAATGTTGGTAGTGCGTAGCGCATCTTGTTGATGCAATAGTGTGCACTAGTTGTAGTTGTAGACACGGCTGCATTGAGAGGTATTCAGAGCAGGGGTTTATTTCTGTTGTCACAGTTACCGCAACCGGCTACTCCGTTTATATTTGGGTTATTGGTGACGCAGATAGCTGTGATAAACGGGTTTAATTTTGGCTACGCGTTTCTAAACCTATTGTTGTCATAACGTAGTTGTGACATAGGTACAATGTTACTCATATGGCGCTTGTTTTGTCGTGTTCTAATTGGTTTGATATCTCTTATTATTTCTGTTATATTATTGTTTCAAAATTTTTTGATTACTGTCTTAAATAGAAGCCTACTGGTAGCAGGCCACTACTACTACGCTAAAGTCCTGGGCTCGATTCCCAGCTAGGCGATTATCAGAGATAATGGTGTAAAGTCCTTTATATCTGGTTCTAATGGGATTTTTCCATTTTCTGGAAATTTCCCAGTACCTCGAAGTTTGGTAATGTGCCCGGAGATGTCAACAGGCTCGCTACCTGTTACATGGGCAAAAACGTAACCGACGAATCGTGGGTGTCTGTATGTATGCTTGAATGCATGCACTTACCTCTGCCTACCCCTTCAGGCATTACAGCCGTGAAGTTACGTTTTATCTTAAATACTATTAAGTTTATTTAGTTTATTAAGGGATCTTGGGGAATAATATAATAGTTAAGGGCCTCCCCAGCTATCGAATCTAAGGCAGAGGGAATCGCCATTCCACGATGACGGAGAGAGAGGTAGATTGTTATGAAAGTATGTCAGATTTCAATGAAATTTCCTAAAAATTGGGTAATTTTTTAATCTTTAATCTCTAACTCCCTTGCTATTATTCCAAATAATATGAAAACTGTATTGAAGAAAGTGGGTTGTGTAACTCTCTACACTAGATTGTGTATATACAAAGGTCAGGGATTAACAAGAAAGAGGATTTATAAATGCAAATTAAAGTAAACACACAAATAAAAATACCAACTCAAATGATGTCACATTGAGCACAAAATTTAATAGTAGATACTTCACTTTCCCGGCCGCTTTTAATCTTATGTTCTTGACACAACTACAGTAAATCTGTCTGAAATGTATTGCACCTGGCAAGTGGGCAAGTGGTAAAGATCAGACGAATGCCGAAGGACGAAATATGTTTATGTCAACAAATGACAGTGGCCAAGAGACGCTACGGGCGACACTCCTACAAATTTCGCACGTTCGTCGCTCGCCAGATGCCAAATTTGCTCATGCATTTTATACGTGAAATACCTCAAGTGACAAATACGATGTGTGTGTATAGTATAACCACATTATGCAAGTAGAGAGGCAATAAATATATTAGCAATTTAGCAATTATTTGGTTTTGAGAAATTGAGGCGATGGTTTCTATCATTGCCTGAAATTCACCTAAATACCATTGCAGTGTCAAACACGATCATTTTGGAATGAATAGCTCATCATTATTATATAGTTTAGAGTCCGTCATTATCCAGTTAATGTTATCATATTTACACGTCCACTGGTAGGGATTTGTCAGTGGGGATTTCTGGAATAAACCCTCAATAAATCATACAGTAAATCATTGCAACCTTTGATGGAAATAGCAGTCACGTGATATAGTACTTAAAATATATTTATTTCCACCATGCAAAAAATCTGTCGGCATGAACAGTAACAGGCATCCGCGTGCCCATTTAAATTATTTTTGTAGCTCAGCTTGGCCAAATTTCAAACATTGTTAATTGTGTGATCCGCGTGTTGTAGCGTGGGCGTGAACGATGGTGTTTGGCGTGGGGTGGTCGGGTGAACGAACCTTGCGCACTCCAGGAGCTCCTTGTTAGTTTTGAGGGAGGCGCCGCCGCCGGGCGTCAGCAGCGCCAGGAGCGGCATCAGCAGTGTCCACATAGCTCCGGCTACAGGCGCGCAGGCCGGCGCCGCTCGTCGCTTACGCACTCTCTCACTACACACACTCGATCGCACATCATCAGCTGACGAGACACATCACTAGACGGACAGAACGGGTCACGAGGAGCACGGAGACGCGGGTCGAGGTCCGAGGAGCTGTGAGCGCGGCACGATACTGCGCTACGGCGTTATCGGCGGGCGGGCGCGGTCACGGGCGCAACCTTCGCGATCTCACCCTGTGATGCGGCGGGGACGCGACGCGAGAAAACTACTTCTTACTACGCAATCAGCTAAGCAGGAAACGTTCGCGTGCGCGCCCTATACCTCTACTGACTCTCGATACCACCGATTGATTTCATTTAAATATCGATTTCTTGCTCCCACGACATGCAGTTTACCACCAGTTGTTTCCTTAACAATTAGGATTTAGGAATGTATCTTTGTACGTGAGGGTGATGTTGTCGAACGTAAAATAAATGGTAGAATTGGTCGGAAGCATGTCGCCTTCGCGTGACAGGCGATGCCGTGCCTTGTCGTTAGACAACATTCGGCTTTTGCAAATTTATTCGCGGTGACTGAAATAGTTAGGCAAAGGCGATTAAGCAGGCAAATTTTAATATCACAATTTTCTTTTTTTTAATATTCATTCCCACACCGTCGTAATATACCTATGCGAGAGTCAAATTGTAGGCATTAAAAGACCAGCCCGCTTGTATGCTGTTGACAAGCAGATCAAATTCAATTTAAATATTTTTTTCTTCATTCCGGTTTGTTCTTCACCTTTTCTTCCTTTAAAGACCTATCTACTTACTTATCATTTCGTTCAATGGCTCAAAATCAGTAGTGTTCTGGCGTGCTTTGTTAACAAAAGTGGATAGATGTCCAAAGTTTTTCAGAAAATCGGGTATTCCAAGTAGACTGACTTGAAGACCCACAGGGAACATATTTACAGTTGATGCTAGCAATACAATAACATCGGATTTGATATTGTGCTGCAATCGTAAGTCCAGGTAGCGTTGCCTTTCCCTTGGGGTGCCTCATGCGCTTTACGCGACACCGAAGCCGAGAGATAAGGCGTTGTTCTTCTTTAGGATAGTGGATATGTAAAGGATGTTCATAGTGCCATACACAATTACACTTGTTTTCAGCAAAATATGTTGATAGCGTGCGACCTCATATGTTTTAATCGAGCGCAGTTTCCAGCAGGCACATTACACAAACCACAGACACAAGCATGCACACACACACAAAGATCAAGTCGTACTAGGGAATCGTATACGAATCGCGAATTGATTTGAATGCCATTCAAAACGATCGTACTTTATGCTCATCGAATGGAAGTTGTTTGGCAACAAGGTAACATTAATATCAAATAATATCTCATAACATTCATAGTCAGGTATCAGACCGTAACTTTTGATATATTTTTTCGTCATAAAAACGTTGATGTTAAGTGATATTATATATTATAGTCCATCTTTATAGAATAGAATAGAATAGAATAGAAAATATTTTTATTTCGAATAGATCTTTACAGATACTTTCAAAACGTCAATAAATCATAAACTACCTAGAGCGAATAACCATTACATATAGTAAAGAAAAATCATATATTAATAGTAAATTAAAAATTAAAATTTAAACTATTTGGTTAAAACATAATAGTCATAAAATTTTTCAATTCCTTCAATGATAATAAATGAAGAAAAAGAAAAACTTATTCGTCAAGATCAATGTTATTCACTTAGCAGAGTTCCAAGTGCAGTCACTACTGAGAAGAACTCCGCTACCCAACAAACTCAGTAAGAGCTCTTTTAAATGAAAGCTTAAATCTAGTACAGATTATCGTGAAAAATCAAATAATGTCAACGTCCATAGCATAGATGCAAATAAACTGCTATCTACTAAATGTTATGTAGCCCCTGCAAACCAGAACAGACCAGTCCCCACCAACAGCACCCGTTCACGAGTATGACGCATGTGACAGCCATTGCCCTCCTCGACCATTTTAGAGGGAAGTGAGCATAAAAACCGGAAGTCTTTTCGTCGTTTGTTTTATTTCCTTACAATACCAGTATTTATATTTTAACATATAAGGCTCAGCGGAAAATGGCTTACAATACTGAAATCTTTAGCAGCATATTTGGACGATATTACAAAACGACGAGATAAAGCAATTTGATTTGAGTTAATAGATGGCCGGGACTAACAGCATAATATGTCTACCGAAACCGAATTCCTGATCTCACTAGTCGATGTTTGATAATATGGTCTTATCTCTCGAATCAGAATTTTGAAATATATAAACTGTTTGACTTAAAATAGCGTAAGCCCATTTAGTTTGTAGTATGAAGCCATGTTCTTAACATGAGGTCCTGAATTTGATTCCATGATCGTCGAAAGAGAATTTTGAGCTTTCTCCAATAGAGAAGATTGCCAGTGGCATCCCTGAAGTTTGGTAATTAATATGCCTGATGAATGTCAATAGGCACTCGACGGAACTAAAAAAATATATTTTAACTGCCACAAATACAGTAGGTACGTCGACAATAAGATATGTCTTCGTAAGTCTTGATTCTGTGATATTTCTTTCGAAAAAAGAAACATATAAGGTGAAGTTTCGATGAAATGTGTTTATCGTATATTTACGTAATGAATAGCTTTATGCAACCGTGTAACGAGATGTATGTGCGGAAACTAGCATTTCATTGGTTTCACTTTCTCCGCGACCCACCATTAGTGTCAGCTGTGAACTACATTTATTGTAAGGGTTTAATAAAAAACTATAGCAAACAATCACCGAATGGAACCACACTAATTTGTATAATAATAACCTATTGAGATTGAATTAATATTTCACGTAACCTAACTCTTCAATGCAAAATTATGAGACACGATTAATAAAATGAGACTGGAACTACCAATTCTGAAATTGAAAATTAAATGTTTTTGTAGATATCACCATAAGATCGCAAAAAAACTTACTATATATCTAGTAGTAACAGGTTCGTGGAAACTGTCCGGACGGCGGGGTCTAAGTTTTTCAAGACCCGCCCTTCAAACAATACCAAAAAGATCTCCAGCCCAACTCTCAAGCTCATGGAAGAGAGGCGAGGTATGGTTCTGAAGTCCTCTGAAGATGCTTTAGTGTACAGACGGCTCAACAGACAGATCTCCAAGTCATTGACTCGCGACCTTCGGCACTTTAATACTGATAGTATTCAAGCAGCCATAGAGCGGAACCAGGGCTCTAAAGTGTTCGCCAAAGATCTGTCCTTAGGGCAAAGCCATCTCACTAAGCTGAAGACAGAGGACGACAGAATCGTATCGTCGAAACCTGAGCTTGCAGAGGAGATCGAACGGTTTTACGGACAGTTATACACGACAGCACGACCACCTGTTAACAATCCGGCAGCAGATCCTAGAGCCGGACTGACCCGACACTACACCGAAGATATCCCGGACGTCAGTCTAGACGAGATTAGTACGGCTCTCAAACAGCTCAAAAACAACAGGGCGCCGGGTGATGACGGAATCACTGCTGAACTCCTGAAAGCAGGCGGAAGGCCAGTATTAGAAGCTCTTCAGTTGATGTTCAATTCCGTCATATCCGAGGGCAAAACGCCACAGGCGTGGCACAGAAGTGTGGTGGTACTGTTCCTTAAGAAAGGCGACAATCTTATATATAAAATTCTCGTGTCACGGTGTTCGAACTTGAACTCCTCCGAAACGGCTGGACCGATTTTAACCAAATTTTGCATGCATATTCAGGAGGTCTGAGAATCGGCCAACATCTATTTTTCATAACATTTTTGGACATTTTTTTTTTTAATTTTATAGGGCGATACGAAGTTTGCCGGGACAGCTAGTACTCTTCTAAAAAACTATAGGCCCATCGCACTTCTAAGCCACGTCTATAAGCTGTTTTCGAGAGTGGTTACGAACCGTCTATCTCGCAGACTCGACGACTTCCAGCCTCCCGAACAAGCCGGTTTCCGTAAAGGCTTTAGCACCATAGACCACATTCACACGCTGCGGCAGGTTATACAGAAGACAGAAAAGTATAACCAGCCCCTATGTCTAGCGTACGTAGACTATGAGAAAGCCTTCGATTCGGTTGAGATTTGGGCTGTGCTACAGTCACTCCAGAGGTGCCAAGTTGACTACCGATACATCGAGGTGCTGAGGAGCTTGTATGAAAACGCCACCATGTCGGTCCGGCTTCAGGATCACAACTCGAAACTTATCCAACTGCAGCGAGGTGTGAGACAGGGAGATGTTATATCTCCGAAACTGTTCACCGCTGCATTGGAAGAAGTCTTCAAGCTTCTGAACTGGAAAGGACTCGGCATCAATATTAACGGCGAGTACATCTCCCACCTCCGATTTGCAGATGATATCGTAGTCATGGCTGAGACCCTGGAAGACCTTAGCACAATGCTTAATGACCTCAGTAGGGCCTCCCAACGAGTGGGCCTTAAAATGAACATGGACAAGACGAAGATCATGTCAAATGTCCATGTTACACCCACTCCTGTTATGGTCGAGGGTACTACACTCGATGTTGTTGACGATTATGTATACCTGGGACAAACGGTCCAGTTAGGTCGGTCCAACTTCGAGAAAGAGGTCAATCGCCAAATCCAACTCGGTTGGGCAGCGTTCGGGCAGCTACGGTTCATCTTCTCGTCCGACTTACCGCAGTGTCTCAAGAAAAAGGTCTTTGATCAGTGTGTGTTGCCAGTGATGACTTATGGGACAGAAACGTGGTCGCTCACTATGGGCCTCATAAGAAGGCTCAAGGTCACATGAGCAGAGAGCAATGGAGAGCTATGCTTGGAGTTTCTCTGCGAGACCGAATCAGAAATTAGAAGATCCGCATGAGAACCAAAGTTACCGACATAGCTCACCGAATAGCGAGACTCAAGTGGCAGTGGGCAGGGCACATAGCTCGACGAACTGACGGCCGTTGGGGCAGAGCAGTTCTCGAGTGGCGACCGCGTACCGGAAAGCGAAGCGTAGGCAGGCCTCCCACAAGATGGACCGACGACCTGGTGAAGGTCGCGGGCAATCGCTGGATGAGGGCGGCCCAGGACCGTTCGTTGTGGCATTCTTTGGGAGAGGCCTTTCTTCAGCAGTAGACGTATTTTGGCTGAAATGATGATGATGATGATGATGATCTAGTAGTAATGTATTTTCCACCAATTTTTGTTTTGTGCTCTTAAAAGTGGATATTTGATACACGAAAATTTTCAAGTTTCAGGTTGTTCTGTTGCTGTTTGGCAGCCCAAATGGCCATGACAACCATAGAGGTGTCACACGATAAAAGTGGTTTCAATGACATTATTTTTTAAAATTATGTAATGAAGGTGGCAAACAAGTGAAATAAGTGTGCAGTTCACTTGGATGTTAGGTGATGGGGGAGGGAACTAAGGTCTCAGTGGTGGCAACGCATCTGCATTTTGACTTCTTGTTTTTGTGAAGATATCAATAGGCTGTAGTCACCACTTAACATTCATGTGAACTGCATCTTTATTTGCCATCTAGGTAACATAAAAAAAACTTGATACTTCTACACATAGTTGAAGCGTTATGAGTATAGAGACATAATTTACACACATTGCTAGTAAATATTAACAGAAAACTGTAATGATGAATATACTACTCAATATACTGAGGTAGTTACATAATGCAGTGATACCCACGTTATCGATGACACTTAATGTAGGTAATTGTAATTGCTGCTTAATGTAGTTTTGACCGCCATACGGAAAAAGTTGCTAAATGGTCGTTTAAATAATGGTAGAATAACCACAAGATGGTACAGGTAATCTCTCGGGAAATCCCAGTGGCTTAAAAATGTGTGAAGTCACAAGGAAAAGATTTTTACTAGATATGGTTTAGTTGTATCACTAACAGTTTTATTAATTTTATATCAGATGTTAATGTCTACAGACAAGAATAGTAAATTTCATAGCGGATCGACAGACGTTTGTTTTAGTAACATAACAATGTTATGCATGTCGATAAAGACGTAGATCGTAAAATAAAGTGACTCGACCGTTTACAGCCCGCGGTTTATTTGTGGTATTTGTCTTACAAAACACCGATAATCGGAAGGCATTAAATCGTAAAGTAACTATAAATTGAAATGTAATGAATGTGGATACTCAAATAAGGTTCAGTTTCCATATGAGATGAGAGTAGATTGGTTCAAATATTTGCGAATTTCTGCGTTCTTTATGTTAAATGGTTCACGGACAAATAGATAGCTTACCCGGTAGAAAGTGGTAACCGTTGCGTATGGATATTTGCAACACCAGGAGAGTCGCGAACGCGCTGTCAGTCCCGAAGGACTTTTGACGCTAGTTTTGAAGAGCCCCATATTGCTTATACGCGAGATAAATCCGAAAACTAGTTATTTATTACACGTATAGGTTAAAAAATGGAACAAAAATTAATGAATTTCAAATATGGACGCCACTTCTGGAGAGTGAAAAAATTGAAAAAAAAAAGGGTAATTTTTATTGTAAAACATTGTGTGCCAAAATTTTAATAATGGGTCTTATTGTAAAAGACTGAATTAAATTTTATAATAATTTTAAACTATCGAAGTTATTAAAGAATTCAGGCAAAAAGAGACCGTTCCCCCTTTATCTAAAGACAAAGCAAACAAAATAAATATAGATTACAGAAAAACCTATAGGAAGTCTAGATAGTATAGGAAATCTCCCAATTGTACGGAACCCTCTTAACGTGAGTCAGACTCGCACTAGGCCGGTTTTTCTTTCCCCGCATTGATGGAAACCGAGCCTTATTTGTGTAAATATTGTAGCGGCGCGTGCGAGACTGGATTGAGGCGCTATAAATAAACAGTGGTGGTGATTTTTCGCAAAAAACGTGGTGACGTGGGCCGCGGCTTGCCCGGGCGCGTCTGAGACGTGCAGATTCTAGACACTGATATTATCATGTAATAACATATTAATAAATCTATCAAAAATGGTTCCACCTACATCAACCTTTTAAGTGTTTCTTTTTTATATAGTAAGTAGTTCTTTATTTGATCAGGTTAGGTCAATCTAGGTTATTTTTATACATGGATGTAAATTGATCATTATTTCCTTGAAAGGCATAGAAGAAACCATATTTGATAACTTGAATGTTGAATTAATGAGCAAAAAAAATATTTACCTTCCTGTGTTGATTTTTAATGGCATATTAGGTTGAAAACCCCCTGAATATCTGAATAGGAAAGGGGTATGCCATGCTTAAGGTTAGTAACACCAGGAGAGACGCCAACGTCGCTAACCTCGAACGACTTATAGGAATTGTTAATACTTACGAGTTTTCTCTGTACCTGAAGTGGGGAGAAAACACATCGGATGGAAACTCGTTTTACAATTGGCTTATTGGTGGCAAAAAAGAACGCATTGGCGATTAGTAAAGCAGCAGTGTGGACAGTGTCAAACACGATGAAACCTTTGATGAGCTAAGCTAATAAAAAAAGAAAATTCAAGATTTTCTTGAATTTTTTTTTAATACTACTATCAATACATAAATTTCAGTTAATGAATTTCATAACTTCATTTATTTATGACGGTAGCTCGATCGATGACTCATTAAAAAGACTATTAAACTCCTTCTAAAAATATCATTCTTTTTCTAAATAGGTAGGTACATAAAAATCAGAATATTAGTTAATGTAATTATTCCCAACTTCTCCTATTTATATAATTTTGAAACCAGTCTATTTTAGATCGGGGCGAGTTGTCAAAAAATCTGGTTGTATCCAGTCCGTAGCAGAATTGGCTTACTCTTTACGACGTAGAGAAAAAAACTAACTCAGTGACACGGTTGGCCAATATAGGGAATTCTAAAACGAGTGCATTGCACAATGTAATAAAATTTAAACTTGGAGAACAAGGAAAAATTTTTAACCGTTTTGGAACGAATTAATGAATTTTTAAATAAAGAAATTAAGTGAAATGAAGAAAGTTAGTACCTACGAGCACATGAAAACACTCATAAGTGTTAAGTATAAGTCCTTAAAATTATAGTGGCCTTTATGCTAGATAACCCCTTTTTTCTACCTTGCAAACAAGTCAAAAGGTAAAGCCTGTACCTACTTAAGTACCTTTCATTTTCCTGTTACTATTTTTGTCCTTCCGATAATCTTTTTAGTATATTAAGTATGAATAACGTTAATTTATGGTAATTTGTTTCATTTAAATGAACGTTGTACTAATAATCAACGAACAAAAGTGTCATCTGCCTGCTAAGAGGAAACGAATGCTTGCGATGTAGTTAAATATTTTTTCGCGTTAGAAATTTTTTTTTTATAGATATTGAAAAAAATCTCACTTTTCATCCTCATACTAGCATAAACCTTATTCTTGGAATTAAAAAAAAAACTATCTAGTTATTATTATTTGGTACAATTAGTAACCACTTGTTCAAATCAATGTTTACATTTTAATAACAATGTGATATCGTTACATAACTAACTTGTATTTTTCCAGAATCGTTATCGTGGATGGACATGGACAATCGACGAATGCAAATTTTTGGGGACGACACCGGAATTATACAGCAAGACGCAAACGTCGGCCGAGTTTTTACATGTTTGGCCGTCGGCCAGGTGTTTTGGCGGTCTTTGTCAATGTTGGATTTATTAATACATCGCATTGTTGCTCTTCTGGCTCGTCTGATCGTCTGTCCTTTGGGTGGATTTGATTGTGTGACGACAATGATGACCTACACAGATAGCATAAAAACTTGTCTAGTTGTGCCTAATAGTGAGAGTTTGATGTGTAGAATTACAAATAGTTGCTTTGTATTTAATAACTAGCTGGCCCGGCAAACTTCGTATTGCCTCAGAATGAGAATATGACATGTGTCAAAGGTTTGATAGATACGGACTATTTGTATGGGAAAATGAAATGGTGGTTTTTACTATTTCCCTTCAATTTCTTCATATTTTCTTACCTTTTAAACATTTCCTGGACTTCCGAAAATCATTCAAAATCAATATTAGGACATGACATAACAAAGTAAGTTATCAATGAGGGCATATTGTTTGCCGAGTGCTACGATCTTCTGATCTTACTCTAATACAAAATAAATAAGTATGTAAGTATGATTATTGTCGCGTAGACAACAAATGTAGTTAACAAATGCACTATATGTATTTACAAGTTAAATGGCCTTTTTGACACACTTTTCAGACTTTTATGTTCAGATGTAAAACGTGTCAATTTAATTGCGTAACAGAGACTGGTATCCGAAAAATGTCATTATTTGCGTGTTGCGAGCGAGTGGCCGAAATAAACCGCATGCGGCTGTTGATGCCAGGGACCTTATTCTCATAACATCGCAGTCATTGAATTGCAACTGGTTCGATGCGATTCGAACCAAAGCGTGCACCATTTTAAGTGTTTTTTAGGTTAACCCAGGGACGGACTGGGTAGGCGGGTGACTTTCCCCGGAGTCCCACATAAACCAACCCCTTCTCCAAGGGTGGGTATGCATAAAGCATTTTCCTGAGGCAAATAAAAGGGATGGACTGGGTCAGAAGGGCCCGGTTGGCTCATTGGCTTCTCACACGCACTTTCTCACGGCCTAAGATTTAGTAGTGGGTCGCAAGCCAGACTCTACCTCGACTATACGGCCAGACTATACACATTAAAAAAAACCTGTAACTCGCATATTATTATAAACGTGTAACATAAATACCTTTATACTCGTATACACTTCAAATATGTGAACTAATTAGAGAATAAAAAAAGTTTGATATCCATTCAACAAAAGAGATCGCTCACGACGTATTGCCATATATATTATACCATTTGTACCTCCTCTTTTGGTTAAATAATGGCGTAATGTTATGTTTGTAACACATTTTACTTGACGTAATATGCTTGAGAGACTCATACTTACGATTTCAAGTGACATTTTTGTTCCTATTAGACAAACCTAACCTGAAAAAAAAAATCATTTATGAATATATCTCAGTCATACTATTATATTTTTGTTCCATCTTTTCGTAAAAGTATTTAAATATATTGTTATATATTTAATTATATGACTTGATTAAAGGCAATAATTGATGGCGACACCAACATTCTAAAATCAGGAATTTTGTCCATAGTGTCGTGGGCGATTCCTCGACACCTTAACATTTTCCTCGTTCCATCCCTTTTAAAATTACATCTCTACTTAATTGACTATGGAACAATCCAAAAATAGTCCTCTATTTACAGTTTCCAGGAAAATCTATGAGAAGTCTATAGTACCTACTTAAAATAACTTTAAAATCTTCAAATTTTTATAGTACCCAGTGCCCGCGTGGTTTGCGTCGCAGTTGACGGGTTATTTTTTATAACAAGAAGGCAAATCTACAAATCGAACTTCTGCAATGTTACGAGAATAAGGTCCCAGATCCGTGGCGCGTGCGCAGCACCCTGCCAGCGCAGTGCTCACTTCCCACATAATATATTATTTTCCTTACTTTATGTACATTATGTGACAGGGAAAAAAGTATGTACGCAGGGAGGTTCTTAATGAATTTCTATACTATATATTCGACTGGGTGTGCCCGCGACTTCGTCCGCGTAGAATTGAAGTTTATCAGCTATCTGGCAGTAAAAGTCTCGTCAGCGTCAGAATCGGTTCAACCGTTCTAGAGATTTCTTGAATGCTCTTGAAATATTGACGAACAACAAGGTCAAAATGACGATGTAGATTTTTGGAATTTTGAGAAATCAAAGTTGTAAATAGGAGCATAGAGCAACACGGGCCACCGGCCGCGGCGGAACGGAGGGGAGTAGCTATGTGCAGGCTTTCTGTCAAAGTACAAGCACAAGTATTCATGTGCCTGTCTCTGATATGTTTAAATGTGTGCGTGAAATTGTTTACGTATTTTGTTAAAGTCAAAATGTGAGTTTCGTAGTAATAGACGATTCTTGTATTGTGTGTGTATGTGTGTGTCGCACATATTTCTCCCGCAAAAGATGACAGACTGTTTTGCATCGGTAATAAACGCTATGGCTTCTCCCCTTCGGTCCGCCGCGGCCGGTGGGCCGTGTTGCTCTATGTATACGAGTACCTATAGGGACCGTGCACGAGTTTAGCGCCACCTAGCGTCCGCAACTTTGTGGGACCGTTGCTTGTCTGACCAAAATTACATATTACCGCGAAATTTTGATAGAATATTATTTTAATCGAAAATTATCAATTGATTTTCTTCCAAAATTACTCTGATACCTTAACTTGGGTGGAGAAAGGGTTGTGAATAATTTTTAATCGTTTAAATCAAATGAGTTGAGTAAAATTTATTCAAAAAGTGTGTTATATTTCGAATATATGTCAGGGTTTGTTGAGCTCATTTTTAGTTGTAGTTTTACAGTAAAACAAGACAATATAGCTCTTTTATGGGTTACATGCAATAATCATAAACATATAGAATTGTTCTTGCATCGCTAGTAATAAATTAAATGTCGTTTTCCTATCGAGATGAGTATTATTTTAGGATCCGGGTTTGTGAGTATCACACACTATAAAATTTCAGCCACAATCTTCAAAGGAAAATTGTTGGTTTCTGCTGGACATGTCCTTGATATAGAGGAATTAAGAAGAAAACAAGGACAGAGAACAATAATTCAAGCTGGCATCGTAAGATAAACATGTATTTTGGTACTTTACAAAACTTCTTTAGGTATAAACAATCTCAGTTCGAAGTCAGAATCAATTTGATTGGGTTGTAATAGACGTAATATTTAAGTAAAATGCAGCACGAGTGTGAAATGTTATTGCGTTTTGTTATCCATTTCTTGAATTGTTCAATTTTCCAAGAGGCTCTTCAGAATCAATCGGTAAAACTTATTGAAATAAAAACTATAGTTTTCGGATTTATCTCGCGTACATTAAACTAAAATGATTATTTAAAATCGAACCCGACGTTTCGGTCGCCTGCAGTGTACAACACAAAAACTGCTGTTTACCTTTTTTTAAATGTGGTTAAATGTGATTATGAAAATTACCCTAGTATAAACAGATTACTTTGAGATTGCTACTTTTCGCCACCATGGGCGCTGCGGTCGATAACATTACCCCCACCTAGTACTACGCACGGTCCCTATATCATAAGTTATGCTCTGTACGAACGATCTTGATTTACGTGCGAAGAATTGATTAGGTATAAGATGTCACTGAAAGAGTTCATCTGTGTGAAGGTTCATTATATTTGGCTTCCGGTCGTGACTTCGTTCGCGTGGCCATTTACCGGGATAAAACATTTTTGGAGGAAGTTTTTTTTAATCACGTTTTACTTCAGACATTAAGTGAATATCGGAGTGCAGGTAATTTAAATTTTCACTACTTGAGTGAGCGTGACTGTGTTGCTATTTTCAACATACTTTCCAGATATTTTTTAGAAACATGTAGCATTTCTATTATTTTATTATTTAGGTTTCTGTCATAAAACCTTACTTTCAATTTTCCCATATTATTTATCTACATAATTATTTGATTAAAGCAAAGTTGCCTAACAGTTAGAGAACCGCTAGTGTACGATACCATTCAATTATAACCGATTTGCCACCAGAGCTCCGGTGGCCCGATCTTGGGTTCCGCGGAATACACATTCAGACCAGTGGTATTACCAGTTATTTAGTGCAATCCATTTAAGTAATTTAATTTGGATTTTTCAAAACTGGATCGGATTTGGAGGTCTTTGACCTTCCTTCGATCCGTTACTGATGGTGTGACTTTGACAGTGAGTTAATTTAACTGTATGTTAAAACTGTAGGTACATGGTATGTCAACATATTTTCTGTTACTTATAGAATATACCGGAATTCAAAGGTGAATGAACGATAAAGAACAGGATTTTACTTTTACCATTTACAGTCGAGATTTGACATTTAAAACGTAGATTTCTTCAAAAGTCTTAAAGTCCTTACCGAAAAAGAATGGGAATACCCGAATTTATCATTATTTTATCAAAATGTTATAATTAAAAGTTTACATTGTTTTTTATGGGATATGTAAGTACCTACCTGTGTTATATAATGAAGCTCAATCAATTCTGGTTTCAACTCTGCAAAATTATTACCGCTAGAATTCAAGGTGAAGGAAAAGTATAAAAATAAGTAAGCATAATTTTCATTAATTCAGTAATTAATGTAAGCTGCTGCAATTCGACGAATATGCATAAAATTGTGGGTCATACTTTGCGTGCTAGTCCACATGTTATGCTTAGAGTAAATTAATCAACAAACAAGTTCATTATAAAGGTTATTAAGCAATGCTAGTGAGGCAACTGATACAATAAACTTTTGAGTTTTATTTTATTGATTTTATTGCCATATCACATACGAATGAACATGAGTGAAATATGTTTATAGAAAAATGGAAAGATACATTTGATGTTACGGCCACCCCAAGGCAATACAATGAAGAAAAATTCGACAGTCAGGTGTGGACTTTGGTAGCTCAGTTGGACTAGAGATCCCAGTGAGTTCAAGTCCCGTCTGAAGTATTTTTTCTTTGAACATATAAATCAAACCTATTAACCCTACTGAACTTTATTGCTTCGTTCTACCAAATGTAATTTCGTAATTTATATTTTTCTGGAGATTCTTAGAACTCTTTATTTCATTGCGATGTTTAGAGAAGTAGGTACTTACTATAGATTCAAAGAGTTAGATAGATATCTAGATCTATCTCACTCTATTAATCTATAGTACCTACTTGTCTATCTTCGATCGATCGATCTTTTGACTTACTTGTTAGTGTTACGACTTATTCTCATGGTTATTTCTGGATTTTGCATAAAATTGGCATCCTTTTAAAGACATGTTCAGCGCACCATAATAAAACTACTTTATTTAAAAAAACCTTTGAGATTTCATTAGTTCTGTTCCCATAAAAAATAATTTAAGGTAATTCGTCATCTCTCCACCCGAAAGACGTCCACACACAAAGCCTTGGCCAAAGACGCGCACAAAAATATTGTACGTCATAAGGAGAGAATATGCCATAATCGCCACGCTTGGCAGGCGGACTGGCGATCACAGTGGTGGTAGTTCTATCGCGGGTACGCTTCTGCCTATCCCGCATTGTTATTTGTACTGCAGTCTTGTTAGAATGGTTAGACCAGCATTTTTCGATTGAATGACTGCACCAGCGAAAGAATTCTCCCGTACTAGAGGATGATGGGCGTCATGTCCACCTAGAAATAAGATTGATCGCTCAAAATATTAATGTGCCTTATAAAATCTTTAGATATAATGATAGCCTACGCTTCGTAGCCATAGAGCAACACAGGCCACCGGTCGAGGAGGACCGGAGGGGAGTAGCCATATGCAGGCCTAGCAGGCTTTCCCCTCTGTCAAAGTACGAGCCCAAGTGAGCGGAGATGTTTAAATGTGTGCGTGAAATTGTTTATGTATTTTGTAAACGTCAAGGTGTGAGTTTCGTTGTTATAGACGATTTTTTTTGTGTGTGTGTGTGTGTCACACGAATTTCCCCACGCAAAAAATTACAGACTGTTTTGCATCGGTAAAAAAGGCTACGAAATGCTACGACTACTCCCCTCCGGTTAGCCGGTGGCCCGTGTTGCTCTTTGTTCGTAGCATTGCGCTACGAAGAGGCGGGAGTGTACCTATAGGGACCGTGCGAAGTACTAGGTAATGTGATCGATCGCAGCGCCCATGGTGGGCGAAAAGTAGCAATAATGTGGGACCTGTCATCTCAAAGTAATCTGTTTAGACTTGGATATATAATTTTCATAATCACATTTAACCGCCGACAAAATGGTAAACTGCAGTTTTTGTGTTGTAAACTGCAAAAATATCGGTTAGAAATAAGAGTAAATGTAGTAAAGGGAGAAGAAAGAACGAAAATATGTTTATTTTCAGTAAAATTTTACAACCGTTTTGAATAGACCTTAGAAGTCAATAATAACTTAAAGTGAGTAATTACTTATTACATAAAGTAAAAGTAAAACAGATAACTAAGTAAATTAAAATAGAGATAAAATAAACTTACTATTAGGTAAAACATTTCAATTCCTTCCTTCCAAAAACTAGATAAGAACGACTAACTAACGAACGAGAAGAAAACTTATTCGTCAAAATCAAAATCTATGTTATTCACTTGGCGGAGTTCTAAGTACAGTCACTATTGAGAAGAACTCCGCTACCAAATAAACTCAGTTGGAGCTCTTTTAAATTTTTTACTTATGTCTAATACAGATAGTCATTCAAATCTAGTAATGTAAACGTATATAGCATATGTATTTGTATAAGCAGAAATCAATAACTATCCACCATAATGAAATGTAGCACCGGCAGACCAGAACAGATCAGTCCCCACTATCAGCACCCGTTCATGAGTATGGTGCATGACCATGAGCGGCCCGCCGTAGAAACGCAAGTTTTATCGATTGATTCTCAAGAGCTACTTGGAAAATTGAACAATACAAGAAATGGATAACAAACACCGTGCCCGGAGATGTCAACAGGCTCGCCACCTGTTACATGGGTCAAAAACGTAACCGGCGAATCGTGGGTGTTTGCATGTGTGCTTGAATGCATGCATTTACCTCTGCCTACCACTTCGGGGATTACAGGCGTGAAGTTACGTATAATAAGAAGTTGTAATACACGCTATTACATTTCACACTTGTGCTGCATTTTACTTAAATATTACGTCTATTACAACCCAATCAATCACCCATTCTGACTTCGAACTGAGATTGTTAATACCTAAAGAAGTTTTGTAAGGTATCAAAATACATGTTTGTCTTATGATGCCACCTTGAATTATTGATCTGTCCCTTTTTTCTGCTTAATTCCTCTATATCAAGGACATGTCCAGCAGAAACCAACAATTTTAGATAATTTGTGGTTGATACTCACAAACCAGGATCCTAAAATAATACTCATTTCGATTTGAAAACGACTTTTAATTTATTATTAGCGATACAAGAACAATTCTATATGTTTATAATTATTGCATGTAACCCATAAAATAGCTATATTGTCTTATTTTACTGTAAAACTACAACCAAAAATAAACTAAACAAACCCTGACACATATTTGTAATAAAACACACTTTTTGAATAAATTTTACTCAACTCATTTGTTTTGAATGATCACAAACTGTTTCACAACCCTTTCTCCACCCAAGTTAAGGTATCAGAGTAATTTTGGAAGAAGATTAATTGATAATTTTCGATTAAAGTAATATTTTATCCAAATTTCGCGGTAATATGTCATTATGGTTAGACAAGCAACGGTCCCACAAAGTTGCGGACGCTAGGTGGCGCTGAACTCGTGCACGGTCCCTATATCGACGACCCACCCAGACCTTAGTGCGACGTAGGTCGCACTAAGGTCTGGGTGGCGCATGAATGTGCAGCAGCACCCCTAGAGGCTATTGATATTATTAATGAATATTTCAACTTCCTTTTAAGGACAGCCAGCGGAACTAATTTTTTATTTTTATTTTCTTGTTTTCCCGACTGAAAAAATAAGGTTTTTTTTTAAGGACAAATTCTTACCTACAGGATTTGATGGAAAATTCATGGTAAAGTAGGACGTAATGATAGAAATTGGGGGGATAACTACATTTCATTTCATATACCGCATTCCTCAAGACAGGGTGTTATAATTAAAATAAGATTCCATAACATTGTTATGTCACTTCAAAACTGAAAAAGACTCTGTAGGGTTTTGAGAACTTTTAGTTTTCGTGCTTGTCTTCATCCTATCTTGACCTCGTAAACTAAGTAGGTCAGTAAGCTCCAGCAGTTCGCGAAGTTTATGCTTATAAACAAAATTTATGTTAATGTGTGACATTGTTTTTACGATGACGCAAACTCTACTTCCGCGTCCTTGACAAAGCCTTTCGTACTCGGTTTTGCGTGATTATTGAAATTATGGTGTATTTCTTATTGCACAAATAATTTAAACTGGATTTGTTTTAAAATATTATTTCAGTGTCACAATAGCTAGTGGTTACAGTGATAGATAAGCTGTTATAAAATGATAGGGATGTGATAAAACGAGAAAGCAACTTTCACGATTTTTTTCTTTCATTTTCGAAAAATTTTGGAATTCTTATGAGATCACTCGTGCATCTGTCTGTCCATCTGATAGCCTATTTTTGCCGAGAGTACTGGGTTGATAAAGTTGATCAGTGAGTTCAGTGACCAAACACCGACGTTTAACTGAATATCTAAACGAATTTCAAATATGAGGTCACTTTTCGAGTACAATTAGAAAATATAATAACTGCCTCGGTAGCCTAGTGGTAGCAGGCCTCTACTACTACGCTGAGGTCCTGGGTTCGATTCCCGGGTAGGGAGTTATCAGAGATAATGGTGTAAAGTCCTTTATCTCTGGTTCTATTGGGATTTTTCCATTTTCTGGAAATTTCCCAGTACCTCAAAGTTTGGTAATGTGCCCGGAGATGTCAACAGGCTCGCCACCTGTTACATGGGCCAAAAACGTAACCGGCGAATCGTGGGTGTTTGCATGTGTGCTTCGGGGATTACAGGCGTGAAGTAACGTATAATAAGAAGTTGTAATACATTAAATAAAAGGTCGTCTTATGAAAATCTCAAAAAAATACATATTATTTAAAATAATGTTTTGAAGTTATTAAAGGCAATAGACAAAAAAATGCTACCACTTCTTGTCTCCGAAACTACTGACTCAAAATTTAAAAAAGTAGAGGGAATACCTCTTCACATTTGTATCGTATTTAAGGTGTTATAGAAAATCTCCTAATTGTACGGTACCCTGTATAAGCGAGCGCGGCTCGCACTAAGCCGATTTTTTATGAGTGAAATAAATAATGTAGTAGGTACAAGTAGGTATATAAGCTAATTCTTTTTTAAAGGTTTTTAACCAATTATTCTAAGATCACAAAGAAAATTGTAAGATTGTCTATGACTTACTAGGAAGGAAATTTTAATTAGCTCCTAATTTTGCTGTAAGTATATGAAATTAGTTTTTTATGCGGGCTCATAATCTTTGCGACAAAAATAACAATTTAATGGTACATTTTATGTGCATATTTTCTACCCGCTTGTCAATTAAAAGCGAACTATTTTAAAATTCTTCAAGTGTGCATGTGTTTACAAGCAGCTGTGTTGGTTGCTAGAAATACTACATTGAAAGGTCAAACATGGGAGTTCGATTTTAGGGACAGTCGCCTACAATAAAATTAGATTGTGAGAAAAAAATGATTTTCTTAGATACCTACTGTTACTTCTTTCAAGGTAAATTTATTTGATTATTTAGTTTAATGTTCTCTGTGATACGATTTTATAACCTAAAAAGTACTTTTTGAGTATTATTAACGATTTTGAAAATTGATTTATCCACAAAGTGTAAGTAAGTACCTATATACCTAATTAATTATCTGTATTCAGATGTTCACAGTTAATAGATTCACTTATTTACCTTTATAAGATTCCGCATATGTTGTATAGTTCAGTGGATTTCTTTCGTGGAAAACACTCTAGTTCTAGCTCTACAATGATTTGATTTGATTTAATACATTTAAAAAAAAACGAATAAAATTATGAAGCGCCATCTGTTGACCGTACTTTAATTTGTTTGATATCCAATATTACGGGACAGTAAAACGGTATGAAAAACATAGGGTTTTTTCAATTTAATTATGAAAATGTACAGCAAATTTGAACATCCAAGTATCCAATATGTGCGGGTGGAACTTTTCACTTCGGCAGGTGATGCGAGAAAAGAAAAAATGGAACATATTAAGTTTTACCTAATATACTTGCCGCTAAATGGTAGTGTTCAGCACTATCGTGTTCCGGTCAGGTGGTAATGTACGGACCTGTAATTTCCGGCACAGAGGCATAACACCTTAGGCCTCAGGAGTAGTAACGCATCTGTATTTTGACCTTTGTCTTCATGTAAGTGTCTATAGACTGCAGTCATCACTTAACATCAATGTGAACTGCATGCTTGTTTGCCACGTCCATTATATTAAAAAAAAAGTTTTACAAATATTGTATGTGATTGTACCCTAGAGGACCTTTCGTGCTTCGCCGAACTGACATCCGCGGTATTGTCTTGCTACGTAAACGTTCAGACATCGATTATACGAGTTGAACTTTAAAATTCTCGTGATAGTATTCATTTCGGCCAACTGACAAATTTTGTAATATCACTGATTTCTTGACAACTTACATACTCTAGTTAGTTAAAATAATAGTCTTGTTTTTCATTGAGAAACATACAGATTAGCAGTTAGTTAGGGAATTTTGCAGACCATGGGTATCAATCGAGTACCTTGTGCATTTGGGTTGTACCGACACTACTCAATCGTCATACTGCTCAATTGTAACACTATATGCATATTGTATTTACACGCGCTTTCTTCTAGTTACCTATCTAAGTGGATCTTTGGATTATAGTTTTTTGCTTCACCCACTAAGGCTGCTCATCCATGTCCAATAATCGATCCGATTATCAGAAGTAGGCGAGCAGCATCACTGGCGCGGCGATACTGCAACGGTATGCTCGTACACATGAGCATATAAAACACATACGTCATTAAACGTGATCCTGCATGGAATCGAAACGGTATATGACTGTGGGAAAGCGCTGTGAGAGTACTGGTTCAGTAGCATTAGAGATATGTTTTTAGTAACTAGTACCAGGTGTATTTTTCCTCTATTCTGCAGATGGTTAGAGAAACGTGGGATGATTACAACCGTTTATTTTATGTATTCAAGAAGTGAACATTTCCACTCGGTCTTAGAGTGAATAAGAAGATATTGAAAGATATTGATAACGTTGAACAGTTTTGGGAAATTGAAAAAAAGTTTTGGGTAAGTGTGTAAGAACAAACTGTTATTACAGGCAGATATTTACACGAACCAGGAACTGATAGTGCTGAACACTACTTTTTGGCGACAGATTAAGTGACGGGCTGTGGGCTGTAGGAATAAAGTGCCCAAAATTGTTGATTCTTTGATATTTTTTGTGTTAACAATGAATGTATAATGTAACTGCAACAGCCACGAGGAATGCCTAAGAATCTAGCAACTTTTATGATGAAGGTTGGCAGAGCTTGATGCGGTAGCAGGTAGGTTGCCAACCTGCTGAGAAAAAAGGTTATCAATATTAAGGACGTAGGTATGTATCCGTAAAACTTCAGATACGTACGTTTGTTTTTAGAGTAAACGCGTTAGACTCATAAAGTCACTATCTTCTTATTGGTCTCTCTAAATATGTATGTGAACATAAAGTCATAAGCTTCAGACAAGTCACTAAAGCACTTCGACATATTGGTAAGTATGGCAATGCTTTAAGTATCTGTGTACAAGGAAGGTCTTCTCCAGGAGACCCGATGAAGGTCTTCAACAACGATCCGCCATCAATAAAATACTACCCACTAAAAACGTTTGTGTTTATTTACCTTATACGCAAAATCCAAAAGTTTCGCGTGCATTCTCTAACGTAGCGATGCTGATATCAAGGGCGATGGCAAATGAACCGCTGCGTGACTACCCAAGGCTTTCCTGTCACAATTCGCGGGCCCCATCTAATGTCCCGTGGTTATTATTAATAGCGACAGCCATACGAAAAAAGACAACGAGTTCAATGGTATTCAAGTTTTTTGTCAGCCTTGGATATAGCGTGCCATTAATTAAGGTAAACACACAATTTCGTATCTTCATAACTACGTTTCCTTGAAGGGACAGACGGAGTGAAGGAACATGTTTTTATGAGTACACTTACAGTCACCTTTGTTATTTGTAACTTACTTACTAATTAATTATTTAGTAAGTAATAATAAATAATAAGTAAATAAAATACGCTTACACTCACAGCCCCACAGTAGGTATAAACCTGTGTCGTGGGTGCCGTTGTACACATACAATACATACACAAATACCCAGACCCGAATCAAATATCTGTAGGCCATACAAATATTTGTTCCGGTGCGAGGATCGAACCCGCGACCCTTCGAATCAAACGGTGGTTTCGTACCGCTGGACTAACCGGGTCGTCAAATGTTAAAGACGCCACTCTTATTGCATTATGCATTCTCTGTAATGATAGCTGAGATGATTATAAATAAATAAATAAACGTTTTTTGAGTCTTAATTTACAATAGCTGACACACTATTTAACTCCAGGGCAATAGTCTCTGTCTCTAGTAATCTTTATCAATAAAAAAATAACTGTCTTAGTATGTAGTGACCCCTGGAAACAATATTCAGGTCGGGGCATAAAAGCTATTGAGATTTTTCCATTTTTCGTAAGTTATCCGATGCCACCATGTATTGTATGCTACGCCGCGGTGTTTTTAATGTATGCTTGTATGCATGCATTATCCTCTACCTATCTCTACAGGGAACATAGGCGTGATGTTTTTTGTTTTTAATATTTTTATTTTAAATTCCTGTAATAAGATAACTTTATTTTAACCTTGAATTACGGTAGGTAACAGAAATTCATAGACTTCGTGTTTTTACTTCCGCCCACACTTCATTTTTGTATTTTAGGTAGGTACTAATCAGTCACATTCTGCCCGAGTGCGAAGTTATTATTATCCATGCGCATAATTATGCAGTCATGCAACAGATACAAGCATATTATGTTATGCTGGTGGTAGAGCTCCAGTGACGGAGCTCGCGGGCGTAGGCATCACCGCATTACCTAATATACTTGCCGCTAAATGGTAGTGTTCAGCACTATCGTGTCCCGGTCAGGTGTTTATGTACGGCCCTGTAATTTCCGGCACAGAGGCGTAACAACTGAAACCTCAGGAGAGGTAACGCATCTGCATTTTGACCTTGGTCTTTGTGTGAGTGTCTATAGGCTGCAGTCATCACTTAACATCAATGTGAACTGCATGCTTGTTTACCACTTCCATTACATAAAAAAAACCTAAACAATCAATTGTATTCATATTCATAATAATAAATCAATTTATTTACCTATTTATCGGGGTTTAAAATACTTATGGGAAAACTAGTTACTTATGATAAAAATATTTTCTCTATCTACCCCGTAAACGAATATTTTAAACGCACAAAGATATTTTTACGAACACTAGTTATATCTACAATTCGTCAGTTGCATTACCTGACCTTGCTTTACATTACCTACCCATTATATAAATTGCAAAAACGTCATAATATTTTGAAGAAAAAATGAATAAAACTAAAGTGTGCTCATTATCGCTCTGATAAAATATCATTGCTCATAAACCTACCACTGAAATAATTATAAATATTTACCCCTTAGCCTGCCATCTAGTATTATTGTTGGGAAAGTCATATTCTTGATTTTCATGGCGAGTTTTCACCTTTCAGTAGTTGTCCTGTTGACTAAGAAGCGAAGTTTGTTTTGATGTAACTATCATCCGCTAGATGCCACTAATAGTTTACCATTTCTTTCAAAAGTAACATAAACCGAAAAATTAAATAACTCTAGTAATTAAAAAAATATATGAGTAGATTAGATTGTATTCTAGTCACCTTCTTTCGTTTTTTAAATGGATAAGATAATATTAGATATGTTTCAGTGTGCATGAAAAATGAAAGACATTGATGTTCACGAAGGTAATTCTGTAGGTAATGTCTATTACTTTTTACAGCGAAATAGTTTTTTTGGACATATGTTTTAGAAAAGGTCATACTTACGTAAACCGTGTTTCATACAAAGATCCGTAGTAGCCTACAATACTACAAGGAACTCATAATACGTTTCTCCATGTTCGTCCGTCTGTCCGCAGCTTCGTACATTTTGTGTTAAAAAGCTGTAATTTGATACGAATAGGTATATAACGGTTTAACTGCCTCAGTAGCCTAGTGGTAGTAGGTCACCCCTTGTGGGAATACGCCCTTGTCTTTAGTTCTTAAAATGACGTGCAAGTAAAAAAATAATTTGAATTACTGGCTGAATTACCAAATAATAAGAGGCTGCTTAGTTTATGTAACAAATGATTCTTAACAAATAAATTAACAAGTAGGGCGTATTTAACCGGTTTATCCTAATGTGCCTGGAGATGGCAACTGCGAGGGTGTTCACATGTATGCTTGAATGCATGCATTTACCTCTGCCTAGCCCTTCGGGGATTACAGACGTGAAGTTACGTAGATATATATTTTACGTCCCCTACACATAAAGTGGATAATTTTATTTTTCAGACGGACACTATATTATTAGATGTCCTTACAGTTACAGACTTAGCGTCCCCGCCTCCGTTTCCTGTACGTCTCTCGTCATCGCGACGGAATACACGGTGCACGAGTTCAACTCGCACTTCACCGGTTTTTATAAACGATTTATGCGAAGCGAAATCGTTGTGTAAGATAAATCTATGAGTTTAGACGGGATCAGCCTTGGGATTGGATCAGTGAACAATTTCCTTACGATATTGAATTTCAAACGCTTATGATTTCAAGGGTTCAGTGACAGCCATGTGAATACTCGATCTAACAATGTAGGTATCTATAAAAAATAATCAGCGTGCAATTGTTTATACCGAGATATTTAGTAGAGTTAAAATAAAGATTTTTATTTTTAAGTTACTGAAGAAGGTAGGTAGAAGTGATCTATTCTACATATATTTTTCTATTCTTCCTATTCATCAGAATACATATCACGCTATTATGGTGTTTCATTTTTGTCACTCTGATTGAGCGCTGCAGAAACTCTTCTACTTAGGCTCTAAATAAGTATCATCAAGATCGCTGTCATTATTACATAGTATAAAACAAAGTCGCTCTCCGGCTCTGTATGTCTGATTCTAAGCTTTCTTTTTTTAAACTGCGCAACGGATTTCCATGCAGTTCTCGCTATTAGGCGAAAAAAAAATAACACCCTATACATTTCTTCCAGATTTTATTTTACCACTTTGTCGGCATGAGCCAACTTTCTAGCACTAAAGAGTAAGGGTGCATCTCCGATGCACGGACGGACGAAACTATCTTGTACTAGCTTTTGCCCGCGACTTCGTTCGCGTGGACTTCAGGTTCGTCCCGTCTAGTCTAGTAATAAGTAAGAAATACGGTAACTAAGCACTGCAGAGCCCTAATTTGTACGTGTAACTCCTAACCAAAAAGAAATCGCTAGTGCCTTGAAAATTCGCAAAACGGACACAACCGTCAATGACGTCTGCCCTCATGCGTCTGCCCGCGTTCGGGTCGCGCACTCAGCGATGAGCCACTTCTTCCCCACCGCACCTACCCCGCTCCCCCTACGCCCCGTTCGCCTGGCGCCGCTGCCGGTATTTATCACCGAAACGGTATTTATCGCCGAAATTGCTATGACTCTGCATTTTAAATCTGTGATATCTTCGAAAATATTTATTTAATTTACATGCTGTAAAAAGCCATATTGATCTTTATTAAATGCACAATGTATTTAAGATACTTAATTGGATAAGGATTAATACTGTATTGCTTAAAATCGCTTCGTAAATAAGCCATTATTTCTCGTACAAAGTAAAGGATAAAAAATGGTTATTGTGGGTTATTCCTAAGAGATAAACATATACCATCACGGACTTTTTTGTAGACCTTTTTAAGTTGTACAATACTGTAGTAAATTGTTTTGATCTATCTTGTAGGATTCAGTCAGCGTTTGCAATGTAAGCGCAAAAAATGTGTTTTTTTCTACGACCTCACATTAAAAACCTCAAAAATTGTAGCCTATGTGTTATTCTGATGTATAAGCTATAGCCTATGTGTTATTCTGATGTATAAGCTATATTGTGGTAAAGTTTCATTCAAATCCATTCAGTAGTTTTTACGTGAAAGAGTAACAAACATCCATACATCCATACATACAAACTTTCGCCTTTATAATAGTAGTAGGATATATAGGCTGCAAAGAAGTTCCGTCCAGTTCCTGGTAGGCTGCCGAGAATTTTCTCGGTAACCTAAAAACTAAAAACAGTAAAAACGAAAACTTATTCCTGTACATATTTGTGAAAGTAAATATGTATTATGTACAAATATCTTATCTTATCTCCTTAATATATATATAAATTACGTGTTACGGTGTTTGTCCGCGCTGGACTCCTAAACTACTTACTGAACCGATTTTGAATCAAACTTGCACAGCGTGTGCGGTTTGATCCAACTTAAGGGATAGGATAGTATAAATCTTAATTTATAGCCGAAATATAAGGTTGGGGAAAAAGTTTCTTCGCATTTTTTAAGATAATTCAAAACATTTTTTAATATAGTTTATTTAAATTTAACTAAAGTATGTACGTACCATATTTTGTTCGATAACCTTTTGCCATCTTGTAGGTAGGGTCCACGTACAACATCCCATTGCTATAAAAATTTTGGGACTTTTCATCAAAATACCGCGACAAGTGGATTTGGCAGTCCTCTCGTGATGTTAACCTAACATTGCATAAAGAATTCTGAAGAGACCGAAACAGGTGGAAATCTGAAGGTGCAAGGTCAGGACTATACGGCGGATGCATTAACACCTCCCAGCCAAACTCTCTTAATTTTTGCTGAGTGGCTATAGATGTGTGAGGTCTAGCGTTATCATGATGAAACACCACACCCCTTCTGTTGATCAATTCCGGCCGCTTTCTCTCAACTTCTTGCTTTAATCTCATCAGTTGTTCGCAGTAGAGTTCAGATCGATAGTCCTGCCTGGTGGTAATAGCTCATCATATAATGAACAATGCCCTTCCAATCCCACCACACACACAACATCACCTTATTGCGAGTTAACCCGGGTTTCGCCACAGTCTGTGAAGCCTGACCGGCCTTTGACCACGACCTTTTTCGCACGTTCTTGTCGTACGTAATCCACTTTTCATCACCAGTTATCAGCTTCTTCAAAAATGATTCGGTTTCATTACGTCGTAATAAAGAATCACAAATGAGTACACGGTTCATTAGGTTTCTTTTAGTGAGCTCGTGAGGTACCCAAATATCGAGCTTTTTTTGTACCCAGCTTTTTTCAAATGCGCCAAAACTGTTTTGTGATCAATTCTCAGTTCTTCAGCTACGTCGTAACTACTGATATGTCGATCTTGCTCCACTTTTTCAAAAATGGCATCCATTTTATCCGTAATAGGGCGACCAGAGCGAGGTGCATCTTTGACATCAAAATTTCCGGATTGAAAACGCTTAATACATTGTATTCTTGCGTACGCCTGAAATATAACAGTAGATCGCTTACGAGGTAGTTGTGAAATTAAGAAAAAAAAACATTGGATGATCCGGCTTAATCTGTTTCAATATTGTTTCCATAGGTCGCCCTACATACAAATTAGATTTTGGGGGTTCCCCCCCATCCTTCAATAAGGATAAATGATGAGATTAATAAATTCTTAAAAAATACTTTCAAGGAGATCAATGACATAGTCTTATATCCATCAAAGAAAAGTTTTAATCGGTCGGCTAACGAATCATGAAGGAAAGTCACTAATGATTCTTTTTAAGTTACTGATTCCTTAAATAAAGAATTCTTCTGATTTCAAATGTCAGCACATAAAATAAAACGCTGCTTTCGGTTGCCTTTATTGCTGCGGTAGCGCATTTTATGGACATTTATCAAAGTTTAAGTTTTTTGCCTGGTGTTCATAAATTGTTGAAGCTGTCATCAGGACAAAATACTGGAGTATATTAATATCAATAATATATTATAATATAATAGTTTGTACAACATTTTGTGGGCACATTTTTAAATATTTTTAGTTTATTTTTTTTATGTAATTTAAGTGGCAAACAAGTATGCAGTTCACATTGATATAAAGTGATGACTGCAGCCTATAGACACCCACACGAAGACCAATTTCAAGATGCAGATGCGTTACCACTCCTGAGGCCTAAGGTGTTATGCCTTTGTGCCGGAATTTACAGGGCCGTACATTACCACCTGACCGGAACACGATAGTGCTGAACACTACCATTTAGCGGCAAGTATGTTAGGTAATGCGGTGGTGCCTACGCCCGTGAGCTCCGTCACTGGAGCTCTACCACCAGTAAATGTAATATGTAGTAATGTTGTAGATATTAGAATTTTGTTTGTTTCATATCTACAGATGCAGCTATATTATGGTCTCAGCCGTGGCTGATGGATGCGTCCGACAATATGTTTGAAGCTTTAGGACGTTGCATTATTACATAGTTATTCTCTGCTTTAGTGAATATTATGATCTATATTATTCAATTGAGAAAAGAATGAAAAAAAAACAGCCAAATTTAATCTATTAAAAGTATAAATATCTTTCCGTTTATTTTTTCAAACTGATGATACCTACGTTTGTCAACATAGAGGATTTTTTTTAGCCCTAGTGCGACTTCATTGTAGGTATAAAAAAGTTGTATCTACGTAAGTGTAGCCAGAAGAGATTCTGTACTCCAGGTGTTTTATACCATCAATGCGTGGGCGGCTCTCGTTTGTCGTGAGACGCAAATGTTTCACAAGCAATAACGAAAGTTAAACGTGCATTAAATTCCTCCTACGGCGATAGTTCAGCATCTTCTGACTATACTGTAAATACCTGTAAAGCTTAATTCTGTTTAATTAGTCCATTGTTTACTCCTTCGCAGCGGTAAGCTGTTGGATACTTAGTTTTCCGGGGATTTAATTAATTTTACAGGTTTTGTTCCGAGTTAATTGCTTGCAAGTGAGTTACGTTGAGATTTTTTCGTGGGCCGAGACCTAATTGAAAAGGGTCAAAAGAATGTTCCGTAAGCGTATTATACAAAACTTTTTCAATATAACTACAGCTTATTTCGAACTTCAAGCGAGGGCATTTCTTGATTTAAACGACTAATCCTTGTTTTCAATAAAAATTGCATTTAAGAGCTGATTGTGGTTGATGCAAATACCCACTTCCGCTTTGTGCGGATTAAGAGTTTGGAAACAAACATCTGCCTTTTATGTTTTCGGTGAGTATATTATATTTTGTTCGCTAAAACGAATGTTTTTAATCTGGCAATGCCGGGATTATATTTTACGGAGTTACGTTATTATTGACCGAGAGTGAACCACACTTCAGGTTACCTGTAAGGTATTTGCATGTATAAGGCTTTCGTATTTTTTTTTTTTGTTAGTTACCTAATTTGTTAGTCCTACTTATAGAAGTATGTCTATACATGTCTAGACAAATTACAATAAATTGATTCATTGAAAGATTTAAAAGCAGAAATAATATCTACCAACGTTACCTAATTCATTGCACTACAAGAGAAAATCTGCTGTTTACCGAAGCATGAAATCTGGAGATGTCTCATGATATTTCTAACGTGTTTTCAACTGATTCAATTCAAGAATAATTCTAAAGATTTACCCTCGTTATTTGTAATCGTGTTTTAGCTAAGGTATTGCTAATCTCTCCTTTGTCTTTTTCTATCCTGCACATTTGACAATGCAACTTACAAAGACAAAAAAAATTATAGCTAAAACGTATTAGGTATAATTGTGTAAACGTAGTTTATAATTGTGTAAACGGGGCTTTATTAAAGGGCTTACCTTATTTGTCTTTGTTTGTAGGGTTATTTTTTAAGTCATGATTGGCCAACAAGCGTAGGTACAGTTCACATTGATGATAACGGCTTATTTTCGGATTACTTTATTACCCTTTTTAGTTTTTAGGTAACATAATTGTTTTAAATGCGTTAAAATATTAAACTTATCAAAGATAAAAATGTAACATACTCTACATCCTGGAGACCTGCAAAATTGTTAAGCAAAATATATCAATTTTTGAACATGCTGACGACAGATTTACGGGAACAATTGGCTTAAGGAAAAGAAACAAGTTATTGCTACCAAACAGTAATTTAGCAATACATCAAACCATATTCTATGTCAATAAGAATATATAACGCTCTCCCCAAGTATATTAAAGAAGTTGATAAATATGACAAATTCGTGATAACTTTGACTGATTTTCTTAATCACAAATGCTTCTATAAAGTAAATGAATATTATACCAAAGTGCAATAGAATTTCATAATATTATAAATGATTGGAATTATATAAATTAAAATTAGAATTATATTTATACTTAGATAAATAAAAATAATACAGGTAATATTATAGTAGATACAAGTTATTAGTTATTATAAGTTATTCATAAATAATAATACAATGAATAATAATATGAGCATGTTTAATTAGATTAAAATTAGATTTTAAGATTTATTTTTGCTATGCCCTTACCATATTACTATTTGTAACATCCGAAAAAACCATATGTGATGCAATAAATTATTTGAATTTGAATTTGAACACTCAAAATGGCAGCGAATGTTATAAGTAGTTTTTGAGTTATTGAGACTTAAAAAATGTATGGGTACGGTAATTAGACAAGTCTTATAGGAATGAATCGGTAATTAGAAAATACCGATATTTTATGTAAAATCTTAACACAATATTTAAATTATGCATTAATATTTTGTACACAAGTATATAATAAGAAATAGTGCTACTATTTATATAAAATTAGGGATGTACCTATTAATAAGAAACGATATTTATTGAATAGCCTCTTAATCTCTATACAACTGTAGTATCATTAGGTATCATTATATCGGGCTAAAGACGTCTACTTTTGCACAAAAGCCTCACCAAAGATATCCACACCGATCAATCCATCCGACACCCTCGTCCAGTGTTTACTCGTGACTGCAGAAAAAGAATAGACCCGTTGTCTTTAATTACTGGCAAAATATGCTGTTCGCGTCATTGAGTTTTTTTTAAATACTAAAGAGGAAGGTCTTTTCTCTTTAGTATTTAAAGAATTCTGAACAAATTTCTAACAAAAAATCAGGTACTTAAATTAAAACATATACCTAAGTTTAACAAACAAATTCTTCCACAAACCCATCTATAACATCTACACATCGTCTGCAAGTCATTAGACGATCAATAGGTTAGATGTGTTAAAAACGTGAATTAAAGCATCACAAAGATAGTATAGTATTCCAAGTTAATGTATTTTCTTAACCCTTCAAGATGCTTGGTTTAGCGTAATTTTTCCGCCGAATAAGAATCATGTTGATCCTTGTCTTCAATGTTCTGTGAATCTATTGTCAGATCTTTATTGCTGTGAGATAGGACTCTGATATATACAAGAATTTCAATTGGGTCCAGTAAGGATAGAGATAAGTGTTGAACCTTTGAATCATTCCTGGTGCGAAGTGTTTTGTGCATCCTTTTATTGACGCACAATAGGTACGGGATAAAACGTTGAAAAAATGGTCCATAGTTCGAAAGATCACCTGAGACTTTCTGGGCTGTCAGTACATTTTAAATAATCTCTATAGGCCACTTTAACCTCTAACCGTCAAGTGACCCATATATTGGCCCCTTATTCTATTGACATAAATTTAATAAACATTTACAATTCATAAAATCCACACTAGACAATCTCAGTTTACATACCGTTTTTTATAAAAGTAATTAAGTCTGTGACGCGAATTCAAAGCTTTAAATTGCACTTTTGTATGACCTGTGCAATATGGATTCCTTTGTCCCGCTAGCGTTGTTGTTCGGAAATAAAAGTATCGCAAAATAAACCAACGCTCGCGTCACTATTGCTCTAACTCAATAAAAAAGTTTTCATGAAAAAAGGCAAAACATACGAGCGAGCGATACATTTCAACAATAGGTACTAACAACGCAGTTTTCCGGGGTTTTATATGGAAATAAAACAAATGCATCCGTTTAAGCTTCGAAATACTCATCGTAGTTGATAGTTTGCTTACCTTTCGATATTTCTATTGCTTTTTCAGCCTATAAAATCTATTTTCATTTCGACCCTGGTTAGCCTGTCTACAATTAGTTTAGCGTTTTAAAATTTGATAATAAGAAAACTCCCAAGATGGATTGGATCGGTACCATTGCTATTTTGTCACGAGGTTTCCTTGATTCATGGCCCGTGATCGATATTCATGCCACCAAATTTCTCTCACATACTCGTATTTTGTATTTACTGAATCGTAAATTGTCATTCATACATCCAAAATGTATGATTTAATGTTATTATAGCGTATTTGTGTATTGTTGAGTTTTTGGACAAAAACTAAAAACTATGGATTGTTGAGATACTGTTTCTTTCTTTAGATGATAGCTTTTAGGGTAATTCTATGGGGCAATTCTGACAAACCCTAGTCTGTTAATTATGCCAAAATCTTGTGATCGAAGAGGCAAAGTATTAAATATTACATATTCTCCAGATCTAATTTTATGTAGAGCGAAATAAAGATACCTACAGTTCACATTGATGTCAACACCAGATAATTCTCGGTCCCGAATAATCCAATTTATAAATCTGAGAAATTAAGTCTAGATACCTACTTAAACGTAAATAGAATTAACGTCGTCAAAATTAGAATTTTCAACTATTTTTTTATCTTAATTGGATTACTCGGGACCTCCGTCACTTTTTATGAATAAACTCTAATTATCTAATTATAATAATCCAATTATTCGTCCGTTGCTGAGGTCGTCACGCAAATTATAACGTTAAACATACGTAAAAGTAAAGTCCTTACAAGCAACTAAGTAAGTCTTTCGGCAATGGAGTTTGTTAAATGTTAAAGATTTTTAGATATGAAAAGGAAACGCCATGATAGTGCTATCAGAAAAAGTTATTTCTTTATACATTCAAGAACTTTTTCTTCTGCGTCATATTACCTAGACACAGCACAAGTGAAACAAAACAGGAAAAAATGTATCAATTTACTTTTTTTCAATTTTCATTTTATTACAATAATGTAGGTGCCTATTTATGTAATGCAGAATTGCTTTTATTTTTTTTTCTCATCAACTCCAAAAAATATCTCCAAAATTTAGAAACAATTGCCTGATGGGAAAAGTTACTAACTTTTTCAATTAGGTAATTACCGAGGCGCTCCCCGCTTTACATTTTCTATATTCGGATGTTTGTGTCGACTGGACTTTAAGCTATTTTGTAATTATTGTAGATAATTATTATTTCAATAAGCTACGGTGGGCCATTGATACTGCTAGTCGATTCCCAGGGTTCGGGTAAGTAATATTACTATAATTTTATGGAGGTACCTTATTCCTTTAAATTTGAACTTTATTTTAAATATTATAGCAAACTGCCTCGGTAGCCTAGTGGTAGCAGGCCACTACTACTACGCTGAGGTCCTGGGTTCGATTCCCGGGTAGGGGGTTATCAGAGATAATGGTGAAAAAGCCTTTATCTCTGGTTCTATTGGGATTTTTCCATTTTCTGGAAATTTCCCAGTACCTCAAAGTTTGGTAATGTGCCCGGAGATGTCAACAGGCTCGCCACCTGTTACATGGGCCAAAACGTAACCGGCGAATAGTGGGTGTTTGCATGTATGCTTGAATGCATGCATTTACCTCTGCCTACCCCTTCGGGGATTACAGGCGTGAAGTTACGTTTATTATAGCAAACCGGAGGCTCCCCCCACAAATGATCCAAGTCCAGCCCAGCGATGACAAATTTTACAAGTCGGGACAAATAAAACTAATTCTACTGCCGACGTATCTGTAAGTTCATAAGTTTATAAAATTACCGCTTAATCGAGACATTACTTATAACGATAAATAATGAAATACTTAATGTATTTTTCACTGAGGTCACGCTATATCTAACCTAATATGCTATCAACTAAGGTTACCCAAGGGACGGAGAATTTATACTTGCTGCTCGCGGATAATGACGATCGAGTTTCTGAACATATTGTAGGTATATCGGAAACATAAATCTTGCTATAATCGGCCATGATGTGAACTGCGTTCGTTTTTATTTCAAAGCTATATTTTTTACACTATCCATTATTATATATATTTTAAACATAGAGCAACATGGGCCACCGGCCGCCGCTTCGCTCCGGAGGGGAGTAGCCATAGCGTCTATTACCGATGGAAATCAGTCTGTCATTTTGTCTGATACACACACACTACAAAAATCGTCTATTACTACGAAACTCACACCTTGACTTTAACAAAATACATAAATAATTTCACGCACACATTTAAACATCTAGGCGACAGGCATAAGAATGACATGCATGTACGCTTGTACTTTGACAGAGGGGAAGCCTGTACTGCACTGCTACTCCCCTCCGGTCCGGCGCGGCCGGTGGCTCGTGTTGCTCTGTGATTTTAACCATTCTCGGGTACTACTCATACACATAACCACATTAACATACACACAATAGGCACATAATAGTTTTCGTTTTCATAAACTGAAATAAGTGAGGGTTATATAACTTGTAAATGTCAAGGAAGGTAAATTGTTTTTTATTCTTCTATGAAAATAAAGTGGAATTAAAAAATGCTAAAAAGTTTTCTTATTTTCCTACAAATGAAAAGCCAATACGATGCAACGACTTTTTTTTACTTTCATTATAAAGATTTAATCAACATACCTATGCCATAACAAAATTGGAATCGCCATTACACTAACATGTTACAATATAACATCTTTACATTAAATTTTCAATAATGCATACTCTGAAGTATTCGTATTCATATTTTCAAAGATTCCAGTCCTTTTATCAGTCGTATAAACACACTGTAGATTCTTGAGGGAATTCTTCAGGAGCTTCGAATAAATCAGACCAGAGTATATTATGTGATATGTATAAATAAATAAAGAGCTACACAAACAGACAAACATAAATTGAGATGTATACCTATATCTCAATTTATATTTATCTGTTCAATGTTAAAAAATTCTCGCTTTATAATGTCGAAGTGGTACCTATAGTCAGAGAATATGTAATGATACTAAAGTGTAAAATTAGTTACATGGCATGCGTTTCTCTTGGCTCGTCTTGGTGCAGTTGTACAGGGTTTTTTGCAGCAAAAAAAGATTTTTGTTGGAAATTGCTTGCGCTTTATATAATATCTTTACATAATTTTTGAAACATTTTTTTACAAGTTTTGAGATTTTTGTGTGCAACAAAACGGTATTAGCACATTTTTATAGACATAATTCCGGATCTAATCAGGTACCTACGTACGTAATTTTACAACCATTATCTCAACAACTTGTGAACTAGATTATAAAATAGTAAACGCGTAAATTTAAACAGTTTGTGTACTAGCAACTGGATACAGTGTACGGATACGTGAATGTACCAGTAGACACTCATCCATTGTGTATGTTGCGATGCTTGCATTACAAAGACTGAATGCACAATGCTGCGTACACTGACTGAATCACTTTACGTCAGCCGTAACATGATAAGTCACTATGGGACTTACTCACAGTGAATATTCTCTCAGTACTGAATTGTGATAGGTTGTAATAATTTAGATAAAACAAGTCCAATTCATAAATGATAAATTTAAAGCTTTGTTTGAACTTTTGTAATTAAACATGATATGATTTTAGTAGTAAACTGCGTCCTCGTTCGCAAAATACATCGAGAATTAATGTTTTTTTGCTCATTAGTAATATCCCTCGAGCGGTTACTAGGTTACTATGAGATCTATCAAACGGAAAGGTAGTTATACATTCCCCCTTCCGACAGGATTCCGTCTTGTCGTGACAGAATATCAGGTAGTTGCCTTCACACCGGCTCAGCGCAGATGAACCAAGCCAGGCAACGACGTTCGTGGAGACCATCACATGCAGCCGTGGTGATTAGACGGCAGGAGAAGATGGTACGTTATTAGCCCTCCACCTTATCCCCAGCCGACTAAATGTGGTCTCGTTGTTTGCCAGGGACAAGGTGCGTTTTGTTATACCTCAAAAGGTTAAGGCAGCGTCTTCGATAAAAGCTCCCAGGCGGCCAGGCGGCTTGAAATTTTCCGACACCTCTAACATTTATCGTGATATTCCAACCAATGTACACTAAACCTTAACAAATTATATAAACAAACATCACTCTATCTACTAGTGAAAACCGCATCAAAATCCGTGCGTTAGTCTTTGAGTTTATTGTGAACAGACTTCGACTAACGGAACCCTACATTTTACGTGGTCCGACACGCACTTGTTTTGTTATGAACCACACACACAGACTAAAGGAATATAATTTGTTTCTAAAAATAACAGAGTAATTTTATTAATTATACAGTTAATATTTAACGAAGAACTTGAGACATAAGAGGGGTCATATCCAATAATAACATACAATATATAATATTGGGATTAACAGTTAATACTAATTATAATAAAATTAAATACTTTATAAAAGCGCTTTTAACGATAAAAATCCAATTCTGGTTTCCGTCTAATTCGGATACTAATCTTAACATTTAAATTAATTTATCATTAATTTCTTCGCAAGTAATTAACGTCCACTTAAATTACTATATTTCGACGCCTTATAGTGAAAACCGCGTGAATGCATTAATGCTCAATTTTTTTAAATTGCATTTACAGGAAGAATACCTTGAAAGGCACACCCTTATCTCACTAATTTGTTAATTTGATACCTTTAGCGCTCTCTATGACAGTATTTGAGAACGTCATCAACCCTCGCATCTGTTAGTTAGCCGTCAATACCTTACAAGGAACGTATTGTTCCGTGTTCAATCTTACAGAATGTATGAGTTCTGGATATAAAAGCGGGCTAAATTTTCACACAACATAAACGATCACATACGAAAATTTTTGAGTACGCAGTCGTCGTCCTGAAAAGTTACTTATTTTACACTTACGAAGTTTTCACTTTAAGGCATCGATTTTATGTTGGGATAGTTGGTATAACGGTGTATGACGATCGCTTGATCCGAGGGTCACAGGTTCGATCCCCGCACCTGGACAAATCTGTTTATGACCTACAGATATTTGTATCGGATTATGGAGTTTGTGTTGTGTGTGTTTAACGGCAGCTACGACACAGGTTAAAAATAGGTAGATAAATACCAAAAAGTACGCATAAGAAACTTAATTTTAGAAGACTATAGAAATGGGAATCTATATATATAAAAATCAATTGCTGTTCGTTAGTCTCGCTAAAATTCGAGAACTCGACTACTGATTTGGTTAATTTTAGTTTTAAATTATTTCTGGAAGCCCAGGGAAGGTTTAAAACGTAAGAAAATATGAAGAAATTTAAGGGGAATAATAAAAAACACAATTTAATTTTCCAATACAAATAGTCGGTATATACTCGTATCAAACCTTTGACACATTATTTCATTCTCAGACAATACGAAGTTTGCCGGGTCAGCTAGTATACAATAAAATATAATATAAAATGGGTTCGAATGGCCTAGAAAATTGTGGATGGCAAAAATATAATTTTAGTTATCATGTTATCACGAAGAGGGAATTTTCTAGTAATTCTTCAGAAACTGTGTAATAATTCACATAGTCGTAGAAGCGACGCCACGCGATGATTAATCGAAGTTTGAATGGCGTGACCTCTGCCTGCCCTTTACATCTTTCAGCTGAATCCGCGCTGTTCTGCTTTTATTTTTTTCACGGTAGTCAATTAAACGTAATCTTCTATCTATCTATCTTATATATATAATCAATTGCTGTTCGTTATAAAACTCGAGAACGGCTGGACCGATTTGGCTAATTTTGATTTTGAACGATTTTTGGAAGTCCAGGGAAGGTTTAAAAGGTAAGAAAATACGAAGAAATTGTAGGGAAACAGTAAAAACCAAAATTTTATTTTCCCATACAATAGTCCGTTTCTATCAAACCTTTGACACATTATTTCATTCTGGATAAAAGGATCAGTTTGGGAAATATTAAACTATAAATTAAGGGGCCAATTTATGTTGTTAGAACCCAAGTGTCCTCCCCTCCTGCTAGATTTGGTTGGATTGGAAGGTGTGAAAAAATCACGATACCATTAATAAGGAAATTAAAAGGAAAACTATAACAGCTTAGTAGGCTTCACAAGTTTTCGAGTAGAGTTTTATACTAGGTATACGATCAACTGAAAAAATGTACTAGAAGAAATGGAACCCTAAGATACGTGTGTTCTGGCACGCGCTTGGCCGTTTTTTTTAATATTACAATCCATATTCCCTTTAACGGTCGCGACCTGACCTCATTGTCTGATGTGAAATATGTACTATATATTCCGTAGAATTTACATAAGGCCCCGATCTAATAGCGAATTTGATGGGTTAAGGCAAATCACAACTACCAAATTCACTTAATCAATTTAATTGTACTAATAATGTAAAATGCAGAGTTGATTGTTAACAAGAAACCGAAAGTATATTAATGGCGGGCTAGCAGGCGTAGAAATCAAAAGTTACATACTTTAACAGAATTGATAAATGAAAAATATTATCCTAACATGATCGAACTAAGCACATTTTTTCAGTTACTTTTTACTGAATAAACGATACACAACCTACCTATCATGTTTTGATAGAGTCCAAATAAATATTAAAAAAAATAGACAAATACCGAAAAGTTTTCCATACTGTGTTATGCTAAATGTTCGATCTTTCTTTACTAAAGTAACTATTAAATCTAAAATATAAAAGAAACCTTTGTCTTTGTGGAAGATGTTTAACGGGTTGCTGTTTGTTACCCGACTGTAACAAAAGGAGGGATATTGCTGTTCATGTTTCGATTGTAGTCAATTTTATCGGTTTTACTAAGTTCAACTTTCCAAAAATACATTTCGAAGTACACTTTGAAACTTACAACAGTAATTTATTTTGTTAATAGGTATAGGGCTGTCTTCAAAAACATAATTTATTATGTGAATATAAATCTCATACAACTAACATGTATACGTATATTATTTAGTATATTTTATACATTTTCTTTTATTTCGTTTCTTCTGTTCTACAATGGATCTGTAAAATTGACGCTGAAAAGAAAAGCCGTCCCTGAGTAGGTACAAGTATTGTATCTTCACGCCAGGTCCCTAACGGGATAGGCAGAGAGTGTAGAGCGCCAGATATCCCGCTTCTGACAAACCTCTCGTGCCTCGTCTACCTTCATCATTCTCTTCATACATGCACGCCGATTCCTAAGACTTTTGACCCCACCATCAGACAGAACTCGACCTATTTGGTCATGGTAGGTCAGTCTTGGTCTTCCTGGGCCTTCGCATTGTATATCTGTTTAGTCATTCGCTCATTTGACATTCTTTCTATATGCCCGAACCATCGGAGCATGCCTTTTTTCATTTTTACACCGATACTATCATTCACACAAAGTCTCTTTCTTACATCTTCATTACGAACGCGATCGGTGAGTGATACACCGCAGATCTTGCGCAAAGATCTCATCTCGACCGCGTTCAACTACTAGGTACAAGTACAGGATTCAAACACTTGTAAAGTGACCGGTAACGACACAAGGGTTCGAAACATTGTGTGAATACATTCAACATCTTTACAGAGATGCTGCTTGACTGACAAAGACACTTAAGAATCTTATTATGTCCTTCCTTTTTCCCTTTCCTCTTTTTCGAAAAAGTGAGTGTTTCTAAAACAATCTTTTGCCGTGACTGAACTTCAGTTCATGTTTGCTATTTACAAAAGGTTTGTAACAATACCTAGCTTGATTGACGTTAATTTTGGGGTTACTGATCATTATCAATTTGTGTAGGTCTTAAATAAGTAATTCGTTATCAAGATTTCGTGAACAACACTCATATAGGTACAAATATTTTTACGGATTTGAACTGAAACGGTATTTAAAATAACCTGACGTTTCCTTTGCTTATTATTTTCGTTCACTAAATACATTTTTGTAAAAGCCTAAGTTTTTTTGTTTCATTATTTTTCATAATGGAGCCGTAGATTAGCCATTTTACGGAAACACTATAGCTCTGGTCCCTAATTATCTATACTTCTACAAATATTTTAAATAGGTTAATATAAGGATTGTGTGTTCGGATGTTCGTTAGTAGTAGACGTAATAGACATTATATTTAAATGATATTTGACTCGCCAAATTTTTATTTCAATACGATTGGTATGCCTCTGCTGCGAAACCACTATATAACTATAAAACTGTAGTAGTTTGGCTATGATTTGTTGTGGGTCTTTAATTATTGCATTGAATGAATGCAAGGATATACTTATTATTACCTCTGGGGACCGGGATATCTGGCGCTTCATCCTCTCTGCCTACCCCGTTACCCCTTCGAGGAATGTTTTTTATGCAACGAAGGTGGCAAACAAGCTTGCAGTTCATACGAATTTTAAGTGATGACTGCAGCCTATATACATCTACAAAAAAACCAGAGGTCAAAATGCAGATGCGTTGCCACCCTTGGTTCTTATGTCTCTGTGATAGTTATAACGGGACCATACATTACCATGTAACACGTGTACAACCATTGACGACACAACACTACCGTTTGGTGGCAGATAGACTAGGTAATGCTACTACCTCGAGTCTCTACACTGGAACTCCAGACCAGACCAGAGTGGTAGACAACCAGTAAAATGTAAGCGTGAAGTTGGGTTAACACATTCACTGCCCTCAAGCAGACACAATAGTTAAAACAATGCAAATGGACACTTGTGGTACATGGGACATGGAATGGGTTAAATCTTAGTAAGTATATAATAATCGTGTGTGCGTGTTTATGTCACAAACTCCTCCTAAACGTTAAAGCGTTTGAGTAGCGCGCTGGTTGGTTTAGATTTACAAATCCGTATATAAGTTACTTATGTATACTTATTCTGAGACAATACGAAGTTTGCCGGGACAGGTAGTAATAATTTATATAATTAGGTCCTTTTTCCTTTGACGTTACCACCTCATTGTCATTTTAAATACTATATGAAAATATAACAAAAATATAACTACGTTATAATTTTCATTTACAATTTTAATTTGTTGCCTAACAACATAGCAACCCTCATGTACCTCATTTAAAGTAAATGAGTTATTCCGAAAGGTGATTGTGAGTGCTAGCATTGCGCGAAACAATAATTCCGAACGATAGAATTATACAAACGTTTGTGATACACAATTTATTTAATGCCTATGGTCTATGGCGCACGAGAAGTGTTGAGTTCAAAATTAATGAAATGCACTTATTGACGATACGTTGTCAACATCGGGCTTGTTGAATAAACGCAATTAATCACCGAAAACCGTGTTTGTAGAGTGATATCATCCGATGTGTACCTCATGGGCGAATATGATAACATTGCACCCTAAGTGTTGGCTAGTGCCGTAATTGCCTGGTATAATGTTGCGTGTAATGTTTTTGAAATGATTTTCTAAATTGCGTTTAACACTATTTTTACAGGTGATAGAGTTCTAGTTTAGTGTTTCCCAAACATTGTTGTACCGTTGTACTAGTTGCCTCTATTAACATAAATAATTCAAAAAACAAGTGATCGCACAACTGTTCACACACAATACATGAAATTTTATGCGTTTCTGTCTAAATTATGTGACGAACCTCACCTGTGAACCCACAGGTTGTAGGTTGCTGTGTGTACCTGAGAACGTGTGTACCTACCTAGCGTGTGTAATATTTATTTTAATTTATTAAATGTTAGTGTGTGTGTTTTATTTATTGAAATTAAGTAAAAGTGTTTCTTGCATATTTTATTTAAATGGTACCTTTTTGCACTCCTTCTCCATGTAGTATTTGTGCCAAACTTCATACTCTTCCGTCCGCCGTATTGCCGAAAAAAGGGGTGAAAAGTTTTTCTTTCACGTATTAAACCGTGAAGATACGAGAGACCGCCGGCGACGTTTGAACAATTGAAATCAATAGTCATGACGACCGGGATTTCTTTTGAAGATACAATCACAGTATAAGTAGGTAATTAACACGTTCGTTTTCTTTAGACTGTGATACAATTTTATTGCACTTGCATATTAAGATTGAATTATAACACCGTCATTTTGTATCGTGTTATCAAACCGGTTTGATTGGGTGTAATTCCTAGCACTAGTTTCGATTGGAACTATTCAACAATTTGAAATTGTTGACCCAATTCTGTGTGGCCAAAATTAAGCGCATTCTATTTGCATGGCACGTACTTCTAGGTTAATTTAATAGTTTGATGGAAACTTTGGATTGCATAATGGAAACAACAGCCATTGCTAGGTGAGGTAATTAAGTTAGGTAGTAAAACAAAGCACATGTGCTCAGTGCACTGTTCAAAACGTTAATTTGTGTTTTAATTATATACTAGGATCGGTCTTGGGTCGAAATACTTCGACAATATCAATGATGACCGACTGTTAAGCGCTAGCACACACCGTCGATCAAAATTCACGCCACCTGACTTGTTTTAAAAGTGAAAGAAAATAATTGCCTGCATTTAAAGATCGTCGTCTGTTATCGTTTTCCGGTTAGATGGCCTCGTAATAACTATCACAGAGACATAATAAATATAACTACGTTATGAAAAACCGACTTCAAAACTGAAAAGTAAAAAATAATGATTTAATTGTAATTATATACTTCCTATTATTTATATGTGCTATTTACTAATAGGTTTGAAATCAGTGCCAAGCCTTAAACAAATAATAATATTTTAATTACTTAAATATGAATACGAGCATATTAATACACTGAACAAAACGTAACCGGCGAATCGTGGGTGTTTGCATGTATGCTTGAATTCATGCATTTACCTCTGCCTACCCCTTCGGGGATTATAGGCGTGAAGTTTGGCACCGACTTCAAACCTATTAGTAAATAGCACATATAAATAATAGGAAGTATATAATTACAATTAAATCATTATTTTTTACTTTTCAGTTTTGAAGTCTGTTTTTCATAACGTAGTTATATTTATTTAATACTTTTTAGTTTATTGCTGCATTGTCATTTAGATTAATGTTCACATCTGTTAAATTTATAAAATCTGAATCTTTTAGCTTCGTGACAATAAGATCCCTAATTTAAATTGTTTAGGTGTGTCGATACAAAATTATTACACGACTATACGAAATCAATGAAAAAATTTTATCCACGAAGGAGTAAGTATGCTGTGTTGTGTCGTCGATGAGTAAATGTGTCATTGTCACTTGTTGTCATGCGCATTAGGACTATCTAGAACGTCAGTGGATTCAACGCACGGTATGACAACTCGCCGTCTATTCTTATTCCTTTAGTCTGAGGTGAAAGTAAGTCTAAAATGCTCTTAAAATGAAAACTAATGGGCCTATCTGAATCAATTTTTTATGGGACCAATTCGAAACTATTCCGCATCAAACAAAAGAAGAATTACGTAAATCGGTTCAGAAATCTCGGCAAATTCGCGTACATACATAAAAAAAGTATATATATACCGGCCGAATTGAGAACCTTTTCGTTTTTTGAACTCGGTTAATAACTAAGGTGTCATGACGGCTACTCATCTGCATTTTGACTTTTGGTTTTTGTGTAGATGTCTAAGGCTGCAGTAATCACTTAACATCCATGTGAACTTCATGCTTATTTGTCATATTCGTTGCATAAAAAAGTTATTGTAAAAATGATAAAGCTACCTTAAAGGAATGGCAAAATTTTTAATTTCATAGATAAGCAGATATTGTATTATTTTAATGATAAGATTACGTTTGATTCGTGTTTCTAGCAGAATACCGCAACCCGAATGTCTGTGTGAAAGAAGAGTAGGTATCTACAACAGGTCATCCGAAAAAAAAAACTTTGCATAAAGTTTTTCCCATATAAAGGACGCTGGTAGAAAGACCCCTGCTTAATATGTGGAAAAGAAATATACTTAATTCATTAAAATATAATATACGGCTTCTGATCCTATTGTGAATCAAAGTTATCTTATAAAGTTTTGAGGGGATGCGTCGTACGAATTCGTGATGAGCATTTACACAATTAAGTTAAAAGCTGGATGTAATTAAATAGTTAAGTGAAGCGTGTAACGTTTCAGAGAAATTGTTTTCCTTATTTCTTATTTACGGCTGCAAAAAATAAGCTCGCCCATCGTCTCGTGTTCTTGCGACCATGCGGGTTTCTTTATTTTTAGTTGTTCTTCTGTAAAGTTAATTGAAAATTCTTAAAGAATTCATCTCGGAGAACGAATATTACATGTTTCAATTATACGTTTAAAACTTATTTTTATATTACTAGTGATCTCCCAATGGATGAAATGATATGTGCATAAAATACAACAAGGTTTGAATTCTATAATGAACCTCTATGGTAAAACTGTTTTACCACAGGCTGGCACACAGCACATGTAATTATGTTTGACATTAACAATGTGAATAAATGCATGGCAGAGCATATAGTGTTTAAAATAGTGGGTAATATTTATTCATTTCATGTACTTTGTAAGCATTATTATTGAAAAATATTAGCGTCCTGCATTTCTTCTACATATAAACTATAGCCTGGGTTGCACCAAAATATTTGTAAAAGTTATTGTAACATTTCACATCCTTCTCTAACTTAAGGAAATCTGTTAGAGTTAGAGAAGGATGTGAAATGTTAAACTGACTTTAACTTTAACAAATATCGTGGTGCAACCCAGGTTAAGTGTTAAGTGCCAAACTTCATACTCCTCCGTCCGCGCAATTTTCGTAAAAAGGGGTCCTACGTTTTTGCTTCACGTATTAATATTAGGTTGGGGAAAAAGTTTCTTCGCATTTTTTAAGATAATTCAAAACATTTTTTAATATAGTTTATTTAAATTTAACTAAAGTATGTATGTACCATTTTGTTCGATAACCTTTTGCCATCTTGTAGGTAGGGACATGATCCCATTGCTATAAAATTTTTGGGACTTCTCATCAAAATACCGCGACAAGTGGATTTGGCAGTCCTCTCGTGATGTTAACCTAACATTGCATAAAGAATTCTGAAGAGACCGAAACAGGTGGAAATCTGAAGGTGCAAGGTCAAGACTATACGGCGGATGCATTAACACCTCCCAGCCAAACTCTCTTAATTTTTGCTGAGTGGCTATAGACGTGTGAGGTCTAGCGTTATCATGATGAAACACCACACCCCTTCTGTTGATCAATTCCGGCCGCTTTCTCTCAACTTCTTGCTTTAATCTCATCAGTTGTTCGCAGTAGAGTTCAGAATCGATAGTCCTGCCTGGTGGTAATAGCCCATAATGAATAATGCCCTTCCAATCCCACCACCCCACAACATCACCTTATTGCGAGTTAACCCGGGTTTCGCCACAGTCTGTGAAGCCTGACCGGCCTTTGACCACGACCTTTTTCGCACGTTCTTGTCGTACGTGATCCACTATTCATCACCAGTTATCAGCTTCTTCAAAAATGATTGGGTTTCATTACGTCGTAATAAAGAATCACAAATGAGTACACGGTTCATTCAAATATCGAGCTTTTTTTGTACTCAGCTTTTTTCAAATGCGCCAAAACTGTTTTGTGATCAATTCTCAGTTCTTCAGCTACGTCGTAACTACTGATATGTCGATCTTGCTCCACTTTTTCAAAAATGGCATCCATTTTATTGGTAATAGGGCGGTAATAGGTACCAGAGCGAGGTGCATCTTTGACATCAAAATTTCCGGATTGAAAACGCTTAAACCAAAACGCTTAAAGCTACTCTCACAGACACTGCACTAGGTCCATAAACATCGCAATATTTTTCGCGGCTTGCGTTGCATTTTTACCTTTTTTGTAGTAAAATTTTAAAATGTATCCAATTTCTTCATTAGATTCACTCATCTTGACAGTACGAAAAACAAATGAAAATCACACATTTGCCTAATTTGAATTTGGAATTATGTTCTTTAAAATTTTAACTTTCAATGATACCAAAGCCAGCCAGATACAAATACTACAGCCAAAGAGATTTTATTACAAGTTCATACATACTATAATGCGAAAAGACTTTTTCCCCAACCTATTATATACCTAGATACCACCAAATCCTAAATTATAGGACTAGTGAAAGAGGTATATGCTAAATTTTAATTGATAAAGAAGCATTAATTGATTGTGTTTATTTCCGTGTATCCCACAGTAGTATCTACAATAATACCCCGGACTTACGCGATAGGTAGAACCAAGCGATACAAGTTTAGTGAGAATCAACTACAATAAAATTCAATTATGTATAAATACTAGGTTCAAATTACATTGATTGGTTCTTTTGGATGATACAATTAAAGTAAATTAATAATGTGTACTGAGTAGGTACATAAAAATCCATTCAAACTTCTCATAAACCAAACACTGACAGAGCGGTGGTGATAAAGAAAAACCGCCTGTCTCGGAATTCGCGTAAAACGGGGTAGCGTAAGTCGGGTTATTTATTACCTACTGTATTATTTTGATCCTATAAATAAAACAGGATTTCTATCATAAATAGAACACAATTTCAAAACTTGTTTGAGAATTCACCAGTCCAGAATAGGAAGCTATTAAAACTTCAATATCCTCTCATTGTTATACACTTTGATATCCGTTCCAGTAAGTGGAACTATTCGGGTCGGATATTGGCCTAAGTCGACCTAGATCTCATTAGCTTCTCAAGTTTAAAATGTAAAAAAAATACAAAATATAGACGGTGTTCTTCATATCATTGTACACAAAAGGAGTGACGGTGATTCTTTCTAACTGGTAAACTGTTCTTAATTCTTGATTTCAAGGAAACATTTTCTCGATTTAAAAAAATAACGATTGTATTTATTATTCCATATATCGATACAGAGTTCAGGATTTTTTTTTTTTATGTCATTAAGTTGACAGACAAGCAGACGGGCCACCTGATGGTAAGTGGTCACCGTCGCCTATGGAAATTTGCAACACCAGGGGAGTTGCCAACGCGCTGCCAGCCCTGAAGGACTCTTTTGACGCCATTTTTGAAGAACCCCATATTGTAGCACCGAGGGAACACCTCAGAGGGAAGTTCGTTCCAAAAATTTACACGTTCTGGACAGAAACGAACGAGAAAACCGCACCGTTGAGCACTGCCAGGTGTCCAGTTGGTGAGAGTGAAACTTCTCTCTTCGGCGGGTAGTACGGTGTAGAAAAAGAGACGGTGGCACCATGTCGAACAGTTCGACAGAGCACTCACCATTGTAGAGACGGTATAACACGCACAGACTACCAATATCTCTGCGCAGGCTCAGATGTTCGAGCCTGTCTGTAAGTCCCAGATCGTTAACAATACGAACGGCGCGTTTTTGTAGGGAGTCAAGTGGACCAAGCTGGTACTTGGGGGCTCCCGCCCACAAATGAGAGCAGTATTCCAGATAGTGAAGGTTCAGAAGGCGAAGTGCGTGAAAATTAAGCTTCGAAAAAACAAATCAGACTTTCGAAGATGCGTCAGACCATTGGTCATGGTAATATTGGCATAAGAGTTTATAGACTGTTTAGGAAGGAAGTTATGGATAATAGATAATAATTCTCAGGAACATTTTACTGATGGTAGAGTTCCAGTTACGGAGCTCACGGATGAAGGGATTGACACAGGGTCTACCAAGACTCAGAAAAATTCCTAATGAAATTGTTGGCAAATGGAACACACTGAACACTATCTGTGTTCTGTACTATCATGTTGTAGTGATCAGAATAAGCTGCGTTATGTTTTAAATACCAACTATTTTAGTAACTTTATTATCAACACCCACTATGTCTGACCCATCGCATTATGTTTCATTTGTCTTGCGAACCCCCGAGTGATTAATTGGGACAATCGTTCTTGTCTCAAAACATTACCCCTGCCAGTATTTTTGCGTGTACCCTTACTATTTATCATTTGTCAGAACACTCTTTGTTATGGTTTTAGTTAATTAATAGTCATTCATCACTTCTAGACAGTTTAGAATTGTAAACTTCAAAACAATTCCGCTAGCGCATCTAGGTTAATTTTTGTTGAGTTGTAAATGCTGTCGTGGCTAATGAATTTGTTGACACCGATGTAATAGCCACCAGGCAAAACGAAAACCGACAATATCTCATCAAGTAGGTACTATTTTATGCCTTATCATTAATAGTAATGGTTTGTACCAAAAATCCCCAACGCAGTCATATCATCAGCTTGAACTGAATTTAATTACCAGTACTCAACAATTAATATTGCACATTGAGCCTACGAAAGAGACGTTCGGCTTGTTTCGACTTCGTAGAGTGTTATTTCTGCTGCACACTGCCTACGCACAGACCAACCAGTTGAGTCGATGTGCCTACGTAAGCACTGACAGTTCGGTATTGGCCAAAACTTGATCAAAATGGTTGACAAACGTCAAATAGGTACGGCGTGAAAGAGATAACGCTCTACAGACCCGAAATATGCCGAAGTCTCCTTCCTTAACTCGATGAGCAATATTTATTGTTGAGCACTGTATATTATTATGTTGATTAAATTGTTGTATTATAACGCCAATTACTTAATGGAGAAAGAGAAACGAGAAATAAATGAGTTAAGATACTTACATGCATCTGTCAAGTCATATTAGTCCGGGATAATGTACTCCCGCTTCCCGCCTTCGGAGTTAAAGAAACGTTCTTTAACTCCATTATGTAATTACCGTTATAATACAACAATTGAATCAAAATTTTAGCTCCATGCAAGCTTAACATGAACGGATAAAAAAAGGAGGATATTATAATTATTTAAATAATTTTTAATTGATTGGTAGTAAACTAATATAATGTAAAATGAATGTACAGCTCTGTAACTTTCGGTTCCGAAGCATAACAACTTAAATCTCAAGAGTAAGTACGCATAACGCATTCTCATTTTCATTGAAATCTCAGGTATTATATAGTAATATTATTATGTAACTGTTTATAGGCTATTTTCTATTTTTATTTCTTTTTTCTACTTTATTTTCTTAGGAAAACAAACAGTCGGTAATCTATATCCTGTGTTCCAGTAATCATTAACCAATCATCAAAATACCTAACATATCCAAAAGCAATCAGTGGGGTGATATCGCCAATTGAATTTTATGAGGTGATAAATTAAATAAATCTCAGTCCGGGATGTCAACCAGTTTGTTAAATTCTCTCGCTGCTCTTATGGGGTACAAGTTCTGCCTCCTTCAGTTCTGTTACCTTCAATGCCAACTGTATGCTTGTTTGCCACAGTAATAAAGTAATGTAAGGCATATTTGAATGTTAATTTTATTTCTCTCAATTTTTTGATTATCTTTTAAATTGTTCTGCTAAAGGCGAGAACAATTTAAAAGATAATCAAGCGCAAGTTCATTAGAAGGTAAATGTGGTCTTTCTATGAACTACTACATAAATTGTTCTTTTTGTATTTTTTTTATTTTGTTGTGTGTTTCGTTCTGTTTCATTGTAACATGTCAACCGGCAGGTTTTGTCTTTGTTCATCCAATTTTAAAGGAGTTTTTATTATTATTTTGTATATTGCAGTATATTAATAGTGTATTATACTATATAATCGTATCTAATTATTTGTAATTGTATATGTATATTTCAGAATGTCTGACAGTGAATCATTCTACTCTGCTTGTGATTCTTTAATATCATTTTCTTCTTTGGATGCAGATGATTCTGCTCCAATAAGCTCCAAATTAAGTGATCAATTTAATCGTTTTTTAAACATTCTTAATGTGTGCCATGCTAATGCACAGAGTATACCACAGCATCATACTGAACTTTTAGAAATCTTTTCGGGTACCCACGCACGCTATCATTCTGAGAGTTGTTTATTGCCCGCCCGCTATTGATTATTTCTCCACATCAGAATCTGCCCTGGACTTTATAGTCACAGATTGCGAACATTGTATAGTCATGAGTGACTTCAACACTGACATGTTGAAAGTAAACGCTAGATCCAATAGCCTCCGATCAATCCGATCAGTCGACGGGACTCACCTTGTTGCCACTTAGTTCCACACACCATAACGTGGGTTCTGTCGATCATGGCAGTAACCATGGCCAGTTTGCTGCACCCGGGCTCTCTAGACATGACCTTATCTATTTAACTTACAAAATTAAAAGCCCTTAAGTTAAACCGGCCAGGATCTATTTAATGGCGTCCATTAAATCGAAAGCCACGGGCTGTGATGACGTAAGTAAAATTATGATATTCCTTATTTTAGATTACGTACTTCCCTCTTTCACTCACATTATCAATTATTCACTACAAACAGGGTCTTTCCCTTTAATCTGGCGCAAAGCTTATGTTACTCCACTTCCTAAGATTTCTAACCCCTGTTGAGTAAATAATTTTCGACCGATATCCATTTTACCGTTCCTGTCTAAGGTTCTGGAAGCCGCTGTCCACAAGCAGTTCGCGCGACATATTTTTAGTTACGGTCTTGTTTCTCAATTCCAGTCTGGCTTTCGGCCAGGCCACAGCACCACTACAGCCTTAGTTAAAATCACTGACGACGTGAGAGCCGGAATGGAAAATTCTCAGTTGACGGTATTAGTATTTATTGATTTTTCCAATGCTTTTAACACCGTTGACCATGATGTTTTAATTGCTACCTTCCGACAAACTGGTGCCTCATCTATAGTTCAGGATTGGTTTTCTTATTATCTTCGTGGTCGCCAGAAACCTGTTCGTGTTGATTGGAATAAATCCGATTGGTGCGATTTATGCTCTGGTGTACCACAGGGCGCTATACTTTCTCCCTTATTATTTTCTCTATCTATATATAACTCTCTTACTATCAGACTCAATTGCTCTAACCATCTTTATGCGACGACTTGCAGCTATATTCTCAATCGGATTCAAAGAATTTAGAGCGTTCTATTTCAATTATAAATAGCAATTTGGAAATTATATATCAATGGTGCCATGACATGGTTCAAAGTGTCAAGCCATTATCTTGGGCAGTAAGTATTTTATTAATAAGATTGACATGTTTGCTTTACTGCCGATATTATACAACGGGTTGTTTATTCCTTTCTCGCCATCTGTCAAAGATTTAGGTCTTTACCTTGATTCCACTCTGAGTTGGAATAAACAAATTAGCAATGTAAGCAATATAGTTACATCTTCGCTGCGGTCATTATACAGGTTTAAAAACTTTTTGCCACCCAGTACCAAAAAACTTCTGGTTCAAGCTCATATATTGCTCGTTATTGACTATGCAGACGTTTGCTGTTCTGACTTATCCCAGGTGCACTTGAACAAATTGGATTGACTTCTCAATAACTGCATTCGTTTCATTTTTGGTCTTCGCAAATTCGATCACATTTCATCATTTCGCTCCAAATTAAAATGGCTTACAATCCGCCAGAGAAGATCTGTCAGGATACTTTCCTGACTGTTCAACGTTATTAATGATCCACGTTCTCCCAATTATCTTAGTTTAAATTTTCAAAAACTGGGATTTCACATAACCTTAATCTCCGTTCTTCGGAAAATCTTACCCTTGGTATTGCTCTTCACAACACCTGTTTTATTTCTAACTCATATACCGTTTCGGCAATAAAACTTTGGAACGCGCTTCCCGCGAATATCAGGAAATCAACCTGCAAGTACTCATTTAAGCGGCAAGTTCGGGAACTTTATCTCAATGCGGTTGGCTAGTAGTTTCGCAAGTCTGACATTCTATTATTTATTATTGTGTTAAAAATCTGTATACATATTTTTTTTGTGTAGGTTTACTGTATATTAATTATGTTTAATTATCTATAAATGTCCACGTATGTTTAATTATATATTATCGTATATATAATATTTGTATGTATTTTAATTACCTATTAACGTAACTATATATAACTATAACTTCCAATTACGTAATTATTTATAGGTACATATCATTTTTAAATATATATACTTATATTTTGTGTATGTTTACTATTATACTGGTGGTAGAGCTCCAGTGACGGAGCTTGCGGGCGTAGGCACCACCGCATTACCTAATATACTTGCCGCTAAATGGTAGTGTTCAACACTATCGTGTTCCGGTCAGGTGGTAATGTACGGCCCTGTAATTTCCGGCACAGAGGCATAAGACCTTAGGCCTCAGGAGTGGTAACGCATCTGCATTTTGACCTTGGTCTTTGTGTGGGTGTCTATAGGCTGCAGTCACCACTTAACATCAATGTGAACTGCATGCTTGTTTACCACTTCCATTACATAAAAAAAAAAAATATGTATATAAATATATTATTTGATTATTGATAATATTTTTAGTAGTCCCTCATATTTTCACTTCTTTGTACCATTGCTACCTACTTCGTCGATATCCACACTACCCGAAGGTTGACTGGTATAAAACGCCTAGTGGCGTTAAGTCCGCGTTATGTATAATTTCTGTGCATACGTACATAAAAGGATAAATAAATAAAAATAAATAAATAATGTCTAATAGAAAGCGGCAGAAAAGTAATTAAACTGTCCTAATATCGTTCAACATTGTAATTTTAAACTTACTACATCTTTTCTGTTCTCGGAAGGTGAACGATGACTGAGCGATTTATAACTAAGACTACATCTGTATTGTAATCTCCGCTTTGGAGGTAAGAAAATGAAACAAGACGATTTAAATGAGCTACCTATTTAAGTTTTCTACATTTTCTTGGTAAATGAAAGCTCATTTTTCAATTGAAACTAAGTACATCTGGGAACTAAAAACTGTGGTTGTGTTTTTAAAGTTACGCAGGCACTGCCTCAGTAACCTAGTGGTAGCAGGCCATAACTATTAAGCTGGAGTCCTGGGTTCGATTCCCGGGAAGGAGGTGGTTCGATAACCGGCAAATCGCGGGTGTTTGCATGTATGCTTGAATGCATGCATTTTCTTCTGCCTACCCCTTCGGGGATTACGTTTACGTTAAAATACAGCGCTTTATATTTATTTCATGGCATGACAGGGTAGGCAAGTAAACCTTTGATTTGCCAATTACGTTTTGCCCCATGTAAGAAGCTCCAAGAGTGGCTCTCGGAATCTTCCAAACACGGAAAAATCTCTATAGTGCTTACCCAATAATACCTGCTAATACCAGGGACTGAACGTAGGTGATAATGGAGAGAGTAGCAATAAACAGTAGTCTACTGAAATTCAGAAACTTTTGATAAAACAAAAATTAGACTGCTTTATTCTTTTTACGTAAGGAAAATAAGGTAATCACACGTTGGTCTACAATAGTCTACATGGTTAAAAAGTGGGCAGAAAGACGTCCAATGCTGAACAAATGCCTCCCCTAATGATGCCATATTGCACCATATGGGGGTATGTCAGTATTGTAATTTCCGGCACAGAGGCGTAACACCTTAGGCCTCAGGAATGGAGTGGTAACGCATCTGCATTTTGACCTTGTTCTTTGCGTGGGTGTCTATAGGCAGCAGTCATCACTTAACACCAATGTGAACTGCATGCTTGTTTGCCACTTCCATTACATTTACCATTAATGAAAAACTGTAACGTTTTGCCATTTTCATCATACACATATAAAACTATTCTAAGATAACAGCACCAATGATTGTTACTGAAAAGTATCTACATCTAGGGAAATCGTAGCGTTGTTGTAACGGCCGCAGGCGGTGTTTGTATATATTAGAATTTATCGATTGCGGTGTGTCAGACCGCGCGACGAGTGAGTAGCGCGAAGGAATTTGCCTGCATAATTATAGATCCAATCAAAAACATAAATGTGAAATGAGAGCCAAGTTGAATATTGAATAAAGTACAGAGATCTATATGGATATTATGGATGCCAAGTTCTGTTTGTTCGTTCTCGACTTCACCATCAAAAGAATCGAGATCTATATGGTTGCTAAGTTCTATATAGTTCTACTTGTCCATGTTCGGGATGTAGGTAATACTAGCTCATGATTTGACTAGGTCATTTTTTATTTACAGGCTATATTATATTTAGAAGTTAGTATACCTCCTGCTTATAATATATTTGGTTTGTTGGAAAAATATAACCAAGTCAGATTTTGAGCTTAAACCACATCAATCGGTAATATATCGTATCACACGAATGAACCTAAAAAGCAGTTGTGCTGTTGGCGGTGATGAAATACCAACCCTTTTCTTAAAAATGGCTCACAGTTGGGTGGTCCCCATATTAACTCATCTCACCAATCTTTGTTTTAGGTTTGGAATTTTTCCAACACTTCTCAAGCAAGCCATCATTACTCCTATACACAAGGGTGGAGACAGAGATGTACCTAGTAATTACAGGCCCATTTTAGTCTTATCAGCAATAGCTAAAATATTAGAAAAATTGGTAAATAGTCGTCTCACAAAATATTTAAAGCAAAAAAAAAATAATCTTATCTCCACTTCACAATTTGGTTTTAGACATGGTCTTTCAACTGAAGATGCCGTTATAGCACTTACTTCCACGTTAGTAAACAAAGTAGATTCTGGTATGAAATGCATAGCAGTTTTTTTAGACCTAAAAAAGCATTTGACTCTGTCTCTATCTCCATCCTCGTACAAAGACTTGAAAGTCTGGGTATAAGAGGTACTCCATTAGAACTATTTAAAGACTACCTGAGAAATCGTACACAGCGAGTCAAAATTGGGGATTGTAGGAGTGAATTGACTAACATCAATTACGGTGTGCCCCAGGGAAGCGTCCTCGGTCCAACTTTGTTTTTAACCTATATAAACTCGCTCTGCAACATGCATATTGAACAAGGTCAACTGTTCTCCTACGCCGATGACACTGCCATAGTGTTTTATGCAAACACCTGGGAAGCAGTATTCAATGCAACAGAATCGGGTCTTGCAAGAATAGCTGGCTGGCTAAACAATAACCTACTAACATTGAACACCGCTAAAACAAACAATATATGTTTCACTAAATATAAGTCATCATAACCAAACCTAAATCTTAATATCAGAATTCACAACTCTTATAACACCATTAGTACAGACTGTTCGTGTAACATTCTTCAAAGATTGGAAAAAGCTAAATATCTTGGTGTTGTGCTGGATCAAAGGCTTTCCTGGCATGCACATATAGATCTTATTGTTAACAGACTAAGAAAATTTATATGGATTTTTAAACAGCTTCGACATGTTGCTGGACCAACTATACTAAATCGGGTTTACATTTCATTGGTACAGTCTATCCTTGTGTACTGTTTACCAGTATGGGGTGGTGCAACAAAATCCAAACTTATAGAGCTAGAAAGAGCCCAAAGATCTTTGCTTAAAGTTATGCATTTTAAACCTTTCTTATTTCCTACAAATGACCTGTATTCCATCTCTAATGTCCTCTCAGTCAGGAAACTGTACATTCTCCACACGGTATTGAGAAAACACAAGCAATTATCTTTTAACCCAAACTCCTTGCTTAAGAGATGAAAAGACAAAGTAGCTCAGATACCTAAATTAAACAGCACATATGCCGCGAGACAATTTAATAGCCAATCAGCATATTTATATAATTATTTAAATAAAATTCTAAATATATATCCACTAACCCTCTATCGCTCCAATAAGGCTTTAACTAATTGGCTTAAGTCTATAAATTATCATGAAACGGAATTAATTGTTAAATATTAAACACACACACACACACACACACACCACACTTACCACACACACTACACACACATATACAATAAACGCGCGAGCATCTTTATTTTTCAATAAAAATTATAAGCTAAGATTTACAGTAGGTAATATACAATTTAAATTTTAATGTAACATAGATATTTCGTGGATCTTTATATAGTGACTGTTAAGGAAGAGCAGGACCTCCTAACACACGTATTGTATACTTAAAAGGGGGCCCTGGCCACGGTTTAATGTAAAACATATGACCTATCAAATAAAGATTTTTTTTTTTTTACACGTTTACGTTAATTTGACGTTAATATAATTATTTTTAACTATCAGTTTTCCTATTTTTTTCTCCGTATTAGCGTAATATCCTACCATACGAGCTACGCTAAAAAGCTTACGAGTTAATAGTATTATAGCTTAATTGGCCAAAGGCATTTCGAAATGGTTCTTGTAATACGCATGGTGCGTTGCCAGTTCCTTTTTTGTTAACTTGGCTGGACACACTGCCTCGTGTACGCAACGCAATATACGCAACTAAGCTCACAGTACAATGTTCACATGAAGAGATAGTCTGCCATGTGGCTTTTGTACGTGCCGAAACATCAATTAACACGATTGATATTGAGCGCACTATAAAATCAGAAACTAATTGTAGTTTACATTCTAGGCAGTATCTAATTTCAATGATATCATAAATAATGAGATGGGATAATTTGAATACCAATGGATTGCTGGAATGTGTACTGGCTTATTATTTTCACGATTTAAAACGATCTATCTTCTCCCTTTCTTAAACAGAACTAGAACACAACAGAACAGAACTAGGAGAATGGCGGGCGCACCCTGTAAATATTTCCGATAGGTATACGTACAAAATGATTCGACTCTACATTTATTATACCGTTCAGTGTGGAATACTTTGCTGGTCTCTTTGTCACAGTTCTCCTAAATTATAACAAAGTGTTATTTCGGTTGAAGCCGAAACGATTTTTAAGGAATGTATTTAATTAATCATTTCTAATATTAATGATCATAATAGTTTATTGAGGTTTTGATGCCACTAATCACACGTTCTACGAGGAAAATAAATATCAAAAAATATAATTAATTATACATATATATATATATATATATATATATATATATATATATATATATATATATATATATATATATATATATATATAATTCGCCGGTTACGTTTTGGCCCATAAATATCAAACATATCAATCATACCCATATCAAAGAAAAAGTGTTATTTGAATTATTTACTGATTTGCAAATTTACCAGTAAGCTTGTTTGAAATGTAAATAGGACAAACTCCTTATTAAATAAAACTTACCCTTAACTTGCAAATTCCTGTTACATAAATATTTTCAGCCTTTAAGGAAATGTGTGCACGAATTTATTTCTGTAAGTAACTTCACAAGTCTACTAAGTCATCCATTAAACTGATTTCAGCTGAAAGTTGTGTCTACGTTATAAGAAAGGAATAACTAAGAATAATAAGTATAACAAAGATTAAAAAAACATTAGAATGATACAAGAATAACGCTATATTACTAGTGATAAAGCTCCAATTGAACGGGATCAGGGATGGAAGAAGAAGACTAGTGATAAAGCTCCAATGATGGAACTCGAGGGCGTACGTCACTACTGAGTTACCCAATCTACATCTTCAGTTCTATCGCTTTCCCGTGGTTTCGGTCAGTATGGCTCCGTCATTTTTGGCACAGAGACACATTTAAATATTTTGTTGTAACTCTATGGCATAAAGTAAAATTTTTTTAAATGGAGATGCCAAGTGAATGTTATAAGTGAACTGTTGCCATAGAGTCTATGGCAACAGTTCACTTATCATCTATCTATGTGCACTGCTTGATTGGCACAGCATGATTTAAAAAAGCTATATTTTTTTTATAAATAAATACGCTTACACTCACAGCCCCCCACTAGGTATAAACCTGTATCATGGGTACCGTTTTATACACACAAAACAAACACCCAGACCCGAAACAAGTATCCATAGGCCATACAAATATTTGTCCCTTTCCGGGGATCGAACCCGTGACCCTTCGAATCAAACGATCATCTCACACCGCCGGACTAACTGGGTCATCATAATATTGTGTATTCATATAGACATTTGCACATATAATGTGACTGGCATTAAAACATGATACATTTGCACCTTCTAAAAATGTACGCGAAAGACAATAAGAACTGATATAAAAATTTACTCAACATATTGGCGCCAGCCACGCCTCACTTTATTGTCTCAAATAAAGTAAGTTTTGTAAAAGATTGAGCCAAGTTAGCCGAAACTTCAGCATAAAATTGGCACGTCCCAGTGGCTGGGCTTGTGAGGATTTTGTGATCCAATATTTATTTCACTGTGCCGAATACTAAAAAGATGTTTCATTTTCCGTTACAATTTATACTCGTGATTTTTGTACATGTTCGAATTTATGGCCATGAATAAAACAGAGAGCAATTGATATAATGCAATTCGGTTCAAATTGATTTACCTACTTGGGTTGTGCAATTTGAATTTGTTGGTTCAATCACATAACCAATACACTAAGTACGGGTGACTTGTGCTAATGTTATGTATATCTAATGACGAATAATAAACACATGTTGGTAAGTACTTACATGTTTTTATTTTACGACATTGATTTGGATTTTGCTTCAGTGTGCAATAACGTGGTAAACATATCATCAGAAATGTTGTATTCAAAAAATTACGTTTTATCTTATATTTTTTTATTAATTGAGCTCAAGTTGGAAGTTACAACACTTAATAACACTAAATACCGTCTTCAAAAACCCAAATAAGTAAAACAGAAAACAGATTTAATCCCAAATAGCAATGCATTCTATACGTTTGGAATAAGAGTTAAAGATTTTTTAAAATTATTTTTAAGTAATATTTATCTCCTTATCAATTTTCATACTTATAAGTCTAGAAATGCGTCTTTAATTTGGAAGGGCTGAATAGATGAGGCACAGAGCCCTCGCTTCATCTCAACGTCGAAATGCGGTTAGTTGTCCGGGAGTCCTGTAATTTGCTACAAGTGGTTGGATTCAATAAACTTGAATCCAGAAATGAATTTTATGGCATGTTGCGATATTAAAATATTAAATTGTGGAAATGGAAGACGAGACTGCGCTTAATATTTACAGTTTTGTTATTTTATATTTGATGTGTTTGTCTTAAAATGAAGGTTTTACGTGATCATGTAGTAGAATAGAATGGAGATGAAAAATCCAAATTACCACTGAACTGTTGAGGTAATTATGTGACATTTGAATAACTAATCAGTTAATATCTGCGGCACTAGGTATTCCAGTATCGAGGAATACTAATATAATAACCTTCTTTAGGCTGTGCTTGGACTGTGCGAATATCATCTCATTGATTGATAAGTTATACTCATGTGTTTACAATAACGAGGTAAGGTTTTTCGCGAGAAAGATAAAATTTTATAGTGTCCAGAATTCAATTCGAGTAAATTTTCTGACTCAATTTACTAACAAAACAATCGATATTGAAATTGGAATTAGATTTAAAGCCGTGATACTCGTATAAAAGGCTTTTGTACAGAGACAACGCGAAATTATGTAGTATGTACCAGTTTTCACTTACCTACCTATAGTTTTTTTTATTGAAAGATAAAGACTATTTTATGAACTCGAAAAAATCTTGCCTATATATATATATATATATGGTAATTTATTTTTTTACCATATATATAGGTAGATATATTTAGTTTGAACTTGGCGTTTCAAGCTGAACTAATGGTTTAATTAATGAATAGGAAATGTACCAGTAATAAGCATTCTTGATAAGGTTATGTTTACACAGTTTTGTTTGGTACAGTTTGATTTTCATATTTAAATCTGGGCTGATGATTGTACCAATAATTTAATAATAATAGCTTTAATTTTGGAAAGTGTTTTAAATAAAATGATTATAATTTTTATGTTGTCACCGCTCATGTAAAAAAATATAACGTACTTTTTGTACGTTTGCAACATATTTAGTTTGAAAACTTTAAGCAAGTATTGACTTAGATATTTTAAAATAATGTAACTTCGCATCTGTAATCACTTACCATACATACTTTCATAGGCAAAGAGATTAATGCATGCATTGCAACATATATTTTATGCCAAGTCAAAGTCAAAGTCCGGATTTAACGGTTATTTACGAAATTATAGAAGCGTTGTTTATGAAAGTGTGTACGAGTATGTATGCGTCTTCACGCTAGGCCCCATACCGAGTAGGCAAAGAGCGTGGAACGGAATTGAGACGAAATCTTGAATACTTCAGCACTGGTTCTGTTTAATATGTGAAAGTTTACAACGTAGAGGCGTCATGTGCGTCATGCATGGCGCCTGTATATGCAGATGTATTCACTTGTCAAAATGCGTGAACTGTGAGTTTGTTTGGTACTTACTTTCATAGTACAATAATAATATATTTTTATACGTGGGTACTTACTTTGAAATCCAATGCTTCATAAAACCTGTATGAATGACTCAATACTTCTATAAATAAAAGCCACTTTAATGTTTATCGTGCATTTATCTTTATTTGAATTACCTGGGACCGTGAAGTGTGTTTTTATGTTCTGTGCAGACGTCACCTCTTTCACCACGCTGAAGACTATAAAATGAATGGAGAAGTATCTAATCAGCAAAACAATAGCCATTGAAATTGTGTAATAACTGTACAGTTGCAGAGCATATACAGATTTTATTTACCACTTATTCTTATTTGATTTCGGTATTTCAAGTTGAAGTTATGTTTTAATTAATAAATAGATAAGAGCATTCTTATTAGTGGTGATGGTGACATTGGCGGTGTTGCTGGCGTTGGTGGTGATGGTGACATTGGTGGCGTTGCTGACGTTGGTAGTGGTGGTGGAGGTGGTGGTGGTCGTGGTGGTGGAGAGCTGGTGGTGTTAGTCTAATATCGTGAACAGAGAAGTATTAAAGTACTAGCTGTGACTTCGTCGACGTGAGAAAAATATGATTGTTCAGTATCTACCCGGATGAAGTCGAGGGCGCAGCTAGTATAAAAGTAGCCTAAGTTACTCTTTATTACATCAGCTATCTGCCAGTGAAAGTCCCGTCGAAATCGGAGACACTCAAATTCTATTTATTTGTACCTACATACAAATGTATGTATGTATGTATGGAGATAAAAGTAGCCGTTACTCCTTATTACTCCTTATTACCCGTGGAAGTCCCGTCAAAGTCGGATACACTCCAATTTTACTTATTTGTATGTAGGTAGGTATGTATGTATGTATGGATGTATGGATGTATGGAGATAAAAGTAGCCTAAGTTACTCCTTATCACATCAGCTATCTGCCAGTGAAAGTCCCGTCAAAATCGGTCAAGCCGTTCCCAAGATTAACCCCGCCAAACAGACAGACAGACAGATAGACAGACAAACAGACAAAAATTGTAAATAATGTTGTTTTGGTATATGTATCGTGTATACACACATATGCATTATGTAAAAAGCCACTTACATAATATATATACAGACACATTAATTTATTTGCATAAATATATACTAAACAGACACTTTTATTTATTTGTATAGAGTATAGATGTATAGATTTATTATGGAAGGTAATATAGGTACAACATAAGACCCAAAAATTGTGCGAAAATTTTAAGCGGCTACTTGCTGCCCTTGTTATCGAGCAAAAAATATACGAAATAAAAACACCTTTATTGTATGCCCCCTTGGATCCCTTAACATTTTCATTTTCTTATTTTTAGTAATTAATTTTATCTTTATAGCGGTAACAGAAATACATAATTTGTGAAAATGTTAGCTTTCTAGCTATCACTATTTATGAGATACAGCATGGTGACAGACAGACGGACGGACGGACAGACAAACAGACAGCGGTGGATTAGTAATCCGTAGGGTCCGTTTTTACCTTTTAGGTACGAAACCCCCTAAAAGATAGAACTGAGATACAGAATAGCTTAAAAATATTCCATACGATTCTTTAAATTGACATAACTTTTTTATTTCTAAACCGATTCACATGAAACAAACACTAAATATTAAGTGAAACTTACCACAATATACTAGTAAAAACCGTAGATCGAATAAGCCGTTTCTGAAATTAGCGTGCGCAAACACACAAACAAACAGACATTTTTCCGGGATAAAAAGTACTCAGTGTTGTGCGCCAAAGGTTAAAATATAATCATACCAAGTTTCATAGTAATCGGACCGGTAGTTTTTATGTGATGCTTGAACAAACAGACAGACAGGCAGACAGACAGACAGACAAAAAAATTTCTAATTACATATTTGGGTTCGGTATCGATCTAGTAACATCCCCTGGTATTTATTTTTTAAATATTTTTAATGTATAGAATTTACACTTCTACAGTTTTATTATACTTAAGTATAGATTATTTGTTTTAGCTATCCGTAAGTGTTATCGTATGATTCAAAATTAAGTATGTTCCTAGGTTTTTGCGAGCTACACTCATTGAAATAAAACTAATTTTCGGATTTATCACGCGTATATTAAACTAAAATGATTCTTAATAAGGTTAAATTTTGGGACGATTTTGATTGATTTTGATTTGATCAAATTGTATAACTGTGAAATTGCAATAAATGGTTATATGTAGGTACCTACGTTAACTACAAGTATTATTTTATACCCAAAATAATGTGAGCTACAGAAATATAACCAGCAAATTCTCTTAATGTATATTTTGGAGCTTTTCCATCGCTTGACAGCTTCCGTGGCCTCGGGCACACTTTGGTAGTAAGCACAATTAATGTCAATGAGTTGATAAGTAGCATCAGGTACTACCTACATCGCAAAGAAAAGTTACTGACGAATCGTGGATATTCGCTGTCATTAACAAAATCACTACTTCTAAGAGTCCTACCAATCTTCTGTCCCAGTCTTCGTGATAGAAGCAATTGATGCATTCATTAATTGAATTATTTTATTAAAAAATTGACTGAGTGCGAGATAATTACTACAAATTTTATATGTGATATAATTACTACTAACATAGACCCTAAGTTTTTATTTATATCTAACAATGAACTGTGAATTGCTTGCAATAAAATCTAATCAAATATATATGTTTTTTAAAGCCGCATTTCAAGGTAGGTACCTAAATGATGTGTCTTATTAAGTGAGACTATCCCCAACTCAAATACACTTGAAGAACTTGCTAAAACCGCAAGTTTCTGTCTGAAAACCAAATATTTTACATGTCATATTCACAAGATATCGCTGCAGTGCTATAAAATGTCACCTGTCCCTTCCAAATAAAAGTTTTGTGACAATTCAAACTGATTGAGCGGTGTGAGTTCGTGTTTGAGCTGAAAGATAAAAACTGCATTGCTGTGAATTTATTTGGGATGCGAAATTTGGTATAAGTAATAATATTATTAACTATCGGGACCAGGCGGCCAGGATACGAGGCCGTTCTAGGTCCATATGGTGATAGAAGAGTAAATGATGCTGGTAAGCTGATACTTGACTTATGCTTGGAACGAAGTCTCCTTGTGTCTAACACAGAATTGGCGTGTCCGTGGGCCTTTCGGAGGACTTGAATGAATAAAGAGTGAAACGTTACAAGACATTAGTGCAAGGAGAGTGTATGAACGTCAAGTCCGTGAAAAGTTAGACAAGGTTTGTCTTACGAACTTGAACGTGGATGAATGTTGGCAAGTTATGAAAGATAGTATGGTGGAAGATGCGAAAGAAGTACGCAAATCCTTGAAATGGATTGGGGATGCGTGGTGGGACAAGGAGGTGCAAGACTCCGTTGAAAGAAAGAAGAAAGCATGGCTGGATTATGTAGCATCTTTGCAAATGAATAATGGTATGCGAGATGAGAAGAGAGAAATTTACCGTCGGCTCAAGAATGACACTAAGATTTTAGTGAATGAAAAGCGTGAGAGAGATAAAATGGAAGCTGATGAGAGACTAGCGAAGAGCTTTGAGACTAACATCAAACTCTATTGGAGGGAGGTGAAAAAGTCTAGAAGCTCTTCTTCTCCAGTTTCTGGAATGAATAGAATAAAATCTAAGTTGGTTGACATTCTTGAGAACACGCAAGATGTGTTAAAACGATGGAGCGAGTATTATGGGGAAATGTATGATTATGCTCACAACACTGACGCCGGAGTTGCTGACTTGACGGTGCCGGCTTGTGAGGATATAACAATAGATGAGATTATATGGGCGATACGAAGTTTGAAATGTGGTAAGGCTGCGGGTATTGATCAGGTTTCTGCCGAAATGATCAAATATGGTGGTGCTGCCCTTTGGGATTCTTTCTGGGTGTTGTGCAACCTTTGCTGGAGATCCGGAAGAATCCCAAAGGACTGGCGGTGTGCGGTCATCGTGCCTTTGTATAAAGGCAAGGGTTCACGTATCGACTGCACCAGCTATCGAGATGGGAAAGTATTAGAAAGAAGAATGAAAGAGAAGTCCGACGGGTTGTTGTGGGATGCACAGGGTGGTTTCAGAACTGGAAGAGGATGTATGGATCAAGTTTTCTCCCTCCGCAACATCGTAGCGCGTTTGATAGGGTATTACGAAAGGAACTGTGGGACATTTTGCCAGAGTATGGTATTGATGGCAGTCTGCTCCGTGCAATACAGTATGTGGGCTGTCAAGCATGTGTGCGGGTAGATGGTAACATGTCACCCTGGTTTGATGTTAACATCGGTGTCAGACAGGGTTGCGTGCTTTCGTCTAGGCTGTTTATCATATATCAGGACAAATGCCTCCAGAGGGTGAAGTTGATGGATGTGGGAGTGCGTATGGGTGACTTAGTGGTGAACTGTCTACTTTACGCAGATGATGCAGTAATTGTTAACTCTACACCATCTGGGCTACAAGCACTAGTCACAGTCATGAAAGAGGATTGTATGGAGAAAGGCTTACAATTGAATGTGGATAAAACTAAAGTATTAGTATTTGAAAGAGATGAACAGAGAACAAATGCAAGGGTAGTAGTAGATGATGCAGTGTTAGAACAGGTGGATGAAATTGTATATATTGGATGTGCTTTTAGCAAGGATGGTAGGTACACCACTGACATAGAAAGAAGAGTGCTTGCTGGGAATTGCGTGAATGGAGCGTTGGGTAAGCTGCTAGAATCTAAACATCTCAGCCAGCGGGCTCGACTAGCCGTACATAATGTTGTACTTACTCCAACGCTTTTATATGGAAGCGAGAGCTGGGTATGCAGGAAAGAGCATGAAAGTAAGTTGAACGCGGTCGAGATGAGATCATTGCGCAAGATCTTCGGTGTATCACTCACCGATCGCGTTCGTAATGAAGATGTAAGAAAGAGGCTTTGTGTGAATGATAGTATCGGTGTAAAAATGAAAAAAGGCATACTCCGATGGTTCGGGCATATAGAAAGAATGTCGAATGAGCGAATGACTAAACAGATATACAATGCGAATGTGGATGGTTGCAGAGGCCCAGGAAGACCAAGACTGACCTACCATGACCAAATAGATCGAGTTCTGTCTGATGGTGGGATCAAAAGTCTTAGAAATCGGCATGCATGTATGAAGAGAATGATGAATGTAGACGAGGCACGAGAGGTTTGTCAGAACCGGGTTATCTGGCGCTCTACACTCTCTGCCTACCCCGTTAGGGACCTGGCGTGAAGATACATACATTATTAATTACTTAGTCTCAACTTCCTAAAAGTTAAATATCGCACGCCATAATAATAAATTATAGAAAAGGAATCATGCCTCTGATTTAAGTAGGTATCAGATTTTATATGTATAATTTTGTGAATGACATTCTGCGAAAGTGACTTTTTGTGAAAATGACTTTCTGACAAAATGACCTTTTGCGAAAATGACTTTCTGCGAAACTGACCATTTTTTTCGAGATGACGTTTTGCGAAAGTGACGTTCTGCGTCAAAACCGCGTCATCTAATATTATCCAAGAAGAAGTACCTTAATAATATTAAATTAGAAGTATCCATTAAACGAAAAATTATTCGAACTCCAAGTGGTTCAATTTGTATCGCGTTGCGTCAACTTTTTTTTTTTCATGATGTCATGAAGTACCACCCACACAAGCGTATAGTTTACACTGATGGTAACGAATACAGTATACTATAAACAACTACATAAAAACCAGACATTATAATGTAGATTTCCACCCCTTAGGTCTAAGTTGTTATACCTCTGTGCCAGAAATTACAGGCCCATAGATTATCAACTGTCTGAAACACGATAGCGCTGAACACTACTATTTAGCGGCAAGTAGATAAGATAATCCGAAGGTGCCTACGCCTGTGAGCTCCATTACTGGACTATCATCAGTAAACATTAATCCCCTTATTCATAAACGTATTTTAGCTAAAGACAAGTGTTGCTAATCTCTCCTTTGTCTTTTTCTATCCTGCACATTTGACAATGCAACTGACAAAGACAAAGCATTCTATAGCTAAAATGTATCTAATGTACGTTTATGAATAAGGATGTAAATATTTCAATAAGATCTAAGTAAAGTGAATACCCGAAATACGCCATTTACTGCGATTTCTGATTGGCTACTAAACCAATAAACATAACCTAATACTTAACATCCTTGTCCAAGCCCATTTGTGAGTTCAAAGAAATAAACCCATTTAAAGTTCTCCTTCTACTTAACCTGTATTTATATACTACATAAAATTATCTGTGAGAATAAAGAAAATATACGGTTCAGTGAATATTAGCTGGGGTAACTTACCTTCTTCTAAGAAAATGGGCTTTCGGGACGGCGACTTGTTACATCCATATTTAAGTCCCAATAAAGGGTTTTATAACTTCCTGTTTCACTTGGTTTCATTAAAATTCTGAAACGCATAAATATTTCGTAAACAAATATACTATTTTTTTTTATTTGTATTATAAAATACTTTTCTCCAAATGTTACTTACTTTAATGATAGATCGCCCGACGACACGTCCTGCTGGAAGCTCTTCTGGAAGGACAAGTTGTTTGTGCAATACGTCCTGCTGGAAGACGCTGCGAGTCCTGCTGGCAGTACTATATTTGTAAGAAAGAAAAAACGGAAAGAAAAGAATTTCATTAAGACTTCGGTAGCTTAGTGGTAAAGCGGCTGGACTGGTTATCCTGAGGTCGCAGGTTCAATTCCTGCCCGAAGACAAAATTATCTTTTCGATTTTTCTTTTCTTATTACGACACTATATATCTCATATAGTTTTCGCCAAAATGTTGGCGACTCCATGCGTTATCGGTGCCCGGCGCGTCGAAACTCGTCGCACGGGCACGGACGCGTTGCTCCCGTCTATACTCATGCGCCATCGCTTGCTAACTGAAGGTCGCTATCGCTTATTACACTTTTTCTAATATGCACGAAAGAGACATAAATACTGTATTTATTCATATAATTTTGAACTCTGTAGTATACACTAATAAGAAACTGTACACAGAAAAAACTCAGTCCTTCCGGAAGGCCTACAAGTCCTGCTAGCAGGACTCCGGGCGATCTATCATTAAACTATGCCTACTTATTATGTAGTTAGTATACTAAAAATAATTTATTTGGCTGTGTTTTCCTGAGTATGAACTGTATTACTAGAAAGCTTTACATAAATACATCGTAGCCGTCTAAACATTGCGCAATTTACTGGTGGTAGAGCTCCAGTGACCGAGCTGGCGGGAGAGGGCACCACCGCATTACCTAATATACTTGCCGCTAAGTGGTTGTTTTTAGCACTATCGTGTTCCTGACAGGTGGTAATGTACGGGCCTGTAATTTTCAGCACAGATGCATAACACCTTAGGCCTCAGGAGTGGTAACGCATCTGCATTTTGACCTTGGTCTTTGTGTGGGTGTCTACAGGCTGCAGTCATCACTCAACATCAATGTGAACTAAATGCTCGTTTGCCACTTCCATTACATAAAAAATATTCCTCGAAAATGTTAACATTTATTTATCATGATCACGACAATCGAACTCAGTAGAGTTGTAACCAGCTATGATTAAACTTAGGCTTTTAAAGAAAAAAATATTAGCTGCTGTAAAAATATAAGACTTGCTTAAGTATCCATCCAAGTTTAAAATGGAAACTATAAATCTAGGGACTCTAAACCTTAATCGCAACAGCACTCGATAGTGTAAATCTTGGCGGGTGAAACTAAGCTGGATTGAAAATATAAGTCTCCGATCTATCCCGACCGATATTCCGCTTGTTTGCGAAGTCAAACTTCTAACAAATCCGATTAATTAAGGTACAGCTACCTCAAAAGGATCGCCTTACTATGACCCAATATGGAAACTTGATCATGTCAAGAGTCAATGAAATGGATATATATAGTTAGGGAAATTGTTAAGCAATCAATTAGAAGGGTTGCTGGTCGTGTGAGAATAAAGATACTATATTAATCGTGATAAGTTTTCTGAGCTGGATGTTGGTTGGCACTCTATAGTAAACTTTTTTTTATGACAAAGGATTGACAGACTAGCAGACGGGCCACCTGATGGAAAGTGGTTACCGTCGCCTATGAATATTTGCAACAACAGGGGAGTTGCCAACGCGCTGGCAGTCCTGAAGGACTCTTTCGACGCCAGTTTTGAAGAACCCCATGTTGTAGCGCCGGGGGAACAGCTCAGAGGGAAGTTCGTTCCACAATTTGCACGTTCTGGGCAGGAATGAACGCGCGAATCGGATCGTTGAGCACTATCCAAGTATCCATTCTTTGGGGGTGGAACTTCTCTCTTCGGCGGGATAGCGATGTAGGAATGTAGCACTATGTCGAAATGCATATTATTTATTTATTTAAATAAATATGTATGTTATTTAATTATTATACCTACATAAAATGAAATAAATAAACGACGAAAGGATACTGATTCATTACAATAGAAGTTAAGACGACAAATTCAAAAAGTGTTGCCGCAATTTCCTCTTGAAAGTGAATTTACTTGGAGCTTTGCGAATGTCAACAAGCAGCGTGTTCCAGAGTTTAATAGAAGAAACAGTGAAAGAATTGGAGCAGCTTGCCCTGGTGAGAAGGTATATGAAGAATTAAATTTTCCGATGAACGGAGACAATAGTTGAGAGAATCGCCCAGAAAGTTGAAATTACATTTCAGATAAGTAGGAGAACAAGGATCATTGATAATAGAATAAAGTAAACAGAGCATCCTTGCAGATCTTCTCTGCGGGATGGGAAGCCAGTTAAGCTGGGAACGAAATGAGGATATATGGTAAAATTTTCGTAGACCGAAAACAAACCGAATACACGAATTAGTAGAGATGTCCGAGTAACAAACGTCAGCATAGTCAATGGTAGGAATAACTATAGATTGAATTAAAAGAGATTTGATGCTGGACGCAAGAAAGTTTCTAAACCTATAGAGGGATCGCAGTATAGCAGTGGTGCGTTGGCTAACGGAGATAACCTGTTTCTTCCAACTTAAGGTGGAATCAACATGTAATCCTAATCCTTCAAAGTCTTTAACACAATCAGTAAACGGAATCGGTGAATTGTTGAATAGTAGAGGCGATAGGTTCATAAAGTCTAGTTGCTTGATGTAATACTGACTACCTATGACAATTGCTTGACATTTCGAGATGTTGGCAGATATACCGAATTTGTTTGACCAGCCCGAAATCGCTACAAGATTGTTATTAACTCATATTATGAAGTAGAAAAAAGATACTTGGCGTAAAGCTGGTCTGGCTCCACAAGACTGTTGAAAAATGTGATTGTAAAAAAAAAATATGTATATTATCTATATTTGTATTATTGTTTATCACTGAATGTAAATTATTGTTAAATTAGTTTTAACTACATTGAAAAGAGCTGACTGATTTTTTTCCTGCCAGATTTTTCTTAGCTCATGGTTTATTGGAAGTGAATGGCAAAGAATGTCTTCGCTAGAAAAGGAGACATTCTATTTATATGCTTATTGGTTGGTATGTGGGTATGTATCATCATACGGTACGAGTACATGGGTATGTATGTCATTATTTTTTATAATTCACTTAGTTTTTTCTTTTGTAACTTGACACATCATACATAATTAAAATTTATGAAATAATATATATATCTATATAAATTATTTTTGTAATGAGTGTTTGCGTGAGTGTGTGAGTTAGTGTTTGCGTGTGCTATGTGTGCATGTACATAAGTGATATTAGCTTTGGATTGGAATGATTCTCAGCAGGCTTGGAAATGTGTCTGATATCTGATTTATGTTAGATAATACACTCGGCGCTATTTATAGGACTTGATAAACAAAGCGGGTGGCAACAAAAATATTTTAGTGTGTTAAGTATGCCAACACATTTCCACATTTTTATATTTATACATTTTTTTAATTTAGTATCTAAACTACTTTCTGGAAGTTTCCCAGTATCTCGAAGATTGGTAATGAGCCCGGAAATGGCAACAGGCTCGCCACATGGGCCAAAACGTAACCGGCGAATCGTGGGTGTTTGCATTGTGTTTGCATGTATGATTAAATCCTTTGCCTACCCCTTCGGGGATTACGGGAGTGAAGTTACGTACGTTAAACTACTTAAATTATTTTAATTATGTTATATTTACGGTTGGCATATTTATATCTTTTAGTACCTATATTTATTTCTTCTTGTAAATCTCACATGAAATGTATAAGAAGTAAGCAATTAAAAATATTACTATGTGATTGAACTGACAAGAAATTGATTGGGCACGATGAGATTATACCTACCGGATTGGATTGGATTCCACAAGTCAATAGCCTATCTTGACCCGTAAGGATTTGAAGTACCCTCGAATCAATTTTAATCAAAGTTTTATTAAGCTTAGGATTGAGCCTTGAGAAGATAACAAGGAGCAATTTTGAAATAGACAGGGCAAACGAAAATGTTATGCATTCCTTCTATGGGAGTATAGAATGAGATGCCCATAGATTTTGTTAAATGACGTGCTTATGCGAGTAGATACATATAGAATATGAATCCAAAGGTATAAACGTTATATTTTTCATGGAATAGATAAACATTTTCATAAGTTAATCACATGTTTTTAAATTAAAGTTTGATTTTTTTGTAGGTACTATAAAAAGTTACATGTGTTGTCACTCACAAAAATAGCTATAAAGAGAGCAAATATTTAGGAAAATACATCACTAAAGTATATATTTTATTGATATGTACAACATACGCAACATTTAAACACACAAAACAAAATAGGCTGTAGTGAGGAATATTTGAGAATGAATAGAATAATTTTAAAAGTAAGTTTACGAACGTGAGTTGTGAACATACTTTGAAAATTATTTAATTCATTCTCGGATAGTATACCTAAATAATTATGATATGAACTTATTAAAACCGCCTTAGTATCAATGTTAACCTATCTGCAATTAGCAGTAGATATTTTAAAATATAATTTTCGCAAATCATTTGGGACTAGGTAAGATTGACTTTAAATTTTGTTATTCTATTGCAGTGACTGCTGATTTATGATTTAAGTTCACAACAAGCTTTCATTTTAAGTTGGAATTGTGCTATCATAGAGTTTTCTAGTCGATTATAAGAATTGCATTCCGTCGTCAAAGGTAAACTTTGCACTACATATTTTATAAATGCATGAGATTGCACAGGTATTTCTTTGACAGCGCTTTGTTGGTGGGATCATGACTGCTTATTATACAAATGTAAATGCTTTTCAGTATTCTAGAAATAATTTTGTTTTCTTGTCTTTATATTTACGTAATTCTTGTACTTCATGGTAAATTAATTTGTAATTAACATTAAAGCTCTAGAATGTATTTTTATGTTTTACAGCTACATCATTTTGCTTTGCCATAATCCCCACATTATCCATCAAGTAGTAAAAGGGTAATAAAGCGCTGAAGACTTATAAAAGTTACATTAATATTTTCAACAAAAAGCTAAGAAATAGTTCATATCTGCGCGATCATTGCGTAAAAAAAATCAGTTCGTTCAATCGTCGCGAGTTTCAGCGAACCGAGTGATTGAAAGAAACAGAGTGCGAGCTGTGTTTTACATTGATCAGTCACATTTTAAACCGGGTCGTTATGCTATACTATTTTTGAAAAATATCCTTTCTGATAAAGATAAATACTGTATCAGACCGTTTTGGGTGTAAATGTGAAAATACGTTTAGAACAAAACATTTATTGTGGCCTATAATGTGGCTCCCTACGAGATACTTAATTACAACCACTTTCTACTTTCAAAGAGCCATCGATAATTACTGTCACACATTTTACACACACACACCACATCGAAATCGGTCAAACCGGTCAAGAAGATAATTGGGCCTTGTGGAACTCCAGCAGAAAGATTAACGCCTTGTGGAACTCCAGCAGAAAGATTAACGCAGTGAGAGAACTCACTAATATCTCGCACTGTCTGCTAGAGTCCATGAAGATATGAGAAAAACCATTTCTGAGTTGAAATGAGCGAGAAGTATTTGGAAAGAGTTGGGAAAATCAATCAAAATTAGAACCGTTACCATTAAGTGCTTCATACAGGATACAACAGTCCACACCTATACAATTTTTAAATCGCGCTGTGTTGGGTGTGTTCATATCTTTTATGATAGCATTGTTCGCGCGTCATACGACTGCGGATATAAACTAGATGGTACACGTTATAATTTACTGCGGTATGTACTTTCTATATACACATTTAAAATTATGAAGTAATCCAGTAGTCTGCGCTCCGGAGCTTCATTCTTAGGCTAGGCTGTACTGCCAATCTCTATAGAAAATATACATATAATACATATTATATTGACAAATTAATAAAGAACGAACAATAAGATTTGAAATGATTTTCTGATTTAGGTCATACAGGTCTCGTTTTTGTTGGGCCAACGTTTGGTCACACTTCTACAGCTTGTTAAAGGCGCCGTGTTAGGTATGCTATTCATGATGGCAGTATTTGCGTGTCGTATGACTACGATCATAATCTGGACTTTGTATTGCGGTAGGTCTTTGTCGTGTAAATATTTACTCGTAAATTGATGAGGTAATGCAGTTGTGCCTTCGAGCTTCCTCAATGTGTGTCCACAACCAATCTCTCTTAGAATATAATAATATAAAAATTGTGTTCTGCATTGCCAAACCAGTAAAAAAATCTGTGTTGTAATATAATATTTCGAACGTTACAGTTAAAACGGTGCATCCCTTCACTCGTCTAAGTAAAGTCAATGTTTGGTCACACCTCTAAACTTTTTAACAGCGCTGTGTTAGGTGTGCCCATGTCAGTGATGATGACAGTGTTTGCGTGTCATACGTCTGCGCTCATAAACTGTACATTGTGGTGGGTCCTTGCCGGTCATTGGGATCCAACAATTACTGAGATGGTTCGCGTGTCCTACACTATATTCCAATAGGTCCTTTTCAGGTTGATATCTATTTAAATTGTTCGGGTCAAGGGTCGTGACATTATAAAACAAATTGAGCAGTTTATTATATTATTAGCAAATTCATTTATATCTTGCTAATTGTATTTGAAACAACTTGTTTTATTAATTTATTTGTATTGACAATGAAGCTTACTTCAGATTTATTTTTCCACCGTTGATTTTAAGCTTCGTTGTTTGTTGATTTCTAAATATGGCCGACTAATTGAGGATTACAAAAAAAGTTTCAAATATAATTTTGAATCATAAATTCATATTTTTTGTGTTGATGTTTATCTTTAGAAAGTCACTCGTAAGACAACAAGCGATTTCGTGTTTGATTGAATCCACCTTCTATGTTATAGTTCGTTAAGCTGAAATGTTCTCGGTTGAATAACGTTTTTCATGAAAGCGCGACGGGCGTCGGCGGCATCTAAAAATCTTTTATTGCACGAGATACACGCACTCTATCAGTCTCGCAGCGATAAAATAAATTGTATCGGAATTTACCTAGAAAGTAATAACGTCGCTTTACATGACAAAAATGTACCCTAAACATCAATAACTCTGTGATCCGCCCTGGGTACATGCTTGAATGTAATTGAATTTCGTTTACATTGCGAGTGACAACATCAAGGGAGATTAATTTATTTAAATTAGCGCATTGAATATTAAAACTCCGAATTCAGATTGTGGTAATTGAATTTGAAAACCTTCATTCATATAGCTCTACCTTGTGCAATATTGAATTAAAGTAGCGCGAAAACGAATTATTATAATAAGCTTTTTAATTTTATAAAATTTATACGTTATAAAACGCGCTATAATTTTGATGTACGAAGTTTTAATGCGCCTGAAATGTTATAACTTAAGAGAGGTCGGTACACTAGTCTGGTATTGCATATAAAATTTTGCTCTCAAAAATTTACGATTAATCTAAAACACGGTCCGTTACCTCTGTGAATCAATTAACGCATAGTCTGTATTTCTAGAGACACAATTATTTTCATTAGCGGACACTAAAAGTCCGGAATGGAATTGTCTCGGCGATTTATGAAGCCTATAAACTTGACAACGCCACTTAAGAGTTCGCTAAACGGCGTACTCGAAGGCGCGTTACGCGACAATACGTTCAGCGGGAACTCATCAGACTTTCAAAGTGGACTGAGAAGAGTTTTTGAGAGGGGGTTTGTTGAATGGAAAGTGTGGTGATGTGCGAGGTGTCGAGCCTGGATCGTCGCAGGCCGCGCGGAGGGAGTATCGATCGACTGCGCAACAAGTGCCGGTTGGTTCCCCTTGCCGACTGCCGACTGCCGACCCGACGCGTGTTTTCAAACACTTTTTCATACCAATGTCTATATAGCGATGTGATGCAGAAGTGTTCTTAAAAGTGTTACCAATAGCTTTCTCATTCCATTATTCGTCGAACGTTCGGATTAAACAGCTTTTGCGTGAATGTTGCAGTTTAAAACACTTTTTTTCATTTCTCTCCCTGTAAAATTGTTTATTCCCACGTTAGACGAGTGTTAAATTTAAAAAAGCGGCCAAATGCGAATATGACCTCCCCTTGAAGGGCTTTGTAGAAGCATATACCTAATATTGAGCGATAGCTGCTAGCAGTTTTTGAAAATATATCATACTAGCTTTTGCCCGCGACTTCGTTCGCGTGGACTTCAGGTTCGTCCCGTCTAGTCTAGTAATAAGTAAGAAATACGGTAACTAAGCACTGCAGAGCCCTAATCATAGGCCTATAGGTAGCTACTGCAGTATGCTCCTATAAACTACATTTAACGATCTTTTTCCTTCAGCATAAACATGCAGATTCTTCGCTTTGGAAACACGTGAGCAAGCCACATAGGGCTGACCGTGAGAAAAACATGGCGTGCCCAAATGTAGGCCTGCTACCTTCAAGGTTTGACCCTGCGATTTGTTGATCGTCATTGAAAATGCGACTTTTAATGGCAAAACGGACACAACCGTCAACGACGTCTGCCCTCATGCGTCTGCCCGCGTTCGGGTCGCGCACTCAGCGATGAGCCACTTCTTCCCCACCGCACCTACCCCGCTCCCCCCACGCCCCGTTCGCCTGGCGCCGCTGCCGGTATTTATCACCGAAACGGTATTTATCGCCGAAATTGCTATGACTCTGATTTTAAATCTGTGATATCTTCAAAAATATTTATTTAATTTACATGCTGTAAAAAGCCATATTGATCTTTATTAAATGCACAATGTATTTAAGATACTTAATTGGATAAGGATTAATACTGTATTGCTTAAAATCGCTTCGTAAATAAGCCATTATTTCTCGTACAAAGTAAAGGATAAAAAATGGTTATTGTGGGTTATTCCTAAGAGATAAACATATACCATCACGGACTTTTTTGTAGACCTTTTTAAGTTGTGCAATACTGTAGTAAATTGTTTTGATCTATCTTGTAGGATTCAGTCAGCGTTTGCAATGTAAGCGCAAAAAATGTGTTTTTTCTACGACCTCACATTAAAAACCTCAAAAATTGTAGCCTATGTGTTATTCTGATGTATAAGCTATAGCCTATGTGTTATTCTGATGTATAAGCTATATTGTGGTAAAGTTTCATTCAAATCCATTCAGTAGTTTTTACGTGAAAGAGTAACAAACATCCATACATCCATACATACAAACTTTCGCCTTTATATTAGTAGTAGGATCTGAATAATATCTTGAAAGTTTTTATGAACTAAGTAATTCGTAAAAGTATTTATTTACGATTCTCTTTTTTTAAATGTTACAGGAGACACTCACACATACACCTTACCACTTTGAAAGTGACTGTCTTTAAAACGGTCGACTTAAAAAAAATAGTTTTAAAAATATTAATGTCATTATTTCTTTAAGGGTTCATTTTATTGTCTAAAAGTAAGTTTAAAAAAACATTATATCTACAATTTCTACGAACAAACGCTTTTGAATAACAAACTTTGAGATGAAAAAGCATTTGGAAACACGCTGACTCGGCCGCTCTCTTCGAACGCATTATGTGCACGCTACTCCAGCCCTCCCCTCACTGAATCCTCTAACTCATTATGGTATATACCTACATTAACATTAATGGACTAAGTTAAAAATTTTCGCACAAAAGGTGAACGTGCAAATTACTTAAAACCTGGGATTGTTACGTTTCGTTTTAAAATACTAACATCTTAATCATATTATTGATTTGAAACATAATAATAATATAATTTCTTTATCGAGGGTTCCTGAATACAGTTAAATTTTATCTCTTGGTTGAAATGAAATGTTTTAGTGTAATTGTGACGAAGCGTTGTTAAATCGTTACATTTTGGGGAAATTGTTAACAATTGGGCGTCTATTGAGGCTCGTCGATCCGGTTTCCGATCCCTACAAATTCGTGAGCCCGAACAAATTAATGTCAATGTATTGTATTGTAGGGACTATGAAACGATTATTCGCCGATTGGTTACCTATATAATTCCTTGAAATATAGACTCCGGATGGATTGTTAAAGAATTGTAACTGTAACATTATTAGATACGAGAAAAATTAAACTGTTTTAAGAATTATTTGAATATCTAGGTCAATACTGGCTTCTTCAAATCTTAAATTCACTACTAGCCCTTGAGAAGGAAATCAGAGACATACCTATACGCAAACAGTATTATTTTTAATAGATACTAAACTTTCTTATGCGTACGCCTACGTAACAAACAAGTTTTATTTAGAAACTGAGTGCATGGAGTAAGAGAAGATATTATTATAATTTCTGAATATTATATTCTACGCAAAATAATGTTCAATACGTCTGTTTACACAAAGACTGTTTGACCTAAAGTCTAAATAGCTTACTATAGGGCTTCCTTTACATTCAAAGTTCTCGTGACTAGAATTATAACGAAAGTAACATGGTGTTATAAAAAAAATAATATAATAATACTCTTTATTGTACACAAAATATTACAATACAGAAAAAAACAATTGGGACATATAGTACAACAGGCGGCGTTATCGCTAATAGCGATTTCTTCTAGGCAACCTTACATGTAAAGAAACAAATTCAGGAAGTAGTAAGGGTGTACAACATAATGAAAAATTAAAAGTATCTAATGATAATTAAACAGTAAGTCATCTGATAATAGAGCAACTATAACAGAAAATCTTTTTATGATGATAAAAAATAACGGTGTACGTAGTAGGCAAAACAATAAAGAAATACCTACTTATGTACGGATTAACTATCGTGATTTTAAGGATCAAACAGACGAGCGGCACTTAGTCGACGGTAGTCCGCGCAATCTTTTATTATTTACGCGGGGGAACCCATCTATTCCACTAGGAGAGTTCCTTCTAGGCGCCTTATCGGAATCATTAGTTCCGCGAATCCGCTGGCAGCTGCCCGCATCCGCTTCCGAAGCTCAGCTTTCACTATAGCTCCAAACATCAGGGTCGTGTGGAACAACACCAACCAGCTCGGGGCCTTCACTTCATCGGGGTATATCCATCGGGGGATGGACTTCCCCTCACCCGGAGGTCCCAGTGAGCTGCAGGTGGTGGGGGCAGGCTAGCCGCATGTTCCCAGTACGTCTGCGAAGTTAGTCACAAGTCGCTGCAAAAAAGGCGATGTTATGGTATAGAACGAATACGCGAAAGGGCAAGCGTGGTGGTACTTTCATCGAGCTAAAATTGAAGCATTACACCGCAAATCGCGCCACACGCCGTGCCTCCAGTCGCACCGCGTGTCGCACCGCCAGTAGCTGTGGCCGAAGGGTAACATGGTATAGGTTAAACGTAACCTGACCAATGTAACCCTTTTAAAACCCACTCAAAAATTATTAGGTATTTAGCCAAAGATAATTTTAGAGAGTAGGGGGATATGTACGTAATTCACGTTCAAATGCAATGTTTTACTGGTTGTAGAGCTGCAGTGATGGAGCTCGTAGGCGTAGGCTCCACCGCATTACCTAAACAACTTGGCGATAAATGGTAGTGTTCAGACTGGTCAGGTGGTAATGTACGAATCTGCAATTTCAGGCACAGAGGCATAACATCAAGAGTGGCAACGCACTTACATTGAAATCCCTGGTTTCATGTCGATGTTTGTAGGCATGGTAGCCTTACCCTGTTACTTTCCATCAATGTAAACTGTATGTATGTTTGCCACTTTATGATATTAAAAAACACATTGAACTATGAGTTCAAAGGAATATGTAATTATGCATTTAACGTGAACTTTTTACATTAAAATTGAAGCAAATTAAATTGCAGTGCATTCATTTACGGTCATATTATCGTCCTCACGGAATACATTAGCTGTATTCACGTAACACACACATAGTAGTTGTAGTACAAAGTGTATGTAGAGTTTCCTCCAGTCGGTCCGATTTCCGCCCGGAAAACAGGAAAAACAAAGCTTTGAACTTGGTTACACTACATTCCTCGTTTAAAAAATTGCTAATGCAATTCTCATTGCACAAAAGAACTAGCAACACATCCTCAAATAGAAATAAAATTGAAAACAAACCTTCATTTGTTCCGCGCATAACTCTGTCTCTTACATTAAGCTAGAAATAACTTTAGAATTATGAACAGCGAAAAATATAAAGAAGGTAAGTAGATAATTAAATTGCTTGCAGAATATTCATTTCATTATCTAAATACTTTACGTTGCCTTTACGTTAAAGCACATTTTTCAAGTAATTGATCCCTCAAAAGTTTCAGAGCTTCTCAACTTTTCGTTTTGAGAAGTTAGTCGTTGGAGTAGTGAAGAAATAAAACTCTCCTGAAAGCTATTGTTTGTGTGTGGATTTGATTTCTATGATATTTTATTCCGAACCTAATCAAATCATAAACACATACTACTTTGAGCAATCAATCTCCTAGTTTTCAGGTATAGAATATTTTTCGTTTATTTTCATAAGTGTAATAAACCATAATGCTTTTATTTGTATTTGTAACTAGCTTTTTTTGCGAACTTCGTTTCATCAAAGCGTTTTATTTTCCTTTGCAGTTTGAATTTTCAAAAGTTCTTAAAATATTTCAATACGTCTGTTCGGGTTCGTTGGGTTCAATTAATTTAGGGTAAATTATCAGTTCATTGATGTTAAGTTCTAGTGTCGGAGCTCAAAAGCGTAATCAATTCCAATTTATTTGCTTGTTACATGGTTACATTATAAGGTCTTAAAATTAAATTTTATGAGCTAAATACATGTAATACCCCGTAAGGGCATCGCAATTATAACAGCATTTAGTATATGTACCTACTTGTAGTTAAAATTATAGGTAATTATTATGTGTTTTTTTTATCTCATTATTATTTGTTTATTGGTACATATGTATGAATTTGTGAGAACACAAACCTAGTGAGAAGACTTAAGAGAACTAAACCTTTTGAGTTAGTGTAGTGTTAAAACAAAATTAGTGTTAGTGACTTATTTTGCATAATCACACGAACAAAGTGACTTCTTCCTTAAGACATACCTACTTACGAAGAAAGTGCGAGTGGACATTTATTTTACTTAGAAATAATTTTATTAGAAGTTTAAGTTAGCATAATAAATCTGAATAGTAATGCTATGTTGAGAGAGAATTTGGCTAATGAAGGCTTTAGGCTATATAACATCACACTAAGATGAATAGGAGAGGGTAGGTAAAATTGCAACCGCGCGAAGCCGGGACGGGCCGCTAGTGTAAAATAAGCATCACTACGCAGGAAATTGACTCTACAGGCGTAATAATTTTGCGTAAGTATTCTATATCGGTTAGTGTGGTCCGAACTATGTTCTCAGTTTAAATTGATGTAAATAATAAATTGAAATTGCATTTTTAGGTTTCCTTACCTCAAAAGGAAAAAATGGAACTCGTGTAACTGTCTGTCAGTTTGTCTGTCTGTCATGGCATATTTGAATATTATACTGAAATATCTATTCCTCAAATATTATCTAATCAATCTTATGTATCCTGTGGCCCGAGTTCGACTCGTGCTTAGTTGATTTTCTAAATTGGTTTTCGATCTAGTCTAGTATTTATTTGAACCAATTGTGTAGAAATTTACTGTTCCGCTGAACACAGTTCCTCTCCGGCTCCAATTTACATTATAATGCCGTCTAATGATAGCGTCCACCGCTCTGTTCCGCCCAAATGAGGAATTTCTCGCACACAAGCATAACTTTTCTACTTGGCAACGAATATGCGCTAAAATCTTTGGCTCTTCTAGTTTTGGAACTGTTCAAAGGCTGCAGCAATAATTTACCATCAAGGTACCATGATGCACATGGTCGTAGGTTACTTTAAAGCGAAAAAAATCCGGTCTGTAATATCTACATCGATTGTTGCAAGCATATTGTATTGAAATCGAAATCTAAATTACAATACAATAATTCGATTTCAATGAAATCATGTTCCTATGTCCCAGTTCAAATAACGAATTGCTCGCACACAAGCGTAGCTTTTCTAGTTTCCAACGAATTTAAAATTCGTTCAAAAAGCCAAAGGCTTTTCTAATTTTGAAGCCGTTTAAAGGCTGCAGAAATAATTTACCATCAACGTGAAATGTGTGAACATTGGCTACTTCGAAGCCAACGAAATCTGTTCTGTAATATCGACCTCGACTATAGCGAACATTGTTTTTAATAATTAGGTACATTCGTCAACAAACGTTTATTAAATGCAATTAATTAGCTAAAGAAAATGAGGTTTATGATTGTTTTTCGTAACTTCATACCACTATTCCGCAAAGAGAAAGGCGGAGGTAAATGCATGCATTCAAACATACAACACATGCAAATACCCCCGAATTTACCACTTACGTTTCGCATCCATGCAACAGGTGGGATGCTTAATGACATTTATGGGCACGTTACGAAACTGCCAGAAAATGGCAAAATCGCAATATAATGTCCTCCAGAAAGAATTTCGGTCAAGGCGGCCAATCTCAACGCAGACTAGCCATCTGCGCAGGAGATATTATAGTGCACAAATGCATGCGCAAACACAGGTGCACTATCTATTCCCTCACTCTTATAACCCATGGGTTGGATGGGACGGCAATCCGACACGACCAGAGAGAGATGAATGAGTTACTTGTGACTTTAAATAAGTGTCAATCATCTTTATTTTATACCTACTGATGGCAAATATCTTCAGCACGGAGAGTGTAAATATTGAGAATTTTGTTTGCTTTTCATAAAAATATAAGCACAATTGCGTGCAATGCGTTTGTATTGAATTGTGTGAGGCGCACAGCTTCCTATATTCATGATCACTTACCATCAGAGTGGAATGCATGTCCACTAGCTACTTTATTCACAAAAAAAAAACAAATTTGGAAGTCAATATATTTATTTAAACATACATCTTACATTTGGTACAAATTGTATTTGTCATAAACATAGGTACGAGTAGGTACAGATTGCAGGTCTGATAGCAAATCGTTTAAATTAACTTTATAATATTCAGAAATCGAATACATTAAAAATACGGTTTTGTACAAGCATTTACTACTTTTCAAATCCAGTGTGCGCAATTTTGATAAGCATTTATTTATATTGAAATTTTAACATTCTCTTATTTTCCTATACGTATTTCTTAATATTTTTCTTGATTTAAATAGCTCCAGTTACACCGATTCTTACTTTTATAATAATTGTATTGATAAGCTAAGTTAGAAATTGAAGTACGTCTCAAGACTCAAGACTTATAATACTGTACATTCTCGGTACAGTAAAATAAGATATATTATTATTAAAGAACTTTTATTCAAGGGTATGAGGCCAAAATAGTAAAGGCTAGTAGCTGGTAGGTTAGGTAATATTATTAGGTATGTGGTATTGGCCTCGCTGTCTTATATTACAAAAATATAACCATCCTATTTTGTTCGATTTCCTATACATCTTTTCATATTGCAGTTTGCTAAATCCCTGCGAAAAATTTTAGTTTCAGTAATCATATATTTTATTAATACTATGTCCACAGCTACACTGACCAGGGATTGGCTGAGCCCCTTCATATGTGTAATATTCCCAAAATAAATAAATTTGCTCTTCTTCATTCCGTATTCTCTTCACGCCTATATGGAAGACTTTTAACCACACCTTTGCATAGCACTCGACATATTTGATCAATTTAGTAAGTCTTCCTGGGACTCTGCAGTTATCTACGTGTAAAGATCTAGCTAGATATTGGGTGCTCAGCCCTCTCTTAGCGTGAAGATATATTAATATTTATACATTATACCTTGTACATGGAATCGATCGAAAACGTTTTAGTCACATTATCAAAAAGAAAAAAAGGCAAAAAAAAGATATGAAAACATTATCGAAGTAAATCGAAAGCATAAGAGATTATTCAGATATAAAGATGGTCAGTGTTGCCGTTATTATAGTTATTCCATCGAGAATTTGTAGTATGTGCATAAATGGAATAAACATTGTAGTTAAAAATTACGTTTTGTTGTCAACATAAACTTTTTACATTTTGTATTCATAAATCTACATGTCTTATTTTACTAAGCTAAGAAGGAATTAGTTTTTTAATCACCATGAATTTCCATTTCCATACTTACAATAACATTATTTGACTGCTTTTGCCTAATAATATGACATATTATATGATTATATTATCGAAGTAAGTCTGTATTTAATTTATAGTTCCATATAATCAGTAATAGAGTTACAATTGTATACCCTTAGAAAAGTCTTGACTTTACTAGTATAAAAAATATTTTATGATTAACACAGCTACTGTACAATCATCTACGAAGATAATGAAATCAAATTTTGCAACTCCTTTCTTGTCCCTGCTCGTGAAAATTCAAATCTGTCTTCGTTGATCGGCTAGTAAATTATATCTTTGTTTTAAGCTACGTACTCATGATGAACTTTCGTTTAGAAACATGATTGCGTTAGGTTTCTATATTTCAGGGTTATGATATGATCATTATGACTCATAATACGTCGTAATTGTTTTGCTTAGGTGTTACACACGTGGCGATAACGATTCACGTCATCGTGATGTTCGGTTACGAATATTCGTAGCTATAGTTCAGAGAGTTCAGACCAAAAGCAAAAAGCTTAATGAAATTAATGTTATTGCAATGTTTGTGATCTAGGCATATCAGGTACTCCAAAGAGAGTCAGAGTGATTCATATATGCATATAGCCACGATATATGGTTCAACAGTTATGTTTTTGGTGAATAAATTGACAACACATTTGTCAATTGATTCACCAACAGAGCACATTTCCATATTTAGGTTGGTTAAACGCAAACATTGTATCCGCGACCGAGAATCAAATTTACAAACAAGTAGTAATGGCTCTTGCAGGTAAGCTAATGGTTCATTTTTGACTTAAGGATAGTTTTACATACTTATATCACTGATGTTGAACAGTTGGGCTTCGCAAAAGTTCATCATGAATAGGTTTTATAATTATTTGACAACAGACCTACAACAGGTTTTGATTTCGGTTATTGTTATTATTTTAAAAGTTTTGGAATAAGTAGATATAGTACACGTTTTCTATAATATTTTTGTTCTATAACTAACACACAGCCTTATTAACTCAACGAATGCAATATAATAGTGAAATCTTAAATTTCCAGCGCTCATCTAAATCTACCAATTAAATGAAACACCTACAACATCTCATAGTTTAAACTAAGAAGTCTAAATATTAAAAAAGGCACATCCAAAAATTTGAAACACTTAATACATATTTAGACAGAGTTACAGAAGTATTTGTATCCAGATCCGTAAACATTAACATTTGGAGTTTCAGATGTATGAAACATTATTTGGACAATGAAGTACTGTGCCACCAACTTATCTCTGAAATGAAGGATGTCGTCACCGTCGTATCGGTGTTGCTAGTTAATTTAGTTTTGCTTAAGATTGGGATGAAAGAAATGTTGGGTAAGTTTTAAATGAGTAAAAACAACTGTGTTTGTTTAAGTTATTATGCTAAAGCCTGGCTAGATTATAACTATAGTGGCTACAGCATGATAAATGTACGTTAAAAAAAACAAATTGATTTATTAATGAAAAATGGAAAGAAAAATTTGACTTCAGGCGAGACTCGAACTCGCGGCCTACTAGCACAAAATTAAGGGTAAAAGCGACTTCTTTACGATATTCAATAAACTGCAAAGTCTATTATATCGGTTGCCTAACTAGCATAGTTGGCAATAGATGGATACGCTCCTGCTACCATAAAGCAATGCAATAAATGTGAAGGAAGGATTTGACAAATCGGGCAGGACTTCAGTAGCTCAATTGGAAGAGCGGCTGGACTAGATTCCCAGTAGGCCGCGAGTTCGAGTCTCGCCTGAAGTCAAATTTTTCTTTCCATTTTTCTTATAAAAATATTTCACAAGCATGTGTTAATGCGAAATAATATAAAACAAACAAATTGATTGTTTTTAAAATTTATTGGAAACCAGTATCTAGCTCTCCAAGCTGATAATGTCATTGCGCTCCATCAATACTTTACGATTAGACAGCGTTTTTTTGAAACGAAATCCCAATTTATGGAGCAGTTTTCGAAGAGATTCTCTCTGTCCTGTATAATTTATTTCAGCCCTTAAGACATCTAGAAGCTTATTGACAGTAGGCACTTCCATCCTGGCAGAATAAAATTCATGAACTTTCCGTCTAATAACTCTCTGGTCAAAATCATCAACTAAAATAAATCCACTTTTACGTGTTCGTTTCTTGCCTGGTGTGCGAATTTTAGCATCGGATTTTTCTACTTCTTGCCCCTCTCTCTCAATATTAGATATTGTGCCTAAGCTTACACCTGTAATAAAATAAAATAATTCAGTATACATCTAGCAGGTCAGCTGGCTCACTCCAAAGATAGGGTAGAAACAAAGAAACTATTATTATTACTCATTTGATTAAAAACGTAATCGTAAATACAGATTATTTCAAGTTGTTCAAATAAAAATCAAGTCAAAGCTGCTATCGTAAATAAAAAATATAAAGAATATTCTGTAAATTAAATTTAGGTAAGTAGATATTGTATCAATTTAACTGGGTAATTTGTGTGATAAGAACTGGCAACACTGACCTGTAGCTGCCGCAATTCGATTGTATATTTGACTAAATGGAATTATAAGGGAGCCTGCTGTCAAGATTCTTATTCAAAAAAGGATTTAACCTTTAGAATAATATTCCGGGCATCACTTTTCATAGCTTTCGGCATATTCAATAGTTAAAACCAAGAAATGTAGCAATAAAACAAACAGCACACGAAAGTAGTAGACACTGACAATCCAATGACACTTCAACATGGCGGCTTTAGTTCCTTTTTTTGCCATTTCAGAGATAAGTTGGTGGCACTGTAGGTAGGTACTTTTGATAGTTGACAGTTTGAAGTTTTTTATTACGGGCAATACATACTGGCTACTTTATTTTAGTAGAGTAACTACGCTATATACACGAACACGAAAAATGTATATAATTTTTGTACGTATATTTGAACTAATCTGTCTTTTCCAATGATCTATCACGCGCTAAAGTATTTCTTAGAGCTTTCTCGCCTCGACTGTGATCGATTTAGGAGAATATCACACGGTTTAATCTTACAGCGGAGCAAGTCATCGGCGGGATATTAAATCAAGAAAGAGAATTTAGATCATTCCAATAAGTTTGTCTTTTGTCGTTCGTGGAAAGTCTGAAAGCAATATATTGCTTTGTGTTGCAATTGAGTTCGATTGAATGTAATTTATACTAATATTATAAAGCTGAAGAGTTTGTTTGTTTGTTTGTTTGAACGCGCTAATCTCAGGAACTACTGGTCCGATTAGAAAAATTCTTTTAGTGTTAGATAGCCCATTTATCATCATATCATTAGGCTATATAACATCACGATAAGACGAATAGGAAAGGGTGGGTAACATTACACCCGCGTGAAGCCGGGGCTGGCCGCTAGTATATTACATAGGTCGATGTTAACGAGTTTAACATTTAATTGCTCAAACATACTCAATTTATTTTATTCGTAAGTTACTGACCAACCCACTCTTAGGATAGTTACCTTCCTCCTCCTCCTTGCGTCGTGTGTCCTCAATGCTGAGAGTCGTGACCTCGACAAATAACTCTCGATTGGACGATGTTACGCCATGTCGTCCTATCCTCGGCGATGTGGATGGCTTGGCAAACTGTGGCTTCTAACGTGGAGCGAATTTGGTCGGACCATCGTAGTGGGCTTCTGCCCCTGGGTCTTTTCCCCGGTGCTTTCCCAGTTAGTAGCGTCTTTTCAAAGTTGTCACCTCTCTTTCTGGCAATGTGACCAAAGAATTCAAAGCTTCTTCGCAGGCATATGGTGGTGAGTCTCATAGGTATTCTCAGATATTTGATGATCGACACATTAGTGCGATGCTCCGTCCAATGTATTCCGAGCATTTTCCTCTAGCACCACATCTCGAAAGCATCAATTCGGCGTCGATGATCCTTTTTCAGTGTCCAAGTCTCAGCACCGTACAGGAAAATTGAGAATATCAGCGTGGTCACAAGATTTTTCTTGGTTTTATGTGAAATGTTCCTGTCGGCCCATATGTGATTCAGCTGAGACATGGCGCTCTTTGCCATGGCAATACGCTTCCTAATATCTTTCTCACACGATCCATTGTTTGTTATGATGGAGCCCAGGTAATTAAACTCCGTAACTCTTTCCAGATTAAGATTGACAGATGGAGTGATAAATTTGCTGCGGTCAACTGTCATTACCTTGGTTTTGGCTCTATTCATGTGAAGTCCCATTTCGTTGCTGACACTTTCTAGCTTTTCCAAGAGCGAGGACATCTCGTCTTCATTTGCCACAAAGAGTGTAGTGTCGTCGGCATAGCGCAGATTTGTGATTTTCATCCCACCAATCGATATTCCGCCCTCCCAGTCTTCGCATACTCGCCTCATGATGTATTCGCCATATATGTTAAATAGTATGGGGGACAGTATACATCCTTGTCTGACTCCTTTTCTGAACTGGAAGGGCTTTGAGAGCGTATTGTCAATCCTAACTATGCCTTGGTTGTTCAAGTAGAGCGACTGAAGGAGAGGAGATAGTTACCTTAGTTACTTAATAATATTAAGAAAGCTAGTGATATTTTAACCCATTCTCAGTCCCATCTGAAACACAATAACTTAACAATGAAAATCAGCATGATCAATACCAAAAAGATATATAATGAAAATATTTTCTCCGATTGTTGAAGCAAAAACGAATAGTGCGTAGACGAAAGATTGAATGAATAATTTTGTGAATTCGGAACAAGAAATAATTTCATTGTCTATTCCCGAGGCGATGTTACTTTCGATGAATAATTTTATTTCGTGATCGCGGGTAGGTGTCGAGAATTAATTCCGTTCAAAGGGGAGTCCAGCTTTTCAGACCTTAAAAGGTTTCAAACGTTTTACCTACTCTTCATCCATAAATACATTCTAAACGAATGATTAAAATTTATATAGCTCAGCAAGTGACCGACTGTGCTGTGTTTGGCTTCTTGATTTTGTTGTATTGGAAAGATTTGACTATAAACTTAGTTGTATTTACTGTTATCAATCTTAATGTTTACGGATAACTGTAGAGGTAGATCGTATAAGTTAATATGGACACATTTTTTACAAAAGTGATAATTTCTATTTACTTAAATATTATAATTTTGGTCGAAAATAATATAATTATGTTTAAAATTAAAAAAAAAACGAATGTAAAAGACACTCATTACGATTTGATAGACTCTGGTTTATTTACTAATATGATAAATCGCCCTGTATATTATGAGATATATTTTTTTAGAAATAAGGAAAACAAGTACGTTGTTTTGTAAATAATTAGATAAATGTAGGTATGTTGTACTGTACATATCTAATAGACACCGAGGTATGTGACTTAAGTGAAGTTTAGAATTAAGTTTTAAGATCATTAATTTATGCTTTACAAAGTTTGTATGAAGTTTCGCAGCGAGGAATTGCTCGTGCCAGACAACTGGTATCGCAGATTAAATAAATTTCGTTACAGCTGCCGTCAATAATTTTGAATTACTTAGAAGCGATTGATTGGATTTTATCTATTCGTATAACATTTATTGATAAGTTTATGCCACATAAATAGCAAATAACTAATAGAGTTTGCAGCAATCTATTCTCAAAGCTAGAAGTTCATTGTTATAGAATAAATACTGAGTTTGTTTTTATTAAAACATTCCCAGCAAGCTTCAAGAAAGTAATTCGAATAGCAATAATACATTGAAGTACAAAAGTTATAATACTCTGTATGTACTTGTTATTTCTGTAATAAAGTTACCCCTTCGATTTCAACGAATAAAGGCATGGTTAATAATCGCAACCAACTCTCCCAAGACTGCATTTAAAACCTTAAGTAACTTTATACAGAGGATCGCATAGTACGGATAAAATTACACATCGCTCGCTTTTAATAAAGACACTTTTATTTGCCAGAACCACTTCTATGTATAGGCAGACGGTAGGAAAAAAGGAAGAGAAAAAAACCCTCATTATATCGCTCATATTCTGTGCTTACAAATGTGTACCTCAGGCTACGTAAGTAATTACATTTAAGCAAAATATGTCATATCTTTTGCACGTAAGAACGTCCTACATAAGCTCTCTCATAAGAAATGTACTCGTATTTAATAGATATGCAACTTATAAATGTATTCAACAGTAATACTTCTTCTATGAATGTAAGTAGATGAAGATCCATCGAATAGATGAAGTTGCTTAGTTATTTGTTGAAGAATCATCACTGTGGTCATAAAAATACGATTTTCGTTTTTAAATACAATGATGATATTATAATGACCAAATTCAAGTAATAAGTTACATTTACACACAAGTAAACGTTAGTCTGGGAGTTCGAAGAAAGTAAAGTTTTTTTTTCAAATTCGCTAATAAATTAATACTATTAATTTCATTCTTTAAAATGAAAAAAAAACATTTTTTTCATTTTAAAGGGTTTAAAGAGCTAAAAATATTTGAAATAAAAAATCTTTTTAATTGAATCTTTATTACAGATTTATATCGCGTTATATAACTTTTATACTGATAACTATACTTTAGGTTGGTAGCGCTGCGACATTATCCTCGTAAAGTTCGGATTTTCTGATACTTTCAGAACTGTCATAATGTTATTCAGTTCCTAAGACGCTCGAAGGATTCTTTCCTAGTGTTGCAAAGTTCCCTAAGGAACGTAAGTATGCGACAACGTTCCTTGTTTTATCATCAGTTAGGCTGTGTCAGTTAGTGTCGGAAATATTAAAAAAATACATATATAATCCAGAATTCATTCATGTCAGCCAAGTGCTGTCCTCGAGCAGATTCATACACATTACAAATTACCAAGAAATCACATATAAAAGGTAAATCACTATTGATATACTTACATTATCCAGTCACGATACAATTCAATCTACATACTATCACCTTTTTATACACCATTCTGAAATAGATAATTTATCTAAATCTTATCTAATTGCACTAGGCATTGGCGTTATATCATTAATATAATAATATAGAGATCACGTCTGCGTAAGATTGAATAAATAACGGGTTTAAGTTAGAAAATCTTTTCCTATGTAATAACCGTCAATTAGATAAACGGAAGATTGATGAGCAAAGCTACCCTTACTCCGAACAACATTCAAATACAGCTATTTACTTAGTGGCGTATATGTATGGTGTGTAGGAGTGTTCCCTCACAGTTTAGAGTTTAGGATGTATCGCGAGTTTATTAATTGGTACCGAGGAATGACGGCGTAATTAATCTATGCTAGAAAGTTGTAAGTATTTTGTGCGGGGAAGACGAATATTGTTTATTTGTTTGGAAGTTTAAAATTCTGTATAGTTACTTTACGAGTGACACTTCATGTTCACTTTCATTGATTATCTTTTTCTATCTGTAGATTAAAATGAACACAGAAAAGGCAGAGAATGTCGAAAAGAAGCAGCAAATAAATTAAAAATGTACCGACTATAAAAATACTTATTTCAATGTTGTTTAGGTAAACTAAAAATCATAAAAACTGATATACACGATGACAACGGACCAAATTAAAATAACAATCACTGCTGTTATTCATCAGCTGGCGACGATCATCGGTCGCAACGCAATCATGAAGTGTCGCTCATTAGAGATCTCCTTAAGTGATATTAAAATTCTCTATAGGTTTAAGAAATGATACACGAATTCCGTTTGCTATTGGCGTGTCGTTCCCTGATCTGTTGTAAGTGGGCTAGCTGTGCGGCCGAGGGTACATGGGGTTGATTGGACGGCGAGGGATGGGAGCCGGAGCCGGGTGGGCCTTGCGGTCCCGGCGGCAGCGACTGTCGCCGTCGCCTGCGCAGCGCCGGTGATAGATTGTACTTCACCTTCGCTTGCACCAACAACTCCTTGAAGATCTGGGACACGTTTATGTTGTCCTTCGCTGAAGCTTCTACGAACCCGTTCTCCCAATCCACCGTTACCACCGACTCTGTCGTGTGGAATTCAACCTGAAAAGATAGTTAGTATCAGCGTGTTTACTGTTTCTATACCCTGCCTTCCTTTGTACTGACGTGTCTGTGAGACTTAAATAAACATCAATAACCTTTGCGTTAAGCTGAATCATAGCACGTCAAATCGAGCCTCATTAATTTGTTATAGCTAGAGATGGATTTAGTTTAGCAGTAGGAGTTAGATTTGGAAACTTTGTTCTTGACAATTGCGTAAAATAAAAAGAGATAAAAGAGATTTAAACAAAATTTTAGTTTAAATAAGTTTATGAATAAAGAAGTTAATCTATACTTAATATTATAAAGCTGAAGAGTTTGTTTGCTTGAACGCGCGTTTGCTTGAAATCTCAGGAACTACTGGTACGATTAAAAAAATATTTCAGTGTTGGATAGTCCATTTATTGAGGAAGGCTTTAGGTTATATAACATCACGCTAATATGAATAGGAGAGCGTAGGTAACATTGCCAAGCCGGGGCAGGCCGCTAGTGTTAATATAAGAGGTTTTACATTCTGGATGACGATCGCAAGAGTAAACTCTTAGGTAGGTATATATTTGAAGTTGGAACCTACATTATTTCATAAGCGTGACAAACTAGATATCATATAATTTACTATTGGTAGAGTTGCTCCGTAGGCACCATCGCGTTAACTTACGTAGGTATTTGTTGCTAAATTAAATGGTAATGTTGTCGGATCGATCGAATATTAATGTATGACCCTATTACATCCAGCAAAGATATATAAAAGCTTAGGCCTCATGATTGGCAACTCATCCATATTAAATCCAAATGCAATTTCTGGTTGTTGTGTAGATGTTCACGAGCTTCAGTTTTTACTTGCCCTCAACATGAACTGTATGCTTGTCTGCGACTTTACGACATAAAAAAACCGGTCATTGCCCGTGGTACACCTACTTTGTCCACCTGGGTGAATCAAGGGTAATTTTTTTTTTTTTTTTTATGTCTGTAGGTTGACAGACAAGCAAACGGGCCACCTGATGGATAGTGGTCACCGTCGCCTATGAACATTTTGCACCAGGGGGGTTGCCAACAGCCCTGAAGGACTCTTTTAACGCCATTTTTGAAGAACACCATATTGTAGCACCTAGGGAACACCTCAGAGGGAAGTTCGTTTCACAATTTACACGTTCTGGGCAGGAACGAACGTGAAAACCGCACCGTTGAGCACTGCCAGGTGTCCAGTCGGTGTGGGTGAAACTTCTCTCTTCGGCGGGTAGTACGGTGTAGAAAAAGACACGGTGGCACCATGTCAAACAGTTCAGCAGAGCACTCACCATTGTAGAGACGGTACAACACGCACAAACTCCCAATGTCTCTGCGCAGGCTCAGATGTTTGAGCCTGTCGGTAAGTCCTGGATCGTTAACAATACGAACAGCGCGTTTTTGTACGGAGTCAAGTGGACCAAGCTGGTATTTTGGGGCTCCCGCCCACAAATGAGAGCAATATTCCAGATGGGGCCGCACTTGAGCCTTATAAAGCTGTAATAGCAGCCCCGATGTGAAATACTAGCTCGCTTTGTTAAGCACCCCCAACTTTTTGGATGCCAACTTGGTCTTACACTCAATGTGACTCCGGAATTGCACTTCGTTCGATAAGTCAACGCCCAGGATACCGATATTCTTATCAACGGCGAGCGGAATGCCCTGGAACTGTGGTGCTACAATGAATGGGGTTTTTTTAGCGGTGAACGCGCAGACTTGTGTCTTTGAGGGGTTAAACTGTACTTAATTAAGTCGACCCCAATCCGAGACCCGCTCCAGAGAGTGCTCGATTTCAGACACAAGTCTAGTCCTGCTTTCCTCGATAAGTGTCCGAGAGGCATTGGCACGGCTAGTGTAGTGTGCATCTCCCGTACTATCATCAGCATAGCAATGAAAATTGGAGTTTTGCTCCAACATTTCATTGATGTGCAGAAGAAAAAGCGTGGGAGATAGCACAGAGCCTTGCGGCACACCAGCGTTGATAGGAAGTCTGTCTGAGCGCTGACCGTCAACTAAGACTTGTATATAACGCTCAGACAGAAAGCTGGCTGTCCAGTTGCATAGCCTCTCGGGAAGACCGTAGGAAGGAAGTTTTGCGAGGAGTGCCCTGTGCCAGACCCGGTCAAATTTTTTTACCCGTGGTACACCTATTATGAATTGGGTGTACCAGGGGTAATTACATCTTTCCGTTGTCCACCTATGTTCACCTAGATGTTCCAAGGGAAATATATTTTTCCCGTGGTCCACCTGTATCAGTGTTAGTATAGAATGTACTTTTACATTGTTAATAACATGTTTTGTTGGGTTCTTTTCAGTCTTAAATCGTACTTCAACTTTTTGGAACTAAAGGGAATCATGTTTTCTGGAGAGATGAGTGTAATGCGCAGCGTAATACGATTAAATATTTGTTTTTATATTATTTCGCATTAACACATGCTTGTGAAATATATTTTATTTTAAAGAAAAATGGAAAGAAAAATACTACTGCTACCTACATTTATTGCCTTGCATAAAGCAAGGCAATAAATGTAGGTAGCAGTAGTATTTTTCTTTCCATTTTTCTTTTTTCTTTACATTTATTGCCTTGCATAAAGCAAGGCAATAAATGTAGGTAGCAGTAGTATTTTTCTTTCCATTTTTCTTTAAAATAAAATATATTTCACAAGCATGTGTTAATGCGAAATAATATAAAAACAATTATTAAGGGTAAAAGCGATGTGGCTTTTTACTGGTGGTAGAGCTCCAGTGACGGAGCTCGCGGGCGTAGGCACCACCGCATTACCTAATATACTTGCCGTTAAATGGTAGTGTTCAGCACTATCGTGTTCCGGTCAGGTGGTAATGTACGGCTCTGTAATTTCCGGCACAGAGGCATAACACCTAATGCCTCAGGAGTGGCAGCGCATTTGCATTTTGACCTCTGGTCATTGTGTGGGTGTCTATAGGCTGCAGTCATCACTTAACATCAATGTGAACTGCACGCTTGTTTGCCACTTTTATAAAATTTAAAAAAAAAATAAATAAATAAGGGTAAAAGCGACTTCTTTACGATATTCAATAAACTGAAAAGTCTATTATATCGGTTGCCTAATTAGCATGGTTGGCAATAGATGGCGCTACTGCTACCTTTATGGCAAGGCAATAAATGTGAAGGAAAGATTTGACAAATCGGGCAGGACTTCAGTAGCTCAATTGGAAGAGCGGCTGGACTAGATTCCCAGTAGGCCGCGAGTTCGAGTCTCGCCTGAAGTCAAATTTTTCTTTCCATTTTTCTTTAAAATACGATTAAATATTTTTGGAATCGAAACATATGGGTTAGGTTATGTTAGAACGATAAGCACACAACGCATGTACTAGAAACATAATCGTGAATTTAAAATTATTTAAAAAATAAAAAAAACCGCCTTCAAAAAAAAAAAATTCTGAATACACAAAAAATACTAAAAAGCGAAAATTGGAAAAAATCCGACGAATTGATAAATTTTTCCTTTTTTTGAAAGTCGATTAAAAACCAAAAACAAATTAAATTTGGACGTTCATCTCTATGAATTAGTTTTTCTTCTCAATTGAAAATTGTTAGGTGGACCACGGGCTATACATTCCGCTGAACTATCTAGCAGGTGGACCACCGGAAGTAAAATTTACCCTTGGTACACCTAACTCACAAGAGGTGTACCATGGGCAGAAAATTTTACCCCTGGTTCATCCAGGTGGACTAAATAGACGTACCACGGGCAATGACCGAAAAAAACAACTTAACAAGCTTCAAATTGAGCAAAGTCAAGTCTATTTTAAAAATGAAAGTCATGCGTCTTCATTATGTTATTCATGGCAGCAGGTCAGTAGCGGCATATCAATGAAAATTAAATGTAAGTATATACCTATATACCAACAGTGTTAACATACTGTTGACCTACTAGGTTCTAAAATAACATTATCTTAATTGTCATCCGTATACGGGCTGAGTGACGTAGGGGTTTTGTAATGGTTAATTACTTTACCAACTGAGTAGTCTACCGGTAGCAGACAACTTCTGCTATGTTGGAGTCCTGGGTTTGATCCCCGTGTAGCTCCAGGGGCTACGGAGATAGAGGAGCATTATTCATTATTTCTAGTTTGGTCTTATCGGGACGATTACATGTTCTGGAAGTTTCCTAGTGTCACCGTCAGAATTTGGTAATGTGAGCGGAGATGTCAATAGGCTCCCCACCTGTTAAATGGGACGTCACCGGCCGAATCGAGGGTGTTTGTATGTGTGCTTGAATAGTATGTGAGTACCTTCGGGAATACAGGCATGAAGTTAAATTTGATTAATTTGCTGTAGTGATTTAATAAGCTATTAAAGTTCGATTGCACCAAAATATTTTTAAAAGCAATAGTTTTTGTCAAATTTCAGGATTGACAAATTTCCTTATCATCTGTAAGATAATTGAGGTTAACTTTAACATTAATCAGCGCAGGTCGGCCAGTGACGGTGAGCAGTTAAAGCTTTGACATCATATACGTTTTTGAAACTCATTTTTTAACTTAAACTGTAGTTAACGGTACTTTAGTTAATTTGATTGAAGTTAAGGTAATATGATGCAAACCTTTGCCTCTGTGAATGTCTGTAATAAAAATTACTTTTATTTTACTTTATTATTAGGTAAAACATTACCATTTAGCCAGAACATGATGGTGTTGAACATTACCGTTTAGCAGTAGATAGATAAGGTAACGAAGTGATGCGTACGCCCTCTACTCTAGTGCGAAACTAGTGCTCTACCGTCAGTAAAATATTAAAACATAATCATGTTATTTTCGAAAACGAACTGAACATTTTATGCGCTTTACCTATTAATTCCCAAACACATTATATAATTAATACATTATCGATCGACACACATCCGTTACCAGCGTTAATTTTCAAATAATTTGTATGAATAACGTATGCGTTATAATGAGATATCAGATTTATTACGTCAAGTGTGTGAAATGCACGCTCTGAAGTCATATTACGTCGTATTAATTTCGAAATCTGACGAGATAAATTAGGAAGAAAGACGCGGAATAATAGCCGTGGACGCGAAAGTTTCATCCCCAGTCATTAGACGAAACATTCAGTAATTCATTTATGGGAATGGTACCTATATTTAATAACGGTCGGGAAAATCCAATCAGTTGACTTCTATATTAAAAGCTGCGTAGATGTGTGTAGTGCATGCATAGCAAACAATGTGTTTTTATTTGAGTTCTAATAAAATATATTATGTCAATGTCAATTAATACGATGCCAAATATGCTAATACTCATAAAATAGCGTTTACCGATAATTTTCATGGAAAGCGCGTAATAATGAGCTATTTGATTTATTACATTAAGTTTGCGAAATCAGCGTTCATAATCGTAATGAATGGATGAACCGAAAATCTTCTTTATCTTCTATATTTTTTTAACAATAACAACAGTGCAATAACCTTATTGCGTTCCATGTCACTATTCCATAAAAACACATCGTCCGTGGTCCGCATTGTACATTATATATGTATAATGCGGACCACGTATACGGCTGACTACCGTTAAAGGTATGGTCACCTGAAACTTTGCCGCACGAAATCGCATCGCAGCAATTTGCATCGCAAGTTCGATGCCAAAACTGCCCTTAGACGAAACATTTAATAATTCACATGGGATATTTAACGAGTGCAAAAATCCGAAAAGGTGAGTTCAAGATTAAAAGTTTCGTAGTTGTGTGTTGTTTGGGCAAACAATGTGTATTTGTTTCTTAATTAAGTATGTGATGAATTCGATGCTAAATACGCTAACACATAACATATTATTTAAATAGCGTTTACCGATAATTTGTATGACAAACGAGCTCCGTAGGCGTTTTAATGAGCTTTCAGATTTATTACGTTATGTGTGCGAAATGCTCGCTCTAAAGTTGTATTAATTCCTAAACCTGACAAGATAAATTAGGGAGACAGACACGTAATAATACCTGTAGACGCGAAAGTTTCCCCCATTCGTTAGACAAAACATTCATTAATTTATCAGTGGGAGTGGCAATTTTAACGCGTGAAAATCCGATCAAGTGAGTTTTAGGTCAAAGTTTAATGTTAGCAAAGAATATTTGTTATTTTTGTTTTCTGTATATTTATAGGTACCTAATTTAAACAAGACAATAACTATTTAACTTTGTAGGAAGTGAATGCTTGTTTAGGAACAAGTGCTCTCTTCCCGTGTACCTAAACCAAAATCAGATCACTTTATTGTTCTTACTTGTCTGACGTTTCTATTGCTTTCCAACGTTCATATTCTCGACACAATTATAGCAGTATTTTACGTTGCTAACATTCTTGGTAATTGTTTTCATATTCGACAATCAGGTGTGACCTTGGATAGCTCAGTTGGGCAAGCGGCTGGACTAGAGATTCAAGCTCCGCCTGAAGTCAAATGTCAATTTCTTTCCATTTTTCTTTAAAAATATTCTAGTTTATTTCAAATAAAGCTAAAAACTGTAAGTAGGATATTTCGTTCTAATATTTTCTAGCTTTATTTGAAGGCCGTTGACGAGTAATGATAATATTATTATGACTGAACTCTCTAAAGAAACTTTATTAAAGACCACTAATTTAAGCAATTAAAGTTTAACTCTCTCATTTGTCTTACATGTTTTTTGTGTGGTTTATCGTCTAGTTTTGAACTTTACCAGTAAGCCATAACAATGGAACAGCTGTTCTGCAATGTGACTGCTTTGTCCAAAATATTCCCCAACGTCCAAATTAACTCACAAAATTATATTATTATGCTATTTCGAGGATAAGTATTATGCAAATGTAGAATTCTATGATGTCTTTTATTTAGATCAATGGTTTTAACGTAACGTAACATGAAGTGTAAACCATTCTTAAGTGCTTTCTTTTCATTTTTGCTAGTTTTTTAGTGCTACCTACTCTTCGGAGTTTGCGTAAAGTGGCCGGAGATGCCAATGGGCTCGCCACTTATTGACAAAAACATAACTGGCGAATCGTGAGTGTTTGCTACAAAGTCCCACGATTCGCATGACATATATGTTCAAAATACATGCATTCATCTTTTCCTACCCCTTCGGGGAATACAGCCGTGAAGTTACGATATATTAGATACTTATTGCTTGAACACATTCATATTGGTGGAGTTAGATGAAAAGTGGGTCTAAAGGGGTCGTACAAAAGGCACAAGAGTGGTTATAAATAATACATTTTTGGAAATCGTAGCCAGCCAACGGTAAATAAACGTCTTCCCGAGATTTACAGCTACGGTTTGTTCGCCTATAGAAGTTAGGGTGACCATCGCTTACTTTTTTAATACGAGTAGTTATAATGTCTTTGTAGTATTCAGTTTAAGATACCCTAAAAATTACCATTCTCTGTTGATATCATTTCAAAATTTACAGGTGCAAATCGGTGTCCTCCAGGGGGCCGACCACTTGCGAAATGCTTTCATTTAGCTTTCGTTTATTTAAATATCTGCTCCAATATTCTTCCGGGCTCTACTGATTTTGAAATTTCTATGGTGTCTACAGCCACGATAGTAGATTGGCGCTGACTCTCTTCTTCTTGACTGTAAGTATTATTCTACTTGTTTGTTCTAGACTAATAGTACCTAATTCTGCAATGTCCTATCACCCACATCGCCTTCAGCATCCGTTGACACTTTTTTCTTGTCAGCTTTGTTAGTTTTAGAACTGAATTACCTAGTATTCCGAAATTCTCCAAGTTAAGTTAATTATGATTTTAGCATAGAAGAATTCAGACCGACAAGTAAATTAATTACTGATTGTTTATTACCACCCAGTTTTAATATCTAGGCGCTTCAGCTGACATTACTTAATTTAACGCTTAACTTTTGCTAGTGCTACGGTCCTTTTTTTTCCAAATCTAACCGATTTGAATATGGTTATACTAATTGTTTCTTTTACAGACCAAGTCTAGATTTCCAGAAAAACTCAATGGTATTTTTTTAGGATACCCATTAATTATACCTGCAATCGTGTAATAAAAATTCTTGTCCCGCGGATTAAATCAAATTGCCTTGGGCATCCGCTATCACCAACGAATCAAGTCTGTGACTATTTTTCTCACTGGTTATTCTAATAATAAAATGTATGCAATAAATCCTTCTCTCATCCTTATAATCGTTTCATGGACGAATGCTGCAGTTTCAGATTTAAAACGAAAAATATCAATGTCTTTTAGGTTTATTAATTATATTTCCATCATAGGTCTAATAATTAATATTGCTTACTAACTATAAAAAAGCAACAGTAGCGTTATTTCTGTCCCGCGTGGCATAGTTCAGATGAATTTGGCCTTCAACTTCCGCTGACTCGCCAATATCCGCTTTCTGAACTAACAAACATATTCCATATTTCACACAATATGCTTTCCAAGCTTTATGTTCGAACGTGATACCTTTGGTTCCACTTTTAGATTCTCGTCTCAATATAAAATGAACTATTATTGAACTTCTTTGTTCAGTGGCTATTCATATGACGCCTTTTGAAGTACCTACAATAAATGAAGATACTAGTCATAGTATGAAAACTAAAACTTTTAAAAGGAATAAAGTGTTACTATCAAAATATTTTATACTAGCGGCCCGCCCCGGCTTCGCGCGGTTCAATGTTGCCTAACCTCTCCTATTCGTCTTAGCATGATGATTATACATAGATATAGCCTAAAGTCTTCCTCGATATCTTTTATAGTTTAGGCAGCGTATGCAAAATAAGTAACTTTTCTGGTTGATTTTTTACCCCTTGTGTCTGACAAACCCAAATATCTTACGGAACCCTATTTTTTCCAAAATAAAATATAGCCTATGTTACCCGTGGATAATGTAGCTTTCGAATAGTGAAATTTTTTTTTAAATCGGTCCAGTAGTTATTGAGCCTATTCAATACAAACAAACAATAAAATATTACCTCTTTATAATATTAGTTTAGATGTAGAAAGTGTTTGAAAATCGATAATCCCCGTTTGGGACCTGGTGTGAAGATACATGCATACATACAAAGTATTTGAATAAATAATACATAACTAATACAACAGTCTATTTTTGAAGTAAAAAAACTAATTGGACAGGTAATGAAATATTGCCTAATGTTCAATTAGATTTTTGCAGTTTTAGTATGTCCATCGATTACTCCCCGTTTGAAAGGGTACACTATGAAGTTGACATTAAGTAGTTGATTGTGATTTATTTGTGTACGTATTTGGGTCTGAATATCATCATTTCACGATAATCAACTCACTTTGGAAGCCACAGCACTCCTTAGGGGTCCATTACTCATGTGATGTTTTTTAGCGTCACTTTGACCCCTCCTCCCTCTTGGTGATACGTGGTGAGGTTTTAGATTAACCCTCCTGTTTACTAAAACACATGGGCTATTTACTGGTTTGTGGTACTACTAACTGTGGTACTACTGGTAAACTAAATAAACTCTAAGTACTATTTTTTTTTATATACGCGTAAAGTGCTTTTTGCGCTTTCTACTGAAGTAACACTTTATACGAGTAATATCCATTTCCGATAGACATGATTGCGTATTAAAAATCATCTTTTTGTTAAACTTAATATGCTCATCGACATTACTTCAGCCCACTTTGAAGATTTTTTGCCGTGATAAAAGAACTTCCATTTTTAAATCTGGCCGGTACATAAGTTCCAGATTAAAAACCAGCTCGGAGTGTAATGCTTTGTATTGTCTCATTTCTTTGTTTTTATTACCACTGTATCTGGTCCCAATGATATTTTTAGAATAGTTTTTTTTTACTTAAAACTTATCGAAGTCTGAAAGCAGACAATGCGTAATATTTTAACATTCCTGATATAAACTTAATTTTTGTTTTTGTATTTCTTTTGATATAGGTGTGTATAGTTTTGAGCAGAATTAAAAAGTTTTCATTTTATTTTACGGATAGGTATCATAAAAGAAGTAAAAAATGTATTCTAAGAGCATGTATTCTATTACAGTACATAACATACTAACTCGTTATTAATAAAGGAATTATTTGAAAAGAAAAGGAAAGGCAAATAAGTATTAAAATAAAAGGAAAAATTTGTTGGTCATAATGAAAGTCACGTTAGTCACGTACCTAACGCTAACCAAGTGCAGACAATATTAAGAACCATGGTTATAAAAAAAAGAAACTTAGCAGAACCGTGTAGAGTAGCGTTTCTAATTTGCCGGGTTGCAACCCGGTACCGGACCAATATTCCCGCTTAGTTTTAAAAATATCTCCTTGTGTAGGTATATTTTTGTAAGGGCACCAGCTTGTGTACAGCAAATTATTAATCACACGCCCAGTGTTGCTTATAATTCTCTTCTAAAATCTTGTTCACTTACAACTGAAAAAAGATCTGCAACACCAGGGGAGTTGCCAACGCGCTGCCAGCCCTAAAGGACTCTTTTGACGCCAGTTTTGAAGAACCCCATATTGAACCCCACTATTTCATTAAGTTATATTTCAAATTATAATGAAATATTGTTTTTTTTTGGACATTGCTCCCATCCCCTTATCAGAGGGGGTAAAATTTTGTATTGGACTTTAGCCAAAAATTGGTACCCAGGCTCTTTGTTACTAAAGAAAACAACGTTAAAGTTGTTAAAATAAATACTTTTTTTTTTAATCTGCCCCAACCCTCTAAGAGAGGAGGTGATAGTTTGTACGGGTACTTATCAGTTTTGAATGCCGTTTTTATGTCGTGAAAGTGGCAAACAAGCATGCAGTTCACATTGATGTTAAGTGCGTGATGTCATATGCGTTACCACTCCTAAGGCCTAAGGTGTTATGCCTCTGTGTCGGAAATTACAGGCCGTACCGTTATGGAAAGTTTCTCATTCCTGAACTAAACAGTATAAAAATTGGTATACAGGCTCATGATTAGGAACAGTAAAAATGATCTGTTTAAGTAAAATGGACAAAATATCCTCCTAAATGAAAAATGGAAGGGTACTGTTTGTATGGAATTGAGGTTAAAATTTGTGTGGGATTTTTGGTAGTTTCTAAGTTAGAGACTTGAAAAGTGATGTTCCAGTCTTTCTGTTAGGAATAAAAGTCAGTATTTTGTCAAAATCACCCCTAAACTTTCAAATATAAGGGGTTAAAATTAAATGGAGATTTTTGAAGTTGTAGACGTGATTAAGTACTCCACATATAGGTAACATAAAAAAAAGGTACGCGACGGGAAACTTGATTAGGACATTTCCATGGGATTGTAAAGTTTAAATTATTTATAAAACGACATCCACGCGGGCGAAGCCGCGGGCAACAGCTAGTTGCTCATATAGCGGCGGTCACTCGGAAATTCAATTTATACGCTATACAAATTGCCTTAACCTTAAATAAATAACATCGATCGATTTATTCACGCATAGTTAACCTCGGCGTAAAGTGAGGCAACTTCATGGCTGTACCTATAAGGGTGAGCAGGATCGTATGTATCTTTATTTAAATGTATTTATTTATTCTTTTTATGCACAAAGATAGTGAGTACATAAAGGTGGACTTAATGCCACTAGGCATTTTCTCCCAGTCAACCTCTGGGTTATGAAGAGAGCGACGATGTAGGTGCAAAACAGGTCTAAATGTCGAAATCATGAATGGAAAAAGATATTTATGATTGTTATTAAATTATTATTTAGAGTAACTGCCTCGGTAGCCTAGTGGTAGCAGGCCACTACTACTACACTGAGGTCCTAGGTTCGATTCCCGGGTAGGGGGTTATCAGAGATAATGGTGTAAAAATTGGGATTTTTCAATTTTCTGGAAATTTCCCAGTACCTCGAAGTTTGGTAATGTGCCCGGAGATGTCAACAGGCTCGCCACCTGTTACATGGGCCAAAACGTAACCGGCGAATCGTGGGTGTTTACATGTATGATTGAATGCATGCATTTACCTCTGCCTACCCCTTTGGGGATTACAGGCGTGAAGTTACGTTACGTTATTAAATTCATTTATCAACCAGGCATACCGATTAAGTATTTCATTAATAAATTATATTTTCAAATACTAGGTATTATAATAGGAGGAAAACTTATTGATATCCATTTTATATGAGTATATTCTCAAAATATGGGTGCATTGAGAATCATTCGAATAGGACTTCAGGATTAGTGGTACTGCTATAAAAATTTATCTATCCTGTTAAACCGTATAGTAAAAGAGGCAATCCTCTCATTCTCATCCGAAACTACATCACGTGTACGTAATAAAAGTCGTAACTCCGAAAATAGAGATTGTCCAAATGATAGGATGCGCACGTTCCAAATGACACCCAACATCGGTAGTTTATTGAAATCCTTGCTTTATATTCAACATCAAAATTGATCTGTTTTAGATTGTTTATGACAAAGAAGTTATATAGTATCTATATTTTTTCTTAATATCACAATAAGGCCAAACAAGCATCAGTTCACATAAATCGTAACTGCAGTTTTTGGATATCTATAAAAATCATAGAGCAACACCGGAGGGGAGTAGCCATATGCAGGCTTTCCCCTCTGTCAAAGTACAAGCCCAAATGGCACTATGCTTGTCGCCTAGATGTTTAAATGTGTGCGTGAAAATGTTTATGTATTTTGTTAAAGTCAATGTGTGAGTTTCGTAATAATAGACAATTTTTGTAGTGTGTGTGTTTGTCGCACGCATTTTCCCCGCAAAAAATTACTGACTGTTTTGCATCGGTAATAATAGCGTTTATTACCGATGCAAAACAGTGTGTAATTTTTAGCTACTCCCCTCCAGTCTGCTGCGGCTGGTGGCCGGTGGTGGTGGTTCGAATAGATCTTTACAGATACTTTCAAAACGTCAAGAAATCATAGAAATCATAAAATACCTAGAGTTACCATTACATTACAGTAAAAGCAAAAACGTATATTAATAGTAAATTAAATATATAATTAAAACTATTTAGTTAAAACATAATAATCACAATCAATCCAACAATCCTTCAATGATGATAAATGAAGAAAAAGAAAAACTTATTCGTCAAGATCAAAGTTATTCACTTAGCAGAGTTCCCAGTGCAGTCACTATTGAGAAGAACTCCGCTACCCAACAAACTCATAAAAACTAAAGGTCTCTTAAAACAGATACGTTGGGACTTCAGCATGATCTTTTGCATCGACTTCAGAAATAATCATGGCAAGTTTCATACATTGATTTGCACAAAAAAAGTTAGAAAAAGGTACAAGATAAAAAGAATTAGAAATATTATCTAGGGAACCTAAAGAACATTTTCTGGTATGTAAATTATTTTTAAATCACCGGAATAAAAATCGTCTTTCCTAACAACAGTAGGAGCACTACATACGAGTACTAAAGTTCAATTTCAAACTTTTTATTCTGGAGAGTTAAAAATATTTTAAGTATCAGGAAATGTTGTTTAGGTTCACTGGATAATATTTCCATGCTGTTTTACCGTGTACCTTTTTTTCATTTTTTCTGTACAAATCTTGCCATGATCCTTTCGAGGTCTTACATTATCATCAAATAGAAACATTTTATCATGAAGCAGCACATGGACTGCCACTATGATTTATATTATCTAGTAGATCAAATTCTAGTCTCACAGTGTTTGTAACAATACTCCTCCGAAACGGCTGTACCGATCATTATGAAATTTTGTGTGTATATTTAGTAGGTATGAGAATCGGTTGTAGTCTATTTTTATATCCCTAAATGGTTAGATTAATTAATTGTAAACAAACTTTTTTTTCGATTTTTGACTATTTTATTGATTGATTGATATTGATTTATTGATTTATTTTTTTATACCTCTAAGGCGATACGAAGTTCGTCAGGGCAACAAGTATACAAATATATATACTACGATCATTTTAGGAAAACTGCAATGTACTACAAAGGGACTTTCAAATTGATGGTCACCGAGATATAAAACAGGCATACGGAGAGTACCTACTGTGGTTCTTACGGTTCCAAAAACTGAAATTCACTGCCACTTGAGCTCACCCGCCAGTTAATCGCATACCTAATTAATTAAAATTGTACAAAAAAATGTCGCTTACGGGCGTTGTGTATCTCAGATACGTATTCATATTAAGCTCGTACCCGACGTTAAGCTTTTTAAATATTTTTTTATGAAAGTGATAAATTTACAACGAATATGTGTTTTAAAAATGTTGAGGGTAAACGTTTACATTAAAGGTCTATTACACTACACGATTTCTCGGGCCCTGTCTACATCTACAAGACAAGATTGTTTTAACGAGCCGGTTAGTCCAGCGGTGTGAGACGACCGTTCGATTCAAGGGGTTGCGGGTTCGATCCCCGCACCGGGACAAATATTTGTATGGTCTACTAACATTTGTTTCGGGTCTGGGTGTTTGTGTATGTGTTGTATGTGTACAACGGCACCCACGACACATACCTAATGTGGGGCTCTGAGTGTAAGCGTATTTTATTTATTTATTTATATTTATTTACTTCATTGCATAAAAAATATTTATTTTTCGTAATTTTGCTAAATTTTAATCGGTTTTGACGTAGATCCAAAAATATTGGTTCTTTTGCAAATTGAATCGGTTCGTCGCAGTATTCGGCGACAAGATAATTAAGTCTGGGCAATTAATTAAAGAAATAAGCGGCTATCGCAATTCCCCGGGAATTTGCCGACGAGGAGAAAATTAAGCGATTCCACGTTTTGAACGAAAATGTAAACTTTTTACCTTTGGATAGAAATGAAAAAAACGATTGGTGAGGTTTTTTACATACGAATCCTTGGAGGAATTGAAACGTGTTATTAATTATAATTAATGTTGCTCTTTTAAAAGTTTAATTAACGAAATATCCCTACCATATAGTAAAATAGTAGGGATACGATCAAATGTTTAAAATTAAGGATAAATAATTTCCAACCTTTACGAAAAACCCATCCTTATTTTAAAATTATTAATGGATAGTAAATTGATTTACCTTTCTCGCATTCCAAACTGGAGTAAAAGTCACGGATTAAAAATTAATGTTAAGAAAACGAAATTAATTATCATCGGTAGTTCTAGACTGGATCAGAGAATCGATTGGATTAACCTACCGCGAGTTAATTTTGAAGGTGTTCCTTTACCGTTGAGCGACCAAGTGAAAATTTTAGGCATAATACTGGATGACCTCTCATGGAGGCCTCAACTTTGTAACGTAAGCAGGAAAGTGTTTGCCGCGATTGGTTCTCTAAGAAGACTGCGTAACTTCTTACCCATACCATCTAAAATTGCTTTCTCGCAATCGTTGTTGCTTCCTAATTTAGACTACGCTGACATATGTTATCTCGATTTGACCCAGGAGCAATTCAACAAACTTGAGCGCCTTCAGAATTTATTTATACGATTCATATTTGGTCTTTGCAAGTATGATGATGTCTCCGAGTATAGGAAACGTCTCAAGTGGCTCCCAATTCAATTTCGCCGGTATACACACATTCTCTCTCTTTTATACTGCGTGCTGTTTAACCCAAATACACCACAATACCTTAAAAATATTTTTAGTATTGCATGTGATGCGCACTCTCTAGCATTACGTTCATCAAAAATTCTTCTTTTAAGCACCCCTGTTCACACATCTTCTTTCTTTTCCAAATCCTTCTCAGTGAAAGCAGTTCGCTTGTGGAATTCTTTGCCTGTGTCAATTAGACAGGCACAGACTATCGAAATTAAAAAAAAACGGGTTACAGAACATTATCTTTCCTTCTAAATGTGTCTATTACCTCTCATTATCATTTTTTCCTTCTCCTCATAGATCTGCTGACTTTCATTTTCGTTTTCCCTTCAATCCATCGCTGTCGTTGCACCGTGCTCTGGATAGTTTCTCAAATTAGTTATATGTAATGTTTTCTTTATTCTTGTACACCCTACTATTTCTTTCTTTCTTTTTGTTTTCCTTATTTGTTTAGGTTGTCTGGAAGAAATTGCTCTTTTAGCAATAAGACCGCCATTTGAACTGTGCTCCTTTTATCTTACTACTATGTATTTTACTTGGTGTACAATAAAGAGTAATGTTGTTGTTGTTGTTGTAGTTGATTTACTCTCAACATAAAAATTAATTAAAATCTAAATTGAATTTATGTGATTCTTTTCTATACCTAAATAATGTTAAAATTGTAATACTTTATTTACTTTGTATAAGCAAGACACTGTATTTATTAGACAAAATTAAGACGCGTGCTTTTAATTTTTGTCATTAGAAGTTGTCTATATTATCAGGACTAGAGGAAGACCAGGTGGAAAGTAGGTATATAATATATCTACAGTCTAAAGAAAAGGAACGTGTTAATATATAACTATGATGAATTTAATCGGAATCGGCTCAGCGGTTTACTCTTGAAATAGAGTAGACCATAGCAGAATTATTTTCATGTATTAGCCGTAGATATAAATATGTATCAATCTCCAAAAAAACTCCGCGGTCGTTGTGATCTCTTGCTCTTATTGCTATTCTGTAACGAACCTATACTTATTTCCAATGTATAGATTGAATCGCAATCTGGCTTATTAATTAGTAATAATAAGAATGTTGTTGTACAAATAAACAAATCTCTTAGTTAAATATAAGTTAATTAATTACTTTTTTATGTTATGAAAGTTGAAAACCAGCATACAGTTCACATTGGTGGTACTAAAATCAATAAAGGCACAGAATCCCAATAATGTACCTATTTCTATGTAACCATAACTTATATGTAGGTACTGAAAGTTGTAGTAATATTTGAAAATGTATTTTGGAAGTAACGTAATCATAAAAATAAAAGTAAAGCTTCATTATATTTTATTCATCGTGAAGACATCAGATCTAAAGAGGTTACAGCGCTCTTATTACACGAAATTACTCGAGCGTCGTAAACAGTAATATGTTATATTGCAAAGGAATCGCGACCACAAGGCTAAAGTATCTCCCGGGTGAATGGAGCTATTCTCGCAAAGCTAGATTTCCCCTCTGGGCACGAGTGACAAGTGATACCCGACTCGTTCGCGGCCACATAATCCCTTTATTGTTCATCTTATCTTAAGAGGACACGTAACATTAATATTTCAGGACAACACCAGGATAAAAAGTATAAGTATTGTCTTTGTTTCGCAAAAAAAGTGAGATAAATCCGTATGTACCTACTCGTATTTTGGTTGAGATGACAAAAGGTATGTTCCAATTATTTGGGGCCAATTTTATATACAGATGTAGAGGCCCAAACACAAGACTGATTGACCAAATCCATCGAGTGGTGTTTGAAGGTGGTGTTCTTGACACCTTCGAACAGTCTTCAGGATCGGCGTGCATGTATTCAGAGATTGATGAATATAGAAAAGTATCGAAAATGTGTAAAGAGATACCTATTTGGCGCTCAATTCTCTCTGTCCACCCTATGAAGGACTTATAGTGAAGATAGATAAAAACATACTTTAGGTAACAAAAACTCTACTTATTATCTTTTGTAAAAATATAAGCTATGATTTCCACGCTTCGCAGGCAGATTAGCAATCGATCGTACCTATTTGTAGCGAGCGTCAATGGACATTGCACTGTAATGAAGCTTTTATGTGTAATATAAAATACGTTATACTCTTATCCTTTACTTTACTTCTACACTTATCTTTAAGGGTCTACAAGCTATCGAAAGGGGGCATTTGAAGTCCACCAGATATGTTCTTTTGTTAATTCTATGTAATATAGCGTGCTCTATTTGGCGTTTAGTAATGTGTCTACTTCTAGTAAGTCATAGGTAGGTATAATATGGTCGATGCAATAAATTTCTTAGCATTATTTCCAAGCGCCGCGATGTCATTGAAAATCTATTTCAAATTGAAAAAGCCCGTAATTACTTATACTCTGATTTATTTTCGGGGTTAAGCTTTATGTAGACAAGAATACTATCACTAAATCATCACAGCAGTGCAAGTGTGAGATATCATTGCTCACAGTATTATCATCATAGCACGAACAGTATATTTAAAGGGACAACATTTCGCGTTAACCCCAAAAATACTAACAATATGATGACGACTTGGATAAATCTAAATTAATAAAACCAAACTCACCTGTCGTTCACCAGTCTCCGCTAAATCCACTTTATTTCCAACAACAACTATTGGCACAGCCGTACTATCTTTGGTTTCATGAATCTGATCTCTTAACGCTCGCACTTCGCTGAAGCTCTCTGCATCTGTTATGTCGTAAACCAGGATGAAAGCGTCTGCTGATTGCATGGAGAGAGCCCTCATCGCTGGAAACTCGTAGGCACCGGATGTATCCAAGATATCTAGCGTGAGTCTGACACCGGACACGTTGAAGTCTCCGTGGTGCATTTCTTCGACTGTACGTTTGTATTTCGGCGAGAATGTGTTGTAAAGAAACTGTGATATGAGCGACGATTTCCCAACTTTAGCAGCGCCAAGCACCACAATTTTGTGCCGCACTACACTACTATTAGCTAAGTTGCTGCTGCTAGATACCGTGTCTTCAGTCCTCTCAGCCCTGCTGACAAGAGATAAATAAAAATAAACATTTGCATCACGCATAGTAGCATCAAAATCATAATATAAGGGTTCTATTTTTTTTTCATGTAATGGAGGTGGCAAACAATCATGCAATTCACATTGATGTTAAGTGATTACTGCAGCCTATAAACACTTACACAAAGACCAGAGGTCAAAATGCAGATGCGTTGCCACCCCCGAGACCTTTGTTGTTATGTCTCTGTGATAGTTATTACGGGGCCATACGTTACCATCTAACCGGAACACGATAGTGCTGAACAGTACCATACCAGCGGCAGATAGATTAGGTACAGTGCTTAACAATAAATATTGCACATTGAGCCTAGGAAGGAGACTTCGGCTTATTTCCGGTCTGTAGAGCGTTATGTCTTTCGCACCTTACCTATTTGACGTTTGTTGACAATTTTGATCAAGTTTTGACCAATACCGGACTGCTTACGTAGGCAGTGTGTAACAGAGATAACGCTCTACCAAGTCGAACAGAGCCGATCGTCTCTTTCGTTGGCTCGATGTGCAATATTAAATGTTGAGTACTGTAATGCGGTGCCTACGCCCTCGAACCTTACATTTAAATGTTTTCATATTCATATTCTCAAAACAGAGACGATTGCTACGTAAAACATGTTCAAATATAACATGGATATTGAGAGTAATATTTATGCTAATCGCGAGCAACCTAAACGTTTATATATGTAACTTATGTAAGACACACTGTTCAATAAAACTTCGCAAAAATAGGCGTAGTCGCTAATTTATTCAAGTAAAGTAGATTAAATGGCAAGGCCGCCTGTTTATCGGGCTGTTTCACAGTCGTAAGTTGTCTCATTGATAAACAAGTGATGCTAGACAAACAATTAACTGCGTTTTCCTTTTCGTATTTACCAAGAGAGGTATTAGTTGTAAACTATGTAAATGAGAGTTAACTAATAATGGTTTTTAGGATTCCATAGCCATCCAAAAAATGGAAACTTTGTAGAATCACTTGTGTGTGTCTATCTGTCTGTCAAAGCAAAAATTACTAATTTGCTCCAAAATTTCTGTAATGATTTAGTTGTGGTACACATTTGTAGTTTAGAGGATAACATTGTCATATAAAAGTAGGGTTCTGGCGTCTATAACTTTATTTTAATGCGTAACGTATAACGTTTTAGAAGAATCTTTTTTTTATTCATTAAAAAGGGCTTTGTCGCTATTGCGATTATGACGTCCTGGTAATACAGTCAGTCATATTTAAATCTTATAACTAATTAATGTAGTTTTATAACTAGTGCCTATTTTAATCAATACATATAATAACACAGTAAAAATCGAGTGACGTTTAAATATTTGTCCGAAAAACTGATAAGGGGCTTAAAAAGCTAGGATTAATAAAGAGTGACTGAAACCATCATGGATTTCAACGCGGTTTTCACAGGTGGATTACATATAATTAAGAGCGTTGTCAAATCTTTTGCTTCATCAAAGTTGGTTAAGGGAAAAACAAGTTATGGTCAATTGAAAATTTAATTCATTCACTCACTGCTTCAAAACTCTTAACAGGGTTGAATGCGGTTTACATAAACGTTTTTAATTGAGATTCCTCCACCTTTCACGCCCACTATCACTTTAGAAGTGGTTTTGAGGTCCCGATGATCCTATAATAGGCTGCGTCTACTCTTTTAGAGACAAAGATGCGATAGCATGTATGTATGTTATTATTTTTAGTTTGATATCGTAGCAATGTAATGGCTATATAAAATTGGCACGGGAATTGGATACTATAGAATTAGATATGAGTCTATTATAGGTCTGGATAATTGTTGTTTCCACAGGTTCACGCGGGCGGAGCCGTGGGCAGCAGCTAGTCTATAATAATTAATTTCTTTGCATTATCAGAAAGTGGTTCACCAAGTACCTTTATTGTACAATAGCCAATCAAATTAACACTAGAAGAAAAACTTTCAGATGTGATATAACTTTTTTAATCAGTAAAAATCTATGGTATTTAATTTTTTCATTATTTTGGTTACGTACATCGGGTATCACGTAGGTTAATAATAACTTACATTTACACGTAGCGCGTAGGTTAAAATGATTTATCTAGAAACTAATACCCGTAAAGGTACGAAATGAGAGCGGTTTTCAAGGATGGAAAATAATTGGTAATTCAAGTCTGTATTTACTTAAGGGTTAGGCGTAAAACATAATGATCTTATTATTTAGGTATATAATATGGAGTTCACTATCAATAACGTGTGAAAGCAAATTAAGCTAAAAATGTACCACATAAATGTAGATTAAAATTGACTTTATTTTTATCGGTTTGTTTGCTCCAGTGTTTCAGGCGAAAGATCGCCACCGCTGGACAAAGGCCTCCCCATAAGGGGGATAAGCCATAATCGCCACCCTTGGCATGCGGATTGGTGATGGCAATGTTCGCATTTTCATCACGGAACGAATGGATTCTTAAGTGTGTACCAAATTTGTGATAACCTGGAACAAAATGCCTGGAAAAAAATCTGATTTTCTGCCCCAAAAAAGATAACAACAATGTTACACGTAAAAGTTTGCGTTACTGTTAATAATATCATTGTTTAGTCAATGTATGTATGACTTGTTGGGGGTTGTCTCGTCTACAAGCCAGCTGGCTTTTTCAACTAAGTAAACTTGGTTTATGGCATATCGGTTACATGACAAGGGAGAAAATGATAACAAAACTGAATGTCACCAATGTCAGTTGAAAAAGGAGTCACCGATATCACGCCGACATGTCTGCGGATAGACTAAATGGTACTTACTGTCGACCAGGTTATTCTTATAATAAAATTTGTAAAGAGTTTCTCTCTGTTTTATAAATAAACTGCCAGTTTTATTATATCACTCCCAAGACTATGTATAAACAAACTAAAGCCTGAAAAAAGCTCGTCTAATTAAATAGAAAAATTCCGAATAAAGCAAAACAACCGTAACTCTAGCCTGCAATATTTTTTATCTATCTGATATACAATACAAAGGTGGAAGATCAAAAAGGTATTGTAAACGATATCAGCCCGCTATCAGATATCCGTTGGACGTGTCACCGTCGTTTATCGGTCGACAAATCACACCAGCACGATCGATATCCCTCAAAACTTGTGTATTTATCATGTCAAGTAGCTTACGGGTAGCCAAAGAGTGTGCAGTGTGCAGCGTCAAGTTTTGGATGTTTTTTTAACAAAGCCCCAAATTATTATGTATTAATTCCTTAACATTATTATATACGCCTATTTCAAAAACTCTTAGGGCCTGTATTAATAGATAGATCTCAGTCCCAGAACAAGGCATTAAGACCCCGTTCACTATGGATAAACGCGATCTTAAGATCGACTCAATCACTGAGATCTGTCTCTACGGTCCTTAAACTTACAATGACAGACCAATATATTTAAGTTAAAGTAGCCATAATATCCCACGACCATTTTATGTCATGTAATGAAAGTGGCAAATAACCATGCAGTTCACAGTTGATGTTAAGTAATGACTGCAGCCTATAGACAACCACACAAAGACTAAGGTCAAAATGCAGATGTGCTACCACTCCCGAGGCCCAAAGTGTTATGCCTCTGTGCCGGAAATTACAGGGCCGTATAATACCACCCGACCAGAACACGATAGTGCTGAACACTACCATTTAGCGGCAAGTATAATAGGTTGTGTCTACGCCTCCCACCAGTAACGAAACCATCCTAAACATTCAACTGTTCCGTCATTAACTCCACGTGTTCAAGTCAGTCGAGTACCTATTTTTTTTCAGTTTTCAGATACTCTACTCAATTATACGACGTTTCTTTAATACAACTGTATTAAACAATCAAAAGAGCAATATACGCATTTTTTGGATAGACACAACGCTTAAGTTGTACAAAACAGAAATATGTTACCATATTTCCTCAATGTTCAACAGAAAAGGATTTCTCGATAAGATCGGGACATCCCCCTTCCATTCACTATATTTACATATCCAGCTAATGCCGTATAAATTTCGAAACAAAGGATCAGGTTAATAGGATTCCACATTATTTTATACATTAATATTTATATAATAAGTTTTTTCAAGTTTGGGTAACTCGTTATTATGTTACCGCGGGCCACTCTCTGATTTTGTTGTACGAGTACAAATGGAATGGATAATCCTGATACATACAATATTCATATTTTTGTAAACAGAAACAAGAGGGAATATATTCGGGAAGATATGTGGTTAGTCGTAAAAAATGATCGAGTCTTTCGATTCTGTCGTTGTGTTTTATAATGGCTTGTACATTATTCAACGCATAACTTCACTCGTGTGTTCTCAGACATGTACACAGAGGTACAATACATTCAAGAAATGTTGACTTGGGGTAGAGCTCTAGTAAGCGTGATCGCACAATCTACTTGCCACTCCATGATGCCTAGCGGAGTAAGAAGAAGGCAATGAAGTATCAAGTACTTTGTAACGTGAAGTTATAACAAAGGTAGTTAGAATCTCCACTGCTTAGTCTGGACGGTCTACGTGAATGAGAAATGTACAATTATAAAAGCTTGAAATGTTACGCATCGAAGATGATTTGCGGGTGTTTTATTAGAAATATAATGAATCACGGTTGAATATCTTCAAGTATTGTTAGAGGTGATAAGGTAATAATATTTTTTATTTTAACGGTGAGTTAGTTAATTTTATTTCTGTATCTACAAAAGTAGTCCTTTTGCCGATATTTGTATTTCTACATATATGCGATACAGGACGGAAACAATTTCCTTTTAAGCTTTAACAAACATTGAAGATACACATCAGGTTTAGGTTTGTCTGCTTAACTATTTTTGCAGTTTTCCCCTCTAAACCGCTTAGAAACTTTTTCAATTTCAACACGTTTTAGTTGCGTTTTAACTGTCGTGTGAAAAAGAGTTTGGAGTCCATTGATACGCGTGAGATAAATCCGCAAAAACGCAAAAAAAGACTGGTTTCAGTGCAGGAAAGGATGGAACATTATTTCAATAATATTGTTAGAACGACGTATTCAACTCAAAATAGTTGAGAACCAAAATAAAATCGATACGCAGTAATTATCGATATCATCATCCCTCATGATGAGAATCTTGTGAAAGCCGAGAAAGACAAAAGGAACTAAAAATATCTTGGCTCACAAGGTTGTCGTCATGTGGGACGTGGATTCGGCCATCACTGTGCCGACAGCCTCAACGGTCAACGGACTAATGGCAAAGAGCCTCGACCAACATCTCAAGAGGCTCAAGTTAGGAAGTTGGGTCAAGGGTCTGACGCAGAAAGCGGTACTCCTCTGCACGGCACGTATACTGAGGAGGTTCTCCACTCACTCACTCACTTTGATCCTATCCGCCGACATCTTGGACCCTACTCCCGATATTGGTGGGCTTTGTTTAAGGGGAAGGGAAGCCTTTATCCAGCTGTGGACGTCTTTTTGCTGAAGTGATAATGATAATGATATTTAATTGTGATCAGCAGCTGGTGGTGAATACCAGTGTTATATTCGACAACAAAAGCACTTCCTCATAATTTTATAAATGTAGTCTCATAACTAAGAGTAAAAAGGCAAAACTTTTGATCTTGCTTTTGTAAAATGTTTGTCTACCAATTGAGACTACATTCGTAGATGAGATTTTAATATGTCCGAAATTCATGACAATTTGTCATGCAAACTTCATTATTAAGTTAGACAGGATATCCAGTGAATTAATTAATGAACTGAAATAGAGAGGAACTAACACGCAACTTGACCACCGGTTCCCAGTTTAAACTTAACTAAAACTTCAACACAACTTGCGGTGAGTCTTGTTAAATCTGCCTCTGAAAATGCCCAGTGGAAATGTAGAACACGTTGCAGCGCCCCAGTACGGCTAGTTAGAGTTTAAGTCCGGAGTGACAAGCGAAGACAATAGAAAGCATTGTCTCTGGTGCCCGCATTAATTGTCCCATTGTTTGGTAATCCAATAGGTACGAATAATGAGTGATCGTTCTGGCCACAGATTTGGATAGTTCAAGCGATTTCAATTCGTTACTGTCTAAGTTTTGCGTGTACTATATACTGTCCATTAATTACCTAATGTAAGTTCACTGAAACACAACCGGATCACCTGTTACCAGTTTATGGTTAAAGCGCACTCGAAGACGAGCTGCGGTAAGTCTTGTTAAATCTGTTTATGAGAAAATGGCCAGTGGAAATGTACAACGCTTTTTAAACTTGAATGGACTTATGTAGGCGGCAATATCGTAGTATATAATTAGCAGAGTGGCCTCCTTGCCCGCAGAGAATGCAGCTCTGGAGCTCCGGACATGCTTCTCTGTCTTTGGGACGGGGGCGATTCGAAATATCGTAGTCACCTAGGCACTTTACTCAACGTGCTCGCATAGGGCAGCTGCTCGATGCGTGACCGTATCGCTGGCAAAGTACAACGCGTTGCAATGCCCCTGTGCGGCTTGTTACAGTATAGATAGACAGTAGTGGCGAGCTATTACTATAGATGACATTGTCTCGGTAACCGAGATGATTGTCCTGTTGTCCGGTAATCCAATTGGTCGGCACAATATGCGGACGCGTTGACCATAGAACAGGGAAATGCGATTACAATGCTTGATTGATTGGTAGGAAATAAATGGAAATACGTTTACGTTAGAAACTGAAATATAACTACATATGACCAATTCAAAATTCACGACATAAATAATTGAATCATTAACTTTGATAGGACGTCCTTACTGTCCGTTAATTAGCGGAAGTAAGTTAACTAGAAACTGAAAAACAACCTGTGCCCAGTTTGCAGTTAACGTGACTTTGAACACGAGTTGCGGTGAGTCTTGTTATATCACAAAATACCCAGTGGAATTGTACAAGGCGCTGCAACGTCCCATTGTGGCTAGTTTGAGTTTAAGACCATAGTGGCGAGCTATAACAATAGGTAGCTTTGTCTCTGGTGCTCGCACAGATTGTTCTATTGTTCGGTAACATAACAGGTACGCACAATGTGTGGGCGCGTTGACCATGATCAAGGTGTTCAAGCGATTTCAATGCATAACTGATTGATCCATAATATGCAAGGAAAGTGCAGGGTATATTGACAGTGTTGATAACCCACTCGGAAATGATAAAGGATTGCGTTGAAAATTTCAAATATAACAGCTGTAGGAAAATAACTGAAAGATTTGGAGCCCTCGCAGACAGAGAGCGGTCTGGAGTTCAGAGTTCTGCGTTCTTAAGAATGTATCGAGTCTTTACAACAACGCACATAGCGGGCTGTTTAACCGCGGTGGTCAAAGCGTAACGTCACGTTCTAAGAATTCTTTTCCGAGCGAGACAGAGACCGCTAGAAGGCCGCGATGCCTGAGGTTGGAAACACGGAATATATTATATGATTAGGACGGATTATTATATGATTTAAGTGATGAAGATTATAAAAATCTTAAAAAAATAATCCTGATCCTGAAAAATGCTATTAAATTCGCCTTGTTCTTCTCTCGATCGCGTTCGTTATGAAGATGTAAGAAAGTGGCTTTGTGTGAATGATAGTATCGGTGTAAAAATGAAAAAGGCATGCTCCGATGGTTCGGATATATAGAAAGAATGTCGAATGAGCGAATGACTAAACAGATATACAATGCGAATGTGGTTGGTTGCAGAGGCCCAGGAAGACCAAGACTGACCTACCATGACCAAATAGGTCGAGTTCTGTCTGATGGTGGGGTCAAAAGTCTTAGGAATCGGCGTGCATGTATGAAGAGAATGATGAAGGTAGACGAGGCACGAGAGGTATGTCAGGACACGTATGAGGTTGGAAACACGGCATATATTATATGATTAAGACGGATTATTATATGATTTAAGTGATGAAGATTATAAAAATCTTAAAAAAATAATCCTGATCCTGAAAAATGCTATTAAATTCGCCTTGTTCTTCTCTCGATCGCGTTCGTTATGAAGATGTAAGAAAGTGGCTTTGTGTGAATGATAGTATCGGTGTAAAAATGAAAAAGGCATGCTCCGATGGTTCGGATATATAGAAAGAATGTCGAATGAGCGAATGACTAAACAGATATACAATGCGAATGTGGTTGGTTGCAGAGGCTCAGGAAGACCAAGACTGACCTACCATGACCAAATAGGTCGAGTTCTGTCTGATGGTGGGGTCAAAAGTCTTAGGAATCGGCGTGCATGTATGAAGAGAATGATGAAGATAGACGAGGCACGAGAGGTATGTCAGGACCGGGATATCTGGCGCTCTACACTCTCTGCCTACCCCGTTAGGGACCTGGCGTGAAGATACATACATATTGTTCTTCTCGCTTTGTGTTATTTGGTTTTGGTTTGCGTTACAATACTTTCTTTTCTTTTTAAAATCTCCTAAGCTCCACAATACCAATAATTCTTCATCCGAAGATAAACTTTCTAGGCACATGTTGCATGTAAAAAGACACAAACGAAACTAGAACGCGAGAATTTGAACACCACTTGTGTGCGTCGGAACTCTTGAGCGGTCAACGATCACTACAACGCGGAACCAAACTGAACTCTGACCGCTCTCTGTGTGCGTGGGCTCTAAACTAGGCACTGTTTTTATGAAGAGATTTTAAGTATCTAATAAGTTCTTGGGAAAGCCACGCGAAAGGTTTGCAAGAACATAGATGTTTAATCTATAACCCTCAAGCTATTATACCTAACCGACTTAGGATACTGGATAAGATACAAGTAAGCATGAAAAATACATCAGTTGTGATTATTCACCACAATTCTTATCTCAGAGGCAAAGATGTCCAACGGTAAAAAGTCTACAAAAACGAAAAATAAGCAACTTTTTAAAATGTGACTGTCATAACTCGTGTTACGAAATATATTCACTATTCACGTTTTAAAACCAGTGAGTGGATTTACCCACCCAAACCCACTCATTCGTGTCAAACGTTTATGGTGAACTACGACCCTTATACCTTTTTTTAATATTTTCGTCAAAAATGCGTGGTTTATGCCGATGATATATAACATATGAGCAATATGGCGTAGGTTTTTAATACGAATAATATATTATACATATCCTTTTTCTCCGAAATTAACTGAAAGGGTAGGCGTACTGTTAAACACCTACATATTTGTGTAATTGTCGTTGGGTGGGCGCTTAAGCTAGGTTCAATGTTAAACATTTGACTGATACTTGCGTACAACTTTTTCTTTTAATATATTCGTCGCATAATCATCGGTCGTGGGAGGTGATTTCAAGTGTTCAAAGTTTCTTCTTATTCGTATGCTCTTGACAGAGGTTCTCTATTTGAATAGGGTATTTGACTATTATTTTTTTATTGTAATTTCAAAAAGTATATGAAACGTTAGTTAATTTCGTCATTGAAACCACTAGTCTATAACTAATAGTTTTTGAGATATCACCATTCGAAAGGCGCACGTTATGAAATGATCTCAAACGGCTCATACAAAATTGTACCTGCTGGTGACGTCACATGCTTGTGTTGTACCTACGAAATTAATAACGAAATCTTAAAATATCTTCGTTAATATTGCGTTATTGTAAATAGTTTGCAAATGGGATTTGTACAAGGAATCTAAAACTGTTATTATTTTTAAAGTAAATCAATCATTTTCATTTCCACGTTAGTTTTGGATTCATTTAAAAAAATAAACACATTGTCTAATACCCTATTCTAAAGATGACTGATTGATTTGATTTTTGCTCGTATAATATCGAACACGGAATGACTTCGTCAACTCTACCGCGCTCATTCAGGTATATGGGGTACTACCGCACAACTTCTAATCCTCCTCGCCTCTGCATCTCAGACGTGTAAAATTAATTAGGTTAATAGTGTTAATCATAAAATTAAAAGGAAAACTAAGTAGGCTTTATAATGTTATGAGTAATTGTCTATCAACATACAAAATGTACTTGGAAAACAGAACCCTTTATTGAGCGTGGCCCCACACGCTTTTTAACCGACTTCATAAAAAGGAGGACGTGCTCAATTCGTCGGATTGTTTTTGTAGGAGAGATTGTCGTTTTTGGTAGGACAGATTGACTTTCGCAGTTTGAAAATATGCTGACTGATGAATTTCATTTACATGTTGAAAATAATATAAATGGTATTTATCAGACTGTTTTTTTCTATGGCTGTTTCGTTGTGTGTAGGTAAACATAATTATATTATGGGGAAATACTTGTATACTTTATTATATTATTATATATATACATACATTATGTACCTAGTTTATATAAAAAACAGGAGACTAAGGACAATTTGGAATTTGTTAATATACCAAAGAAAGTTTATGCAAAATTTCTCAATTCTTTTTGGTAGATATTTTATGCCTTAAAAAATCTCATATAATATTCTGGTGTAAATATCATTGATCCTCGCAAAGCCTGATAACATACACGTTACCATTAAATGCGCAATGGATGACACGAGAAAAATGTGCGCAGAATGGCCACAATATAATATGCGACAAGGAATATTTTAGGGATGTATGTTCAAATAGAACTCTTCCGCCCACGACCGCCTACGACCGGCAATCCGCTTTTCACATTCCTCATTCAATTGAGTACAAAGCATCGTTTAATTCTCAGAAAGAGACATCGCAATTTGAGGATTTCCATTCCATACTAGGGTTTTCCAAGAACATCTTTGGAAATATATAGTTACCTGTACGTTCTTAGACTGTGCTATATGTGGTTGGATAACTTTTGCATGTCAATACAGACAACTTTCATTCAAAGGCTTTATTCAAAACTTATACTATCCCTACTTAATATTATAAATGCGAAAGTAACTCTGTCTGTCTGTCAGTCCGTCTGTCTGTCTGTCTGTTACCTTTTCACGTCCAAACGACTGAACCGATTTTAATTAAATTTGGTACAGAAATAGAGCTGGCTTTGAGAAAGAACATAGGCTACTTAGTTATTTATAAAACGACATCCACGCGGGCGAAGCCGCAAGCAACAGCTAGTACTTTATAAACGTAACTTCACGCTTTTATTCCTCGAAGGAGAGAGTGAAATGGTAGGTCATGTTTTTAAAAAAAGTTTCGTACTTGGTAATGTGTCCGGAGATCAACAATTGTATGGCACAAAACATAACAAACGAATCGTGGGTGTTTGCATGTATGCTTGTAGGCTTGCATTTACCTCTACCTATTACTTCAGGGAATAAAGTCGTAAAGATTCATAAAATATTTAACAAAACTGAATTTGAGTAAATGATCCTACTTTTTATTGTGAGATGGAAACCGCTAGTGTGGTGGTCGAACGGTTGGTTAGTGGCCAGCGGTAATTGCAACCAAAGTCTTAACATGTATTCCAAAACATGTATTACGTTCGAGGAATTTTCTTTTCACACATAAAAATATTGATCACGTTTATCCGTGTTCAAAAAGCATCAAGACTCCATTAGACTTCGCTTCACAAGAAGGCAATCAGAGTGATTTATGGTCTTTAATATCCGCCTTGAATTGTTTTTTTTAATTTCCAAAATGGAATCATATAGGGCCGTTCTTGTCACCATTTACGCTTCTATTGGGAGGGGGAGAGAGTGGGGAGCATCTGCCTTCTCAGGAAGCTAAGCTGATTCATCATTGTTGCCACATAGATACACACTAGGCACTTGGTGTTAGTCTCGTTTCATATTAGAACACGTCCAGCGCTGGTGAACTATAGATATATAGATACGCTGTTTAAAATGTTCCAATAAATATATGTCATAAATTTCTATCCCATTTATTATAAAGTGTGGAATAATGTTTAAGGTTGATATTTTTATTTTATTAAGATAAACTTAAAAACGTTTTGTTATATCACAGGTAATATCGTGATGCCAAAAGGTGTCGAGAGATGACGACCCCAACACCTATAAGTGGAGAAGAATTCTTCGGCTACTGCATTTAGTAGACCGAACAATGGCTCTCAAACCAATCCAATAAGGTAAATGCAACAACGCGGGATTAGCAGCAGCACCCCGAGATTAAATTACCGCCAATATTTAATTTTATAATCACCAATCCACAAGACAAGCGTGGCGATTTTCGTATACTCCCAAAGTGACGAACAACCCTGTTGCACAAAACTTTTGATCAGTAGTGGATGTCTTTCGGCTTGAGTGATGATGAGTTCGGTCGATAAAGGGCGATATTTTGTGTAAGTGTAAGTGTAGTGTTTTTAAAAATGTTTTGTACCGTCATAACTTAAGTATTTAGATTAATTGATTATACTCCTTTGTTTCTGTAGTGCGCGATGCGGAGCTGAAATTGATCCCCGAGTCATACAAAGTTGGGTTTTTCTTGTAAGGAAATTCCCGACAGTAGGCCAATAATTCCTATGCCTCAGAGGGCCGACGCGTGATTTCGCGCCCAGTGGCGTCTCTCAGTATGATCTCCTATCAGAACACCAGCGCTGTAGTGCCTACTACAGCAATCAGCTGAGATAGGTACCATTTTTTTGGTCTCACACATACATCATGCCGGTAGTTGTGTTAAGTTGTTTCTGTTTTTATTATTGTTTTTTTTTCTTTATTATTATTATCATTTGTTTATTTAGTGTGTGTGTGTGTGTGTCAAAAAATAAACTATTTCTATTTCTATTTCTATTTCTATCTCATGTTTACGCATACTTAATGATATACTAATTCCTGCGCAGTAGGGTAGTCTCCTTTGAGATTAGTCACCGTGACAAAAATTTGTGCAGGATAACATTATTTCGATTTACAAATACAAAAATACAAATACAAAATTTATATATTTTTGGAACAATACAATCAGGTATTACATAACAAGTTATAATGAGTTAGTATGTAACGGAATTATTGCTTATGCCTGTGATGTAAGCGGGTCCGAAGGCGAGTGGAGGGGCCTTCATTCCGCTAGGTAGTTGTCATTCGTCATGAGATGTCGAATGAGACACACACGTACCCACAACTAGGGGGTTATATGTGACATTAATGTTAAGTATTTTATTGCTAAGAACATTTTGAGAATTACTTCAATAAAGTAAAAGTGTTGAGTGGTGTTATTCGTGAAGGGGGTGAGTTGGTTTACAAGTTATTTTCTGTATAAATCATAGTCGTGCATAATCGATAATAAAAGTCTCGATTTTCTGTTGTCGTAGCCTGAAGGAATGCCCCTTATTAAATCTGGTGATAATTGACGAGACCCTGACCTGATCTAGCCGAGGCTCGGTTTTGGCAGAGTTCCACAACAAAAAAAAAAACTCTCCTGGCGTCCAAAAATTCTAAATATTTAAGATAAGCATAGGATGTAAGTTAGCATGTAAGTTAGCATATAAGTTAGCATTGTTTAGTGGTTAGGTCTATACATGCATAAATTGTACCCACTAAGTGCACGATTAAATCACGTTCACCATGAAATTGTGTTTCTTATATCTTTGTAAACCCGTAACAAATAGCGCCCAACGTTAAAACTACCGGGTTGAGTCACTTTTATTATGTTTAATCAGTAGGTACGCGCATAAAGATTAAAGATATTATACCTAACTAAATAGGTTTTTGTAAAAACTTAACATTGGTGATATTGTACATTTTGATAGACCTTATTCTATAGTTCATACGAATTGTACTAATTGAATGTAACAAATATTGCTTAATTTAATATTACCTTCATAGTTCGCATATTTACAACGCTTATAACTTTTGTTCGTAGATTATAGTTTGAAAGGGGATATGGGGCACGGTATATAAAAAATATTTTGTTTGATGCAAACTTGTTACAAATCGTAATAGTAGATTACAAATTTTTATAGGTATAAGGATAGAATGAATACTTTTACCTACCTTTTATTTTTATTTAGTTGATAATAGTGTTACGCATTACATTTAAATATTGTCCTTGATTAGTAGATTACACTGCACTTTTTGATAGCTAAAAGGTAGGTACCTAATAACCGACCTAAGAAAAAAAGGTATTCGATTCTTAATTCCCCACGTTTGTTTTGTATGTTTAGTGTTACTTGTAAAACGTGTATATTAAATATATTGTTAATTGATTTTTTTTTTCAAAGGTAAATTAAAAAAAAAAAACAAGTTTTAATTTATCTTGCATGGACTTTGTATTGCATTATCCTTACACAGTCAATGGATTTGATTTTTTTTACATACTTTTGCATACCTGACCTTATTTTTTTTTAGAATGGTTGGCAAAAGCAATTTTTTTGTTTTTTTTTGTTTTTTTTAGGTGTTTTGTCGATGTTATCGGTAACACACAAGCAGGTATCTACTTATAATGTTAATTAGGTATAGTAGTGGTAATATTACGCTTGGTAATTTTGTGTCATAATATTATGCATTTTGAATATCTATTTAGTGTACACCTACAGTTTTAACCGACTTCAAAAGGAGGAGGTTCTGTGTTTGGCTGTATGTATGTTTTTTAATTTATTAAGGAATTTGTGTACTGATCGATGTTCAATATGGACCCTTACCTTTTGTTAAAAGATGAAGTAGAATTCGAGCTCGCGTGTCGGGGTTACACTCAACCGGGTCTAGTGTCTGCCTTAAAAAAAATACTTAAAAAAATGTTAGAGGCCGAAAGCTTAATGGAAGTGTCCTATGAGATTAAACCACCGAAATCTTCTGTTAATAACGCCAGTGAGGAGTTAGATATATGCTCAGATAAAATTGGTAATATTTTGCGTTACGTGTCTGAGTTAAAGGAGAAACCTGATAAACAATTGTATAGGCGGTTAGTTTCTCGATTATTTCATGTGGTCAATAGAGTGAAATTTGCATGTCCACTGGATGAGGTAGAAAAAGATAGGAAAAATGTTCTTTTAGATAAAGCGGTCATATTATTAAAGGATTTAGAGGAAAAGGATGACATGGAGGACAGTGAGGATATAACGCAAGAAATGAGAGAAGCATTACATAACTCTATTGGTGAGGATAGTAAGAAAATTTTAAATTTAGTAGATAGACAGGTCCTTGAAGAGAAGGTAAGTCAACCTTCTACTTCAAAAACAATCCGGGAAGTAGATTCTGAAGAGGTTCAGGTAATTAAACAAGATATGGCACAGAAAAGGGTCAGCTTTGCGCAAGATGATTTTGATATAGCTAGTTTTCATAACTTAAAACCCTCATCATCTAGATTATTAAATTCTACATTTGAGGACATTCAGTCAAAGCGTAAGCACAAGTTGGTACCAATTAGTCAGTGGGGTGTTAATTTCTACGGAGATAATAGATTTAGCGTCAACGCGTTCATTGAAAGAGTAGAAGAACTTAGAGATGCCAGGAACGCTACTGATGATGATTTATGGCGGCATGCTATTGATTTCTTTAAAGGCAATGCTTTGATTTGGTTCCGTGCAAATAGAGAGTTTGTTAATAACTGGAAAGAATTAGTATTGTTATTAAAGCGCACCTTTCAATCGCCTTATTATCAAGAAGAGTTATTGACTGAAGCTAAAGCGAGGACACAGGGCAAAAATGAACCGGTTCTTATGTTTATCGCCGTTATGCAAAATATGTTTAATAGGCTACCTAATAAAATGCCCGAGTCAGAAAAATTGATGATCATCATTAAAAATCTGCAGCCATATCATCAAAAGGCTGTATGTAGGGACACTTTCATATCGATTTCAGATTTGGTAAATGTTATGCGTATTATCGAAAGAACAAAAATTAACTGTGACAATTTCCAGGAACCAAGAGTAGATGTTAACTCATTGGAGCCAGATTTAGCATACAAGTCAGATAAAATAGGTTCGACGGACACACAAGTTATAAGTGAAATAAAAAATACAAATAGTAAAACTAATATTAATATGAGATGCTGGAATTGTCGTGAGAATGGTCATTTGTTTCGTTCATGTTCTGTACCAAAACAACGTTTATTTTGCTATCGTTGTGGGCGTTTTGGTACAACCCTAAAAGATTGCACTTGCAAGGGAAACGCCAGCGGGGAGGGTTTGAAACCTGCCAACAAAGCCGTCCCCTAAGTTGCAATAAAGAGTGGCAGGACTGGTTAGAGTTTATACGAGCTTTCATGTCTCAAGGCAACGTATCTTCACTGACATTTAGAAAAGAAAATGATAACAGACCATATATAACATTAAGTATATTGAACTTCCTTTGTAATGGTTTATTAGATTCCGGTGCCACTTGCACTGTGGTAAATAAAGAATTTGCAGACAATTTAAAACGCCTTGGGGTAAAAGCTTATTTAATAAAATGTATGAATGTTGGTACGGCAGATGGCGCTAGCCATTCTATTACTATGGGGTTTGATGTGCCGGTCACTTTTAATAACCAGTTTCATTATGTCTCTATGTTGGTCATGCCCGATCTATCTCAACAATTGATCCTAGGTAAAGACTTTTTCGACTTATTTGGGGTTTCGTTTAATTTCAAGGAAAAGGTATTTCCTGAAGTAGTTAGTGCTGTTGAAGATAAAACAACGGCCTTAACAAGTAAAGAAGAACTAAATGAAGATGAGCAATTGAAACTTTTACATATAATTGAAGAAATACGGAAATGTATAGGTGTAGGTTTGGGTAGGACTAAGATTATCAAGCATGCAATAGAAACAGGTAGCCATAAACCAATATATCAGAAACAATATAATTTTTCGCCAGTCATCAGAAAAGAAATAGAAAAAGAATTAAACGACATGTTAGAAAATGATGTGGTTGAACCCTCTCATAGTTCTTGGTGCTCGCCTGTTGTTATTGTAAAAAAAGCTAATGGCAATAACAGGCTTTGCCTAGATAGTAGACAGTTAAATAAAATAACGAAGAGAGATACATATCCATTACCACGGGTTTCTTATATATTAGACAATTTGCGCAACGCAAAATACCTAAGTACCATCGATTTAAAATCAGCATTTTGGCAAATTGAGCTCGAAGAGTCTAGTAAAGAAAAAACTGCTTTTGCCGTACCGGGTAGAGGTCTTTTCCAATTCAAAGTAATGCCTTTTGGCTTAATAAATGCTTCGCAATCACAACAGAGATTGATGGATATATTATTTCATGCATTAGAAGGTAAAGTTTGGACATATTTGGATGACATTGTTGTATGTTCAGAGACTTTTGATGAGCACTTAGAAATCTTAAGGCGAGTAACAAACATTCTTAAAGATGGCGGACTTACAATAAATGTAGATAAATGTAAATTTGCAAGATCAAGCTTACGTTTCTTAGGATATATTGTGGACAAAGAGGGGTTGCGTACAGATCCGGAAAAGGTTTCAGCAATAATGAATTTTGCGAAACCCAAAAACATTACTGAGTTGAAACGATTTATAGGAATTGCTAGTTGGTACAGACGGTTTGTGAAAAATTTTTCTGTAATAGCTGCCCCACTGCACGATTTGACAAAAGGTAAAAGAAATAAAAAGTTCATGTGGACAGATGAGGCAGATAAGGCATTTTAAAATTTAAAAACATTGCTCACTTCAACGCCGGTCATGTCATGTCCAGACTTCTCAAAACCGTTCATCATACAATGTGATGCTTCAAGTAGAGGAATTGGGGCTGTTTTATGTCAAAAGAGTAATAATATCGAACAACCTGTATCATATTTGAGCAGAAAGTTAAGTACTCGTGAACAGATGTATTCAACGTCGGAACGGGAACTTTTAAGTATAGTTTATGCCATAGAAAAATTTAGACCGTACGTAGATGGTTCTCACTTTACCGTCATAACGGATCACAGTGCGCTTAAAGTACTAAATAATATGAAGGACCCTCACGGCAGATTAGGGCGTTGGGCAATGAAATTGCAACAATTTAGCTTTAATATAGTCCACAGGCCGGGTAGAAGTAATGTAGTGCCGGATGCTTTATCTAGGACTATTGATGCACTGGCGAGTATAAATACACTTAATTTACAGATTTTGGACAAAAATAAAGATGATTGGTATAAAAGTGTCACAGCTAAAGTAGAATGTGGGCAAGATGACAGTGATGTTTGGCAGGTTAGAGATGGCTTACTGTATAAGAAAATTGGCTTAAAACAATATCCTGATAAAGCACACGATTGGAAACTAGTCATACCAGAGTCGTTGCGAATTGATGTCTTAAAGCACTGTCATGATGATGTTAAGGCTGGCCATTTGGGCATACGAAAAACGTTATTTAAAATTAAACAATTTTATTTTTGGCCCGATATGCATAAAGATGTGAGACAGTATATAGGAAAATGTGAAACTTGTGCAAAAGTTAAAGTTTCACAAAAATTACCCTTAGGTCATATGGGTCAACAAAGAACTGTAACTGGGCCATGGCAAATAATATCTCTAGATTTGATGGGTCCATTTCCAAAGAGTAAAAATTGTAATACGATGCTTTTGGTAATAACGTGTTTATTTAGTAAGTTTACATTATTGTTTCCATTAAGATCAGGCAAGGCGGATAAGATCTGTGAAATTTTGGAGAAACAATTTTTACTATTTGGAAGGGTACACGCCATAATTTGTGATAATGGGAAGCAATTTGACTCATTATTGTTTAGAGACTTAGCGCAAAAATATGACAGTCAAATTTGGTATACTCCTAATTATCATCCCCAGAGTAACCCAACTGAGCGCGTTAACAGAGTTATAGGTACTATGATAGCGTCGTACATAAACTCCAAAAAACATAATGAATGGGACATACACTTACAGGAATTTGCGCATGCCATTAGAACAGCGGTTCATGAAGCTACAGGTTATACACCGTCTTTCTTATTTCTGGGCCGCGAAACATCATCACCAATGATTCTGACTAATCAGTTAGTTAATATACAAGCACTTAATCAGGACCAGCAAATACTGGTTGACGCTAAAGATTATTCGTTGAATTTAAAAGCTGTAATGTTTATAGGTAGGGGAGCACAGAGAGAGAACGCGTGTTGTCACTATGAAAATCCTTTATTGACTACTCACAAACAGTCTTACGCTAACGTCGCCACGGTGCACGTAGGCACCGACCGATCCTTAATACCTAACATTACATTCCCCTACACTAAATTAACACATACATATCATAACACATTTACACGTAATGTACTAAGCTCAATAACCATGAATTATGTTTTATCTTTAGTAAACTTCCTTAATCTACATTGCCTAATGGGTCGGACCTGGGGCGATGGGGCTATGGGTGAACAAAATGGTTCATCCGGTGAAACCGGATCCTCCTTAGCTGGAGTACCAACTCTAAGACGTCCATCGTGCTGGCACAAGACATGACGCGGCGACGGCGTCTGAGGCTCCGCCGGCCCCTCCGAGCTGTCGTTCGCCGCGGGCCCCTGCAAGACCGATGTTTTCCCCGGAGAATCTGTGTCTGATCGTTCCTGTTTATCGCGGTCGGTTGTGCTAGTAGTCGCCAGTGACAGCCGGCTACTAGTTCGTTTACGCAATTGATCGATATGCCTATGTACCCTTTCACCGTCCTTATTTATAATTTTATAGTTCCTAGACCCCAACGAGTCGTCCACCTGACCCGGTACCCACTTCTCCCCTTTAACATACTGCCTGTACCATACCTCGTCTCCCCTTTCCACCGTCCTTGAAACGCCTGCAGCGTCACGCTCCTGGCGTTGTTGTTCTTTCAATACCTTGTTTTCTCTATTCGGTTTAATTAAGTCTAGACGTGTTCGAATACGTCGTCCTAGTAGGAGAATGGCTGGACTCTCTCCCGTAGTGGAGTGTTCAACGTTCCTATAGTAAATTAAAAATGTCCATAGTGCCCTATCTACATTCTCCCGGCCCTGAATAGCCTTTTTTATAACTCGCTTTAATGTGCGAACTGCATTTTCCGCTAAACCATTCGAAGCCGGATGGTACGGTGCTGTGAAAATGTGTTCTATGCCATTATTTTTTACAAAATCACGAAATTCTTTTGAAGCAAACTGTGTACCGTTATCGCTAACTATTTGTTTTGGAATACCCCATCTACTGAATAACTCGATCAGTCTGTCGATCAGGCTCCCCGAAGTTATACTAGTAACCCTAAATACTTCTATCCATTTTGACATAGCATCGACTACAACCAAATAAGTTCTTCCCGCTATAGGGCCCATAAAATCCAAATGAAGCCTGGTCCAGGGGCGCTGCGGCCAGGGCCACATACGCGGCGCGTGCCGGGGGGGCGCGTCGGCGTGCGCCGCGCACGTCGCGCACTCCCGGCACATGCGCTCCACGGCCTCGGCCATCCCGGCCCACCACACATAACTTCGCGCCAACATCTTTGATTTAACGATGCCCATGTGCGGTTCATGAATCAACTTCAGAATATTTTCTTTACATTTCTCAGGTACCACTAGTCTATATCCCCACATTACACAACCTAATTCTTCGTATAACTCCCCTTTCCTATTAAAATAAGGCTGTAGACTTGCAATATCGCAGGCCACAGGCCAACCGTCGCGAATGTAACTCAATACTTTCGATAACAACGGATCTTGCGACGTTTCCTTTTTAATTATATTATAATCTAACAATAACGCTTCTTGAACAAAGTGTAAATAAGTTTGCTCGGGAACCGTCGGCCCGCGCGCAGAACCGGTTTCTGTTGCCAACCCGATCGGCAAACGCGATAAGCCATCCGCTCCGTTTTCGTCGGTACGAACGTACTCAATAGTAAATGTATATGCCGATAATATTATTGCCCACCGTTGCATACGACTCGCTATCATAGTCGGTATTCCTGTATTCGGTCCGAAAATAGATACCAACGGTTTGTGATCTGTTCGTAAACTGAAATGACGGCCATATAAATACTGATGAAATTTATTAACGCAAAATATAATCGCTAACGCTTCGCGATGAATCTGTGAGTAATTTCTCTCGGCGTCGTTTAATGTTCGCGACGCATACGCGATCGGTCGCTCATACCGGCCGTCAGCGCTGAGTTGCGAGAGCACCCCGCCTATCCCGCGCCCGCTCGCATCACATGTAAGGAAGAGTGGCTCGTTAGGATTATAATGAGCTAATACTTCCGTACTTGAAAGAATTTTTTTAATGTTGTTAAAGGCTTTTTCACATTCTTTTGACCAAAACCAATGTTTTTCTTTTTTAAGTAACTCATACAGTGGTACTAAATTATCGCTCATCTTCCTAATAAATTTTCCATAAAAATTAATTAGCCCCAGAAATGATCGTAATTCTGATACATTAGAAGGCCTCGGTATTTTAGAGATGGCTTCTATCTTTGCTGGATCTGTTTTTAATCCCTCCTTGCACAATATATATCCTAAATATCGTATCTCCTTTACTAAAAACACACATTTACTAGATTTTAACTTCAAACCATTTTTATGCAGTCTCTCGAAGACTGCTTCCAAAGCTGTCATATGTTCTCGTTCGCTTTTGCCCCCTATAATTATGTCGTCTAAGAATATTTCAACGTTAGGTATATCCGCCAACAAATTGCACATTATACGTTGAAAAATTCCCGGACTAGACGACAAACCATAAACGAGTCTATTGTACCTATATAAACCCTTGTGAGTGTTAATAACGGTATATTTCTTGGTGTCGTCGAGTTCGACCTGATTATAAGCCTGTGAAAGGTCAATTTTTGAATAATAGGTCGCCGAACTCAGATTGACCATCAAATCCTCTATCTTAGGTAACGGATATCGATCAATTTGTAAAACGGGATTAACGGTAGCTTTAAAATCAGCACAAATTCTCAAGGAGCCATCGGCCTTGGTTACCGGTACCAACGGCGACGCCCAGTCGGAGCAGTCGACGGGCTCGATGACGCCGTCGCGTAGCATGCGGTCCAGCTCGGCGTCGACGCGCTCGCGCAGCGCGTACGGCAGCGGCCGCGCGCGGTGGAACACCGGCACCGCCCCCTCCCGCACCCGCAGGCTCGCCGCCCCGCCTGTGTATCGCCCCAGTCCGCCACCGAACAATTCTTTATACCTGTTAATCAAATCATCGATACCTTTACACATATGTTTTTTATCGTACTGAATGTTATGACAATTACCTAGAATAGGGATCTGTATTTTTAACTCCGTTAACCACTGCCTGCCCAATAATGCCGTGCTACCTCCTTCGATAACAAAAAGTTCTAACTGTTTTCTATATCCCTTGTAATTAACTAATGGTTTTATTACACCCAGTGGTCTTATTTTCATACCATTATAAAACTTTAATACCAAATCACAATTCAATAAAACATTGTGCTTGAAATATTTATAGTACATAGCACTATTTATACACGACACCGCCGACCCCGTATCTACTTCCATTGCTATAACATTATCGTCTATAACAATAGGTACACTCACCGCCCGGTAATCGTTTAAACATATATTGTTCAAGTCTTCTATTACGTCTGCTCCCTCCTCCTCTTCGGTGACCGCATTGTGATGAAGCCTCGACGACTGTTTAAAATTCCCGCGCATCGCGCCGCGTCCCGGGCATGCGCGCCGCAGATGTCCGACCCGTCTACATAAGCTGCATGTATAGTCCCGGAATCGACAAACAGTGTAAACATGATCCGTCCCTCCACAACCGCCACAGTTAAGACGATGGCCGCTTCGATTCCCGCCAACGCCACCGGCCGTTCCCGAGCCTTTCCATCCGCCTCGCATAGGACTCCCTCGTCCCCTTCCGCGAAGATCCCCGGCACCCGGCCTCGCATATTGCATGGTGTTGCGATCCCCTATACTTCCGCGTACTGCGTGAACTGCAGTTTCACCACCCGCTCCAGATTCCCGCACTTCACCCGCTTGCAAATCTACCGCGGCCGCGTCCCGCTCCGCCGCCTCCAATGACGTTGCAATGTTAACCGCAAGCACAAACGTTAAATCATCGTTCTCTGCAAAAAGTCGCTGCCGGATGACGTCACTGCGCAGTCCGCAAACAAATTGATCCCGTAGATTGTCATTTAATTTGTCATCAAATTTACAATGACGGGCCAAACGTTTCAATTCCGCCACATAGCCCGCTATATTCTCATCCGCGGACTGTCTGCATTTCCTGAAGCGATATCTCTCTGTGAGAATCGATGGCACCGGTTGCAAGTGCTTACCCAATATGTCTACCGCCTCCGCGTACGTTAATTTCGCCGGTTTTCGTGGACTTGCCAGGTTTGCCAGCAATTCGTAAGTCTCATCTCCAACCACTGCGATCAATGTCGGCAGCCAAAGTTCTGATTTAACTTCATTTACGAGGAAATACATCTCTAGTCGTTCGATATATGATGACCACGTGCCGCCCCGCGCATGGAACTCGCTCACTTTTCCGATCGACATAATGATTGCTTACTCGTTATTAAATATCAGAAGCGCGAAACAACCACAAAAATAAAAATAAAATATCCCGCCTCGTCGCCACTGTAATGTTTATAGGTAGGGGAGCACAGAGAGAGAACGCGTGTTGTCACTATGAAAATCCTTTATTGACTGCTCACAAACAGTCTTACGCTAACGTCGCCACGGTGCACGTAGGCACCGACCGATCCTTAATACCTAACATTACATCGACATAAGTTATATAACGAGGTAGAACAGAGGCTTAAAATAGCACATCAAAAGAGTATAAAGTTCTATAATAGTAAACGTCGAGAAGCTAATTTTAATGTGGGTGATGTTGTATGGAAGAGAACAAAATTTTTATCTAAAGCAGAAACTAAATTTATGGCCAAATTAGCCCCGAAATTTGAGAAAGCTATAATAATTGAGAAACTATCTGACAATGTCTTTCGCTTGAACAATGTTTATGGTAAATACATTGGTGTTTGGCACGCTAAAGATTTAAAAGTACTGTGGCGTGATGATAAAGAAAGAAAATAAAATATAAGGGATATTTTTTTTTCTTCTCTGGGTTGGGGGAATATAATGAGTTAGTATGTAACGGAATTATTGCTTATGCCTGTGATGTAAGCGGGTCCGAAGGCGAGTGGAGGGGCCTTCATTCCGCTAGGTAGTTGTCATTCGTCATGAGATGTCGAATGAGACACACACGTACCCACAACTAGGGGGTTATATGTGACATTAATGTTAAGTATTTTATTGCTAAGAACATTTTGAGAATTACTTCAATAAAGTAAAAGTGTTGAGTGGTGTTATTCGTGAAGGGGGTGAGTTGGTTTACAAGTTATTTTCTGTATAAATCATAGTCGTGCATAATCGATAATAAAAGTCTCGATTTTCTGTTGTCGTAGCCTGAAGGAATGCCCCTTATTAAATCTGGTGATAATTGACGAGACCCTGACCTGATCTAGCCGAGGCTCGGTTTTGGCAGAGTGCCACAACAAAAAAAAAAACTCTCCTGGCGTCCAAAAATTCTAAATATTTAAGATAAGCATAGGATGTAAGTTAGCATGTAAGTTAGCATATAAGTTAGCATTGTTTAGTGGTTAGGTCTATACATGCATAAATTGTACCCACTAAGTGCACGATTAAATCACGTTCACCATGAAATTGTGTTTCTTATATCTTTGTAAACCCGTAACAAAGTGTAAACGTTGACACTCGCAAAAGTAATAAAATACTATGTTACGTATAATTTACGTTAATATCTTTTTTTTTGTTTTTATTGCGAGTGACAAAATTATTTTGATAGGGTTGAAAGGTATGAGAACGAAGACGTAACACGAGTAGACGTAACACATTCAGGTTGAAAATGATATAATCGAAGCCATGTACAAACAGAGCTTTCCATTTTCGAATATAAACATTTGTAAAAATAAATCCTTAGATATCAGAATAGAAAATTAATAATGTATTGGTACCACAGGCTCTATCTACTGAATAATATAGTATAGTTTTTTATTACTTTTATCGCAATTACAGCCTATTATTCACTCCAGTTCTTTATCAGTGTACGTCATACTATGTTTCCCGAAATATATTATTAAAGAAATTGACGCGTATTGTAGTCGGCAAAAACTGCGTTCACATAATCACCTAATCTCCAGATTGTTATCGGCCAATAGTTGGAACTAAATTAATATCACGGAGTATAAATAACTTCAATAACGAAAGAAATAAAAACAAGATATCTCGTATTAAATTAAACTCAGAATCTTTGTTAAAGTAACTAAAAATAACAAAATGGGGTATGACGCCATAATAATATTCTATTTTTGTCATAAAAACTTAAGGAAATTGTAATTAGCGGGTCCGCAATATTTTTAAAACGTGAGTTGCCGACTGCTTTAACTATTGATATTTCGGAATAACTTTATCGTCGGGTTGATTTTATAAATGTCTTATTTCAACAATTGTAATGATAATACCTACACCAATTGATTTGATACAGATGGATTTTAAAGGTATTTGGCTACTCCGATAGCTGTAACAGAAAAAAAATCGTTCGGTGTAAAGGTTTATTGTAAATGCTGTTGTAAATTGGTTTTTTGAAATAGCAATCTCAGTCGGCTCAAGACCTTGGAGGCTGAAGCGCGGCTGAAACGTCGGGTTGATTTAAAAAATGATTTATTTCAACAAATTTAATTAAAGCAATAATTTCCTTACCACACTGAGCATCCACTAATCGATTTTATACCACTAGATTTTATTTGTGATGTTATTATCCTTAACCGGTACGCGGCAAATCGTGCATATGTCCTCTAGAAAATGAACAATGAAATACAAAAATAGTTTTCTGATCTGACAAAAGAACTCGCATTCCTTGAAATACCTTCACTTAATGGTCTGAAAAAACGCGCGTGGGCGCTGCTTTCATCATCAATCATGTTGAAAACTCTTTCACGGTGGATAATGTAAAAATATCGCCTATCAGTGACCGACTTTCACATAATGTCTGTTCAACCTACAAGGAACTATGCGTGATAGTATTTGTACGTGATCGAGGGTGTGAAAATAATAACAACATTGTGAGAGTTCACGCAAGAAATATATTATTATTTCTGTCGATTATCTAAATATAGGCAATGATATTTGGTTAGCGTGACACGTGATTTGTGAAAGCGAAATTGGGTTGTTAGCTATTTATAATATTATTTGTTAGTTATGTACTTAATTGTTAGTAAATAAACTGTTATGCGTAATGGATTTAGTGTCTGTGCGCTTGATTGTTCGTTAAATTTCCGATATGGATATGGTGGTTATTAAAAAGCATGCAGTTCGCATGGATTGTAAGTGAATAAAAATCATCCATGAGAATCATTCTGATTTTTTGTCTTCATAATAACCACTGGTTATCAAAATTGGTCAGTTGGTCAAAATGTAGATTCGTTGCCAACCCGGACGTGACTCTGTGAAAGTAATTACGAGACCAAGATGTAATCGAAATTTGTGCAGCAGTGGGACGTATAAGGAGTTGCCATTATTATTATATTACTACGCACGTCGGGACGCTGGGCGTCGGGACGCTGGGCGTCGGGACGCTGGGCGTCGGGACGCTGGGCGTCGGGACTCTGGGCGTCGGGACGCTAGGCGTCGGGACGATCGACGTCGGCACGCTCGACGTCGGCACGCTCGACGTCGGGACGCTGGGCGTCGAGACGCTAAGCGTCGGGATGCTAAGCGTCGAGACGCTGGGCATCGGGACGCTGGGCGCTGAGCGCTGGGCGTCGGGACGATGGGCGTCGGGACGCTAGGCATCGGCACGCTGGGCGTCGGGACGCTGGGCATCGGGACGCTGGGCGTTGGGACGCTGGGCGTCGGGACGCTGGGCATCGGGACGCTGGGCGTCGGGACGCTGGGCGTCGGGACGATGGGCGTCGGGACGCTGGGCCTCGGGACGCTGGGCGTCGGGACGCTGAACGTCGGGACGCTCGACTTCGGCACGCTCGACGTCGGGACGCTCGTCGTCAGACGCTGGGCGTCGGGACTCTGGGCGTCGGGACGCAGGGCGTCGGGACGCTGAGCTTTGGGACGCTGAGCTTCGAGACGCTCGACGACGGGACGCTCGACGTCGGGACGCAAGGGGTCGTGACGCTGGGCGTCGGGACGCAGGGAGTCGGGACGCAGGGCGTCGGGACGCTGGGCGTCGGGACGCTGGGCGTCGGGACGCTGGGCGTCGGGACGCTGGGCGTTGGGACGCTGGGCGTCGGGACGCTGGGCATCGGGACGCTGGGCGTCGGGACGCTGGGCGTCGGGACGATGGGCGTCGGGACGCTGGGCCTCGGGACGCTGGGCGTCGGGACGCTGGGCGTCGGGACGCTGGGCGTCGGGACGCTGGGCGTCGGGACGCTGGGCGGCGTCGGGACGCTGGACGTCGGGACGCTAGGCGTCGGGACGCTGGGCGTCGGGACGCTGGGCTTCAAGACGCTCGACGTCGGGACGCTGGGCGTCGGGACGCTGGGCGTCGGGACGCTGGGGGTCGGGCCGCTGGGCGTCGGGACGCTGGGCGTCGGGACGCTGGGCGTCGGGACGCTGGGCTTCGAGACGCTCGACGTCGGGACGCTGGGCGTCGGGACGCTTGACTTCGGGATGCTGGGCGTCAAGACTCTGGGCGTTGGGACGCTGGGCGTCGGGACGCTTGACTTCTGGACGCTCGACGTCGGGACGCTGGGCGTCGGGACGCTGGGCGTCGGGACGCTGGGCGTCGGGACGCTGGGCGTCGGGACGCTGGGCGTCGGGACGCTGGGCGTCGGAACGCTGGGCGTCGGGACCCTGGGGGTCGGGACGCTGGGCGTCGGGACGCTGGGCGTCGGGACGCTGGGCGTCGGGACGCTGGGCGTCGGGACGCTGGGCGTCGGGACGCTGGGCGTCGGGATGCTGGGCGTCGAGACGCTGGGCATCGAGACGCTAGATGTCGGGATGCTCGACGACGGGACGCTGGGCGTCGGGACTCTCGACTTCGAGACGCTGGGCGCTGAGCGCTGGGCGTCGGGACGCTGGGCGTCGGGACGCTGTGCGTCGGGACGCTCGACGTCGGCTCGCTCGACGTCGGGATGCTCGACGTCGGGACGCTGGGCGTCATATCATCTCTGTCTGAAAATAGATAGAATATATAGAAACTTGTATCGAACAAAGATCAAACTACATCAACGTCATTATTATTCAGTATATTCATCAAGATTTTCCATTATAAATTGGCACCAAGTTACGAAAAATATACAAGTACCCGAAAGTAATTCTAAGAAGAATGACTCGATTAAGAATTTTGGAGCGGTTATGGCGCTATTTTAGAAGAAAGTTTCATAAAGAAATTACCATAGGTAATGACATTACTCTCAAGTATAATCATATTGGAGAAGTTTCACGGCGAAAAAAAAAACATTATTGTGGCAATGAGAGGAAAAAAAAACTTTAAACTGGTTGTTATTTCCTTTGTGACCTTTGTTTATAAAACGAGAAGATTATATCTTAATAGCTAAAATACAAAAGTTTAAACTGTAACACAACTCTCTACTCATTGTTAAATTCATTCCAAAAAATATATACGGTAAGTATATATTTTTATGACCCTTATTCATAAACGTTTTTTAGCTAAAGTGTTACTAATCTCTACTTTGTCTTTTACTATCCTGCACATTTGACAATGCAACTGACAAGGACAAAGTATTCTTTAGCTAAAATTAGGCCCGACCCACTGCACAGGGTTGGTCTTAGTTCGTTCTCGATCCGATGAAATATTTTTATACAAGAATCATTGCTGAGGTGTCATTTGATCGGAATTTGACTGTTGGGCTATCTATCTATTTAACTGTCTTCTATGTAGACTTATTATAATGCCCATATACTTATTATAATGCAAATGCATGTAATACTGCCATGTAATTTATAATTGCCCATGTAATAGTGCATTGTAATTAATTATTTTATACCTAGCTGTTATTTCAAACACAATGTGAACTGTTATTGAATAAATAAATAAATAAATATATAACAAAGACGCCCGCCACGTCTGACTATCTGTCTGTCTGTCTATTCCCAATAAACTCAAAGACTACTGCACGGAATGTCATGCGGTTTTTACCAATAGATTAATATACACTAGAGAGAATATTACACCCTGGCACATGTGGTCATAGACTCTACCCAGTTTACTTATATGTAAGGACACACAGGCGTAGATTGCTTAGGGAATTAAAGGCTAAATCCGGACCAGTCCAACCGGTATAAAAAAAACATAAATCAATGCTGTACGGTGCCATGTGGTCAAATTTGCTTTACCAAAATAGGCTTCAACTGTACCAACAATAAATGTAATACTGCCATGTAATTTTTGTCAAGAACTTAACAAGCTAATAATAAAATTGTAAGGCCTTTTTGTTTATATACCAACTTTTTAATCAAATGATCAAAACTAACCTTTTTGGTAGGTATTTGATCCATGTTTTCCTTATTTAACGAGGGTTAAAAGCTAATGAACGAAATTAAAACGTTTAATTAGCGCTACAATAAATAAGGATAACTTTGAATAAGAGCAAGAGTAAATAAATACCTTTATTTTCGTTATTGGTGTCACAGTTATGTGTATATTTATTCTGCCTTCGACAGGTAGTTTTTTTTTCTTTCAGGAAAGGTTGTTATAATAATAAATATGTTGAAATATTACAGCGAATGCCTTATACTTTACACACACAGTGGGTGTCGTCGCGGCGCAGGAATAGCGCTGGCGTATTATCATTTCATTTTCTTTTTTATTTAGTAGATTTCATAGGGTAGTTATAGTACTATCATTGTTTACTTTACATAAGTGCTCGCGCCTGCTTTGCAACGAATACATTGTTTTCTAATATAAAACACTTGCGTCATGCTGCAGATTTTTTTGGGTGTACATTTTATTACATGAAATTATGTAATAAAATGTACTCTGACTTAATAATCTCTAGTATAAAAAAATTACCTTGCGATCTATAAATGGTACCCTAATTTAATTTTTGCTTCAAGGCTTTTGGTTATACATAACAATGTCACTGCAAATAAACAAATAATCCAATGTCTAACTTATTCCATGTTAAAATGTAGCTATTCCTGAACTCCAAAAAAGAACTTGAAATACGTAATGGACCATCGCATTACTTTATCTGTCTGTTGAGAAATGGCGATTACCGACATTAGCGACGAATGATAGATAATTCCCGGCGGTAATATCAGTATAATGATAACGTATGTTCACACAGTTACGGGCAGAAGATTATTTCGCGTCGCGAGTAGAAAAAACATCCTTAACTACCGCACTAAGGCTGAGGCTACAGTGGGCAGCGACTTGCGATGCGACTGGAAGAGCGAATAAAAATGTACTACATACAGTTGTGATTCAGTGTAGCCGCATACGGGAGCATTCATTAAGTTGTTTTATTCGCTCATGTGTCGCAGTTCGCGTCACGGCTCAGTGTATCTTCAGCCTAATAGTCACTACATATATGTCATGCATTGAGTGCCAATTACTGCAGTTACAAAAATGTTATTGAGTATTCTGCTTGCGCTCTTTTAGAGTTCAGAGGCTATTAGTACTAGCGAGCTGTAAATTGGTATGAATATTCATATTAGTCACGTTGACAAAAATCTAGCTTTTTACACTCTCAGCCTATTCCGGGGTAAGGACTTGCGTGAAGATACGCTTACACTCACAGCTCCAATTTGGTATAAACTTGTGTCGTGGGTGCCATTGTACAAACACTATTCCGCATCAAACAAAAGAAGAATTACGTAAATCGGTTCAGAAATCTCGGCGAAATTCGCGTACATACATAAAAAATATATATATATACCGGCCGAATTGAGAACCTTCTCGTTTTTTGAACTCGGTTAAAAATATAGTCTACTTTTCTTTCCAAGACGTAAATAAATACCTTTTTCTAATGTTATTTCGTTTTTATTTACGATGACATAAACGACTAATAATTGAACGCACGGTTTCCTGTGATTCAGAATTTTCCGACTACATACGTAAAAAAAACGTTATTATTTTTTTATTTATTTAATCTTTAGCAAATGGCGGACTTAGCGTTAAGTAAACCATGCGTAAAAGCGCTCTCTACCAGTCAACCATTGGTAGTGTAGAAATATTGGTTGGCGGCATTAGTGAATAATTAGGAAATAGGTAATGACTTTATATATTATACACTCAACAGTACGTACATATATTATTATAATGAAATATACTTACCTACACATATATATTTATATATATGTATATATATTTATAAAATTCAGAATATTATTTAGGTATGTAGGTAAGTATATTTCATATATATATATATATATATATATATATACATATATATATATAACGCGAAAACCGCACCGTTGAGCACTGCCAGGTGTCCAGTCGGTGAGAGTGGAACTTCTCTCTGTTGTTATTTTTCAAATGTAACGAATGGAGCCTTTTAGTACAATTTCAAATTAAGTACTCTACAACGCATTTGTAACACAGTTAATATATTTATATTATTTATTTATTTGAAGCCTTATCATAATCGTTACAGAATGATTGAATACGATTTCATATTTAACGGATACAACGTCGCAACAACATCAATTTGTTATATTGAAATCTATCTAGCTTCCGATGTCAATCTAAATATATGTAACAGAAATTGAGACATAACCGAGCAGACAGAACGAGGTCAGAGCAGGTAACGTCGAGATTTAAATGACGTTATATTGTGTCTAGTAGGTCAAATCAAGTCCGTGTTATTGCCGAGTGGTTTCAGGTCAACGTGTATAATACGAACTTAATTTCAAAAACCACGAATAAACCTTAAGAATAGTGTACTTTTGGCATCGACGATTTGGGATCGTGAATTCCGGTACTTTGAACTTTTGCCAGCTAGTGCGTTTTAAGTTTATCAACAACTATGCTTTAAATTCATGGGTTTAGTGACCCCGGGATGGCCGAGATAATGCTGGACCGTAGGTATTATAACATTTGTGTAGGGTTATAACATTTCACATCCTTTTCTAACTTAAACAGATTTATTTAAGTTGGAGAAGGATGTGAAATGTTACAATAACTTTAACTTTAACAAATATCGTGATGCAACCCAGGCTAAATAAAAAAGTGTTTACATTATTTTTTGTATGAAAACAAGCAAACAGTTAACATAAATGCTTAGTGTGTAAAACAACCCATAAACATCTAGGTACATAAAAACCATAAATTTCACGGGAGATGAGTTACCAATTCTGAGGTCTAGTTGTTTATCAGAAATTACGGAGTCGTATATTACCATGTGACCACAATGACGCTGAACACTACCAATGAGCGGCAATAAGATAAGGAATAGAGGTGGTGTCTCCGCTTCAAATTCCGTAACTCTACCAGTAAAATATTATTCATGATATAAGTTACAAACTTATACAGTTTGATAGAAAAAATATATTACACTAAGCCTACATTTATCTGAACTTTTCTGATATGTTTTGTGATCACACTGCCCTGGTCGTGACCCTCGTAACACAAAGTCACTCTTGAGACCTTTCAGCCTTTAATGTTTAATTTGCCTACTTACAGTTGTGATAGGCCATGGGTCGAGAAAAGTGTTTGCATTCGTCCATTCATTCAGCCACAGTGGATTGTATTTTAGCGCCGTGTTGACATTATAATCTCATAGAAGGTACTAGCTTTTCGTTCGTTGACTTCATCCTCATGGAATGCATAATATACCTACATTTTTCTTACTTATTTTTGTACAAAAATTATAAAGCGTTTAACAGATTACATCAATCTAGCGAGATTCAAGTATGACATACTCCTAATAGTTTAAGAGTGATAACTGCGACATATGGACGGACGGACGGACCGACAGAAAGGCAGACAGATGTACAGACATGATAAGTCTATAATGGCTCTGATTTTGTCGTTCGTTCAAGACACGTGTTTTATTATTTACAATCAAGTACCTATTATGTATATGTATCATGTAAAGTTTCAAGGCAATCGGCTAACATTTTTCTCCGCGCAATTTTTCATCCCTCATCACCACCATCCTTGCGGATGAATTTCATATAAGTAAGCCTTTCTTTTTCATCAAATACTGCAATAGGCAATAGCAGAGAATATGTCAATAGTCTTGGAGACATTGCCAGTTTTACTTTCAACTCAATTCTATTTTCTCAATATTATTTTTCCTTCAATAGTTTTCTTTATCCATGCCGAGTTTCGTGTTTTTGGGCGAAAACGATCAACAGTTATTCTATCAAAAATATACAGAATAGATTACGACAGATTTAAACAAGCTTTTTAATTTTTTTTAAAGATTTTTTAAGCTATTGCATAGCTTTTATCGAGGGCCTTGAGCGCGGGGACCGAATCCAGAAATTCCGTAACGAAAAAACCTCACGCTCCCCACTCCGACGGGCACGGAGGTGTGGCTTGAAGGCCGTGCATTGTCCAACGTCGTTTCTTTTTGGCAGTCTTCGACACTAGACGTATTGTACGACTCTACGAAGCTCGCACGAATCGAGACGAGCTGCTCCGAAATCGGACGAATACATAAGCAGCTGCTTATATATATTGTAAAATAATAAAAATATTTCAAACAATATTAACTTTTTTATTTAATAAAAGAAATAAAAATGTTTTCTTATCGGTCACCACGCTCAAAAAGTGTAACTTGAATTAATATCAAAGAAAAAAAAGAAATACTGCATAAATAAAATAAATAAATAATTATTATTGCATAAGTTGATACAAAATGCTATGCAATAGCCGCAATATAATTTACCGCGGCAGACCCCGACTGCCACACGTCGATTTAATTCTTATTATTTATTTTTCGGTCAGTAATTGGTCTTACCAACTCAGAAACCTTCTGGGCTCATGCACAACAAATTTGCTTAAGATCATCACATGATCAAATGCGTAGTTTACGATTGTATAAAGGACATACAGACAAACATTCATTTTTATATATAAAGATATCTACTCTGCGATACGCAGTGACTTAGCGATTTTTAAAACGAATTTATTTATATCAGATGAATGGTTAATCCTAAAAAGGGGTATTTTTTTAAAAGTTATATTGGCGTTTTTATTTACCTACACACAAAAAAGGTTTGTAAGGCAGATCATAATGTGATATGCTATTTCGTACCATGTGTGAAAAGTTAGGTTGCAGGGTTGCGGTCACGGTTATTTATGATATTTACTATATTTTATTATTTTGTTATTAATGGTATAGATCAGAAATCACAATGTAGATTAATTTAGGCTGGTAATTACATATTGATATAGCTCGTTATGACGCATTACTGCTATTATTTATTCATATATTTTGAAGTAAGCAGAGCGCGTAGAATGATTATTATATTTGACTGCCATTGTAACCTATTGTGCTTATCCTTAACCATCAAATATAGGTAGAAATGTTGATGCTTCAAGTACATTTGACTCTTGACACACCTGAAAAAACGATCAAATTCCCTTATGATATTATTTTTATCGTTTTATAGCAGAAGTTTGATAGACAAATATACCACGGTGGAGGGTTGATACCGCTGTCTATAAATTGAAATTTAGGTCAAAAGACCACCCAGAAAGGACTGTTTTGGCGCCAGTTTTAAATTTAGCAAATTGTAACTCCGAGAGAACGCCTTGGTAGGTTCAAAGTTCCAAGGGTGGAAACATATAACTAGGATAGTTTCTTATTGCCTTGCTTAGAATCACAAGTTACGGATACAATCCCAAATGAAAGGGGCGAATGTCTGGTCGACTTTGTAAGTACTTTTCTTAACGTCGAAATGTTACAGCTGCAAATTTAACGTAGTGTTATTAAGAACATTCTGCTAACGTCGCCAGTTTGGTTGACCTAAAGTCTTAATGTTCATGATTAAGTTGTTATTGGATATAAATGGTGGGTGTTGTTTTGGCTATCGCGGTCGTAGCGCGGTTGACTCATTGCTATTAGATGTTATGAAGGAATACGGTAAAATTGTAACACTGATAATGGATTTTTATTTTTAAAGAAAAATGGAAAGAAAAATTTGACTTCAGGCGAGACTCGAACTCGCGACCTACTGGTCGCGGCGTAGTTGGTAATAGATGGCGCTGCTGCTACCATAAAGCAATGCAATAGATGTGAAGGAAAGATTTGACAAATCGGGCAGGGCTTCAGTAGCTCAATTGGAAGAGCGGCTGGACTAGATTCCCAGTAGGTCGCGAGTTCGAGTCTCGCCTGAAGTCAAATTTTTCTTTCCATTTTTCTTTAAAAATAAAATATATTTCACAAGCATGTGTTAATGCGAAATAATATAAAAACAACTGATAATGGATTTCAACAACATAACAGAAATCTGTTTTTTTAATGTTATAAAAGTGGCAAACAAGCATGCAGTTCACATTGATGTTAAGTGATGACTGCAGCTTATAGAGACCCGCACAAAGACCAAGGTCAACATGCAGATGCGTTACTACTCCTGAGGCCTAAGGTGTTATGCCTTTGTGTCGGAAATTACAGGGCTGTACATTCCACCTGACCGGAACACGATAATGCTGAACACTACCATTTAGCGGCAAGTGTATTAAGTAATGCAGTGGTGTCTACGCCAGCAAGCTCCGTCACTGGAGCTCTACCACCAGTAAAGTAAGTAAGTACCTAATTGATAGATAAATATTCAAAGATAGTTAAAAATTGAAGGTGATAATTGACACTGTTGAATTCATGATAACATAGGTACCTATCTATAGATTAGATGGAGCACTCTCTACCTACATCAAATAATTACCCACCATGCTATAATTTACCCTGTATCGTGGGTCCCATTAGGTATACCAAAAAATATCTGTATACTATATAATTGAGCTACTGAAGCCCTGCCCGATTTGTCAAATCTTTCCTTCACATCTATTGCATTGCTTTATGGTAACAGCAGAGCCATCTAAATATCGAAATAATATTAAAACAATTATTAAGGGTAAAAACGACTTCTTTACGATATTCAATAAACTGAAAAGTCTATTATATCGGTTGCCTAACTAGCATAGTTGGTAATAGATGGCGCTGCTGCTACCATAAAGCAATGCAATAGATGTGAAGGAAAGATTTGACAAATCGGGCAGGGCTCCAGTAGCTCAATTGGAAGAGCGGCTGAGGAGATCGAAGCAACAACGTTCCGAAGTGACCGGTCGTTATGAATCACTGGACCATCCGGGCTGTCAAACTGTACTCGTATTAAAGAACTAGTCAAAAAAGTATGTTTATATTCTACATGCAGGACACGGAGCCGCTTTCTCATTGGTCATAATAAAGGGTTGATGGTTATTGTCAGTCCAATGTCAACTAAACTCATATTTGGAGCCATTCAGATAAACCTGTATGCAAATTAAAAACCACTATAAAACTAAACTGCTGCGACCCCTATTAGCTTTTTTATTTTATAGCCGTTGATTAAACCGTTGTAAATGTTGACATGAAACACGTGAGGGGAAACCGATGTTCATGATAATTGTATGCGTTATCTACGCAATTTTATCGTGGACTGTGTAATTATTAGGAATAGTGTACACGCGAAACCCGCATAAACGTTGGAGATTATATTCTTAATACAGAAGGTGTAAAAACTCTATTTTGAACCAAAAAAAATCAATATTAGCTGGGAATTGTAAGCATACTTATGTTGCGGTTCACATTAATGTTAAGTGATGACTGCAGCCTATAGATCAAAAATGCAGATGCGTTGCCACTCCTGAGGCCTAAGGTGTTATGCTTCAGTGCCGGAAATAATAGTACATAGTACACAGGCATTACTACGTGACCGGAACACGATAGAGCTGAACAATACCATTTAGCGGCAAGTATATTAGGTATTGCGGTGGTGCCTACGCCCGCGAGCTCCGTCACTGTAGCTCTACCACCAGTATTTCAAGGTATTAAGGTTATATATAAGTGTCACAGAGACATATCAAATTACATCTCAGGGTTAGAAACGCATCTGCATTTTGCAGCATGCACCTTGGGTTTTGGTATACATTTCTACATACTGCAATTATCGCTTAACATTAACAGAGAATATGTAATAATACTACGTTATAGAGTGGACACTTCGACGGCCCGCCCGATTTCCCCGCCTCACCCGACCTCCTCCCCTCTTATGTGTGACGTTTGGTATTCTCTACGTACCACGCACACGTGTAAATACACGTCACTGATTGATGTCAGCGTAATAGAGACCAAATTAAGCGTTTGTATGGAATTTTGGCGGAGTGTCCGCAGTGTGATATTAATGTGAGCTGCATGCTTGTTTATCACCTTCGTTTCATAAAAAGAAGTTCCGTTAGCTCTACCATAATACTAATGATGCGCTGGGGTTCTGTGTTAGATCCCCGAGTCGGGGGCTGTGAAAGATAAAGTTGAATTGCTCTTTATCTCTCGGGATATTGCCATTTATCCATTTTCTAATGCTTCTCACGGAGTTTGATAATGTACCTGGAGATGGAAATAATATCGCCATCTGTTACATGGACAAAACGTAACCGTCGATGTTAACATGCATGCTTGAATGCATTAAACTCTGCCTATCCCTTCGTGAAATACAAAAACATTACGTTAAGCAAATGAAGTTAAAACTAAAACGAAAGATATTTAGTAAAATTTCAATGTGTCTATTCATTAAACTGACAATTATTTTAGTAAAATTATTTGTTTTCTAACATAAGAATAGTTCACCCGAGAAAGGATTGAACAGATATATTTATGTCTCTCGAACAACACTCAATAATGAAAGTTTTCTGCGGTACGTATAAGTACATTTACAGTTGATAGGCCATAAAACTAGGCGAACTTCTGCGTTGTCCCGGTCGTCACATTATAAGAATGGACCGGCATTATACTCTGCTAGAGCATCAGAACACTGTAGTACACTTCAGAGTACTCTGAATAAGTTGTTATTGCAAAATATTTTAAGGAATATGATTCACAAGCATGTGAACGTTTATTGTAATATATTTTCACGAATTTATCGTTGCATGAATTACAAAATAAGAAAATGGATTGACTATAAAGTCAGTTTACGGGCGATAATTTCACGTGATACCAAAAAAAAAACAACCGAATACCGAATCGTCAGTCATACGCTTAATACGATCGTGGCTCTCTATCGCTTGTTCCGTGCTCTCGCTTGCACGCTCGGTTCAAGCGCAACGTAACACTTTTTCTGGCCTTCATCGATTTATAAGACTTTATCACGTCAAAATGGCGAGTACCGGTCATGTCCGAAGTCCCGCACCGAAGTTTTCGTTTAAAATAAAACTGAACACTGTTCTCAAAATATAAACTGGATTCCAAGACAAACTTAACTTAGTAATTGGAAAATTCTTGTCCCCATGCATCGACAGGCGTCGGGTTGTGACGATTCCACCATACACTAGTGGAGGATAATTCTTCCGCTATTGCAGACGGTCAAGTGAACAATGGGGCATATAAAATGCGATGTATTCCAATTTTGTTGTCAGTGGGCAGAACTCGTAAACTCAAATAACCGAAAAGTAATATAAAAAATTGGTGAAAATCCTTCATAAGATTGCGTCTAGTGTGTGAGTTGACACGAAATGGCTACGGTCAGGTTGTTATTGGAAACGTTTGTCTCCCACTGAGCGGCTTCGCCTCGTCTCGCCACTCCGACATCGAATAGATGACCCCTGACCGTTCATTTTAACGATTACTGTTGTCTAGCCCTTTTTCCTCAACTACTGCGAGAATAAAACGTACGACTTCAACGTTAGCTTATTTTGTTTACATATACGTTCAGTTTCAACTTATAGTTTGATAATAAAACCTTATCGTGTACGTTACACGTACGAATACGTAAGAATACTCAATACCAGTCAAAATATTTTGTAACTCTATATTTTGCAATATTATAGTCCTTACATTAATACAATTGTTTCAATATTGGTGTTGAGTTCTAGTGTCGGGGCTCTAGGTCGTAGATACCACCGCATTATCTTATCTGCCGCCAAATGGTATTTTTCAGCACGCGTGTTACGGTTAGATGGTAATGTTTGGCCCCATAATAACCAACATAGAGACACAACAACTTAGGCCTCAGAGATGCCAACGCATCTGCAGTTGGGCTTCTAGTTTTTGTCTGTATCTATAACCTGCAGTCGTTTCTTACCATGCACCTGAACTGCATGTTGTTGTTGGTCAAAAAGCTCAATAATGTAATGAGACACACAAATAATTGGTATGAAAATTCATAATAGAATTTATGCAAGCAGAACTGAATAACTCCCGTATTCAGAATGTTTTTATTCTTATCCATGATAAATTAATCAAAGTGGATACAATAGGGAAAAGTTGCTTACATTTCGTGGTATGAGAACAATAGAATACTAGAGCATGTGGAATGAAGGAACAAAAGTTTTCACGCCCCAGTTATCAGCCCAACTTAGATTGTTAAACCTACGATAATGGATGTTATAGCAGCTTAGTATTTTAATAAAATAATAACTGTTCAAGACGTAAGTTTCTCGAAGTTAACAAAACTGGGCAAGTGCGAGTCGTCGTCCAACTTCGGCACCGAGGGTTCCGTACAAAATTAAAGCATTTCTGTTACAAGTAGATAAATTGTACTCAAGAGGAAAAAATACTGTTTCATTGAAAAATTTTACTCACTTTACATCGACATAGGTCTTACATTGCATCGATTTCAAACTTTGATATTTCCACAAGTCTTTGGAATTAGTCAGTCTCTTGAGCCGCAGTTGACCGATATCGGCCAGGAACAATATGAAATCAATTGTCATATTTTCCTCGTGAGCTGACGGTATCTATCTGATTGGTATATATCTGATAATAGATTCAACAAGTTACCCCACGTATTCTTAAAAAAAGGCTTGATCCTTTTTTTTTAAGAGACAGGCATATGGACAACAAGGTGATCCTATAACGGTTCTTTATTTCTTTTATAAGACATGAGTTGAATCGCCATTGACTTTGTTTCGTTCCTTGATGCGCTAGTCCTTCGCGGTGTCATATACGACAAATGAAGCAAAATATTGTCCTCGTCTAAATCAAATTGCAAGAAGGAGCTAGGTGCGGGCAGAACCCTAAAAGATATCAAAAGAAATCGGTTATCGCCAACGCAATGCTATATTATTATTTGTTGAAAGGAATCCACAAAGATCGATGGTAAATTGCAGAAAATTGCCTTCCCGTCTCGCAGATAACGAGATCGGCTCAAAGCGGAATGTTTCAACAATGAGAATAATGTTAATGTATAGATAGGTATGTATTCAAATAAGCTTAGTCTATACTTTGGTAAGTATTCAAAATTGTATTAGCAGGCTATGTGTTATAAAGTATTTTTTTATAGTTTATTAACATAATAATGCTGGACACAAAGTTTTAGCGGCATGTAATTTAGGTAATACGTTGCCTACGCCCGCGAACTCCGTCATTGGAGCTCTATCACCACTGAAGTAAATAAATTATAAGCAAGATTTTTTTATGTAAATTCATATGGATGATAAGTATACATACAAAATATGGAGTTCAATATGCAAACGCAATACCACCTCAGCGACTTGCGCTATTTTGCCTCTGTGTTTGTTATTACGGCCCATATATTACTCGTTCTCAATTGTATTGTATTGTGTTTTATATGGCACGGCAAAAAATAAATCAAAAAGTAGGAATCTTACTGAATGTTACAAATTACGGTTAATTGATCAAATTGTTATTTAAACATAATGAATAATTTAATAAATACGCATTAACTTTCTCATTAATTACTCGTGAATTATTTACTCACTCGCCACTTTAATTGCATGTATAATAAATGGCAGTAATGAAATAAATAATTAACAATTTAATTAATCTAATTAAAGTCAGTGCATTTTTGATATATCCATGTAAAGGCACCTTATTACTTTACTCGTTTTAAAAGCGGTATTTTAGTTAATGGACAATTTTAGCTTTGGACTAAGCGTTTCATTATGAATCTATACATAACGATTAAGGAATTTCGTGAATAAAAATGATCTATTTCTGAACGTAATCATTTTGTAAATGGGTTTATAGATATGTTAATTCTAATTAACTATAAAGTGAAAGAACATTCATCTGTTGCTTTTGATTACCGATGTCTGCGAGACGAACCCAAACAATACAACAATATCTACGCGACGTGATGCTACGCGACTACGAGTTTCATAGCCCATGCTACGAAAACGATTTATTTGACTTACATGGTCTTAAAAATTTTAAATTTGTATTAGATATCATATCTTATAAATTTACTAGATATTAAGGTAATGTATATGTATCACCTGTGGGGCCTCCGCTCCTCCTCGTGCTCTTCTTTCATAAACGACGGTTGCAGACTGAACCTGCGACGAAATTGGTGACGACCCTTCATTTTGGAGTTCATGGGGTCCACTTAAAACATATTAATATTTTGAGACACGGTCAACAGCGAGCGAGGCGTGCGAGATGCGCAGCTGAGCGAGCTCGCGACGTGCGCGGATACCGGCGGTCGGTCGAGGAATGCCAGCGGCCGGGACGCCGCACCCGCTCCACGCAATGTCAGAAACGCACAAAAAAGTAAAACATCCCTTTTTCAAATCCAAATCGTAAACTTGACCTGAAAATACACACTTCAAGACTCATTACACCGTGAAAGAGGAGGAAAATTTGTATTAACGTTTGCCGCGATTTCTGCGCGATACTTTTTTCACAATCGATTTTTACTTTATCAGAAAAACTTATCATATACGGGCGCCGTATATACCTACAGCAGGAGCGATCAAAAGTCAAATTTTACTTACATTTAATTGCCAGTAATATAATATTATACCGTTTTACTAATTAACTTGAATCATTTATTACTTTGATAGTGAACAAAAGCAATCCATCAATATACTCAGAACTATTTATAAACGTGAATCAAAACATGAAAATGTATAGAACATAAATTATATTTTATTTTCATCTGCGATCAAATTGCCTTCCTCCGTAAACGTAATATCTACTGAGCGGATGCATAGATATAGGTGCCGCCTGTTGCTCCGACCTGTTACCCGGGCCTATAAGAAGATATAAAACGTTCTCGTTTTTAGGTAACTTTCTTCATAAATAAGGCCTCATTCATTCGCTCTCACAATTTACGTTTAAGTTTGGGATCGCTGGGGAAATTGACATTGGTTTCTTTGTCCTTCCATCTTTTATTTTGAAGTGTAATATCTTTAAAACCAATGACGGTAGACTTTCAGTTTTTGGAATCTAGTGTTGCTTGCACTGTCTGAAGAAATTAATGCGTATTATTTAATTGCAGTTATTTGTTTTCCTACTTCTCATAGTATTTTGTAGTTATAATAAGTTCCTTTCATAAATTAAGCTGGGGATTGTCTTTATAAAATATGTTGTTATTTTTTTTTTTTCTTGAAACCTAAGAGTAATAGGAGAGGCAATTTAAGAGGGCGCGGCGTCGACCTCACCGCCTCCATTAAATCAAACATTTGCATTTACAACGAGGTCGATTCATCAACGGGACAAATATTATATCTGCATTATAATTATAAGAAATACAGCCGTTGGTTAGCAAAATGTATTAAGCATTACGCCTCACGTATTTCATTTATTTTGTCTGAATTTATACTCTGTTCGTGATAAGCTTAGTAAAGATTTAAATGACATATTCACATTAAACGTGAACTACTCATCAGTGGCAAATTAGTGCCCATAATTTGGGAGTAATGATGACATAAAACAGGTCACACGATAAATTACAAAACGCGTTTCAAACTGTGAATTAGTTCTCCGAGTTAATTACGAAATGTACCAACCAATACCAATTTAGGGAAGGAGATTGAATTGACGGGGAAATTTGATGAAATATATCATACAAAACTTCAAGAGACAGCAGAACGGGCCGGGGATTAGGGAGCTGGTGGGTGCGGGGGGAGGGTGTGTAATGCGTAACAACAGACTACTTGATTTAGAGCCACACGCGGAGACATCTCAAATGTCGCATCAAGTACCCTCTTACATCATTAAATTATGTGATACGTGTGTGCAAGTAGTTTAACTAAATAAAACTGTTCACACCTTTAAATTTTAAAGTTCCAAATAAATAAATAAGACTTAATGTTTACAGAAAGCTATATTATTTTAAGTTACGGTGGTTAGTTAAATGTATTTTTTTATGTCATGTAAGTGGTAATTAAGCATACAGTTCACATTGATGTTAAGTGATGACTGCAGCCTATAGACACCCACACAAAGTTCAAGGTCAAAATGCAGATGCGTTACCACTCCTGAGGCCTAAGGTGCCATTGTGCCGGAAATTATAGGGCCGTACATTACCACTTGACCGGATCACGATAGTGCTGAACACTACCATTTAGCGACAAGTTTTTTAGGTAATGCGGTGGTGCCTACGCCCGCGAGCTCCATCACTGGAGCTCTACCACCAGTAGAAAAGAGCAAGTAATAAAAATACTATGTTCTTCTTATAACATTACTTTAGTCCATTTAATCTTATCAACACAGACAAAATTAATTAGCCCTCTCTCTTTTCCGGAGTAATAGACATTTTCGTTATTTACTGATATACACACAATGAACAGTAATTTCGTTTGTTGATAATTCTTTTTTCTGAATACACATCCTACGTGATGAATCGTATTTTCTTGTCTATGTTCGCTACACGTCTTATCTCAGTTAATACAACAAAATTGAAGATAATTATTGACATTTGTTTAGATTTTGTATCATGAAAGTAGCAAACAAGGTGGCAACCGAGTCTTACTTTACACGATTTATTTAAACTATTAAATTTAATACTGAAACCTTCTTAGGTAAAGATCAATCTATGCCTTGTGTGGCTGTGTAGGAACCTAGAGATTACGGGGCTTAAGATTATCATTCTTACCTGAACACTATAGTGCTAAATACGGTCAGTGTCCATAATCATAAACGTACATTGGATACGTTTTAGCTATAATGTGTTTGTCCCTGTCAGCTCCATTGATAATTGCGTAAGAGAGAATAAGACAAAAGCGCGATTTACAGCCTTAAATATAACATAGCTAAATTGGTATTCGTCAGGTGTTTATGAATTTTTTATTTAAAGAGAGTTAAGTTTCATGAAGTCAACAATAAAGACTATTATACAACGCGTAACAGGATTAAATGTACAACCCGAAACTGGTTTGTTCAGAATCGATAACCGAATCGATTTTAGGCATTTTTAATATAGATAATATTGTGACCCAAAAATACTATGTTCTATTAATAACAATTAAGAAAATAATGGTCACCCTTTTGGTGAACAGTCAATACAAACGAAAATGAGACTAACGTCTATCCAAAATTAAATGCTAGTCTCAACAAGTTTATAAGAACTCGTTGAGACGTACATTTTATTATTAATAATAATTTAAGAAATAAAATAGTGAAAATGAATCTTATTAAGTACCTACTAGCAAATGTTTAATAGGGGTACGCAGGTCACGCTATATCACATTGCGACAGTGTACGTGTGTGAGTTGGTTTGTGTTTTATGGGCAGTCGTAGGTAGAGGTAGGGTAAGTATGCATAGAGTGTGCATACTGTTTGTGGAAAATTGAGGACAACTTGTTTCTAAAATAAAAAAAAATAAATACTCATTTATATACATGTAATTTCAGTTCATGCATTATGATTATAACTCGATTTTCTAATCGAGGTGTTTAAGAGTGTGCATTATTCCCGTTACATGTTGTATAATAAATAACAACTTAGAAATTTCAGTCGAGTAAATGCGTCGAGAATCCCGAAATTCTCCGACATCGTAAACAAGGGAGTCGAGGAACGAGTCGCGCCCAAAACCACACACCTCAGGCGACATTAAATCAGACCCAAGGGACTGTCTGTCTTATATCCCGATAGATTTATATTCGTTTTGTGGCTAAATCACAGCCGTTGAAATGCTAATCTGTATTAGCAAATTACTCCTAGCATAGAATTACGGCAAACGTATGTTGAATCGTTAAACTATTCTCTCTAACGCTGTGTCGGCACTAATTAATTATGGGGAACTGTTCGGTTAGATTAACGTTTCTTTGCTGTTGTTGTTTAGTATCGAAAATGTGTGAATTTATTGGTATTGAATAGTTGACAATAGTTAATCGGTATCATCATCACTCCAGCGAAAGACGTCCACAGCTGGAAAAAGTCGTTCCCAAAGGCACTACAATGATAATATGCCATAATCGCCACGCTTGGCAACTTCGCAGGCAGATTGGCGATCGCGGTGACGGTAGTTTTATCGCGAGACGCTGCTGCCCGTCCTGCGTTATTGTACATATTTACTACCACCTTAATGGAATTTTTCGACCGTCATAACATTGTTTGGTTGACTGACTGCAACTACCAGATTCTCCTCAATTAGATGGCGATGGGGTCGTCACGTCCCAACGTCTTTATTAGTTAATCAGCAAATGTAAATATGGTTATCTTATTTTTATGCAATCAATGTGATTTGAGACACAAAATTTTTCATTACCAGTTTGACCAGCCTTTCATTTTAATTTGTCTTGTCCACCTCAAACAAGAAATTCAAAATTACATGGATATTGTGCATTAACCAAATACATCAGGAAAATCTATCCGACCGTATGAATAACAATTTGGTAAACACCATAAATCATGAGGGAGTAGTGTTATTTATCGAAGTATATGCGTCCCGGAACATTAACCGTTGGTTAAATCGAAGCTCCCTGCATTCCCCTCCGGTTTACGACATAGAACGCAGATATAACCGTCTGGAAATCTGAGTAGAGTTTTCCTTAAGTAATAACACAGGAGCATGTCATTTCCGAACGTGCACAGATTACCAGACGCTTGCCTTCTAAAAATAAACAACCAACAGTAAACGTTACTAAACCATAAAATAACTTTATGAAAGACGTAAATAAAAGATATTAAAAAGGAAAGAGTCGCTGCCACCTTTGTTGTTATAAATGTTTATGAAATAAATTATCATACAATGAGGTGAGATATTCGTAAGTCTTTGTTTTTCAATAGATTGATTTATGTTTTCGTCACAATATTTTTTCTCCTAACGATTTTTAGTAACTCAAAGAAAAGAAAACAAAGACGACTGACCTGAAAAGCCGTCTATTGACTTGCAAGTGACAATTCAAGAGAGCTTTAGAATGTGATAAATATACAAAAGGTAAAAAGAAGGTACGTCTCCTGCTTTTTAACTCGACGCTATCCTTGTAGCTTGCGAATATCGTGAAAACCGGACAAGTGTTTGTCGGACCACGCACAATGAGGAATCTCTTGCTGGACTATTACTCGTAAACTTGTGAAGCCTACTTAACTGTGATAATTTCCCTTTTAACTCCGTTATACATATACACTAAGTTCTAAGAAAACTCAACTTTGCAAATGATTCTTACGGAAGTCGAATTTTAGTAACCATTTATTAATTTTCTTATCTATGTCAACGCAACAACTAATCATAATAATTCAGAACTCAGGATTGCTAACGCAAATGCATATTAACCTCCGGCCTAAAAAAAAGATACGGCAATATAGACACAGATCTGATGAGTGCAATTATCAAAGTTAAAATCAATCTGTATATAGTCATATGCTTTATAACATAAAAACATATGAAAGGTGGTACTTTTCACTTAAATGTTTCAAATTGATTAGACTATCAACTACCTCACAACTGGAACATAACAGGTACTTTAATGGTGAGATTCACAGACCGCACTACGACTTTACTTTGAGCAAAGTACGCCTTTGAACTGTCAAAATTCATACTAAACTGACAGTTCTAAGCATACTTTGCTCAAAGTAAAGTCGTAGTGCGATCTGTGAATCTCACCCTAAGAGTGCCTTCGTTTTCGACTAGGTCATGTTTAATATTTTTCTGTCCAAAACTAAATTAATGTTAAAGTAAAATCGCTCTTAAATGTTCATCTGTGAAAGTGGCGGGTTGAGGGTGGTTAACCAGCTTATGGGCGAATTTTAAAGTAGGTGTTAGCATTAAATTACGTTTCGGGTAAGTGGTTGGACCAAGAGCTTTATGTATTTCCCTAAACAAGAAGAGTGTTTAAAGATTTACCTTGTCTACTCTACGGAAAACAGTGTTCGTCCGATTAACGTTTAAATATGAAGATAATAATGATTTTGCGAGCAATAATAATAAAGGGTGGAGTCAAAAGTCTTAAGAATCTGCGTGCATGCATGAAGAGAATGATGAAGGTAGAAGAAGCACGGGAGGTATGTCAAGACCGGGATATCTGGCGCTCCACACTCTCTGCCTACCCCGTAAGGGACCTGGCGTGAAGATACATACATACATATTAATAAATCGGTATTATATATATCGATATAATAAATTAATAATCGGCATTCCATTTGTTTTATAAGTAACAAATAAAAATGTAATATTGATTTAAAAATACCATTCGGAAAGAATTATCGATCTAGTCGATACAATTTTTTTTCACAAAGAACATTCAACCTTTCAATCACGAAACCTGCTAAATTGGTTAACGTCCCATCCCCAGGTTGAGAGCCGAGTGACCATTATGATTATTTATTTATTAATATTGTATGTATCTTGACGCCAGGTCCCTTACCAAGTGACCTCCTTAGGAGGTATATCAGGACCGGGATATCTGGCGCTTTACACTCTCTGCCTACCCCGTAAGAGACCTGGCGTGAACATATTCATAAATAAATAATCATAATAGTCACTCGGCCCTCAACCTGGAGAAGGGACGTTAACCGATTTAGCTGGTTTCGTGATTGTTAGGTTAAAGGTTCTGTGTAAAAAAAATGTATCAATAATTCTTTCCGAATGGTATTTTTTATTCAAAATTATATTTTGTTTATAACTTAATAAACAAATAAACTTTTAAAGCCCATGTTTTTCAATATCTATCCAGAGATAATTATAAATATACACTCCCAATTAATTGATCGAAACGAGAGATGGATATTATGAATAGACAAATTGATCTCTTGAAAAGCCATTCTTAAAATCTATACTTAATATTATAAAGCTGAAGAGTTTGTTTGTTTGTTTGATTGAACGCGCTAATCTCAGGAACTACTGGTCCGATTTGAAAAATTATTTCAATATATATATAAATATATAATATTCCTTGATAAATGGGCTACCCATTTATCAAGGAATATTATATATTTATCAAGAATATAACATCACGCTAAGATGAATAGGAGAGGGTAGGTAACATTGAAACCGCGCGAAGCCGGGGCGGGCCGATAGCACTTAATAAAGCTATATCTCATTAGCAGAATTACTTTCTACGTGTCAAAACACTAAAATGCGATTGAAGATATCGATATACGTAAGACTAAATAGTGAGATATAAATAATAGGGGCCGGATCTGGTAGCTGATAAATTAGGTAATATCTCATTCCTGCGTATCTTTGTATCACGACCCACCACCCCATCTGTATCCGCAAATTCGTTTATCTTTATAAATCTTCTGGAACAGCAAGTAGTCAGCTGATTCGTTCTATTCCGCACCCTCCTATTTTATAGACAGGCAATTAATCTAAAGAACCTTACTTTAAAAAAATACACAGATACGTTATTCCTGAGGCCTAAGGTGTTGCCTCTGTGCCAGAAATTACGGGGCCGTACATTACCACCTGAACGGAACACGATAGTGCTAAACACTTTTTATACTACTACATAATTACCTATTCCTTGCTTCTATTAGACCCTTCATGGGAGATTCTGATTTGATCTTGGCCCTTTTTTTGTGTTCCATAGTAAACAAGGAACCCTTAGTTACCTGCTGGTTACCTACCCTTAAAAGAAATCCCCGCGTTACGTATATGGGAGTACCTCCCTCCCATATACGTAATGCGGGGATTTTTTTTTTATTTTTCGTTTTCTATGTATTGTGGGATATCGTTGGATAGGTCTTTAAAAAATGTTAGGGGTGTGCAAATATCATTTTTCGATTTAGTTCACTGTTCGTGACTTATTAAGCTTTAAAGTGCCAATTTTCGTTAGAGTCAAGTGTCCCCCCTCTCTACCAACTAAACGGATATTGTTGGAAATTCAAACGTTACGGCAACAGTAGCTACATATAACGAGATTAAAAGGAAAACTATCACACTTAACTTGCCCTTACAAGTTTGCGAGTAATAGTCGACCAAATGAATATTACTCGAAAAATTTGAACAACTCCATATAGAAATTATTGATTTTTTTATTACACAAATTAAACCTAAAAACTACGGAACCCTACACTGCGCGTGGCCCGACATGTACTTGACCGGTTTTTCATAATAATTTAACACAACATATTTACATATTACAAAGAGGTGATAGTAGGTGCAGGTCAATTTCAAACGATACAACTACATTTTTCCTTCAATATATTTTATCGTTGTAAGGACAGTTTTATGTTTATAGACCACGTTAGTGTTATCCATTGACGAATGGACAACATTTGACTTACTTGGCATCTTTCCAACATCTCGGCTAAAGTATTCCAGAAGTCGGGACTTGAATCCTGACAAATACGACCGAATTCGAATGTCAGTGATTCAATGCCAGGCGTTAACGCATTTTACATATATTTGGACTTTGTTGCATTGTATGTATGTATCCTCTTAGAAAGTCCCTTATGAGGTATGCAGAGAGCTTGGAGTGCCAAGTATCTGTACACACCTTCAGCGGGTCTTCTACATTTATAACACTCTTCATATATGCAGCCCGATTCCACTCTTGATCCCACCTTTCGACAATAGGTGCTGTCACAGTGTTGAGCTAGAAATATATAGCGTATATGTAGTGCAGTGTTCAGCACTATCGTGTTCCGGTAAGATGGTAGTGTATGGCCCAGTAATAACTATCACAGAGACGTAACAACTTAGGTGTCAAGGGTGGGGAAACGCATCTGCATTTTGACCTCTGGTTTTTATGTAGATGTCTATAGGTTGCAGTCTTAACATCAATGTGAGCTGCATGCTTGTTCGCGACCTTCCTTACATTAAAAAAAGTAGCGTTTAGCATTTATTAGAATTATTAACCACCCAGTGTGACGTCATTTGAATTTGAAGCGTGATTCAACTTACAAAATTAAATGACAACAGTGTCATAGTTGAAACATGTTTAATTAATGTAGCTCTCGTTTTATAACACCGAATAAATTTCTAATTTAACCTGAACATGAAACTCGCTTTATAGTGTTGTCGCATCTTTCGGTTGATGCAAGCAATTTTGGCGCCGTCGTCGCTCGTGGTGTCGCTAGTGTCGTATTTAACGGCTAATGAACGCAACTTTGGCGCTGTTGTGTTACTTTCCGGTAAAATTAGACTATTTAAAGTGTGACAATGTTAGCAACGGATGATTGATACCATAACCTAGAAAGGAAACGCCCAAGTACGCTTCAAGTAATAAGTGTGATAACGAAGTGGTTGTGATAGTGAACGTAGTGTTAATTAGCAAGTGTGAGTGAATTAATTAATATACATGATTATTGTGATTAAAGTAATAGTTGTACAGTGAAATTATAGAGGTTCATTTATTAAACATGTAATGTAACGGTGTGTTTCAAGTTAATGAAGGTCCTTACCTATACTAATATTCTGCCTTTTATTAAAAGTTTTGGACATAAAAAGCTGCTAACCAACATATTTTCTTTTATATTTTTAACCGAGTTCAAAAAACGAGAAGGTTCTCAATTCGGCCGGTATTTTTTATGTATGTACGCGAATTTTGCCGAGATTTCTGGACCGATTTACGTAATTCTTCTTTTGTTTGATGCGGAATAGTTTCGAATTGGTCACTGGTCCCATAAAACTTTGATTCATATAGGCCTATTCGTTTTTATTTTACGAGCATATTTCTACTTATTTTCACCTCAGACTAAAGGGATACGAATAGACGGCGAGTTGTCATACAGTGCGTTGAATCCACTGACGTCCCAGATAGTCCTAATGCGCATGACAACAAGATGACAACAAGTGACAATGACACATTTACTCATAGATGACACAACACAGCATATTAACTCCTTCGTGGATAAAGTTTTTCATTGATTTCGTATAGTCGTGTAATTATTTTTTATCGACACACCTAAACAATTTAAATTAGGTATCTAATTGTCACGAAGCTAAAAGATTCAGATTTTACAAATTTAACAGATGTGAACATTAATCTAATTGACAATGCAGCAATAAACTAAAAATTATTAAATAAATATAACTACGTTAAGAAAAACCGACTTCAAAACTGAAAAGTTAAAAAATAATGATTTAATCGTAATTATATACTACCTATTATCTATATGTGCTTACTAATAGGTTTGAAGTCGGTGCCAAACTTCATGGCTATAATCCCCGAAGGGGTAGGCAGAGGTAAATGCATGAATTCAAGCATACATGCAAACCACCCACGATTCGCCGGTTACGTTTTGTTCAGTGTATTAATTTGCTCGTATTCATATTTAAGTGATTAAAATATAAATATTTGTTTAAGGCTTGGCACCGACTTCAAACCTATTAGTAAATAGCACATATACATAGATAATAGGTAGTATATAATTACGATTAAATCATAATTTTTTACTTTTCAGTTTTGAAGTCGGTTTTTCTTAACGTAGTTATATTTATAAAGTATCGTCATCGTACTTCATAATGTATAAGGTACTTTACTCATAATTCTAACTAATGAGTAAGATATTATTTCGCACTATTTTTATTATTGTACGACTCTCTAATCTGTAGATTACATAATTTAGATTTGATCTCCCTAAACGCTATACTCTTATCCTTATCCTACCTAGGCTACCCCACATACACACATACCTGCTACGTTTTTAAATACTAATATTTGATTCCATAATTAATAAAAAAATAAAATATAATACGCTTACCCTCACAGCCCCACAGTAGATATAAACCTGTGTCGTGGGTGCCGTTGTACACATACAACACATACACAAAGACCCAGACCCGAAACAAATATCTGTAGGCCATTTAAATATTTGTCCCGGTGCGGGGATCGAACCCGCGACCCTTCGAATCCAACGGTCATCTCACACCGCTGGACTAACCGGGTCGTTAACACTTATAGGTACCAATAATAGTAAAAAATAAAAGACAAAAGACCGTAGATGTAGTGACTTTTTTAAGTAAACAGTGTAATATTCTACAGAATAAAGTTAGACTTTATTCCAGAACATTATAGGTACTGTTCATTATTTAAACAAATATGATACCACTTCAGTAATAGTAAATTCGTTTAATCGGTTATCTAAACTGGAAAATGAAAATTTTGATTTTATTAACCTCAATAATCATATCTAATATGGACGCTACACCACGAAATAAACGATAAATCTAAAGTAAGCCTTACATATTTAATTTAGAAGTTAAAAGCCTTTAACTACAACACCACAGGGACGAACGAATGGAAACCGCTCAGGCGAGCTCGTTGGTATTATTTGCGACGTATTTAAAAATGAAAATGTTTTATCCTAATAAAACGCCGTTATAAGTCAGCTACGAAAGGAACTTCTCAAGAGAAAAATTAAACAAACTTTTGGATTGAAACTTCTTTTGGGTACGAAATTTCGGACTTGCGATTACAAAGTAGCCCCCAGAGACAAAGGCTTGGTCACAGTCCACGAAGGTCACACTTGTCTTACAACTTACAAAAGCCCAATTCGAGCCCACTTTTCGAATTCACTGACTGTGGTTTGCACACATACTTTGTTATTGAAACAATTTATAAGCAACTTTGAGCCTTAACAAAATTACATTTAACGTTTGAGAATTTTCAATTTCCAACTTTATAGCTTCCGATAAAATTGATTGAAACGTCCACAAGCGTCTTTCATCAAAATTCTATTTTATCAACGTTATTTACATTGCGTAGAAAGAAATTCATTGCGATTGTAAGATTTTTCCTCGTTATCGAACCATTTAGAATACTCGGAACGCTTCGAGTGTATGTAAAGGACGTATTATCGTAATTATGTGCAATACTACACGGAAAACCTTTCTATTCGGATTGCGTAGTAATAATTCGTTCCTGAGAAGGCAATAATAATAAATTATTCAAAAAAAACTGTTCTTAGAACGCGATCGCGCGAAGGGGCTGCCTATAATAGATATCGCTTTAATCGCAACACGTATAAATGCATGAAAGGGCAATGTTATCGATCACTAAGTGTAAATGAATAGTCATGATGAGGGACGTTCATGGCGTTCACAGTTGTTTGTAGCTGTAAGTAAATAATGTTTATTAATTAAGTATAATGAACCTACGCCCCTGATTTCACCCGCGGGTGGTGTTGATTTGATTGCGTGCTGAAATATATTATAGGTGTGAAAACCATTATATTCAAATAGGTAAGTTTATTTATATCTCTGATCTACCGGGTCGGAAGTCCTGCTAACACTGACTTCTGAGGCTGTCAAAAGCTTACGCAAACTAAGATACCTATATTCGCCCCCATAACTAGCAGAACTGCTCGATATGATTCTGATTCTGATCGAAATGTCCTCAACCATAATAGGAGTTGGTGTCAGATGGACATTTGACATGATCTTCTAATAGCATACGGAACTAAATGTGGTCGCTCACTATGGACCTCATAAGAAGTCTCAAGGTCATGCAGAAAGCAATGGAGAGAGAGCTATGCTTGGAGTGTCTCTGCAAGATCGAATCAGAAAAGAGAAGATCCGCATAAGAACCAAAGTAATATAGCCCACCGAATATCAAAACTCAAGTGGTAGTGGCCAGGGCATAATGATAGTAGATATGGAATTTTCACTGTAGTTTGGGTAGATAAGTCTCAAAATGTAATTTTCCCGGATTGCACTTTTAGCAGTTTCAATGTCGGAGCTGGATGACGTAGGTACTTACTACCGCATTGACTCATCCCCTCGTCAGGTCTATATTGCACTGGTGGTAGAGCTCCAGTGATGGAGCTCGCGGGCTTAGGCACCACCGCATTACCTAATATACTTGCCGCTAAATGGTAGTGTTCATCACTATCGTGTTCCGGTCAGGTGGTAATGTACGGCCCTGTAATTGCCGGCACAGAGGCATAACACCTTAGGCCTCAGGAGTGGCAACGCATCTGCATTTTGACCTTGGTCTTTGTGTGGGTGTCTATAGGCTCATCACTTAACATCAATGTGAACTGCATGCTTGTTTGCCACTTCCATAACATAAAAAAAATATGTATATATATATAATGTATAAACTCGTAGTAGTTGTTACAGAGACAACAACTTTACTAAGGTCTCAGGGGAGGCAACGCAACTGCATTTTGACCTCTGGTTTGTGTGCATGAACCATGTGAATAGCAAGCTTGTTTGCTACCTTTGTAAGATAAAATATGTGCATTCAATTGCAACATTAATAACATAAAAAAGTGTAATAAAACAGCAGGAAGTATGTCTTATACTTACTGCTTCTATATCTTCACGGCATGTCCCTCACAAGGTAATAAGAGAGGGTGAAGCGTCAAATATCTCTGGAGTAAAACACCGCCTGTTCCTCTTTTAAATTAATTACTCTCTTCATACATGAATGAAACCAGACCCTTAAGCCTATTTTACAAAAATAAGGAACACACGACACTCATTATTCAGTGCCTGACACAGTGGAAATATCGGGATCAGTTATCGTGACACCATTAGCCGTCACTCCATGGACCTCACCGAAGCACAATGAATTCATTAACAATTTCATAGTATAAAAGCCACTGTAAATTCATAGTCGGAGAACATCCTTCCTATACTTTAGTTTCTGGTAATCACTCTGCCCAAGTTATGTAAAGTTCTACCTAATTAATATGTTCAACTCGATGACTTTTTAATTATATAAATATTATTAATTTATTATGTCTCTGTGATAGTCACTACGGGGCCTTACATTACCATCTAACCGGAACACGATAGTGCTGAACGCTACCATTTAGCGGCAGATAAATTAGGTAATGCTGTGGTGCCTATGCCCTCGAGTTCCTACACTGGAACTCTACCACCAGTAGATCTTATAGTAAAAGAAAGTAGTGAATAAATGATGTAAGGGAATTAAACATTTGGGAATTATTACATACCTAGACACATACCTCCTACTAGCCTATCACATCAGGCCAAAGTTTCTTGCCTTCCCCAAACAACATTATTACATACTTGCCAAAGTTGTCCGCCATTCCACTAAGTGCATGTGGCAAGTGAACACTACTCATGCTCGTATTATCTTACATTACAGTAAATCGCTATAGCCCGACCTATCAACTTTTATAGCTACTATGAAATCTTCTTTTATTTTTGTTACTCATATCATCCATGTTTATTTGTATTTCCCCGGCTGTATTTATTCGGCGTAGACCGTGACCACTCGCCCTTCAGTATATTTGGTTTTGTACCCAATATTTTCATAATGTTACTTTGCTTCCTTTATGAAATAGAAATAATGTATCAAATAAAATGTAGATGATATAATATCTATCACCTATTTTATAACTACCTGTGAAAAGCTGTAAGTGGACATCTATCTGTTCGAGGAACAAGGAATGGTATGTTTAAATATTTTAATTGCTGTTGATTTCCTAAGTAACATAAAAATAATGATAGATTTTATTTTTCTGACTTGGTTCAATTTAATATCTTCAAAATTATCATGCATGTATTTTATTTATAAGAAGCAACAGATCTGCGGCCTCAGGAATGCATATTTATTTGCCACTTCGCTACTACAGTCGTTACCTACAATAGACGTCGACTGCTGGACAAAATCCTCCACCAAAGATGACAACAACGAAAGGTACCGCCGAGCCGCCCTCAACCAGCGATGGCCCACGATCTTTACAAGGTCTTGGCGGGTCGGCTTACAATTTGTCTTTCGGTACTAGGTCGCGACTCGGGAACCTTATTGTCTCAACGACTGTCGACGAACGTTATTATCACTAAATAAAATTAAAACATATATCTTAAGTCTTGATAAATATTAAGCTGTTATAAATTTACGACGATTACCACGTAACATGCACAATGAACAAGACCGTATTTAAACTGTCAGGCCGCGAGAAAAATATAACAATTTATTTCTAATTGTTCGTCTACCGATATCGGGCCAACTGCGGCATAACGACCATAGGAATAGACCAATTATATATACTAGTCTGTGGAATAGACGATCATGCTCTGCAGTCATTACTTACATCCAATAACGACGACGCATCTGTTCGCTATTTTAAAAGCAAGAGTGCGTGATTTATAACATCAGGGCAGCCACGCAAACTTCTCCTTACTTTGTACAACAATGTTGAAAGACTATGTAAATATTGTCCTGTCAAACATCCTCTAGTAAACGTCCACTTTCAGAACCTGAAGGTAATAATAGTATACAAGATAACTTTCCTCTCCAGCAAAAAGTTACGCTTAAAAGTATGGTAAATCCGTTTCTCATTTTATGTTTTCTCGTATAATTTGATGCAGAATATTCTTGAAACTTGAGTTACATTTTTTATTTGTGCTTTTAGGGTCAGTTTAAAGGAGGTCCCTGAAAATTGTTCAATTATGTACTTAGGTACAACTTAGAGGTAAAATAGACTTTATTGTACAAAATAATTCTATAAAAATTTTATGAAGTTACTTTGTGTTTTTATCTTCTTAGTCAACTTAGATTTGATAGTTTTTTTTTTTCACTTTCACCTACTACTCATTTGTAGTTTAGGTAGGATCAAGTTAGATGGTTTCCACAAACCTGTTGTTGTATTCGTCCACATTTACGCAATCATTAAGGCATTCAAAGCGATTTAGAAGTTCGAGTTGGAAGCTATCGAGGTTTTGGATTTGGGCCGGTGCTGGTTGAAACCAGCGTAGACTTCGTCAGCAGAGATGTCATAAGCTTGATATTTATATTCTACTGTGCGGTGATCGAGACGTCGCTGAGTGTATATCGCTTCGTGGACAAAATGAAGTACAGTTCACGAAGCGACATACAACAAAAAATAATGAACATCGACCTAAGTCGACCTTATTTCGGATCTGTAGAGCGTTATCTCTTTCGCAATTTACCTATTTGACGTTGGTCGACCATTTTGAACAAGTTTTGACCAATACTGAACTACGAATGCTTACGTAAGCAGTGTGTACCAGAGATAACGCTCTATAAAGCCGAAACTAGCCGATTGACACTTTCATAGGCTCGATGTGCATTATTTCTTGATGAGCACTGTAGAACACATTTTTTACACTTATCTATACTAATACTACTACTAATATACTAATACTAATATACTAATAAACTAATATACTAATACTCATATACTAATACTAATAATATTATAAATCTGAAGAGTTTGTTTATTTGTTTGTTTGTTTGTCTGTTTGAACGCGCTAATCTCAGGAACTACTGGTCAGATTTCAAAACTTATTTCAGTATTAGATAGCCCATGTATCGAGGAAGGCTTTAGGCTATATAACATCATTTAACAAACAACGCTAAGACGGATAGGAGAGGGTAGGTAACATTGCACCCGCGCGAAGCCGGGGCGGCCCGCGCTTGTAGTTTTTATGTAGGAGAAATGTAGAACGCTTATTGGTCGAAACTTCACCAAAATGTAGTCAAACGTCACATACTAGGTAAGGCTAAGATAAGGTGTGAAAGAGACAACGCTCTACAAATCCGAAATAGGCCGAAGTTTCCTTCCTAAGGTCAATATGCAATATTTCTGACTAGCAGCCCGCCCCGGCTTTGCCCGCGCTGCTCCGTTCCTTTTAGTCATGGCGTGACTAATAGGAACGGAGCAGCATATAGCCTTCCTCAATAAACGGGCTATCTAACACTGAAATTTTTTCAAATCGGACCAGTAGTTCCTGAGATTAGCGCGTTCAAACAAACAAACAAACAAATTCATTAGCTTTAGATTGGATAGGTACTGTACGTTTACATTGAATTTCAAACCTTGGAAAACTGTCAAACCTTGGTAAACATAATGACAGTATTAAATACTCGGATTCAACAAGAAATATTGCACATCGAACTTAGGAAGGAGATTTCGGCTTATTTCGGATCTGTAGAGCATTTTTTTTTATGTTATGGAAGCGGCAAACAAGCATGCAGCTCACATCGATGTTAAGTGATAACTGCAGCTTATAGACACTTACACAAAGACCAAGGTCAAAATGTGCCGGAAATTACAGGGCCGTACATTACCACCTGACCGGAACACGATAGTGCTGAACACTACCATTTAGCGGCAAGTATATCAGGTAATGCGGTGGTGCCTACGCCCGCAAGCTCCGTCACTGGAGCTTTACCACCAGTAAACTAACAGCAGTGACAGCATTATCCCTTCATTATCGTTTGTCGACCATTTTGATGAAGTTTGACCAATACCGGACTATCAGTGCTTACGTAGACAGTGTGCAGCAGATATAACGCTCTACTAAGTCGAAATTAGCCGATTGTCTCTTTCGTAGGTTCGATGTGTAATTTTTGTTGGGTACTGTTCATAATTAACATGTTCCTTTTCTTTAGACTGTGGTATCAGGCTGTGGTATCAGCCTGTGGTAAAACGGTTTCACCATAGAGGTTCGTTATAGGGTTGAAACTTACTTATATTTTATGCATATGTATGTATCGAATGTCAACCATTGGGCGATCATTAGTTTAAATTAAATACCTAAAATACTACAAAAATTGCTTTTCCTCGATACAGTTATTTATTAACTCATTGACATCGATGGTATTTTTAGGTACCGCATTAAAATAAATGTTCAACATTTTACTAACTCGTTGAATAACTCAGTGCGTTTTTCAGATAGCTAAAGAATTTTGCATTTATTCAATACGTCCATTCTAAAATGGCCAATACGTTAACATCGGGCGGAGTGGTGCGCACCTCATCTGTAAAGATTTATGCATTTTAAACCCGCCTTCCCTTTTCCACTTTCAGAAAAAAGCAGCATAATAAATTTGATCTGACCGACACGTGTAACGATTATTTCTTGATTATTTGATACAAAAAGTAAGGCCTGTAAAGAGGTTTTCCATCTCTTTTCCGATAAAAAAGCATCGTTCCTTGTACTTCAATCGTTCGTTTCATTAAATTATAATGTCTACGATAGTGAATAATTACTCTATTCAATGAACATTTTGTTTCAAATACCAATCATCATCAATACAATCGCAAAGTACAGTAACGGACATTACGAGTACTAGATTTATACTAACATGCTATATTATTCAAGTATATTTGGCTATCCATCAATAGATAAAAATTGTAGTTATAGGTACAGAATATGTATGCATAATAATCAACACGTGACCGGATCAAAAATAATTCCAAATATCAATTAGTATCAACCAGTGTGATTTGCGGCAATTTGCAATCAGCGGTGCGTGATTAATGGAATGTTAATTGTACTATATATTTGAACAAATCAATATACGTGCAGATTTTCCATATAATCAGATCACAATAATTATAACTTACTCGCTGTTTTCTTGGACTATGTCCGTGTGCTATTTCATTGAAGCACAAAAGTAGCTTAAGTCTTTTTTTAGCGGTCTTTTATTAACCGTCTCAACGTGTCCGCTAAGATGGTTATTAAAACTAAACCTACACCAATGTATAAAGCTAAACCTTAAAATATTTAAGGTTTAGTTTTAATAACATATATATATATATTAATAAAGCTAAACAATTAGATCAGATAATGCGGTGATCCCTACGCCCCCGAACGCCAACACTGGAGCTCTACCCGCAGTAATGACAATGTTGGCGAAACATATTAAAATAATATCTAATTGAACATTTGAACACTTAACACAACGCAAACATCCCTCGTGAAACAAAGACGTTGTACCAACTTTGATTGCCGCTTATCTTAAGGTTATTAATATTTAACCAAAAGATTTTCTAATTTTAAAATTTAGAAGCACTGCTGTGAATTGTTAATTTGTTATCACTTTAGTCTTAAACGCAGAGAGACGATCTGTGTATTTAAACTAAGTAAATGTAGCTTTGTTTTCTTTTGTTACTGTCGTATTTATTAATCATGGTAAAAGAATAACAATTTAAATGATTACTGCAGCTTATAGAAATCTGTACAAAAACCAGAGGTCAAAATGTAGATATTTTGCCATTCTTGAGACCTAAGTTGTTACTTCTTTGTGATAGTTATTACTGAGAAACACAACTTTGCTACTCCCACCAGTTGAAAACCACGCGTCGACACAAATTAATTTAGGTGCTCATCAATTAGTGGACCCGTTATAAATTCTGATTTAATGAAGTTATGTACATAAGTACTAAGTCTGTTTAAGATTAACTTAGTCGGGGAGGAATTCGGAATATTATATGAGCGTGGCGCACCATGAACTAATTAATATTGATGATTGAAGATTTAGATGTACCTTCATTGAGATGAAATTTTAATAAATTAGCTTTTTATCCGCTTACCGTACTCTCACATTACGGTCCTTTGTAAATCGGGAAATCGGCAATCGTGCAATAAATATTTATAGCACATACCTACCATTATTTTTCCTTCCGAGAATAAATTTTATGAGAATAACAAAATTTTGGTACGATGAGTAGCGAATACTGAAGATAATCAGGCCAGACAGTGTTTGTACTTGTAGACTGACGAATATAGTAACTCATCAATGCTTAGTATACATAATTTTTATACTAAATCATAATATTAAGTCAGGTGGATTTGAGCTCCCGTTGGTTGTACCGGGTGAACAAGGCAATACAATATTAATTAAAAATACTGATACTGGTGGAGAGAGACGTTACGAATTCATGTCATTTTTAAAAATCCCATGTAAAGATAAAAAAGTTGAATGTGAAATTTTCGTAGTTTCTTCTATTATGTTCAATTATTGGCGACAGTGAAACATAGTACCGACTATAAATAGTAGTATTAGTTAGTAGTATTACTATTTATTATGTACATGTTATCAAGCAAACATTACTACATAAGTTAAGGTGTGCAAAGATTAGCGTTGCCGGACGGATCCCTAAAAGTAATAATTTATTTCGAACAGCCAAATTGACTGCCTCCGTGACTAAGCGTTCTTGTGTGCGACTGCTAATCTTGATGCTTTTATTTCCTGGTGGGAAATACAATTTATAGAGTTTTCCCCGTATGGTGTTATTTTTATATTTAGCTTACGCATACACGATCATGTTTCTGAATTTCGTGCTGAACTCAAGTGGCTTCCTATATACCAAACCGCAAGAATACTCGCTGTCTCTCTTTTCTTTACTGTCTACTATTCTTACCTCACTGAAACCTCACAAGTCGCTTTAGATACCTTTGCTTTCAAATTGCCTCTCTCTTCGATCTTCTAAAAAATTCTTCTCCAAACACCTCTACACCACTCTTTCTTTGTTTTGTTTTTATGTATGCAGCAATGCAGTTCACATTGATGTCAAGTGCTGACTGCAGCCTAAAGAGACCCACACAATTACCAGAGGTCAAAATGCAGATGCGTTGCCACTCCTGAGGCCTGAGGTATTATGCCTCTGTGCTGGAAATCACAGAGCCGTACATTACCACTTAACCGGATCACGATATTGCTGACTACTACCATTTAGCGGCAAGTGCATTAGGTAATGCGGTGGTGCATACGTCCGTCGAGCTCCATCACTGGAGCTCTACCACCAGTAGGTATCTATTCTTTTAAAGTTATTGCAGAACTATTGGAATTCCTTGCCCCTTTAACCTCGTCAAGCTCAAACTCTTGACTCATTAAAAAAATATTCAACGACTTGTATTACTGTCATGATATGTTTGTCTTATGGTTGCTGTGTTGTTATGTATGTGTCGATGTTATAGGGTTAATTTTATTAGTGTAACTACGATCAGTTTACAACCTCTGTTATATCTACATTATAATTCTCCTTTCACCTACAGGTACCCTGAAAAAGGTCGCTTTCAGCGATAAAGATGCCTAGTTGTTTATTTTTTTTGTATCAAAATCATTTTGTGATCTAAAAATATTAGGTGTATAATAATATACATATATATTAGGTAAGTAAAGCGGTGGTGCCTACGCTACCAGTATTTTTTTAACTATAATGACATTACCACCAGTAAGTATGGTTGTTATTTTTAGCAACTGAGTGGTGATGATGTTCCAAGCAAGTCAATGAGCGCACCTTCCATTAAATCAGAACGAATCGTGGGTGTATGAAAACAAACAGTTCTGCTGGAAACAGTTCGAGGAACAAAACTTCACACCTATATTAGGTGTGAAGTTTTGTTTACAAATTTAGTACGCAAACTATTAATAGTTAGAACGTACCGATTCTGTTATCAATTTTTTTTAAAAAAAGTAGTCTAAAATTATTACTCTATTTTTAGGGTTTCGTAGCCTTCGTAGTCCGTTCGTTTGGCCGTTCATCCGTTCGTATGTCCGTTTGTCTCTCCGCAGCTCATAGACTATTAGCACAGTCTAAAGAAAACGAACGTGGTAATTACCATGCTATTAGTATAGGAAATCTGTTATAACTATCTCTATATCTGTTATACTGTCGCACGAATACACAACGAATACAATACACGAATAAACATATTAGCTATGCGAGAAAAGGGCACTAAAATCTTGCTTCCCTCCCTCTATTAGCCAAATAATTGTATTTGGACGTGTGAAAAACTTCATGGTGATAAGTCATTTAAAAGAAAAACTGTCACAGATCAGTAGACTACGAGTTTAAGATTAATAGCCACAAAATTATTATTAATAATCAACTAATAAAATGTACTTGGAAGATTTCACTGCTCCTGGTCCGACATGCACCCTGTCTTATAAACGTACCTTCGAGCCGTTATTTCGGTTATCACGAACCAAACGAACGACAGTTGTATCCCTCTTACAGTATATGTCATACTCTCCCCAGTCCCTATAAGCTGCTTTGCTGATAGCTGGCTTTGCGTCCCTTAGGCAGATGCTAATATATTTGCGCAGAGAACTCTCTGCGCTCGCCAATTGTCGATGAAGTGTCTACTTCAACCGGTTTCTTCCTACCGGTCATCTCGAAAAGATCCGTCTACGAAATATAATAATTTGTCAAATGATACAAAACCTCCTGTGACCCGATCACAGAACCTCAGGCATGTCAGCAGTGTGCTACTACTATTTTCTCTAGTACTAAGGTATTTTTATTTACATCATATGTTTTTTGCGTAACGGCAGACTGCCTGTGACCATGATAGGTGATCAAAACGTCGGGTAAGTGCAGAAGTTGGGAGGATTGTCTACATAAAAATATCTGAAAATATAATTTCCACAATCTGTTTAGCTCCCGAAGACCTGAGAAAACGTAACGCCTCTAGTTGCAATCTCAGTTAAAGCACACCGCGGACTTTCCGCCAAAATTCCATACAAATGCCATCTAATTCCAAATATTTTGGTCTCTATTACACATACATCAATCAGTGACGTATATTTACACGTGCACCTGTGTGCATAGGGCGTAGAGAATACCAAACATCGCCCATAAGAGGTTGGGTGAGGCAGAGAAATCAGCCGGGACGTCGAAGTGTCCATTCTATACGTAGTATTATTACATATTCTCTGGTTAAAGTATTGCCTCTGTTGCAACAAAAGGATTAGCTTGTATACAAGGGTATAAAATAAAAGAAAAATGCATCGGTATAGAGTACGACATCTTGGAAAAAGAAGGTGAAAAATAAAAAATTGTTGCTGAGACTTATCGCCGACAGTGCTCATTAGTTGTTTGGTTTCTCGGTGGGACTGCGGCTGATATTACAATTTGATCGCTTGTTTTATAGTATTACGACGACAAATGATAATATTTGTTATTTTCAGTTCATATTCGTTGGTGCCTATGCGTATACGACTTTATGAGACTATGGCAATTTGGTCATCATAAACGTTAGATATCAATTTTGTAATTAAATTACAAAATAATCTTATGGAATGGGCGCTGAGTGCCCAAGAAGCCCGCTGCAACCATCGGCAATAGAGAAGAGGTTGAGAGCGCAGCAGGACCTGAATTTATTCATTTAATCTTTATTGCCACAAAAAAAAATGCAACAAATCGCGGACTGAACGCTAAGAGCGTTCTCTACCAGTCAACAAAAAAGGTAGTGAAGAGAAAAATTGTAAGCGGTGCTAGATTAAAAAAACAAAAAATAATAATTAACAAAGAAAAACAACTTAATACTCTAAAAAGAATCCATACATTATAGGAAAATAAAATATATTTGAATATATATACATATCTATACATAAAATAATAAATATATACACAACATATACAACATGTAACGGGAATGGATGCCAACACCATGGCGACACGAGTCCACGGTGCCCACCTTCTCCAGCACAGCCCCCAAGGGGGTGCCAAACGCCACCCTGCAGCCGCAGGGCAGAAGAAGCTGCAGCAGAGGGGGATGCCCCGGTGCTGAATCCGAATGAATCCGTCGCGCGAATGAATGGTGCGCGCGAAGACCAGTGATGAACGTTTATTTCAAGACCAACTTCACTCTTCTTCGTGGAATATTAAATTAAGTACCTCACTCCCCTACCTAACCTTCGAGCTCCTACACTTGGAACACCACCAGTGAAAAAAATATTAGTGTATAGATCCAAATTTAGTTACGACCGAAGTGAGTCGTCTAGGTCAAATACTTTTTGGCAAAATAAGTATTTTCAAGGACAACCTTAGTTTTGCACTGTCCTAAGGTAACTTACCTTCGGAGGCACAAGGGCCTTCGGAATTGATCAATGTAAACAGTATGCTTATTTGCTACTTCATGATATATATAAACCTTAACGTCCCCTTGACGGGGCAAACGGCTAACAAATTCCAAATGTTTATTTGCCCTCATCGTTGTGCCTCGTAAGGCCATTGCATTAGTTGCCAAGCGCAGTCATCTTCAGACGACAAAAACAAACAGAAAATCCTCCGAAGATTGAGGCTAGAACTCTAGTAGGTAATTATCTGGCCTTGATAACCACCAGGGCAGTTATATAATCAAAAACGTTAAATTCAATAATAACGAATTGGCAAATACGAATTGAATGGAGACAACATAATAATATTTCCATTAAAGAATTGAATGTAACATCTGTAATTAAAAAATGATTATTTTCTACAAAATATACTTCACTTGGAAGCGCGCATGGCCCAGCGGCTGGTGTAGATCGTAAGCGATCTGCTCGGTTAAGCACTACGGGCGCGGTCGGGTAGTGTGATGGGTGACCGCTAGTGGCAAATTAAATGCGCGTTTCCGTGCTTCGGAGGGCACGTTAAGCCGTCGGTCCCGGTTGCTATCGATGGATAGCAGTCGTTAAACCTTGTCGGAGGCCTAATGGGCGGTTTGAAAACATCCGACAGTGGGTTGGCCACTAACCCACCCACCTCCACCAATCCGCATTGGAGCAGCGTGGTGGAGTAAGCTCCAGGCCTCCCCCCAAAAAGGGGAGAGACCTGTGCCCAGCAGTGGGACATATAATGGGTTGCCATTATTATTATATTATTATACTTCACTTATTTACTCTCACATAACAACCATTTCAATAGTGAAAATCAACATGAAAGCCTTTCAGTGGTAATGAGAAAAGCATGTACCGTAGGCTGAGAAAAACAGGGGCGCGTGGGTGATATACTTACAACGAATATATATTCCACAAGTATTGTATTAATTACTGCCGGACCTGTATTAGACATGAGTAAATAAACCCACCAGATACAACGCTACTAGTTCAAACTTTAGCGTACACGGGCTGCCAATCGATTGTTGTGATGGAGATAAGGCACTTTCCTTAGCATGCAGATATAAAGTACCCAGAGGTTGAGAAACTTAGTTTTTTTTTAAATTTATTATGACAGTGGCAAATATTTATGTTATGATCAAGATTTATCAGTTGCTATTGGCATGTTTACTATATCGAATACAAACTTTTATGCTGTTCATATTGTCATTATGTTTTACTTGAATTTTTCTTTTCTACTCGGAACTCTATAAGCTTCCTTCCAAGGATGCTTGTAGAATTGCGAAGAGTTTTATTTTTCAAACGCACCATGCGCCTACAAAGTCCGTTAGTAAAGTACGATAATTATTATTGCATTTGCAAGTATACATGCCAAATGACTTTCTGTTTGTTTAGTACTGTCTTTGAAAGTCACGAGTGGGTATGCGCGAGTAAATAACATGGTGAGTTTGAGCTACCAAATTAAATAAACACGCCATATTTATTTATGTAGGAATATTTAATTTGCCATTCCCCAATTTTACATACGAATGATACGATCGAGTATGTTTATATTACTTACATAGGGTTTTGATGGCAATGTTGGTCGAAGACACCGGTTAATTTGTGGCAAATTTATTATTTAATGTGAATCCTAAAATGATATGTATTATCTGAGAAGAACTTCACAATTAGACACATACATTGAGTACCGAACTGAGGTTATACTATTGTATATTTTCTTTATTAAATTGAAACATATATAATACACCACAATAAATAAGTAGCTGTTTTTTGTAGTGCAAATCAATGGACTCACTCATTTTCATTAAACAACAATATCCCTTTTCTGATCTTAGGTCAATTGATTATTTAAACATTATGAAGAAAATAAAGGTAATAAATATTTTGAGCTGGGCTTGAACTCTCCTCGACGACTAGTGCTCCACGTAGCTACCGAAGTCTACAACACAGCTATCACTTAGTCTTAAATCCCTACCTGAAGCATTCAATTTGTAGACACAAACACTTAAAAATGTGTGTTTTCAAATATTTACAACGTTTCCCTTCGAATTATGACGCCTCACAAAGAGCTTATTCATATTACCACAGAAAGCTCACACACGTGATAAATTGTGGAAATGTGTTTTCATGAGTTTAAGGGTGAAATAATAGGTTGGGGAAAATAGTCTTTTCGCATTATAGTATGTATAAAATTGTAATAAGATCTCTTTGGCTGTAGTATTTGTATCTGGCTGGTTTTGGTATCGTTGAAAGTTAAAATTTTTAAGAACTTAATTCCAAATTCAAATTAGGCAAATGTGTGATTTTCGTTTGTTTTTCATACTGTCAAGATGAGTGGATCTAATGAAGAAATTCGATACATTTTAAAATTTTACTACAAAAAAGGTAAAAATGCAACGCAAGCCGCGAAAAAAATTTGCGATGTTTATGGACCTAGTGCAGTGTCTGTAAGAGTAGCACAAATTTGGTTTAAGCGTTTTCAATCCGGAAATTTTGATGTCAAAGATGCACCTCGCTCTGGTCGCCCTATTACGGATAAAATGGATGCCATTTCTTAAAAAGTGGAGCAAGATCGACATATCAGTAGTTACGACGTAGCTGAAGAACTGAGAATTGATCACAAAACAGTTTTGGCGCATTGGAAAAAAGCTGGGTACAAAAAAAAGCTCGATATTTGGGTACCTCACCAGCTCACTGAAAGAAACCTAATGAACCGTGTACTCATTTGTGATTCTTTATTACGACGTAATGAAACCGAATAATTTTTGAAGAAGCTGATAACTTGTGATGAGAAGTGGATCACGTACGACAAGAACGTGCGAAAAAGGTCGTGATCAAAGGCCGGTCAGGCTTCACAGACTGTGGCAAAACCCGGGTTAACTCACAATAAGTTGATGTTGTGTGTGTGGTGGGATTGGAAGGGCATTATTCATTATGAGCTATTACCACCAGGCAGGACTATCGAATCTATTCTGAACTCTACTGCGAACAACTGATGAGATTAAAGCAAGAAGTTGAGAGAAAGCGGCCGGAATTGATCAACAGAAGGGGTGTGGTGTTTCATCATGATAACGCTAGACCTCACACATCTATAGCCACTCAGAAAAAAATAAGAGAGTTTGACTGGGAGGTGTTAATGCATCCGCCGTATAGTCCTAACCTTGCACCTTCAGATTTCCACCTGTTTCGGTCTCTTCAGAATTCTTTATGCAATGTTAGGTTAACATCACGAGAGGACTGCCAAATCCACTTGTCGCGGTATTTTGATGAGAAGTCCCAAAATTTTTATAGCAATGGGATCATGTCCCTATTTACAAGATGGCAAAAGGTTATCGAACAAAATGGTACATACATACTTTAGTTAAATTTAAATAAACTGTATTAAAAAATGTTTTGAATTATCTTAAAAAATGCGAAGAAACTTTTTCCCCAACCTAATTACCCGAGGGTGGATGGTAGAGTTATGACAATGATAAACATAGAGTCGTGGGGTTGAGTTGGCGCACTTAACATAAAAGGTTTTTAAGCTTTAGAAACAGCTGATCTTTAGTTTTTTGACCAAAATTGTTGAAGCAACACTATCTTCGTCTGCATACTTATTGACTTATCAATGCTCATCCTAAACTGTTAGACAAAGAACATTGTTTTTTTTTTTTATTTCACAATGGTTGGGGTAAATAAATATGGCATCGGGACCTGACGAGCCTACCGCCCACTATTGGAGGAGAACTCTTCCGCTAGTGCAGTCAGTAAACCGAACAATGGGGATGAAAGCATTCGATTCCGGTAGATGGACAGCAGCGTCTCGCAATAAATCTATCGTCACTGCGGTCGCCATTCCGCTTGCCAAGCAAGAAGGGAAATTATAACATATTCTCCCCAAATGACGCATAACCCTGTTGTGGGCATCTTTGAGGAAGGCTTTTGTCCAGCAGTGGACATCTATCGGCTGATTTGATGATTATGTGTTCAAAAAGGAAGTATGTTTTGAAACGCATCCCCTAAGATGTTGAAACATAAGGTGAAACTTTCACCCTATGGAATATGGAGAAAAAAATTATTTCACCGATTTCTTTGAAACTTTGTACTTACTATACTTTGTTATAAGTAATGAAACACCTAATAGCATTTTTTTTTATTCGTAAGAGTGGCAATAAGGGTTCGTATAATGATATGAGGAATGCCACAAGGGAAAAGTCGCGGACAAACGTAGTTAAAATATAATTAACAAATCCATGTCTTGCAAATTTTCTAAACGAATGGTTTGTGACGTAGTTTATCTACATCTCTCGAACCCGACAATCCCGACGACGAAATTTCTGCATTCAGTTGATACTTTAACTGTTGCGCAGATGTCAATAATAAGCGGCATCATCCAAAATGCGAATCGCATCACATAACATATTTCCTAAAAACATACATAAATTCGCACCTAACATCAAAGTTAGTGATGTCAATACGGTGCCAAATTATCTCATTATGCTAATCGGAGAATCCAGATAACCCCGAACACGTCGACGACATTTAGGTGTTAGCGAATCAAGTAAATCCATATAAATGCCAGCGCGACACCCTCCGATTTCTCCCTCCCACACTGATTGCCACAATCGAACACGAATGCCCCACCCCCACTGAGCACTCCTTTCTATATTGTTTCTTGCCCCCAAACTGATTTATAAAACAAATTAACTCTTGATCCCAAAGATTACGGCCCTTTTTTTAAACAGTCAATAATGTTTATTGTTGGATTTGAGGAAAATAAAAGCCGCGGCGTGATTCTTGGATGCTTTAATAGTGAATTTTCTTTAGAATATATCATCTTTAATCACAATTATAAGAAATTTAAACTAATTTTATTAACTACTAAGTGTTAATTAATGAACTTACTCGTATGCAGCTAACATTAATCTAGTTAATTTTCGAAATTCTTCGATTCAAAAACAAATGATGAACAAATTATATGTTGTCGTCGAATTTCGAGAAATTCCGAATATTAAATACCAATTATTAGTTAGATTAGTGCCACATTCTGGAAACTTTCCATCTTACTCTATTTTGAGGCTAACATACGAGTATATATTTAAAGGTCAACCTAGAATTTATTTATTTCAAAAACAAATGATGAACAAATTATATGTTGTCGTCGAATTTCGAGAAATTCCGAATATTAAGTACCAATTATTAGTTAGATTAGTGCCACATTCTGGAAACTTTCCATCTTACTCTATTTTGAGGCTAACATACGAGTATATATTTAAAGGTCAACCTAGAATTTAGGGGTTGTTGTAAATAAAACAAAAAAAAAACTCACGTTCCTGTATCAATAAGCAAAAAATATGCATGAACCGTTTAGTTAAAAGCTTTCGTAATGAAAACAAAAATCGATAGTTTTACTGCACAACTAGCAAATATTATTATTTCAAATACCTGCCTGTATTGCAGGTGAGTATCAAGTAGGATGGTTCCGACAATACATTGTCAATTTGCGACGAATAGCAAGCCAACACAAGGCTTTCGATGATCTCGTACAAGCATTAATTGGCGAGTTGTGGCCACATGCCCTCCCCTTCTAGTACCTAGACTATACTAGCACAGTATAAGTAGGTAATTAACACGTTCGTTTTCTTTAGACTGTGATACTAGTATGTGTCAGTAAATGATATCGATGTTATTAATGCTGTAATTCAAGCATACTTACAGTTCATTAAGTGAATACATTGAAACGAGATGTCTTAATACATTACTACGTTTGAGGTCTTACAACTATTGTTATTGTGGAGACATAACGAGTTTATGCATGCAATTCATGCTAAGTTACCTATGCATTACCAGATACACAATATCACGAGTGTTCATATCAGTCAAATATCTAGTAGGATGCCATCGACAATACAATGTCAATTTGCGGCATATAGCAAACCCTCACAAAGCTTTACGTCGGGACGCTCACTTACGAGCCTTAATTGGCTAGTTCTGACCACATGCTCTACTGGTCGCACACTACCCTACACTAGATATTATTATTATTCCTTAACTCTGAGACTAGATGTTACAAATTGATATCATTATTACAGTACTCGAAACAGTTGTTATTGCATTAATAAGTAATAATATATTTAGTAAATAGTGTATAAATAGTATAAATATGTTATATTTTAACCATCTGCGGTTAAAATATAACATACTAGCTGACCCGGCGAACTTCGTACCGCCTTAGCGTAGCAATGATGCACTACTTTATTTTGTATAAGCTGACCTATCTTAGGTATGAGTACCTATTCAATTTGAACTGGAATCTATAATATCCTCCATATAAAAATGAATCCATAATGCCCTGGTCTAGCTATACCTGAAAAGGACTTTACTAATTTAATTAATTATAAAACGCCGCGGTTATGGGAGTGATGTCATAGATTAGTGATGGTCAACTCGAGTGCCTAACCCGAGTGTACCCGAGTTGGACGTAGCTCGAATCTACTCGACTTGAATTCTCTCTAACTCGAGTTCGAAAAAAAATTCAAGCATATAATTTAACTAAGGAAAACATATTCTTTGTGATACTAATTATCTTATTTTCTTGAAAATATTGTGATTACTGATTATAAAAATAGTTTAATTGATAGTAAATATTATTTTAAATACTTAAATAAATGATTTGATTTCACTCGAGTTAAATCGAGTATTATTTTTTCCGAGTTAGCACATCACTATCACAGATTACCACAGATTTTTTTTTAAAGTTAATGTACTACCACAGATTACTAAATAGGATATGAACAAATGATGCTCGAATTTAATTAAGTAATCACGTTTCCGAACATGTATGAAGAGAATGATGAAGGTAGACGAGGCACGAGAGGTTTGTCAGAACCGGGATGTCTGGCGCTCTACACTCTCTGCCTACCCCGTTAGGGACCTGGCGTGAAGATACATACATACGTTTCCGAACAAACGATGCTCTTTCAATATAGTCTATGGCTGTGAATGACATTGACATTCGTTACGCGCGTTCTTGCAATTATATTTTTCAATATTTCTGAAAGATTTTTTTATTATACTTTTTCCTTAAGAACCTTCTCTTAATAATAAGAAATACAACAAAAAAGAATTAGTGAAATCGGTCCAGCCATTCACACGTGATGCCGTGACCAAGGAAAACGGGTTGCAATTTAAAAAAATATATAGATTTATACAATTTATAAATTTTAAAAGGTAGAATACTAACTTGTTTTCTCACAATAAATTATTGTCCCGGGTACCGCTACAGCGGTGTTACGCATGCATGCTACTATGATAAATAATAATGATTTTCCCAAGGTCGAAATGAGTTGTATTTATGTTTCATTATTATAATATTTTTCAAACGGAAAGTCATGCCCTAAGTAAAACTATTTAACTATATGATTTTAAAATGTTTATAACCCTCTATCTATTATAGTACAAAATTGCCTGCATCGACGACGATATTTTTTTTAAATATCAAAAACTTAAGAACCACACCTCAGTACAACTCTTCAAATACTTATTTATCTTGACATTCATTTAAAATGAAATATCAAAAAAAAATTGTAGTTTTACGACAATTTTACTAATGGATATTCGATATCGTTATTTAATATGCAAATATTTTTTTGGTGTATTCCAAAAGGGTTCATCGATTTTAACGGGATATCTAATTAAAGTTTAACTGCACAACATATGCTCGTATAGCTACGATATCTAACACCTTTTGTTGGCGCAGTCCAAAAAACGTCAGAGAATTTAATGTATAAAAGTCCCGTTTCATCTTTCACCGAAATACGTTAGTTAACGACGTCATCTCTTGGAACAACCTGAACCAAATTATTCAATTAGTGAGAACGGACACTGCCTACGACGTCAATCGTTTGTTATTGTAGAGGTATTATCTGAATGGCTCTTTTGACGCGAATGTCCTTAACGCTGAGTGGCTACAGCTACTTACAACTGGCTATATTGACCGGGCTTAATAACATGCCGTTAACTCCCCCTCTTGAACGCGACAGCCTACGATTCAGAATAACATTGGTAGATGTCTACGAGTATCTACGATGTTGTACATACCATGTAGCTTTCTGCGTAGCTCTTTGTTGTTCGCAGTGAATAGTGTTCGTAGTACCTAGTGATAAAAAATTAAATGTGTTATACTTCAAAACTAAAACATTTTCTCAATTTTGCATATTTATTAAAATGTGATGTCTAGTACATACATTTTGGTACTCGACATAACCTATATGCCCATATCCAAACAACTCTCTGGATTATATTATTAATGTCTCCAGGTATATTATGTAGACCCTAGGTCACATTAAAGCTTCTCAAAGTGTAACTACAAACGCATGTATACACAAAATTACCGGAACAACAGCCGCAAAGGACGACAAAGGAAGCTCCAAAGCGTTATATCTTAGATCGTTCATTAGCGAGCATATTGAGCGCGGTTCACAGAGCGGAAAATCTAGGCTACATTGATTAGTTAACGGTACAATAACCTGTTTCTCATTATGCCATTTTTTACGGCAACAACTGGTGGAACTCAATATAAAACAAAACGTAGACGTAAGCTTATGCTCTAATTCCTCGAAAGAGGAACCTGAGGTAAATGTACATACTCGTAATTCACATGAGTAATTGTAAAATATATATTAATATTATTCCGATGCTTCAATTCCTATAGTTCCTCTAAAAACATAGTTGTTTCTCCTCATGATTTAAATTTTACTTCGCTTTATTCAATCAAGTAGATAATAAATCTATTATTCAATCACTATTTTGACTGTCACTTACTTTTTGTTGACAATCGATTAATATAAGTGTCCTACCAGGAGACAACAATTTAATCGAAGGCCCTAATCGTATTGTAGACTTCAAAAAATCTCTTCTGTCGTTTTAGCTACAGTGATAAAACTCGGAACGGTATACGAGTACATATACCTATATCAAACTGTCGCTGAATAGTGTTTCGATTGTTTTATGATAATGCACGACAGCGTTATTCATTTTGATGTGACATATTCAGTATTCACTTACCATCTATGTTAACTTACTTACCACTTTCAGGGCAAAAACGTAAGAGCTACTAGCATAATCTAAGAATGTATAATATTATTCTTATACTGTGCTACTAGTTTGTCAGATTCATAATGTTACGCATGTGAGAATGTTTGAAGCTCAACCCATAAAATGTCCAAAGCTGCTTCATTATGCAACGTAATTGCATAACAAGGGAAAAGGACGCAGCCGTTACTCTAGTTACGGCTGGCACATCTACAGAATGTTGCTACATATTTTCAATTAGCAGATAAACATGTAAGAAAAATAAAGGAACAGAACTGTTACAAAATCACTTGGAATATAAACTTGTCACAAGGATTTTGTACAGTTCTGTTAAAAAAAATTAAAAATACTAGCGGCTATATTTTAATAGGCAACCAACTGGATATGTATTCTTAAGATCATAAATATGCGTAAAAAATAGATTTGTGGGATCCTAACCTATAATAGATTGTCTACCTCCATTCTGACCTCTATTTATTCTGATAAGGACCGAAGTAAATGTCTGTCCTGTGCGTAGGACTGTCCTTTGTGAGGATCGAGATTCAAAGGCGCTGAAATGTGAACAATAACAGCCTAGAGCTTATCATTTCGATATTCCTGATTCAAAATAAATAAACAGTTGTATCATACCTATTTAATACCTAATCATAGCCTCACTTTGTTGACTCATCAGTTCAGATGCTAATCAAAAGAAAACAACGCTCGGCAATCTTAACGTTACACACAGTTAGCCTTCTTATAACATTAATAAAATAAATTATTAATAACTTCATACAATTTTACGCCTGTAATCCCCGAAAGGGTAGGCAGAGATAAACGTATACATTCAAGCATACATGCAAACACATACGATTTGCTGCTTACGTTTTGGCCCATGTTTTTACATGCGCCAAACGTCAACAACAGGCTCACCACCAAGGACTGGTGGTGAAAAATTGTAGATAGTACAAAATTTCCTATGCCCTCAAGTTTCTTTCGAGCGTGAAAGCAAACATTTCTTTACATAATTGCCAAAAAAAAAAAAAAAAACTGGGTGTACCTACTAAAAATATTCATACGCATTAATAAGTTGCCACTTCATTTATAGTATTTTCGTTCAATCAAAAAGTATGTAAACTGGAAAATGTTTTGATTTTATTAACCTCAGTAATCATATCTAATATGAACGCTTCACCACGGAATAAGCCATAAACTTAAAGCCCTATTACATACTACATATTTCATTTCGAAGTTAAAAGTTTTTGACAGCAACGCCAAAGAGACGAATGGACAGAAAGCGCGCAGCCAACGAAATTCATTCGTATTATATGTAAAGTTTTAAAAAAATGAAAATGTTTTATCCTAATAAGACCCCGTTATAAGTCAGCTACAAAAGTAGCTCCTCAAGAGAAAAATAAAATTAACTTTTCCATTTAAACTTGTCAGAGTACGAAATTTGGGACTTGTGATTAAAAAGTAGCCCACAGAGACAAAGGTTTGGATTCGTTTGGTCACAGTCAACGAAGGTCATACTTGTTTCACAACTTATAACTCTCAATTCAAGCCCACTCTTCGTCTTTGCGAATTCATGGACCGTGGTTTGGACACATAGCTTGTTATTAAAACAATTTATAAGCAACTTTGAATCTTTACAAAATTATATTACATTTAACGTTTGAGAATTTCCAATTTCCAACTTTATAGCTTCCGATGAAATTGATTGAAACGTCCACAAGCGTCTTTCATCGAAAATCTATTTTATCAACGTTATTTACATTGCGTAGAAAGAAATTCATTGAGATTGTAAGATTTTTCCTCGTTATCAAACCATTTAGAATTCTCAGAACGCTTCGAGTGTATGTAAAGGACGTATTATCGTAATTATGTGCAATACTACACGGAAAACCTTTTTATTGGGGCTGCGTAGTAATGATTCGTGTTCCTGAGAAGGCAGTAATATAAATTATTAAAAAACCGTTCTTAGAAGACAATCGAGTGAGGGAGCTACCTGCAAAAGATATTACTTTAATCGGAACATCTTGTAGTTGAATTAAGTAATGGTTATATATAACAAAGCCTGAGTTGCACCAAGACATTTGTTAAAGTTATTGTAACATTTCATATCCTTCTCTAACTTAAAGAAATCTATTAAAGTTGTAGAAGGATGTGAAATGTTACAACTTTAGCAAATATCATGGTGCAACCCAGGCTACGTGTAAATGAACAGTCATAATGAAGGATGATGATGGTGTACACAGTAGTTTAGTTTATAGCTGTAAGTAAATCATGAATATTAATTAAGTATAATGAACCCACCACGCCTCTGATTTCACTCGCGAGTGGCGTTGATTTGATTGCGTGCTGAAATGTATTAAAGGTTGAAAAACCATTGAATTCATAATGAATAAAAATATGAAAAGTAAATAATCATTAACTTTATGTTAATGATTACTTACTTATACATTCTTTACATTTATACATTCGCGAGGCCCTGTGATATAAGGCGGGCAAGGAACTGAATGTGGGATTTATAGGTAACTAGTTTTTGCCCGAAATTTCATTCGCGTATACTTAAAAAATCCCCTACGGAACCTCTGAACGGGATAAAAAGTATCCTAGGTATGTTATCATCATTATCACTTCAGCCGAATGACGTCCACTGCTGGACAATGCCATCCCCAAAGTGGTGCCTACGCCCGCGAGCTCCGTCACTGGAGCTCTACCACCAGTAAAGTAGTATAGATTTAGTCGCATCATGAAAAATACACTTATTCCTTCGTTAATATATTATTATCAACCAGATATTAACTTATATTACACTTATGATGGGGAATAAGGCTAGAGGAGGAAGCTTAATTCGGTTCGGGGTTTAACTGCTAATTGCATAACTACCTTTAGACAGGATTACGCGTAATGAGATAAGTTGCTGCGCAATAAACGGTTACTTCTTGGAACACGCATATTTCATTGGGTATTGAAAGTTGTTGTTTATTATGTGCCTTGATCTTAAAAAATCATTAAAAGTATTTAGGGATCACGCACATTTTGAGAATCACTGCGGATAAGGATGCAAAAAAGATATAACTGTAACTGTTGACTTCGAACCTTATAGGGTACGCCCAGAGTCGTGGTGGTGACAAAAAGGTTTCCGAGTGGCGACCGCGAACCGGCCGATGAAGTGTAAGTAAGCGTGCCACGAGATGGACCGACGACCTAATGAAGATAGCTGGTAATCGCTGGATGAGGGAATGCATCTAATATATTTGAGGGAATGCTTAGAAGTTTGAAATTTCGTTGTAAGCACCATACCGAAAGGTGATTCAGCAATGGACGTATTTTCGCTATAACTATGATTATAGTGGGAAATAATTATGCAGTCACACTGACGGTAAGCGAATATTTTTACTATTAGTCATTGACCTATATGTAGTTACTAAAGTACTAGAATGGACGTTCCCCTTGATAGCATGGTTCCTGCTTTTTGCATACAACTACATGCACTTTATCATAGTAACATGATAGCTGACGTGAAAACATACAAAATATCTGTCAAATCAATTTAAAAACGGAACCAACTGGTTGTTCTCGGTGTCTACCTCACCTCTCATCTCATTGCTATTTGTGACCGATAGACACATAAATTAAATATGATAATGTAGATGCGTTACCACATTTACCACTCCTAAGGTTTCAGATGCCTGATTATATAATGCAGCTCATATTGATGTTATGTGATGACTGCAGGCTGTAAACATCTACACATAAACCAGAGGTCAAAGTGCAGATGCATTACTACTCTGAGACGTAAGATTTGTCTTTGTGATAGTTATTACCGGGCCATACATGAATTAAGTAGTATTTCTATTTCTTGAGGAAGAAAAAATAACATTAATATTGGGTAAAAAGTAAATATATTGAAAGGGAGCGGTGGCGGTCTACGCAGAATAAAAACAGCAGGGCAAAAACAAATAAATATGGATGATATTAAGTAACAGAAATAAAATAAGATTTCATAGTACCTACCTATAAAATTTGATAGGTAGGTATTAGTGTAGGTGTAAATTTATTTTATTTTATTTATAATATCACTAGCCGTCCTGGCAAACTTTGTATTGCCTCAGAATTAAATAATGTGTAAAAGGTTTGATAGATTGACGGACTATTTGTATGGGAAAATAAAATTGTGGTTTGTACTGTTTTCCTTCAATTTCTTCGTATTTTGTTACCTTTTAAACCATCCCTGGACTTCCCAAAATCATTCAAAACCAAAATTAGCCAAATCGGTAGAGCCGTTTTAGCGAGACTTACGAACAGCAATAGATTTTTATATATTTAAGAAAGATAATCAAGGTAAGAGGCTTTGGCCTGACGCATGGTATGTTAAAGTTCCCAAGTGTTTCATCCCTGTATGTCATTTATTAACTTACTACTGGTCTATTATTCTTTTTATTTTATGAAAGTAGCAAAAATCCAAAAGTCAAAATGTAGATGCTGACTCCGAAAACTACCCAACATAAAATCTATTAACTTATTTAGGAAACTGCCTCAGTAGTCTGATGTTAGCGGCCACTACTACTACTACTACTACTACTACCCCCTACACGGGGATCCTGGGTTTGATTTCGGGCCTATCAGAGATCAACGATGTGAAATCCTTTATCTCTGGATCTTTAGCGATTTTTCCATTTTCTGGAAGTTTCCCATCACCTCGAAGTTCGTGCATGGAGATATCAATAGGCTCGCCGTTCGTTATAATAATAATAATATATTAATGGCAAACCATTATACGTCCCACTGCTGGGCACGAGTATCTCCCTTTTTTTTTAGGGGGAGGCCTGGAGCTTACTCCACCATGCTGCTTCAATGCGGATTGGTGGAGGTGGGTGGTTAGTGGCCAACCCGCTGTCGGATGCTTTCAAACCGCCCATAAGGCCTCCGACATGGTTTAACGACTGCTATCTATCGATAGCAACCGGGACCGACGGTTTAACGTGCCCTCCGAAGCATCGAAACGCGCATTTTAATTTGCCACTAGCGGTCACCCATCACACTACCCGACCGCGCCCGTAGTGTTTAATCGAGTCGGTCGCTTACGATCTACACCAGCCGACGGGCCATGCGCGCTTCGGCGAATTGAGGGTGTTTGCATAAATTGTTAACAATATCTATATAATTTATCAAGTTATTTGCAGTATACACTTGTGGTAAACGAATACTGCAACTTATCTACTGTTAAGTAGAAGAAAACGAGTAGTGTTCACTTGCTGCATGCACTTAGCGGAATGAGACAAGTTTAGGAAGTATGTCATTGTTTTAATGGTGTTTGAGAAAGGCAAGAATATTTGGTAGGTATGTAATCATTCTCAAATGTTTCTTTCCCACACACCATTTACTAATTTCCTACTAAATGGAATCAAACGTCTTCGAAAACGACGTGCATGTATGAAGAGAGTGATGAATTTAAAAGGGGAAGGACGAAGATTTTGGACGATCCACACCATCTGCCTATCCCATAATGGGCATGGTGCGAAGATACGTATATAATAGTACTCTTTTTTTACTTTTTAATGTTATAAAACAGGGGTTTTCAAATTATCGGTGAACATACATAGATCTGTGCAGGAATTGTGAGACTAAATATTACTCTAGGATCAACAGGAACCCAATCTCGTTTGACGGTAGGTAGATTGAATAACACGGTGGTACCTATACTCTCGATCTATGACAACGAAACTGATAGAACTCCAAACCACAAAAAATAAATTTTGAGTACTTAGTAGAAGATACTTACCTATATTCCCAAGTGATTTTAATGGCCAGAAAATACCAATTCTGACGGAGGCATGTATTTGAAATCGAAGCTTATAAGGTCAAATTTGTTTCAAAATAGTTTAAAAAGGAAATATTCATTCGAGTAGATTTTAGTTCATTTTAATATTTCACAGTTAACATTGGTCAAAAGTGGCACATGAATTTTCATAAATCGACGTTATATTTTATACACCCCGTATGAATCCATTTTTTTTCGGATCAAAGGGGATACTCGAAAAGATTATTCATAAAATCACATACTTGTATTTGCAAATGTTGGCTTCATAGGTACATACGTCACATAAATCACCAATGAAAATAAGTAAGTAATAAAAATAATCTGCAATATCTTGCTGAGGCTTTAGGTACGCGTCCTTTCATTTCCAAAAGTAAAGTAATGATTCATAATTATTTATTCGTTGACAATTCTGATAACTTCGCTTTCATGATGATGATGATGTATCTTGAGGCAGAGAGCTTGAAACACCAAATATCTTGATCCTAACACACCTCTCGTACCACTTTTACACCAGTTTTATAGTAGAATAATTCCTAGCTAGGTATATAGCCTATATACTATAATATAGCCTATATACGTACAGCACATTACCCTTTTTTGTTCATCCTCCGCGATTCTACTAAAGAGACTTGTTTGAGAGTTTACCATTTGAATTAAATACCGCATATATTTCTCTCAATACCTATTTATTAACTCATTGGCATAGGTTACGTTATCCATTTAAAAATAACAAAGGATTTTTCAGCTATTCAATACGGCCATACTAAAATGGCCAATACGTTAACATCGGGCGGAGTGGTGCGCACCTCATCTGTAAAGATTTATGCGTTTCAACCCCACCTCCCCTTTTTCACACTCAGAAAAAGTAGCATAATAAATGAATCCAACCGTCATACGTCTCTTTCCTGATTATTTGATACAAAAAAGTAAGGTTTGTGAAGGTTTTCCCTCCCTATTCCGATAAAAAGTGTTTCCTTAAATTGTAATTGAATCGTTGGTTTTCTTGATTACGTCACGTTTATTTACACCAAGTTTAAACCAAGATGCGGGACGTATAATCATATAATTATACTAAACAAAAAAAAATACAGAGAATGCAAAAAAAATTTATCTAATTATGACATCTATATCACGTCATTGCATCTTTTAGGGACGGCGTTCTACATCTAGGGAAGTTTCCCTAGATGTAGAACGCCGTAGACATAATTATTTCATAGTTATAGGAAGTTTCCTATAACTATGAAATAATTATGTCTACGACGATACATAGCAAATGATAAATAATATAAACCGTATAAATAGGTATAAGCAATGCAAATAATGAACACGTGACCGGAGCAAAAATCATTCTAAATATCAATTAGTAACAACCACAACAACCATTGTGATTTGCGGCACGTCGAATATATGAGATTCGTGGCTACTTTAGTGAGCGGGCTTCCATAATTTGGGCGATAGGCGTAGGATCATTTGGGCTTATACTTTTACAGAGGGGAAAGCCTGGATATGGCTACTCCCCTCCGGTGCGCCCGCGGCCGGTGGCCCGTGTTGCTCTATGATCGATACCTACATATAATAAAACTGTAGAAGTGTTAATTCTGTACATTGAAAATATTAAAAAAAAAACCCACCAAAAACATTATGAAAAAAACAGCCATGTCTCGATTTAGCTGCTTGTTTATCTCTAAAAAGTAATGAAATCTGAAGACAAATTTGAGCAAAGTCTGGGTTCCTTATTGCAATTTCTTTATTATTATATTTAATGTTATATGACTGGCCGTCGAACATTTTCTTCACGTTAGTGGGTACAGGTGAACGGCCAAGTTGCCTAACATTAAGCTACCAGAGATAAAGGTATAAAATCCTTTATTTCTTGTTCTATTGGGCTTTTTCCTTCTTCTGGAAGTTTCCCAGTAGCTTGGAGTTTAGTAATAAGCCCGGAGATGTTAACAGGCTAGCCACCTGATGGGACAAAACATAGCCTACGAATCTTCGTTTGCATGTATCCTTGAATACATGCATTTACACCTTCGGGGATTACAGGCGTAGAATTACGTTAGGTACGTGTTGGAGATGAGTTTGCATTACGCGGGTATAATTTGACTTTGCGTCCGGGAGCTAGTGCTGAGACAACTCAATTACTTATACCTCATACTTGTTGCCCCAACCTTTTCCAGACGAGATTCTCCTCACCAATGTTAGTGAAACAGATTAAATTATATCTCGTTCAACGTTTGCTATAGTAACACAGAGCAAACAAGTTGAATATAAATGTTGTACAAACTTGTAGCTTAGGAAAATTTCCTTTTGAACAGAATTTGTCGAGGCAAGAATTTATCGCTGATTGATTTTTTTTAATTCATCTTAATTATTCTAGAGTACCTGTTAAAGTGATTTTTCCTAAATTTATTACTTACAAAAGGAATCTATCACATTCTCTAGACTTTCTGAAACATTCTGACTTAAGTTTTGTTTTTATAAACGAAAATAATAATATGCTACTGGCGGTCTTTGATTGTATAATTCAAATCAATATTCATGTATCCACACAATATGCAATAAAGTGTCGATACTTAGAGACGACGTGTTCTAGATGAGTTTGCCTTTATGCGGGTATAATTTGACGTCGTATCCGAGAGCTAGTGCTGAGACAACTCAATTACCGCACTTGTCACCAACCGATACGACCGACTCGAGGATTTTTAGGGTTCCGTAGTAAACAAGGAACCCTTATAGTTTCGTCATGTCCGTCTGTCTGTCTGTCTGTCTGTCTGTCTGTACGTCCGCGGTTTAGCGCAAAAACTAGCGGTACTAGAGACTTGAAATTTGACACAAGTATAGGTACCTTAATCACGTCGACAAAGTGGTAGAATAAAAACGTGAAAAAAAAAGTATTTAGGGTACTTCCCCTACAAGTAAAGGGTGCATTTTTATTTTATTTTTCTATATAGTGTGGGATATCGTTAGATAGGTCTTTCAAAAATGTTAGGGATGTACATATATCATTTTTCGATCCCCCCCTCTACCAACTAAACGGTTGTTGTAAGAAATTCAAACGTTAAGGCAATAGTAGCTACATATAACGAGATTTAAAGTAAAACTATCACATTTAAGTTGGCTTTACAAGTTTGTAAATAATAGTCGACCAAATGTATTTTACTCGAAAATTTGGAATAAAACTCCATGGAAAATACTAGTGGAAAATATTTATATATACGCACTTGATCGGTTTTTAGTAGGTTTTGTAGTGGCACATCTATATACTTATAATAAAACTGTAGAAGTGTAAATTCTGTACATTAAAAATATTGAAAAAATAAATACCAGGGGATGTTACTAGATCGATACCGAACACAAATATGTGATCAGAATTCTTTTTGTCTGTCTGTCTGTCTGTTTGTTCAAGCATCACACAAAATCTACCGGTCCGATTACGATGAAACTTGGTATACTTATACTTTAACCTTTGGCGCACAACACTGGGTACTTTTTATCCCGGAAAATGTCTGTTTGTCTGTGGTTTGTGCACTCTTATTTTATTCAATTTGTGGTTTTCACTAATATATTGTGGTTAGTTTCACATAACATTTACTGTTTGTTTCATGTCAATCGGTTCAGTAATAAAAAAGTTGCGACAATTTAAAAAAACATATCGAATATTTTTTAAAATCTTCTGTAAATATATTCTGTCTGTTTTAGGGTTCCGTATCTAAAAGGTAAAAACGGACCCTATTACTCATCCTCCGCTGTCTGCCTGTCTGTCCGTCCATCCGTCTGTCTGTCCCCAGGCTGTATCTCATAAACATTGATAGCTAGAAAGCTAAAATTTTCACAAATTATGTATTTCTGTTACCGCCATAGCGACAAAATTGAATACTAAAAATAAGAAAATGAAAATATTAAGGGGTCCAAGGGGGCATACAATAAACGTGGTTTTTTTTTCGTATATTTTGTGCTCGATATCAATTACGGTAGCAAGTACGCTTGAAATTTTCACAGATTTTTTAGGTCTTAGGTATATTGTATATTACCTTATAACAAACGTAATTTTTATGCTATTTTTTTACGGAACCCTTCGTGCACGTGTTCCACTAGCACTTGGTCGGTTTTTTCTCTGTTAGTAACAATAAGCATACCGCATAGCAGTGTCCCGGCATAAAACAAGCGCCGCTATGATCACCATTCAGGATGCCAAGCGTGGCAATTATGGCGTATTCTTTCCAGCGGACGCACAACACTTTTGGGAGTATCTTCGGGAAAGGCTTTATCCAGCTGGACGTCTTTCAGATGTAATTATGATAATGATGATGGTGACGGTGGTGTTGGTAGTGGTGGTGGTGGTGGTGTCGTTGGTGTCGTTGGTGGCATAGGTGTTGTTGGTGACTCTGGTGATGGTGTTGGTGGCGTTGGTGGTGCTGGTGGTGGTTTTTAGTGGCGATGGAGGCATTGGTGGCGTTGGTGACGTTGTTAGTGTTGTTGGTAGTTTTGGAGGCAATGGTGGCATTGGTTGTGGTGGTAGTGGTGGTTTTGGTGGTTTTGGTGGTTTTGGTAGCGTTTGTGTCATTGGTGGCATTGGTGGCGTAGGTGTTTGGTGATGGTGATGATGGCGTTGGTGGTAATTGTAGTGGTGGAGTTGGTCCACCACCTATATGAGTATTTGTACTTACTTACCGCCACTGACATCACTACCACCTCCAAGTGGTAATGATGACAGTGGTGGTGGTGATGGTGGTGGTGGTGTTGGTGGCATTAGTGGGTAAAAATGCGCAACGTTAATATAAAATTTTTCTCTTCTGCCGGCTCTTACGGAGTGCCAATATTAAGCATAGATCTATCTTTTATCTTTCATTCTCTGTTAGAAGCACTAATTGACTGAAACTTTACAAAAGTTTTTAATAATTTTCTATAAAAAAATATTATGCATGGAAGTTAAAATAGCCTTATCGAAAATACGATTCAGCATAAGGTGGATGCGCTTTTACATAATAAGCAATATTTCGCAATCCTAGCAGCCTGTGTGCTTTTATCCCCGATGGCCATACGTCTAATATCATGTACAGAAAATAATTACTGCAAAGTTGATTTCTATAGTTACTTAAATGCGATTATGATCCAAAATTAACTAAAATGTATATCCAAAAGCGCTGCCCAAAGTCCCAAAGCCACTTTTCCACGCGAACAAAGTTGCGGACACAGCTAGTTATACATAAAGTCATTATCGATGGTAAGCGAATACCGCGGTCTATACATCTCAAAATCGTCAAAATGCAGATGCATTTCCACTCCTGAGGCCTAAGTTTGTTATGCCTCTGTGTTAATTATTACATACATTACCATCTCACCGGATCACGATAGTGCTGAACAACCAGCAACTGGCCGCAGATTGATTAGGTAATCCGGTAGTGCCTACTATCTCAAACTCTGACCACCCGCAATGACAATGTTGGCGAAACAGATTAAATAATATCTAATTGAAAATTTGCAAACTTAACACAACGCAAACATCCCTCGTTGAACAAAGACGTTGTACAAACTTTGATTGCCGCTTGTCTTAAGGTTATTAATATTTACCGTACCTTATCCATTCTTAAATATTGAATAACTACTGTGAAATTAAAAAATTAATTAAAAATCATAAAAATCTATTTTTTGAACAACAGTAACGGAGCTCGTGAACATAGAACCTATTACCTATAATCGAATTACTGCTACATTTCTAAACGTATTCCAGTTAGATGAATGAATGTACGCTCTTGTCTTTTTCAGCACCAAGGAAAAGCAGCTTCGGCCATTGGACAGTGTTTATGAAGACATTTTCACATTGCAGTATTCAGTTACCACCAATGTGAACTGCTTACTTATTACCTACTTTCTTTCATAATATAAATAAAGATTCTTGTCTCTCTGTCTTTATTTTAATTTAGTATTTTGTGCAGTTGATTTTGCAAGAATTATTACTTGTTTATTTAATTAAATGCATCGTATCCTTGTAACAAAATAATCATAATAATGAAAAAAACATATACAATACACCTACAAACCTACTGGGAAACAAAACTTCCCTCCAGTAGAAAAGCAAGCGTCAACACAAATTTAATTTGGGTACTAATCAATTTGTGGACCCGTTATAAATTCTGATTTAATGAAGTTAGGTACTTAAATGCTAAGTCTGTTTAAGATTAACTTGGTCGGGAAGGAATTTGGCATAATATTATATGAGCGTGGCGCACCAGGAACTAATTAAAATTGATGATTGAAGATTCAGATGTACCTACATTGAGATTTAATAAATTATCATATACCCGCTTACTGCACTCGCTCATTAGGATTCTTGGTAAATCGTAAATTTGAGATATTATAGACTTGACCGTTAGTAGAAGCTTATATAATGAGATAGGCACATCCGTTTCCTGTTGTATTTTTTACCTCTCTTTCTATCTTTATATGTGTGTCCCTTTCGCACTCCTCCCACCAGGCATGCTTGAGGGGCTGTAGGTCTCGCTAAGTTTTGTCTTCATTGGCGTGAAATTTCCTGTTGTGTTAACATTAAAATTGCTTGCGCTATAAAATATTTTGATTAAATTTAAAATCAGTTCAAGTGTACCAAGGAGACTTACATGTAAGTTGCACAAGCATATTTTCGATAGATTTAACGGTGTTACCGTTCGTGACTAAAATAATATTCTACCCTCTTCTCATTCTTGTTTCCGACTTTGATTTTTTCTTTATCTTTTTAGACCATCGTTATATCTAAAAATGGATAACGATAGTCGGAATGAACCCGCTATTGTATTGGATGCGGTTTCGCAACGCAGAAAATCGCATTTGCTTGAGAAGAGGCCAGCGGCATCAAAAAATAGTAGTAGTAGTTCGTCAACTTCTTCTTCTAGTTCCTCTGAATCTTCGCAAGATTCTAGGAAGAAGAGAAAGAAAACAAAACACCGTCACTCTAAACAAAAACGGCGCGACCGCCGTATTATAGAAAAATTGTCCAACGATGTAGGTCAGTTGCAAAAAACTGTTCAATATCTAGGAGATTTACGCAAGAACTATTGTGATAATGATAACGAATCCCTAATATCCGATGTAAGTCGCGATCTTTATGATTGTTGTGCCTCGCAAGCACCAATGAATGATGAAAGTGCTCATACCCCCAACTTATCATTTAATATTGAAACTAAGCTTAAAGATCCGTCTGTGCCTAACACTCCGGAGCTATATTTAAAAATGTTAAACGAGGTTCAACATTTCGGGGAAAGTACGTGGACCGACGTCCGATATGCTGATACGCAAAAAATATATAACCATTCGCCAGGTTTTATTGACCTCTCAGCAAATGAAGAGGTAAGGGCGTACGATAACATACGTCACTTAAGTTATTCTGATAAATCATATGCAGGCCTAACGTTTTGCATTTTAAAGCAAAAAGAAGTTTTTCAACAAGGTTTGCGTAGTTTAATTACCTGGTCTAGAACGTCTAACGCTGCTCTCGTAAACCTTAACGAAAAAATTGATGATATTTTTATCAAAGGCGAATATATGAAGGTGTCTCAAGACCTTTTACAGATGGTATGTGGCCACAGAGCCGAAACTATAGAAATGAGGAGAGATGGTGTGCTTAAATCAGTCAAAGATCCATTAATAAGATCTTCTTTAATCAAAATACCTCCTTCTAGTACTCACATGTTCGATTCTGAAGCTTTAACGTCTATATTAGAAAAAGCTGGTGGGGTGAGAAAAGCTTTCTGGCCTGTTAGTCAATCTCAGAGTACCAGAGCTTCTCGAGCAAAACCAAATGCTGTTGCACATCGTCCCTCGCAGGGTCCAGTGCGTAATTATAGGCCATTACAAGATCATGGTCAAGCTAACTGTTTTCATGATCACCAAAACAATTGGCACCACTATGCTCAGCCCCCGCAGGGCCATCAACAATCATTCGATATCCGATCAAGACCACAAAATGGTCCTGATAGCAATTTCAATAATAGAAATTCTTCCTTTCGTCCTCGTGGATCCAAGCAACAAGGGCTATCACAAAGAGGTCAGAAGCGCCACTTCTCACCCTCCAATTTTAAAGGAAACAAAAGGCAAAAATATTGACTCGCAGTCGATGCAGTTTCAGGCAGGGCGACTGACACATTACGTCAGCCGGTGGAGAGAACTGGGAGCTCCAAACTTTGTACTTCAAGTAATTTCCGGGTACCGCATACCGTTCATACAAAAACCACCCCTGATTATTCCGAACATAAAAAGCAATCATCATCGCACACCACATTCAGTGGAAATGGACTTAATTGTTCATCAAATGAAAGAACAGGGTGTTTTAGACGTAGCCACAGTCAGTCCAAGCTTTGTGTCTCCACTTTTTCTGGTACCGAAGGGAGACAATTCATACCGCCCCATATTCAATCTAAAGGCATTGAATTCTTATGTCTCAAAAGATCGATTCCGACTGATAAATATGTACCGCATTCCGGAATTTCTTCAACCCCAAGATTGGATGTGCAAGGTCGACCTATCGCAAGCTTATTTCAATCTGCCAATAATTCAATCACACAGACGCTTTCTACGGCTGTTGTACCGAAACGAAATCCTCGAAATGACTTGCCTACCATTCGGGCTCACTACAGCACCAAAAACTTTTGCGTGGGTTGCAAATTGGATTGCAGAAAATGTTCGACAAAAAGGCGTTCGAATAATTGTTTATCTCGACGATTTTTTAGTTGTACATCAAAATCCACTTGTGCTAACACAGCATATAAGCCTAGTCGTGGAATTGCTGAATTACCTCGGCTTGCAAATAAATTACGAGAAGTCCGTGCTTACTCCACAAAAACAAATAACCTTTCTAGGCATTGTATGGGACCCGTGGAACAATTTCAAAAAACTGCCAACAGAAAAGTCAACTGTTGTGATAAACAAGGGTGCTTCAATTGTAAGAAAGAGGAAGGTATCTCTGAAAGAGCTACAAAGCCTCGTAGGCTTCTTAAATTTTGCGAGCTTTGTTGTCCCGCGGGGACGCTTAAATCACAGAGCAACTCTCGCATTTCTAATAACTTTACAGAAATACCAGACGCAAGCCAGGTACGCTCTTCCTTGCGCGGTATTAAAAGAAATTCAGTGGTGGCTTCAAAATTGTCAATCCCACTCCGTACTCCATGTACCACCAACGACGCATTTTCTTACCACAGATGCCTCCGACATCGCTTGGGGCGCACAACTAAACAAACAGACTATGTCGGGTCAGTGGAGCACAACAGAAAAACACCTCCACTGCAACGTAAAAGAGCTGTTAGCCATTCTAAAAGTGCTACAATCGCACGCTGCGAACATGACAGGGGCATCGGTTCTCATTCAGTCGGACAACCGTTCTGCAGTAGCTTATCTTCGCAAGGAGGGCGGGACCAAGTCTCAGTCTCTCATGAATCTCTCCCACAAGATCCTTCAGATTCTAGACCACTATCAGATTCATTTCAAAATATATTATATTCCCGGGAAATTCAACAACCATGCGGATTGCTTGTCAAGGCATCGCAAACTTCCGGAGTGGCATTTAATACAAAGTTGCACGGAAACAATTTTCGCGAAAATGGGGACACCCGTGATCGACCTGTTCGCATCCAAGACCGCCCACGTGGTAATGAACTACGCAACCCTAGATTTCAACGACCACGATGCAATATACTACGACGCGTTGAGCATAACATGGGACTTCCCATTGGCTTGGGTATTTCCACCACCTTTTCTCATACCACAAGTACTGATGCATCTGAATCAAGCGACCGGCCTGTATTTAATAGTAGTACCACGATGGGAAAAGGTATTTTGGAGAGCCGACCTGAAAGCGCGTGCGGTAGCGCCCCCAATCACCCTAACGAATCTGAAACGGTTTCTAATCGATACTACGACCAGGTTACCGCCTCCCAAAGTACAGGATATGATTTTAGAAATATGGAAATGTGGGGGTGGGGTAAGAAATTAAGAACTTGGGATCCCGACCAAATTACTTTACTAAAATCTTCATGGCGACAGTCCACTTTAAAAACTTACGAAAAACCCTGGAAGCGTTGGTTGTCCTGGTCAAAAGATCAAAACATAGATCCATTGCACCCCGAAGGGTCTGAACTTGCAAAATTTCTGGCCGATTTATATCTGAAATTTAAATTCTCTCATAATACAATCCTTTTGCATAAGTCGGTAATTTCTACGCTCTGTAACGCAGAGTTGTCTGGTAAATTATCCGAAGACGTTCTAGTTAAGCATGTTTTAAAAGCGATATCTTTAAAAACCCCTAAATCTGCTAAACCGCCTATTTGGGATATTACTATTCTAACTAATTATATGAGTAACTACACTTTAGATTCTAATAATATTTATCAAGTTGTTAGACACACTGCTGCATTATTATGTCTGTGTTCGGGGCGCAGGATCCATGATTTGACCTTGTTATGTGTTGACAGTGATCATTGCAATGTTCAAAATGATTGTATAATTTTCCAGCCTAAGTTTGGGTCAAAGACAGATTGCTCAGAATATAGACAGTCAGGTTGGAAACTTTTGGTAAATGATGAAAATCTAAAGTTAAACCCTGTCTACTGGATCAATAAAACAATAAATATTTTAAATGAAAGGCGTGAAAAGTCAAATTCAAGAAATTTATTTGTAAACTTGCGTGGTCCTCCATCACCTGCCTCTCGCACTGTTATTGCCGGTTGGTTCAAGTCTCTCTTGAAAGCAGCCGGTATCTCGGCTTCACCGGGAAGTGTGCGCTCGGCTGTTGCCTCAAGAAATTGGATAGATAATTTTCCTCTTGAGGATATTTTAGATAGAGGTAATTGGAGATCTGTTAAAACCTTTCAAAAGTTTTATTGTCGTCAAATAATAGTTCCTAGAGACGGTAATGTCAACAATGTGACTCATTGTTTTAATTCAGTACATTGAATAGACTGACTTGATAGCTCTATTTCATTATTACAATAGGTTTGATTGGCAACTGTATTATCGTTAATTTTGAGAGGTGTGGAATTATTTTATATTTGATTGTTTTGAAAACAACTGTTGAGAAATTTATTTTCTGAAAATTAAAAGTTATTTCGCACACTCATTTTTTATTATATTTACTTTTATAATTATTATTTATCACATTGGCGTAATTCACCAGGCGATAACAAACAGGTCTCATTATATAAGCTTCTACTAACGGTCAAGTCTATAATAGCATCGTTTTACCTGAAATAAAACGATTATTATATACTTACCTTAGTAGAAGCTTAGTTTTAATTACTGCCTGGTGGCATGTATATAATTTCGACACAATGAAGACAAAACTTAGCGAGACCTACAGCCCCTCAAGCATGCCTGGTGGGAGGAGTGCGAAAGGGACACACATATAAAGATAGAAAGAGAGGTAAAAAATACAACAGGAAACGGATGTGCCTATCTCATTATATAAGCTTCTACTAAGGTAAGTATATAATAATCGTTTTATTTCAGGTAAAACGATGCTAATTGTGCTATAAATATTTATAGGACATACCAAATACCAAATATTTTTCCTTGCGGGAATCAACTTTATTCGAATAACAAAATGAAATGGTATTGCAGTAAGTACGATGAAGTAGCGAATGTAACGCAACGAACGAAGCTAATGCAGGCAGAGCAGTGCAGTAATGTAACGAAGCTAAAGCAGGCATAGCAGTGCAGTAATGTAACGAAGCTATAGCATGCAGAGCAGTGCAGTAATGTAACAAAGCTAATGCAGGCAGAGCAGTGCGGTAATGTGACGAAACTAAAGCATGCAGAGCAGTGCAGTAACGTAACGAAGCTAATGCAGGCAGAGCAGTGCAGTAATATAACGAAGCTAAAGCATGCAAAGCAGTGCAGTAATGTAACGAAGCTAATGCAGGCAGAGCAGTGCAGTAATGTAACAAAGCTAAAGCAGGCAAAGCAGTGCAGTAATGTAACGAAGCTAAAGCATACAGAGCACCGCAGTAATGTAACGAAGCTAAAGCGGGCAGAGCAGTGCAGTATAATAGAATCATTTATTGCAGGCAACTGGGGCCCATATCATACCATAAACATATACAAAGTTAAAAATAAATAAAATTAATACTATCCCTACTTCCCTACTAATATAATAAATGTGAAAGTAACTCTGTCTTTCTGTCTGTTACCTTTTCACGTCCAAACGAGTGAACCGATTTTGATGAAATTTGGTACAGAGATAGAGTTGACTTTGAGAAAGAACATAGGCTACTTTTTGTCTCCTTTTATTATCCCCATACCCCTAAAATAGGGGGTGGAAATTTATATGGAGCATCCTACAATTTTCAAGATAGAAAGTTATAAGTCGGTATGTGTACTCTTTGAGTTTTACAAACAATACGTACATCATTTTTTTTAGAAATCTGCTTCCATTCCTTTAATACGGGGGATGAAATTTGAAGGTGTTGGGCTTTACGGCAGTGTTCAAGCTAGAAAGGCAAAAATAGGTATGCGGACTCTTTGTTACTAAAAAAAACAACATTAGCTTATTATTGAATAATTTTTTTTAGAAATCTGCCCCACCCCCTAAAATAGGGGATGGTAATTTGTATGGAGCATTCCACAATTTTCAAGGTAGATAGTTAGAACTCGGTATGCGAACTCTGTGAGCCAGACAAACAATAAATACATATTTTTTTATTTTATCTACCCCCATCCCCTTAAAGTAGGGTGTGAAATTTGTATTGGGATTTCCGCATTGTTCAAGATGGAAAGCCAAAAATTTTAATGCGGCCACTTTGATACTAAAAGAAAAACGTTTACTTGATATTTATTTTTTTTTGAAAATCTGCCCCACTCCCTGTCATATGGGGTGGCGATTTGTAGGGAGCATTCCACAATTTTCAAGGTAGAAAGTTGAAACTTGGTATGCGGACTCTTTGAGTCTAACAAATAATTTCGTACATAATTTTTTTTGGACATTGCCCCCATCCCCTATCAGAGGGGGTAAAATTTTGTATTGGACTTTAGCCAAAAATTGATGTCCAGACTCTTTGTTACTAAAGAAAACAACGTTAAAGTTCTTAAAATATATACTTTTTTTTGGAAATCTGCCCCAATCCTCTAAGAGAGGAGGTGATAGTTTGTACAGGTATTTGTCAGTTTTTAAAGCCGTTTTTATGTTGTGAAAGTGGCAAACAAGCATGCAGTTCACATTGATGTTAAGTGATGACTGCAGCCTATAGACACCCACACGCAGAAGCGTTACCACTCCTAAGGCCTAAGGTGTTATGCCTCTGTGTCGGAAATTACAGGGCCGTGCCGTTATGGAAAGTTTCTCATTCCTGAACTAAACAGTATAAAAATTGGTATACAGGCTCATGATTAGGAATAGTTAAAATGATCTATTTAAGTGAAATGGACAAAATTGCCCCCTAAATGAAAAATGGAAGGGTACTGTTTGTATGGAATTGAGGTTAAAATTTATTTGGGATTTTTGGTAGTTTCTAAGTTAGAGATTTGAATGTGATGTTCCAGTCTTTCTGTTAGGAATAAAAAAATAGGTACGTGTATCAGTATTTTGTCAAAATCACCCCTTTTCATATTTAAACAGAGATTTTTGAAGTTATAGACGTGATTAAGTACTCCACATATAGGTAACATAAAAAAAAAGGTACGCGACGGGAAACTTGGTTAGGACATTTCCATGGGATTGTAAAGTTTAAATTATTTATAAAACGACATCCACGCGGGCGAAGCCGCGGGCAACAGCAAGTACATTATAAATCAATCTTAAACACTGACACCGAATCACTGGTTTATTTCTGAGGCGTACGTCTCGCCTCCCAAAATTTCGGAACACTACGCCTTCGGGCCAGAAGTCAGGACTGAGAAACATCTGTGGCAACATGTTTGGCAGGTACACATAGCTTAAAAGATTTGAATCCCGTGGGTCGGCTTGACTTCAAGCCTTTAATCTCTCCTTGTATTTGTCCCTCAGTTTGTTGACATCTGATGATCTTCTCCGTCATGTATGATTGAACGTCTCTGATGGTAGTTTTTTCGTTCAGACGAGAAAGATACACAATAGCGTAGGTTTCGGCAGCCTTCAGCTGTGATGCTGGCGATCAGGTACCTTTCAGGTTACAGTTTGGACGAGGGCGAGATTTTCTTTTCTCCACCAGGGTGAACCCGTCCTCGTCGATCATCTCTGCAGCAGGTAGAACAGCAAGCGTTCTCCTGGGTTTTTTACTAACGACAGCTTTCTGGGGTGCGCTAGCAGCTTGTACGTATGACATCTTCTGGGGCGGACATGGTCCAGGCTGAACCGAAGATGCCGGTGCAGGAGCACGTGACGCAGCTAGATCATGCTGCCGGCGGTCATTGCTCCTCGTTGTTGTTTTATTAGTTGCATTACTCGCATCAAAATTGCTGACAAGAGAGGTGTCGGTTTGCACGGAGCCGCCTCGCCGCACGGTCACGTTGCGTAAACACGGCGGTGAAATTGCAGGCGCAGCATTTGACTGCAATTCCGATCTCAAATCTTTACAAGCCAATTCCGAGGCATCCAATCTTACTTGAAGAGTTTTCACTTCATTCTGCAGCAAAACAATGTCTTTAAGCAGCCGCGTGACGTCAACGCAATCGAACGTCACCGGCGGCGGTTTATTCAAATCTCGTGCTGCGAAAGTAGGGACATCATCCGGATCGGTTGATTTAAAAATCCGGAAAATGTCCTGTATTACTTTCCTCCCGTGGCCATCCTTCTGCCTTGTTATGAGCTTGATGGTGATCATGGAATTGTCAACGAGTACGTTCTTGGCCGCTATGACCTCAGCCTCCGTGTAGCTTGACACGCAGATTTGCTCCAGGCTGAGCTCATCCATAACGTCAAGCTTGTTTTGGACAAAAGCGAGAAACTCGTTCACTACAACAGTGTCCGAGCGCTTAGAAAGCGCCATGACTACGTTAAGTAATAATCACTATTAAGTAATTACACTCACTTGTCATTGAAACAGCCGCTGTAAAACGACCGTTCCAAATCACATCGTGAATGCAACCAATGTAATGTGCAGTAATGTAACGAAGCACACACACATACACATTATTTTATAACTGCCTCAGTAGCCTAGTGGTAGCAGGCCACTACTACTAGGCTGGGGTCCCGGGTAGAGGGCTATCAGAGAAAATGGTGTAAAGACCTTTCTCTGGTTCTATTGGGTTTTTTTCATTTTCTGGAAATTTCCCAGTACCTCGAAGTTTGTAATGAACCCGAGAGTGTCATCAGGCTCGACACCTGTTACATAGACCAAAACATAACCGGCGAATTTAGGGTGTTTTATGTATGCTTGAATGCATGCATTTACCTCTGCCTACCCCTTCTGGGATTACAGGCGTGCAGTTACGTCTCTTTTAATAAAAATACTGATCATACTGGTGAACTAAAATGTTATGACCATCAAAACATTTTTATCTTAAAAAATAAAACTGTCAAAGTGACTTATGTATTGCTTATAATGATTTATGCAAACTTATTAATAACTTATGTAAAACAACAATAATTTTTGACACTCAAATGATTAGAGCTTTGTAAAACATACTAAAGTTTTGTTTTTTTTGTGACTATGACAAATTGTTCAATTTGATGTTTGCAGGCACATTTAGAATGCTGCCTCAGTTTAATTGTCTTCATTCTTATTGTACGTAGGCAGGAGGTTCAATGTTTTTAATTATTTATTAAAATTTCTCAGCGGCGATAGTGAAACATATACGGTACATAGTATAGTGAAATCGCCTACGTTTTATGGAAAAAATATTACAACATTAGTAATCGGATCTGCAAAGATTAGCGTTGCCACCCTTTGCGTACGGATCCCGAAAAGTGATAATTTAGTTCGAACATCCAAATTGACTGCCTCGTTCATTTGTGCGACTGCTAATCTTGATGCTTTTATTTCCTGGTGGGGATATAATTTATTGAGGTTTCCCAGTAAGGTGCTATTTTAATTAGAGAATGTTCATATTTGGCTTTCGCAAATATAACCATGTTTCTTAATTTCTTGCTAAACTCAAGTAACTTCTTTTACCCATTCACAGGAATACTCACAATCTCTCTTCTTTACTGTCTACTATTCTTTCCTCAAACCTCTGATGCCTCAAAAGTCGCTTCAATTACTTTTGTCTTACAAAATTCCCTCTCCCTCCAATCTTTCAGAAATTTCCTTCGCAGTGCTAACATCACTGCCGGAAAGTCCATTCCATTTAAGCAAACAGCCACATCTAACTGAATATCGAAAACAACAATAAACTTAACAATGTTTTTATGTTGAACATTTCTATAACATAGCAATTCAATGTACTCTCGGTGAGAGTGATAAGAGTAAACCTTCTAATTTGACGAAGATCATCACGCTTTAGTACCTTTGCGAGTACCTTTGAGTAGCGTGGTTGGATTTCGAGATTTCATACTGTTCTAATCAAGATTCGTTACTACTTATGAACCCACAGATATGGAGTCAGTCACGACAGTAATGCTTTTGTGTTTTTTTTTATTGGAGGTGTTTAGGACGGGAAATCTCGAGACAGCCTTATAGTTTTCTTTTCAGGATTAATGACTCTCAACCTCTCAACCTAATTATTATGCAACTGCCTAAATAACACACCCGTTGGCTTAATCTCGCCTTAAGGACCTGTTGGGTTAGACACATTATACAATGCGGTGGTTGTAACCCTCGCTCTAATCATCGGTTAATAGTAACCGAAATTATGAAAATAATAAACGTCGAGGTCCGATATTCGGGAAGGTCCGTTGCCTACCGCAGCACCTATGTGCTCTGCGCCCACTAGGATGGGCGCGAGAAAGGTACGCGGTGAAGGTCGGTTATTTGGATTATTCGTGTTGTGTTATAAAAAGTTGTTCATCACGCTCATGTCCAATGTATGTCCGTGGTCTCATTATGCGGAGTCCTTAAGATAGCAACAATGTAAGCTGATACAATGAATTACGAGACACAACTATGATGACAAGGAGACTAGTGCTCTTGACTTTCCGATACTACTTCTGTTAAGTAAATATCATACTTGTGTGAAGTAAATATTATACTTGTTTTTTTTTTATGTAATGGAAGTGGTAAACAAGCATGCAGTTTACATTGATGTTAAGTGATCACTGCAGCCTATAGACAACCACACAAAGACCAAGGTCAAAATGCAGATGCGTTACCACTTCTGAGGCCTAAGGTATGCCTCTGTGCCGAAAATTACAGAGCCGTACATTACCACCTGACCGGAACACAATAGTGCTGAACGCTACCATTAAGCGGCAAGAATATTAGGTAATGTGCCTACGCCCGCAAGCTCCGTCACCGGAGCTCTACCATCAGTTAAAAGTCACTATTTACTTGTGTTAAGTAAATACTATACTTGTGTTAAGTAAATATTACACTTGTGTTAACTAAATACTATCGCAAACTCGGGAGCACTAGTCTCCTTGTCGTCACCGTTGTTCCTCGTAATCCATTGTATCAGCTGCCAAGCTCACACCGCATCAAACAACAAAAACAGACAGAAGAAACCTCCAAAGATTGAGCCCAGAAACTTAGTAGGTACATATCTGGGCTACTAAACAACCGAGGCAGATAAATCATTAAAACATACAACATGTATAATATTAAAGATGTTACGATATTTAATGCATTCTTATCTACTTAGGCTGGGTTGCACCAACATATTTTTAGTTAAAATAAGTAAATATTACACTTGTGTTAACTAAATACTATCGCAAACTCGGGAGCACTAGTCTCCTTGTCGTCACCGTTGTTCCTCGTAATCCATTGTATCAGCTGCCAAGATCACACCGCATCAAACAACAAAAACAGACAGAAGAAACCTCCAAAGATTGAGCCCAGAAACTTAGTAGGTACATATCTGGGCTACTAAACAACCGAGGCAGATAAATCATTAAAACATACAACATGTATAATATTAAAGATGTTACGATATTTAATGCATTCTTATCTACTTAGGCTGGGTTGCACCAACATATTTTTAACATTTCACATCCTTCTCTTACTTTAACAGAGATTGACAGAGTCTGGTTTTTGTGGACGCACGTGTTTTTCAGTTTTCTTACGTTTTTGAAGCGTTAATACTTTCTTTTGTGTCGTTTTTGTTTTGTGAAGGTTTATTTGTAAGTATATTTGTATTTCTTGTGCTTATATAATATTTATATGTGCTTAATAGTTCACGATGGAGGTGGATGATAAGATGCCTCCAAAACCTCCAGACCCTCCGGAACCCACTACTAACCGGAAAAGGCCCAGCTCCCCCCATCCAGAAACATCGTCTAAAAAAACTGTTACTAACACGGATCTTTCATCTGCATCCATTCAAACAGTTTTCACTCATCCTTCGCTAAACGAAAAGAAAACTTACAGTCAAAATGATAAGGGTCCGTTTGTTGTACATGTGTCTCGAACTGAGCCAGATCCAGCAGCGGGAACTACCATTCGCCCAATAAAATTCGGACAGTTTCTACACAAAAACCAAATCTCACATATAGTTACAGGAGGAGTTAAACGTGAAGGACGCAATAGGATCTCTGTAGAATTTTTGAATACTGATGCAGCTAACTCATTTGTAAATCATCCAGAACTGGAAAAAAATAAATTTAATGCTTTGATTCCAACATACCAAGTAACAAGGATGGGACTTATTAAAGAAGTTCCTGTAGATTGGTCTATGGAAGAACTGGTTGAATATATTACAATTCCTGAAGGATGTGGAGGTATATTGAAAGCCCGCCGACTTAACAGAAAGTCTATCTCCAGTGGAGTTGTAGAGTGGATTCCTACTCAATCAGTTGTTTTGACTTTTAGCGGACAAACCTTACCATCTAGAATATATTGTTTTCACAACGCTTTACGTGTAGAATTGTATAACTTGCCAACTATCCAATGCCTGAACTGTTGCCGTTTTGGACATATTAAGAACCAATGCCGGTCTCAGCCCCGTTGCTACCGCTGTGGTGAATCCCATCCTGGAGATAGTTGCTCAGTCCCCGAATCAGAGGCCTCATGTCTGCTTTGCAAAGGCCTCCATTATTCCAACAGCAAAGTATGCCCTGAGTTGGGCAGACAAAAAAGCATTAAAATAAGAATGGCTCAAGAAAATATCTCGTATGCCCAAGCTTCGGCTTTATGTCCCCCTGTTGGAAAATCTTTTGCAGATGTGGCTAAATCCCTACCCAAATCTATCCTTTCCCAAAATGCTCCAATCTCTTCCACTCAGTACCCTAACTCCTCTCCAGTAAAAAATCTTTCACATTCTTCTCAGTCTTATAAGAAGACTATTTATAAATCCCCTCGCTCTAGACCGCAACTGAATCCTGGTTATGACTTCAGAGCACATAAAGAATTAATAAGTGAATATGACCCTCCTTCTCCCCAAAATGGTTGCGCCTATCCTTTACAAAATGCCCCTCCTGATGAAAACTTTCTTGAACTTTTAATGTCTTTGCTTTTAAATATTTTTACTAAGTTTAACGATATTCCTCTACCGAACAACGTGGCATCAAAACTTAATTTTTTTATGCAAACACTCGGTCAGTACGGCCCAGTTCCTTCAGTGGAACAGTAAGAGTGCCCACCATAAAAAACATGAAATTATCCGAATGGTTAATGATCACTCCCCTTCTATCATGGCCCTCTCGGAGACATGGTTTAAACCTGAGTCAAATTTTAGGCTTAGGGGTTTTCACTGTCTCCGAAATGACCGTGACGATGGGTATGCAGGTTGCGCGATCTTGATCGCGCATTCGATTCCTTTCTCCCAAATCCCTCTTCCTTCCCACAGCAATCAATATAATGTTGTTGCTGTTCGAGCTCTTGATATATCTATAATCTCTATCTATATTCCTCATCCTAATCTGTCTATAATTTCTGATATTAAGAACATCTTCTTATTTGTTCCTCCCCCCCTTCTGATAATGGGAGATTTCAACTGCCATCATCAATCTTGGGGCAGTCATAGATCTGATAGCTATGGAAATCAGTTGATTGACATTCTAGATGACTGTAACCTATGTGTTTTAAATGATGGGTCTCCTACTAGAAGAACTTCCCCCTTACAAAATCCCAGTGCTGTTGACCTGTCCCTATGCTCACCTAGTCTTTCTTCTTCACTCTCTTGGAAAGTCCTTCTACAATCCTATGGCAGCGACCATTGTCCCATCTTAATTTCTTCACCAATTCCTTTTACACCATCAACAAAACAAGATCCATTACTTAAGTTTAATTTGAACAGAGCGGATTGGGCGTCATTTGCTCAGTCAACGGACAACTCTGTGCTTTATATTCCTTCTGTATCGGCAGAAAATATCCACACTGTTCATGAACAATTCGTAGAGGCAATTATATCATCTGCAGAAAAGACTATTCCCATAAAAAAATCTCCATTTTGTCGACTATCATCTCCCCCTTGGTGGGACGCAGAGTGCACTGAGGCAGTGTATCAGAGGGATCTGGCAGAATTAGAATATAGCTTTGTTATGTCTAGTTCTAATTTTATAACTTTTAAACAATTGTCTGCTAAGGCTACTAGACTGCTAAAGTCCAAAAAGAGGAACTCGTGGTTCCAGTTTTGCGAAAATCTGTCCCCTAATTCGCATCCATCCGTAGTCTGGAAAAATATTAAAAGATTTCGAAATTCTTTATCAGCTTCAACTAATTTAACATCAAATATTTCTTCCAGATAAAAATGGAAAGAAAAATTTGACTTCAGGCGAGACTCGAACTCGCGACCTACTGGGAATCTAGTCCAGCCGCTCTTCCAATTGAGCTACTGAAGCCCTGCCCGATTTGTCAAATCTTTCCTTCACATCTATTGCATTGCTTTATGGTAGCAGTAGCGCCATCTATTACCAACTATCTTTACGATATTCAATAAACTGAAAAGTCTATTATATCGGTTGCCTAACTAGCATAGTTGGTAATAGATGGCGCTACTGCTACCATAAAGCAATGCAATAGATGTGAAGGAAAGATTTGACAAATCGGGCAGGGCTTCAGTAGCTCAATTGGAAGAGCGGCTGGACTAGATTCCCAGTAGGTCGCGAGTTCGAGTCTCGCCTGAAGTCAAATTTTTCTTTCCATTTTTATCTAAAATAAAATATATTTCACAGGCATGTGTTAATGCGAAATAATATAAAAACAATATTTCTTCCCTCTGGTTAGATCAATTTATAGATAACCTCGCTCCACCTTACGTCCCTGACGAACTATCTACGTGTACTTCTCCTTCACCCCACTCTTCGGATGCCCTTGACTCCCCTTTTTCTCTTACTGAATTGTCCTTCGTCCTTGACTCGGTCAAAGATTCTTCCCCAGGTGAGGACGGTATCCCTTACTCATTTATGAAAAAATGCGGTAGTGAAACCAAATCATTCTTTCTCCAACTTATTAACAAAGTGTACGAAACTGGTATGGTCCCATCTTCATGGAAAAAACAATTGGTCATTCCCATTTTAAAACCGGGCAAGGATCCCTCTCTCGCTTCTTCATATAGACCAATTGCCTTATCTTCAGTTCTAGGAAAGATATTAGAACATCTTATAAAGAATCGCTTAGAGTGGTTTGTAGAGAATAAAGGTATTTTGTCCCCTACTCAATTTGGTTTCAGAAAGGGATTTAGTACAATGGATAATCTCAGCATATTTTTAGTAGATATAAGAATAGCACTAAGTGAAAATAAATTTCTAGTGGGCATTTTCCTTGATATCCAAGCCGCTTATGACAATGTACCTCTTGATATACTCAGGCAGAAACTGCTTCATCTGAGCATCCCCTCCAAGATGGTACATTGCATCATGAACCTCGTTTGTGGGAGATCAATCCATATACGTCATAATAATACAACATCTGCCCCTAGGTTAGTTTGGAAAGGTCTCCCTCAAGGATCAGTACTTAGCCCCCTGCTGTATAATCTGTTTACTAATGATCTCAACACAGTAGTTAATTCCTTTTGCAATGTGATCCAATATGCTGATGATTGTGCCATTTACCTTGCTGCTGACTGTATAGACGATGCCTCTAGTCGCTTAAACCTCGCTATGCGATATCTTAACGATTGGCTTGTTGCTCATGGTCTCTCGTTATCCGTCTCCAAGAGTAACATGGTCATTTTCACTAGAAAAAGAGTAATACCTACAATAGATGTCTATATTGAGAATAATTTGATCCCAGTTTCGAATAAAGTCAAATTTCTTGGTTTAACATTAGACTCCAGACTTAAAGGCTGTGATCACTTTGATAACGTCATTAAAAAATGTGAAAGAAACATCAACATATTGCGTTCTTTATCTGGAGTGTGGTGGGGCGCCCACCCCTTTTCTCAGAAACTTTTGTACAACACTTTAATTCGTAGTATTATAGACTATGGTTCCTTTCTTGTGGAACCATGTAATAAAAGCAGTTTAGACCGTCTGGACAAATTACAACTAAAATGTCTTAGGATCATATCTGGTGGTATGAAGTCGTCACCAGCGAACGCTCTTCGGGTTGAATGTGTCGACCCTCCCTATCACCTGAGACGCCAATATCTGTCGGATCGCTTTGTTTACAAGGCCCTTCAGCGCGATTCTCATCCCCTCACTGCTAGACTTGCCCTACTGGCCCAGTTAGTCCAGAATAATAATTATTGGAACCATAAATCTCCCCCCAGAGTTGTTTCCAGTTTTCTCCAACTTCAAAAATTAGATTCTTCTCTGTGTACTTACTCTAAATTACCTTTATTTTTAACTAATTATGAAATTCTTACATTTAAACCTAACGTTATTCTAAATCTTGGCATTAGCAAAAATTCCTGCGGAGCTAATGAATTGTTTAAGAATACTGTGTATACACGATTTCCAAATTGGCTGTGTATGTATACTGATGCATCCAAAATGTCTTCAGATAAGGCGGTTGGAGCAGCAGTGTGGATACCTCGCTATAAAATTATTTTAAGTTTTAAATTACCGGTTATGTCGTCAGTATTTAGTGGTGAAGCTATAGCTATTTACGAAGCGGTTACCTATGCAGAATCTCATAATCTCACAAATACAATTATATTTACTGATTCGCTTAGTGTACTACAATCACTCATGGGTAACCCTTTTAAAGATTATCTTTGCCATTAGAGAAATTCTGTACAAATGTCATAGAAGGAATGTTAACATAGTTTTGGCATGGATTCCTAGCCACTGTGGTATCATCGGTAACGAGACCGTTGACCAATGTGCAAAGCAGGCAATCGATCTTGGTTGCAATACTCACAACAAGATATTTACACATGATATCTTCACAGTGGCAAAATCTCAGCTGGATAAAGACTGGCAAAACGAATGGGATAAAGTAAAATTATTAAAAGGTAAGCATTACGCTGACATCCAACCTTTAATTCCCCGCAAACCATGGTTCTTCAAATTTCGTAAGTTGGACAAAAAGATCTGTTCAATTATATGTCGGCTCCGTTTGGGACATGTGTGTTCCCCAGTATTTTTACACAAACTGAGGATTAGGGATAGCTCGCTTTGTGAGTGCGGATTAGATGAAGGCTCTGTTGACCACATATTTTTCAATTGCTCCTTGAATTCAATTTCCTTATACTCTCTTCTCCCCCGTCGTATCCCCCGTCCTACTAACATCAAGTTACTACTTATGTTAGTAAACACTCCCTTTGTATATACTCTATGTAAATGTATACGTGTAAATAACATTAAATTATAATATTACTTGTGGCTCTAACTTTAAAAATGTGATTCGTTTAAACTAACCCTTAACCATTGTGATCGTTTTTGTCTTTTGTTTTAGGTAAGACGCAGAATAAATGTTAGAATTTCTTACTATTTCCTGCTTCACCGAATATTACACGAATCACCGGTCATTTTTAAATTAACACTGTGCCTCTGTGATCACCAGTTTTTGGCAGAATTATTACTAAGTGTGATAGTTGCCACACGGGAAAAATAGAATAGAATACTGTAGTGTGTTCTACGTCAGACATGCACACACTCTCTGAATATTGTACCAATGTATGTTAAACAATTATATTAACGGACAATAAATCGAACCTTCAAGTGGAACAGTCGTTTTTCATATTAACCTCTCTACATGGCGACCCTGCCAGTGCCGCCTTCGGGTGGTACCGGCGCACAAGTGGCAGTTTATTTATAAGTTCTATATTAATTAATATATTAATATGATTATATAATATTAAATATGGAAAAAGTGACAACAAAAAACGAGAAAATACATAATATGAAGAAGATGTGATGACAATCAGTTTTTTTTAATCGAAGATGTACTAGTAAGACCTTTTGAATTCATCTGAGATGCGGATGCTACATGACGATTTTTTCGACGTAAGAAAAAACAGAAGAAGACATGATGACCAGTAGAGTCGTAAGAAAAAACAGAAGGAGACGTGATGACCAGAGGAGTCGTAAGAAAAACAGACGGAGTCATGATGACCAGAGGAGTCACCAATAATTTCTGGAAAATATAAGAGGAGTTTGAAGCGTGAAGGTGCTTAGTTGGCCTACTCGGTGTGACCACATCTCAAGAAGTTCAGAAGACAATTTAAAAGAGGTATCTTTCTTCATGTGTTTTTTTTTCCTAAATTTTCCGTATTTTTGAAATGTATTTTGTATGTTATTTTACATATTTTGTTGTCATTTTTCTTATTAAGATGGGGTAACTATTACATGTTATGAATATTTTATATGATTGTAGGTGATAAGTATCCATAGGTAAATATAGGTATTTAAGAAAAAATATTTCTTGCTTGAATTTTACCTAAGTACACATATTTTCAGTGCTGACATAAAAATAAGAAATACGTATTTAGCTCACACATATATTTGATTGAATAAATTACTATTGTATTAATGGGGATATTCTTAGTGTTACATACCTAATTATTGAAAAAAAATTGTAAAGGTTTTATATTTTGTAGAAAAAAAAAGAAATGTTTATTTGGGTACTTATCACTGTAAGTTACTATTTTATTTTTTTCTCATATTTAGAATTAATCGGCTTGTTGACGAGATTTAGATGTATTTAGATCTTATTTTAATTTTGTTAAATTTCATACATGTCATTGTTTTTTATTTTCACCGTGTACTGTTTAAAAGAGCTGTCAATTAATGTGTTATGGGATTTTTTATGAAGTGTATTGTTATATATATTGTAATGAAATATGTAGGTACGTTTTTTTTTGTATCGATTCTTTTGCTTTTGATATTGGTTTTTTAACGAATGTGACCTTAAATAGGTAAAGATTTCACATAGTACAATTTATATAAAGTCTATAAATAGATCATATAGTATTGTCATTTGCGTACAAAGACAGTAAGTAGGTAGAGACGCCGCATTCCATCACGCGTCTGTTATTACATCTCATATTGCAGTATGCGAACTTGTGTCACTAGGCAGTGTTTCTATGCAGTTTTAAAATTCTTGAAATTTTTTTTTTATACACTAAATTGAGATAACTTTGCAATATCCCATGTATTTTGGCGATTATTATTATTGTTAAAATGAATATTTTGACCATATTGTATACATTAATCAGATGAAGGTAAGAAGTAGATACTTAATTAAAACAGATATTTAAAGATTGTTTGAATGAGCGAACTGAGTTGGTTTCGAATAGAATGATTTTGTTGTCAAGGCATGTAAATGGGTAGATTTTGTTAAAAAGTGGATTTTGAAAGACTTGAGATAGCTGATTTACAGATGTTTAAAGTAATGAGTGTTTTTGTAAAGTATTAGATGCTGGGATTTCTGATGGCTGTATGACTTATGATGACCCATCAGACTGATCACCTGATTGTTATTGTAATTTTTATGGGCTGATGTTTTCAATTTGTGTAGCAGATTTTTTAAAATGTAAGGGTATTGAGTGGATTATTGAAAGGAATGGTTAAGGTTAGTGATGATTTATTTGCGCTATTTATATTTAACAAGGAGCCGAGTTGCACTGTTAAACGAATAGGTGTAAAGTAAGTAGGAAGATACACCAGAATACAAGACAGGCACGGAATCCTTGTTTACTGATCATGTCTCGGTCGAGCTACCATTCGTGAAGATACTTGGACACTATTTATGATGACGTGTTAAAAGAACTGCCTGTAAGAGTAAGATGTTATGTAGAAGAATAATGAAATGTGAATGAGATGTGTACACATAAAGTATACTTGTATTCTGTAATGTTGTAATAATAGGTCGATGTACCAAAAGAAAAATATGTATCTTTCCAAGGAAAAGTTGATATGTAGATAGAAGAGTGATACGGATTATAGAAGTCAATAGAATGTGAAAAGAAAGTAGGGAATGAAAATGATTTGAAGCATAAAGTAAGAAAATGAATAAGATTTGTTGATAAGAGTTAATTAAAATTTTTGAATTGAAGGCTAACAGAATTCAAAAAAAAAGAGGACGCATTATAAATATTTTTTTATTTTGAGTATCTGAAATATTTTTGATTAAAGTTGTAATAATATACCTAATATATGTATTGTAGACATAAATGTACATCAGATAAATAATTCTATTATATTTTTTTTTTCTAGTAATAATCTCGTCAACTCGTCAACAAAGCATTGTGAGTTAAGTTTATTTTAATAAAAAGTTGGGTGACATTTACAAACAGACTTTCTAAATGTGTGATTCAAAACTGAAATAAATAAAATATTACAATGTTGAATTGTGTTAAAAATACGTAATGAGTATATCTATATACATTTTTTATTAGTGATTAATGAATTGTTTGTTTAATTTTTATGCAAAAAAAATGTATTCCATTTTTTTTTCTCAAATACAGGGGAGGTGTAGTGTGTTCTACGTCAGACATGCACACACTCTCTGAATATTGTACCAATGTATGTTAAACAATTATATTAACGGACAATAAATCGAACCTTCAAGTGGAACAGTCGTTTTTCATATTAACCTCTCTACAATACTTTAACAGATTTCCTATAAGTTAGAGAAAGATATCACAGTAACTTTAACTTTAGCAATTTATGTCTTGGTGCAATGCAACCTTCTTTAACTTACTCTCACATAACAACCAATCTAATTGTGAAAATCAACATGAAAACCTTTCATGAGAAAGTCATGTTGGCTGAGAAAAACAGGGACGCGTAGGTGATATACTTACAACTAATATAGTTATATATTCCACAAGCATTGTATTAATTACTGTTGGCCCTGCATTAGACATGAGTAAATAAACCCACTAGACTCAACGGCTTCTAGTTCAAACTTTAGCGTACACGGGCTACCAATCGATCGTTGTCATAAAGTCAGTATTAATAGATGTCTGTTAATGCGAGCCATAGAGATTTTAATTTATTTTATTTATAATGGCAAACAAACGTATGGTTCACATCAATGAGAAGTGTATATGTATACTATAAAAAACCGGACAAGTGCGAATTCGACTCGCGTGGTGAGGGTTCCATAATTTAAATAAACATTTCCGAAAATTAACCGCTATGTCCCTGCATTTTAAATTACAGATTTAAAATGCAGGGACATAGCGGTTACGGTGGTACCGGCAGGGAGGGTTATATTATTAAGAATTTTCGATTTAATTTGAATACTCAAACTTCTTAAAGGTTTTCCAGTAATCTATAGGCAAAGAACTATTTTCCACATTTTTTTCAAAATTTTAAGTTCAGTAGTTTCGGAGATAGGGGAGGGGGGTCAATTTGGTGGTCAATTTTCGTCGTTTTTCTTAAATAACTTCAAATTTGTTTATGCAAAAATTATAAAAAAAATATATCTGAGATGCTGACAACAATTTCTTTCATTTGATATGTCAAACGACACAGTTTACGTTTTTTTTTTTAATTTTTTGATTTACCCCCCGAAAGTGGCCCCCCTGTTTAAAGTTTATTATTTTACTTGACGTGTTCATCTTTGGGTCACCAATTTACATATATTCATAAAATTTCAACTCAATCGGTCTAGTAGTTTCGGAGCACATTGGCTGTGACAGACGGACAGACAGACATACAGACGCACGAATGATCCTATAAGGGTTCCTTTTTTCCTTTTAAGGTACGGAACCCTAAAAAGAGTGTGTGTACTTATGTACGCACGTAAGAAGTTATACCTACTTCTTTAGCGTAACAATCCATTGTAATTATCAGAAATAAAAAATAAAAACAAAAAAAATTGCAATTAACTTCAGACTGTTGCTTTTATATGTTTGTCAACTAACTTCAGACTGTTGCTTTTATCAGTCGGTGTGCGCGCGCATCGTTAAAATTCACTCTCATAATTTTTTGCAGTCGCGCCAAAAGAAGTAAAACTTTATCAACAAATAAACATCTCCTTAGACAAAGTGAATAACACAATACATTGCCATTTTGGTTTACAGAGGTTTTTAAAATTTATTTAGTCAAACCTTATCGAAATAATTAGTAACCAGTTACATATTTTAAAACTCAAATGAATCCTCAAATGAAATTAATAATCACAGCAACATGCTGATAAACAGCTGTTCCAATTCCAGAATAAATAAACAAATATGTTACCTTCATTATACGCTTGTCGCTGTTAAATCACCACGATTTATCTAAGACTCACAGAAGCTTACAGATGACATTGCATATCTCTCATATAAGTTATTTATTCGTCACTGTGTGTTGGGTTGGGCACAACAGTGGAAAAGATTAATAGGTCATATTCGCAGCGTCGTTTGTTTTACGCGAGAGGTTTTTGGGTTTTCCGTGGATGACGTGAAATTTGTCGACATTACAATGCATGATGAGGATACACAGACCATTTCAATTTGTTATGAATATCTACGAAAACTGCAAAATACTTGAATTTCATAGTAGTTTCAGCCACCTGAGTTAAGAAATGAGTTTCTTTGCTCTTTGATGCAGGTCCAGCATTTGGAGGTTGAGGACATTGGAAGCAGCGCATCACCGCTAAATTTTAGCGTCTGGTGCTGATCCCATTAGATGATTTAAAAAAAATCGTCGGTAACCATCTACGCAGCAATATATCAATGAGTTATTGTTTGGTGACCATTTCTTTTGAGACACCGGTTATTGACCTTGCGAAACTGTACTAATAATGAGGTAGGTACTGTAACAAAACAAAGTCACAAAGATAGCAAACAACCTTTCAAGTAGTTAACATTGCTGGCATGGCAAGTGAATACATTTAGAGAGACATTAACATCTCAATATTTCTAGGCCCTGTAATTTCTAGCACGGAGTTATAACAACTTCGACTCCAGAATGGCCGTATGTAGGCGGCTCGTCTCGAGACGGCCCTAGTCAACTTCACCGGGCAATTGGCGAACGCAAATGGCTCTCAGCGTAAATAAATTTACACAAAACCTCAGGATATCAGGAGTTGCATCGCATCTACAATTAAGTCTGTGGTTCTTATGTATGATGTATATGTTTACAAACTACAGTATACAGGGACGGATGATGTTACAGTCATAGATCTACCATTGCTTAAATACAGATGAATTCTGCGATGCTTTTGTATAAATGGATCTGCCTTTATCTGTGCAATGTAAATTGTTACACATCGTTTGTGCGTCCGTATATTTTCAGACCTAATCAAACAAATTACGGTTGTGTATTCTAAATGACTTCCATTAAAAGGCCGACCGTGTCGTTTGTCTGTTAAAATATTGTCATTGAGAACGGGCAACAACAAAACAAAGAGTTTTGTTTTTGCTGTTGTTTGTTTATTTCACAGGGATTGATTGTTTTTGGGCATATAGGAATTAGGCTGTGACTCGCGTTTTTGCCATTCAATGGTGTACATGATTTTTATGAAATAAACGGCGACCATATAGATTGATATTATCGATATGATATCTGTTTTTTGTGTCAAAAGTGACGCTTATATGTAGCAATCTTTCTTTTTATAACATGAAATGGCAAACAAGCATTATACAAAGTGTACCGCCTATCAATTTAAAATCTATCTACATTCATTTACAAAGCTCACTAATTTACTTACAAACATGCATCGTAGAATTCATTAACTTCTAGCTACTTCTATCAAAATAGGTAGAATAATGCGATTTAAAAATAAAACACAGTATTTTCGTATTTTGTATACGTAATAACTATCAGAGAAACATAACAACTAGGTCTTAGGGGTGGCAACGCACCTCTGATTTTTATAATTGATGACTGCAGTCTATTGCTGCAGTCATCACTTGGCATCCGTGTGTTTGCCACCTTCGTTACATAAAACAAAAAACTGGTCAAGTGCATGTCGGGCCACGTGCAGTGTAGGGTTCCGCATTTAGTGTATTTATAGAGTAAGAGATGTAATGAAAAAAAAAAGTTATTTTCTACGGAGGTGTTTCAAATTCTCGAGTAAAATAAATTTGGTCGACTATTACTCGCAAGCTTGCAAGGTCAACTTAAGTGTGATAGTTTTCCTTTTAATTTCATTATATATATAATATAAAGCTACTATTGCCATAACGTTTGAATTTCTAACAACAACCGTTTTGTTGGTAGGGGGACTCTAACGAAAATTTGGACTTTAAAGCTTTATAAGTCACGAACAGTTAACTAAATCTAAAAATGATGCTAGGACATTCATGATATTGAAAGACCTAAACAACGATACCCTACACTATATAATTATGTTTTTTTCATGTTTTTATTCTACCACTTTGTTGGCGTGATTAAGGTGTATAATACTTCTGCCAAATTTCAAATCTCTAGTACTAATAGTTTTTGCGCTTAACCGCGGACGGACAAACAGACAGACAGACAGACGGACATGGCGAAACTATAAGGGTTCCTTGTTTCGTAGTTAAAGTAACCGATATCTAAAATACAATAAAATTCAAGACCGTTTTCATAACTAGTGTTAGTGCCTAAAATATAGTAGGCATCATTTAAGGTGAAACAGGTGGTGTTTATGCCAAAACAGATGCTTAATTGGAATTAGGTTGTTTACATTTTGAATCACACCTGCTAGCTAGTTATGTTAACCAGACCCCCAGCGTTGCATCCTAGAATGGTAACAGTGCAAACATAAAGTGCATGCTTGCACATTAGAGTTGCGAGAAAGGATGGATCGCCATGATATAGTTTATAGATATCATATTTCTTTTAAATTAGCTTTAAGATTTAAAAGACACTTCTGTTACTAGCATCGTGCAGTATAGTCGCTCTAATTATTTGATATTAAGAACTTAGATATAGAATCTTTGTAACACATATCGTACAAATAAATTATAAAATATATTTTTTTGTCTGTCGCTCATCGCTCTCATATAAGTAGCTATTGTAAAGATAACGACTCGAATGTTGTTTACGAAGTCGAGTAATTCGGGGTAGAAATGAGCTTGTCAATGGTATAAATTGGCTTGTCAATGGTAAGAGGGGATCAGTTGAATTGTGGTCGTCACGGTGAAATTAAATGCTGCTAGTGCTAGTTCAGTTTTAACACTAAATCAAAAACAAAGCGCAAAAATAAATTGAGGCACATGAACAATCGGAGCTTCCGATTGTTCACTGTCCAGCCCGTGTCATCCGAATTACTCACTAAAAAGCCTTCCATTATTTCCCATTCACAAGCAATTCAATCACGCTTTCAATTTCATAATAATTGGCTAGGACGGAATGAGTGCCACTAAAGGCACTTTCGATCAATGCGGTACTTTGTCAAAGCGGGTCGCATTATTGACACTCAAAAATCGAGAGTTTCGAAGCAAATACTCTATGAATCCTAAAATTGTTAGGTATATATTATTATGTTTTTTTTTTCAACTGCGAACAGTTCTATTTTTTAAACGTTCCTTACTCTTGCAACATGGTATTTAAGCCACTATAATTATTATTGTATTTGCAAGTAAACATGGCAAATCATTTTCTGTTTGTCTCGTACTGTCTTTGAAAGTCACAAGTGGGTGTGCGCGAGTAAATAATATGGTGAGCTTGAGCTACCAAATTAAATAAACACTCCGTACACAGAATACACACTCCGTACAGTTTTATGTGGGAACATTAAATTTCCCGTTTCCCAATTTTAGATACGAGTGATATGATCGAGTATGTTTACCCTGGGTTTTGATGGCAATGTCGGTTGATGACATCGCCCTCATTTACCGCAAATGTATTATTTAATGTGTTTCCTAAAACGATTACATCAGACACACAAACACGTACATTGATCACTGAATTAAGGTTATTTTTAACCGACTTCCAAAAAAAGGAGGAGGTTCTCAATTCGTCAGGACTTTTTTTTTAATATAGGTAATAATACTTCGAGCGGGATTTAAACCTACGACCTCTGGGATAATGTACCAGCTCCAGCAATTAAAGTCTGTAATAAAACAATCACTAAGCCTTTAATGCCTAAGTGAGCCGTGCAAGTTAAAGCCCGCGGACAGGTTTTTCAAAAATATTTTCAGCGTTTTCTCTTCGTACTGTAAAGCCTCCTACAGAGCTTATTCGTATTTCCACAGAAAGTACAAACACGCCATAAATTGTAGAAATGTGCTTTCCTGAGTTTGAGTTTAAGTGTGAGATATATGGGACGTATCTGAGGGTGGATGGTAGCTTTATGAGAGTGATAAACATAGTTGTTGGGTTGAGTAGTCGCACTTAATATAAAAGCTTGTTAAGTTCTATGATCACCTGATGCTAAGAACACTGTTTTTTTTTATTTTAGAAAAGATGGAGTGAATAAATATGGCGTCAGAACGTGACGATCCCATCGCCCAATATTGGAGGAGAATTCTTCCGCTAGTGCAGTGAGTCAACCGAAAAACGGAGGTCCAACCAGGGCAAGTGTCCCGCGATAAATCAACCGCCTCTGTGATCGCCAACCAGATTGCCAAGCGTAGCGATTATGGCTTAGGATGTCCTCAACCACAATACAATGTCAAATACAATGTTGTGCGTAATAAGGGGAGAACCCCTAATTATTACGCACAACATTGTAGTGGTTGAAGACATCCTTGGGGGAAGCTTTTTTCCAACAGTGGACATCTATCGGCTAGGGTAATGATAACGGGGTGAATAAAGCAAATTTTTTAGCAAACACCCTAAGATGGTGAAATAGAGTGTGAAAACTTTCATCCCATAAAGTGTGGAGCAAAAATCATTTCACGGATTTCTTTAAAACTTTGCACTATATTTCAGAATGTGTGTGTAATGCTTGTTTTTTAATTAATAAGAGTGAAAATAGGGGTAAGTATATTGTGAATTCCACGCGGGAGAAGTTGTGTGCAGAAGCTAGTAAAAATATGATTACCATGCATCCACGTCGTGCAAGGTTTTTAAGGGAGTAGTAGTACCTAGTATCCCGATGGCAAGATTTCTGTATTGAGTAGGTACTTTAAATTTTACGTAGATGTAAATAACGGGATGTATTATTAATTTACAGCAAATGCGATTGGCCTTAGATAAATTATTTCCTAAAAACATACTCATATTCGCACCTAATTTCAAAATTAGTTATGTCAAGACGGTGCCAAAATTCAATATGCTAATCGAACAATCCCGATAACCCCGAACACGTCGACATTTAGGTGTTAGCGAATCAAGTAAATCCATATAAATGCTAGCGCGACACCCTCCGATCTCTCCCTCCCACGCTGATTGCCACAATCGAACACAAATGCCACCCCCACTGAGCACTCCATGCTATATTGTTTCTTGGCCCCAAACTGATTTATAAACCAAATTAACTCTTGATCACAAAGATAACGTCTCTTTTTTTATACAGTCAACATTGTTGATTGTTGTATTTAAGGAAAATAAAAGCCGTGGCGGTCGTATTTCTTGGATGTTTTAGTAGGCACTGAATTTTCTTTAGATACCTTACATCGATAACAATTTTATAGGAAATTTATTTTTGGAACGCCGAAATACTTAAATCCAAAACTAAAACATCCAAAATCTAAAACTTATATCCAAAACGTTTGTATGTACATATAATACATACAAAAGTTTTGGATATAAGATGCATCCTGCTCTGTTATGAGGTTAACATAAGTACGAGTTCACTTAGAATTTGGGAGTTGCAGTTAATAAAAAACCGTAGTTCCTGTATCCAATACGTAAAATATATTCATGAACCGTTTATTTCGGCAGCCAGGAAAATGTTGGTTGACTTTCACAATGAAAACAAAAATCAAAAAATTTTACTGCACAACCAGCAAACTTTTTACTGGTGGTAGAGCTCCAGTATCGGAGCTCGCGGGCGAAGGCACCACCGCATTACCTAAAAAATGCTTGCCGTTAAATGGCAGTACAGTAGTCACAGAGTCATAACACCTTAGGCCTCAGGAGTGGTAACGCATCTTCATTTTGACCTTGGTCTTTGTGTAGGTGTCTATAGGCTGCAGTTATCGCTTAACATCAATATGAACTGCATGCTTGTTTGCCACTTCCATTACATAAAAAAAACATTATTAATTTCACAATCTTCCTATTGGTCAGGTGAGTATCAAGTAGGATATTTTCAATTTGTGGCGTTTAACAAACAGACACACAGCTTTACGGCGTTCCCGCACAAGCCTTAATTGGCCAATTGTGGCCACGTGATCTCCTACTACGTTAGACTAATACGTGTCAGTAAACGATAAGTATCGATTTTATTACTGCTAAACTCTACTGACATAATTCAAACATACCTACAGTTCATTAAGTGAAAATATCTTAATAAATTACTACGGAGATCTAAGATATTTGACGTTGTAGATACTTTAGCCAATGATGGTATAACCCGATTCATGCAATTTCAAGAGTTAAAAACAATTTTTTTTTTGTTTAATATGATGACGGAGACAACATGGCTTGGAGAATGAAAATAATTATTTTTAAAAATATCATTGTATTTTAAGCAGTAATACGTAAGAAAACTATGAACCATTACCATGTTAAAGACGAAGCAACATTTCAAAATTAAAACAAAGATCAACAGGGTACCATTAAATAATAATAATTAATAATGGTAACCCATTATACGTCCCACTGCTGGGCACGAGTCTCTCCCCTTTTTGGGGAGAGGCCTCGAGCTTACTCCACCACACTGCTCCAATGCGGATTGGTTGAGATACGGGTTAATGGCCAACCCGCTGTCGGATGTTTTCAATCCGCCCTTAAGGCCTCCGACGAGGTTTAACGACTGCTATTTATCGATAGCAACCGAGACCGACGGCTTAACGTGTCCTCCAAAGCACGGAAACACGCAGTTTAATTTGCCACTCGCCGCTTAACCGAGAAGATTGCTTCCGATCTACACAAGCCGTAAGGCCATGCGCGCTTCAGGGGGGGAGGGGGTACCATTGCTCAAGCAATATTACTCAATATCACGTATGTACGTTGTTATTGAATATCCAGTAGGATGCCTCCGACAATACAATGTCAATTTGCGGCGTATAGCAAACCGTACAAAGCTTTACGTCGACCCCATATAAACCTTAATTGAGTTGTGGCCACATGCTCTCCCCTTGACCTCCTACTACGCTATGCTAGTATGGGTCAGTAAACGATATCGACGCTTTTACTGCTGTACTATACCGTCACGATACAGTAAATGTAAGTAATCTACATTACCTACCGTAAACTATAGGCATAAAACATGACCCCCTGAGGCCTAAGATCTACGAAGTACGAGCCATTGCTGTCAATTCCAAAATCTTTTAACGTATTATAGCAAATATGTCCCGAAGAAAATAAAAGTGTAAAATCTAAGTCTAAGTAAGTATCAATGCAAAAAAATGTTTTATTAATTTATTTATTATAGCCTTTATATTCTGAATTTTTGTTATAGATTTTTAGGTTATAGTATATCTCTTAATTCAGTACGCCTCCTGGCAAAGGCCTCCTCTAGCTTTTTCCACTGGGATCTATCACGAGCCACTCGTCTCCAGTTTGGACCCGCTAAGAGCTTTAATACATCCTCCCATTTTCTTAATTGTTTACCTCTGGTTCTTTTGGTATTTCTGGGGTACCAGTCTGTGATGATTTTACTCCATTTTTCTTGTTTCTCCCTCAACGTGTGTCCTGTCCATCTCCACTTAAGCTGGTCAATTCGGGTTAGAATATCTGTCACTTTTGTCTTAGCCCTTAGTTGTTCATTTCTTACTTTGTCCTTTTTGTGTGTTCCTGTCATGCTTCGTTCCATGGATCTTTGACAGTATTCAAGTTTAATTCTGAGTTGCTTTGTAAGTGCCCATGTCTCACATCCGTAAGTTAAACAAGGCAAGATACATGTGTTGAACACCTTCCTATTTATAGACACACTTAAATCCTTCGACTTCAGAACTTCCTTAAGTGACCAATATTTTCTCCATCCGCTAGCTATTCTAGAGTTAATTTCTTTGGTTGTTTGGTTTTCAAAGGATATTATCTGGCCTAGAAAGGAGTACTCGTTGACATATTCTAATGAGTGACCATCTACTATTATTTCTATCTCATTTGAGTTTGTTAGTAGTTTTGTTTTCGATGTGTTCATTGTTAGGCCAACTTTGTGACTTTCACTACTTAATGTCTGAATCATTGTTTCAAGATTGTACATATTTTCTTCAGACAAAACTATGTCATCCGCGAATCTGAGGTGGTTTAATTTTCTGCCATTATTATTGAGACCCATGTTCATGCAATCCAGCTTTCTGAAGATGTTTTCCAGTACTGCAGAAAATAGTTTAGGTGACAATGGGTCACCTTGTCTCACACCTCGTCTAATGGCGAATTCGGGTCCCAGAGCTTCCATCTGTATGTTTGCCTTGCTGTTTTTGTATATAATCCTGATTATGTTGATGTAGGATTCTGGGATTCCTTGGGATGTCAGACTTTTCCAAATAGCGCCGTGACTGATGGTGTCAAAAGCTTTATTGAAATATATGAAGGCCACATAAAGTGTTTTATTGTATTCTTTATATTTCTGTATTATCTGTTTTACTGTGTGGATATGATCAATTGTTGAATATCCCTTTCTGAATCCAGCTTGCTCCATAGGTTGATTTTCTTCCAATACTTTACTTATTCTTTCTAGTATTACTTTTGAGAATATTTTGTAGATGTTGGACATTATACTTATCGGTCTGTAGTTGCCAATGTTCTCTTTTGGGCCCTTCTTGTGTAGTAGAGTAATATGAAAAATTTCCCACTGTGTTGGTATACATTGATCAATCCAAATTTTGTTGAACATTTTTGTTAGTATAGGTACTAGATCTTCTGCTGTTCCCTTAAGAAGTTCATTGAACATTTTATCTGGACCAGGTACTTTCTCTGACTTCTGACTTAAAATTGCCCATTCAACTTCTCTTGGTAGTATTTCTGGTTCTAAATTTAATTCTTTTACTAGGATTTTATTGTAGCTTGACTGGGTTGGTTCTTGCAGGAGGCTATCCGAGTAGAGATTTTCATAGAATTTTGTAGCTGTGTCTATGATCTGTGCCCGTTTTGTGATTATATTGGTTCCTCTGTGAATCTTTGGTATCCATGCCTTGTTTATTTCCCTTAATTCCCTCCAAGCTTTACGTAGTCCCCCAGTTTTATTGACATGTTTTTCTAAGGTCTGCATTCTTTTGATCCTTCTGTCTTTTCTAATGTTTTCTCTTATATCTTTGCTAATTTCTGATATTCTTCCAAGATTATTCTTTTTAAGGTCTCCTGTTATTAAGAGTCTCCTCTCTTCTATTAATTGTAGTGTTCTGTCGCTTAGTTGATACCGACTTTTTTTGGGTTGATAGGTTTTGGTTTTCGAGCAGTTAGTTGATTTTCCAATTTTTGATACTGTGTTTTAATGTCATAATTCTCATAAATGTCTTTTGTTATATCTGCAAATTTTTCTGTTAGAGATTGAGCGATATCGTTGTAATTTTCCTCCATTAACAGATTTGATTTTGCTTTGCTTAAATGTTTTCGAGACGATTTGGGTTGATTTATTTTTAGAGTGCTTCTAACTAGGCGATGGTCTGTGTTAAAGTTTAGCCTGTTTACAACAGAGGTGTTTGTAAAAGCTTTAGGTGTGTTGCTCATGATATAATCTATTTCGTTTTTATGTTTACCGTCAGGGGATCTCCAAGTCCATTTGTTGTTTTTATTTTTCTTGAATATGCTATTGAGCAGTTTTTGGCCATTGGCACTTCTTTTTCCATATCTAAATTTTCCTATTACTCTTTCCAACTGGCTCTGCTTTGTTCCTATTTGTGCGTTAAAATCTCCCATTATTATAATATAATTATTTGAGTGTTTCCATATAACTTCCGTTAACTCTTTGTAGAAATCTTCAATTTCGATTTTAACTGATTGCTCTGTTGGAGCATAAACTTGAATAATGGTCCAGTCCTTCTTGTAGCTTGGTAAACTAATGTTTAGGACTGCGATTCTATCGGAAATTCCAATCAAATCTACTATGTAGTTTTTCAAATAGGGTTTTATAATGAATCCCACGCCTCTCTGTCCCCCGGTTTCTCCTTTTGTGTATAGTATATATCCTGAGTGCTCCTCTATCGATTCTTGAGGTCTTCTAATTTAACTAAGTCCTATAATGTCCCATTTCAGATTTATTTATGCATTCTCCAGTTCCATAAGAGATTCGGGAGTTCTTAACGTTCTGGCATTCAATGTTGCAACATTGATATATTTATATTTTCTTGCTAGAGGGTAGTGGTCATTCTCTCCCTCGCTGACCGGCCGTGGTGGGAGAGTATGGTTTCCAGTGATATATTGGAGTTATATATTGTTTGTTTGTTGCTTGCTGAAGGTGTTCGTTCTTTTGCTGGAAGTGGTGTAGCTCTAGTATTTGTATGTGTTCTTTTCAGAGAGAGAGTATGATCTTTCCCGCATGTATTGAAATGCATCCTTCTGAAATGCATCTTTTGTCAGGTGTTTCTGCATTTTTGAAGTTGTTGGATTTTGGCCAGTAGGGCTTGGTGTTTCTGATCTTTTTCTTTTCTCGTTTTCTGGTTTTGACATGATCATATTTTGATTTTCTTTTTTCTTTAGTAGTACAGATTTGGGTAAATCGTGAGTAATGTACATATTTGGCTTCATTTTTTTCTTGTTTTTCAAAATCTCAATTTTTTTCTGTAAATTGGTTGTAGCTAGAAGTATTAGTCTATTTTTTGTGTCTTTCCCCTGTGCCAACATCAACTTCTATTTCTTTAAGTGTAGACGAGACTAGCATAGTCAAATCTTCATGATTTTCTCCTATTTTTTCAGGGATTCCATGAATTATTAAATTATTCCTTCTACTGTTCATTTCAAGACTTGATATTTTGTTATTTAATTTTACTACTTCGGATTTCAATTTCTCGTTTTCTTCAATAATCGGCTTTATTTTTTCTTCCAGTTTTTGTAACACTGTTGTTGTGATATTTTACGTAATGACTTTCGTCTGTGAATTCAATTGCTCCGTCATCTTATTCAGTAGAAGTGACATCTCTGGTGACAGATCGGCCGACATGATTTGGTGAAACGGAACGTAAGATTTCTTCAAGTTTCCGAACGTAACTTTTTGTTTTGTTGGTAGCACTATAACTTTTGATAGCGGGTTTCGTGCGTCTGCTGTCAACTGTCAAATGACATTTAACCTTAACTTGATAAAAAACTTGATCTTCAATTATCACTAATTATCCGTTGTTTTGACGTGATTTTATGTTTTTTTGGTTCACACACGTATTACAAGCACTTTTGCACTAAATAGTCGTTTTTTAGCACTGTTTACGAGATTATTTGCGGGAGCGTTTGACAAGCGTCTTACGTATTTGCACACCGGAAACGGAACATTACGAAAATTATTTTGATAATTAATTAAAACATGACGCCCCCTACATATTTTCATCTGCTTTTATTTTTTTTATATAATGAAAGTGGCAAAGAAGCGTGCAGTTCACATTGATGTTAAGTGATGACTGCCGCGCCCGTAGCGACAAAGCTAAACTTCACTACCACAACAAAAATTAGACGTTCCACTGCAAATTATTTATATCGCGAACGTATGTACGCATCGGCTGAATTTTCCATTAGGATGGTTCCAACAATTTAATGTCAATTTGCGCCGTATAGCATACTGTCACAAAACTTTAGATCGACCCCGTACAAGCCTTATTTGGCTAGTTCCACATGCTGTCCCGTTGGTTCCACACTACGCTACACTAAATTTTATATATTATTCTTATTCCTTTAGACTGACACTAGATATCACAAAATTATGTCATTAGGGTTCCGTAGTAAACAAGGAACCCTTATAGTTACGCCATGTCCATCTGTCTGTCTGTCTGTCTGTCCGTCCGCGGTTTAGCGCAAGAACCATTGGTACGACTTGAAATTTGGCACAGATATACATCTTTATCACGCCAACAAAGTGGTAGAATAAAAACATGAAAACAAAATATTTAGGTAAACCTCCCCCCTACTTGTAACGCGCTGATATATTTTTTTATTTTCGATTTCCATATAGTGTGGGGTATCGTTAGATAGGTCTTTCAAAAAAATTATGAGTGTCTGAACATTATTTTTCGATTCAGTTAACTGTTCGCGACTTATTAAACTTTAAAGTGCAAATTTTCGTTAGACTCAAGTGTCCCCCCCCCCCTACAGACTAAACGGTTGTTGTCAGAAATTCAAACGTTACGGCAATAGTAGCTACATATAACGAAATTAAAAGGAAAACTATCACATTTAAGTTGGCCTTACAAGTTTGCAAGTAATAGTCGACCAAATGTATTTTACTCGAAAATTTCGAACAAGTTCATAGAAAACATTTATTTATTTTTTTCTTTACATCTCTTACTCTGTAACTACGGAACCCTACACTGCGCGTTGCCCGACACGCACTTGACCGGTTTTTTTTACTGTACTGTACTCGATACGACTGTTATTCCATTATTAATTATGTTGTATAATTTTTGGAACATATACATTTCCTATGTAATCAAAACATTAAAAATATCGTCCGTAAAACTGCGTATCTTTAAAAAAATGATATTCAATAACAATTTGTGTCACTTTCCTATGAAAAACAGTGAACTCCTTTATTGACGAAGATAAAAAAAAATGTTTGTAAAATATCGAAATCTTAATAACCACTCCTCACTATGATTCTTGAAATACTTTATCTCTGTATTAATGTAGAATTTTAGAATGTTTAATTAAAAAGAACGCTAGTTTTTCGACAATTTATCTTATAGATGTTCGACATTGTTATTTATACTCCAAATAATTTTCGATGTATTCCCAAAAGCGTTAACGTTATAAAACGGGATAGCCATAAATGTTACATTGCACAACATAATTCATACTCGTATAGCTACGATACCTAACACCTTTTGTTGGTGCAGTCCAAAATCCGTCGGAGAATTTAATTTATAAAGGCCTTTTAACAACGTTCATCGAAATGCTTTAACTAAGATCACGTCGACGGACACTGCTTACGATGCCGATCGTCTGAAAGATATTATCCCAATGGTCTTGTTGACGCTAATGTCCTTAACGTTGAGTTGTCTACAGCTATGTTGGCCAGACCTAATACCACACACAGCTAATTTCATTCTTTAACTCAACTGCCAACGTGGTAGTCTAGCAAAATCTACCATTACTACTCTCTGTTACGCTGAATAGGCCACGTGAAATAATATTCATGTAGTTACTTTCTACCGTTGGTGTAGACAAAAAATTAACTGAGAGTGTAATTTACAAGAGCCCCGTATATTGTTCATTGAAATTTGTTAGGTATCTAAAATGACGATTCTATTCAAACAAACTGAACGAAATTATTCAATTATTGACACTGCCTACAATGCCAGTCGTCTGTTATTGTAGCGATAATATCCGATTGGTCCTTTTGAAGCAAATTGCTATGTTGACCGGACGTTACGCTATGCCATTAATTCTACTCTTGTCGCGTCACGTGAAATAATATTAATAAAGTCACAAGCTCTCGTCTCGTTGACAAAAAAAATATCAGAGAATATAATTTATAAGGGCCCCGTATATTGTTCACCGAAATTTGTTATCTAAAACGACGTCGTTCGCTTCGAACAACCTGAACAAAATGATTCAATTAGTAAGAACGGACTGCCTATGACGTCGATCGTTTGTTATTGTAGAGGTATTATCCGAATGACTCTTTTGACGCGAATGTCCTTAACGTTGAGTGGCTACAGCCACTTACGACTGCCTATATTTAACTCCCCTCTTGAACGCAACTGCCTACATTGCAAAATAATACTCTACGAAAATCTACATCACTATAGAGGCATGCTGCGTAGCTCTTTGTTGTTCGTAGTACACGTTCCACAGTAAACAATAAACTATTTTAAATTGTGGTAGTACAAAGGTAGTGAAATGAAACATATTATTAATATTCATCTTGTGTTTGTACCTATTTCAAAAACGCACTCTTTTTTTTATGTTTCATATTTATCAAAATGATGTCCATAAAAATATTTTGGTGCTCAAAACATATTACATTTTTGGCAGTAATTATTCATTAAAGATATGGTGTAAAATGTAAAATATCCAGACGATTCGGAAGACGAATAAGATCATAGCAACCTTTTGAATTTACCCTTTGGGCGCGCCTCTATATAGCTACAATCTTTAGATTTAGTGGAGGAATCCAACTGGGTACAAGGTATCTCCCATATCTTAATCTGACGCGCTCGAGTAAATACAAAAATAGCATCCTGGGCTCCCCTACTATAATTAATATGTAGTACACCCTAGGTCTCAGTAAAGCTACTGAAAATATAACTAAGCGGAACGCATGTATACGCAAAATTACACAAACAACAGCTGTCAGGGTCGACAAAGGAAGTTCCACGGCATTATGTCTTAGATCTTTCATTCACGAGCATATTGAGCGCGGTTCACAGAGTGGAAAATCTAGGCTACATTGATTAGTTAAACTGCGGCCGTACCATGATCATTTATTGTCAACCTAAACTAAATCGCTATTAACTGTGTTTCATTTCTTCACACGTGCTTTCATTTATGACACACTAGCTGTGCCCGCGACTTCGCCCGCTTGAGAATAAATGATTGTTCAGTATCTACCCGGACGAAGTCGTGGGCCTAACTAGTATAAAAGTAGCCTAAGTTACTCCTTATTACGTCAACTATCTGCCAGTGAAAGACCCGTCAAAATCGGTCCAGCCGTTTCCGAGATTAGCGGGAACAAACAGACAGACAGACAGACAGACAAAAATTGTAAAAAATGTTGTTTTGGTATATGTACCGAGTATACATACATATATATGCATTTAGTAAAAAGTGGTCTATTTTTATATTTCAAACAGACACTTCAATTTTATTTATTTGTATAGATGTATAGATGAAACATTTTTTTGTTAGTGCCTATATTGAGTAGCAATAAGATGTCGGGCTACGGACCCTGTTCCTCATTTTTAACCGAGTTCAAAAAACGAGAAGGTTCTCAATTCGGCCGGTATATTTTTTTTACTATTTTTATTCAACAATAAATAATGCTCATTTTTTAATGTAATGTAAGTGGTAAATAAGTATGCAGTTCACATTGATATTAAGTGATGACTGCAGCCTATAGACACTTACACAAAGACCAAGGTCAAAATGCAGATGCGTTACCACTCCTGAGGCCTAAAGTGTTATGCCTCTGTGCCGGAAATTACAGGGCAGTACATTACCACCTGACCGGAACACGATAGTGCTGAACACTACCATTTAGCGGCAAGTATATTAGGTACCTAATGCGGTGGTGCCTACGCCCGCGAGCTCCAACTGGAGTTCTATCACCAGTGAAAATGGGAACATCTATCATATTTCGGGTTTTCAGAGCATTATTTCTTTCGCAACTTACATATTTGACGTTTGTCGACGATTTTGATCAAGTTTTGACCAATCCGGACTCTCAGTACTTACGTAGGCAGTGTGCAGCAGAGATAACGCTCTACGAAGTCAAAACTACCCGATTGTCTCATTCGTAGGCTCGATGTGCAATATTTTTTGGTCGGTACTGTAATTGGTGATACTCAATAGAAAAATAAACGTAAAACTTTATTTCATGCCCGTATTCCCCGAAAGGGTAGGCTATTTTTTTTTATTGCAATGGAAGTGGCAAACAAGCATGCAGTTCACATTGATGTTAAGTGATGACAGCAGTCTATAGACACTTACACTAAGATCAATATCAAAATGCAGATGCGTTACCACTCCTGAGGCCTAAGGTGTTATGGCTCTGTGCCGGAACACGATGGTGCTGAACACTACCATATAGCGGCAAGTATATTAGGTAATGCGGTGGTGCCTATGCCCGCGAGTTCCGTCACTGGAGCTCTACCACCAGTAAAATCCAGTGTAATGCAGAAGTATACATACTACGATTATCGTACACATACGTACGATGAGCAGGTACACATCGCCACTTTTGTTTTTATGAATAGAAACATTCCAAACATTAATTACAAATCAGTTGCTTTCACGATGTGATTTGGAACGGTCGTGTTACAGCGTCTGTTTCAATGACAAGCCAGTGTAATAATTTAATTGTGATTAGTACATAACATAGTCAAGGCGCTTCCTAAGCGTTCGGACACTGTTGTAGTAAACGAGTTTCTCGCATTCGTCCAGAATAAGCTTGACGTTATGGATCAGCTCAGCCTGGAGCAAATCTGCCTGTCGAGCTACATGGAGCCTGAGGTCATAGAGGCTGAGAAAATACTCGTCGACACTTCCGTGATCACTATCAAGGTCATAACAAGGCAGAGGGATGATCATGGGAAGAAAGATATCCAGGACATCTTCCGGATTTTTAAGTCTACGGACCCGGACGATGTCCCTACGTTTGCAGCTAGAGATTTGAATAAGCTGCCGCCGGTGACGTTCGATCACGTTGATGTCACGCGGCTGCTTAAAGACATCGTTCGGCTGCAGAATGAAGTGAAAGCTATTCAAGGAAGATTGGATGCCTCCGAAATAGTTTGTAATGATTTGAGATCACAGGTATCGGAAATGCGGTCAAATGCTGCGCCTGCAATTTCGCCACCGAGTTTACGCACCGTGACCGTGCGGCGAGGCGGAGCCGTGCAAACCGATACCTCTCCTGTCAGCAATGTTGATGCAAGTAATGCAACTACTAACATAACAACGAGGAGCAATTACCGCAGGGACAACGACCGTTATCTAGCTACGTCACGTGCTCCTGCGCCGGCGGTTCAGCCTGGACCATGTCGGCCCCCGTACGTACGAGCTGCTAGCGCACCCCAGAAAGCTGTCGTTAATTAGAAGCCAAAGGGAACGCTTGCTGCTGCGCCTGCTGCAGTCATGATCGCCGAGGACGGGTTCACCCTGTCAGAGAATAGAAAACGTCGCCCTCGTACAAACCGAAACCTGAAAGGTACCGGATCGCCAGCATCACAGCTGAAGGCTGCCGAAAACTACACTTTTATCTATCTTTCTCGTCTGAACGAAAAAACAACCATCAGCGACGTTCAATCATATATGACGGAAAAGATTGTCAAATGTCAACAAACTGAGGGACAAATACAAGGAGAGATTGAAGCCTTGAAGTCGAGTCGACCCACGGGATTCAAATCTTTCAAGTTACGCGTACCTGCCAAACATCTACAAATGTCCCTCAGTCCCGACTTCTGGCCCGAAGGCGTAGTATTCCGAAGATTCTGGGAGGCAAGACGGACGCCTCAGAAATAGACCAGTGATTCGGTGTTAGTGCTTAAGACATATTTATATTGTATAGTATTAATATAATTTTATTGTTTACTTTGTATATGTTTATAGTATGATATGGGCCCTGGTTGCCTGCAATAAATTATTCTATTCTATTCTATTACTACGAATATTACTTGTTATGTGTTGTTTACCACTTTGAGCACAAAAAGATAAAGAGGTAGTACTTTGTCAGATTCATAAAGTCACGGATGTGTGTGTGTCTGCAACCCATATATTGTCCTAAGCTGCTTCATTAACCCTCACAACGTAATTGCATAACAAGGGACAATGACGCAGCCGTCCCTCAAGTAGTGCCTACCGGATCTGTTTACGGCTCTGCCATACAGGTTGTTTTTTTTTTTAGAGAGCAAATATTATTATTTTGTCTGGTTTTGAAAGTTGAACATAAAATTATTATGAATAAACCTAGAATGGTGCGTATTTATTCCATCTTTTCCAAAAATAATAAATATTACTAACTAATGTTAATTTAGTTTGGTTACAACAGGATATTTGACTAATATTTTTTTATCGTCATTTCAAAAAGTATAAGAAATGTTAGTAAATGTCGTCATTGGAACCACTAGTCTATAACCAATAGTTTTTGAGATCACCATTCGAAAGTTGCAAGTAATGAAATTATCTCAAACGGCTCATACAAAATTGTGCCTGCTTGTGTCGTCACACGCTTGTGTTGTAACTACCTTACGAAATCAATAACAAATTCAAGAAATCTCAAAATATCTTCGTTAATATTGCGTTTTTGTAATTAGTATGCCTAGTAAAAGTTGTTGGGATTTGTACAAGGCATCTAATACTGTTGTTATTTTAAACAAAATATATTCGTTTCTATTTCTTTTAATACTTCTTCTACAATAATGCACCAATTTTAATCATTTTTATGTTTATACTTTTCATTGCCACATTACTTTAGGACTCCGTATAAATAAATATATTAATATATTTATTTATAATACATATTTTTTTAATATAAATTACACGTTATCAAATACTCTATTGTTTTGTGTAAGTTCAATAGCTTATTTTCAAGACAATATCAATAGATGACTGAAATAATATTAGTTAAACTACAAAAAAAAGTATACCAACAGTTTTGGACTGTAACATAAACCAACTGTATAGTGCATTTTCATTGTATAGTAAACACGATGAGACTTGGTGAGTTGTTTGTATATGTATATTATGTATGCCTACTTTTAGTGTAAGTGAATACAGCAGCCTATAAACATCTACATAAAAACTACAGAGATTTGCTACCCTTGACGTCTAAGTTGTATTACTTCTGTGCCGGAAATTACAGGGCCGTATAGGTTTTATCACCTACCAGAACGCGATAGCGCTGAACCCTTCCATTTAACGTTAAGATTACGTAATGCGGTGGTGTATAAGCCCGCTAGCTCCGTTACTGGAGCTCTACCACCAGTGAAGCTAAAGGGACTGCTACAAGATAACTTGAAAAAGTCCAAAGCAGTGGAAGTAATAGGTTAAACACCGCTTTTCCTTGATCTAGGTGACAAAAAAAAAATGCGAAAACTGATTGTAAACATAATGCCATCATATAAGCTCTTATTTTTTTTATTATATGTATGTATTATATGTATAAACCATTGACAATCTCAATTTTATTCAAATTAAATTCAGGAACTCATAAGAGACGAATTCATATTATCTCAATCTACAAACTAATAGTTCGTCTACCTCAATTCTGACCTCTATTAATTCTGACAAGGACTGATTAAAATATCTGTCCTGTGCGTAGGATTGTCCTTTATGAAGATCAAGATTCAAAGGCGCTGGAATGTGAATACCTAATAACAGACTAGAGGTTATCTTTTTAATATACCTCACTCACTCACTCACTCACTCACTCACTCACTCACTCACTCACTCACTCACTCACTCCAGCCGAGACGTCCACTGCTGGACGAAGCCTTCCCTAAAGACGCCACAACAGTAAGTAACCATTTAAGTATGCCATAATCGCCACGCTTGATAGGCGGATTGGGGATAGCAGTGGCAGTAGTTTTATCGCAAAACGCTGCTGCCCATCTCGCGTTGCTATTTTTATTACCACCCTTGAAATGGTTTGACCGCCATTTTTCGGTTGACTGACTGCACTAGTGGAAGAATTATCTTCTAAGTGCGGTCGTTAGGTCCCGACGCCATCATTTCAATATGCTTGATTCAAAATAAATGTAATAATAATAATTTCAACACATTATACGTCCCACTGCTGGGCACGAGTCTCTCCTCTTTTTTGGGGGGAGGTCTGGAGCTTACTCCACGGTGCTGCCCCAATGCGGGTTGGTGGCCAACCCGCTGTTGGATATTTTCAACGACTGCTGTCTTTCGATAGCAACCAGGACCGCCGGCTTAGCGTGCCCTCCGAAGCATGAAAACGCGCATTTTAATTTGCCACTAGCGATCACCCATCACACATCCGACCGCGCCCGTATCGCTTAACCGAGTAGATCGCTTACGATCTACACCAGCCGCGAGGCCATGCGCCTGATTCAAAAATGCAAATTTCATTATTATCTTACTTCAACCAAAACATTTCTAACTAAACATTTAAAACCGTTCAATAATCACAACCTTCCTTTGTTGATTCAGCAATATATGTACAGGTGCTATAATCAAAAGAAAACAACGCTCGGCAATCTTAATTTAATGTAAAAAGGCTAACGTGTGTAAACATAACAATAAAATAAATTATCAAGCGATCGAATATGATCTTTTGAATGTAGCGTGTCGTCTGCTTCTGCAGAATTTTCGCTTGAATTTTCTTCTTGTGCGGAATGCTTTATATTTGTCATTACTGGATAAGACTTCCACTATATGCGACCACTTCTGGTCTAATTCCTCGGGCAGTTTGTCGTTCACTAGAATGATGGGCTTCACAAAGCAAACACTTCTTTCTTCTCTATTCCTCTCTGCCTTCCTTAAGACAGTCGATAGATCAGTCCAGTCCTTATGACTGGCGGAGTCTGGTGAGTTGGTTTTGGAGGTTTCTTTGCTCGATATCATAGATATCTCCATGTTGTGTGACAGTTCCGAAGACCGCCCATCTTCAGCTGTCTCCTGGGCGGCTGCGTGCAGCGCAGCCTCGGCGTCAAGCAACTGTAATGAGAAATATGAACGGTTTTACACACCGTTATTACGTACTGATACAAATTTATATCGAAACTTCCATTTTGTGAATGAAACTCCAGTAGAAACATAAATACTTAAATAACTACGAATTATAATACCGGGAAAAAAAATTGTCACCCTTAATAAGTTTCCCGAAATTTTTTACAGTTTTAACGACACCTAGATGTGGTTAAACATCACCATTGTTCAAAATAGGCATGGTTAGCAAAATTAAGGATTTACAAACATTTGTAATCCATTGAAGCATTCTTACTGAAGTTTCTTACTGAAATAATATGCCGCGAATATAAATATGCGCGAGATAAATCCGTTAAAATAGAACTATCTGAATCCAAGTCGCATTTATCCAGTGTCTCGTTTTTTCACAAATTTACAGTCAATACAGGAATTCGTACAGATTTATCAATGCCACCTCAGATTTGTAATTCAAACATCTACGCGTTTGTTTTACAAATATCAATTAAAACTCTATTCCTAGAACAAAACGTACCAAACAGTACATCGGAAATATCTATCGTTAAATGATTATTGCTGAATAAATTGCATGTAACAGATAGTTGGCTATAAAGTTGAAATACATCAGTTGAAACCGGCCTGAATAGAACCAACACCTCAAAGGAGTTGCAAATAGAATAAATGTAGCAATTACTATGTGTAATTATCAGAATAGAGAGCTGTTGAACCACGAGAACACTGAGGTCTTTCATTATACAAATATCCATGCAGCTTTCTTGGTAACTATTATTCTTAACTATCCTTACCTCTTTGTTCATAAACGTAGCTTAACCACAGTAATTATTCCCCAAGCCAAAGATCAATTAATTAGTATTTTAGCTTTGTGAGTTGAATTCACAAATGTACTGTACATGACTAATAATATATCTGATTCATTTTTCTTTTATTAATAACTTTATTTTGAATAAAATTAATAATTACATAATATACTAATAACTACAAACAGAGTCTATTAAATATCTATCTACCTTAATTTACAAAGCCTATAGATTTACCTACACACATGCATCGTGGAACTCCACACAGAGGAGAGCAATGTTTTATTAAGTTTTTCTCCTTTTTCGCAGTAATACGAGTAGTACAATACATTAAAAACCGGTCAAGTGCATGTCGGGCCACGCGCAGTGTAGGGTTCCGTAGTTACAGAGTAAAAGATGAAATGAATAAAATTAATAAATATTTTGTATGGACTTGTTCGAAATTTTCGAGTAAAGTACATTTGATCGACTATTACTCGCTAACTTAAGTGTGATAGTTTTCCTTTTAATTTCGTTATATGTAGCTACTATTGCCGTAACGTTTGAATTTCTAACAACAACCGTTTAGTCTGTAGGGGGGGGACACTTGGAATGAACGAAATCTAACGAAAATTTGCACTTTAAAGCTTAATAAGTCACGAACAGTTATCTAAATCGAAAAATGATGTTCAAACACCCATACTCTTTTATAAAGACCTATCCAACGACTTTACACACTATATGGAAATCGTAAATGAGAAAAAATATCCTTAGCGAGGTTACCCTAAATATAATATTATATTTTTTCATGTTTTTATTCTACCACTTTGTCGGCGTAATTAAGATGTATACTTGTACCAAATTTCAAGTCTCTAGTACTTATAGTTTTTGCGCTAAACCGCGGACGGACAGACAGACAGACAGACAGACGGACATGACGAAACTATAAGGGTTCCTTGTTTACTACAGAACCCTAAAAAGAGGTCGTTTAGTTATTTAACTGTTTAATTCCTTATCAATTTTATTTCAATAAATTCGTCCTTTTCGGTCTCTCTCTACTCCAAGAAGAAAAAGATTATAAGTTAGTGTAAAAAATAGTGAAAAGACTTAGAAATATTTGATTTCATAGATTTTGTATGTCATGTCATATGTGGAGTGGTAAAAAAGCATACAGTTCACGTTGATGGTAAGTGAAGACTGTAAATATCTACATAAACACCAGATCCTTTTTTTATGTAATGGAAGTGGTAAACAAGCATGCAGTTCGCATTGATGTTAAGTGATGATAGCAGTCTATCGACACTTACACAAAGACCAAAGTCAAAATGCAATGCAAGGTGCTTACGTCCACGAGCTCCGTCGATCATTAAAATCTCTGCGCGTTTACACTCCTATACCTATTTAAAGTTGTAGTGCCTCAGTGCTGGAATTTACAGGACCGTTCGTTACTACCTGTCCGGAATAAAATAGCGCTCTAAACTATCTTTTAGCGGCAAGTCCCTACTGTAGTGGTACCTACCCCCGCGAGCCTTGTTATTGGATCTTTATTTACCTCTAGTATCAATTAAATATTACATGCTTACTAAGTTAAAAAAAATCCCATCATTATTGCTTTGAAGCATTTCAGAATATTGCACTAAGACATTTTTTTTATCTCCGTTAAAGAGCTTGTTCAAAGACTATGACGCTCTATACTAAGACGGTTGAATTAATGTACACGATTATCAGCACTATGCTAGTCAATGACTTCAAAGTACCTAACTAACTACTGGTTTAGTATCCTGTTTTGCATAGAAGCGGTCTCAGCGTCAACGAGGCTCTTTCCTGCATTAACTTTGGTTAAATTAAAACAGAGGAGCAATTAGATTAGCAGAATTAAATCCCAGATCAACAAAGAGTCCCGTGTGTTCAGCGGCGATAGGTAAAACCACCATATAATTGAAAAACAAACATCGTAAAAAATAGAATCGTTCTCTGTCACGTATGACTAAGTGAAGCTTTAAGCAAATAAGCTCACGTATAACCGGATGGTACCACGTTCTGCATCGAATGTCAGAGCGTGAGAAATAGCCATGAAACCCATTAGCGTGATACCACCTGGATTGCAGCCAACTGATACATGAGTTATTAGCCCCATGTGATTCCATAATGTTGACACGGCTACGAAAGTGGTTCTATTCTTCTTAGTGCGTTATTATTTCAAGAGCAGAAAACGTATAAAATACAACTATCGTGTGGTTCGGAAATAAAGCCAGCGTAATAGTTAACCATTTTTTAAATTGATTAATGACGTATATACCATTGGTGTGCTTTAACTGCCCCAGTAGCCTAGTGGTAGCAGGCCACTACTACTACGCTGGAGGTCCTGGGTTCGATTCCCGGGTCGGGGACTATCAGAGATAACGGTTTAAAATCCTTTATCTCTGGTTTTATTGGGATTTTTCCATTTTCTGGAAGTTTCCCAGTACCTCGGAGTTTGGTAATGTGCCCGGAGATGGCAACAGGCTCACCACCTGTTACATGGGTCAAAACGTAACCGGCAAATCGTGGGTGTTTGCATGTATGCTTCAATGCATGCATTTACCTCTGCCTACCCCTTCGGGGATTACAGGCGTGAAGTTACGTTTATACCATAGGTGTAATTTAATATCGCAGTCATATCGTAAATTTATTTACGTCATATTAGAGTCATATTATTATATAAACTACAGCAAGCATTTGGATAAAAACACATTCGGTAAAAGTAGATTATGATCTGAATTATTAATATGGTAATATTTTTATGTACTCGTATGCATTACCAAGTCCATATGCCATTAGTCAAAATATCTGTCTACACGTTTGTTGATAAATCGTTAAGTTCAATTGATTTGTCCCAAAATTTCTTATAGAATTTATTATTTATTTTTTATTTATTATACGAGTACATTGACTTCTTAGCTTGTTGCCAAACGATGAAAAAACATATTAGGTGGAGGATAAATAATGAATTCGCCTTTCATGTATGACTTCGTATAACTTTTTAGTGTGAAGTTCGATTTTCACAATTCTTTTTTCAGTGATAAAGTGCAACTGAGAAAAAATCAGGTGGAAGATCTATGAAGAAAAGTCTGTAATGATTACTATTTCACTTGGTAAATTTTTATCTTGACCTCGTTACAATATGCCCCTAAATAGATATTTACAGATTGTATACAAAGTTAGTAAAAATGTTATCGTCCCAAAAGAGGGTCATTGTACTCTTCTTGAATAACATTTGTAAACAGAACCAACCCTCAAATCACGTCAAAAAACTGCTACATAAAAAATAATATCATCTTACTAATTGAGCTCCGTTTTTTCGTGATTTTAGAGCCTAACTTAAAGTGTATTTAAATAACAATTAGAACAACGACCTTATCGGCATCTAAATATATTATTATGCTAGCTATGCCTGCGACTTCGCCCGCGTGAGAATTTACGATTGTTCAATATCTACCCGGACGAATTCGGGGCGCAGACGAAGGCGGGGGCTTAGTATAAAAGCAGCCTAAGTTACTCCTCATTACATCAGCTATCTGCCAGTGAAAGTCCCGTCAAAATCGGTCCAGCCGTTCCCAAGATTAGCCCCGCCAAACAGACAGACAGACAGACAAAAATTGTAAAAAATATTGTTTTGGTATATGTACCGTGTATGCTATACATATGCATTTAGTAAAAAGCGGTTATTTTTATGTTACAAACAGACACTCCAATTTTATATATTTGTATAGATAAAGTAGGTATGTCAGGTACACTTATTACAAAAAAAAGTATTAAAGAGGTAGCAGGCTACTGCTACACTAGGATCCTGGGTTCGATGTCGAGGCCGGGGGTTATTGAAATTGTAAAATTTTTCGAAAGTACCACATTTGGATCCGGAGATGTAAATAAGTTCTTCACCTAACATGGAACTAAACATAACTGGCTATGAGTGGTGTTGAAACAAGCATTTACCCCATCCTACCCTTTCGGAGAATCCAGGCGTTATTTTACGTTATAAAAGTTTTATAGTTGTGAAGTTTTATGGTTGCTAAAACGTTGTTATCACATATTGCTTCCATGTTTCGTGAAACATTGTAGTAAACAAAGCTTCTTTGTAAAGCCGCAAAACGAAATAGTGCACACTAGATGTTTCTAGAAAGCTCATAGAAAGTATAATACAAGTATACAATACAATGGCACTTGCGTCGAGCATTTCGTACTGGAATACTATTTAATTTTCAGTTTTAACAGATTTCCTCTCTGTCCATATGAAATATTTGAAAATGTAAAATATAATTGAAAGTTTTTTCTTTTGTAAAAGTGCATTTCGAAACAATACTATTTTTTGTATTTAATTCATTCATGATCCATGTGAACATATTTTAAATGTAATTAATACATATATTATTTATTTTTAGATTCTCACAGCTGTGATTCACGCTTATCGCTCATATAGGGTAGTTTAAATGTTCAGTGTTTTTTTATTCTGCACTAGCTCAATAAAAAAGACTGTTGAATAGATCGGCTTTCTGTTTTAACTTGTAAACCAAGCATCAATTATTCGCAGCCGTGAGAAAGATGAGATAAGAATTTGATTTTAGCAATATGTTACAACTACACGCCTGTATTTAGTTGAAGGCATAAGCTGTGTGTATAACCGTGAGACACCGCAAGTGTGAAACCCGACCGTTGATTATAGGTATATTTATACTTATATATGTAAAAAAATATTTCATAAGCTTAAAAATAAATGAGTGGAATAATAATAATAATTTCAGCCGAAAGGCGTCTACCGTTGGACAAAAACTTCCCCAAAGATTGCCACAACGGGTATGCTTCTGGATATGCTACATCCATACTTATATTATAAACGTGTACCTACATTTGTTTGTCTGTATGTTCCGCTTTAACGTCAAAACAGTTGAATCCTGAGGAAGGCTACTTTTTGTACCAAAACAAAGAGAACGCGGGTGAAGCTGCGAGAAACAGCTAGTAAGAAATATTAATACAAAAATATGCCCCGTGGACATCTTAGAAATTTCACATCAAACAAAAATCACAACCTGTTAATTCAAGATCTGAACACAATTATATTCTCATCTTCACCCAAGCAGGACTCGATCGCACACGTATTCAATTTAATATGAGAACAATCTCACTATTATGCGTACGCAACAACACCCACTTAATCAAAACATCAAATTTGCCAAGGCATCGAACGTAAACCAGGAAGATGAGAATACTTCATTCCACAACAAACCAAGCAAATTGATTGCGCACTTGACTTTGTTAACGTAACCTTGCTTCATCATATTTTAATTTTCATAAACAAAAAGGTACGAAAACAAATAACGTTGCCTCTTTACATGTTTATAATTTAGTAAGTCTGCTAAAATACGGGAGAGCTACAAAAGAAGACGACAGTAATTTCACGTTGGGGTTCATGAATCAGAGAAAAAACAATGATCTCATTATTGAACATCTCGGTAACAATGGAATGACGGAGTAAAAATCTTTTCTTTCACGGACCACAAATCCTTTGTCACAATTCGCACCCCCATTTTCCTTTTAGGTAAGTATTGTGTAAAACTTCAAACTGAGATTGCAAGGAATCTTGAAACAAAGATACAAGTTAAGTTTCTAGTTCGTTGCTTCCATTAATACGAGTCACGTACGCGACATATGTAACGCTTTGTGAATAATTTTACGTGTTACCTACACGTAAATTGCGATAGAGGTGTGTTTAACCGACGAAAAACAAAAGACAACAATTGCAAAACTTTTTTTTGTGAAATATTCGTGGTCAGGATATTTCATTACGGTGTGGTCCGATTTTCATAACTTTTTTAACCGATAGTTTAAACCTCCTTAGTCCCATTTCAATTTTATTTATATAGTGTAACTCTTTTCTAATTCTTCGAACTCGATTATATATTATATATTTTTTTTTTGAAGTCATTCGGAACTAAATTCAAAGTATTTTCCATATTTTTAGGCATAACACAGTCTTTGTGTAAGTGTCGATAGGCTGCAGTCATCACTTAACATCAATGTGAACTGCATGCTTCTTTGCCACTTTTATTACATAATTAAAAAACAATCAAATCATGAGATATCTTATGTTCATCAATAGTTTTTTCTTAGTATTCGGATTAACCTGTAAATCAAACAAACGAGCCAAGCGGGATGTGTACAATATCATTATTAATTTGGCGTACTGATTTTAGAATATTAGAATATTTTCCACAATCCACTGCAAGACTCTATAATATGTTTTTTCAATAAAAGAGATGCCTACAATCTAACCTGATTATATTTATAAAGCACGCACAAGTGGTTAAAATACACCATCTTGAGGAACGGCGCTGGTGTCACAGTAGGTCGAGTATCGCTCTTGGAAAATTAACTGCTTCTATAACGAAGTGCATGTGTCACATGCATCCAAATGTGGACCTACGTAGTACATTGTACTTTACAGGCCAAACATTTTATCTACTGGTGGTAGAGTTCCAGTGCAGGAGCTCCAAGGCGTAGGCACCACCGCATTTCCTATCTGCCGCTAAATGGTAGTGTTCAGTCCGTTTAGATGGTAATGTATGGCCCCGTAATAACTATCACATAGATATAACAACCTAGAACTTTTTCCGATCCTTAAAATATTTTTAACTGAACGGAATAAAAAGTTTAATCCTTTAAGCCTTTTTATATAAAAGGCTACTTTTGCAGACAGGAAAGACCATTCTTATTCCGCTGACGTAAAAATATTTTTTGAATGTAGTAAAGGCTTCCAAGATAATATTCCACAACTGTTTCACTTTGGATTTTGGATGTTCGTTTTCTATATTTTGTACAAATAAATGTGGAACTTGCTATGAATCTTTGATATCTATATATATAAAAATCAATTGCTATTCGTTAGTCTCGCTAAAACTCGAGAATGGCTCTACCTATTTTGGTTTTGATTGATTTTTTTAAGTCCAGGGAAGGTTTAAAATAAAAGGTAAGAAAATATGAAGAAATTGATGAGAAATAGTACAAGCCACAATTTCATTTTCCTATATAAATAGTCCGTATCTATCAAACCTTTGACACATTATTTCATTCTAAGGCAATACGAAGTTTGCCGGATCAGCTAGTCCTTCATAAATCAATAGGCCCACGTAGCAGCAGCCGTAAACAATTTTAACAAGAGTATAAAAATATAAAACTAGTATTTAAAATAAACATTGTTGCATCTTAAATGTACACGTAATAAATATGTTGTGATTGACATAGTTAGTAATAGCTTTTGATTTGAAGAAATGAAGTGCGGAGTGGTTTAAATACCATTTTGACATACGAAAACAAATATGTGTCTATTTGTTTTGTGTACACACTCACTGTTTTTTTTGCACGTGGGACTCGTCGGCCTTGTCATTATTTACTTGAAGAACCGCAACTGTGATGATTTCGCTGATCGTACACATTTTAATCCACGTAGTTGCTTTCGTAAACACGCTGTCAAAGCAACGTCAATGGAATCCGACGTGATTATTAAAGGTAAAACACAAAGAGCGCTGTAGGTACGTCCAACGATTTACATGTAATAAAATCGATTTCTTGTAACTAAAGTTTACGTTATTAATTGCATGGATTGAAAATCATATAAAATGGCAAAAAAAGCCAGAGCTCAAATATTCTTGTTAAGTCAACAACCGTACATTCAGTAATGGTAAATGAATACTGTAGCCTATAAACATTTAGGTACACAAAAACCAGAAATCTCAATCTAAATGCTTTGCCGTTCCTAAGGTTGAAGCTGTTAATATGCCTCTGTGCTAGAAACCACTTTCTCGTTATTTATTGTGCTAACAGATAACTGGTCGCTTGACCCCATGGACGCCTTATAAGGTGGTAAAAGATAAAATTAATTGATTTTGGATAAGGGGAGAGTACCCTGACTATACTTACCTACATTTTGATGTCAAAATGTGCCATTCCGCACCGCGTATGCTAAGTTCGAGCTTTTTGTGGGTGTTTAGGTTGGTGTAAATGAGCAGACGGTGTATGAATCATCCGCCGGTGTTTACACAAACGTTCCTAACCGCCATCTATAGACCAACTTTGATGTTACTTTTAGTGTAATTAACTCCATGATTACATTTACTTGCTTCTATTTGTGGATATTTACTTTTGATATAGGTAAAATTGATTTTCTATCTTATATCTTTGATTTTTATATCGCTATGTATGGCCCGGTACGGCTAGCGCTTAACTCGGCCTCGTGTGTTTATTACATTATGTATATCCACACGAATAATATCATCAATGTAAAAGTATTCCTGTCCGTGTGTTTGTTACGCTTTTACAACCAAACCGCTTAGGCAATTGTGATTAAATTTAACGTGGAGGTGGTTTGAATCCTGAGAAAGGACATTTTGTGTGTGCCATATTTTATACTGAACGTGAACGAAATCCCGACAGGCAAATTAACTAAAGTGTCTTCAACAATGAAAACTGTTACGCAAAACTCCATACGTTCAAAATATATGAGGGAAGAAAAAATAGTAATTGTAAATATGGAAATCTTCTTAAATTCCATGCTCTCCCCTTCTTTATTAGGGTAGTGAAAGTCAAATACCTACAACTATACTAGCTACGCTACTATACGCGGTCAGAGAATATGTAATAATACTAACGTGGTCTAAAAATCACAAGTATAAAATAAAAGGTTCACTTTACCCTCTGCTTATCCCTCGAGGCGGAATATAAAACCCAGCCGACGTAGACGAACATGATAAGGGCGGGCACCACCAAGCTGGCGACCACTGGGATCCGCCGCACCCACGCTTGGTATATCGCCAGTATGAGCAGCAATATGCCGACCAATATCGCTATGTATCGCCCGGTACGGCGACGCTCCTCCTGGAATTTATAAAGCCATTTCAGTTATAAAATATGACTATGAATTTTTTTGCAGTGCCATTTCGATTTTATTTCTCTTTTTAGTCTATTCGAGGCCCGTTATTGAACATAAGGTACATTAAATAATACATACATACGCTTACACTCACAGCCTCACTCTAAATATAAACCTGTATCGTAGGTACACACACAACACATACACAAACACCTAGACCCGCAACAAGAATCTGTAGGCCATACAAATATTTGTCCCGGTGCGGGGATCGAACCCGCGACAATGCGAATGAAACTGTCGTCTCACATCGCTGGACTAACCGGGTCGTCAATGTACAATGTTAATATAACGTCATTCTCAGTATAAATATAACATTTAGTTGGTTTATGAATAACAGTTTTTACATATTTATAATTATTAATTAAGTACCTTTTATTTATAGACCGAGTAAAGGAAAAATTAATTGAATTAGTGATTACCTAGGTTGAAAAGCATAGAAGTGAGAAATAAATTTATACCTACAACATTTTTAATCATTCAAATTAAATTTGGATTACCTAGAGGCATCTAGTTGCAAAACCCATTATAACAGTTTTTGCTGTTTTGCCGTAAAGTGAAAAAAACAGTTGAAATATTTTTGGCTGCAGTTAAAGAGTGTATTATCTTTAACAGAAAAACATTTTTAACATAATCACACGCAAATACAAAAGCGGAAAACGATGTTGAATATGATTTGGATGATAAAAATCTAGACTTTAAATTTTTAATCGAAAATTTACTGGTGGTAGAGCGCTAGTGATGGAGCTCGCAGGTGTAGGCACCACCGCATTACCTATAAACTACTTGCCGCTATATGGTTGTTGAGTTCCTCAATCAAGTCCACTACCACAAAGAATAATTCATTATTAATCAAAATGTCAAATACGGATAAAAACCCAGAAATACGCATTACAATATTTTACAATAAAGCTAGTCATTAGTGCGACGTAATCATTATTAGAGCGATCTAATTTTCAAAATTCGATGTTCACATGCTAAACAATGGAAAATTATTTAGTTCAAAATATGACGGTATTTACAAACGCCAATTAATTTATTGGTTATTGAAGACTGGTAGGTACGCATTGGCTTTTATGCGCGGGTCACAGTGACTGGGCACTCGGTCGAGCGTATTCAACATACATGAATGCACCCTCGGATTATTTACGACAACTTGGTCAAGTACATTTCCTAGTACGCCTCGTTCTATTAATATAATATATAAACGTGTGTAGTATATAAACAGATCTTTAATAGGGTTGTTTGCATCTTAACTATGCATATGACATGATTAAGAATTTTATAGTAGGTATTACCTAATATACCTATAATTACAGTTTTATTATGTTGTTTTGCATTTGCACATGGCGGTTTTTATGTTTGCATCTTTTGCAATTATTTTGGAGATATCTAAGGATCTACATCTGAGGATTAACATGCTGACGGTCATGTTAATTTTTATGTTAATAAAGTTTAATACTTTATTTTATTTTTATAATACATATACTCAAAAAAAGAAAATAAAAAGAGGGACAGGGTTCATTACTTTTCTATTGAGTGCATACCTATTGTAGACACGCAAAATGTTTAAATATATAAGAGTATGATTACATGGATGTATTCGTCTTTTGCGTCGTGAATTGATATTTAATTTTTAATTATAATAATAATACAGAAAAATGAAAGGGTGGTAGAATACTTCTATCACTATTACAATCACAAGAAATAAGAATTTGTCACAAGCGGTCACCCATCACACACCCAACCGCGCCCGTATCGCTTAACCGAGTAGATCGCTTACGATCAACACCAGCCGCTGGGCCATGCGCGCTTCCATAGGTACATACTTAAATACATAGGTACATACTTAATAGTAATTACAGTACACGCAATTTAAACGCGTCGGTGATACTATTACCTAGTAGTAGTTCGGTTTTATAAGGCCAATGTTTAAACTCGCTTTTTTTCTCATTTGTGTGGTCATCGCGAGCTAAGATAGAGAGAGCTTTTTACTGGTGGTAGAGTTCTAGTGGAGAGGCTCGAGGTCGTAGGCACTTCATCATCATCATCATCATCATATCAGCCATAAGACGTCCACTGCTGAACATAGGCCTCCCCCAAGGACCTCCATGCCGACCGATCGGAAGCGACGTGCATCCAGCGGGTACCTGCAGCCTTGATCAGGTCGTCGGTCCATCTTGCAGGTGGACGTCCTACGCTGCGTTTGCCGATACGTAGTCTCCACTCGAGAACCTTTCTGCCCCAGCGGCTATCGGTTCTCCGAGCTAAGTGCCCTGCCCATTGCCACTTCAGCTTGGAAATCTGCTTGGCTATGTCAGCGATTTTCGTTCGCCTACGGATCTCCTCATTTCTGATTCGATCCAGTAGGGAAACGCCGAGCATAGCCCTTTCCATTGACCGCTGAGTGACTTGGAGCTTTCGTACGAGACCCATAGTGAGAGACCACGTCTCGGCACCGTAGGTCATCACCGGTAAAACGCACTGGTTAAAGACTTTCGTCTTCAAGGCACTTCGGCATTACCTAATCCAGCGTTTCTCAAAGTGTGCTCCGCGGAGCATTGGGGCTCCGCAAAGCCTTTGTGGGGCTCTGCCAGAATACTAGATATAATGAGAAAAAATACAGCTCTTCTATCCAAAAGTTTTTTTTTTATTATACTACTTGCGACAAAAGTTACAAAACTATGTGGTCTGTCAGTCACTCAGTAACGTAAGAGTTTTATATTGAATATCGGTAGTACCTATACACTTATTATATTGTGGAACGACTACTTATTATTAATCTTTAATAATAATAGTAATGAGGACATACGTAAATTTTTCTTTAATTTTGGGGCTCCGTCAAAAATTTCGCTTTTCAAAAGGGTTCCACCACCAAAATTGTTTGAGAAACGCTGACCTAATCTATCTGCCATCAAATAGTGCTGATTGCATTCGCTATTACTTGTATGTTATTTCATCTATGCCATATCAACTTATCAATCAATGGAATCAATTGAATTACTCCACAAACAAATTACTTAGGTATAAGCCGTTTTCGTTTCAAGGGGTTACAGAACATAAGTAAACTCATATTTCTTTCTAGGTGTAAAAAATGTGTGTATCTTTTAAGATACATACAGACAAGACAGAACCGCTGGACTGTCCGTTCGTCCGTGACCATAGAGCAACACCGGAGGGGAGTAGCCATATGCAGGCTTTCCCCTCTGTCGAAGTACAAGCCCAAATGGTCCTATACCTGTCGCCTAGATGTTTAAATGTGTGCGTGAAATTGTTTCTGTATTTTGTTAAAGTCAAGGTGTGAGTTTCATAGTAATAGACGATTTTTGTAGTGTGCGTGTGTCGCACGCATTTCCCACCGCAAAAAATGACAGACTGTTTTGCATTGGTAATACACGCTATGGCTACTCCCCTCCGGTCCGCCGCGACCGGTGGGCCGCGTTGCTCTATGGTGACCATAGAGCAACACCGGAGGGGAGTAGCCATATGCAGGCTTTCCCCTCTGTCAAAGTACAAGGTCTAAATGGGCCTATACCTGTCGCCTAGATGTTTAAATCTGTATTTTGTTAAAATCAAGATGTGAGTTTCGTAGTAATATACGATTTTTGTAGTGTGCGTGTGTCGCACGTATTTCCCCCCGCCAAAAATGACAGACTGTTTTGCATCGGTAATAAACGCATTGGTTACTCCACATCAGTCCGCCGCGGCCGGTGGTCCGTGTTGCTCTATGTCCGTGACCATTTATAATAATAAAACAAACAGCAACTATGTTTCAGATCTTCAGTGCTTAATCAAAGCAAAAAAAATCTTAGTGTAAGGATGCTTGGCATACCATTTTATTGGCAAGTGCGTAGAACAAACGTCAACGATTGGTCGCCAATGTTTATTAGAAATTTAGGTCAACAACTGCTTGCAACAGGTTGATCAATAAATACATCGCTGCAAAGGTTATCAAAATGGCGTCAAATTATACGTATCTACTGGTGTCTACAAATCTTTTGTTAGGTTATAATTACGAATTGCGTATGGGACAGTACTCTAGTAATCTCCAGAAGAGTAACAACAGAACTCCTGTCAGCCAGGGGCAGCGCATGAGAGAAATCTATGTACACCCTGTAATTTCCGGCACAGAGACATAACACCTTAGGCCTCAGGAGTGGTAACGCATCTGCATTCTAACCTTGGTCTTTGTGTGTGTGTCTATAGGCTGCAGACATCACTTAACATCAATGAGAACTCTATGCTTGTTTGCCACTTTCAATACATAAAGAAAACATAACTCAATGTTTCATACTTGTTCTACCCTATGAAGAGTAGGAATGGACTTGGACCCTCTTAATCAAGTAATTTTAGAATTAAAAAATAAGAAGGGAAGAAGCATAGAGGCCCTATGCTTTTTCCCTTATTTTAGAGGAAGTTCAATACACTTACACCGCATTCCCTGCCGCTAAATGCTAGTGATGCTAGTATTCAGCACTATCGTGTTCAGGTCAGGTGGTAATGTATGGCCCCGTAATTTTAGGCACAGATGTACAACACCCTAGGCCTCAGAGTGGCAACGCATCTCCATTGAAATCTCTTACTGACACAAACCGAATTCCACGCGGGCGGTGCCGCGGGCATATTTAGTAAACTAGCTGTGCCCGCAACTTCGTTCGCGTGGAATAGTGGCTTTGGGCAGCATTTTTGGATATAATTTTTGGTGAATTTTGGATCATACAAAAACAACACACTGAGCGTCGAGACGCTGGGCGTCGGACGATGGGGGTCGAAACGCTCGACGTCGGGGCGTTGGGTGTCGAGACGATTGACATCGGGACGCTGGGCGTCGGGACGCTGGGCGTCGGGACGCTGGGCGTCGAGGCGCTCGATGTCGGGACGCTGGGCGTCGGGATGCTGGGCGTCGGGACGCTGGGCGTCGGGACGCTGGGCGTCGGGACGCTGGGCGTCGGGACGCTGGGCGTCGGGACGCTGGGCGTCGGAACGCTTGACGTCGGGACGCTTTGCGTCGGGACGCTGGGTGTCGAGACGCTCGACATCGGGACGCTGGGTGTCGAGACGCTAGATTTCGGGACACTGGGCGTCGATACGCTGGGTCGGGAAGCTGGGCGTCGGGACGCTGGGCGTCGAGGCGCTCGACGTCGGGACGCTGGGCGTCGGGACGCTGGGCGTCGGGACGCTGGGCGTCGGGACGCTGGGCGTCGGGACGCTGGGCGTCGGGACGCTGGGCGTCGAGACGCTCGACGTCGGGACGCTTTGCGTCGGGATGCTGGGCGTCGGGACGCTGGGCATCGGGACGCTGGGTCAGGACGCTGGGCGTCGGGACGCTGGGCGTCGGGACGCTGGGCGTCGGGACGCTGGGCGTCGGGACGCTGGGCGTCGGGACGCTGGGCGTCGGGACGCTGGGCGTCGGGATGCTGAGCGTCGGGACGCTGGGCGTCGGGACGCTGGGCGTCGGGACGCTGAGCGTCGGGGCGCTGGGCGTCGGGACGCTGGGCGTCGGTACGCTGGGCGTCGGGACGCTCGACGTCGGACGCTGGGCGTCGGGACGCTGGGCGTCGGGACGCTGGGTGAGGACGCTGCGCGTCGGGACGCTGGGCGTCGGGACGCTGGGCGTCGAGACGCTGGGCGTCGGGACGCTGGGTGTCGGGATGCCGGGCGTCGGGACGCTGGGCGTCGGGACGCTTGATTTCGGGACGCTGGAGGTCGGGACGCTGGGCGTCGGGATGCTGGGCGTCGGGACGCTGGGCGTCGGGACGCTGGGAGTCGGGACGCTGGGCGTTGGGACGTTCGACGTCGGGACGCTGGGCATCGGGACGCTGGGCGTCGGGACGCTAAGCGTCGGGACGCTGGGCGTCGGGACGCTGGGCGTCGGGACGTTGGGCGTCGGGACGCTGGGCGTCGGGACGCTGGGAGTCGGGACGCTGGGCGTTGGGACGCTCGACGTCGGGACGCTGGGCGTCGGGACGCTGGGCGTCAGGACGCTGGGCGTCGGGACGCAGGGCGTCGGGACGCTGGGCGTCGGGACGCTGGGCGTCGGGACGCTGGGCGTCGGGACGCTGGGCGTCGGGACGCTGGGCGTCGGGACGCTGGGCGTCGGGACGCTGGGCGTCGGGACGCTGGGCGTCGGGTTGCTGGGCGTCGGGACGCTGGGCGTCGGGACTCTGGGCGTCGGGACGCTGGGCGTCGAGACGCTCGACGTCGGGACGCTTTGCGTCGGGATGCTGGGCGTCGGGACGCTGGGCATCGGGACGCTGGGTCAGGACGCCGGGCGTCGGGACGCTGGGCGTCGGGACGCTGGGCGTCGGGACGCTGGGCGTCGGGACGCTGGGCGTCGGGACGCTGGGCGTCGGGACGCTGGGCGTCGGGACGCTGAGCGTCGGGACGCTGGGCGTCGGGACGCTGGGCGTCGGGACGCTGAGCGTCGGGGCGCTGGGCGTCGGGACGCTGGGCGTCGGTACGCTGGGCGTCGGGACGCTCGACGTCGGACGCTGGGCGTCGGGACGCTGGGCGTCGGGACGCTGGGCGTCGGGACGCTGGGTGAGGACGCTGCGCGTCGGGACGCTGGGCGTCGGGACGCTGGGCGTCGAGACGCTGGGCGTCGGGACGCTGGGTGTCGGGATGCCGGGCGTCGGGACGCTGGGCGTCGGGACGCTTGATTTCGGGACGCTGGAGGTCGGGACGCTGGGCGTCGGGATGCTGGGCGTCGGGACGCTGGGCGTCGGGACGCTGGGAGTCGGGACGCTGGGCGTTGGGACGTTCGACGTCGGGACGCTGGGCATCGGGACGCTGGGCGTCGGGACGCTAAGCGTCGGGACGCTGGGCGTCGGGACGCTGGGCGTCGGGACGTTGGGCGTCGGGACGCTGGGCGTCGGGACGCTGGGAGTCGGGACGCTGGGCGTTGGGACGCTCGACGTCGGGACGCTGGGCGTCGGGACGCTGGGCGTCAGGACGCTGGGCGTCGGGACGCAGGGCGTCGGGACGCTGGGCGTCGGGACGCTGGGCGTCGGGACGCTGGGCGTCGGGACGCTGGGCGTCGGGACGCTGGGCGTCGGGACGCTGGGCGTCGGGACGCTGGGCGTCGGGACGCTGGGCGTCGGGACGCTGGGCGTCGGGTTGCTGGGCGTCGGGACGCTGGGCGTCGGGACGCTGGACGTCGGGACGCTGGGCGTCGGGACGCTGGGCGTCGGGACGCTGGGCGTCGGGACGCTGGGCGTCGGGACGCTGGGCGTCGGGACGCTCGACGTCGGGACGCTGGGCGTCGGAATGATGGGCGTCGGGACGCTGGGTCGGGACGCAGCGCGTCGGGACGCTGGGTGTCGGGACGCTGGGCGTCGGGACGCCGGGCGTCGGGACGCCGGGCGTCGGGACGCTGGATCGGGAAGCAGCGCGTCAGGACGCTGGGCGTCGGGACGCTGGGCGTCGGGACGCTGGGCGTCGGGACGCTGGTCGTCGGGACGCTGGGCATCGGGACGCTGGGCGTTGGAATGATGACCTGACACTCTGTATACGATTGCAAAAATCTAGATAATTTTCACCGGATTTAATTTTCATGGATTCGAGTTCAGCACTTATACATTCCTCGGTACGCGGATCCCCAAAATGTGATTTTAGCAGAGTTTTTAATTCATCCCAAGTCTCTATGTCTTCCCGGTCTGACAATAACGCGGCGGCCTTATCGCGCAAGCGACTCGTTATTGTTTGAAACACATATAAGTCCTGTTCCGCGTTACCTCTATATTTGCTAATAATATATCGCATTTTTTAATGAACAGATTGAGTAGGCTTTTATCTCCTGCATATGTAGGGATAATGTTTACCATATCGGGAGGAATTGATACGGTTCCGTCGGACTGAGACATTTTTATGTAGAGTAATGAACAGGTAAGAGAGTACACACAAAAATGTAAAAAGATGTAAAGCACACAGTGAGATAATAAAAGACACACACCAAAAATATGTAAAAGACAGTTAAAGTTTTTATATATGTAATATATATGTTGGTTTTATATATATTTGATTATAATTTTGTTATATAAAATGTATATTTGTAATAATGTTTTAATGTATAAAATTGTATATGTCTTTTACTAATCTAAATCAATTAGCCTAATTAATTAAAGCCTAAAATTATAATACACACTTAAAATTTAAATACCTAATTTAAAATCGTATGTTCAGTCTACGTACAATCTACTCTATACTGCGTTATCACTTAAACAATGGCATACTTCTTAGAATTGCATACGAAGTTACCAGACACGTTAACATGAGCAAGGTTTGATCTCAATAATTAACAATTACATTTATAAGTGATGGGAGAGGAATTACAGAAAGGATTTGGGGAAAATTTTGACTTACCAACCAACTGCTCCCATGTTGAGTCCCGTTCTTGACGAATTTATTTGGTTCGAGGATTCACTCCTAGTCGCGCGTTTCCGTACTATTTAGACAAATTTTGATGCCCGAAATAAGGAAATTTAGGCAACCTTTGATGAGTAAATCCTAACGGCTGCGCCAGTCAAATTTAGGGAGCTCTCAAAGGCTTTTTTAAAAAGCACAATTAAAATTAAAATTAATTAAAACTACGTGTTGCCGATTTGGAGGCTTTAATACTAATAATCTACAATGTGGTCTTATTCCTATGTCTAGACTAAACGATACATAATACGTCTGGGCACGCTGCTCAGCATTACCTGGAAGTACAAGCATGCACTATGTGCAAATGCTGAGCATGCCCTCTTAATTTAATACCGAAGGGTGCGGGGGATGCATAACTACCTGTTTTGGCATAAACACCACCTGCTTTTGGAAAAACACCACCTGATTTGGCACAAACACCACCTGTTTCACCTTAAATGATGCCTACTATATTTTAGGCACTAACAGTATAGATAATATAACATTAAAATTATTTCATTATTTTGGATTTCGTACCTAATAATTTACGATTAGGTACGTACGACACATTACTACAGCAAACCTAAAATGGGCACACTTTCCCCCGAATTTCCAACAGTAACGTGACAAACCTTAAAAAGAATCCATTTCTTTAATAATTCGACTAAACTTTACAAAGAAATAAAAATGGAGAAATTTAATCGACACTTAATCTTGCGGATTTCACAGGAGAAGAGCTTAATATATTTCAGCCAAAAAGTTTTATATACAAATAAGCATGAGAAGATACTGAATATTTTCTTTCATCTCCTAAAACATAAACAGCTAAATCAGCTATGCATTAAATTACATCGGTTAAAGCTTCGAATAAATAATTAAGAAAAAGTTAAACTCTCATACAAAGCAGAGTTGAAAAGTGGCACCACGGATCGGCAATTGCAGTTTACAGAAATCGCACTGAAAAATTGGATACACATTTTGAATAACATTGTGGCTGATTGCAATAATTATTATTATTCGTAATTATTTAGAGAAATTTAATCGACACTTAATCTTGCGGATTTCACAGGAGAAGAGCTTAATATATTTCAGCCAAAGTCAAAGTCAAAAGATGTGAATGAAGTGTTAATTCAAACATTGTATGTTTTCTTATTACCGACAACTTTGCCCTTCAATTATTTTCGATAGGGCTCGTAGTTTTGCCGGTAACCGTGATAAACCGTTTTCAACCCTTAAAATCTAGTCCCCATCCCTTTCTCGACCTCAGATCGCCCGTAATTTTTTCCCCTTTTAATTTTATTATGTTTTCTACTTTATCAGAGGGTTTCCTCCTGCACTTTTTTTTGGTTTAATAAATTATCGGCACTGGCCTATATCTGCATAGATTCAGGTTAAATCTAAAAACTTTCCAAATGCTTCATTATTGTAATGGAAATTAAACACACGAGTAATCCTATACCGGTTTGTTCCTGTAAGGCTACTGGTTTTCCTTTTTGAGATATGGAACCCTAATAACAAGTATGCAGCATTGTATACTATCTTATTTAACATATTTTTTTAAAAGATTCCAGCCTAAATAGAAATGTATATTGGAGATTAGAAGCGATGTTTTCTAGAACAAACATACGTTATCTATTTGCGGATCTCATACCTAAGATAAAATCTTGAAAGAATTCGAAATTCGAAAAAGTATTCTATACGTAAAAATAGCTGCTATATAACCTCAAACACAGATCAAGTTTGAATGTGTACCTAAATGAAATATCAGCTATAGATATAGAATTACTAAAACATTTTTTTTCAACCAGTTAATGTGTTAGATTAAGTCCTTTACAATAAATAGAATGTAAATTCGCAATCTCTAGACGCGACCAAGTATTATTTTTTTAAGGATAGCCTTATAGTTTCATCATGTCCGTCCGACCGTCCTTTCGTCTGTCTGTCCGCAGCTTAACTATGCGGAGAAAAAGGAAAAATAAAATTTAGAAAAAAATTGGTAGGTGTTCTTTTAGGAAAATGCGTCCCTATCGTGTGGGAAATCGAAATAGGTTTTTAAAATTATTATGAGTTTAGTCAAGTCAAGTGTGCCCAACTGCGTCAAGTAAATGGTTGCATTGGGAGGTGTGAAAAATATGACGGTAGTAGTATACTACTAATAACAAAATTTAAAAAGTAGCCTTCTCAAGTATACAAGTAATATTCGATGAACTGAACTTGGAGACACGGAAAAAATATTATTCTCTTCCACTTGGCGCAGCGATGGGTGTCGTCCCCATGCCACGGGTGTCTAGTCTTTTAATTTCGCTGTGTTAAAATTATTTTAGCATCGGAAAAATATTAGAATTTTCAACATAGTAGGTACCTACCTATTTTCAAGGCTTGGCTTTTTTACGTCATGAAGTGGCTAACAAGCATACAAATAATAAGTTCACATTGATGATAAGTAATCTAGAACAAACACACGTACACTTAAAACTACTTAAAACTAAAGATCTATGTTACGTGGCCACTCTTATGGTGAGATTCACAGACCGCACTACGACTTTACTTTCGAGCAAAGTACGCTTCGAACTGTCAAAACCCATACATTTCTGAAAGTTCTAATAAAATAAAATAATACGATCTGATATCTCAAACACTACTACTAACCCGCCGAAACAGTTCCGGTAGTACAAGGCTTTTGGTATCGTATTGTAAGAAAAATTATACGACAAAACACTCCACGATTAGGTTTTAGTTGAAAGTTTTATATACAAATAAGCATGAGAAGATACTGAATATTTTCTTTCATCTCCTAAAACATAAACAGCTAAATCGGCTATGCATTAAATTACATCGGTTAAAGCTTCGAATAAATAATTAAGAAAAAGTTAAACTCTCATACAAAGCAGAGTTGAAAAGTGGCACCACGGATCGGCAATTGCAGTTTACAGAAATCGCACTGAAAAATTGGATACAAATTTTGAATAACATTGTGGCTGATTGCAATAATAATTATTATTCGTAATTATTTAGGGTTAATGTTATGGTTTAGGTTTAGGTAGGAAGCGGATTATGGAGTTATTAAAATATTCTTCTTCAGTTTACTCTATCAGATGAGAAAAGCGTGTGCTTCTTCTATTATTAGGTACATAATAAAAGAATGCTTTGTTTTATAAAAGAAAATTGTATCAAAAAAGTCGGTTAGTTGCCTACCTATTATTCTCCTACCAGTGGAGGAGGATTATTTTTAAACTTTGAGTATTGCTCTTGAGACCTTAAACAAATAGATGATTTATGGCCGAATACTCAAACGTCACTCAATTTTAAGCAACGCGAACGCTCAAATGTGTGCTCTCTATCGTTTGAACGTGTTTTATAAAGACAAAAGACTTTTCCCACTTAGATTTAAGTGACGTTTGAGTATTTGGCTGTTAATCTTTTATCAAAAATCATTTCTGTTCTTATGGTATTTTATGATTGAAAACATTAGATATTATTCTTTTGGTTTTTCATAATGTTTAATATAATAAAATCTTGATAAAATTACCGATACATGAGGCATATTAATATAAAATACCCGTTTCCATTGCGATGATCAATTAATATGAATATGAATGTTTATTTGATTGAAACAACTGCATTAATTTTAATGCTTTACTGCACTTTTCAATCCGATAACATACCTACTAATTTAAACGAATAATACAAACTTGGTACCTCACAGAATTCCAATATTCACATTAAATTATATTTATTTTGCCGTTGTTTCAAACAGTGATGAATATAAAACATCGCGCTTATGAAATTTTAATATCTTAATTAAATCTGAAAATGAAAACTGAAATACACGCATTTCCCACAAAAAAAAACACTATACACATCCATTAACTTCCATTTACAACACAAATATTGTTGTATGTTTGACCGATTTGTATAAACAAACAACGCTGATATAGACACTTAATAATGACATTTCCATTATGCTCTACCTACTGTTATTTATTGAAAAATTCCATAATCCGCGCCGGGACGGGATTCAAACAAAAGGAGGAGCAGGCGAATTAACAAGAATGTACAATCTGTTACAATTACCTTTACAGAAGACACAGGCGATTTGTGAAGCAAGTTGACTGAGCTCCTTACCTCGGTGTTAAGCTTCAAATTCATTGTGCTGGCAAAGTAAAACGTGTAAAGTTAGCACGGGTTAACGCTGTAATGAGTAATCTCGTGTCAATTATAAACGGAACATCTGTCGATTTTCGCGGTAATTTCTGATTTGAAATGTGAACGATTTTTTTGGTTTCAAAGGTGGTGCATGTGGTCACTTGTGTGTGTGATAACGCTATCAAACTACACACCTGTCACTCATATAAACTCGCGATACCGTTTTCTAAGCGCGTAGGCTCCCGGAGCGTGGTGGTGATGTCGGGCGGGAACTGCGTATGCGCGTACATTCGCCGGCGGGGGCGCGAGTACACTGTAAGCAGAATTAACACAAATGCATAATGATTCTACGCGTTGTTTACTCCGATCGTTAAAAACGCGTAAACCTCTGTAAGCAGTGTATCACTCGAACTTTACCCGCCGAATGCCAACTTCTGAACCTGAAAACAATGATGCTATTAATCATTGAGAGCGTTAATATCGACGTCTGAAACTTACCAGAACTGATTTTTATTGACCGCCCAATGTTAACCATACCGCTATTTATAAATAATTTTCGCTAACAACCATAATTTACGGTTATCGCAAAAGTTCATTGGGAAATTCTTCACATATCCGCCAGTTAGAAGGTTTGCGGTTTTGACCGGCTGAAGTTTTTTAAAGACGCCACTCCAAGCCAACAGATTTTATGATATTTGTAGTATCGTTAAATTTAAACACGGCCCAGAAAGCGCGCGTTAATTTTTGATGTGATAAATAATTTTATCTCAAACAAGCAAAACACCTTAGTCTTTTAATTAAACAAATCAACCAGACATCAATTAATTTAAAAATTAACTGTTTTAATTCAGGGGCTATATATTAAGTAGGAGGTACGGTAGTGCCCCGCCAAGACGAGCCAATGAACGAAGTAGTGCACTACCTATCTTTTCTAGAAAAACTGTGTCTTTTTTGGATCCATATAACTTGTGTTTGGATAACACCAGATTCTTTGGGTATGATATCACTAATAAACTTATTAAATATACAAATAGAAATATACTCAATTTTATAAGCTCTTATACTTCAGATCTTATTGATTTCCAGAATAAACCTCGATTTCGTCACCCACTCACTCACTGATGATCATCAAAATTCATGAGGAATTCCCGAAGTCGTCAAAAAAATTGCATGTCAACTAGTATTAGCACACAAACTACAAAAAAATCCTAAAACTTTTCACTTTTATTCCACAAAAAGGGGACGGAAATACTGGGCAAATTTTATTTCTACCTATACAAATTTTACTTCATGCTAAAGATAAAAAATATTCAAATACCTACACCGACTTTTTATTTAAAATTATATAACCAACTTAGGTACCAAAAAAATGTATCTCGCCAAAAACATTTAATGTTAAATGTTGCCAAGACGAGGTCCTATCGCTATTTCATGTAGAGCCAAGTTTCTTACTCTACACGCGCTTACTTTTACAAACTCTCATCTTAAGTCAAACTATTGTATAACAAAATCATTATGAACAGTGGAAAAAAAAACACCTTACGCCCATGTGATGCCAAACGGCTAAGCCACGCATTAAGCATTCTGACAATTTAAAAATGTTTTGGTGAGATACCGATAGTTGAAAACAAATACTTAGGACATCATCTGTTATTCTGTGTACGTTGCCTTAATTTAGTAAATTATGTCAGTGGCGTAGCTAACATGGGTAGCACCCATGGCGGATGAGCAAAAGAAAAGGAAAAACTCCCCGTTCTTTTGTATCTATTTCTCCATTCTCCACCGTTGTGGAAAAAGGAGGAAAAACCAAAGCACAAACCCCTTGTTTGAGCAAATTCTTTGTCTCTGACACCCCCTGGTACTATAAATGGGAAAGTGACTTTCGTGTTGTGCTTTCATGTTCTAAACAGCTCAAATTTTAGTTATTTAAAGAAAGGGTGACACCCCCAAATGGGTGGCACCCTGTACGGACCACCCTCGTCGCGTCCCTACGCCACTGAATTATGTAAATGTCGATTAAAACAAGTCATTAGCGACAAGTACCAACGACACAATGAGCCATGATGTCTTATTATTGCTCTACAGCAATAACTTTTAAATACCATCGCATTACGCACGAGCGGGCGAGACAAATTGATATGACGTTAAAAAACCTATAAAGCAAGCCAATTTTCATTGGCAAATCACCTATTTAAATTAATTATTTCGTCTTGTCTTTAATATAAACATTTGATTCCATTTCACCTAAATACATAACTTCACGCCTGTATTCCCTGAAGGGGTAAGCTGAGGTAATTACATGCAAGTATACAATGACATGTAAAAACACCCGCAGCGCAACTTAGCGTATTAAAAAATATATGAATACAGTTACTACTCGAGTGTAAATGCGAACAAATGTATTTTTTAAATTAATCTTTATCTTCTAATGATAAACTTGAAGAGTTTGTTTGTTTTTGAACGCGATAATCTCAGGGACTACTGGTATCAACGAATCAAAAAATGGACTGTCCCATTCATCGAGTTACGCTGAAGGCTATAATCATGCTACGACCAATAAAAACGTCGCGGGCACAGCTAATTCATTGATAAAATTCAATCAGAATGTAACAAAGATTACTCCCTCGTTATTCAAATATAAAAGTTTTGTATATTTAAAGCAATTAAAAGCTCTTTGTATTAGCATGTCTTTCTATCGGATAATGAAATTCCCTGTAAGTCATTAAAGTCAATGACTTGTGAGAAAAACACACCGTTAAACAGCTAAGACCTTTGAAAACTTTTCCATTATCCCCTATTGTCTTTTTTAATGTAGGTCCTGTCTGGAGATGAAATTGTTCCGTCGATTATTTTAAACGAGATTTATAGTTTGCTGGCGCTCTGCAATGTTTAGGTGTTCATTTTAAAATGTAACTATGTATATATATTTATTCGCCAAGAGGTTAGACAAAGTAAATTGTTTATATATTATCTTTGACCACTTATTTGGTCCATGATGTATGTCGAGTGATGACTGCTTGATCGGTAGATCGAATCAGAGGGTCGGCAGTTCGATCCGGGCACCAGGACAAATATCTATTGCATGACCATGTTACTTGTTTCAAAACTGGGTGTTTCTATGCGTGCTGTATATGTATAATACGTTACTTCACGCCTGTAATCCCCGAAGGGGTTGGCAGAGCTAAATGCATGCATTCCAATATACAATGCAAACACCGATTCGCAAGTAACCTTTTAGCCAATGTAACTAACAGGTGGCGAGCCTGTTGACACCCTTGGGCACATAACCAAACTTCAAGGTACTGGGAAATTTCCAGAAAATGGAAAAATACCAAAAGAATGAGAGTTAAAGGACTTTACACCATTCTCTCTGATAACCCCCTACCCGGTAGTCGTGGTGGTATGTATAATGATATCCCCCAATATATGATAAAAACTAACATGAAGCTATTATTTCATCACATCAGCCGAAAGTTGTCCACTGAACCAAAGCCATTAAGGGGGCCATAATCGCCACGCTTGGCATGCAGATTTGCGTTATTGGACTTACTACCGTTGAAATGATTTGGCCGCCATTGTTCGGTTGACTGACTGCACTGGTGGAAGAATTCTCCTCCAGTAGAAGAATATTGTTCCGCTAGTGGGCGGTGGGGTCGTCACGACCCGACGCCAGTCGCCTTAATTTTTTTACTATTTATCTATGTATTTTACTGATATAGCAATCTAATGATATCATTGCCACTACTGCTACACTACAGGTTACAGGTACTTCTAGGTTCAATCCACGGACCGAGAGACAAGTGCTATTCAATTTTTTTCTCATTTTAGGAAGTTTCCTAGTATTACTTACGGAATTCGGTAATGTAAGTGGAGACCGGAGATGACAATTGACTCGCCAACGTAATTGGCGAATCGTGAGTGCATGTATTATACTTGAATACACGTATTACCTGTAGTGTATTCAAGTATACGAAGCGCGCATGGCCCCGCGGTTGGAGTAGATCGGAAGCAATCTACTCAGTACGGGCGCGGTATGGGGCACCCATCACAATGGGTGACCGCTAGTGGTAAATTAAAATGCGCGTTTCCGTGTTTCGGAAGGCACGTTAAGCCGTCGGTCCTGGTTGCTATCGATAGATAGCAGTAGTTAAACCTAGTCGGAAGCCGGTTTGAAAACCTCCGAAAACGGGTTGGCCACTAACCTAATTGTACGGCCCTGTAATTTCCGGCACAGAGGCATAAGACCTTAGGCCTCAGGAGTGGTAACGCATCTGCATTTTGACCTTGGTCTTTGTGTGGGTGTCTATAGGCTGCAGTCATCACTTAACATCAATGTGAACTGCATGCTTGTTTACCACTTCCATAACATAAAAAAAAAAAAAAAAAAAAAAAAACCCCTTATCTCCGCCAACCCGCATTGGAGCAGCGTGGTGGAGTAAGCTCCAGGCCTCTCAAAAAGGGGAGAGACTCGTGCTCAGCAATGAGAGGTATCAAGGGTTGCCATTATGATTATTATTTTTACCTGTAGTTACGTCTGCCTGTCCCCTCGAGAAACACATCCGTGAAAATACTTTTTATCCATGTAAAGATACATTTAACGTTTGAGGATAGAGACTGTTCTTTTATTCTTCAATTGGCGCGAGGAAAAAGAACAGTCTATAAGAATACAATTTCTTTTTTGCGGAATGTTATTAAATTCGTTTCAATTGTTTGATTTATTCGCCGCTGACTTCAGTTTTTGAATACTGAACCAATAAAGGAGTATTCGGATAATATTAAATTCACTTCCTGTTTCGTCTCTTTCTTTTATTTATATACCTTCCAAAATCAAAAACTGAACATTAGGCATACTTACCATCATGGGCGTGGCCAAGGGATGGCAGAAGAGGGCAGCTGCCCCTCCCTAGAGAAAAAATATCGCAATTTACAGGAAAGACCGACATCTGCCATGAGTATAGGTACCTCCCCTATATCAACTGCCCCACTCTATATCGACGGCTGACGACACCGTTCCCAACCATTACCTATTATAATGTTACTTTGCCATGTTAAGTTCTTTTGTTTTTTGTGATGCAACCACAAACTTCAGGTATTCAGATTTTCCCCTTTTTAATGTAATGAGATTATTCCTTACCTATTTTCAATGGTTTTGCCACTTTATTAAACGTCTAAAGCAGAGGTTCCCAAACTATTTTTTCTTGTAGACCCCTTTCAATTTTTTTCTGGTTTCCGTGGACCCCTCCTTGCTACATTTATAGCACATTCCGATATATCCATAATTTTATTGACGCCTACATAGACCCCCATCGAGTCTCTCATGGACCCCAGGGGGTCTATATGGACCACTTTGGGAATCACTAGTCTAAAATATGCTTAAAGTATCACAATATGCACATGTATATGTATATCTTTTTACCAAGTCCTTTTCTAGCACTCTCTTCATCACAGATCTGTGCTCTTCATGCACGCACGCTGAATGCGTTGACTATTGACCCCATAAAATATGCACATACTCGTAAAAGGCCATAATATTTAATTACTTTGCCTTAACTTAGATGTATAATATTCTTACCAATCCCTTAGGATTGCAAACTTAAGTACTTATCTTTTTTATGTAAAAAAGTGACAAGCAAGCATGCATTTCACATTAATGTTAGGTGATAACTGCAGCCTATAGACACAGACCCGTCTACATAAAAAACAGAGCTCAAAATGCAGATGCGTTGCCACCCCTGACACCTAAGGTGTCATGTCTGTGATAATTATTGCAGGGCAATACATTACCATCTAACCGGAACACGATAGAGCCGAACACTACCATTTAGCGGCAGATAGGTTAGGTAATGCGGTGCTGCCTACTCCCTCGAGCTCCTACACTTGGAACTCTACCATCAGTAAGATGATAAGATCTGATTTTAATTTCATCGCTTTACCTCAACGCGTTTAAAAAAGAAAATGAAAATACGAGTAGGTTCTACTCGTTAAGGGAGTTAGCGCGAAAATACAGACATAGTTATTGTCCGGGAGAAGGAAAACAACATGTGTTTTTACACTTTCCACGAAAAATACACAATACTTTTTAAAGCAGTAATGAACCTGGGGGACATGCTTCGCTTTGGGATTAGACTACGTACTATTTTGCTATCGACAACTAAATTGACTCGTAACATGAGATTTCCACAAAGAGAAGTAACAATGGGATATATAGTAGACTATTTTGTTTTTTATAGTTTTATAACATCTAAATAAATGTAACCTTCGAAGACGCATAATTTCAAGATGCCAATTTTTTAAAATAGGCTTTACGCTCTCTTTAATGAGGAATATCCTTGAAATATATTTTTTGAACAAATAAACATTAATTTATTTTTTATACATAAAAATGTCATAAGGATGTCTTTTATAGAATCGTACACTGTGCATTTAATTATGTGATGAGCTTTAGTAAAGTTGTTGTAAATGAGCCCACGAAGGTTGCTGAATTGGCATATTCGTCAGATGGTAGCACTGTAATATTTTAGTTGGTGGCGTAGCATTTCCAGTCATTTAAAATGTTTTAACATCACCGGAATAAAATTGGTGTAGGTAACCCTCTCAGTATATATGTATAATCTATGGGTAACCCTAGCATGCGTAATATTCCTCACTATTAAACTTTAAATTGAAAATATTCTCATACCTGGCAGTGTTACGCACTAACTGGGCAATTAATATAATATTATTTTATTTTAACAAGTAACAGATATATAAATGTGTTATCGAAAGCACCGGAAACACACATTTTCGGCAACCACTCCCGCGATGTTTACAATACAAAGTGTAAACTACACAAATTATTGCAAACAATGGCGTGTACCTAGGTGTGAAATACTTCAACGATCTACAGTCTACAGTAAACTATCTACGATACTCTGTATTTGGAAAATGCATCATTCATTATCGTCGGGACGTGACGACCCCAGCGCCTCTCTAGTGCACAATGATCTGCGATCATTTCATGAAATGACCGAATATTTTAATACGGGCAATTTTACGATAGAGTTACGATATACATACACATAAATTTTTCACACCTCCCAATTAAAACCGTTTAGTTAGTAGGTGGTGAGGATACTTGACCACAGAATAGATAATAATAATGACTTTAACAAAAATTGGACTTAAAGCTTAATATTTCACAAACCGATAACTGAATCGAAAAAAATTACAACAAACTCACTCATTTTTTTTTATCTATTCAATTTTACCTTACATGATGCGGCACGCGATATTTTTTTGTTAAGGGAGACCCCTGTTGGTCCGAACCTCAGCGATGGACAGTCAGACGGACCGACGGACATGGAAAAACTATAACAGTTCCTTGTAGGCTGCGGAACCTTAAAAAGACGTATTTGTCCTACTCATTTCATTTTATCATTCTCGTATTAAATCTTATTATAGGTACCAATAAAATCTATACTCAGACCTATCTATACATAGAATAAAACTGTAGAAGTGTAAATTCTGTTCATTGAAAATATTGAAAAAATAAATACCAGGGGATGTTACTAGATCGATACCGAACACAAATATGTGATTAGAAAATTTTTTGTCTGTCTGTCTGTCTGTCTGTTTGTTCAAGTATCACACAAAATCTAAAGGTCCGATTACGATGAAACTTGGTATAATTATACTTTCACCTTTGGCGCACAACACTGGGTACTTTTTATCCCGGAAAAAAATCTGTTTGTCTGTGTGTTTGTGCACGCTAATTTCAGAAACGGCTTATCCGATTTGCAGTTTCCACAAATATATTGTGGTAAGTTTCACTTAATATTTAGTGTTTGTTTCATGTCAATCGGTTCAGAAATAAAAAAGTTACAAATTAAAAATAATATATCGAATATTTTTCAACTATTCTGTATCTATATTCTGTCTTTTTTAGGGTTCCGTATCGAAAATGTAAAAACGGACCCTATTACTAATCCTCTGCTGTCAGCCTGTCTGTCCATACATCCGTCTGTCTATCACCAGGCTGTATCTCATAAACAGTGATAGCTAAAAAGCTAAAATTTTCACAAATTATGTATTTCTGTTAAAAATAATAAAATGAAAATATGAAGTCCAAGGTCCAAGGGGGCATACAATAAACGTGTTTTTTTGTCGTTTATTTTTTGCTCGATATCAATAACGGTAGTAAGTAGACGCTTGAAATTTTCACAAAATTTTTAGGTCTTAGGTATATTGTATATTATCTTACAAGAAACGTAATTTTTATGCCATTTTTTTACGGAACCCTTCGTGCACGAGTTCGACTCTCACTTGGTCGGGTTTTTCTCTGTTAGTAACAATAAGCATACCGCATAGCAGCGTCCCGGCATAAAACAATCGCCGCTATGATCACCATTCAGGATGCCAAGCAAGGCAATTATGGCGTATTCTTTCCTTATGACGCACAACACTTTTAGGAGCATCTTCGGGAAAGGCTTTGTCCAGCGGAACGTCTTTCGGATGTAATTATGATGATGGTGATGGTGGTGGTGGTGTTAATGGTGTTGGTGGCATTGGTGGTTATGGTGGTGGTGGTTACGATGGTGGTGGTGGTGTTGGTGGCATTAGTGGGTAAAAATGCGTAACGTTAATATTCAATTTTTCTCTTTTGTCGGCTCTTACGGAATGCCAATATAATGCAAAGATCTTTAATCTTTCATTATCTGTTAGAAGCACTAATTGACTGAAACTTTACAAAACTTTATAATAATTTTCTATAAAAAAATATTATGCATAGAAGTTTAAATGGCCTTTACGAAAATACGATTCAGCATAGGGTGGATCCGCGTTTAAACACCTAATAGCAATTTTTCGCAATCCTAGCAGCCTGTGTGCTTTTATCCCCGATGGACATACGTCTCATATCGTGTACAGAGAAGAATGACTGCAAAGTTGATTTTTATTGCTACTTAAAAGTGTTTATGATCCAAAATTAACTAAAATGTGTATCCAAAAGCGCTGCCCAAAGTCCCAAAGTCACTATTTCTCGCAAACAAAGTTGCGGACACAGCTAGTGAGACAATAAAATATGAACCTATTGTTTTTTTATGCAATAAAAGTGCCAAACTGCAGCCTATAGACACCCACACATAGACCAGAGGTCAAAATGCAGATGCGTTACCACTTCTGAGGCCTAAGGTGTTATGCCTCTGTGCCGGAAATTACAGGGCCGTTCATTACTACCTGACCGGAACACGATAGTGCTGAACACTACCATTTAGCCGCAAGTATATTAGGTAATGCGGTGGCCTACGCCCGTGATCCCCGTCACTGGAGCTCTACCACCAGTGAAAAACCAAGATAAAAACCATTGTGACGAAAACCAAGTAAATGAAGTACCTACATTGTTTATTTTATATAGTTCCAATAACAAATCCAAGTATCCGACTGTTCAGTAACAAGTTAATAACAAAATATTGAAAACGCGTTCAAAACAAAGCTAACAATGGACAAAGTTTCCATCGCAATACATATTGTATTGTTATACGAGTTCTTGTAATTTGATATTGAAAAATGCAATATTTATAAAAAAAAAATATATATTTTTTTTTTATGTAATGGAAGTGGCAAACAAGCGTGCAGTTCACGTTGATGTTAAGTGATAACTGCAGCCTATAAACACCCACACAAAGACCAAGGTCAAAATGCAGATGCGTTACCACTCCTGAGGCCTAAGATGTTATGCCTCTGTGCCGGAAATTACAGGGCCGTACATTACCACCTGACCGAAACACGATAGTGCTGAACACTACCATTTAGCGGCAAGTATATTAGGTAATGCGGTGGTACCTACGCCCGCGAGCTCCGTCACTGGAGCTCTACCACCAGTAAATATTAATGCACTCTTTAAAATGTACACCACTATTCAGTTATTTTATGTTTCTATTATTGCAGTTGTTTTTAGTAGATATAGGGATATATTATACAAAACATTTAAAATAAATTAAAAAAGGCAAAGACTAATTTATTGCAGAGAAACGATAGTTATTTATGTTACAATTATTATAATAATTTTATTACCGACGAATAATTTCACGTCTTTTACAAAATTGTCATCTTATTATCCAAAGATACCTTACCTATTATCAATCATGCCTAAATTCACAATTCTCTTGTAATATTTTAGTCGGGTATCATTCAGATGACTCGACATCTAAATATTCCAAAAGTATATAACGTACATAAATCTATGGGTTTAGCATAGATTGCTATAGGTAAGGGTTTAAATCTGTATTATGTTAATTTTCACTTTTTGAAGTGAATCGGTTATAATTTTTAAAGTCGATATTTTTGTATTTTTTTATTTAAGAAAAAAGTTCAAGTCACTGTGCGGTAATTCCCGTAGTTGCTTAACAACCACGAGTATATCCGAAATATAATATAAATCATAGTTCTACAAGTTCTACAACATAGAACAACGCGGTCTCCGCCCGGCGCTTGTGTTCCGTGTTGCTCTATGTTCTACCACAATGAATAATATCCACGAAATTAATTGAATGAGACTTAGTTTATTTTGGTCCATGATGAGACAAAGACATAAGATTTGTTCAGACAACCATTAGACTCGATTGTTATTTAGACAATTATTTATAGTTAACTAGGTTAGGGCATGCTCAGTATGCCATTGAACTATGGCATGATGCCCACTCCCCTTGCCAACACCGCGACACCATAATTCTTTGCTGCTGCCAGCTAAATATCTATTGTTTGAAACTGCATTTCTTTGAAATGTCCTTTGTATTTCTCAGCAGGATAATGGAAATTGCATGACCAACTAACAATTTATTTTTCAATAAGCTTTAAGTGAATTTTCTTTAAAGTTTCTTAAGTAGGTACCTACATGCAAGAATTATACACTATTAAATTGTACTTAATGGTATTTTTCCCGCACCAAAATTATTTTGTTTTGCTGGTACAAGCCTGTAATCACCAAAGGCCTACACCTTTGGTGATTACAGGCTTGTAGGTACCAGCAAGCAGCAGAGGTAAATGCATGCCTTCAAACATATTAGGCAAACGCCCACGGCTACGTTTTGACCCATGTAATCGATCGCGAGCATATTGACTTCTTCTAACACATGCCATACTTTGAGGGTGTTACTAAAACTGCCAGAAAATGGAAAAATCGCAATAGCCGAGATAAAAGCGTTCTTCATCTCACTGTTTAGTTGAACTGTACTTCTTGTTTCTTCATTTCTACATATACCTATCTGAATTCGGTGTCGAGAATTACCGCTCATTATTATTATTCCACTTATTTATTGATACAACTTATTGTATAATTTTTTACATATATATGTATAAAAAAAACAACAAATATATATAAAAAAATAAAAAATTGTGTGCCGCCGGCAGCGGGAGCAGGTTCCAAGCTGCCGGTGGTTAGGGACACAGAGACAGGAACCTCCTCACTATGCGTGCCATTAAAAACTATATTTCTATTATTCAAGAACCAGCCCTTTACAACTTAAAATTAGCATCGACAGACAAGTCAGCTTCAAAGCCTAATTAAAAGAAAGAACTGCGATGCATATTTTAACTAACCAAAAACAACAAAAAATATTAACAAACAATGGGCAATCATTTTGAAATACGTAGTATAAAATATATATATATATATATATATATATATATATATATATATACCGGCCGAATTAAGAACCTTCTCGTTTTATGAACTCGGTTAAAAATAATTCAGCATTTGATTTGTTTAGGTACTTCTATTATTATCGAACTACTCGTGATCTACGATTTCTTCATTGACTACAAATTATTTTTAGATTCTTTTCTGATGTTTAAAATTAATTGTTGTGAACATGTTACAAAAGGTACTTATTAGGGTAAAAGGTTAAATAAATGTATTTTTAATAAATATAATAGTGATGAAGACACCGAGCAAATGCCTTGGCAATTCGCAAACTACGAGTAGTTACCTATTGTAGGTGTGATAAAAGACTCATAGACGATGCTTTCTCAAATTCAGATGAGACGGAAACTACGCTTTTCTGTTAAAGTCTTTCTTTGCCGAAGATTTTCAAGATTTGCAATACTCGAGTGAAGCGATCTGGAACCTAGATACTTTCTCGATTCAAATTCTTTTTATGTTTTATGAATGAAAGGCCCCATTCCCTCGCCAAATGAAAATTCTGGTTTCACCCATTCAATAGCCCATTCAAAACCTACTTACTTTTTTTTATGAAAGGAAGGTAGCTAACAAGCATGCATCTCACACTTAGGTATGTTAAGTGACTGCAGCCTGTAGATATCTATACAAAAACCAGAGGTCAAAATACAGATGCGTTACCACCCCTGAGACCCAATTTGTTATGTCTCTGTGATATTTGTTACGGGGACATACATTATCGCCTGACCGGTACCCGACAGCGCTAACACTAGCATTAAGCGGCAAGTAGGTATATTAGGTAACGCAATGGCGCCTTCGCCCGCTTGCTCCGTCACTGGAGCTCTATCACCAGTCAGATTCACGGAACTCTACTACCAAATTCAGCACACATCGCAAATATAGGGAGCATGACTGATCATATCCGGACTTGGGTGGTTATAAAGGCTTAAGCACCTCCCCTCTGGATGCGATGCAGCTGTACACCGCCAGATCCTCAATCTTAGGTATACTTCACACAATAAAACACAAGACATTCCTATAATCATACAACAATATCAAAGGAGTAGATATGCTTCGTAAATGAAAAGCCTTCAGACCTTTCATTACTTTCAAGAAATTCCATCTGAAATATAATTTTAAACAATAAGCATCCTCAGTTCCTTTGAAATAGTTACCTTTGATATTGCAAAATGAACTGCCTGAATTCTGTACACTGTATTAATTTAACGACCCATAAAGTGTCAGCCGTGGAATGTTACGAGAGCTTTACGTGGCGAATTCACAAACGATACAAAACGTTCCTGACCCGATTCACTTAGAATATTCCAACACAGTAATTATATCTTTGAAAATTAGGTGCGATAAAAATTGACTGAATAAAAAATATTCTACGAAGACATCTAACAAATTAAATTCTGATCTGATGGTGACCAAATTCTATAATAATGTTGGCGACTTTGCCTACAGGTACCCCTCATTCATCTTTGTTTGACGTCACTTAATAAGGCAGATATACGATACTTCGATATCGAGTGCTTGCCAGTGCCACAGTAGTAGTGGCAAGCACTCAATGTAACTATGTACCTATGTACCCAAATTGTAAAACGGAGACAATATTTTTTCATTAGCCCAGGTATGATGCGCGCATGGCCCCGCGGCTGGTGTAGATCGGAAGCGATCTACTCGGTTAAGCAATACGTACGCAAACTGCGCGGTCGGGTGTGTGATGGGTGACCGCTAGTGGCTAATTAAAATGCGCGTTTCCGTGCTTCGGAGGGCACGTTAAGCCGTCGGTCCCGGTTACTATCGATAGATAGCAGTCGTTAATCCTTATCCTTATGGGCGGTTTGAAAACATCCGAAAACGGGTTGGCCACTAACCCTTATCTCCACCAACACCACCACGCTGCTCCTATGCGAGCAGCGTGGTGGAGTAAGCTCGAGGCCTCCTCTCAAGAAGGGGAGAGACTCGTGCCCAGCAGTGGGACGTATCAAGGGTTGCAATTATTATCTCAGGAATAGCTACGATTTATTATTCAAACTGTCTGCTGGCCCATTAACTGTTTCGTTCACAGAACTTTATAAACTGTTTTTCTTTGACATGAAATAATCAGGAACTTACAAGATATGTGAACATATCACGTCATCTTTGTTAATTAGCATTAAAACGATAACAGAGGGGAAGTGCGGACAAGACGGTAACTAATCTTCTTCACTACCTGTAGATGACAAAATTTTACAAAATATACTCTACTGTTACCTATTAAAAGCGAATTCTTTTTAATTACATTTTAATGGTAATGGCGTCTTATAAGCATTTTTTTCTAATGAAGGAAATTCTAAAATTGAGAAATATCAATCTTGTAACGCTATAGGGCTGGTAAAAAGGATTCGGTAGACGGATAAAATTAATATAGGGCCTATACCTTAACAGATAACATAATTAAACAAACAATTATGTAAACTGGAGATACTAGCACTCGAGTGAGGGATGTGGAGGCGCATGTAACTACATGTTTGGATACTGTATCCAATTTGCCCGTCCTATTTATCTTACCCGCTCTTCCTCAATACTATAAAGGCCACGAGTAAAGGAAACAATAAAGCTGGTCATGTGATGTTAAACTCATACGATAGGTACCTACATGCAGATATTCAATAAAAAACTGATTAAGAACTTTATAACCTGCGCTCAAGAGGCGTTCAGTTCAGACACCTTTTTATATCATCAAATCTTAATACATAGATAAAACATAAACTATTAACTTATTCCCAACTTTTAAAGACGTTAATAAGTTTTAGGCACCTACATTTGAGAAATGACTTCCGAACTTTATCCAATTGCTTCTTCAACGACCTACGCAAAACACATTAAACTTTCGTTTTACCGAGGGTGGATGATGTGAGCATACGATTATGTCAGTGCAATTTTAGGTGATTCTTTATTGATACCCGACATTTTATTTACGCGTTTTGCTTTGAAACACATTTTACGATCAGTGTTTGCGACCTTTACGTAAAAGATTGTACAAAATACAAAGTAGCATCCTGTTAGCAGCCCGTTTGGTTTATAGGGTGTAGTCGTTAAGCGATGCGGCTGGGTCGCTGTGACCCGTGTCACCGGACAACATTGTAGCTTCGTTTACTACATTTTCACGTTTATTACCTACTTAGCATAAAGAATTTACAAGGTACCTAGCGTTATATTATCATTGTGATTCGATTGCATTGAATTTTTGTGATAACAATCTGAGAATGATATACTTAAGTAGAACAGAATACATTTTTACTTTATAATTTGTACACCACAATTGTTTGAGTTATATTTGGGTAATACTAATATCGTAATTGATTATATATTTTTTTTTAATAAGTACCCACAACTTGTACAATGAACACTAACCCCCTTATTCATAAACGTACATTAGATACGTTTTACCTATAGAATGCTTTGTCTTTGTCAGTTGCATTGTCAGGGACAGTGCAATGTGCAGGATAGAAAAAGACAAAGGAGAGATTAGTAACACTTTAGCTAAAATACGTTTATGAATAAGGGGGTAGGATTCAACGATCTTCTTAGAGAGGTAATATCCATCACCACCACACTTTCATCTCGAAATCTCGGTGCAAAAGTCTTAAGATGATCCAACCAAGACTTTCCACCATGCCTTGTGGATTGGATTGCCAAGATCTAAATTGGAACTGCTTCGAACGCTCCATATCGTTGCAAAATAACACCACCACATTGGACTCTATTATGTATCGCAGCTATAAAATTTGACATATAACATTTGGGCAATTTCGGGCTATAAGTATTGTATTATTTCTAATCCCCTACTGAACATAGCTGAAACATAAACCCAAAAACAACAGAGGGCTCTATTGTCTAACTGCCTCAGTAGCCTAGTGGTAGCAGGCCCCTACTACTATGCTGGAGGCCCTGGGTTCGATTCCCGGGTCGGGAGCTATCAGAAATAACGGTTTAAATCCTACTCTGGTTCTATCGGGATTTTTCCATTTTTTGGAAGTTTCGCAGTACCTCGGAGTTTGGTAAAAGTGCCCGGAGGTGGCAACAGGCTCGCCACCTGTTACATGGGCCAAAACGTAACCGGCGAATCGTGGGTGTTTTCATGTATGCTTGAATGCATGCATTTAAAATTAGCTCTGCTGATATGGATAAGTCTACAATAAATGTTATTATTACCTACACCTAGTTAACTCTACCTCTCTGGAGTGGCGTCCGAATGCCTATAAGGATATTGCAGTAAATATCAACCAATCTATTAAATACCTACTTGTGCCGCCAGCTACGACGCCTACGTCGTTTGCTTCTTCTTCACGGTTACACAAAGTTTTAATTAAATACATAAATAATTTTTAAATAGGTGAATACACTGTGTAAAAAAACATTTGCTATTTTATAGGGTTCCGTATCCAAACTGTAAAAAGACTCCGCTGTCCGTCTAGCGTCTGTCTGTTACCGCGCTGCATCTCATGGACAGTGATAGCCTGACAGATGAAATTCACAGATGATGTATTTTTTTGCCACTATAATAGCAATGACTAAAGATGGTAATAACTATCACAGAGATGTAACAACTTAGGTCTGAGGGGTCGTAACGCATCTGCATTTTGACCTCTGGTTTTTGTTTAGATGTCTATAGGCTGCAGTCATCACTTAACATCAATGTGACCTGCACGTTTGTTTGCCACCCTCCTTACATAAAAAAAAAATAATTAAGGGGAGTTACATAGTACGTACAACAAACGTGATTCAATATCTCAATATCTTCGCCACGTATCGACCTCCAGGTGGGAATGTCGATGTCCGGGACATCCATGCTCTCCTCGGGGATAAACTGACCATAGTGGCGGGAGATTTGAACGCCAAGCACCCCTCTTGGGGGTCAAGGGTGATTTCCCCGAAGGGGCGTCGCATCTTCGAGAACAGCCAGGTATGATATGGATGGGTACAGTGTGATAGGGCCCGATGCGCCCTCACACGTACCGACCAACCCTAACCATCAACCGGACGTGTTGGACATCGTCATGCATAAATATCTGCCATGGCCGGTCCACGTGGAGTTGCTGTACGACCTCGACGCACAGCACCTCCCTCTTTTGGTTACTCTATCGCTGACGAGCAACTTCACCATTCCGCGCCCGCCACGTCGGCGCACTGACTGGCACGCTTTCGCGCGCACTATGAGTGAGGCTGAACCGCTGGGCGCCCTGCAATCTCCAGAGGAGGTGGAGGCGGGCACCAGCCGCCTCGCCTCAGTCATCAAGGCCGCCAAGGATGCGGCCACCACGACCCTACCGCCGAGAACATACCGCAGGGGCGCCCTGCCCGCCTCACTCGAGTCCATGCGCCAGCGGAAGCGTGCGCTGCGCCAGCTGTGGGCGCGCACCCGCTGCCCGTCGGTGAAGAGTGACCTCACCCGCCTGACAGAGCGCCTGAGCGCTGCCGTGAGCGTGTACCGCGGATCGACATGGGAAACCACGATCGAGCGAGCGGGAGAGAAAGACACGAATCTCCACGCGCTCACGAGAGCGCTCACGCGTGAAGCCGGACCTATCTATCCGCTGCTAGACAGCAGCGGTAGAAGGTGCTACAGGCCCCTGGACCGCGCCGAAATCATGGCCAACCACCTGGAAGGGGTATTCACCCCCAACCCCGCCACTAGCGCTGTCGTCGAACATCATGATGACTGCGAGCGCCGAGTGAAGGAATTCCTGTCGGCCCCCTCCGCGCCGCTCCGGGGAAAAGATTTTATCTCCCCGTTCGAGCTGCGCAAAGCCGTTCTCCGACTGCCAAGCCGGAAAGCTGCCGGGCCTGACGGAATCCCCATTGAGGCGCTCCGGCATCTACCGTAAATAATTATAATAAGTATTATTAAAACAGTTACGTGGCATCTACTGTGCCTAAATTTTAATACACTCAGCGGCACGGGATGTCGTCCAAACACATTACTTGTTCTCAAAATGAAAGAAAAAAGTTGGTAGAGTCCAATTTGCGTGTGCTCGAGCGAATCGATGCTGACGTGACACGTGACGGTGTCGGAGGAATTCTAGACCTCGGGTTGGTCTTTCAGCACACAGGTTCAATTCTTCCATTCTTCTCCTTAGTAATTGCTAACTAACATTGACTCCTCTTGCAGTTTGTAGATGTAAACCGCTGTATTAAAATTGCGCTAAGGAATCGATTTCTAAAAAATGCAGTATGATAAATCGGTCTTCATTCGCTGATTGCACCATTTCCTGGTCTCCTTGTCTGTAGGATCGTCTGAACATACCCTTTTAAGGCGTATTTGACGGTTGAGATGTACATTTTAAAGATTCGGCAATTGATGCAATGAGCAATTTAAAACTGGAGTAAAAGGCATTGTTTCAAGGTTTTATTTCAAAAATTAAAAATGTTTATTAACCATTTATTTCGGGTCGGGGGCTAGCAGAGCTAAAGGTGTAGAAAGCTTTTTCTCTGGTTCTTTTGAGCTTCCATTTTCTGGAAGTTTCCTAGTGCCACTCTCGGAGTTGGTTAATGTATCCGGAGATATCAATAGGTAAGCTCGCCAATTATTACAAAGGACAAAAGTTACGCTTACGTTTTCCCAAGTTTTTATTTTATTTTTTGCTATTACCATGTGTGAGACTGACAAAAGGTCGGACAATAGTTAGTAAGCAAATAAAACAAAAAGTGGTCTGTACATTTATTCATAATCTATTATAAAGTAAAGTAAATTCCGTACATTGAAAATATTGAAAAAATTAATACCAGGGGATGTTACTAGATCGATACCGAACACAAATACGTGATTAGAAATTTTTTTGTCTGTCTGTCTGTCTGTTCAAGCATCACACAAAATCTACCGGTCCGATTACGATGAAACTTGGTATACTTATACTTTAATCTTTGGCGCACAACACTGGGTACTTTTTATCCCGGCAAAATGTCTGTTTGTCTGTGTGTTTGTGCACGCTCATTTCAGAAACGTCTTATTTGATTTGAAGTTATATAATATATACTGTGGTAAGTTTCACTTAACATTTAGTGTTTGTTTCATGTCAATCGGTTCAGAAATAAAAAAGTTACGACAATTTAAAGCATCATGTACCTGTTATCGAACATTTTTAAACTATTCTGTATCTATCTTCTGTCTTTTTTAGGGTGCCGTATCTAAAAGGTAAAAACGGACCCTATTACTAAACCTCCGCTGTCTGTCTGTCTGCCCGTCCATCCGTCTGTCTGTCACCAGACTGTATCTCATAAACAGTGATAGCTAGAAAGCTAAAATTTTCACAAATTATGTATTTCTGTTACCGCTATAACGACAAAATTAAATACTAAAATAAGAAAATAAAAGTATTTAGGGGTCCAAGGCGGCATACAATAAACGTGTTTTTTTTTCGTATATTTTTTGCTCGATATCAATAACGGTAGCGTAACGTCTAAGTAGACGCTTAAAATTTTTACAGAATTTTTAGGTCTTATGCTGTATATTACTTTCTAACAAACGTAATTTTTATGCCCTTTTTGTACGGAACCTTTCGTGCACGAGTTCGACTCGCACTTTGGGTTTTTTCTCTGTTAGTAACATTATAGCAGCGTCCCGGCATAGAACAATCGCCGCTATAATCACCATTCATCATGCCAAGCGTGGCCATTACGGCATATTCTTTCCTCTTGACGCACAACACTTTTAGGAGCATCTTCGGGAAAGGCTTTGTCCAGCGGAGACGGATGGACGTCTTTCGGACTTCGTTGATGTCGTTGGTGGCGTAGGTGTTGTTGGTGACTCTGGTGGTGGTGTTGGTGGCGTTGGTAGTGCTGGCGGTGGTTTTTAGAGGCGATGGAATCATTGGTGGCGTTGGTGACGTTGGTGGTGTTGTTGGTAGTTTTGGAGGCGTTGGTGGCATTGGTGGCATTGGTTGTGGTGGTAGTGGTGGTGGTTTTGGTGGCGTTTGTGTCATTTGTGTTTGGTGATGGTGGTGGCGTTGATGGCGTTGGTGGCGATTGTAGTGGTGGCAGTGGTGGAGGTGGTAGTGGTGACAGTGGTGGTTGTGATGGTATTGGTAGTGACGATGGTGGTGGTGACGATGGTAGTGGTGGTGTTAGTGGCATTAGTGGGTAAAAATGCACAACGTTAACATTGAATTTTTCTCTTCTGCCGGCTCTTACGGAGTGCCTATATTATGTATAGATCTATATTTTATCCTTCATTCTCTATTAGAAGCACTAATTGACCGAAACTTTAGAAAACTTTATAATAATTATCTATAAAAAAATATATGGTACCTATGCATAGGAGTTTAAAATGGCCCTTTCGAAAATACGGTTTAGCATAGGATAGATGCGCGTTTAAACAGATAATTAGCAATTTTTCGCAATCCTAGCAGGCTGTGTGCTTTTATACCCCATGGCCATACGTCTAATATCGTGTACAGAGAAGCATTACTGCAAATTTAATTTTTAAGCTACCCCCTAAAAGTGTTTATGATCCAAAATTAACCAATATGTATATATATCCTAAAGCGCTGCCCAAAGTCCCAAAGCCACTATTCCAAGCAAACAAAGTTGCGGGCACATCTAGTAATAAAATAATACAAGCATTTATTAATTTACTAGCTGATCCGCGACTTCGTCCGTTCAGATTTTAATAAAATTATTGTTCAGTATCTATGCGGACGAAGTCATGGGGATAGATAGCTAGTATAATATAATTCATAAATAAAAGTAGCCTTAGTTACTCCTTATTACAGAACGAACAAACACAGAACAAAATAGTAAAAAATATTTTGGTATATTTATGTACCGTGTATACATACATACATGTGCATTTAGTAAAACCAACAGACAACCCAATTTTATTTATTTGTTTAAAAACGTAATGATATCAAATAATTTAACATAGCGCCACTTTAAAATGCCTATCCAAGGGCACTGGGTATCGTGAGAAAAAATATCGCCATTCTCGATATACTTAAGGGAACTCTCCGTTTAACCAAAATCAATCAAATATAGTTAATTACAACCGCAAAAGGCGCCCATTTGGTGAAGCGGCCAGTTCCCTTATAATACAGTGATGGCGGTACGAATGGTTCAATATATTTTTCTAAATGTATTGAACCAACAACACAAAAAGAAAATAAAATCCTCCGTTTCAATATTCGAATATCATCTAGGTATCTGAACTGCACGCTTGTTTGCCACCATTATACATTAAAAATATAGGTAGGTACTATTTTTTTTGTAGCACGAAATTTGCTAGAAAATTCTTCAAATTAGCATTTTGCAAGTCAAAACGACATACCTCGAAGTTTTATCTTACAAACGTGATATTATTTTAACATCTTTTTAATTGACATTATATGCGTTGCACGATCAACAATAAACAGTCATATATATTTTTATGTTTAAAATATATTGTTTTACTAACTCTTCAATTTAATTTACACATATCTGTGTAGTCACATTTAAGAACTGATTCTTTGAAATATTCTTTGAACTTATCATACGGACATAGTTCCGTATCGCATATTGGAAGCTTGATTATCCTTTCTTGATGAAGTGTCAAAACTCGATCGCCATCTTTGCACCTGTTTGAAAAAAGATATCTCAATTAAGTCTTTACATACCTACTTAAGTGATAAATACCTAATACTTATTGGGTCTTTTTTTCCAATACCGCAATATGGATGCGATGTAAATCTGTTTATATTAATGGCACTCAAACCAACAATGGCAAATAGTGGATGACAAAATCATACATACATACATAAACTGTACTTATATATAGATGCGCACGGTTACTTGTTAAGGTTGACTAAGACCAAACGAAAATAAAGCTAAATCATCAACGTTCTCTCTTATCTTTTAAGTGTAAACAAAAATTTTGTTGACATTTACACCAACATAATCCCTTGCATAAGTATCTAATAATAACTATAGCGCTGTAATAAGTATCTCAGATGCAAAAAAAACTAAGGCGACAAGGGTGGCCACGCATCTGCATATTCTTCTCTGATTTTTGTGTAGATGTTTATAGACTGCAATCGTCACTGAATGAATGAATGAATGAATAAATAAATAAGAACAATGATTCGTTCCGACGCTCTTGGTGGATTTAGATCAAACTAGAGAATGTTCTGGTGTCGAATAAGACACTTATATTCAGAATTAAAAAAAAATCTGGTTGCCTGTAAAGTCGGTTTTACGGGCGAAGATTTTACGTGACAACGTCTTTTTCTCGGTAGAAAGGCATTCGCCGGTCCGGCAGGCCTCTCTCTCGTTCGGTGACTCATCGTTACGTTACCGGGCGTTACACTTTTTCATGAGTGACTCCGAGCCGCAACCTAATTTAAGACGTTGTCACGTCAAAAAACACGATAGTATTCTCTGGATTGCTGTTTACACATTCTTGCGTTGTAAACACAAAGCAAGTGATGGTTCTTATTTAGAACAATAAGAAATACGATCTCTAAAAACAGAGATAGGTACAACAAAATAATGCTTTTAATTTACACCTTAAATCAAAAGAGTTTGACTTAGTGGAGATATGATGAACATCGATCATAATAAATGATACTTTATAAAAGATATGAAGTAAAGCTACGGATTGCAGAAATACTTACTTCAATACCACGAAAGCAATATTAGACGCGAAGCAATCAATAAGACTCGCTTTCCATATTCGAGATTTATCCATGGCGTTCGCAGTCAAGTGAGAGTCGGGTTTGTAAAGTTTCAAATATGATAGAAATTTGAGTAGTGTTCCGGAATGAGCGAATAGGAATGTTGCGTTGGGACCATTTTCACTGTAATAAATCAACAACAAAATTATCAAAGTGACCATCAATTTGAAAGCTATTAAGCTGTACCCTGCTGTTTTTCTAAAATTGACGATATTATCACGTTACATGGTAACGAAACAGCAAAATACCCAAGCGTGCGGGTATTTATTTGCCACCATAACAGTAAAAAAATTCACTAGTTTCGACTTCGTAGAGTAGATCTCAAGTTTGTAGCGCAAACCACTCAGTACCTGTTTTCATATCAACTTGCGAAAGCCCTAAAAATCACTTTATTCTGGTCCTGTGGCAAAATTCTTGTCTCCTGCCCGAAAACTACCTCGCTGCCATATTTCGTGATAGGTGATTTTACGCTTTTGTAAACATAGATTTACCCTTATGGGAAAAACAACAAACAACCAATGCGCGAGGTGTTTGTTAGAGCAAGACAGCAAAGCGATTCAACCGCGATCCACTGACAATTACGGCTGATTACGCACATTAGCAGAATTAAGCCTAATTGGTAGAGCTCCAGTGACGGAGCTCGCGGGCGTAGGCACAACCGCAGTACCTAATATACTTGCCGCTAAATGGTAGTGTTCAGCACTATCGTGTTGCGGTCAAGTGGTAAAGGGCCGTACCCCTATAATTTCCTAATATAATAGGTTGGGGAAAAAGTCTTTTCGCATTATAGTATGTCATCATCATCATCATCATTTCAGCCAAAAGACGTCCACTGCTGGACAAAGGCCTTCCCCAAAGAATGCCACAACGAACGGTCCTGGGCCGCCCTCATCCAACGATTGCCCGCGGCCTTCACCAAGTCGTCGGTCCACCTCGTGGGAGGCCTGCCTACGCTTCGTCTTCCGGTACGCGGTCGCCACTCTAGAACTCTTCTGCCCCAACGGCCGTCAGTTCTGCGAGCTATGTGCCCTGCCCACTGCCACTTGAGTTTCGCTATTCGATGGGCTATGTCGGTTACTTTGGTCCTCATGCGGATCTCCTCATTTCTGATTCGATCTCGCAGAGTAACTCCGAGCATAGCCCTCTCCATCGCTCTCTGAGTGACCTTGAGCCTTCTTATGAGGCCCATAGTGAGCGACCACGTTTCTGTTCCGTATGTCATCACTGGCAACACACACTGGTCAAAGACCTTCTTCTTCAGACACTGCGGTAAATTGGACGAGAAGATATGACGCAGCTTCCCGAACGCTGCCCATCCGAGTTGGATTCGGCGATTGACCTCTTTCTCGAAGTTGGACCTACCTAACTGGACCGTTTGTCCCAGGTATACGTAATCGTCAACAACTTCGAGTGTAGTACCCTCGACCATAACAGGAGTGGGCGTAACAAGGACATTCGACATAACCTTCGTCTTGTCCATGTTCATTTTAAGGCCCACTCGTTGGGAGGCCCTACTGAGGCCATTGAGCATTGTGCCAAGGTCTTCCAGGGTCTCAGCCATGACTACGATATCATCCGCAAATCGGAGGTGGGAGATGTACTCGCCGTTAATGTTGATGCCGAGTCCGTTCCAGTCCAGAAGCTTGAAGACATCTTCCAATGCAGCGGTGAACAGTTTCGGAGACATGACATCTCCCTGTCTCACACCTCGCTGCAGTTGGATAGGTTTCGAGTTCTGGTCCTGAAGGCGAACCGACATAGTGGCGTTTTCGTACAAGCTCCTTAGCACCTCGATGTATCGGTAGTCGACTTGGCACCTCTGGAGTGACTGTAGCACAGCCCAAATCTCGACCGAATCGAAGGCTTTCTCATAGTCCACAAACGCTAGACAGAGGGGCTGGTTATACTCTTCTGTCTTCTGTATAACCTGCCGCAGCGTGTGTATGTGGTCTATGGTGCTAAAACCTTTACGGAACCCGGCTTGTTCGGGAGGCTGGAAGTCGTCGAGTCTGCGAGATAGACGGTTCGTAACCACTCTCGAAAACAGCTTGTAGACGTGACTTAGAAGTGCGATGGGCCTATAATTTTTAAGAAGGGTATTGTCGCCTTTCTTAAAGAACAGTACCACCACACTTCTATGCCACGCCTGTGGCGTTTTTCCCTCGGATATGACGGAATTGAACATCAACTGAAGAGCTTCTAATACTGGCCTTCCGCCCGCTTTCAGGAGTTCAGCAGTGATTCCGTCATCACCCGGCGCCCTGTTGTTTTTGAGCTGTTTGAGAGCCGTGCTAATCTCGTCAAGACTGACGTCCGGGATATCTTCGGTGTAGTGTCGGGTCAGTCCGGCTCTAGGATCTGCTGCCGGACTGTTAACAGGTGGTCGTGCTGTCGTGTATAACTGTCCGTAAAACCGTTCGATCTCTTCTGCAAGCTCAGGTTTCGACGATACGATTCTGTTGTCCTCTGTCTTCAGCTTAGTGAGACGGCTTTGCCCTAAGGACAGATCTTTGGCGAACACTTTAGAGCCCTTGTGCCGCTCTATGGCTGCTTTAATACTATCAGTATTAAAGTGCCGAAGGTCGCAAGTCAATGACTTCGAGATCTGTCTGTTGAGCCGCCTGTACACTAAAGCATCTTCAGAGGACTTCAGAACCATACCGCGCCTCTCCTCCATGAGCTTGAGAGTTGGGCTGGAGATCTTTTTGGTTTTATTCGTAGGGCGGGTCTTGAAAAACTTAGAGCCCGCCGTACGGACAGTTTCCACGAACCTGTTATTGTAATCGTCCACATCTACGCACTCACTCAGGCATTCGAAGCGATTTTGTAGCTCGAGTTGAAAGCTCTCGGGGTTTTGGATTTGGGCAGGTGCTGGGCGGAGCGTAGACTTCATTAGTCGGGATCTTTCGATCTTGACCTTTATATTCAGTGTGCCTCTTACCAATCGGTGATCACTCCCGGTTTTTACCGAATTGATCACAGAGACATCACTGAATATATGCCGCCTCGTGGACATAATGAAGTCTATCTCATTTTTAGTCGCACCATCAGGACTGATCCAGGTCCACTTCCGGCACTCCCGCTTCTTGAAGAAAGAGTTCATCATGAAGAGGCTCTCTTTCTCCATGAAGTCAGCCAGAGTCTGGCCCCTGGTGTTTCGTCGCCCATATCCAAATCGTCCCACCTTCAGCTCATGATCACCTCGAACGCCCAATTTCGCGTTGAAATCCCCCATGACAACGTTGTAGTGGGTCTTCGAACTATGTATGGCTCTGGAAATGTCCTCATACATAGTTTCTACCTCATCATCGGAGTGTGCGGAGGTTGGGGCGTAGACCTGTATGACCTTCAGCGAATACCGTTTGGTTATTCTGAGTATAAGGTACGCCACTCTCGACGACACACTCTCGATCTTGACAACGTTGTTCACGAGGGACTTGTGGACGATAAACCCGACACCACCTTGGGACAGTTGGTCGCCCTCCCGGAAATAGAGCAGGTTACCAGACTTGAGGGTTATCGAGTCCTCCCCCTGTCTTCGGACTTCCGATAACCCTACAATGTGCCACCGTAACCCGCTCAATTCTTCCTCCAGTTCCATGACTTTCTCGTCAGTCCGCAGCGTCCGTACGTTGTATGTTGCCAGGGCCAGTTGTCGTCGGGTGTGGTACCCTGGCATCTCCCGGTGATTCTTTGCACCCCCTGCCCCGCCGTTACCATGACCGGTACCACCATGGTCAGGAATAGCGAAGCTACCGGGGACTAGGGGCCGTTGTGTATTGGTGTCAATCATTGGGGTGATTTGCCATAATCGCCACGCTTGGCATGCGGGTTGGCGATCGCAGTGGCGGCAATTTTATCACGGGACGCTGCTGCCCATCCCGGATACTCCTACCGCCATGGTTTGACCGCCATTGTTCGGTTGACTAACTGCACTAGAGGAAGAATTCCCTCCTCTAGAAGAGAATTCTTCCGCTAGCGGGCGATGGGGTCGTCACATCATATAGTATGTATGAACTTGTAATAAAATCTCTTTGGCTGTAGTATTTGTATCTGGCTCGTTTTGGTATCATTGAAAGTTAAAATTTTAAAGAACATAATTCCAAATTCAAATTAGGCAAATGTGTGATTTTCATTTGTTTTTCGTACTGTCAAGATGAGTGAATCTAATGAAGAAATTCGATACATTTTAAAATTTTACTACAAAAAAGGTAAAAATGCAACGCAAGCCGCGAAAAAAATTTGCGATGTTTATGGACCTAGTGCAGTGTCTGTGAGAGTAGCACAAATTTGGTTTAAGCGTTTTCAATCCGGAAATTTTGATGTCAAAGATGCACCTCGCTTTATTACGGATAAAATGGATGCCATTTTTGAAAAAGTGGAGCAAGATCGACATATCAGTAGTTACGACATAGCGTATAAACTGAGAACTAGAACTGAGAATTGATCACAAAACCTTATTGCGAGTTAACCCGGGTTGTGGTGGGATTGGAAGGGCATTATTCATTATGAGCTATTATTACCACCAGGCAGGACTATCGATTCTGAACTCTACTGCGAACAACTGATGAGATTGAAGCAAGAAGTTGAGAGAAAGCGGCCGGAATTGATCAACAGAAGGGGTGTGGTGTTTCATCATGATAACGCTAGACCTCACACATCTATAGCCACTCAGCAAAAATTCGGTCTCTTCAGAATTCTTTATGCAATGTTAGGTTAACATCACGAGAGGACTGCCAAATCCACTTGTCGCGGTATTTTGATGAGAAGTCCCAAAATTTTTATAGCAATGGGATCATGTCCCTACCTACAAAGATGGCAAGAGGTTATCGAACAAAATGGTACATACATACTTTAGTTAAATTTAAATAAACTATATTAAAAAATGTTTTGAATTATCTTAAAAAATGCGAAGAAACTTTTTCCCCAACCTAATATAAAAGGCATAACACCTTAGGCCTCAGGAGTGGTAACGCATCTTAATTTGACCTTGGTCTTTGTGTGAGTGACTATAGGCTGCAGTCATCACTTAACATCAATGTGAATAGCATGCTTGTTTGCCACTTCCATTACATAAAAAAAAAGATAGTGTCAAATGTCTTCAGTATGAAAATAATAAAAAATAATGTTATACGACTTACAAATTATGAAGCATGTTCTTCATCAACATGCAGGCTGGTCTATAAGTCAAATCGTGACCGTAACCATCCAACCAATAGTGTTTCAGATCAAAGTAGTATTCCAGCACCTGAAAACATAATTTAATATTTATACTGCCTCGGTAGCCTAGTGGTAGCAGGCCACTACTACTACGCTGAGGTCCTGGGTTCGATTCCCAGAGAGAAGAATGAGGCAGAATTAAGCCTCATTGGTAGAGCTCCAGTGACGGAGCTCGCGGGCGTAGGCACCACCGCATTACGTAATATACTTGCCGCTAAATGGTAGTGTTCAGCACTATCGTGTTCCGGTCAGGTGGTAATGTACGGCCCTGTAATTTACGGCACAGGCATAACCAGACAGGAGTGTTAACGCATCTGCATTTTGACCTTGGTCTTTGTGTGGGTATCTATAGGCTGCAGTTATCACTTTACATCAATGTGAACTGCATGCTTGTTTGCCACTTCCGTTAAATAAAAAAAAAATTAAGCCCTAGATAAAATATCATCGGATAATCGGGTCCACTCGTCTATCTTCCTAAATTGAATTTATTTATTTTATTTTTAAAGAAAAATGGAAAGAAAAATTTGACTTCAGGCGAGGCTCGAACTCGCGACCTACTGGGAATCTAGTCCAGCCGCTCTTCCAATTGAGCTACTGAAGCCCTGCCCGATTTGTCAAATCTTTCCTTCACATCTATTGCATTGCTTTATGGTAGCAGCAGCGCCATTTATTTACTCGACGAATATGGACATAATGTAAAATGAAGGTTTGATTTACAGGCCACTTTGGCAACACATCAAAATTAACAGTCGTATCGTAAAAGAAAGAATGCTGAAGAAAAGTATACACAAACCTGTATACTTTCCAAGTCAAATGCATGGCACCAAGGCGAAGGAATGTGTTTATGCCACGACGTTTCATAGCCGCATATCTTGTACATCAGCAAAGCAGTATCTGAAATTAACACATAAACCGAACTCAAATAATTAAGATATGAAAAATAATTTAAATTAATCAATCCAAAACATAAAACAGCAAAAACACATCGTGTTGTGGGGTTTTTTAGTGTAAAGTGATGGTATTTGTAGCAAATAGCAAAGCAAGCTGCCAACAATCACATGTTACAAACCCAAATCTATTACCCTATTGAGACCAAGCCTCTTAGAAATTGACTGTCGAGTTTCATTCATAGCTTGGCTAATGGCAAACAACTCTTGCTCCTTATATGTGAGTGGATTTTTCTTAACTTGCTGTTGCCACTTGTCACAGTGTTTATAGAACTGAAAATAGTTTCATGATGTAACTGAATAAAATAAAATAGAGCTGGATTCCTATTTATATTGTTACGCGCAAGACTGCCCAAACATGGGCCAAATTTTGGTCCACAGTAAATACGCGCAAGACTGCCCAAACTTGGGCCAAATTTTGGTCCCCAGTAAATACGTATACAAAATTACTCATGTAGATACTGATCATGCTTAAAATATCCAGAAAAAAATCGATCATTGCGTTTGGTTCCTTTTTTATTTTTACTATTCTTTTTCATAAAAAAAAAATAAATATCAGAATCTCTAAATATTGGACAAGTTACATAAATAACATATATTATATAAAATTTATATAAAAAAAATATTAGGTTTACTACTAGGTTTAATAATATGTTTAATATTATTAAACCACCACAGGCCTCCGGTTCTGGGGGCTTCCAAAGACCGACTGGTCGAATAATTTGTAGAGCTTACGGAGGGAAAAGTCGTAATATCGTTTTTTTTTTTTTTGCTCGGGCGTCAGGTTACTGGGCCTTCAAATGCCAAATGCCACTCCGGGTCCCCTGATGACCTTAGTTCGCCACTGGTGTTTTTATTTTGTACTATTATCCAAGCAAAGCTGGGCAGCCTTGTGTTGTAACAATAAAGTTCAATAAACAAAACAAACATGTGTAAGATAGGGAAATACTACAAGTTTTTGTTTTTGAGTGTAACATACCCGTAAAGTTGTGTCAACTTTCACTGCTGGCCTGAAAACTACATTTTGGGCTTCTTTTTTACTAAATAATCCAAGGGTGAAGGATTGTGCACTCTGTTGAGCTCTCTGTGTAGGTGTATATCGGAACTGAAATAAGCAATTTAATTAGCTTATTATAGACTATGTGAGTAAACAGTATTTCAAAACAAAGAATAATTTAATTTAAATAAAAAGTGGCAATTACTTCAAATGTGTTATTGTTATATCTTTTTCTGATGGCATTTGGAAATCTTTTGTGCATCCTTTCTGCTAACAATATCATTTCTTCTCGACCCTCGAGTGTTAAAAACTTTTCTTTCTCAACTTCTGCTTCACTGGACCAACCTTCAAAGTTTTTTATTTGTTCACTATCTAATGGGCCTATAATGTAAAATATTTTTCTTAAATTTACATATAAAATAGAGGATAAAAAAAATGGAAAGTGAAATTTGATTAATTTCTTCTAAGACTTCAAGTGAGATTTGAACCCACAGACAAAAGATCACTATCCACTTATCTACCAGTCTTTCGGTGATGGTAAATTTTTCTTTTAAGACTTTAAATAATTACACTTGTATGTGATATTACATTAGGGTGGTCATGTGGCCAGTAACCAGAAATACCTACTCTGACAGAAACAAGAAAAATATGGACACAAGTTTAAACAAAAGAAACCATACCTTTTGCAACATTATGTTGCAATAAAATTTCATTTCTTAGATCCTTGAGAGAGCTATTCATTCCAACTATATCCTTCGCACTGGGCAATCTGGTACCATGTCGCACTAACATCCAAATTTTGGAATCTTTACAATCTGAAGTGGAAACCAAGAAAAGTTCAATTCAATTGTCAAATGTCAAATAAACCCTAACACAAACATACATATTAAACTATAATGTCTCTGTGATATCTAATGATATGTCTCTGTGATAAGTTATTACAGGGCCGAACATTACCATCTAACTGGCATATGATAGTGCTGAACACTACCATTTAGAGGCCGATTGATTAGGTAATGCGATGGTGCCTACGCCCTCGAGCTCCTACACTGGAACTCTACCACCAGTAAAATGATTAAACCTCAACAAAATATTGTGTTGAGGTTTAATAATTTTACTGTTTACAACAATATTTATTGTTGTTTACCCAGGCCAGATGATGGTGAGAGTGGCTCACTCTGATCACCATTTGGCTCCAGACTTAAGGCTTCAACAAGTAAAAGCAGTGATAACATTTGAAAATAATGACAATACATACTTACTTGGATACTTTATCCTAGAATCATCCTTATTATATGTAAATCTGTAAGGTGTACGGGTAGCCAAATGATTGCGGATGTCGCGTGGCTTCAACGCAAAAGCTGTAAATAATTGATTCCCGACGACAAAATAAAGTAGTAAACAGAAATACATAATGCAAGTTATGGTGTAACATTAAATTATGTCATTATTTATATGCAGTGCTCTATGTTCACAATAACTTAATACTGAATTGACGGAGTTAACAAGAATTTACACTGGTTTAAAAAAAAAAAATTAAAATATCTTAATTTTGTTACAATTTGTTTACTTGTCATTTCATCATTTGTCAACTTATATATATATTTTTTTATGGCATCGCTATTACGCATATTGCCAGTGTCAAGTAAAACGATATTCCGTATTTATTTAAGCAGCGTAAAAGTTAGTTTAATATAGTCATCAAGTATTATATGTAAGTATTAAGTGTATAAGTTCATTAGTTCATTCAGTATCAAGTATAATATGTCAGTCAAGTGAGTTACAATCAAGTTATTCGAGTAAAGCGATGGCTACTTTACCAGAACATTTACAATTAAGTTTTGGAGGCAACCTGAAAGGTCGTGTTTTCGCACTGTTATTCTATTTCACTATACACGGGCACTGTAATAAACTTATATCAAACAAAATGCCACCAACTTTATTCAATATAACTTAAAAATACACCAAGAAAATGAAATAAAATAAGAGCACCATACGCCTCGTTCAAGGTTCCCGCCAAAACTCCCTCAACTTATATTACTCTATGATTTGTCATAAATAATAGGGTTGTGATGTCATTCTGAGATTGATTAATCGGTAAATCGATATTTTTAACTTCTGCCTTACTAGACATAACTAAATAATTTGCATTTCAAGTCATTTATATTAACGACTAGCTATTATGTAAATGGGAGAAGATCTCCCGGGACTTCAATAGATATGGGGGTCCCACAGGGCTCTATTTTAGGGCCATTTCTTTTCTTAGTCTATATTAATGACTTACCCTACATTATCAATGATGGCCAAGAGATGGTATTGTTTGCTGATGATACTTCTTTAGTGTTCAAAATTAAAAGACAGGAGGTAGATTTTGAATGTGTAAACAATACTCTCTCTAATATAGTACATTGGTTTAGCGCCAATAACCTTTCGTTAAATAGCAGTAAGACAAAATGTATTAAATTTACTACTCCTAACGTAAAACAGGTTGAAACCAATGTTAAGATAAATGAGGAAGTATTGGAGATCGTAGAGTCCACGGTATTTCTGGGCATTACCGTGGATGCTAAATTGCAATGGGGTCCCCATATTGCCAAATTAGCTAATAGACTTAGCTCGGCAGCATTTGCTGTGATAAAGATTAGACTATTAACAGACGTCGAGACGGCTCGCCTTGTTTATTTTAGCATCTCTCCCAAAGTTATAAAGCGTTACTCTTCCATTCTTGCGCCGTTGTTAGCACATCTTTTCAATTTATGCATTCAAAACTCAGTATTTCCGAGGTCATTTAAGAGGGCAATCATTCGTCCAATTTACAAAGGTGGCGACTGCAACATAATTAGCAATTATAGACCAATAGCTCTTCTGAGCTCCTTTTCTAAACTACTAGAACGCCTAGTGAACAATAGGCTACTTAGTTATCTAGATAAATTCAAAATTATTTCATCACAGCAATTCGGCTTTTGCAAAAAGAAATCAACTTCTGACGCTGTTCAAGAACTCACTACTTTCATTGTAAAGAAAATGAATGACAATAAAAAAGTGCTTACAGTTTTCATAGATCTTGCAAAAGCATTTGATACTATTCCTTTAAATATTCTCTTGTCAAAACTTGAAAAATTAGGTATCAGGGGATCTGAGCTCAATTTTTTCGAAAGTTATCTTACAGATCGAACTCAAATGGTAAAAATAAAGAACTATCATAGTGAAGAGCTTCCCATACATTACGGCGTTCCACAGGGCAGCATTCTTGGCCCGACGCTGTTCCTTATTTTTATAAACGACCTCTGCAGCCTTGAACTCGCAGATTCAAAAACAGTATCGTATGCAGATGATACTGCCATTACATTTTTTGCAAATTCTTGGACAGAATTACAAAGTACTGCCCAACAAGGTTTAAACACCACCTTTGACTGGCTCTTATCTCATAAACTAACAGTTAATGTAGATAAAACTAAGTATTTAACATTCTCAAATAAATCGCCTCGACATCCTCATTCTCTTTTAACTTTGAAAGCACACTCTTGTCATCAAAAAGAGATGTCCTGTCAATGTCCACTTATTTCTTCGGTTGAATGTATAAAATATCTTGGAATTATACTCGATAATTCTTTGAACTTCAAGGCCCACATTGAAGCTTTGACAAATCGAGTACGTAAGCTAATATATGTTTTTAAAACCTTAAGACATGTAGCTAACTCCATCATAATTCGAAACGTCTATCATGCATTATGCTTATCCGTTTTAACATACTGCATCCCCTGCTGGGGAGGTGCTGCTAAAACCATACTAAAACCATTAGAAACAGCACACAGAACCATTTTAAAGGTATCTACTTTTAAGAAACACCTTTATCCTACCACTCAGCTATATAAAGACTGGAATGTTCTCAATGTGCGACAACATTTTATACTGAACACAATTCTGTTACAACATCGCAAGACCCCATACGTTAAAATCTCTAAACGGCGTAAAGATTTAATATGTAATGTCCCAAAAGTCAATTATACTTTAGTCAAACGTTTTGCATACTTCTTAGGCCCATTCTTATATAACAAAATAAATAAATCAGTACCAATATATAAATTGTCTTTATACCAGTGTCGAAAAGCAGTTCGTAATTTCCTTCTCAATCAAAATTATGAAGATACAGAAAAATACTTATTAACGTTGTCATAATCATTTTACACGGAAAACTAATTTACTCAAACCAACACATGCATCATGATTACATTACATTTTACAAAACTGACACACACTTACACATACATACACACACTCGCACACGCACACAAAACTCACTCTCTCACACACACTCACTCACTCACAAACACACTCGCACACGCACATATACTTACATTTAGTGTTTATAATAATTAAAAATAATTAGTTATATGATCAAATGTCCTTAATATCATTCTAATTTGTCATGTGAATGTAGTACCTACCTACCTACGCATTAGCAATTACTATAATTAAGTAAATGCCTCATCGAATTTAATTGCATGCTATACCCACCCGGGGGGCGGTACTCTTCTTCTTAACACAGACTATTGTAACAAATAGCCTAGCAAGAAGAATGGTACTATGCCCATAATTTAACTATTATGCACCTATATGTCAATTTGCCTTGAAATATGTACCTATTCCAAAAATTGTACTACATATGTTAACGTCAAATAAATTTCATTTCAAATTTCATTTCAGAATCAGATATTTCTAAGTAGGTACCTACCTATTTACTTAATAAAAAGAAATAAGCGTTATTTTCACAGTATAATGTCCTATGGCATTTTGCTATGGGGAAATTCCGCCGACGTCAACACTATTTTTGTACTGCAAAAGAGAGCTGTCCGGGCTATCTACGGGTTGAGTCCGAGGGTATCTCTTAGAGATAAATTTAAAGAAATAAATATTCTGACTGTAGCTTCGCAATACATTTATGAAAATGTATTATATGTCCGTAAAAACATTAATGAGTTTCCTACAATAGGTAACAACCACAGTATAAATACTAGGAACAAATACAAGTTGTCCATGCATGCAACGCGGCTGAATAGGGTCAGTAATTCTTTTAGAGGTCAATGTATACGGTTCTTTAATCAAATCCCCAAAAACGTTCAAAGTCTATCGATCAATAAATTTAAGAAAGTAATGAAAGAACGTTTATATAAATGTAATTACTATAAGACCAGTGATTATGTTAATGATAATACGTCTTGGGATTATAGCGATCGCTGCCAGGCTATTTCATGATCCTGTGATTTCGTGTATTCAGTAATTAGTATCTACTATTGTTAAGGGTTGAATAATGTGAATACCCTGGCTGAAAATGAATTCCATCTTTTGTTTTGCCGTATGCATATCCGGAACAGTCATGTACGCTTAAATGTCTTTGCCTTTGGCGGCGTCGTGTGGCGGGTTGCTCACTTCCCTCTAAAATGGTCGAGGAGGGCAATGGCTGTCACATGCGTCATACTCGTGAACGGGTGCTGTTGGTGGGGACTGGTCTGTTCTGGTTTGCAGGGGCTACATCACATTTAGTAGATAGCAGTTTATTTGCATCTATGCTATGGACGTTGACATTATTTGATTTTTCACGATAATCTGTACTAGATTTAAGCTTTCATTTAAAAGAGCTCTTACTGAGTTTGTTGGGTAGCGGAGTTCTTCTCAGTAGTGACTGCACTTGGAACTCTGCTAAGTGAATAACATTGATCTTGACGAATAAGTTTTTCTTTTTCTTCATTTATTATCATTGAAGGAATTGAAAAATTTTATGATTATTATGTTTTAACCAAATAGTTTAAATTTTAATTTTTAATTTACTATTAATATATGATTTTGCTTTTACTATATGTAATGGTTATTCGCTCTAGGTAGTTTATGATTTATTGACGTTTTGAAAGTATCTGTTAAGATCTATTCGAAATAAAAATATTTTCTATTTCTATTTCTATTGCTCGCAGCTTAGGCCCGCGTGGATGTCGTTTTATAAATTATTTAAAATTTACGAGCCCGTTGAAATATCCTAATCAAGTTTCCCGTCGCGTACAACGGTTATGTGTACAACGGTGTCCACGAAACAGGTTTTTAAAATACATAATGTGGGGCTGTAAGTGAAATATATTATTTTAACATCACTGTCCGCGACTGAATCGCCCACAAAATATTAGTGAATTGGAGTAGGCTTTCATCAAAATCCAAAAAAAGAACGATTTCAGTATGCTGCCTTGCCACACAGCGAGCACACAGTGCTCAAGATTCGCTTACAGTGCTCCCGCGGCCTTTTTACGATCATGGTCACGGTCGTTGTGGTCGGTAAATGGAACGTACCCATGTGCATGAATCAACAGGGTTACCAATTTGTTAAGCATTTCCCAAATCGCGGGGAATTTCAAGCTGTGCGGGTAATTATTGGGACCAATTCCCAATAATTACCCGCACAGCTTAAATACAAAAAAAATCATTCGGGGATTTTGACAACTCACCCGCAAGTTGAACTGTAGTTTTCGCAATGCAAAAATAAAGTAGTTTATTTTTGCTCGCGTGTTTGATTCATACAAAATAAACTTAGAAACTGTCAAATGCCCCAAAATAGGGAATTGACTTGACTTAGGTTTTTGGGGAATATGAAGTCATAACATTGGCAATTAATGAATTTCAATTGTCAATAATGTCAAGGTTGTTTGGTTGTTCTGTGACGTCAATTCAAGAAGCTTGAAGGCTCGGCTTACCTATTTGTAGCAAACCTAAATATAGCTATCTCTCTCTCTGTGGGGCGACCGTCTCTTTCTAAGTAGGGTGACCATAAAGGTACAATTTTCCTGGGACATGACTGTGATTTTTTTATTAAGATGACAAAATGTTTTTTTTTTATTAGCGTTTGGCAAAGAGACAGCTACAGACTATAACGCCATTGATGAAGTAATATTATAATTACAACTGCTCATTTCATAAATCTCTAACATAGTGAATGAATATATTTATGGAGGATGACGATGATGAGATGGTTCCATATGGAAGTTGATGGGATGTCCAGTGAACTAATGGGGAGTAGGACCTTCTTATGAAGTCTCGGAGGAGCACGAAGAAAACTTTACATTGCATTAAATCACTTTCCAACACCCGTCCACGCTATCGATTGCTTTATGATAAAAATCCTACAATTTTTATACATAATACATAACAACACATATATATTTTTTTATGTAACGAAGGTGACAAACACGCCTCACGGATTTTTAGTGACGACTGTAGCCTATAGACACCTACACAAAAATCAGTGGTAAATGTGCAGATGCGTTGCCACCCCTGAGGCTTAAGATGATCTGCCTCTGTGGTAGTTAAGGATTTCGAAGATCTCAGTTGATACGTACATTCCCATTACAACGGTCCGGTAAAACCTTCTTCTTTGCGGTAAGATGGCATTACTAGGGCCGGGTTCCAATAACTTACCAACATCCGTACGTATATTTCGGAACAGTTGATTGTGAAAGTTAATGTATGGATGAAATGTCAAATTATAACCGATAGCTTACCTACGTTGGTAATTTATTGAAACCGAGCATAGGAAATTAATGAAAATCTTGTCAATAATGAAGCATTTATCAATGAATCCCAAACTTTAAGGGACCGTTCAAGTAGTACGTAAGCAGATTTATTACAGATCTTTACCCCCCCATCCCTCTTGTCAGCAAAAGTAAGCAAAGCTCTTACCCCCTCCCCCATGCTTACGTAAACATTTTTCAATTAATATATATATTTTTTTAATATTATAATTCTAATGTTATAATTATAATTTTAAAAATAAACAACAACAAAAACAAAATAAGTTTTTTATTTATCGTACTTAAGTGGCAAGAAAATAGATTAAAGAAGATAGATTTGGTAAGAAAATAGATTTAAGATAAAGGTTAGATTTTACTGATACGATATTCAACATAAAGTAAGGGGCAAAAATATTATAATCTCACGAACATAACAAAGCGTTTCGTTGTCAAGCAAAGACAATGTGAGGGTTGCCATTCGTGTAAAAAAGTAAATAACTACCGATGACGTAATCATCGTCTAGACTCCCCTACCCCCCCATGTCATCCAAAATAAGCAGAGCAAAGACCCCACGCCCCCTCATAGTGCTCACGTAATACTTGAACGGCCCCTAAGACGAAATATCTTGTGGTACACAAGACATTGAATGAAGTAAAAATTATGAATTTAAGAGTGTTTAACAAAGAATTGTGGTAAATCACATTTTTTTTTAATGTAATGGAAGTGGCAAACAAGCATGCAGTTCACATTGATGTTAAGTGATGACTGCAGCCTATAGACACCCACACAAAGGCCAAGGTCGAAGTGCAGATGCGTTACCACCCCTGAGGCCTAAGGTGTTATGTTGACTCTGTGCCAGAAATTACGGAGCCGTACATTAAACTTGAAATAATTAAACATTAAATTTGAAATATTCCATGGTATTATACTATGTGTAGTGTAGTAGTGTAGATACTATAAGGGTGTAGTGATGATACAAGTTGTCAATTAAACATTTCTATTTTATAGTTGATTATTTTTGCAGAAATCCGTAGCGAAATGAGTTCCAATGACAGCTACGAGTCCATGATTTTAAATTGAGCTTAAGGAAAATAGGGATAAAATAAAATGGACTACAGCCATTATAATCAATTTATTAACAAAGTTTATAGTAGTTTATAATGTAAGTTTAGATTTTAATGTATACATTAAAGTAAAACATAATCATTATTTTTTGTCTGCAAACGTCTTGAAAATCTGCAAATTATTGAATTATTAATACATACTACTTAAAATTATTGCTCTAAAAGTTCGTGGATGAAATTATAGATTTACCCCCTTATTCATAAACGTATTTTAGCTAAAGTGTTGCTAATCTCTCCTTTGTCTTTTTCTATCCTGCACATTTGACCATGCAACTGACAGAGACAAAGCATTCTATAGCTAAAACGTATCTAATGTACGTTTATGAATAAGGGGGTTATTATCTACTTAAATCAATGGATGAAATACAACTTGTAACTTCACGCTCGGGTTAGCCTCTCAAGCAACAAGAAAATTATATAACCTTAGAAACTATATACCTACCCGGGCATAGTTTATTTAGTTTGATTGAAAATAATATATGTTAGTTCGTTTTTTCAAAAAAAGTCGATTCTATAAGACATTCTCAATTAATAAAATTTTAATGTCACACTACTTCAACACTACTGATAACGATATGATAGAAACAAACCTATTTTAAATTGCATAAATCAATGTAATTCAATGTAAGACTATTAGAAATTACTAAAGTTAACATTCATTAATTTGTTTAAAACACTGACTTATAATTTTAGCAAGATATTAAGCGAAAATACAACAAGAATATGTCTACAGTGATTCGACACAAAAATTACGATTCAAACACTTGTTCACGTGAAATCTTTGGTCACTTCCTGGATGGCATAAGCTAGCACAACCTCCAACTATGCAATTATTTACCATTGCTACAAACTTTAACGAATTACAATCGAAAACACAACGAAAACATAATAACTAAATAATGAACATGCGCCATATAGACCGATCTGGTTTTGACATTACTGATAATTTTTTTTTTTAATAATCTTTTCATGACAATAGATACAGAGTCTTTCAGTCTTATACATATTGAATTTCACATTTCTTTAAATTAATGAATATCCATGTGGAAGATGACGATGATTAAATGCTTCCATGAGGAATATGATGAGATGATGGGGTGGCTCCAGTAAAGCGATGGGGACTTTACTAGGAGTTTTTACGAAGTTTTGGAGGCAATACGAAAAATCACTTTTCACTTCACATAATATCACTTTCTTACACTCGTGAACATTATCGAATTCTTTATGATAAAAATCCCATTTTTACACATAAAAACGCGACTATACACAAATTTCGAAAATAATATCACGCAGCGACACAGCTCTTTTTCGCGTTCCCGCCAAACCTCCCATTACTGATAAGCAGATTCAATGTTGCCGTGCTATGCATTTCCGTACAGTCCATAGAAGTCGGTGCATAATTTCAACTGATACACTAACTCAAAATAGTCAATGTGAGATATATTATTAACAATTCTTAAAACACTTAATTGAATACGTTTAATAAGTTGTAAATAAATTATGCAGTAATGTTTATCATGTAATTCTGATACTGTGGTGTTTCTTTCACAAAGTTTCGTAGGAGATATAAATAAAAAGATAGCAATACCACAGATCACATTAAAAAGAGAGGTCGCCCCCCCAAGAGGAGGATAGAGATATGTAGGTATTTGACTCAAACTTTTGTTTGGAGTTTGGATTCCATTTTTACCTTCAAGCTTCTTGTGTCAATTAATATTCTTTCATACTCAGACACTCAGATTACAAGTGATGTGAAGTGATTTTAATTTTATTATATTATCTAAGTTTTCTTATATTCTGATGAAAAAAACATTGTAATATTATTTCAAACTCAGTTTTTTTACTTTACTGATACTTGTAGAGTTCTAACCTAAAAATATGGCAGCCGCATATGGCATACATTTAGGTAATAGTTCAGGTTGTTTAGCTGCTTTCACAAATGGAACTGCAGCAGTAATAGCTAACGATGCCGGAGATCGAGTCACTCCAGCTATAGTTGCTCTCAACGGCGCAGAATGGGAAATAGGACTTCCTGCTAAATCAGGACAACCATCGTCGAAATCTATTATAAAACACAACAAAAGGTTGATGAACAGCGACTGGAATGAAAATGACATGTCCTACGTAGAAACTTCATCCTCCTGCCGAATCCAAAATGATGATAAGTTGGTGTATGAATTTGAAACTAGTGAAACAACATTATACTCAAGTCCAGATAATATTGCTACAAAAATATACTCTAAGTTATATACAATAGCAAGCCATTCTGTTCAGAATGAAGGAGATTTGAAATTGGTATTGGCAGCACCATTACACTGGTCCAGTACAAGTCGTGAGCGATTAGTAAAGTGTGCTGAACTGGCTGGATTTGATGTACTTCAGGTTATAAGTGAACCAGCAGCTGCTCTTTTAGCTTATAACATTGAAGAGTCTACTGATGATATTAATGTTCTAGTATACAGGCTTGGTGGCTCAACATGCGACGCATCTGTGGTAAAAGTCTCAGGTGGATTTATGTCAGTAGAAAAGAACATTTTCCGTTCTGATTTAGGTGGACAATGTCTTACAAAAGACCTTGCAGACTATATTGCATCTGAGTTTAGACAGAAATGGAAGCTAGATCCCCAAGAAAGTAGAAGGGCAATGGCGAAACTGTTGCACCATGCTGATAATTGTAAACATGTGTTGTCCACTTTAAATTCAGCGCATGTTTTCATTGAATCTTTGTTGGACGGTGTGGATTGGAGTCAGAATGTTTCACGTGCTAGATTTGAAAATATTATATCATCAAAGATATCTGCGTATATTGAACCTGCTCAAAAAGTCATTGATAGTTTTGATGGTAAGATTAGTAAAATAGTTTTATGCGGTGGAAGTATGAAGATACCAAAATTGCAGTCTGCAGTTGCCAATTTGTTGCCAGAAGCTGAGGTACTGTCAGGGATAAACCCGGATGAAGTAATTGCTGTTGGATGTGCCCGAGAAGCTGGTATGATGCTGGAACTACCAGATTGTACCACTACAGATATGAATACTGAAGTGGAATTTTTGGGCACCAACATCTACATGAAGTATCTTGATCAGACAGTCCAGTTATTTAAAGAAGGTTCAGCTCCATTTACACAAAATGTTTGTACTGTGGAAGCAGGTGACAGTGTTAAGGATATAAGCTTCACCCTGCATGATAATCCTGAAAATGAGCAGTTTGCTTCCGAGACTTTCAATGTTGAGAGTTTAAATAAACCATTTACTTTAAAAGCTACATTACAGCCTCCAAATGTTATGTTACAAGTTGAGTAATATATGTACCATTTTTTTTTCCATTCTCAAAATAATAAAATATTGTAACAAACCTAACCTATTTATTTAAATTAATTTTACATGTCTAATTTTTTATAGGACTTGTAAGTAGGTACATAATTTACTACATATTTCAATTGATTGTGCTTTTATTTAAAAAAATAATTCACTTTATGTAATGAAATATTATTGTTTCAAAATATTTTACATCGGCTTTATTACTTTTTAGTCTAGTAAATACCTACATAGGCACTTACAAAGCCCTTGAAAATGGTGAAAAGTAATATCGTATATAATAAATGACAATGCATGGTTTATCACAGTTTCCGGCAAAACTACGAGTCTTATCGAAAACAGTTAAATCAATGTTTTTATTGAAAAGATCTATACATAGGTATCATTGAGGTAAATATAGTAATGTAAGTAGTTCAATGATAGGTACGTATTTTGTTTTTCACGTGCCTACATACCTACCTACTTTAAACTCAACACTTACGCAAAATATAAAAAACCGACCAAGTGCGTGTCGGGACACCCAACACGCAATTACTATATTTTTCCAAGATTTTAATTTTTATTGCACAAGATACTGTATCCGCTTAACTATGTAGAAAAGGTGCAAATACAAAAGATGTATGTAAGTAGAATAAATAGATCTTTTTGGTACCGTGAAGTACCGTCAGCTTTGCCATTTAACTTTTTTCGATAGGACTCTTATTCAGCCGGAAATCGCGAAAAACCGCTTTCAGCCCTTAAAATTGTTAAAATCTCGTCATTTTTTAAAAGAAATAATATTTTCGCCAAGTAAATTGTCCTCTCTGACCTCAAATCGCCCGTAAACAATTTAGGTATTTTTTTAATTTTCTTGCATTTCTTACTTTGTTAAGCCTACATTTTCGCTGTTAAACGTTGCTCACATCGTCATCTTTCCAATGGTCTAACTAATTTAAGGTAAGGTTCGGTTGCACCGTTGCACGTTCTACCAAAATATTTGTAACACATAATATAATATACCTACATAATATATAATAGACTGACTGACTGATTCTAACTTTTACGCTGATGAAAATATCGTTTTACTTGACACTGGCAATATGCGTATTTGCGATGCCATTTTAACTTTAAAAAAAAATACTGTTATAAGAGAAGAAAAAATATTAGGGGCCTAGGGGGAGTTATGGCGGGAACCTTGAAAGAGGCGTTTATTTTATTTCGTTTTGTTGGTGTATTTTTAAGTTATATTAAATAAAGTTGGTGGCATTTTGTTTGATATAGGTTTAATACAGTGCCCGTGTAAATTGAAATATAATAACAGTGCGAAAGCACGGCCTATCAAGTTACCTCCAAAACTTCATTGTAAATGTTCTGGTAAAGTAGCCATCGCTTTACTTGAATTATTGACTGTGACTCTGACTGACTGACTGATTCTGACTTACGCTGCATTACGAATAAGTAATATCGTTTTTCTTGACACTGGCAATATGCGTAATAGCGATGCCATAAAAATAAAAAAAGTTAGGAGGATAGGCGGAAAGCGCGGGAAGTAGGGAAATGGTGCAGAGCAAGCAGTTTAGTATTATAATTTATACTCTTTGAGAGCAAGCAAGCAGTGCAGAGCTGCAAGCTGCAGGCCTACGACTCGCATACTACGAGTTTAATGAGTTTAATTTTATTAAACGTTACGTGTCTACATTTCCAAAATATCAACTGTGTTCATATGATGACAAATCAAACTGAAAAAACAAAAATACCCGATGAACGATTGCAAAATATTTTAAACAGTTTATCGAAATGCAAAATCGTAAGTTTTTTGAGCAATGTTTGAAGGAATTTTATTTAGGTTTAGGATGCTTTCAGTTTTATTTATTAAATTACCCATGTCTTTTAGAGTTGCATTTTATTACTTTGCGTGTTATTTATAAACAGGAATATGTAACTGAGAGAGAAGAGTCTAAACAGATGCGTGAAATTAATTCGAAATTAGAAATGGAATTGAAAGAATCACGAGAATTAGAAAAGTCTCATCGATACCATCTAATGAATTCACGTGAAATGATTGCGAACCTGCAAGAGACTGTATCGCAATTAGTATATCTTAAAAGAAATATTAAAAAGTTAAATGACGAAATGGGTACAAAGGACATTACCATAAATACTATGGAAAAGGTTGGTACTTACCTTCCTACTTGACCACTGATAACTTTCCGCTAGTGTAATCGAACAATGGCGGTCAAACCATTCGAGTAGGAGAAGAGCGACAATAAATGCAGTAACGCGTGATGGGGAGCAGGGTCCCGCTATTAAACTACCGCCAATTCGCATGGCATGTGTGGCGACTATGGCACATTTTCCACAAGATGACGCACCATACTGTTGTCGCTCTACACTCTCTGCGAAGCCCGTTAGGGACCTGGCGTGAAGATACATACTGTTGTGGACATTTTGTCCAGCTGTGGACGTCCTTCGACTGAAGTGACGATGATGAATCATACGAGACTGATCGCACATTCGCAAGCCCACATGATATAGGTAGGTACTTGCTGAAAGAGCTCGTGGGTTGAAAATTAATCAAGTGGTTATTGCGTCATTGTGTTTTGTTTCGTTTTAATGAGTCAACATGAATAATACTGTAGGTTTAGGCTTGCTATTAGAACATGTATGGATAGAATGGGTAGACATGAAGGTATACTTTAATTCCTATTGCATCTAGGACAAAGAGAACCTCAAACAGAAGCACAACGAGACTTTATCGGAATTACGTAAGGCTCATGAAAATAATTTGGAAGAAATCAAAGCTGAAAGTGATAGAAAAGGTACGTACCTTTTTTTAATGTAATGGAAGTGGCAAACAAGTTTGCAATTCACATTGATGTTAAGTGATGACTGCAGCCTATAGACACCCACACAAAGACCAAGGTCAAAATGCAGATGCGTTACCACTCCTGAGGCCTAAGGTGTTATGCCTCTGTGCCGGAAATTACAGGGCCGTAGGTATACATTATTATTACTGCTTCATCATCATCATCATCATCATCATCATTTCAGCCAAAATACGTCCACTGCTGAACAAAGGCCTCCCCCAAAGAATGCCACAACGAACGGTCCCGGGCCGCCCTCATCCAGCGATTTCCCGCGACCTTCACCAGGTCGTCGGTTCACCTCGTGGGGGGCCTGCCTACGCTTCGTCTTCCGGTACGCGGTCGCCACTCGAGAACTGCTCTACCCCAACGGCCGTCAGTTCGTCGAGTTATGTGCCCTGCCCACTGCCACTTGAGTCTCGCTATTCGGTGAGCTATGTCGGTAACTTTGGGGTTCTCATGCGGATCTCCTCATTACTGATTCGGTCTCGCAGAGAAACTCCAAACATAGCTCTCTCCATTGCTCTGTGAGTGACCTTGAGCCTTCTTATGAGGCCCATAGTGAGCGACCACGTTTCTGTCCCATAAGTCATCACTGGCAACACACACTGATCAAAGACCTTTTTCTTGAGACACTGCGGTAAGTCGGACGAGAAGATGAACCATAGCTTCCCGAACGCTGCCCAACCGAGTTGGATTCGGCGATTGACCTCTTTCTCGAAGTTGGACCGACCTAACTGGACCGTTTGTCCCAGGTGTTCATAATCGTCAACAACATCGAGTGTAGTACCCTCGACCATAACAGGAGTGGGTGTAACGTGGACATTTGACATGATCTTTGTCTTGTCCATGTTCATTTTAAGGCCCACTCGTTGGGAGGCCCTACTGAGGTCATTGAGCAATGTGCTAAGGTCTTCCAGGGTCTCAGCCATGACTGCGATATCATCTGCAAATCGGAGGTGGGAGATGTACTCGCCGTTAATATTGATGCCGAGCATGGTGGCGTTTTCATACAAGCTCCTGAGCACCTCGATGTATCGGTAGTCAACTTGGCACCTCTGGAGTGACTGTAGCACAGCCCTAATCTCAACCGAATCGAAGGCTTTCTCATAGTCCACGAACGCTAGACATAGGGGCAACACACACAACAAAAATCGTCTATTACTACGAAACTCACACCTTGACCTCAGACCTTAACAAAATAGATAAACAATTTCACGCCGCACACATTTAAACATCTCGGCGACAGGTATAGGATCACTTGTGCTTGTACTTTGACAGAGGGGAAAGCCTGCATAGGGCACGTGGCATATGGCTACTCCCCTCCGGTCCGCCGTTGGTCCGTGTTTCTTGGATAGGTATGTAATTTATTAAGTTTTGGTATCTTGCATTTGCAGTTCAACTGATTCAATCCGATTCGGACACTCAAATTGCCCAGTTCACATGCGCCATTGAAGAACTGCAAAGCAAACTGAATGAAACAGAGGCGAACCATAGAGATAAGGTCGGTAGATCTTTGTACAATCATACGTACGACCAATCTCATTAAATATAGGTATTTAAGCACCTACTCTTCATTAAAAGAAAACGTGCTGTTGGCAAAGTACCTACATGGTCATTCTGCATCCAAAATCCTTTCCCTCCGCCCATAATATTTTGATTTGAACATGGTATTTTTTTAGACCATATCCAAATTTTTAAGTGGTTATTTTATTCGTCATTATGAATAACTTTTATAGGGACTTATCCTAAAAACCAGAAAATAAATCAGCTAGGCACCTTCTAGCAAAAAATACCATGTCCTATCATGGTGTGTTTGTTTTTTAAATTAATAAATGAACACTGCTCATTATTAATTTTTTGTGTGACGTCTAGGTACTTACATAAAAACTATAGGTAGATACTTAAGTTTCAATGCAGAGATTGCGTATGCCCATCGGGCAGGCCTATAATGTTTCCTATAATGTACAACCCTTTATGACCAGAACACTGCTGTTACGCTGGAGGTTCGGTCCTTGAGGTTGAGGGTGAATGTTGAGATTCATCAATTTTTCGGCAGTGCTCCCTTCGAAGTTTCAAATAGGAGATCAGATATGAACAGGGGGCCGACCGTCTAACTGAAATGCTTTCGTTCAGGACGTTATCTTTTCCGTTTCGTACCGCCTATTAAAACATTTTCCTCCTAAGTAGGTATATACCGGCGGACGAAAACACTTCCAGGAAAAGTTAGGTTGTACGAAACTGATAAGATGTTGTCATATTCGAAAGCGAAACGAAAGCATTTGAGTTAGGCGGTCGACCCCCTGATATGTCAATAGGCTCGTCACTTTTTAGGGTTCCGTACCTTAAAAGGAAAAAAGGAACCCTTATAGGATCACTCGTGCATCTGTCTGTCTGTCTGTCTTCCGTCTGTCACAGCCAATTTGCTCTGAAACTACTCGACCGATTGAGTTGAAATTTGATATTTGTAAAATTTTGACCCAAAGATGAACACATCTAGTAAAATAATAAATTTTAAACAGGGGCCACTATAGGGGGGTTAATCAGAAAATTAAAAAAAATTGTAAACTGTGTCGTGTGACATATCAAATAAAAGAGGTTGTTGTCAGCATCTCAGATATATATTTTTTATAATTTTATCATAAACATATTTGAAGTTATTTAAGAAAAACGACGAAAATTTACCATTCCCCCCTCCCTATCTCCATAACTACTGAACTTAAAATTTTGAAAAAAAAAAAGTGGAAAATAGTTCTTTGCCTATAGATTACTGGAAAACCTATAAGAAGTTTGAGTATTCAAATTAAATCGAAAATTCTTAATAATATAACCCCCCCTGCCGGTACCACCGTAACCGCTATGTCCCTGCATTTTAAATCTGTAATATTTTCGAAAATATTTATTTAAATTACGGAACCCTCACCACGCGAGTCGAACTCGCACTTGTCCGGTTTTTGTTAGTAGATAATTGGCGAATCGTGGGTGTTTGCATGTATCCTGAATGTCTCTTTAACGAGATAAAAAGCTTGAGTTGATGTAGATGAACGTGTTAGTATTGGAATATGAGGAGAAGATCCAACGTAGTGCGGCGCAGGTGATGCAGTTGCAGGAGGAACTCGCGAGGCAAGCTGCACGTACTGATGCCAACATTGACGCATATCGCAGGGTATGTTATTTTGTTACTCTGGTTACAGCAATTATTGGCTTTTAAATCTTCGATCCGAAAGAAAATGGATTTTATTGGTATATCGTAGTTGGTGGGCCTGAAAAAAAAAGCAGTTTTATAAAGGTTTTATAAATTTTTCAAAAAAGTTCTTGTACTTCATGTGTAATGATGAGGATTCAAATAACAACATAAGCTAAAAATCGAGAGAAAACACATTTTCAGATCCTGCGATGATATTCATTGGTACAGTGCTCAAAAATAAATATTACACATCGAGCTTAGGAAGGAGACTTCGGCTTATTTCGGGTCTATAGAGCGTTATCTCCTGCGCAGCGTACCTATTTGACGTTTGTCGACCATTTTGATCAAGTTTTGACCAATACCGGACTGTCAGTGCTTACGTAGGCAGTGTGCAAAAGAGATAACATAGTCGAAACGAGCCGATCGTCTCTTTCGCAGGGTCGATGTGCAATATTAATTGTTGGGTACTGTACCCACATGTGAGATAATATCATCATCATCATTATCATGACTCCAGCCGAATGACGTCCACTGCTGGATAAAGCCTTCCCCAAAGTAACCACAACGGTGTTGTGCGTTATCAGAGGAGAATATGCCATAATCGCCATGCTTGGCAGGCGGATTGGCGATCGCAGTGACGGTAGTTTTATCGCGAGACGCTGCTGCGAGATAATAATTAAGTAGCAATTCCATTTCGGCAGTTTCCCCACGAGAGTGGTTATACTTAACAATATGTTTTAGTGAGTTCACTGACTACTGTTAAAATCTTTCGATGGACAAAGGAAAAGGTTTAAGTTTGCGACCTAGGTAACATTATTTGTCACGAATTCGAACTCGACCCTTAAGTTTCTAATCATGTGTACCAACCAGCTAACAAACCAAGTAAGCGTGTGTCAGTCACAGCCAACTACCTTAACTTGTCAAGGAACGTAAGGCCACCGGCGCCCAGACACAATTGAATTTCAATTGTCATATTTTTCTCGTGTCTGGAGGACTTAATTAGCCATTCGTCTAATAGCCTAGTCTCTTTATTGAACGGTGCCGATCAACTACTGACTAGGCAATTAATTGAATGGCTACGTAAGCTAGTTGGATGCAACTTAAAGATGCCTAATCATGATGATTGCACCCAACGTTAAAGGCTTCACTAAGTCACGAACGATCCACTACTAAAACTACCTATGATTTCGCAAGATCAGTGACCTCCGATTAAATGTTCCGAGAGATAACAAAAATTAAACCTCGCTGCCGTTTCATTTTCTTCACGCGATTCTCGCATATCAATTTCAAGCAGGTTAATAAACAACATTTCAGAATAGAGCTATGTAACAACTATGTAATCGTAATTATTAAAACGTGCTTTTGTGCGTGTTCATGAAAATATTTAGCTGCAATTTGGTGTAGGTATGTAGAATGTAGACATCTCATTTGAACAAAACTAAGCAGTAAATTATTAATAACTACCTACCTTTTTATTGTGTGTTGGTAATAATACCTACTTAGGTACCTACTATTAAAATCAAATCGACGTTGCAGTCGCTTTTCAGTTTCCTTTATCAGCTATAGGCCCTTTTTATTTTGGAAGTTTTAATTCTATTTTAATTTTGCGTTTGGTTTAAAAATATAGATATACCTACCTTCTTAATTACCTACATGAATAAAGTGTGTTGAGTATTTGTTTTCATAATCCATTTTTTGTCATTTTAGAAGTTGGAGGAGGTTGAAGAGAAATTAAAACAAAGTCAATTCAAAGAGTATTTAACTCAAAGCAAATATCCGTCTCAATACGAGAACAGAGTAGAAAGGCCATATTCTGTTAACAGCGAATATTCTGATGCGTACTCTGTTGACATACACGATACACCGGTCCACGATACAACAAAAACTCAGTTCACTCACCAGAATAAGATTCCTAAATGCACAAATACGTTGCAAGTTATGTATGGTGAGAGCAAAACGCCTTTGGCGAAGAACAATGACAAAAAGGGCCATTTCAACATAACTAAGAAACGGAAGTTATACAATGAGAAAGATTTTATAAACTGTTAATACTCATCCATTATTTGCTTTTATGTCTACCTAGTGTTCATCTTGGTTGGATTTCTTTTTAACTTACCTACTATTTAAAATAAATTGCACGTTCGCAGATGTCTCGAGTTCTCGAGTTGTTTTATTTCACTTTCACCTTTAAATCGAGTACCTACGTTGTAAGTATATGATGCCTTTATTTTAATTCTTTGATTCGAATCAGACACAATTTTATATTGAATAGTGAATCAGTGACCAGTGATCTCAAATGTCAGGACATACAAGGGCGACCTACGTCGCCATTTGCCACTCTTGAGCCCTAACATTTTTTTCCTGCTGGAAATAAAATAAGGTGCATGGCCGAAATATATATTCAGTTATTTCCGTTTTCTTTTTAACTATGGTAACTAGGTACACGTTTAAAGTACCTACCTTTAAACTTACTTAGGAATATAAATGGTAGAATTCAGGATTCTGTTGCGTCTATTTCTAGTCTATCTACATAAATATTGATAGTAGGTAATCAAATTGTTTACACGTAACAACAATGAAACAAATATTGTACCTACATGGATTATTAATCATGGCATGTCCGCGTGAGGTTGCATCAAAAATACATTGTTCTAAAATTAATTTATTATTTTTTATTTTTAACTGCCTCGGTAGCCTAGTGGTAGCAGGCCACTACTACTACGCTGAGGTCCTGGGTTCGATTCCCGGGTAGGGGGTTATCAGAGATAATGGTGAAAAAAAGCCTTTATCTCTGGTTCTATTGGGATTTTTCCATTTTCTGGAAATTTCCCAGTACCTTAAAGTTTGGTAATGTGCCCGGAGATGTCAACAGGCTCGCCACCTGTTACATGGGCCAAAACGTAACCGGCGAATCGTGGGTGTTTGCATGTATGCTTGAATGCATGCATTTACCTCTGCCTACCCCTTCGGGGATTACAGGCGTGAAGTTACGTTAATTTATTATAACCTCGGAAATAGTACCTGCGTATAATTCTCAGATAAATAAATCCTTCATATATTTCGTCATAGCCTAACAGACAGTCTAGTATAGTGAGTGTATCTTTAATTATTTTGGCATGGCTGTTAGCCGCGTTCGTACGTGTGCTCTTTCGGTAAAAAAGTACCGTTAGTTTAGGGTGTAGGTTATAAAATATCTCTCTTTCTCAGGATTTTAACTATACCTATACTAAATTGAATCAGAATCAGTTTGGTTGTTTTAACGTGACAACGGAACTTTACGGAACATACCTACCTACCTAAATACAACCATGCTAATTCTCGCATTTATAAGAATTAGGAATACCTACGTAATAAGGTGCCTACTACCTAGATACTATTAATCTGTTCATATTTTAATTAACCATATAATTTGCATTGTGTGTGCCTATTATTGTCAATAACAAGTACTTAATAAACCTTTAAATTACTGCGACATTGATTCCTCCCTTGGTATTAGGTACCTACCTATTGCTTAAGTGGTGGTGTGATATTAGGATACATTAATTCAACTTACTAGCTAAAAATGCAATAGTAAAGTAGGTACCTATGATGAGTTAAGTTATCAAACACATTTCGTACAATACTGACTAAGTTTTGAGATACACATACCTATACATAGCATACCTACGCATATATTTTTTAACCCCCTATTCATAAACGTATTTTAGCTTGGGTGTTGCTAATGTCTCCTTTGTCTTTTTCTGTCCTGCACATTTGACAATACAACTGATAAAGACAAAGCATTCTATAACTAAAACGTATCTAATGTACGTTTATGAATAAGGGGGTTAGTGTGTAGAGAATGTTGTATTAAACATAACAATTGTTCCCATTAATTAACAACAGAACTTTTTTTTATGATCATCATTGTTTAGGCCTATTACCTACAAATTAAGTTCGTACTTACTAATAACAATTCCACAATAATGGTGAAAGTATGAATGAATGAATGAATGAATGAATACACTGTATTGTACACCAGAAAATTTACAACAGTTATTATACAAAATAGCAATTAGTACAAAAGGCGGCCTTATCGCAAAGCTGCGATTTCCTCCAGACAACCTTCGGGTCAGGAATAATAAAAAAAAAGAAAATTTAAAGTCGGTAGGGTGTACTAATCACACAAATATATATAAATATTAAAAACTTAACCAAAGTGGTAATGACCATTTGACAGAAGGATAAAAAAGAAAAAAGTTGGGGTTCAGGGAAATTAAGAAAAGGGGATAGCAAGTGAGGAGTTAGAGAGATAAGTTTTGAAGAAATTGTTTGATTTTATTTTTAAAGAAAAGAATTGATTGAGCTTGACGAATTGTGATAGGTAAATTGTTCCACAAGTGGACAGCTTCTACAGTAAAAGATTTCGCATAGAATTGGGATGAATGTGAAGGAATGTGAAGTCGAAGGTTTTTAGAAGATCGTAAGGGAAGGGTTTGAGAGGAACAAAAAAACTGGAAGCGTTCTTTAAGATAAAGTGGAGCATTTGGATTGAATAGCACGCAGTATAAGAATGAAATAATGTGTGTATCGCGACGAAGACGGATTGGGAGCCACTTAAGCTTATTACGATAGTCGGAAATATGATCATATTTGCGCAAGCCAAATATTAACCGTATGAAAAAATTTTGAAGACGCTCAAGTTTATTAAGTTGCTCCTGGGACAAATCAAGGTAGCAAACGTCAGCATAATCAAGAATAGGAAAGAGTAAAGAATGTGCAAGCGCAATTTTTGTAGGGATGGGCAGAAAACCACGCAGTCTCCTTAGAGAACCAACTGTCGCAAACACCTTCCTGCTAACTTCGGTAATTTGTGGTGCCCATGAGAGATGGCAATCAAATGTGATGCCCAGGTTTTTCACTGTTTTGCTATATGGAATATTAACACTATCCAAATAAAGTACAGGCAAGTTATCCCAGTCTGTGTGTGTATGTGTGTATGTTAGCAAACAGAAATAAATAGGCACCTACCCATCATAATTTATTTTATACCAACTTAAGCGACTGCTTCGACCACGAAGTGATACCAGGGCACTGCTGGTAAGCTTGTAGTTCCAGATTCGATCCCCGGGTTTGGCAGTACCGCAGTATGATCAACCTGCCAATATGATAATACCACACACAAAGCTATTGATTCCATGCATATCAGAATCTCTCCACAAGTACTTACCTAACTTTAAGTATTCGTTAACTATATAGGTACCCCAAAATGGGGCGTATTACCATAGAACAGTAAATAAGGTCGTATCCACGTCGTATCAGAGAATATGTAGGTAAAGTGTTACAATAAATTTTGGTGTGGAACGTAGTGCGAATTTTAATACAAAGACTTGACTCACCATTTTTGATCGTTGATCCAACGATGTGCGAAGGTGCACAATCTGTTACAGTTTCAGGGCAGCACATCAGGTCTTCAATGTAGACTCAATCAATCATTGTTTTTTGAACCCATTCGACGTCACAATGCTCTACGTAGAAATTTCTAGTTTTTGGGAAGTTATATATAGACTGCGAGTAGTAACATAGGTACTATCAATGTAAGCTGAACGCTTGTTTGTCATCACGGAATACCTTATTAAAGTTATCTATTCCGTGTCTGCCACCATCATTGCACTATATTAAAATTAACACCAGTATTTAGCAGTAAAAACACATTTCAACATAAAACACTTTTATTATCTTTGGCCTGTGCCTAAAACTAAATCTATCTATCTATTTAAACATTGTATATAGATTATAAATTTCATTTTAAAAATATCTGAATAGGTATTTATTTACAACAAATAAGATTTATCTACGTGCAATAAAATATTGAAACTTAATTATCGAAATGTTATGTAAGCATAGCAAAAAAAATCATTATAGGTACTATAGGTACAACTACAATTGAAATATATTCTTACATAGGGTCTCGCAGGTACCCTAAAACAATCGCTCAATTTCGAATTGAACTTTATACCTATATGTAACGATTAATAACAATAGTTATATGATTTAACAGGTTTTTTTTTATAGATAAATAACGATACAAGTTGTCCACTAGTTTTTCAGTCTCAGTCTTTCTGGATTCTGTTCAGTTCAGTTATTTGGTCATACATTCGTTGTTAATGTATGTAGCAGGCAAGTGGGTTATACACTTAAGTAGGTAACAAGATTATATTACATTCCATAAAAAAATCAGATATCTAACTTAGGTACCTACCTAATTCCTAGTAAGTGGGTACCATCTCATGAAGTACAAAAATCGTTGAACTCATAGGTATATTTTCTTATACTAAGTATAGGAATAGTAGGAATACTTTGATAATATACTTTTATGTAAGAATAGATACATAAACCTATTACTTATTATTATATACCTAAGTCTTGTTATTAAGATTTCTATGGTTGAACACAAATATGTATTAAGTACCTAACCTAACTATTGTTATCTACTTGTTAGTTGTAGGATACCCAAATGATTACGTATGTACCTACTTGAAATAACTGTTTTCGTGAGAGTTGTAGTAATACCGCTTAAACAGAAAAAGGAAAATTATTTATACTTATTTAGTAACTATTACAAACAATTATTATATACATATTGTACATTGTACTGGTGGTAGAGCACCAGTGACTGAGCTCGCGGGCGTAGGCACCGCCGCATTACCTAATTTACTTGCCGCGAAATGGTAGTGTTCAGCACTATCGTGTTCCGGTCAGGTGGTAATGTACGGCCCTGTAATTTCCGGCACAGAGGCATATCACCTTAGGCTTCAGGAGTGGTAACGTATCTGCATTTTGACCTTGGTCTTCGTGTCGTCGTGGTGTCTATAGGCTGCAGTCATCACTTAACATCAAAGTGAACTGCATGCTTGTTTGCCACTTCCATTACATTAAAAAAAACAGTTGTAATTAAAAATAGGTACTACTTAGCACATGCGACTAACAAATATAACCATGCAATATAACTGAACTCTCTATTTAAATGTAACTTAAAGTTATATTTATCTGTTGTTCGCGTGCCTTATAAAAGTCACGTTGTTTCTACCATATTATAGGTATGCAATGTGCAATATGTTAGTAGGTACCTATGTATTAGGTAATGCTTTGAAATAACTTCACAACATTATGCATAATTTATTGAAGACATACCTACGTACATAACAACATCTTCATCTAATTGCATTAACCAAATACTTGGAATTTTAATAAACATTGCGAAATCAAGAATTTTAATAAGACATTACATTTTTTCAAACGTTGTAGTAAATTTCATTGATATCAATCTTACTAAGTATAATTTTAATAGACTTATTATAATTATGAGTAATATACCTAGTGCTTTTAATTTTTCAATATTTTGTAATGGTTGTCGATGGTACTTTAAGGCCCGCGTTGCTCTATGGTCTGGGGTAACGGATTTTTAGGTAATCGCATCGACGACACAACGCAGGGAAGTCGTTTGGTTGACAGCTACAAGTATTTTCTATCTGTCTGTATCACTGTGCTTAAAGGCATTTAATGTTAGATGCCATTATCTAAAAGTTACTATTCAATGTGTATTATCATATTTATTAAATTTATGTAAAGTAACGTTTTCGCAGGTTTTCGCGCTTCATACATTGTAGAAATTATACTTATCTACACAACTGTAGGTAGGTAAACCAAACCATGTTCTATAACTGCTTCTGTTCTATTGATGCCGAATGAGTCTATCAAGTGAGTTCCAGCTGCAAGAGTAATCAATTTGCAAATGACCGTATCTGGAGAGATGGAAGTTGTCTGGTGCGGTCTTGGGCAGCGGCCGTGCCCAGTCTTCGTACTCCGGCGACAGACTCTCATACGCGAATCGCTCGTACGCGTCTGTCAACCTAGAAATACAATAATATTATTGCAATAATTACCTATAACCTATAACTCACACACACAAAAAAAATGGAGAGGAGGGCTATCGGTCGCACACTACGATCATTTTATTTGTGATCAAACAAGCATGCAGTTCATAGTGATGGTAAGTAAGTTCCTAATAAAAAGCGTTGTCACTCCTGAAGGCTAAGCTTTTAGGCCTCTGTGTCGGCAATCACGGCAACGTACATTATCACATTTGTCACCTGACCGGAACACGATAGTGCTGAACTCTAACATTAGGCGGCAAGAAGGCAAAACCCACAAAACCCCTAAAAGCTGCTACTCTTGGGTTGTGTCTTATCAGGTGAGTAATTGCGACCTTTGGTTTTTATTTAGCTACTAAGTATAAGTAGTTCGATGTTTTCATGTTTGTCTTTTTATTCCATTACTTTAAAAACTGTGACTTCAAAGAGTTCAAAGCCTTTATTTTGGTGTCAGTTTAAGTAAGTACAAACAATGATTGTTTGCACTCATTACGTCTTTTTGAATGCTTTCTGTGAGACATAATGAGTTGGTAAGTTTTAGGCCGAATGTGTGAAGTTCAAATAAATCAGTGCAGAGAAAACGTTTTGTTAGAAGACTCTTAAAATAACTCTTCCTTTTAAGTCAACTTTTAAAAATAATATGCTGATATATGTCCGTATTTGTGTAATTGACGACTTTTTATCGTCTACATTCTGGCAGTGGAGCTTTAGTGACGGAACTTAAGGCTAAGGAAGTAGGCGCCATTGCAATACCTAATTCACTTGCCGCTAAATGGTTCTTAATGTCGTCAAGGCTGTTATGTTGATGTGGTGCCGTCAGATGGTAATGTACGACCCCATAATTTCCGGCCATAGAGCAACACAGGAGGAGAGTAGCCATATGCAGGCTTTCCCCTCTGTCAAAGTACAAGTGTACCGCCTGTCGCCCACATGTTATAATGTGTGCGTGAAATTGTTTATGTATTTTGTTAAAGTCAAGGTGTGAGTTTCGTAGTAATAGATGATTTTTGTAATGGGAGTGTGTATATCACACGTAGTTTCCCTCGCAAAAAACGTCAGACTGTTTTGCGGTAATAAACGCTATAGCTATGGTTACTTCCCTCCGGTCCACCGCGGCGGCCGGTGGCCCGTGTTGCTCTACGTTTCCGGCACAGCGGCGACGTAACATTAAGGCGGCCAACCGTGCCGGATTCTGCGGGACCGTCCCGTAATGCTGGATGTAATCCCGCTTTGTAAGAATTAATAAAATAATCCCGCAAAACGTTGGATGCGTCCCGCATGTCCCGCATTCGATGCATATTTTTTACCATGCCTATTTTTTTCAAGCTACTACATAATTACACATTCACACTCATACATAAAACATACACTACACTACACCCTATATCAACACGCATTGTGTGAATTCAATTGAAAATTGTTTGCGTGTGTGTTTATGTAATCGCTTTGTTCCATTTTGAATTATTTAAAAAAGTGCCACTCTAGTGATAAATTAGTACTATTTTAAAAATAAATGACTTCGGTATATGTAAGTTTTGTGTTTTTATTTAATTTTGGTACGCATACTGACAAAATTTCATAGGTACCTACTTCATCCCCAAACAGTTCCGCATGCTATTTTCAGAAAGTTGGCCGCCTTACGTAACATTGAAATCTATGGTTTGATGCAGATGTTTAGGTATAGGCTACAGTATTCACTTATACCTACTAGCCCAAGAAGACAGATGACTAACGAAAATTTATGAATTGCTACTACAATAAAAACATTGGACAGATCGAGATCTGCAAATGGATATTGGCCACACTACGACGGGATTATAAAGTTTTAAGCAACACTGTATCAATTAATTGAACACTAACTTGGGTTCATATCCTAAGTTGAATGGTGATAAATGAGTTAATGAATAGTCTCTTTTCATGGGCAATAAATACGACATGGATATGTAACATCTTATGGTCTTGCGCGAACTAATTATAAGTCTTGGTGTAATGATTGTTGTCACGCATGGGTACAATACAAAAGACAAAGCCTAAAATACACGTTTACAGGATGATAGTTTGAAACATATTTTTTGAATCTGTTACCTACTTTAACTTATAGAGCCAGAGGACGTATGACATAGGCACCACCGACTTGCATAATTAATCTACCTGCCGCTAGTGCGCCACCTTCTTCCGATTAAGTTGTAATTTCCGGGACTGAAGCTTAGGCCTCAAGATTCGCAAAACTTCTATATTAAAACTACTGGTTTCTATATTTGTAATCCCTTAATAGTACGCTTATTTGACTATATCATAAAAGAGGAAGCAATGTAGGTCCCAGCAATGTAACCTATCTTGGTATATTTTTCTAATAAGGTTTTTACTACATAATACTTAATCAAAGTAAGTAACTGTGTGATTACTGTAGAGTTCCCGTGTAGGAGCTCGAACATTACCTAATCTATATGCCGCTACGTCTTTAGGCTGCACCGGCTGCAGTCTTCACTCAACATCAATGCAAGCTGTATGCGTGTTTCCCAACTTCATTACATTTAAAAAAAAATCTTATTAATATTCAGATCTCAGTTCCAATTAAAACAAAACAAAACATTGATTGCTATTGTAAAGAGAGAAAGAGAACAATTATTAAAGTTTAAAAAAAAAAAACACTAGTTATCACCGACTCAGGGACGTGTTTTTTGCGAAAAAGTCAACATGACAAGAGATCCAATCTTTTAAACCAAAACACCAAAGAGTTCAATTAGCAATAGTACTTACATATTATAGGAAAAAACACAACCTGTATAATTTAATACAAGTGTGTACAAGTGTGCAAAAGACATAAACCGTTTAAAATGGAAATTTTAAAGCTGTGAAATAAAATTGGTTGAAGACTTGGAGGCCGTTCAAGTATTACGTAAGCAGATTTATTACAATCAGTGCCGGATTAGCCATATAGCAGGAGTAGCAAATGCTACGGGCCCCGCGCCATTGGGGGCCCCGTGCCTGTGCCCAAAAAAAAACACAAATATGTAATACACCTTAGGTATTCTCAAAGGGAGCGTTGACCACTAATTATATAGGTACCTATATTATTTTGTTGCAAGTTGGCAATACCACAATACTTACAAGTAAGTGTAAGCCAAAGAATAAAGTATTTTTCATTTCATTTCATTCATTCATTTCATTTACAAGGGGGAATCCCCTAAATTTGTTTTCGATTCCTTTTCGTCAATGTTGTTTTATTTACATCCTAAATTTCAGTAGGCAGTGTAACTCTAGGGCTCCATGGTCATATTTGCTACGGGCCCCGTACCGGCTTTATCCGGCACTGATTACAATTCTTTACCCTTCCATCCCCCTTGTCAGCAAAAGTAAGCAAAGCTCTTACCCCCTCCCCCCATGCTTACGTAAACATTTTTCAATTCATTTGCTTTTTTTATGTTATAATTATAATTTTAAAAATAAGAAAATTGATTTAGGATAGAGATTAGATTTTACTGATGTAATAAGTAAATAACTACCGATGACGTAATCATCATCTAGACTCCCCTACCCCCCATGTCATCCAAAATAAGCAAAGCAAACACCCCCCCCCCGCCCCCCATACTGCTTACGTAATACTTGAACGGCCCCTTGAAGGTAACTGAAGCGTACTTTCTCATGTTGCTGTACTATGTTAGTGTAATGTTTTCGATAATATAATGAGAAATTTAAAATTTGCAATATTTTGATAGACCGAGAAAGGAGAATGACCAAAGTCGCCCTGATTAACAACTTGTCTTAACAACTTGTATGTAGAAAATTGTTTTTTGAATTTAGATTTCACTCACATTTTTTTCACGTTAAAACGAATGAGGATTTACAAGATATTTTTTAAAAGTTAATAAATTATTTTGCAGTGAACTGCCAATCACAGACCAATAACCAAGCTGCCAATGTAGGTCTGCTGCTCTTTTTTACAAAATAGAAAACAGTCAGTCGAAATTGAGCATTATGATAGAGTCAATACTAAAATAACAAAAGTCCGGTCACAAAATAAAATTATTAACTCATCGATTCCACAAGGCAGCGTAACAGGATGTCTCTTATTTCTTATATATATTAACGAACTGCCAAAATCAATAAATGAAAATAGTGTATTATTCGCAGATGACATTTCAATATTAACCATGTGTAAAAATAGTATAAACCTAACCGAAAAATTAACATATACCATGGACACAGTGAACAATTGGATGCAAGACCGCAACCTACAAATAAATTACACAAAAACTAAATTGCTGATATTCCATCCACCCCAAAAACAGCCACTACAGTTTAAATTTACATATAAAAGAAACATCATCCGAATCGCAAATGATGCTACATTATTAGGTATAGAAATTGATAAAAATATAAATTGGAAAAAACACATAAATACTGTCTCAAATAAAATATCCCGATTTACTTATGCTCTTAGCCAAATAAGAAAAACTACTGACCTAGACACCGCCCTTGCCATGTACTATGCGTTCGCGAATGCATGGCTAAGCTATGGTGTTATTTTGTGGGGAAATAGCACCGAAGCACCCTCTCTATTTACAAAACAAAAGAAACTTATTCGTATTCTTAAGAATATTAAAGAAACAGAAAGCTGCTGACCCCATTTTCAAGACCTCAAAATACTGACTTTACCTTCTATAGGTATATATTTTCGAAATTTGTAAATTTGTTCAAAAAAATCCAACCATTTTTAAATACTGACAAGAATTTCAAAGAAATTATTCAATACGTAATAAAAACAGACTAATGTTACCAAATTCCAGGCTCACTTTACATACATCCAGTCCCTATGTTATGGCCATTAAAACATTTAATAAATTACCGGAATCGTTAAAATGCGAAACTAAAAATAAAATATTTCTGAATTTAAAAAACATGCTTGTTAAAAAATGTTATTATAAAAAACAATATTTTGGACGATAAATTGTAAAATATTTGCTATATCTTTGAACAACCTCTCCTCTCCTATTATAACTATTATATAATTTTGCTGTGCCCAAATGGGTCTGTAATGAGATACTTATATTATTACTAGCGGCCCGCCCCGGCTTCGCCCGCGCTGCTCTGCTCCTATTAGTCATAGCGTAATGTAAGCTATCCTATCTCTCAAGTTGGATCAAACTGCACATGGTGTGCGAATTGTATTATAATCGGTTAAGTGGTTTAGGAGTCCATTGAGGACAAACATTGTGACACGAGATTTATATATATTAAGATTGTCCAACGCACTACCATTGCAGAATGCAAATAAATTAATGAATTGAATTGAATTGAATGTCAACAACATTGCATTATTTACTTTTTTGCGTTGGACACTGGTCATTTTAGGACCTTTATAACTTTGTCGAAATAAAATCGATTTCAACGATCGATTGTTTTAATAACGATATTCAACGGAATAGATTATTCATGTCTACTATTTGTCTTGTATAATCACTAGGTATCGAGTGGATATAATTTGAACAGTACCTTAGTCTTGACTTAGCTCAAATTCATCATATAAATGTCTCACTTTTTATTATCATGAAGCAGCAAATAGAAAAACAGTTTACATTGATGGTAAGTGAATATATAGCATAAAAACACCCACATGAAAACCAGATATTTATTTAATAATTGCTCTGTATTTAATATTTGTCTGGTATTACCTGAAGAAGAATCATGACTACGCCATGCGGTTAAACTATAATACCTACTTAATGTAAGTAAAACAGTTAAGCTGCTACACAATACTTTAAAATTGTCTTCGCTTATTTTAGTAACCTGTGGCAGGTACAGCACACAAAACTTAACCTCGAAATAACCAAAAGTTCGTAATGCAGTTTTTTAAAAACTCCTATTGATACCTTTTTTCTTTTTTGCGCACGCATTTCTTAAGATATTGCCTATATTTTGCGACTAATCCCGTCGAGACGCAAGAAGGGCGAACTCCCATACAAAATTGGTCATTCTCCTTTTGCTAGTGGTACACAATTAATTTGTAATATAAAGGTAGTGCTACGAGTGGCTACGAGCTACGCAACGAGCTATAAGCTAAACGTAAAAAATAATTTCATCACTTATATTTTTACAAATAAGGACACACGTCACTGGACTGATTGCCCTCCATGACAACTACTAAATTTCTTAACTGTTTGCTAAATGTTTCATACAGAACAGATTGCAATAAAAAAATACAAAAAAACATATATTTATTAGCATTATAAACTAGAGAAAAGGCAGAATACAAAATAATCCTCAGTGGTAACGCACACAGAATAATTCCGTGGTAACGCATCTGCATTTTGACCTTGGTCTTAGTGTGGGAGTCTATAGGCTGCAGTCATCACTTAACATCAATGTGAACTGCATGCTTGTTTGTCACTTCCATTACATTAAAAAGAAGATGACGTTTATAGACTACAAAATTTACCAAAGTTTGATTTCCAAGTAGGTAAGTACACTTACTATTACCACACCGCGGACACTCCGCCAAAATTCCATACAAACGCTTAAGGTCTCTATTACACAGACATCAATCAGTGTGTATTTACACGTGCACCTGTGTGCTTAGAGAATACCAAAAGTCATCCATAAGAGGGGCGGAGATTGGGTGAGGCGGGGAAATCGGGCGGGACGTCGAAGTGTCCATTCTATACGTAGTATTATTTTAAATTCTCTGTCAAAACTTACAAAAGTTTGATTTCCAAGTAGGTACACTTACTATTACCATTATGTAGGTATATAAGGAACGAATAATTAAGAGGTTCTCATCCATGTCAACGATCACATCTCGATTAGATAACAATGGAGCCTTTTCCTTCGCTATTTCGAACCGATTCGCGAGCGTTATGTTATGGTGTTATGATTGTGCACGACTGAGCATGACTTTCTAAATACACTCAATTAGGCTGCGTTCTCTTTGTCTGGTGATTTGGCTACTATGTAATAATTAGTTTTTTATGTGTTCTGTTATCTATACTCTATACTATTAAATATCTATAACGCTGAAAAATTTGTTTAGGTTAACGCGCTAATCACAGAGACTACTGATTCTAAAAACAAATAATTTTTGTGTTGGATAGTCCACTTATCTTCGAAGGCAGTGGGCTTTTTAACGTCACGTAATGACCAATAGGAGCGGAGTATCGATGAAAGATGTTTTAAAAAAACGGGCAAAATGTTTCCTACGTGGACGGAGTCTCGAGCACAGCTATAATTAATATCAAAGATATTAGATGAATATATCTTTGATTAATATCATGAAGCATGATACGTTTGTTTGAACGCGCTCCGAAACGGTGTTCACAATCCTGTAATATTTTTAGATTTGTTTTCGATAGGTAGGTACGAAACGATTACCACATGGCAGAAAAGAAAGGATTAAAAGTGTATCAATTTTTAATTCCAACTACTTATTCTATCGACCCGAATTCAAATTTCTAGTAGGCAGTGTAGAATTAAAATTAAAAAATATCTTATTGACGTTCACTTTGCGCAAATTTCTCTATTAATGTGAAATCAAACACATTAAAAGGCTAATTTATTCTTTTTATTATGTAAATATTGATGTACGACATGTTACTGCAAATAGTCAATCATTCATTCTTTCTCAGTTTCTTTTGAAATGGGGAAATGGAGGAATTTGTAAATAATTGATGCTTTCCATATTATACAAAATTGTTCAGTGTCTATTTAATTTATTATGTATTTTTGATTATTATTAGTGGTTATTCACTCTAGGTTAGTTTAAAAAAAAAATGACGATGTAAAAGTGCTCTCCAGGAGCCTAATTATATGAAATAAATGAATAAACTGAATAAACTGAATAAACAATGAAGTTAATCTACGTCACCACTCTCACTGCTATACATAGAGCAACACGGGCCACCGGCCGACCGGAGGGGAGTAGCTAGATAATAAATCTATTGGAGTAGCCATAGCGTTTAATACCGATGCAAGACGGTCTGTCATTTTTGCAGGGGAAAATTTGTGTGACACACACACACACACACAACAAAAATCGTGTAAACTCACGCCTTGACATTAACAAAATACATAAACAATTTCACACACACTTTTAAAACATCTCGGCGACAGGGATATCACTTGCACTTGTCGAGGGGAACGAATGCATATGTGCTCATAAATGGCTACGTTACTCCCCTCCGGCAGAGAAAATGTGATAATACTCATCCGGTCCGCCGCGGCCGGTAGCCCGTGTTGCTCTACGCTGCTAAATGACAACTTTACGACATCATTTCACAGGTTGCCGATCTTTCGAATGTTAAGGCTCAGGACACGCTAACGACTGCCTTGTATGACAAGCCTCTGCCTCAGTAGCGTAGTGGTAGCAGGCCACTACTATTACGCTAGAGGTCCTGGGTTCGATTCCCGGGTCGGGGACTATCAGAGATAACGGTTTAAAATCCTTTATCTCTGCTTCTATTGGGATTTTTCTATTTTCTGGAAGTTTCTCAGTACCCCGGAGTTTGGTAATGTGCCCGGAGATGGCAACAGGTTCGCCACCTGTTACATGGGCCAAAAACGTAACCGGCGAGTCGTGGGTGTTTGAATGTATGATTGAATGCATGCATTTACTTCTGCCTACCCCTTCGGGGATTACAGGCGTGAAGTTACGTTGTATAGATTTATGTAGGCGGCACGTCTCGAGACGGCACTAGAATACTTCAACGGGCAATCGAGCGCAGAGGGCGCTCTCAGACTAAATAAAAGTTAGTGCAACTGCCTAACTTTGTGATTTTGATCACAACCTTTTTACGATCAATAGAGAAAAACGTAGGAAAATCAAAGTGGCGGCGGATATAGATAGCTCTTTACTTGTATGCTTACGAAGACCAGATATTTTTGAAGTATTTGCGTGAAATGGGCCTTAAGGTATGGTAAGATTATGTGTAATATTTGCATCAGTAAGCGGTAGGAGACCTACTATTGCCTAAGGCCGAAGATTCGATTCAACCATTAAAGATTGGAGAAAAACATGTTTGTTATTGTTAGATTTTTTACAAGAAGAGGAATCTAAATGACCGCCTCGATTAGGATGTATCTAATTATCGCGTTACGTAAAACAGCAATTGATTTTAAGACAAAGCCTGGGTTGCACCACGACTTATTTTTTATGTCAAAGGATTGACGGACAAGCAGACGGGCCACCTGATGGAAAGTAGACACCGTCGCTTATGAACATTTGCAACACCAGGGGAGTCGCCAACGCGCTGCCAGCCCTGAAGGACTTTTGTTAAGGTCATTGTTACATTTCACGTCCTGGTCCTGATCTAACTTTAACAGATTTCTTTAAGTTAGAAAAGGATGTGAAATGTAACAATAACTTTAACTTTAACAAAAGTCGTGGTGCGACCCAGGCTAAGTAATTTTGTACCCATCTCTAATTTTCTATGTCGGTTCGTAGCGTGTATACAAAGTCGTAAATATTATGCAATGTACAGATGGTCATACATAAGGTCAATGCTACATCTACGTTTCTATCTAAACAAGAAACTAGATGGATTCTCACAGATGCAACTTTCATTTGTAGAAAAAATCTAGCGCATGTTCACACGATGGATGGACGAGACGTTATTATAAAACAAAGCTAACTTGCAATGGCTGCCAACTGTTTTTTTTCTGCCATTAACATTTTCCGTAGAAGATAATGTTGTGCAGTGTCTTGTGATGGGAACACTATTAAGAGTAAAACTATCGCAAAAAACCTATGAGTCGATTTAATTAATGTTCTTGTGCGAATTGTAACAACATAATAAGAGTGGAAGTTGCAATTGTTGCAAGTCTTTTTATTTTTTTATTACAAAATCTGTTGTTAAGTCATAAATAATGTATTGAATTATAACGATCCATTGATTGTTAAACCATTAACTTTCGCTGTTCCCAGCGAGGGGAGTGGTGTAATCATTAACTTTCTTCGTCTCCAACTCTTAGCTCTGTAGTTAAATATAGGTAGGAAGGCATTTAATAATAATATCTACGACAGCATAAGATCAGTTTTTCCACATATTAAACACGAGTTTTCACTAGCACGTGAGAGTACGTCTTTGGAGATTGAGATTACTTTAATGAGTGGTTGCACTCAGCTATCACTTCGACAAATGTTAGAAATCGCAACCGCATCGTGCTTCCCGTGATTAGGGTTGTCATTTTGTTATATCTTAACATTTTATTCACTAAACTATCATAGTTTTTTTACATAGTTTTTTGTTTCAGTTGCGAAGCGCGCACGGGCCAGCGGCTGGTGTAGATCGTAAGCGATCTGCTCGGTTAAGCACTACGGGCGCGGTCGGGTAGTGTGATGGGTGACCGCTAGTGGCAAATTAAATGCGCGTTTCCGTGATTCGGAGGGCACGTTAAGCCGTCGGTCCCGGTTGCTATCGATGGATAGCAGTCGTTAAACCTTGTCGGAGGCCTTATGGGCGGTTTGAAAACATCCGACAGTGGGTTGGCCACTAACCCACCCACCTCCACCAATCCGCATTGGAGCAGCGTGGTGGAGTAAGCTCCAGGCCTCCCCCCAAAAAGGGGAGAGACCCAGCAGTGGGACGTATAATGAAATATAATGAGTTGTTACTTCTCAGGCCCAAGGAGTTATGCCTCTAAACCTGGGTTGCACCAAGATATTTGTTAAAGTTATTGTAACATCTCACATCCTTGTCTAACTTTAACAGATTTCTTTAAGTTAGAGAAGGATGTGAAATGTTACAACAACTTTAACAAATATCGTGGTGCAACCCAGGCTTAGATATGAATGAATATGGCAGGACCCGAACACGATAGCGGCAAATGGCGCATTTAGCGGCAAGTAGATAAGGCAATTCAAGTGGCTTACGCCCTTGAGCTCCGACACTGAAGCGCTGCCATCAGCATATAATCAGTAAATATACCTAGTGAAGAAACAGCGATCACATCACGCATGACTAGTGCTGACAACCTAGTCATGCGTGATGTGATCGCTGTTTCGCTTATTCTTCTCATTAGTGTGTGATGTTTGCATGTTGTGATGCGGTGGCCATTACCGTACTAAACTGCTGCCTACAGGTAGGTATCAAACGTTGTAGTGTCTGGCATGCGTAACGTCGCCGGTTATGTACGAGTAGTTAGTACTTATGTTATTATGAATGTAACATCATGTCTGTAATTTCCCGGAGGAGGCAAATAATTATGTGTATCAAGAATCAATGCATACGCCCAATATTTATTACATATTATCTATATTTATATTATTTAGCCCTGTAATGAGCTCTTTACCAAACTTCAGTTTCCTCATTTAGATACTTTTCTTACTAAGAATGTAGAATGGGTGCTACTTATTGATGTTAAGAAAGCGAATTTCGAAATAAATAATTCATGTTCTAAAATTATATAAGTTGTCAACCCTAGCCATGCGTGGTGTGATCGCTGTTATTATTCGTCTCATTAGTGTGAAATTTTAGTGTTTGCGTGTTGTGATGCGGTGGCCATTACCGTCCCAACTGCTGACTGCAGGTAGGTCTCAAGTGTTGTGGGGTCCGGCATGCGTAACGTGGCCGGTTATGTAGTTAGTACTGGTTAGTAGCTATGTTATTATGAACGTAACGCTATGCCTGTAATTTCCAGGAGGAGCAGGTAGATATGTGCATACGTCAAAGAATTCTCAGCTATATTTTTTTTGCCGTGCAATGGGTGCTAAACTACGCTACCATGAAACCATTTTATCTTTTATCTCAGTACCCAAACTGGCACCAACAGCGGTCTACTACCACCGAAGACATAAAGGGTCACAATGATTAGTACAGTGTCAGAATTTCTCGTGTTTTTTTTTTGGTGAAAGAATGGGACGTCGATAGCTCAAAAACAATATATTTTCTTAATTCATTCTCATTTATAAATGCGTACAGCGGCTGGGCTACTTATCTGAGGTCGCATGGTCAAATCCCGCCTGAAGTTAATTTTTCTTTAGGTGAATGTATTTTTCTTTGAAAATCATGATTATGTAATATGGTATGCAAGTTACAAGTAGGTTTATTATTATTATTATTATTATTTATTTATTGAAATCAGGCAACAATGCTTAAGATAAACAATAGGCCCATAGAATAAATACCTTACAGACTAACATACATATTAAAACACTACACTATTTATCACGTAAAGTCGGCGACGTGATACGCGGCTTGTCTGCAGGCAGTTGTCCCTTGAACCTCCGGAACACAACGCCCTGCGGCCAGAATTCCTCCTTCATAAAAGTTGGTAGGTGGTTCGTCGGTATTCTAACCAGAAAGGAGTTGAAATTGACCTTGCGGTTTATGCCAAACAATAATTATTAAGGGTACTAATAGCGAAATCTCGTAATGATGTATCGGTTGTAATACAATACATTAATTAGTCCTCAGCCCAGGCTTCAGAGACGGTTGTAATCAAAAGGATCCTCGGATGTGGGGCCACTAATCACCATTAGTGGTAAAGCGGTTGAACTTTTAACCTATCCAGTGTTCGCAGAAAAATTATCTCCATTTTTTATCTTTATTTGTCAGTGAGTGAAATATGGCAATATATTCAAATAATTATTCTGAGTTTTACCTACAAGTGCACTTGATAATGCCTACTCAATTATAATAGTAATAAACGCATGCAATGCAATACCCATCAGGCTTTGATGCTCAAATTTCGCATGTCCAGTAAAATTTTATTTCTGTTAATAGGTACATCCCTTTGCTATAGTTTGTTGGCACTTATGTAATAAATCGAGCTAAGAAAACTACAAATGAATATACCTAGACAACACTTTTTTCTACCAGGCATACTACACACTTCTAAGTATTTGGTACTCCTACGCTGAGGTCCCGGCTACTATTCGTGGTAGAGTACCTCTGTTTCGACATTGACGCATTGTCGGCTGCGATAGACGCGTTGGCCGTTGATGGCTGCTGTCATAGATTTATTATCTTAATATATATAAATCTCGTGTCACAATGTTTGTCCTCAAAGGACTCCTAAACCACTTAACCGATTATAATAAAATTCGCACACCATGTGCAGTTCGATCCAACTTGAGAGATAGGATAGCTTACATTACGCTATGACTAATAGGAGCAGAGCAGCGCGGGCGAAGCCGGGGCGGGCCGCTAGTCTACTTATAAATCTATGGCTGTTGTCGACAAGTTGCGACGGCTGTCGTCAAACAAAGAGCCTTCCCTCTGTATCAGGCCTAAGTGTTTATTGTTTTTATTATAGAAAGTTCCCATTCCACACAGGGAACATGTCCTTAGGCCTAAGAGTTTTGCCTCTATGATAGCTATAGCGGCTGGTAGAATAGGTAATAAATGAGATGATGACACTGGAAATCTACCACCAGTAACGAATTGGTAATTTATTAATTAATTTCCAATGTTAAGTACCTATTTATAAGTACAATTGATTAATTTAGCAATAAGTAATTGGTTGTGCGACGTGTGATATGTACCCAGTATTATGTACTACATTCGTAATGTACCTAACATGCAATTAAGTTACGTGATTTATAACGCAAGAACTTACCTGGAGGGTCTTCTGTGTTTTCCATAAGCCGGGTTGGGCATGACATACTCAGTATGTTGTGGCAGGGACATACGAGATCTTGGTGCTGCCATGTACGCTGGTGGAGGCATTGGGATTGCTCCATACAGACTCTCATACACCATCGGATGAGGGAATGGGTGGTGCATGTATATAGGCTCTTCCATGTACATTGATCTTCTTCTTTCGTCTGAAAACAATTCTTTTTTTCAGCAATCTTGATGGTTAATAGCTAGGTGCCACCGCATTCGCTAACCCAATGGGAGTGTTCGAGGGTATTCAATTCAGATTCATCGTATTGTTTTTATGTCACAAAGGTGGCAAACAAGCATGCAATTCACATGAATCTTGCGATGACTGCGAGCTTATAAACATTTACACAAAAATCGTTGATCAACATGCAGATGCATTGCCACTCCCGTGGCCATTGTTTTGCGTCTGTCATAGTTACTATATATAGTACTTTTAATTTAAAAATAATTGAATTATCATCTAAGTGTTCTGCCGACTAACCACTTGGCAGTGGATAGATTAGGTAATGTGATGTAGCCTAGGTCCTCGAGCTCCAACTTTGGAACTCTACGACCAGTAAACCTAAATCAATCCAATCTAAAAAGTGATTTCGTGCCTTTGAAAGCGGACTCATTATGCCTATTTATGCACGTTCGTTTGTTTTGCAACAAATTTTAACTGATTGCAGAGCACCAGTGTCGGAAGTTGAGGGCACAGGCACTATCATCAACTAATGTATCTACTGCTTAGTGCCTCAGTGCTAGTGTATAAAACATTATGGTATCTGTCCCTTAAATTTCGGTATTAATAAAACCCACAAGCCTGTCGCTTGACATTTATTTCGATATATCCTATCGAAATAAATGTCTTGCTCGTATCTTTGCGTATAGCTACCGAGAGTAGTATGATGCTTGTACTCCGCTACAGGATTTTTTTACGTCATGGATTCGGCTATTTATTTATATGTATATTTCGGGGTTGATTTTGTTCTATTGGTTTTCCTGTTTCATTATTTTGACCGAAGTAAATACCTGCTTATTAGCAGGCAGTCCTATCCGCCATATGGCGATTTTAGCGGATAGGACTGGTATAATTAAGCAGATGCCATCATGCAGCTGCATTTAGCATTAGGTTTTTCAGAAATACATAATTCCTGTTCTTATCAATTATCTGGGTAAATTGGACCTATTATATTAGTGTCATGCAAACATATTATATGGTATTATCTATTAATTATTGTAAAGTGTATAATGATGTTCATATGGATCTCGGTATCCATATGAACATCATTAAACACTTTATAGGTAGGTATCTAGGTAAATACATTATTTAACGACCCAGTTGCTGCAACGGTGTGTAACATATTAAGTTTGATCTGAGGGATGCGGGATCAGTCATTTGAGTATTATCTATGGACGCAGGTTCGGTCCTCGTTTCGTTGCGTGAAAAATGGTTTAAAGATATTTGTTTAGGTGTTTGTGTGTATACAATACTACCGACGACACAGATTATTTGCGATTATAACTAGCTAGACTCTATAGTGGCGAGGCTGTGAATATACATTTTATTTAAGTAACAACCGCATTAAACATTTTCCTTTTTCACAAATATTTCTTTAGAAAAAAATCTAAGTATTTTACATTCTAAAGAAACTCAAGAATCTAATCCAAGGCTCTCCAAATAGTTATAAGTTATTAAAAATTATTTTACAAACTTAAATTGTCCACGTTTATAAATTAAATACGATAACCAACAGTAATTTCTTTCTAAAATTACATAACGGAATTTCCTAGTAAGTAGGTATGTATGCATACGATTTTATCTAGTTAGCAAAATAATACCTTCAGTGTCACTATCGTTTGTAGGCATTAATTAATTTCTAACGGTCCTATCGTAAATCTATTAGATCATTTTATGTGATAACATGAATGATAATAGATATTTTAATTACATAAAAAATTTATACCACACTTACGCATTGGTCTGCTGCCGTAAATTGGCATGTCTGGGTATTCCGGCATCATTGGCCGGGACATTTTTCTTCCATAGACAGGATATTCCGGCGTAACTATTTCTTCCGGTATTATTCTTTTCGATGGAGGTGTTACTTCTTCTTCATCATAGGTTTTTGTAGGAACATAGTAAAAGCTGGCACTGACAGGCTCGCCAGCGAACGAGTTCATTTGGTCCCCTTGGCTGGATACCGGCGATTCGTCCTGTGGTGCAAACGCTTCGTTGTCCCACGGGTCTAAATATACGCGATGGTTGGACTGAGGACTTTGCTCCTCATCGCCTTCACTATCGAAGTCCACAGCTGCCCAGTAGGGGCTGCCAGCGTGACCGGGCATCGTGCACACTGAGTCTGACAAAAAGAGCCGTCACGATCTATTATTTTTATGCACTGAAGCAACAGGCACCGAGATTGGACACATTACCATTACCGCGAGTCTGCACGTCCTATCCACACATGGTGATGTGTGTAATTTTACTAGCTCCACTTGGTAACACACATTTGTATTCTCAGCACGACACGCGAGAACATTCGACAAACGACTGATTTTATTGGCGGGTAAATTTTAAGACACCTGTAACTGTATGCGCGGGCGCTCGTCACGGCACTTGCCTTCAAATAAACATGCGCGAGTGCGATTCTGTCTTCGCGACCGCTGTACGCCGTTGAAGATGCAATGCATGTATTTTGAGAAATGTTTATTGTTCGTACTTACTAGACGTGGGTCGTCGACAGTTTTCACGTCAACGCAACGAGACCGTTTACCGTGAACAGTTTTTTTTTTCGACTAGTTTATTTCGTGAACTAGTTTTGAAATGTAGTCGATTATGTTGTTTCAGTTGTTTGACCGTTTACCGTGAACGATACATGAGTTTATGAAGCAGTCTATTTTTCGACTAGTTTATTTCGTGGACTAGTTTTGAAATTTAGTCGATTATGTTGTTTCAGTTGTTTGACCGTTTACCGTGAACGATACATGAGTTTATGAAGCAGTCTATTTTTCGACTAGTTTATTTCGTGGACTAGTTTTGAAATTTAGTCGATTATGTTGATTACGCTGACCGTTTACCGTCAACGATGCGTGAATTAATGAAATATTTTTCAAGTTTATTTCATACATATATTATGCGCGTATGGTTAAAGTGAACGACATTTGATGGAAATGTTTAGGTATTATATTACTGAGTCTTGTTTATTTACATTAATATAATCGTGCATTGTTGCCGTCTCACACGGTTCGCGCCCCGCGTCGAGCGTCGACACGAAAGTTCACGAAACGACAACGTTTCATAGTTGAGTAGTTGACGACGTTGACGTTGATCGACTAGTTCAGTGCAAACATGCAAATGTAGCGCGCGTCGCGCCGTTTATTGGTAAACTAGTTTATCATTGAACAGTAAACTAGTTTATTAGTCGACGACCAAGAAGCTCGAAGGTAAAAATGGAGTCCAAACTCCAAACAAAAGTTTGAGTCAAATACCTACATATCTCTATCCTCCTCTTGGGGGGCCGACCTCTCTTTTTAGTGTGATCTATGGTATTGCTATCATTTTATTTATATCTCCTACGAAACTTTGTGAAAGAAACACCACCGTTACAGAATTACATGATAAACATTACTATACATCATAAAAATAAAAAAAAATGGTATATGAAGACCACAGATCACTATACTAGTCTACGAATGAAGACTCATAAGGCGAGATTCACAGACCGCACTACGACTGTCGTAGTGCGGTCTGTGATACTGGCAATATTTTAGCTGTCGCCATTCGCGCCAGAAATGCGTTAAATGTCAAAAAATGATTTTTTGTTGACTATCGTTTCATTCGTGTGCTGCTGGAAATTGTTCAAAAATAGCCAGAAGTTTTAGGTATTTATTTAATTTGAGTGTTTAAAACACAGTAATGATATTACATTTCATAAAATATGTAGTAACTCATGTTCAAGTGTTAAGATTTTCAACGCCCGGCTTGGTTACTTTATTGCTGTGATAGCGTTTTTTTTTGTGTAAGCACTTTATCCGCAATCATTTCAGTAACTCAGTTTTAATTATTTGTATATTCCAGAAATGCCGGAAGAACAACCAAAGGATTTGGGCTTAGAAGCGGTTCTGGGTCATGCTGACGAATATTCTCTTAGTGGAGACGATTTTGAATCCATACAAAATGCTCTAGAGACTGAATCCGATAGTCTGAATTCGTCACTGATTGATAAATTGCTGGCAATATGTTGTCGGGAATTGAAAGAGGACATGAAGTACACTATTAATGCTTTGAATATTATTTCTGTTTTACTAAATAAAATTAAGGTAAGATTTTTCTTATTAACATTTAGGGCTTAGTTTTCAAATATACACATTTTAAAATCAATAAAAACATTTATTTCAGACTGATGAAGAACATGCAACATGTCCCAACTTGGTGCCGTCTGCTTTAGCGGTCCTTCATATTTTAAGAACAACTGTGTTGTTATCAAAAGTTGAGGCATTAAAAACAATTTGTCTTGATGTATTTATGTCATATCCTGACAAAACTCTGATATCATTATTTGAACATCACTGTGAAGAGATAATGGAGTTGTTAAATTTGTATTGCCATCTCAGAATACCACTGGACTTAAGATTGGAGGTGTGATGTTAAATAGTTTACTTATTTAAAATTCAACATAGGAAAACAATCCCTTAGAACATTAACACCCTTATTCATAAACATACATTAGATATGTTAGCTATAGGATGCTTAGTCTTTGTCAGTTGCATTGTCTAATGTGCATTATAGAAAAAGACAAACAAGAGATTAGCAACACTTTACCTAAAATATTTTTCTGAATAAAGGGGTTAGTCTGTATTTAGATAGAACACAATATTGTTCACTTAGGTTTATAAATACTAGATCATGAGTTCTATTGATAGAGTTTATGGGTATGGCTCTCATTGTACAAACTTATTGTTGCCAAATTGTGATAATTGCAATTGCTACAGTCTAGTTGGATGGTAATGTATGGCACAACTATATTTGATTATGAAGCAGATCAGGGGTGCGACCGCCTATTGACATTGCTGTTGTCATTTTCATTGCTGTCAAATTTTAAAGTCAATATTTACTTTAACTAAATAACATAATCGAAATAATCTACCATTATCGCTTGTTTATCTCCTATGAAAACGAGAACATCAATCAGATTATCAATACAACTTTTAAAGGAGCTACAAATCGACATGAAAATTTGACAGCAATGACAATATCAGCAGCAGACAATACAGATAGGCGGTGGTAGCACCCCAGCACATGAGAGACTTAAAATTTTAAGTAAATGTCTATAGGCTGCAGTATTCTATTGTCATCATTGGTGATAGTAGATTGCTGCTTAAAATAACATATTTCTGAAGATTGCAAACCCAGTTTTTAGATGTCTATAGGCTGCAGTAATCTCTTACTATCAATGTTGATATATTGCTGCTTTCATGACTCAAACTGTACTCCAAATGTGAAATGCTTATGTATAAATTCGACATAATAATATTATTTTAGGTAGGTATATTCTGATCTATTTTGTTAAGTTACAATTTTTCATTTTTATTATTATTTTTCAGACTCTTAATATTGTGCACAAATTATTGAAAATTCTGCCTCCTGACAAGAAGCCTACCTTTGTCAAGGAAGGATTAAGTCTATGGTTCTCCAAAACTGTGCCTACCATTATTTTGTATGCCACTTTGACAAATGAAAAGAATTTGAAACCGTTGGAAACACTTGAAATGTTGACAGAGGAACTCGCTTTTATAGACTATGCTGACAATTGTCATTGGCAGAATGTACTGGAGAGCATTTATACTGCACAAAAGTAAGTGTTTATACAATAAGTACTTTCAATTAATTTTATAACATATTTCATCAACATGGGGCATTTAAACCCTGGGGTTTTAGCAACCCACTAAGATCTGGATCTTTGTAAGGTTTGTGAGGAGACATTGGTTCAACATGTTGAGGCTCTTTCAATATTATTTTTTTTGCATTTCGCGAGACCTCTCTGATTACATCAATACTATTGTTCTATCTTCTTTATTCCATCTATACTTATATTATAAAGAGAAAAAATGTTGTACCTTTGTATGTAGGGACTAATCTTCGTAAATATGGAATCGATCATGAAAATTCTTTCACAATCGGAAAGCTACACTATTTAGGAGTGCTATAGGCTATATTTAATTATGATAGTATTCATGTAATAAACATTGGACCCGTGCAAAGGTGGGTCGGGGCGCTAGTATTTTGTAAAAAGAGATAGTTTTAATTATGTAAAAAGATTGAGTACTTATTGTGTTGCTATTTATTAGTAAAATTTGTTGTTTCTTTTTTTAATTGGATAATAATTGTAATTATATCTCAGTAAAAAGTATGATCAAAAAGCCATGGATGATATTAGGTACGTACACAATAAATTACTAATGATTTAAGAAACATAGTGAATATTCTTAAACATTGTTTTTAATGGCAAAGTCAATAATAGCAAAAATTTGCAAATTATGAATGGGCCCATGATAACTAGCACAGAGGCAAAACAACTACCTATGACTTTACAAATGGTAACACATCTGCATTTTGATCATGAGTTTATTAGTATAGTATTGATAGCTATAGGCTGCAGTATTCACTTACCACCAATATGAGGCTGTTTCTGCATACTTGTTTGCCACCATGGTCACTTTGAAAGTTTTTTTTAATATAAAATATTAATTAAATTTTCAGATACCCAACTGTAATGAAGAGTCTATTGGAGAAAAAAAGTAATATATGGCATAGATTATGGATTATTTTTATAAAATTGCTCAAACATCAAATAACCAAAAATAACAATACTGTTGGGAGTCCAATCAATTCTATGTTACCTGTTGTTGAAATGGCATTTAAAATGGATGTAACAAACAGATGCAGAGCGTTTCAATGTTGGAATGTGTTGATTGATAATTTCTCTACAGAGACTAATGAGGTTTATATAAACAAAAGAGTAAAACTCTTGATCATTCCATTGATGTCTAATAATGCGAAAGTTGAGTTAACTGCTCTAGCTAAGTTGGAGACTTGGTGGCATCTTATATTGAGATTCCATTATAAAATGGATAAGTTTACAGAAACAATATTACTGCCATTTTTACATTTCTGCTTTGGTAAACCGACCATGTCTGATAAACCTGTGTTTATTCCTGGTCAGCTATCTGATAATTTGAAGATGAAGACTGTAGCGGTTCTCGTCAATGTGCTTGGCCATTATAGATGTGATGGTTGTACCGATTTGCCACCATTAAAGACTAAACTTATAACTGCTAAACACTTGGTGGATCATTGGCAGGATTGGATGAATTCCCTAACCACAGTGATAAAAACTTGTGCGTGTTACGAAGAATCTAAAAAGCATATAAAGTGTGCTTGGAAGACTTTTGTGTCAATAATTGCTGACTTACCTGATAACAATATACGAAGGGATTTATTCATTGAGTCGTTGCATATGTTGCACAAGTTGCTAAAGGTAAATTGTTGAAGTCATATTGAGTTATAAAATAAGAAAAGACAGTTTTTTATTAAAGGCAGATCTTGGCACTATAATTGTATCAATCCCTACTTAATATTATAAATGCGAAAGTAACTCTGTCTGTCTGTCTGTTACCTTTTCACGTCCGAACGTCTGAACCGATTTTAATGAAATTTGGTACAGAGATAGAGTTGACTTTGAGAAAGAACATAGGCTGCTTTTAAAACGACATCCACGCGGGCGAAGCCGCGTGCTAGTATAAGATAATGTATATCTTATATCTTCTTTCAATCTGACACACAACAAACATACCAATATAATACAGTTAACATGTTTATTTATACAGTAGATGATTGAATAACTAATACTATTACTAATACTATTCTTTCATTTTTAGGAATCACATCAAGTGATAAATATAATATTGAATGACTTAATTCAATGTTTATTTGATGATGACAACAAAATGAAACCACTGCTGAAGACAAAAGATGAACAACATAATCCAGTTTATAAAATAATTACAATTTTAATAGATAATGCACTGGATCAGGCTCATATAAGGTAATAATTTTGTGTAATCATATAGTTTGTATGTAAGCCAGTGTATTACAGATGTTCATTTGTAATTTATGCAATAATCTCAGCACAGAGGTGAACAGCTTCGGCCTCATGAGTGGAAACACATTAACATTGGAATTAAAGTTTTAAAAGTTTTTTACAATTATACTTACAGTATTGCTTACTATCTTTGCTTGTCACTTCATGATATTAAGAATAAAGGAAATAGGTAAATAGTTCTGTTCTTGATTATATCAAAGTTGCTTGTGATTTAGTAATCATATGTGTAATTTATTTGGAAACTATAATTAAAAGGAAATAAATAATATCGCCTGTTTAAAAAAATAGTGCTAAAAGTATGTGACTAAATATTATAAATATAAAATGATAACCAAATGAATGTATTTCAGCAATGACGATAGCAGTCTACTGAAAAGATACAAAAATGTTACTAATTATGTTGTCAAAGAATCTTTACACTCACCAAGTCACATGATTGGAAGGCTTCTGAAGGATCTCACATATAGGCATTCAACAATAATATTATGGACAGCATTAGCAGAATCAATCCATGAATTAAGATATTATACATGTCCACAAGTATTAGATGTTGTGTTATTGTGGCCACTTAAATATTTTAATAGATTTTCGAAAGTAAGTAAAATATATTTTTTATGAAATTAACATCATTATGATAAAGTGCCTAAATTGTTTTCATGATTTTTAGATCAATGTCTCAACAACTGCTTGGTTAAATATATATACAACTGCGAAATCATGTATGTACAATATATCTACAAAACAAGATATTGTGAAAATTTTGCTGGAGTGTAATCTGACCCAAGCGAATGTAACATTTGTGTTCACAATTGTTCTTACATTGTTAGAAGAATTGGATGTACAAAATGGTGTGTATAATTAATTATAGTGTGATTATTCATTATTACAGCAATAAATGATTAGAAAAGGCATTCTTAGATCTATTTACCAAAATCATATAAGGCATAGACTCAGCCAAAGACCCACTCACTGTAATCTTGGTGACTTTAGACCAATCTGATGATCACTGTAAATCAAGTGAGACAAAAATGATTTTGAAATATGATTGCTACATTGTTCATATTTTTTTTATTCATATTTTTATAAAATATACATTTGAACATAGTTTATTCTCATTATTTATTTTACTTTTATAAAATGTAGCAGTTATGTTTTAATCAACAATTTACGTAAATTGTATTTTAGACACTATCCCAAGAAATGGTAGTGGTCGGAAATAATTTTGTACATTATTATATTTTAAAGAGGCAACTTTGGTGAAGCTTTATATGCGTTATGGTAAAGGTATGATGATTCTTTAGTAATATGATATTGCTCTGACTAGTACTGAATAGCCTCTGTGCTTATGTTTATGATTGCTCATGCAGCTGTATTTTGTTTCAGCCACCAACAAGGAAACAGAACAGTTTAAAAATATGATAAGTAGAATAACTGAAAGTCCGCATGTGGAATTAGTGTTTCCGAAACTCATTGAAGCACTTGTCCTGCTTACGAAACTAGCACAGAAAACTGATTTAATACCGGAGCATCCGATGATTACCATTAATAATATATTCAGAGCCATATCCATTGTCCTTAATAAGATTCCTAAAAATGTGAGTATCTAATTTTATATGCAATTGACAACATTATATATTTTTAACCTACATGTTTTATTACATTATTCAAAAGTTAATCCAAAACAACCCGTGTTTAACCATTTTTCGAAATTTTGTACTTTTCATTCATAATTTCTACTTTGAAAGTTAGTGTATTCTAAAAAGACGTTTGCGCCATTTGACGTCACACATACGGTGGAATGGCGATAGAACCAGTATTGATGACCTCGCGGCGCGTGCGAAGCGCGCGACGCGGTGCGGGCCTACGAGGCAGTCCTCTTTGCCCGGGCTTGATCTGCCCCCGTTACGACGGGGGCGTGTTCCACCTTTCTTGGTTTGGACGCCGGCTGTGGAGTGCCGACACAAGGTTGCAGCGACGCAACGTCTCATTAGCCTTAGCCAGGCATTGCGATCGCTACCTCAGGGAGAGATGCTACTCTGGGTCGAGGATTGAACCCGACCACCCGTGGTGTAGGTGGGCGTAGTTACCCGAGCTTACCAATTGGTGGCGTATCCGAATACGTGGGACAGGGACAGAGTCTTCATTAGCGTTTGCGTCATCGTCTCGACGCGCTCTCGGCGAGGCGCTGGGAAGTAGTTCGCGTGGGAGGGCGAAGCCCTCCGGTGGTCGTGCGTGCAGCGGGGCGAATCCGGAGATGACGATGAGGTCCGTTGTCGGCGCGATCGAACATTTTTCGCGCCAAGCCGACAACGAACTCTCTCACGGATTCGACCCGTAAGTCGCGGGCGATGACATCGTTGCGAACATACCTCCCCGCGCCGGCGATAGAACCATTGCCTTGTGCCGTGACCCTTCAAAAAAAATTGTAGATGTCACTGTCTTGTCGTTGTCAGCTTGTCAAACTTGATGTAGGGCTGTGATCTTTTTATTTTTAAAATATCAGCACCAGTGTTCGATATATCGAAAAAAATATTGATATATCAATATAATTTTAAAAAGTTCTTTGACCCTGCGTGTCGTCGATTAATCTTTTCTTTGATCCAACTACAAATAAAAAATATCAATATTATATCAACAGCCTAAGGGCTAAGTCGTTGTTGAAGACTTTAAAACTTGTTTTTTTTTTAATAAATAAGTTCGTAGCAGCTTTTCATAGACTTAGTAGTAGGGATGGCGATTCTTTCTGAAATAAATCAATGTTCGAATCGAAGTGTCCAAAATCCATCCACGAATAAATCGACATTGAAAAAATCGATCTTCGGTTATAGATCTATTTTTGATTTGGGATATGTAATACTAAATTTCAAGAAAAACAGACGACTAAAAAAAAGCAACTAAACAGTGTTTAATGCTGGTATAATGCTTCCTTTACTCACATTTAAACGTTAAATCTTATGATCTGTATGTTTCCTATGTCCCTATGTGAATTAACCAAAAAGATCGATCTTCGATTTTCCAGGGTATAGTGTCGATTCACTAGATCAATCCGGTATTGTGGATCGATTTAAATAAATTATTATAATTATTTAAATAAGAACCGATTTTTTGGTTCCTAAAGATCGCTTTTCCGATTAATCGATCTCAGGTCTCGGATCACCATCCCTACTTCCTAGTTTTATACTTTGACATTGACCTATCCTTATCAATTTGACACATCTTGTCACAGAGTATGTAACAATAATGTTTTCACCTAAAGATGGCAATGGTAATTACTTCATTCCACCATATAAGTGACGTCATCACATGTTTTTCCGTTTTATTTTTTTTTTCACAGAAATTAAGTAATAAAAAAATACAAAAAATATGTATTTGAACTCAGAAAAGAAAAATAAAGAAACGGTATTTGTCTTTTAGGGTCGTGTCAAATTTGAAATGTTGTCAATTACAAACGAATGATTATATCATTTAATATTATATTTTATTATTTTATATATTGATGTCAAATGTATTTTCAGGAAAAACAACAATCAAGTTACATTGATAATGTAATAAAACCACTGACATCCCTATTGCCATTACAAATCTTTACTGAAACCATATTAAATAAGTTGAAACAGTCTGTGTTATATCAAAATATTGATCCTATATTGAAGAAAAACGTAATTTTGGTTTTAAAATCTATTGTAGAAAGTAATATAACAAACAATACTCTTTCTTATAAAATAAAATCAACCATTGACGCTATTAATGATATTAAAGAAAAGGAAAAAAGAAATGAAGCTAATTTAGAAGAAATTAAGTTTACTACGCCAAGCAGCAACGTTATCACAAAGAAGTCGAAGAAAAAGGAATCAAGTATTGTTAATACTGTTGTAGAAAATGGTGAAGAATTTGTTGTAGTAAAATCCAATTGGAAATTTAATCCCAAAAAATTTACAGATAACCAAAAAGAAAAGCTACAGAGAAAACGTGAAGATATACCAGCATTATATCAAGACTTATCACAGTCTCAAGATGAGTTTAAACTGACAACATGGAAAACTGACTCTCAAGATACATCTTTATCAGACAGTAAATCAAATAGTAAGTCAGATAATGCTGATGTGGCTTCGATTATCCAGAATATGCCGAATACAAATGTAGTGTCAAAAATAATGGAAAATATTTTAACAGAAAATGGTAGGAAAGAAAACGACAATGAAAAAAAAGATGAAACTACAGATTCATCCAATAAATTTAACATAAAAAAGACAAATACGCCAAGGATGGCCTTAAAAGATCGTATTTTTAGGAATGTAAGAAACCTCATGGAAAAATCGAATCTACAATCAGATGTTACTGAATTACCTGTATCCAATACTGAAAATATCCCTAAGACACCGATTACGAAAACTCCAAATATAATTAATTTGGTTCAATCAGCTCCGTCTCACTTAAATGCTGATAGACCATCGCGCGTGAAAAGAAAACCAAAAAAGTTTGATGATTTAGAGATCTTTTCTTTAAAAAAGCGAAGGCATTCTTCTGGTCAAAGCGATTGTACTACAGGATCTGATAATGTCTCGGAGAAATCTGCTGAAAACGAAATTTCACCATCATGCAATAAAGAAAAAGAAACGATGACGGAAATCAACGTAAAGGAAGATGATATTAAACCACAAACAGACTTAATTGTTAATAAGACTCAAAAGGTCCAAGATATTACCAATAATGTATCAGAGTCTGTGATAATTAATAAAACTTTAGATGTGACACTAAATGTGGAAGATAAGAAAGGAGACGAAAATGTTACTATATCTGAAGATAACGAAAATCGTATTGCGATTACTTCACTAGACATGCCTGTAAACGATAATGTTCAACAAACGGTAAATATATCTGTATGTGCAGAGGCAAAAAATGTAAAAACCGTACAGGAAGAGAGTAAGACACTGGAAGACAGAAAGACACAGGAAGAGAGTAAAACACAGGAGGAGAGTAAGATGCAGGAAGAGAGTAAGACACAGGAAGAGAGTAAGACACAGGAAGAGAGTAAGGCACAGGAAGAGAGTAAGACACAGGAAGAGAGTAAAAATGAAGAACAATTGCACACACCGCTAACCACGAAGAAAGAAAACACACAAAAAACTTCCACTAAAAAAAGCAATCGCAAGTCTCGCATTGAAAAAGAATTAGCTATTGATATGGTAGAAGGACATCCATTTTTGAAAGTCCAATCTGAAAAACGGCTTACTAGAAAAACTCTCATAAATTCGCCTAACATTTCCAGAAGAAAAAATGTGACACAGAAATTAAATAGTTCCAAAACTGATACGAAAGGTGCCAGAAATGACAAAAAAATCAAGGATAAATTATCAGTCTCGGTAAATGAAACTCAAGATTCAATGCCCAATACTGAAGAATTCCCATCGTCACAGGATATTATTGAGAGTTCTCAAGATTCCAGTTTAACTACCATATCATTAAAATCAACAAAAAATGTGAAGAAAATTCCTGTCGTTGCATTAGAAAATATTCAAATAACAAACAATAATATAAATTATTCAGATACACAAAATTTGCTGAACACAATGCGGGATAATGATAACGTAAATATGAGTGATGAAAGCAAAGATGATATTGAATTACCTGTAAATAAAACGAATTTAAATGAGAGTAACAAGTTAGAGTCAACTGAAAATATGGATACAGAACCAATGCAACAGACTATAAATTCCGAAGTGATAATAATTAACGACGAGGAAACGCCAATTGAAATTAGCACTGATGATACATATGGGGAAACACAAAATACAGCGAATGCTGATACACAGCCAATGGATTCTCAAATGTTTCTAATAACTGATGGACCTGAGGAAACTATTACAAGGGATGATATCGTAAATAATGTGTCAAAGAGTATTGAAAATATTCATGAAAATGATTTGATAGATGTTTCTGTAGCTACCGCAGATGAAATCACTCTGTCAGTATTAGAGCCGAAAGAGTTAACAATAGTTCAAGATGAAGATACAGGTTCTTCCCCTTATAAAGATGAAGAGCAAAGAAAGAAAGATTTTTTGAATAATACTTTGGAAATATCACCTATTAAAATATTGAGTCCTGTTAGAGATAAAAAATCTCCATCACCGGAAACAAGTAGTGATTATGTAGTAATTAAGCTGTCCTCGCCTGTACAGAGTAATGGAGAGCCATTTGAAAAATGTGACTCGCCCGAAATCTTTACAGAAGAAAAAATATCGCCAGATAAAAGAGATCAATCACCTCCTAGAGAGGAAATAATCGTTACTAACACCAGTCCCAGTTCATCGTTATCTTTGAAAAAGAATAGGCCTCAAGTGCGAACGGGAGGTCGTGCAGCACAAATGTTGGGTCTTTGCGTTCCTGACAGATTACAAACTATTATGAACACTGAAAAACCTGCAGAGGTAGAAGAAGTAAAGAAAACAACTCCAATGAACACGTCAGCTAGACGAAATTTGAGGATTCTATACAATTCAACTGGAGAAACTAATGAAAGTTCTAATACAGATGAAAGTGAAGACAGCGAAAGTTTCCTAAAATTTAAGAGATCATTGCCAGCTGCAGATTGTAGTCCTTCTGGCCCCATATTGAAAAGAAAACTTGCTGATATTGTTGATGAAGCCACTATTTCACCTGCCAATAAAGTATGTACTTATCATCCAAATATCTATATGAATTGCTGATTATTTAATTTTATCTGTGTAATATTTTGATACTGATCTTTATTTTTATTTGCAGAGAAAAAGAGTAAGTTTCCATGATCCACCAGTTTCAACTACAGTATGTGTTAAGAAATATATTGAACCTTGTGGAGTTCGCTCCCCTCAAAATTCAGCTATGAAACGGCAATTACGTTCGCAAATTAGTGCTGACCAGAAAAAATCTCCAAAAAAATTGGATAGTCTATTTAAACTTAACACCGTGTTAACGAAAGCTGTAGAAAGCTTTAGCGAACCCGAAATTACTAATAGTGATGACACTCAATTGAGCTCCCTGGAACAAACTCCTGTGGTGGAAGTTGTTAAAACAAGTGACCTTAATGATACTGATCCTATTTACTCAGATCTGATAGATTGTAAGGACGATATAAGTATTATTGCAAGTGAATTATCATCGCCTGCAATGAAAGCCTTACTCGTAAAAGAATTTGATGGAAAGGTTGAAACGATTGGTGACTTAGCGAAAATGACAGAGCTTGAGGTGAATAGATTGTGTATAAAAGCTCCAAAGGTGCAAATTGTAAAAAGGGTATTAGCTGATTATGCCAAGAAAATTAGTAGCACTGATGTTTTAATGACGATAGTTGAGGCTGTAGTTCATGAACCACCTGTACTTGATAACATAGAAAAAGAAGAAATAAGCGAAAATGTTGAAGTGCAAACTATTAATGTAGAGACCAATGAAATGGAAACACAAAGTGTAGTAGATGTATCCTTAGTACATACTCAAACTGATGAATTACCAACCACCACTAGCAGTGTACAGACAGATGAATCAGGCTACAAATCCACTTCAGATGTTATATCTTCGTGTTTGTCAGACGTGAGTATAAATTTATAATATTTTATTAGATTATGAGTCAAATAATAGAGTTCGCTTTTGGTAGTGTTCAATGCTACTAAATTTGCCTCAGAGCTCCATTCAAACCTTTGGTTTCGGTGTAGGTGTCTTTTGTAAACAATAACTGATTTGCATGTTGGTTTTCCTTTGCCCTGAGTCTAGTACAACTCCGCTCTGAGTCTTATACGACCCGCGAGTCGTTATTCGGGTTATCCCTAACCGATGACTACGATTTTTGTTATATTTACTATCAACAAAAATCCTAGTCATCATCATAAAACTAATCTGCTAAAATAACTTCATGAGCTGTATTACATGACTAGCGACTCGCCCCGGCTTAGCGCGGTTGCAATGTAGATTGTTACTGGTAATTTGATGTCATTTTCAATCATCAATTCCTTCCGATAATTGACGACTGACCGTTATGTCATTAAGTTTAATAAAAAATATTTCTTTTTCGCGCAGGTATGTTTTTTTTACTGTCATACAAACCTCCAGACAATTATAAATACAACACAAAAAGAATTGGCGAAATTGGTCTAGCCGTTCTCGAGTTTTACGCTTAGCAACACATTTAGCGGTTCATTTTTATTAACATAGTCATTATCTCCTAGGCTGCTAAAGTTAATTTATGTCCCGGGTCTGATCCCCGGATTAATAAGTACCTAACTAATATTCGGTATTTTCCGAATGATATATCTACTGCCGGAAGAAAATCTAAAGGAGCTTACAAAGATCTCATCCAGCGATTGTCTACGACCTTTATCAGGTCATCGGTCCACCTTGTGGCGGGCTTCACGAGCCTACCTCTTCTACGCTACAAAGAAATACACTACGCGAAACGCGGATGCATTCGGGGACTCTTGTCAAATTGGTTTCAGAGTTCCTAAAAGCAGTTGATGAATGATAATAGGATCCTTTAATAGGAAAATAATAATTACAACATAAAACGCAGAAGAAATAAACTTCTAAATTATATTTTTCAGCGACCGGACTTCGTCAGCCAGTTGAGCGCGGTATTAGATGAATCAGCCAAGAAGACTATTGCGGACAACTTATCGTTGGCTGCAGTTATGGACACCTTAGTGAATAAAATGACAAGTGCAGACACAAGTTCTATTGTTAATCGCGTTTTAGAACAGTATCAGTCACTCGCACCGAGTTCGGAGAAATCACTAGTATCAAATACAGAAAGTGGTAATTCAAAATTATCATTATTACAAGAGTATTTGTGTAATACTTTTAATACTAAGGACTTAGTGTTATTTTGCAGTAAACTCTTACTTAAAATACACGACAAACATACCTAGACTGTACACATTTGTGTAGCTTTACAATATTGTAGAGTTTTTGTATTTATTGTGCCCCTGAAAAGTGTTTCACTATGGTTTGAGATTACCTTTAATCTGGAGAATAGACATTGGTTTTTGTAAAGAAGAATGGCAGGTTTAGCCGCAAACTAAATTATATAATTTTCATAAGCATTAAAACATATAGTCGTAATTTAAGTACAGAACAATTAAGATCTCTGGAAGATGAAAATGAACATTTAAACCGGTGTACAACCATCATTCTAAATATATTATAATTAGTTAACTATTTATTATAACAATGTATGTAGTTGCATATAGCAATATGTGTTCATTATAATGGATTTGTCTCCGCCGATCATATAGACTATAAATAACATTTTTGATATGATATCCAGTCATAATGTTTAAAGCAATATATATGTGAAACGCGTTTCCGTGCTTCGGAGGGCACGTTAAGCCGTCGGTCCCGGTTGCTATCGATGGATAGCAGTCGTTAAACCTTGTCGGAGGCCTTATGGGCGGTTTGAAAACATCCGACAGCGGGTTGGCCACTAACCCACCCACCTCCACCAATCCGCATTGGAGCAGCGTGGTGGAGTAAGCTCCAGGCCTCCCCCCAAAAAGGGGAGAGACTCGTGCCGAGCAGTGGGACTTATAATGGGTTGCCATTATTATATATGTAAAACTAATTTTATTTTAACCGCAAACAATATTTTTGTGTAATATGATTAAATATTAATCAACAGGGATTTTACTATGGGGATCGAAAGTGATTTTCTGCCATTCTCCTTGAGTGTTATTAGAGATGAAATAAAACTGTAGAATTATCAAAACTAATTTTATTTAATATACAATAATAAAACAAGTTATTATTTACAATATTCAGTCACGAGCGATGACGGTAAGTCTACCAGTCACATATATCATACTTTTGTATTCATTCATCACTAAATTGCAACTAACACAAGGCAATTTACCGTCGCCGGTATGAATGAGTTAGAATTATAATATAGAGTTATTTTAGTTATAGTTGCTCACTGTAGAATCGAGGTACCTTGAAAGGGTGAGGCGTAAATGGCATCCGAAATGTATCACAACTAATATTTACAGCGATCTATAAGATAAAGGTAACATTAAAGCTTTAAAATCAATGGAGACTTAATTATTTTAAATATACAAATATTTACACATTTCGACAAAAAGACAACTCGCCCATCCCAGTTTTATCTTATTATTATCACACTTATCGTAGCGATACCTTAAATTATGCGATAATTATTTTTTTAACTCTGCCAGATTAAGGAAACTAGAATAAGACAGTAAGTTTGACTGAATGATAGAAGTAAATTATGTAACATAATTTCTAGGAACTCGTAATTACGTTTAAATAAATAATATTTAGAAAACCTTCCTTTTATTTTGTAAATTAACACCCTTTTCGATACGCTATGAAATATACACTTACGCGTAATCCATTTTAACTAATATTGAATACCTCTGTCTTTGACCTGTTTTCGTTCATGATTCAAAATATACTTTCAATCTATGTACCGCTCAAAAAGAACTTAGTTAAGCTTATCCTATTAACAGTTCATCGCATCGAGCGAGATCGAAATTATATTCTGAGTAGTTTTATTTCACGTTATTGGTTTGGAAAAATATAAAACATCACGTACTTACGAACTATACAAACACTCAAATTATTGTATGGTGTTACTACTATTTGCATAATTGTATTCTATCCTTTTAGGTTATTTTGCGTTCTCACCCTTTCTATTTCACGATCGATCACATATTTCATGCAGATTTTTGTCATTTAATGCGACAAAGATTGCAATTTTTAACCGACTTCAAAGAGGAGGAGATTTTCAATTCGCCTGTATGTTTTTTTTTGTTCAAACTTGTTTCATTGGCGTAGTAAACCTGTACCTATTTCAGACATTTTAGATATCATTAAAATGAATAGAATAGGTGAGAACACATTTTACACACTTCGGCAAAGATAATATAACCACTATGTTTACATTTCAGACATTTGTTAATTATAACAACTAGTTCCTAACCAAATTCATTACTTAAACGCTACGTACCAAATCGACTAAAATTAAATTCACATGAAATTGGTCAATACATTCGTCCTAAACTTAACATTCACTTCTATGCTTTAGTATCCGTTACTATTATTTTTATTTTCCACAACGGAATAATAATACTTTGGTCCACAAATTGAGCACATGAATAATGTAATCTAATATGGTGTTAGAGAGGTTTGTCGGTTAATGTCAAGGAAAACGCATTTCGGCAACGTAATCTAAATGTTCAAGGTTGTGATGCGAGTTGGTACGTCGTGGAGCGCGGGGTCTGTGGAGGTTGTGGTGAGAATGCGTCCGCGTCACTCTGTAAGCGCCCTCTCGTCGAGGTCCCGTATCGCTTGTTTTGCGTGCCGCTATAAAATCCTCATCCCTATGCCCAGGAGGTCTCCTGTAGTTGTCTATGGTGCGGCGATTGCTCTCCTGACGCTGCCTTTGCCACGATCGATCCAATTCGTGGCCATACAAATCTAACTCGCCTGACGGTTGAAACTGACTCGTGCTCTGGCTGTAACTCGATCTTTTCCAACCATCTTCGTATTTCTTTCGAGTATTCTCGTCTTCCCCGATCTGACGTCGTTGTGACTGATTAGAACTGCTCTCGCTAGTGTCCTCCCCGGACGTGCCTATGCCTAAATCTTTGTCGTCTCCGTAAATTTTGTAAATACCGTTAGGGTTCAAAGTTTTTCCATTGAATATTTGATCGTTCAACACTAACTGCGGGTGAGGTATGCAGTATGGGTGAGGGAAGCACTTTTCTACTTTTGACATTTTCATATCCTCTTGTTTTCTGGTACAAGAACCAGGCCCAAAAAGCGATAGCAGAACTGGCAGAAGGAAAAGACCGTGCATCGCTCCAAAGAATATAACCATGAAAACCATTTTGAAAAATACAGAGAAGATGTAACTGTCCGCTAAAAGTAATGCGACTACACCTAGAATTGTACTGAATGATCCTTGAACAATGGGCAGTCCTAAGGAGTACAGACATTCGCTTACTCTTTCGTTCGGCGTTTTTGCTTTGGATGCCATATAAGCGTAACAGATGTGAGCGGTGAAATCTACAGAGAAACCGATACACATGATCAAGTTGATCATAGATATCGAGTCGAGATTAATATCCCATAAGGCCATGTAACCAACAACTCCGATTTCAATTGATATGATACTAAATGCGACCCATAATGAACACAGTATATTCGGTATGAAAATGAAAGATGTTATCATCATCATAAGGGCACCGTAGCAAAGATTCTGTATCGACGTTGGTTTAACGAGCTCGAACTGTAAGAAAAGAACACAAGTTAATAATTAACATTCTAGTATAAGTAAGACTTAAATCAAATGTTAAAAAACCGGCCAAGTGCGTGTCGGGCCACGCGCAGTGTAGGGTTCAGTAGTTACATAGTAAGAGATGTAATGAAAAAAAAAATTCTATGGAATTGTTCGAAATAATGTGGGGTTAAGCGTAAAAAAAAATTTTTTTTTTAATGTTTTATTATTGTTATTATGTAGTGTTGCCCCCTGTCGACCATCGGGTTGGCTGTTTGGGGGGCCCACCAAGGAGAGGCGAGTCACCACCTGCCTAAAGTAGGATTCGATAGTGTGAGATGTTGAATATAGGCAGGTGCCGGATCTCACTCCATAGGCCCAGCCAGCTAGTCCCCCCAGTTCACCCACATAGCCCAAAGTTTGGCAAATCACTTTTCATTACAATAGTCCCATTATATTCTGCGGGGTCTGTCTGTGTCTGTATTAACTATTGATGCAGTCAGAGAGAGGTCCCGCCGAATATAACCCATTACAAAGTAGATCAAAATTCTCGAAAGGGCCTCTACGTGTTGGACCCCCCATGTCCCCGCGCAAGCCTGACAAAGTTATTATTATTATTATTTATTTATTTGCTTGTCACATGGTTATAAGGTCTTACAATTAAATATTTTGTAGTTACATGTAACACCCCGTAGGGGCACCGCAAAATTATGAGAACATTTCATTTAACCACTTTGTTGGCGTGAATAAGGTATACTTGTGCCAAATTTCAAGTCTCTAGTATCAATAGCTTTTGCGCTAAACCGCGGACGGACAAACAGACAGACAGACAGACAGACAGACGGACATGGCGAAACTATAAGGGTTCCATATTTACTACGGAACCCTAAAAAGTGAAGTAAAATTACCTGATCAAAGAAGACGAAGTAAGGATGGAAAACGGAAGCATTTAGCGACGACTGTGCTACAACTTCTCTAAGAGCTTTGACCATTTCTTTCTCGTGGTTGGTGCCGCTAATGTTGATAGCTTGTATTAAAAATCTTGAGGCCACAATTTGATCTCCGGCTTCGTTAAACTTCACGTCCAAAGAAAATGGATTCGCGGGGAACAACCATAGCTGAAAGTAATTAAAAAATATATAGTTCAGGGCATTATAAATACATTATATAATAAAGATACGTATAAACGTTGTGTTTCTTACTTCTTTAAGATTTTCAATAAAATCTGATTCGTTGTCGATGGTTACATTCAAATAATCATTATTTCTTGATACGTAATTTACGAAAGTGCGTAGCCAGGATTCGGTGTAAAGTGAATTAGAAATATAGGACGTGTTTTCCAGTTTCTGCGTCAAAGTCTCCACTTCATCTTGTATTTTCGGGTCGGAATAATTGTACATACCACTTATAACCACCTGAAGTCCAGAAAGAAATTAGTTAGGTCTTATTATTAAGGTTCTGTTAGATAATTCCGAAAATTTTACTTATATTTTGTACCTGTATTCTGTACGGAAATTCTCTGTAATAAAGATCTTCACGATCGAAGAACTCTACAGAGTATGAATCCACTTTGGACAGCTTGCGTCGCTCAAGACCTTCTTTAAGATTTGTAACTCCGTATCCTGCACCAGCTAAATAGGCTAAGAAAACAACTATGACCATAGTTTTCACGAAATTGTTGTTGAGAAAATCGGCCATTGATGTTCGGAAAAATGCCATGATGCAATGTTCTTTGTTGTCGATAGGGTTATTGGGGTCAGCTTTGTCTATTCCACCGCTGCAGAATATCCGGTACAGCCATGATTTTTCTTCTGAAAAAAGGCCTCGTTAAGTACAGTCTAAGGGTTATATTTCACCGGGACAACATGGCGGCGCAACCGGTCGCTTCACCGTTTCTGGACTGGCGGCTGAGTGTGTACACCGTATAGTAATTAGTCATGTGATGACGCAACCAGTAACATTGTGTGCTGAGCGAGCTGATCGCGCCGCCAAATTGGTTGCGCAACCAATCGGACATCAGGTGAGTAAAGCTCTATAGAGCTGTATAAATTTTGTTGGTGGCGGCGACTGGTTGCGCCGCCATGGCGTCCCGGTGTAATACCTATATCCCTTATACAACCCTGATAAAATAGACTGCTGTCATAATTACATTGGAATCAAGAAACATTCGAGAGTAAGGAAATTCTGAAATGATAGATGCCCATTTGTGAATATATTTTTTTACCTTTCCGAGCTCTGGATTCTGGTAAGACTTTAACCCAAGTTACGGTGTGACGATTTTGCTTCTCGCGGTATCCAGATATAGCCACGCATCCAGCGAAGAATGTTAGATGCCAAACAAAAGTGAAACAAACTGCTAAGCCTGTGAAAATAAAGAAATAATCGCGTTATCGACAAATACAATATTTTATACTATTAAGTGCACTTACAAGTTTTGATTGCTTACCGGAATACATGCAGAATATTTGCACAGAAGGGAATGGTGAAAAGATGCCAATGAAAAACGATAACATGTCAGTGACTGATGTTATCGTAATGGAAACTGCGGCTTCTGAAAGCATGATTGCCATTCTTTCCGGCACCGTGAGCGTCGGGGCGGTGCGTCGCCAAGCAGCCAGCATTACGAAAGTGTCGTCTATTCCGATACCTGTGGATTGTCAATTCATGTTATTACCATATTTCCTCAGGGAAAGTATCGAGCAGGTATCATTAGTTACAATGTATTATAGTAGGTATAGTGGCTTGTTTAAAATGGCATCATTTACTTATTTTAAGTAAGTGTGTACCTATATAAATACATTATGTATAGCTATAAATTTGTCAAATAATTAAAAAATATTTATTAAAAACTAGCCGACCCGGCAAACTTCGTATTGCCTTAGAATGAAATAATGTGTCAAAGGTTTGATTTGATAGATACGGACTATTTGTATGGGAAAATTTGTGGAGTTTTTGTGGTTTTTACTATTTCCCTTCAATTTCTTCATATTTTCTTACCTTTTAAACCTTCCATGGACTTCCAAAAATCATTCAAAACCAAAATTAGTTAAAGCGGTCCACCCGTTCTAACTAACGAACAGCAATTGATTTTTATATAAATAGATAAAACGCGATACCTACTTTTTACATTGAAGGCACACAAGCATACATATAGTTTTCTTTGGTGATAAGTGAATAGGTACTGTAGCCTTTAAACATTACGAAAAAACCAGAGATTTCAATGTAGATGCGCTGCCACTCCTGAGGTCTCTTAAGTTCTTATATAAGACCGAAATACGATAGCGCTGAACACTACCATTTAGCGGCAGGTAGATTGTGTAATGCGGCGCATACGCCCGCGAGCTCCGTCACTCGAGCTCTACCACCATTGAAAAAGTTTGGTGTCTCACTTGCGAAAGTAAATAATAACGTGTGTAACTACAATTTTTGCACTAACTCATACAGCAAACGTAATTCCTAAACTTATTTTTAGGATCTGCTTTGTTAATTATGCTTGAACATTTTCATAACTTAATACCAGAGGTATATAGATTAAATCAATCCTTACGGATTGAATTTGGACACACTGGACCAGATTTAGCAGAATTTTGTTATTTTAGCAGAATCGGATTTCAAATTTAGAACTCGTAGCAGAATTTTGCAGATTTCGTATAGGTAAGTTGTAGGTACTACATTGGAAAAAAAAATCTCTTGATAAACAATGGGGCATGTCCTTTTCTGTTTTTTGGCTCATATACCTAATTGTTTTAAACTACTTTTTCTTATATTTTGATCATTAATACAATGATAAACAGAAGGCGAATATTGAACTTCTACCAGTAATTATTTATTTTTGTATCCATCGATGGTAAAGGTAGTTCATAATCCTATCGTTATCTTTTGTTGTGACTGAATAAATTAAAAATCATGCATATCTTACCGATCATCAAAAATGGTGCAGCCAAGTTTATTCCAATAAAAGAAATGCCTAAATAAATGGCACAACCAAACGCTGCGGCGGTGGCCATCACAGCCGATATATTACCCAGCAAACCTAACCAAGGCTTCGATCGGACCCAGTCTCCCATCATGCAGGTCACTATAGAGAATATTCCCATTAGAATGAAGGTTGAACTAAAGAAAGGCACGACGGTTTTTGTATTCTTTTCTAGCTCGTGGTCGAGAGTCCTCGATGCGAATCGCGCGATGGATATGTGCTTAAAGCGTCCAGTGTCTTCGGCTATACCAACAGCATCCAGAAACGCATCTTCCCATGCAGCACCTCTGAAAACGAGAAAATTTTAGAAAGAAAGACATAATTTAAAGTCTCAAAAATTATGTTTAATGCTACGATTAGTATATAGCTAATGGACCGCTCCGTTGTGCCTGTCCTTGCGGGGAGGCTTCGACATTGGCTCCAAGCGGGGTTTGGACTGCTCCGGACTTTTTTCGGACATCTTTAAACATGATTGCTTAAATATTTAGACTGAGAGTGAGATTCACATATAGCACTACCACTTTACTTTGACTTTTGAGTCGAACTTTCAATTATTATTATCTTCTTCGACTGCTTCGATGATTATCATAATCTGACTTTAATTCAGTAACTACAAAAAAACCGTCTTGGGCTCCCCTTCTAATTGTAATGTTACAGAAAGTAAATATTTATACTTCGTAACGAATAGACTTAAAAAAATCTGTATTTTTTTCCATTGATCAAGTGATCAATTTTATAAATTCTTGATCAATAGAATGCAGCAGGATCATTGAGTAAAATTGTCTAACCATGTTTAATACTATTTTAATATTATTATAGCCTACGAATTCGGAAATGCTGAATTCCGAATCTGCTTTATACGACAAAGACTGACACATAAAATCAAGAAAATTGACCCAGACAGTAGATTTCTTGAGCTTGAACTTATTTTGTCTCTAGCTTTTATGTAACGGTTGAGTGAATGTATTATATTGTGCGATGTCATGGTGAGGAATACGCGATTTTTATTTATTTACATTAGCTGTAGAACCAAAGCTTTAAATTTGCATAAAAATAAAAAAGAAGTTCACTTATGAAATGCTGGCCTACAATTCACTGCCATCAACTCGGACCTTTCTATTCGTATTCTTGTCCATTATTACGCAGTACTTAGTATTCGAAACGATTTCCTAAACCGTGTCAAGATCGATGTCTATTATCTAAGTTATAGTGGCTTGTTTATAAGTACGAGCATTGAAATTGAAAGCAAGTCGTAAAAATGTAAGTGTACCCCAATTTGAGGTAATGATCTGAGAAAGGACACTAAAGAAATCTTTATGTGTTTCCTTCCAAAACTAAATCACGTAGGTATAATAACAGCCACAGTTTCCTCGTTGCGTGTTGGTTCTGAAAAGAGTTGTTTATATTTGTTCTTTTTGTTGTGCTAAGCGGTTATTGCTAACAATAAAGATAGGTCTTATTTGCATGCAACGAGGCGCGGCGCGTCAATAGTTTGGTCATAACATAAGCGCCGTGTCTTTTCATAATTGAGCGGCAATTGATCTCAAGTATTTCCATGTTTTCTTATGACTCATTAAGTTAATCAAGGCAATGGTTATTGTCATAAAATGATGGTCGTTAAACAAGGTATGTTATGACTATAAAGTTGCAAATAGGCATGTAATATATTTTGATGCTTTAGTACCAGACTTCTATGACGTAGTCAACATCGCATTATATCTGTAGCTCAATGGCAGTGCTCATCGCTAATGTTAGAACCACCATAATATATTCTGAATTGATTTGGTAAAGTACACCACCAAGTAAATCAAAAGAATTGTCGAATTTTAACAGCTTCAGTGACGTACCTATTTACTATTATGCGTATGAAATTACATCTAAGGAGTAGATAATTAATCTGCACTGCACAAGTTTCTGACCTTATTTCATTCACGTCACTTCGGACACAGGTGAAAGATCCGAGAGTCCTTAGAGGAAAAGCGGACTCTACGAACGGCGGAAAAGTAGGTACGGTAGTTATGTGGAAATAACTGTCAATTTGGGGGTCATGCCAGAAGCGTGCACGTCGCGATCCCTGCCAGTCCTTTAGGGCTGCAATTATGACACGAAGGCGTACCGCAGGTTAGGGCGTCCCCCGGAGGCGACGCGTACCGACCCGTCCCAGTCGGTACGAAAAGCAACCAAAGCGGCGATGGGGACCGCCACCTGTCACGCCGGGCCCGATACGGCGGATCGAGGAGTGGGGAGTGCCAGATAGTGCCACGTGCGAATGTGAGAGGTGGAATTTGTGAGAAGATGAATGAGTTGACGAACGTTATGAGTGTGAGACGCCTGGATGTTTTGTGTGTAACAGAGACTAAACTGTGAAAGGGCTGTGAGGTCGAAGATCTCCCGGGTGGCGCGATGGCTCTGTGGGTAGGTGTGCAACAGAGCGATCATGCCAGCGCGAGGGTAGGCGTCCTTCTGTCCTCTCGTTTAGTCACTGGAGTGAAAGATTATGGTTTGGTGAACCCGAGACTAATCTGGGTCCGAATTAAATTGGGCGTCACTAGGGTGTTTTTGGTAGCAGCTTATGCACCGGTTAGCTCAGCGACGACCTGGAGAAGTTTTGGGAATCTATAAGGGAAGTTCTCGATATGGTCGAAGCTAATGAAAGGGTAATTTTGTGTGGTGATTTGAATGGATGGGTCGGGACCAGGAGGCCCGGATACGAGGCTGTTCTAGGTCCATATGGTGATAGAAGAGTAAATGATGCTGATAAGCTGATACTTGACTTATGCTTGGAAAGAAGTCTCCTTGTGTCTAACACAGAATTCCGTCATAAGGACATTCACACGTATACATGGGGGAGGAATGAACAAAAAAGTATGATTGATTTGATCATGGTTGATAGTCGTCTTCGGAAGAGCCTGATGGACACTAGAGCCTACAGAGGTCCCACTATTGATACGGATCACTACTTGGTAATAAGCCGGTTTAGGGGTCTATTCAAGAAGTGGCGACATTGTCGTGTCCGTGTGCCTTTCGGAGGACTTGAAAGAATAAAGAGTGAAAAGTTACAAGACATTAGTGCAAAGAGAGTGTATGAACGTCAAGTCCGTGAAAAGTTAGACAAGGTTTGTCTTACGGACTTGAACGTGGATGAATGTTGGCAAGTTATGAAAGATAGTATGGTGGAAGTAGCGAAAGAAGTATGTGGTTATGCAAAGATACGCAAATCCTTGCAAGGGGATACGTGGTGGGACAAGGAGGTGCAAGACTCCGTTGAAAGAAAGAAGAAAGCATGGCTGGATTATGTAGCATCTTTGCAAATGAATAATGGTATGAGAGGTGAGAAGAGAGAAATTTACCGTAGGCTCAAGAATGACACCAAGATTTTAGTGAATGAAAAGCGTGAGAGAGATAAAGTGGAAGCTGATGAAAGACTGGCGAAGAGCTTTGAGGCTAACATCAAGCTCTATTGGAGGGAGGTGAAAAAGTCTAGAAGCTCTTCTCCAGTTTCTGGAATGAATAGAATAAAATCTAAGTTGGGTGACATTCTTGAGAACACGCAAGATGTGTTAAAACGATGGAGCGAGTATTATGGGGAAATGTATGATTATGCTCACAACACTGACGTCGGAGTTGCTGACTTGACGGTGCCAGCTTATGAGGATATAACAATAGATGAGATTGTATGGGCGATACGAAGTTTGAAATGTGGTAAAGCTGCGGGTATTGATCAGGTTTCTGCCGAAATGATAAAATATGGTGGTGCTGCCCTATGGGATTCTTTCTGGGTGTTGTGCAACCTTTGCTGGAGATCCGGAAGAATCCCAAAGGATTGGCGGTGTGCGGTCATTGTGCCTTTGTATAAAGGCGGGTTCACGTATGGACTGCACCAGCTATCGAGCGATCAGTTTGATCAGTTTGGCAGCTAAAGTGTATGGGAAAGTCTTAGAAATGAAAGAGAAGTCCGACGGGTTGTTGTGGGATGCACAGGGTGGTTTCAGAATTGGAAGAGGATGTATGGATCAAGTTTTCTCCCTCCGCAACATCTTAGAGAAGCATCTGGCTGTGAGCCAGAAGGTTTTCTGCGGTTTTATGGATTTGGAGAAAGCGTTTGATAGGGTATTACGAAAGGAGCTGTGGGACATTTTGCCAGAGTATGGTATTGATGGCAGTCTGCTCCGTGCAATACAGTCCACGTATGTGGGCTGTCAAGCATTTGTGCGGGATCATATATCTGGACAAATGCCTCCAGAGGGTGAAGTTGATGGATGTGGGAGTGCGTATGGGTGACTTAGTGATGAACTGTCTGCTTTACGCAGATGATGCGGTAATTGATAGCTCTACACCATCTGGGCTACAAGCACTAGTCACAGTCATGAAAGAGGATTGTATGGAGAAAGGCTTACAATTGAATGTGGATAAAACTAAAGTATTAGTATTTGAAAGAGATGAGCAGAGAACAAATGCAAGGGTAGTAGTAGATGATGCAGTGTTAGAACAGGTCGATGAAATTGTATATCTTGGATGTGCTTTTAGCAAGGATGGTAGGTACATCACTGACATAGAAAGAAGAGTGCTTGCTGGGAATTGCGTGAATGGAGCGTTGGGTAAGCTGCTAGAATCGAAATATCTCAGCCAGCGGGCGCGACTAGCCGTACATAATGCTGTACTTACTCCAACGCTTTTATATGGAAGCGAGAGCTGGGTATGCAGGAAAGAGCATGAAAGTAAGTTGAACGCGGTCGAGATGAGATCATTGCGCAAGATCTGCGGTGTATCACTTACCGATCGCGTTCGTAATGAAGATGTAAGAAAGAGGCTTTGTGTGAATGATAGTATCGGTTTAAAAATGAAAAAAGGCATGCTCAGATGGTTCGGGCATATAGAAAGAATGTCGAATGAGCGAATGACTAAACAGATAACGCGAATGTGGATGGTTGCAGAGGCCCAGGAAGACCAAGACTGACCTACCATGACAAAAATAGGTCGAGTTCTGTCTGATGGTGGGATCAAAAGTCTTAGGAATCGGCGTGCATGTATGAAGAGAATGATGAAAGTAGACGAGGCACGAGAGGTTTGTCAGAACCGGGATATCTGGCGCTCTACACTCTCTGCCTACCCCGTTAGGGACCAGGCGTGAAGATACATACATAACTGTGAATAATGCATCTGCATCAATATGCAGTATCAATATACTGGATTTTACACAGCCTTTTTTGTGGTAAACAAGCATGCAGTTCAAATTGATTGTAAGTGAATCTGCACTAGCTAATCTAGGTAGATCCACAAAACCTGATAATAAGAATGCAGATGCGTTACCATCTCTCTAGGTTATAATGCCTCCGTGATAGTACCTGATCGGTTATACATCGAACGGGAACACGATAGTGCTGAATGCTACCATCAGGCGGCAGGTAGGCAATGCGCTGGTGCCTACGCCTTAGAGCGACAACTTTGGAACTCTTAAGATGTAGAAAAAGGGAACTGTTTAAAATATGCAATATCCTTTTAGGTACTCAACCGGAACTGCGTTTGTTCCCTTATTTTATGACAGTAAAAAAAACATGTACAGTACGCAGCAAGATATTTTGCACATCGGCCTCAGGACCAGGAGAGAGACTTCGGATAATTTAGGCTCTTTAGAGCGTTATCTCTTCCTCACACAACCTATGTGACGTTTGTTGACCAATTCTATCAAGTTTTGACCAATACCTACTGCTGTAACTACTACTAATACTTTTGACTGTAACTGCTAGGTAAGTAGGTAGTATGCATCAGAGATAACGCTCTACGAACTCGAAAGAAAACTCTTGTTCGAAGTTCGATAAGTTCGAATTCCTAAGTTCGATGTGCAATATTTCTTGATGGGTACTGTACGTAGTCAGTAGCTACCTAAAGCACTATAAAAACCACTAGATGAACCTCACCGTTGCTCCTGCAGTTTGTTGTCAGTCCTCACGAACCACACGAGCTGGACAGCGGGGACTGACACTATGATGTCATCCACCACCTTCGAACCGCCGAAGAAAACGGGAAAAGCGTGAGCCTCCCATGTGACTGGGTTGAACATTATGGGGAATGTCAGGTTCAATTCTCCTCGTTCCACCTGGAAAGTTATGAAAGATAGATGCGTTATAGATGTCTGAAGACTTCAACCTATTATGTGGGTAAACGAAACAACTACACTAGTTAACATATATTTTTTAATGAAACCGATAACTTTTACGTCCTATGATGTATATAATCTGATGGTAGAGTCATAGTGATGGTGCTCGCGGGCGCTAAATGGTAGTATCCAGCAGTATCCAGCGCTATTGTGTTCCAGTCAAGTGTAATTTCCGGCACAGAGGCACAACAACTTAGACCTGTCAACGCATCTACATTAAAATCTCTGGATTTTATGTAGATAGGCTATATCACTCAACATCAATGTAAGCTGTATGGTTGTTTGCCATTTCATAGCAGATTTTTTTTCGAAATTGTGTACTTATCACCTGCAAAGCTCAAACCAATTGACGGAGTGACATTTAATTGGCAATGCCGAGAGCTGTTACCGTTTGGCTTAATATCCGCTATGAAAAGGGGTAAAGTGTAGTGTTTAGCGCGGCGCGTAGTGCGGCCCCGTGTGGGTCCCGTAATTTTCACCACAGCCTATCTCTATCTAGATCGAGGTCTGTGGTTTTGAGTTGATGTCTATAGGCTACAGTGTTCACTTACCATTACTGTCAATGTGAACTTAACTGTAGTGTATCAAGTGTACTACGCTTGTTTTCTTAAGACACTTTCGTGTGTCTTAGGATCTTAACAGTGAATTTATTCTACTTATTCACATAATGACTAATACTTTACCCACTCATTGATATTTTTTCCGTCGTATTGTTCTGATCGTGTCAACCAGGAGGAACAATGAGTAAGTTATTGTGGTCAGATTGTACGATTGTAAAAAAGTTAAACATGAAGAGGAATATTTTATGAACATTGTCCACCTATTATTTCCTGGTGACATCACTATCGCCTGGTGACACATGACACACTTTTTGCCACTGTTAGAGCTACAGAAACACCGCATTACTTTTATCTGCCGCTATTTTAAAAATGTTAATAAAGGTGGTAAACTGACATCCAGCTCACATGGATTGTCAGTGACAAGATAATTTAAGACATCTACACAAAAACCTAAGTTCAAAATGCATATATGTTGCCACGCTAGACTCCTATAATGTTTTGTTTCTGTGACCGAGATTACGGGGCCATACCTACGTAACTATCTCATAAGGAACGATAGTGCTAAATGCTACCATAGGGCGGCGGATAGATTATGTAATGTGGTGGTGCCTAAACCCACGACCTACGAGTTCTGGAACTCTACCCTCAAGCATCCTCCAAATTTTATCTTAGGTATATGTATCTGGTCTGGATTAATTTATTTTCATGGGGAAAATTCGATTCTAACAACAACGAAAATTAAGAGATCAATCATTACATAGGTGCATCGCATATATCGTGTCAAGTTAATTTACACAAATAAATGGGTAGGAACGTATTGTTTATTCAATGTGTGATTAATGCTATAGGTACCATACCTAGCTTAGTGCTAAGGAAGATAAACTGTCGTGATTGGTTATAAGTAATTATCATATTCTCAAAGTGAATATATTTACTTCAACGGCAATTAGCCGGCCATACCTACTTACCATGTAAATGTGTACCTACACAGTGTTGTTGACTTTGACCCAGTAAAAGATATTTTCGGGTCACTTTATTGGCTCGATTACACAAGAAATACCTTAAACACGCTCGACGATGAACCTGTGATTTCTGGTATAGAGATGTAAATATTTAGTAACAGTTTGTATTGTCCCGTTATAACTATCACAGAGACTAAAATCTTTTATCTCTGGTTCTATTGGGATTTTTCCATTTTCTGGAAGTTTCCCAGTACCTACCTTGGAGTTTGGTAATATGCCCGGTGATGTCAACAGACTTGCCACCAACATGGGCCAAAACGTAATCGGCAAATCGAGAGTATAGGCACCACCACCGTATTACATAATCTATCTGCCAAGTGCTAGTGTTCAGCAACGCATTTGCATTTTGGCCTCCGACTTTTGTAGATGTATGTAGACGTATACGATAATATACAAATATAAAAATAGAGACTTATGGAAGTGATCCAGGGATGAGTGCCCTAGCTAGACCATTCAATGGCCATATCCTTGTTGAGATCTCTAGTTCTCTAGAGTTGTCTAACCATATAGGTGAAAGGTTTGCTTAGTTATCACGTTTATGACAAAAAACTTACCTCGCCAATAATTTTGTCGAGATTTAGTATGTCGTTGACGAAGCACTGGCCCTCCCACCGCGCGCACTCCTCGCGATACGTAAACGTCTCTCCGTTGGGCAGGGTGACTGTGATGTTCTGCACCAGGTCGTCCAGCTGGCGCAGCTCCTTCCACACCTCCGTACGCAGCATGTTGGTGTCGTTGTCTTTTGACACGATGATCACCCGGCCGAATCTACCTGTGTGATTTATTTGGTATGAAACTTTTTCATGTATAATGAAATAGTGGGTTGCTTGCTTCAATTTGGCGTTTTGATGTTTTACTTATTTTTAAGTTTTTACGTGTTTATGGAAATCGCTGGCTTTATGTATATGTTTATAGGTATAGTTTGTTTAAATTTCAGTTTGTGTACATTACCACCTGACCGGAACACGATAGTGCTGAACACTACCATTTAGGAGCAGTAGCTACTACTACTTGATCAGGTACCTACCTACAAATTTTCACTAGGTTTTCACACGACATAAAACTGTGAAGCCAATCAATGAAGCTCGGATGACATCAATTATGATAGGCGATATATGTTAAATTGTTGGTAATTATCATGTTATGACAAACCGGTAATGTACAGCATAATGCCCATCGCTTCAGCAGAATGACGTCCTCTGCTAGATAAAACCTCCCCAAAGATATAATATAAGGTCGGACTGGACCGGAAGGGTCAGGATGGCTCAATGGCTCCTTACATATGCTTTCGTCAAGGACTGTAAGCCAGACCTGTAAAGGGCCCGAGTAGGCTGGGGACCGTCTGGTAAACGTCACCTCGACTATATGGCTAGTCCAATCTATCTCCAATCTATCATTATTATGCGGGGACATGCGGGGTACATGCTATACCTAAGCGCCACGCTTGCCATGCGAATTGGCGACCCCAGTGGCGGTAGTTTTAGGGCGGGTCGCTATTTTCTATCCCACGTTGATGTATTGGAATGTCTTATTGGAATGGATTGACCGCCATTGTTCTTTTGTCTGACCGCAAATTCGTCATGTTAGGTACATGACGAATTTGCGACGTAGTATTATTACATATTCTCTGGTACCGAATCCAAATATCATTACTATAGTAGAACTTATTTTATACACAGTAGTTAAAGAAATCTGTATACATGTGGGTGGATATACAAAAGTAGGGAAAATTTTATAGATATTTTGTTTCCAGGAGTTTTTATGTTCAATTACTACGTATTCGGGTATTTAAGATGGGTAATGTAATAAATATACTAACTAAAATCAGGCCAGTCACTTTATTAAGTAGTTTCTAAATTATTTAGGATTTTGTGAAATTTGCTTCCAGAGGACTGACGAGGGCAACAGAGTACTGACAAATACACAGTTTCATCAGAATAATCAGTAATTTATTAATCATTTTGAATTTTTCGTAGAATATACTTATAGCACAATATTTAATCCTTATTAGTAAGTATAAAAAATCACTTTAAATCTATTAATACTGCCGGAATTTTCTCAGTCTTAAAGTCAGACTTTTAGTTTTTCAAACCGAAACAATACTTAGCACTATCACATTGAAGTAGTTTTACTTAACAACATACATTTTCATAAAAATCAACAAATAACAGTAACATGAAATTATTACGTTAAATTAATAAAAATGAGATCCATTTATGTTCTCAACAAAAATAGTCTTCTAAGTAATTTCTCACGACAACTCACTTCTCAAAAACATCGATAATAAATAATAATAATGGCAACCCATTATACGTCCCACTGCTGGGCACGAGTCTCTCCCCTTTTTGGGGGGAGGCCTGGAGCTTACTCCACCACGCAGCTCCAATGCGGATTGGTGGAGGTGGGTGGGTTGTTAGTGGCCAACCCGCTGTCGGATGTTTTCAAACCGCCCATAAGGCCTCCGACAAGGTTTAACGACTGCTATCTATCGATAGTAACCGGGACCGACGGCTTAACGTGCCCTCCGAAGCACGAAAACGCTTATGATCTACAACAGCCGCCGGGCCATGCGCGCTTAAAAAAAAACATCAATATCTTCCTTAAATTGGTGAAATACTCTGTTTCCTTTTGTAATGAGATCTGGTACAGGTAACTTATGTATTATTTGCTCAATTGGTACATCTGCAATATCCTTTTCATCCAATTTAAATAGAGTTCCTTTCTGGTGGCAAACTTTAAGGAAAGTCACTCTCAGTTCGCCGTCATCATCGTCAAAATAGGAGCAGATAGCCGCATAGCGATATTCTTCATTCCTTATCATATATTTAGTCAAAATATGATCGCCGCTGCTGTAGCTACCTCCATCTATTTCGCAAATGTCTTGCGTAGCGTTTAGGATTAACACAAAAGTTACAAATTGTATCTTAAGGTCTTACAGACTGTTGCGGTTGGGCTTTAATTCTACTGAGTATTGGATCCCACGTTGGTGACAATCGTCAACCATCTCTTCTATTGAAATTTGGATGTTTTTATCACAATAGCCCCGCGAACCATTCTTGGTATTCTTGGAATGCTTTGAAAACCTCGGGTTCGATTAAATAATCATTTTAGTTTAATATACGCGAGATAAATCCGAAAACTAGTTTTATTTCAATGAGTGTAGCTCGCGAAAACCTAAGAAAATACTATGTTGTTGTAAGCCGCTAACTGTTGGTATTGATAGATTGCAATCCAACTCAGGGTGGTTAATATTGCCTTTCGTGTAAGTGGACTGTGTTATATAATCATCTTTGGAGTCTGTCAACACCGTGGAAGTATTTAAGCGTGTACCTTGTGCAACTAGTAACTTTTTCTGATATAGAATAAATCCAAGCTTGAAATGATCACATTCATTTGGGCTGCAGAAACAACTTAGTGTTTTCATGGTAAGATTGTTAGGACGGTAAGCTTGAAAGCCTTGCCTTGCTTTGAAGCCTTGAAGGCAACTATTTCAGACGAGTTCTCGTTAATGAAGGTGCTCATCTGCTCAATTTCACAGCCTTTAATCACATTCACTTTTATACCTGGACATCTCTTACGGATCACAGTTGCAAAATCTTTTAAATTCGTTATATCACCTCCTGAAGCAATGACTTGATCCCTTCTACTTTTTTTTAAATACCTTTGTTTTTTGATGTATTTATCTAATTTAATAGGGTCGTTTTTTATCTTTGCCAAGCGAGCCTTTTCAGCCTCTCGTTTGTTTTGTAATATCTCTTCCCTAGATAATTTTTGGTTTTTCGTAGAAGGCGGCATGATGTTTCAACTGAAATAAGTAAAATATATACTTAAGCATGTTAATAATTAATTCAAATGAGCTCAAAAATAAAAACTGTCAGTAAAATAAGGAAAATACACCAGTCCGCTGGCGCAGTATAGGCCAATGGACTGACGCTAAAGCACTGACGGATAAGATAGAAATTTAAAATTATAACCTGAAGCCATGCTTCTTTACGTGTTTTTGGATATCAAGAAGAAATATTAATACAAATTACAATTAACTAAATATAAATAAACTGCAAGTATAACAAGTTAATACCAACTCACCACAGTACTGAGATTTCGACCGGACCCAACACGTGTACACGAGGCAACAGCGACTCTAGCACTCGCATCGTAATGGCGACCGTCAACCTTCGTGGTGTGTAGCTAACTTCACTACTAACCTTGAAATATAGAGGGCGTTCGGTCTTAAGTCCTTAATATTTACCGAGAATTTTAAATTTTAAAAACGCACAACGGACTGATTACTGACTTTGAACTCAAAGTTTACTTTTTATTTTTAAAATAATGACAAGAATATTACCTTTGAAAACTATGGCATATACTGTAAAGTACATTGTAAATTTCGATTAAATAGTAAGTTTTCACAAACAAATGGCAATATATAATATACAGCCACTTGATTGCGCAGTTTTGGGTTAGCGTCACGCCAGAAGACTGACGTTTTGAGCATCTATAGTGATGTTTTAGATAATTGTATTTGAAATAAATACCTGATATTGGTTGACCAAATAAAGAACATTTCATTATTAACCCAAATAAAATTTCGACAAAATATAGAGAAAATTTCCATTGATGGACTGGCGACATAGAGTTACCCAATTTTTGTATATTCACCCATATATAGGTAGATATATCTGTTCAATTACCTACAGGAAAAACATTTTTGAAGTTTTTACTTCCAATATGTTGCTCAGCAAGTTGTCACAGTTAAATACGATCAAATACATTTTAACGAATCATTAAATACATCACAAGGTTAAAATTAACGATTGACTTGTTACTTAATTTGGAAAACGTCAATCATGTTCTACATAAACGGTTTAGTTTAGGCTACCTAAAGGTCGCCCGCATAACTCGTCTTGTAGGTAGGTACTTATTATAAATTAGTTAACTTAACCTATTCTATCTATCTGCTGCCAAATAGAATTGTTCAGTGACATAATATTTTGATTAGATACAGACATACAGCACTGTAATTTCTGGCACAGATAAAAGAACTTAGCAATAGTAGTCATCTCTAATGCGATCTCAAGTCTATTTAATTTCTTTATTCGACTGGTGGTAGAGTGCCAGTGATGAAGTTTGAGGGTGTAGGCAGCACCGCTTTACCTAATCTATCTGCCGTCAAATGGTAGTGTTCAGCACTTTCGTGTTCCGGTTTGATGGTAATGTTTGGCCCGGTATAAACAATCACAGAGACGTAACTTAGGTCTCAGGGGTGGCAACGTATCTGCATTTTGACCTGTGGTTTTTGTGTAGATGTCTATAGGCTGTAGTTATCACTTAACATCTACGTGAATTGCTTGCTTGCCATCTTAATTACGTAAAAAAAAGGTAGACATCTCTAACCTGCTCTCGTGATCCTCCCAACATTAAACCTGTGTGTGTAGTTTACTTTAAAGTGTTCCTCCACTATCCTTCTTTCGAGCTTGCCCTGTCCGCTGACTGGGGAGAACAGGTACTCTGGGTCCATCTCATAGTACACACGTTGGTAGCCAGTGATCATCAGCAGCGTCAGTAGCACTGGTATGATGATGAAGTAGCCGGGCTGCTTGCCGACAACTAAACCGAGTTTGTAGAACGACCGGTTTAGCACGTCGTCGACGAATGTTAGCTTGCAACCCATCTGTAACAAAAAAATATCTATGTCAGAAATTGCAGTCAGGTTTTAAAACTTTTTAATCGTTGTTTGTAGGTCGAGGGAGAGCGAGACTGTTCTACTTAATTTATTATCATGGAAAGGTCATTGAGTCAAGAGTCTTCATAATTGGTGCGTACTTATGAAGTAGGTACATACTAGAAATGTCCAGTGCATCTTCCATAAACATCCTTGAAAACAATAAAAAAACTGCAACAATATTCTTTATTGTACACCAAGAAACAAACAGAGGAGTAAAACTAAAGAAGCACATTATAAATGGAGGTCTTGTTGCTAAAAGAGCAATTTCTTCCAGACAACCTAAATATATAAGGACGGTATTTAACAGGGAAAAGATACTAGAACTAAAAAAATCTGTCAACCAAACAAATAAGTTAATTATAATAATTATGTCTAATTGATTGAATCTAGAGCAAAGTGCACCGACAGCAAGGAAAAGAAAAATCTTTAACCATTTGTAAGCTAAGAAGGAAGGGAGAAAAAATACTTGATTTCCTCTATCTGTTTTATAACAACTTAAATGTATAATGTATGTATATGTATAATTTAAATATTTAGGAGGACAGATAGTGTTCTTTTTTTAAAAGATTGGATGGCTTGTCGAATAGACGTGAAGGGGATTCCAAAGACGAACTGCTTCCACGGAAAAGGATTTAGAAAAGAAATGAGAGGAGGAAAATGAACAGGAGTAGGTATTTACAAGAAAATTTTCTGAAGAACGTAAAAGAAGTTAATCAGAATCACAAACGTATCTAAACATATTTTAAGGTAATGTGGGGGTCAAACAGCACGCAGTCTAGAAAACAGCAATTAGTAGTTCTTCAGTCTATCGTGGTAGAAGTAATAGAAAAGTTAAATATCTACGTAACGTAGTGACGGACTTCTGGCAACCATAATAAAACGATCGGCAACAAACTGTTATTTCCAATAAACTATATTGTAACTAGTGGTACTGCAGCAAATTGGTTATTGTCCTCTGTCACGTGCAGTGTTTATTTTTTAGTACGTAATAAAATTTAACTAGATGTTCCTATTATGTACGATACCTCATCAAGATAATATTGAGGAAAAATTTAATTTGTTCACTCTATTAAAGTACCAAAAGGCACTTGCCTCCGTTGCAGATTTGTTGTAGGTATGTAGACCAGGTCTGGGCAAAATGAGTATAGGTCGAGTAGGAAATGGTGGTAAAACGGTGAATACAAAAGGTAGAAGACCGGTATGTGTGATCCAATACGTCAATACAAAGGACTAAAAAGTGCTGTTAAATTAAAGAATAAATGACCCGCACGAGCACTGGGATCACTACTACAGATCGCTCTATCAACTGAGCTGTCGAAGTCCACATCCGACTGTCGATTAATAATAATAATGGTAACCCTTGATACGTCCCACTGCTGGGCACGAGTCTCTCTCCTTCTTGGGACGAGGCCTGAAGATTATTTTTCATGTTTTATTACATCGAGTGGATTTTATTCTACATTTCTCTCTTTTAATTTTTGATTGATGTGTCATTTGAATCATTAGCACTACGAGGAGTTGAATTGATAGCTTCCAGTTTCTCCTCTTCTTCTAGTAAATTCAAGATTTCATCGGATTCTATCTTTTAAGAATTGTCAAGGTTGTGGCAGCTATAACCGATTCCGCAAATTGATAATGCGTGTCATTATTGCTATTACGGGATCCTGGCCGTTATCTGGACAGTTACTCATCATGTCATTAGGTACTGTTGATGGATACGGCTCTTTCGTGATATTTGATGCTTAGTTATTTGAACATTTCGTGGTCCTTCAGGATCAATTGTTAAAATGTTAACACTATTTACTAAGGTAGGTACTTTGTAGCAATCGGCTAATTCAATAACAAAATACAGGTTTAAATCAACCTACAATAGGCGTAAATCTCTACAAAGCAAGATAAGTTTTTTTTTTGTATGTTAAAAGTAGCAACGATGTATCGTATTATTATGATCTCTATTTCTTTAAATTACACGTGGCACGTATAAACATGTTTCTAAATTTACAACTCAGACGAAAAGACGAAAATAATGCATCCGGGGCAGTGCTGTTGACATAAGAAAAGCTCACAACAAGTGACATGTAATCTTCACCTAAAATTTCAATAGAATGTCCTTTGGGCGATAATGTGCTCATACCGTGACGTCCAATTGTGATTGCACTGCTGAAATGTTGTTTAATTCGTTTAGTTGACTGCGCGTATGAAGAAATGAGACAAAGCTAATATTTGTTTATCAATGTACCTATTTCAACCACATGCAAAAAAGAGATTCTCAATACATCGGCATTTTTTGTGGTACCTAGTACTTGTAACTAAATATTTTCTTAAAGAACGTACCTACTTATAAGTATTTGAAAAGGTCTGTGTCCTTGATCTATCCACGTTTTATCTAGCGTGGTGTCATCCATGTTGACGGGTCATTGCTTGGTATTCATTGGATATATTTTTTTGTAAGGACCACTACAGCAAATGTTGAGCGGTGTTTCAGCAAATGTTTAATTTATACCAAAAAGTATACCAGCATACAAAGAGTACCGACGGAACAAAGGTGTAATTTCTGTGAATTCATATTATTTAACATGGGTCATACGACAAACTCAGTGTACTTTATGTCGGGCTTAAACATTCCTTCAATAATCTACAGTACAGGAATTTGTTTGTCGTATGGGTCCATGACGTCATTAGGTATTGTCATAGCGGATATTCAATACTGCCTCACCCTACTGTATACCTCTATTATTAAAAATGAACTAAAACGCACTAAGTATAGGTATAATTTTGAAACTTAAATGCAACCCACAACTACCTACTCGTATTTATCATCACCACTTCAGTATTATTATATATTCTCTGACTTCAGCCAAAACACGTCCACTGTTGGACAAAGCTTTCCCAAAATACCCCTACACGACAATATTGTGTGACATTAGGGGAGTATATGTAATAACCGCCACGCTTGGCAGGTGGATTGGATTGCATTTTGCACTGACGGAAATTTTATCGCAGGATGCGCTTGCCCATCCCCCGCTTGTATATTTTACTACTGCCCGATTGAAATGGTTTGATCGTGATTTTACGGTTGACTTATGTAAGGTACTCAAATACAATACATTTTATTGATGAATTAAATTCATATTAAAACATTTTCTAAGGTAGTATCTACCTGTGTTTAATTTTATGATAGTGTGAACATCTGCCTACACTCTCCTATCGAGCATTTTCATTGAAAACTGCTTACACTTTTTCCTTTCCACGAAACACCAAAGAAGCCGATATTTAGGTATATAGGTGAAAAAAGGTTATTTTTGTAAGTATTTTCCTTGTAACTAGTAAAGCAAACTTGTTTATTTTCACGCGTTAAAGGTACCTTTAATTATAGTCATTATGTGACTATAATTAAAGGTCTGACGTTCTAAGTAGTTCTATGATAGGACCGTGGACCTCCTTGACCGAGCAATTGCTACTACCTTTCACTTATATGTACATAGTTATGTATGCTTTAGGCCTAAAACATTAAAAAAGTGACTTTTGAAAGGGGAAAAAACATTTCATTTTTTTATAAGTAGGTACATAGAGCAACATGGATAGGTAGGTTTTTTATGTTACGAAGGTGGCAAACAAGCATGCAATTCACATTGATGTTAAGTGATGGCTGGAGCCTACACCCGCACAAAGACCAGAGGTCAAAATGCCTTGCCACCCCTGAGACCATAGTTGTTATGTCTCTGTGATAGTTATTACATATTACATTTACTGGTGGTAGAGCTCCAGTGACGGAGCTCGCGGGCGTAGGCACCACCGCATTACCTAATGTACTTGCCGCTAAATGATAGTATTCAGCACTATCGTGTTCCGGTCAGGTGGTAATGTACGGCCCTGTAATTTCCGGCACAGAGGCATAACACCTAATGCCTCAGGAGTAGCAGCGCATCTACATTTTGACCTCTGGTCATTGTGTGGGTGTCTATAGGCTGCAGTCATCACTTTACTCAATGTGAACTGCACGCTTGTTTGCCACTTTAATTACATAAAAAAAAACCATACATTAACATCTAACCGAAACACGATAGTGCTTAACACTAATGCTAGGTATCTATCTAGGTGCTTCAAGCAATTAGCTAGGCCTAGGCAATTAATCCGAAATCACTCAAATCTATCCGACGGGACGGTTGAAGCCCGGACTGTTAGGTGTCCACATATCCTTGAATCTTGGAAACGTCAAATTTCATTCTAAAAAAAAAATATTTGACTTCTATGAAAAAAATACGTAAATGTTTAAGAATTTGGATTTTTTTGTCAGGTCTCTCAATTTAGGTGATTTTAGCTCCACAATTAGGGAGTCATCGGTGGCTAAAATTCTGATGTGTGATTTAAAGTATCGTTTTTAATATCAAACGGTCGTTTAAAAAGTAGTAGATTATCGTAATATTAGAATATCTTGAATATATTTTAAAAATACGTGTGTATATTACATACCCAATAAATATAAAATACTTTAAATTCATTATAGTGTTATAATGTACCTATTTTTAAGCCAGTCACCTTAGGGATCTTCATATTTATCAAAACATGTTAACATACCTAACAAACTATATGCAAATTTTAAGGTTTTAATTGAAGTGCGTGTTGTGTTTCTAGAAAACTCTCGAGCTTTCCCCAATGCGCCTAGAAAGTGATGTTAATATAAAATTACTAATTACACACACTTTTGTTGTGTGAAATTGTTAAATTAATTCTTGGGCTCTCATCTTAAAATGGCTAATAAAAACTCAGTAAGCAGTAAAAAATTTGAGAATGTTGATACTATCTCACTAGATTACTGGTGGTAGAGCTCCAGTGACGGAGCTCGCGGGCGTAGGCACCACCGCATTACCTAATATACTTGCCGCTAAATGGTAGTGTTTAGCACTATCGTGTTCCGGTCAGGTGGTAATGTACGGCCCTGTAATTTCCGGCACAGAGGCATAACACCTTAGGCCTCAGGAGTGGTAACGCATCTGCATTTTTACCTCTGGTCATTGTGTGGGTGTCTATAGGCTGCAGTCATCACTTAACATCAATGTGAACTGTATGCTTGTTTGCCACTTTTAAAACATAAAAAAAAAAAAGATAACTCAATCTTATTCTTTTCCTCAACACTCTTTCTTCTCTCAGCTCTATAGCCTAATACCTAGGATCTTACTAGATAATGATCCTAAACGTCTTATTAGATGATAACCATGTTCCCTATGATAAGTTATAGCCATTTAACGATTCGTCCTATCCGAGGGCCTCCAGAACCATCCACAGCGCGTAGCATTAGTTTAAACAAATAACAATTTAGTTCGCCTCATCCGGTAGCGCCTACGAGACACCGGTGAATAGGCGGTAAATTGCTTCGGAGATGATAAACAATAGCTAGTCACCGTTTACATATCAGTATTAGTGCGAGATACGGCTTCAGAAAAATGTAGTCCTGTCTGCTTTTTGATTTACCCAAAAATTATAGATTTTATTCATTGATCGGAAATGGGTCGCTTAACTAAATTAAGAGTCAAGAGGTACTGTTAAAATTGTGCTTACATTTTTTACCTGTAGGTACCACCGTCGATGTGAATGCTACGCTACTCACCTTTGAAAAGGCAATCTAATGCTGTTTGTTGGCAAAGGAAGAAAGGAACCATTTGGTAAAGAGAATTATACATATATTATAAACATGAATGTAACTGAGTCTGTTAAGTTTTCACGACCAAATCGCTGAGCCAAGGAAAACTATTTGGTTTTGTCGAAAACCGAATATTAGGTACGTGGACGAATCTTCGTAAAAGCAAGTTCAATTTTGTAGGTATTATAGGCCCTGTAATTTCGGCCCTGTAATTTCCGGCACAGAGGCGTAACATCTTAGGCCTCAGGAATGGTAACGCATCTGCATTTTGATCTAGGTCTTTGTGTGGGTGTCTATAGGCTGCAGTCATCACTTAACATCAATGTAAACTGCATGCTTGTTTGCCACGTCCATTACATAAAAAAATAAAGGGAAAGTAAAAACATATCTTTCCTGTTCTTGTGAAGTATCACTTGCCTCAATTAATGCTTCAATTCCATCGACAGCAAATCGGGAATGTTGATGAATTGAAATTTTTATTTGTATAACAGTATTCAACCTATTTGTGATTTATTGGTGTAGGTATAATAGGTACATTGTTACCATACATTGTTATGTGTCGCTCATTACCCAACCATCCCCAACAAGAGAGATCCTTGGCTGAGAATTAAAAAATAACAACACTTCAAGTTATGCTTTCTTATACCGCATTAAAAACTATGTTATTAAAGATCTAGAATACACTAGCTTGGTCTAGTGTATGTGAAAGTAAACATCGGTCAACGGCATTTGAAGTCACGTGCCAAATGAGTGAGTTATTGGCGGTGCAAATTGTCCACACCGCTACCTGCATTCTTCGTTGATACGTGATCTATTATTACATAGAATTACATTTATTTTACATGGTTATCGACCTCTAGTCATGATTTTGTAGTATTTTTATGTTTTGGTGTAGGTAAATAGGTTTCTAAGGGAGTTTGTATTTCTTTCGAAGAACTCACGAAAAGTTAAGGAAGCCTTTAACTATTTTCTTTTTATTTAAACAAACTACTTTAAGCACTCGAAAGCGATAATTCTATTTAGTTTACAATGCATTGACCGAGTCTTTAAATCAAACGGGAAAACCCTCAGTTAAAGGCTAACAGACGTGTTTAATTGACCAAATCCGTTCGTAGTACAGTTGATGATACGTAGTTCGATTCAAGGGATCTCGATGATAATGACGAGTATAATGTGAAAAGCGGATCCTCTAGGTTTCGTAGCAACAGCAGCTTGTAAGACAAAAAGGAGTATGAGCAGTATCGTAAAATATACCTCCATCCACTTAGCTAAAATTGGTAAAATTTCAATCGTAATGTAATTTATTTTCTTGATATTTTATGAAAATCATTGGGTATCCCAGGGCTCTGCCCCGTTGCTCGTACACTAAGGACACTATCCCGTTTTGTGTGACCGTAGCTGCGCCACTCCTTTCATCTTAATTGCATGAAGTGACTAGGCGTAAAGTGTATAATAATTAATTGAGGTAAGCTGTATAGGTACATGGTGTATAGTTTGACCTGTTTGCACCATTGGACATTCCCAATAACTCGTTGATAAATGACAAGATAGGGTAATTGTGAAAAATCAAAAAAGGATATTAATTCAAGATTTATATTATAAAGTTAACCTTGGCGTCTTATCTGATTTATTGAGTTTTTTTTATTATTCTTTGTGGCAAAGGTCATAAGTTGTAAAGTAAAGTATTCCAAAGAACCAGACAATATAGCTCATAAGAAAAAGGATTGTGACAAACTACTTAGAGAACGGATAAAATTAAATAGAAGAGATGATGATGATATTTTCTAAGTATAATTTAGTCAGATAGCCACTACAAGTTGGTGTTAGTGACCTGTGGGTAAGGCAGCGGGAATAAGAGCACCGGTCACCAAGCTGCTGGTCCGACCTATTAAAAGAAATGATGGGACAGACGGTATATCGAGAACGAGATAGGTTTGGAAGTAGCTCGTAATACTTCTACCAAGCCATGATCTTCAGCCTTCAGCAACGAAGACAACAGAGAACCAACGGATGGTGAAGATACAGAAGCGACTCATTTTTGATGTCTAGTTGTATATAATAATAATAATAGAAATTTATTTCTCCACAATCAGGTCAACAATAATATAGATAGACAATTCAATACAAAATCAACAGACAGTCGTATGTGATGTTATTGTGGAAACTGGAGCCTGAACTAAAGTTAAAAAAACCTGTTTAACAGATCTCCAGGTCCACCCTTCGTCACATTTTATGATGTTCATTTTATTAACAATAGGAGAATTTTATTTAAATTTGCTTACTAGCTAGATTGTAGCGAGAATAAGTTAAAGTTAGGTACCTAAGTAAATAATCTAGAGTTAGTTACAGATTTTTACATATATGCATTAATGGTCTTGCAGTATGCATCTAATAAAGATGTGTGCTTTATTCATACCTGTCTGTAATTTTAAAATAGTTTGCGTAATCACATGCAAAATATCATACAAATGATAAGTACCAGATTAAAATGAAACTAACATATATTCCAAGATTACAATTGTACTTCTCAGTGAACACGCGATCAACTGTTTAACCTTATCGTGATGCCTAGAAACCGAGTTCACGATTAAACTGTTTAGCAAGCATTTAAAGTTAATCGTGTTGCGAAACTGTCCCCAGTTCAAGTTTAACCTGCAGACCTGGGTTAAGGTTTCTTGCAATCGACAATGACTCACTGTCTAAATGTCCGCTAATTATTTTATTTTTGTTGTCATGTAATTTTCGAGCTTGGTAGTGATTGAATACCTACTTATCAGGTGTAAGCAATAGGTATTTTTTAACGAAGGTACTCATGGGCGAATGTGTGTGTCAAATGCTTTTGAGTCTTTTTGATGGAGATTCGGAATTGAGTTTGAAGTGTGTGATTTGCAGACGATATTGAAGCCCATACGCAATACTTACAATGTGTCGTTCACATTTTCTTCATGAAGTGATTTTATTTTATTTTGGCAGATTATAAATGGTATTATTTAAAATTTATCTATATATATTAAAATCAATTGCTGTTCGTTAGTCTCGCTAAAACTCGAGAACGGCTAGTCCAATTTAACTAATTTTGGTTTTGAATGATTTTTGGAAGTCCAGGGAAGGTTTATTATACGGTAAGAATAATAAAGTAATTGAAAGGAAATAGTAAAAACCACAATTTCATTTTCCCATACAAATAGTCCGTAGGTATCAAACCTTTGACACATTATTTCATTCTGAGGCAATTCAAAGTTTGCCGGATCAGCTAGTATAAAATAATTAGGTATGTTTGAGATAGGTTTGATGAACGATCCTATACCAAAATATTTTGCTACCTTGAACTAAGTAGAAGCTATTAAAATAATATGTTCAAAGAATTTCGGCAATGCCTTAACAACACTATATTTATCATTATGCCAACATCAATATATAATATAATATTTTATAAATAAACATTATAAAATATTCAGTTTTTACAACTATGAGGCCATTGACACCTATGTTTCATTACTATTGTAATGTTTATAAGCAATATGTGTTTTTTTAAATGATGAAATCAGCAATGATGAATAATTTAGACACTTAGGTATCGTCATTAGCTTATTGGTGTTAATTTTCTACTTTGAGGTATAAAAATTCAAAGTGATGAAAGTCTACAGCTGTTATGTTTATAAAATTAAAGTCGCATATTATACGTAAGAAGCGCGCATGGCCCCGCGGCTGGTGTAGATCGTTAGCGATCTTCTCGGTTAAGCACAACGGGCGCGGTCGGGTAGTGTGATGGGTGACCGCTAGTGGCAAATTAAATGCGCGTTTCCGTGCTTTGGAGGGCACGTTAAGCCGTCGGTCCCGGTTTCTATCGATAGATAGCAGTCGTTAAACCTTGTCGGAGGCCTTATGGGCGGTTTGAAAATATTCGACAGCGGGTTGGCCACTAACCCACCCACCTCCACCAATCCGCATTGGAGCAGCGTGATGGAGTAAACTCCAGGCCTCCCCCCAAAAAGGGGAGAGACTCGTGGCCAGCAGTGGGATGTATAATGGGTTGCCATTATTATATTATTTTACGTGCGATCAACATAACTCCTTACAAATATCTAGTCAAACAGAGTTCAGTATGTTTCATGCATATCCTCTGTTACACTAAGCAAATATAAGTTTTCCTATTTACTTAGTTAAAGATACCTTACTTTATCTAAGTCTATTGTAAATCCTGTGTTTGCTTAAATAACGAGTGTTTAGTTCGAGTAAACTAACTTAAGTGTAATCTAAGTACAAAATGATTCAATTTAAACTTGCTTAGCACATGCACTTAGTCTATGGTCTATTAATTCTAGTTAACAGTTTAAACAGTAGGTAGTATCAGAATAAACAGACCGTATTAAGAGATAAAATAATTATATACTATGAGAAAACGATTATCTAATTAGGTTACCTTCTGGTGGTAGAGCTCCAACAAAGGAGTTCGAGGACATATTTACTAATATTATTGGTCAACACTACATGCAATGCCTGATCTATTATATATTATACTGACTGTTGAGTGTTAGGTAAACTTGCTTCTATTGTATGTCTGTTAGATTTAAAAGAAATGCACCGTAACATAGAGCAACACGGGCCACCGGCCGCGGCGGACTGGAGGGGAGTAGCCATAGCGTTTATTACCGATGCAAAACAGTCTGTCTTTATTTGTGGGGGAAATGCATGCGACAGACACGCACACCACAAAAATCGCCGATTACTGCGAAACTCACACCTTGACTTTAACAAAATACAGAAACAATTTCACTCACACATTTAAAGGTTGACTGGTAGAAAATGCCTAGTGGCATTAAGTTCGCCTTATGTATCGTTTTAGTGCATAGAAGATTAAATAAATAAAATAAATAAATAAATATCTAGGCGACATGTATAGGCCCATTTGGGCTTGTACTTTAGCAGAGGGGAAAGCCTGCATATGGCTACTCCCCTCCGGTGTTGCTCCATGCACCGTAATAACAAACGCAGATGTCCAGTTTTTGTCTTCTCGTCTAACTCAGTTAACTAAGGGATAGGCATTGATCACATATCGATCATATTTCTCTTTTATCTCTGTCGTAATAGTAATCACCAATGCTAGGTATTGAGACATCATATATTTTTGTCTTAGGGAGGAGGTTAGATTCAAGGTTAGTCAACTCGACCTAAATATGACTTTGTAGATTACAAAAAAAAAAAGAGTAAATAGGTATATACCTATTTACTCTTTTTTTTACAGGAATAAGTATATTGCTATTAAACTATTAAGTATTAACTAACTGAAAATATTCTTCTAGCAAGAAAAGTAGGTATTACCTTTTGAAGCGTAGGTATATCACGTATCTATTGTAGGTATCTAGATTTTGTAGAGCTACACAGTAAAAGAGCAATTTGTTTATTTTTTTATATTAGGTACGTTGGTAGCAAAAATATCTACACCAAAACCGGAGTTAAAAGTGAAGTAGGTTTTTTATGTAATGGAATTGGCAAACAAGCATGCAATTCACATTGATGTTAAGTGATAACTGCAGCCTATAGACACTCACACAAAGACCGAGGTCAAAATGCAGATGCGTTACCACTTCTGAGGCCTAAGGTGTTATGTCTCCGTGCCGGAAATTACAGGGCTATACATTACCACCTGACCGGAACACGATAGTGCTGAACACTACCATTTAGCGGCAAGTATATTAGGTAATGCGGTGGTGCCTACGCCCGTGAGTCCGTCAGTGGAGCTCTACCACCAGTAAAAAGTAATATTTGTAGAGCTATAATATAAAAGAGCATGTTCATTTGGCCAATTACCGAAGAGCTGCTGTAATTAGGAACCATCGCGTATATTGTTACACAAGACCAGTGCGGCCACCAGTTAGCCCAACCGCACGTTTTACTAAGAACCAGCTAAGTACGTTTAGTACAGTACCTACTTGTATTTTTAATTGCCTACACGCAATGTTAAGAAACTACCAAGTTACCAAGTATGCGGTTGCGTGGCTCCATCAATGCCAATTCCCTTGCTTGTCGCATTGTGAGGAACATTAGGAAAATTTCGTCAAGTTAATGTACTATTTACTGACAGACTGACTTACCATGACCAAATAGGCCTAGCATTCTTTGAGGGGTGGGGGGGGGAAGTCTAAGGAATCGTAGTGCATGTATGAAGAGAATGATGAATGTAGAAAAAGCACGGGAGGTGTGTCAGGACCGGGATATCTGGTGCTATAAAATTCATTGCGTGCGTATCTAGTAGAGTCTGTTACAATTGACTGTCAGTTTCAATTCACAAATATTCTATTCCTAATCTATACTTATAATAAAACTGTAGAAGTGTAAATTCTGTACATTGAAAATATTGAAAAAATAAATACCAGGGGATGTTACTAGATCGACACCGAACACAAATATGTGATTAGAATTTTTTTTGTCTGTCTGTCTGTTTGTCTGTTTGTTCAAGCATCACACAAAATTTAAAGGTCCGATTACGATGAAACTTGGTATACTTATATTTCAACCATTGGCGCACAACACTGGGTACTTATTATCCCGGAAAAATGTCTGTTTGTCTGTGTGTTTGTGCACGCTTATTTTAGAAACAGCTTATTCGATTTGTGGTTTTCACTTATATATTGTGGTAAGTTTCACTTAATATTTACTGTTTGTTTCATGTCAATCGGTTCAGAAATAAAAAAGTTACGATAGTTTAAAAAATCATATCGAATATTTCTATAACTATTCTGTATCTATATTCTGTCTTTTTTAGGGTTCCGTAAAGGGATTAAAGGTAAAAACGGACCCTATTACGAATCCTCCGCTGTCTGCCTGTCTGTCTGTCCATACATCCGTCTGTCTGTCACCAGGCTGTGTCTCATAAACAGTGAAAGCTAGAAAGCTAAAATTTTCACAAATTATGTATTTCTAGACAAAATTAAATACTAAAAGTAAGAAAATGAAAATATCAAGGGGTCCAAGGGGGCATACAATAAACGTGTTTTTTTTTCGTATATTTTTTGCTCGATATTTATTTTCACAGAATTTTTAGGTCTTAGGTATATTGTATATTAGCTTACAACAAACTTAATTTTTATGCCATTTTTTACGGAACCCTTCGTGCACGAGTTCGACTCGCACTTGGTCGATTTTTTCTCTGTTATTAACCATAAGCATACCGCATAGCAGCGTCCCGGCTTAAAACAATCGCCGCTATTATCACCATTCAGGATGCCAAGCGTGGCAATTATGGCGTATTCTTTCCTCATGACGCACAACACTTTTAGGAGCATCTTCGGGAAAGGCTTTCTCCAGCAGGACGTCTTTCGGATGTAATTATGATGATGGTGATCGTGGTGGTGGTGTTATTGGTGTTGGTGGCATTGGTGGTGTTGGTAGTGGTGGTCGTGGTGGTGGTGGTGGTGGTGGTGTTGGTGCCGTTGGTGGCATAGGTGTTGTTCGTGACTCTGGTGGTGGTGTTGGTGGCGTTGGTGGTGCTGGCGGTGGTTTTTAGTGGCGATGGAGGTATTGGTGGCGTTGGTGACGTTGTTAGTGTTGTTGGTAGTTTTGGAGGCAATGGTGGCATTGGTTGTGGTGTTGGTGGTGGTTTTGGTGGCGTTTGTGTCATTAGTGGCGTTTGTGTCATTAGTGGCGTAGGTGTTTGGTGATGGTGATGGCGTTGATGGCGTTAGTGGTGATGTGGTGGTGGTGTTGGTGACATTAGTGGGTAAAAATGCGGAACGTTAATATTCAATTTTTCTATTCTGCCGGCTCTTACGGAGTGCCAATATTATGCATAGATCTATCTTTTATCTTTCATTCTCTGTTAGAAGCACTAATTGACTGAAACTTTACAAAAGTTTATAATAATTTTCTATAAAAAAATAGTATGCATAGAAGTTTAAAATGGCATTTTGCTAAAATACAATCCAGCATAGTATGCGCGTTTATACACATAATAAGCAATTTTTCGCATTCCTAGCAGCCTGTGTGCTTTTATCCCCGATGGCCATACGTCTAATATCGTGTACAGAGAAGAATTACTGCAAAGTAGATTTTTATAGCTACTTAAAAGTGTTTATGATCCAAAATTAACTAAAATGTATATCCAAAAGCGCTGCCCAAAGTCCCAAAGCCACTATTCCACGCAAACAAAGTTGCGGGCACAGCTAGTAACGAATATCGCTACATTTCCTACGTGGTTTTCGTATTCACTACGTATAATCTTTAGAAAGTCCTTCAACCCTGTGTTTTATAAGGTGTCAGAATCATGTTTCACAAGTGACTCTTATCCTTATCGGTTATCCTTGTGGAAACAACAGATTTCGGAGGTGATATGTTCTTAGATTTCGGAGGGCATACTAAAATAGACTATCCATATTGTTTTGTCAAACCTTTCAAGTTGGGTTAATATAATATTTTCTTCGCGTAGATCGGCAGTGTTTGTAAGTAAGACTGTAAAGTAAATCTACATTTGTTATCTTCAAATATGTGATTCTAATTTAATTAGCGGAGTTTTGGCGGGAACCTCCCAGACCGATGCGTCAAATTTTGCCTTCCCTTTTTGATTTTTAACCGATTTAGATCTAGTGGTAAAGCGGCTGGACTGGTTATCCTGAGGTCGCAGATTCAATTCCTGCCCGAAGTCAAATATTTCTTTCCCTTTTTTTTCAATTTATAAAATTCACTCGCATGTGTTATTGCGAAAAATAAAATATTACGAATAGGTACTTTATATTAATAATTGTCATAATTCTGTACGATCTAGATATTTATGAACACTTATTTTTTCGTTACTCGAAAATTTAGTCGCGATCAGGTTTCAATGGCCCAGTTTAAGTCTATCATTTTCTTGGATGGCCTTAAAAAAGGTGCGGTCACTCGCTATCGTAAAAAGAAATAATTACATACTTATACATAACATTTTTTCAACATTTTTTCTACAGTGCGTTTGTAACCGCCAAATCTCCATCGACCACTGCTAATTATAATACCTACCTATTTGTCTAATAAATTTCTTTGTATAGGCAAATGGCCTATACAAAGAAATTTATTAGACAAATAGGTCATTACAAAAATCGAGTTAGTTCAAAAAACTTTGTGACATTGAGATAACATTGCTGCTAATTGGCATTACAATAATTATAACAAGAATTCTGATTGTAAAAAATATGAGTTTCATTCTCAGTTGACAGCCTAATTTATCAAGCCTTTATACCTACTATGGTCAAAATATTATATTACTATGACATTTATAATAATTAATAGCACTAATTAAATTCGTCAAGCCGTTGTATGTTTCGATGAATATTTACATAATAAGCAAGTTTTTATATCTGTCATTACATGAATATTACAATTGCCAATCATAACAACTTTATGTACTTAGTACCTACGTCCGTAAAACATAAACTTGAGGCTCAAGACAACGGGAATGTCTCCCCTCCCCCTCCCGCTATGCTTTGTACGAGCGAGGGGATAACTAGAAAAGATGTGCTCAGATGCGTTAATGATTCATTCAAAGTAAAATACGAGTATATACATTTTTCGAAATTTCAGAAAACCTATAATGCCAAAATGTTTTTCATCAGTGATTAGTGGGTATAATTTCATATTGTTTTGATAATAATTCACCTACAAAAACGGTTAGGTACAAGTGAAAAAAAAATAGGAATCAATTGTGTTTTATTTAGAACCATTAAGAAAATTTTCCATATTATTATACTCCTGTGGAGTTACACTTACTTACACTTTTACATCGTCAGTATTTTTCAAAAAGAATTTCTTTATTAAAATAAAGAATAAATAAATTCTTTTCTTATTCTCCATTGCCCCATTTCAAAAAGCAACGGAGAGAAGGAATTAGTTTAGTCGTCATAATGATTTGACCTATATTATCATATAGGTACTAAATTGCTAGCCAGGATACACCCCTAGGTGGCACGGTTCCAGTTTTCAGAAGTCAATTTACCATACTTTCACACAGTAAGTAACATGACAGATGACGTCGCACATGTATATCTGTCAAGCGAAGGACCGGAACAAACAGCCGGTTCCGTTTTTGTAACGTGAAAACGGAACTGGCTGTTTGTTCCGGTTTCTTCGGATTATTTGTGTTTAGGTATTTAAAATCGATGTATTTCACATCGATTTTTTAGGTTGTACGATATAAGTCTAACAAGATTGGCAACATTTACTTACTTTAAACTTTACCTTAAAAATACCCACGGACCATTTACCATAGCAAATATTGCGGTTCGACTATAATTTGAGAATGCAAATAAATATATGTATAGTAACCCATAAACCTAATACACGCGTGGTTCATTCAAATGCAACCGCAACGGTCACCTCACCGCGATAGCGCCAAGTCTCATGACGCAACCCGTCATTTGGGTCAAAAATAAAATATTTTTGTGTGCTTTTGTTCGAAGCAGAAGCTTGAAATCGCAAATTATACCGCGACCGTATACCGCACATTCATTTTCATTGTTCACCAATATGATTTCGTGTTTTAGAATGTCATCTATTTTGTGTTTTAAGATGTGTCAGGTTTATGCATTGAAACTGACTGTCTGTCTGTTCGCGATTAACGCAAATACCACTGCACAGATTTTCATGTGGTTTTCGCCATTGGTTTTCACCAATAGATTCACGAGGAAGGTTTGTGTATATATTTTTATAAGTTTTGAGGAATATAACGATAAATGTTGCCTACTATGTGTCACGACATGCACTTGGCCAGTTTTTTCAAACAAGTTAACACCGCATCACAAAAATATATCCGGTCAAACAGAAAAAATGATAAAAATTACCAATTTTCATCCTGCCTTTAATTGGACTGACGTTTAATGGAAGTAAAACATCGTACTCCATCACCCATATCTGTCCTTGGATCGTTTCATTATCTTCGGAGTTATTCAAGGTGACCTAATGGGCCCTGCTTGTTATATTAGCATTAGTGTCTCAGTAGTCGGAAAACACGTGTCCAAGTGAAGACACTAAGAGGAACAGGGCTAGGTCGTCGCCAAGGCTGCGGCTGGGTTAAGGCAAATCATGCCACGAGGTTCGTTCGAGGTTGAACAGCATTGTGGGCTTTCCTTAACCGGTGCTTCCGCTTCTCTAACGTTTATGTAGTTCAAATACAATCAAGCTTTATGTTATGTGCTAGCGAATTTTTAAGGTTACCGCTTCAGTTCGCGTCGGTGATGGATATCTCTCTTTACAAGTTGATCCTTTTATTACCATTTAAACTTAGTTTTTATTACAATTTCAATAAAATAAGTCTAATATGATATAAGCCATTAAATACTATATAGTTCATACAACACGAAAACAACAGGTGCGGTAAACAAAATGTATACCTAATATATAAACAACAGATTTAGTATATAAACTCTTATATTATTATGTTCTTGTCCTTTCCAGTAGGTAGATACTTTGTAACCTTTAATTGAAACATGACACATTTCATCCATCATTCTATCACCTATTGTTCAAATTTATGTGCATAATAGTTATCGAGCATGCCGACCACGTTGATGGTAAGCGATTAAACACCAAGTATTTTTTTTATGTAATGGAAGTGGCAAACAAGCATGCAGTTTACATTGAAGTTAAGTGATGAATGCAGCCTATAGACACCCACACAAAGACCAGAAGTCAAAATGCAGATGTGTTATCACTTCTAAGGCCTAAGGTGTTATGCCTCTGTGCCGGAAATTTCAGGGCCGTACATTACCACCTGACCGGAACACGATAGTGCTGAACATCACCATTTAGCGGCAAGTATATTAGGTAATGCTGTGGTGCCTACGGCCGCGAGCACCGTCATAGCTCTACCACCAGTATAAAATTCTGCAAAAAGCACTAAAGTATTACATGACACGACAATTAAGATGAGATTGTTGAGTGGGAAATGCTGGACACAGAGAGTTGAGTTGAACTTTGACTTCAGTGTTTAGTGAATACATATTTGACTTAGGTTCGTTTGCACCAAAATATTGGTTATTTAAAGTTAGTTTTTGTAAAATCTTACATCTTTCTCTAACTATAACAAATTTCTTAAAATTAGAGAGGGATGTAAAATTTTATAATAGGTAATAATAACTTTAACATACATTTTGGTGCAACCGAATCTTAATATATTAAGTCAATGTTCCAAACAATGTTGAACTCAACGTAGCCGCTTGTCACATTAGATTATAACATGGCTTATTGTAAATCAAATCGAATATGAGAAATCTTAGTTTATGAACGATATCCAAGTCAACTTAAGCAATGTAGGTCAATAAACCTTCATCATGATTGCTAACTAAAGACAAACGAGAATGTTGCTCATTATGTAACTGAGATGTGTACCTATAGATTTAACGCTACGTTTTTTGAGACCAATACCACTGTCTAAAGAAAACGTACGTGTTAAGTGCTAATACTATCTCTTATATCTAAAAATGTTGTTGCGACTTCAAAAAAAGGAGGAGGTTCTCAATTCGTCCGGATCTTTTTTTAACGAATCCATTCTTAGGAGTTTAAACTCTTTGCCTATCCCGCGGGGGACTTGGCGTGAAGATACATATTATACTTATTACCTTCTTTCTCTCTTTCCGTGTGTTTCGGAAAGTGTAGGACGTAGAATACTAAAGCCCGTATTCACGTTTTTCCATACTAAATGGGGTCTTAATGCCGTGTTCTGAGGTTGAGATCTGTCTTTTAATACGGGCCTTAGACTGAAGGCACATACACGAATGTCCTTCTGAATAATTTTATCTACTATGATTGCCAAGTTGTGTGCCAAGTCGCTTAGGGAATATGTTATAGTTTTGCTCTTCCTCATGATTGCTTATATTTGTTTCTGGCACAGAGGAAAACAACTTATATCTCAGGAGTTGCAAGCATTGAAGCGTCTAGATTTCTTGTACAACTGAAAACATGCTCAGAGCATCAATTATCATCAATGTGAATTGCACACGTTTGCTTGCCACTTATGACATAAAATCTCCGGTCTATTTGACGCTAGACTTGAAAATTATAGTACAGTATCACCGTCTGCTACTGTGGAAACAGTGGATTATCCGTCGTCACATTTCATCGGTGTGGATTATGCCGCTATGTTGCGTGAACGCATTTACTGGTGTGTGTGTGCCGCATGGATGGATGTAAACCACGGGCGGAACCAATTCCAGTTTATTCGCTATCAGTTTAATCAGCAATTATTTTGTGAATGTTTACAATACAAGTTTTCATTATGAATTTCGTGGAAGTATTATCGCTTAGGAATTGACTTTCAAAGGAAAATGTTTGAGATATGTATTTTAAAATTATTTGGTGCTTTAAAAAAAGAAGAAGACTTAAACGATACACCCGTAGAAATTAATGGAAAAAAAATATATATTACAAAGAAGATATCTAAAACTATGAGATCAGCACTTGAAAACACTCGTTGCGTAAGATCTTCCACTTTTTAATTTAACTTCACACACAGAATTATATATTCCAACAGCATAACATGCGGAAAAGGGATAGAAAGCCGCTAAGCATCATTTCGATTTTGTTGAAATCCAAAACAAAGTCGGTGGTGCTGTCAGTGCTCGCAGATTGTTTTCCGACCAACCCTTGTGGCCAAAGTGAAACAAGACTGTCGGAGTAGGTACCAAGCCACCAGTGTACTCAATAGTACTCATGCCTATCGCAGTATGTAGTAGTTTTTAGTGAAATAGTCACCACAGAATATTTGATACTTTTTCAATAAATTATTAAAATCTTTTGAAGGGGAGAGTACCTAAGACAAGGTTGTTTTTTTATGTAATGGAAGTGGCAAACAAGCATCGATGTTAAGTGATGACTGCAGCCTATAGACACTTACACGAAGACCAAGGTCAAAATGCAGATGCGTTACCACTCCTGAGGCCTAAGGTGTTATGCCTCAGTAACGGAAATTACAGGGCCGTACATTACCACCTGACCGGAACACGATAGTGCTGAACACGGCCATTTAGCGGCAAGTAAATTAGGTAATGCGATGGTGCCTACACCCGCGAGCTGCGTCACTGGAGCTCTACCACCAGTAGAACACATTAATTTAGAAGGTAATATAAATAACACTTTGCTAATAGAAGCAAGACTAATATACAAGGCTGTATTCATTCAAAATCAAGAATATCTTTATCTTATTAGCGGGTGTAATGCAATGCGATTACGCAGGCATTAATAGAGTAAGCGTCTCTACACACGAACCACTTTTTCCAGCGACTTTAATCGACAATTGATAGCTATTATTAAGAGCTATTACTCAATCCTTGCAATTAGTAATATAACTACTGAGATCTATCTCAGTAGTTTAGTGGTAGCAGGCCACTACTGCTATGCTGCTAGGTTCTTGGGTTCGACCTTCGGTATGGGGGCAGTCAGAATAATTTTTTTTCTTCTTGGAAGGGCCTAACATAGGCGGAAAATATAAAAAAAATTAAGACAAAAATTTTTCCTTACTAAAATTTTGTTTTAACTTCTTTATAGGTACTTGCCATGTCATTTACTCTTTTTTTTTATTCTTTCATATTTTAATTTAAAAATGACATTTACTTATTTACATTAACGATGTCCGTTATATTGAGCCTACGATCGACATTGCATTCGCGTCAGCTGTTATACAATGACGTTGGTATGTAAATGCCTTAAGAACCTCAATAGTGAAAGTGACTTGTTCTTGACCTACGACCACTCGACCGATGCAAGCGAACACAGTTACCTTAAGTTTATTCTACAAAATATTATAAAATACAATGTCAATTAAATAATTGACATGGCGTGAGTAAGTTTACGTTTCTGTGATAGTTATCGTGTTCCGGTCAGGTGGTAATGTACGGCCCTGTAATGTCCGGCACAGAGGCATAACATCTTAAGCCTCAGGAGTGGTAACGCATCTGTATTTTGACCTTGGTCTTCATGTTAGTGCCTATAGGCTGCAGTCATCACTTAACATCAAACTGCATGCTTGTTTGCCACGCCCATTACATAAAAAAAACAAAAAAAGTTATGTTTACGACCTAAAGCTCCATCGCTAGGACTCTCACCAACAACTTTGTTTATATTTATGTCGTAAGGTTATATTATGTCATGATATTACCACATATTGAATTACATATAAATATTCAAGATATTGACCTGGATACCTATGTTAAATGTATCAGAAGTATCAGTATAATGAGTACTGGCGTTACAAGGAAGTAGTAAATGTATCTTAGTCTGTATTCATGAAAGTTTATCAAATTATACCTAGTATTAGGTTATCATGGGTAGGTATTTTAGATGACAGTATAGGCAGCGATAGACAGTGTGTAAAAGCACTATTAATAATATTATAGCTCCTCTTCCTTAAACTTTTTAGGGCGGAACTTCTGTAAAAACCAGTTTTGATGACTGAGGGTAAAAATTAAAGTAGATTTTTTAAAGTAAAATGGAAAGAAAAATTTGACTTCAGGCGAGACTCGAACTCGCGGCCTACTGGAAATGTAGTCCAGCCGCTCTTCCAATTGAGCTACTGAAGTCCTGTCCGATTTGTCAAATCTTTCCTTCACATTTGTTGCATTGCTTTATGGTAGCAGCAGTGCCATCTATTGCCAACTATGCTAGTTAGGCAACCGATATAATAGACTTTGCAGTTTATTGAATATCGTAAAGAAGTCGCTTTTACCCTTAATAATTGTTTTATATTATTTCGCATTAACACATGCTTGTGAAATATTTCACTAGATTCCCAGTAGGCCGCGAGTTCGAGTCTCGCCTGAAGTCAAATTTTTCTTTCCATTTTTCTTTAAAAAATATTTCACAAGCATGTGTTAATGCGAAATAATATAAAACAATAAAGTAGATACTTATAATTAAATAATAATAATAATATACGTACTAATGTGATTATTAACCCATCTAAGGCTGGATTTCATCAACTTTTTAATCGAGTTTGAGGTTGAACTTGAGCTTAAACTCCAAGTTGAATTGATTTTACTGTTCACCATTAGTTAAACGAGGACTGATGTACTTATATCAGACCTCGTCATTGACAAGTCGTAAGTATTTGAAAATGTCAAATGTCAGTTCTAACTTTGAGAATAATAAATAAATTAATTAACTATCAGTTACGGTTAACTGGTTTTTAATTATGTAGGTGAAATCGAATATAGTAATATCTCTTATTGGTAAAGAACAGGGCAATATTTTGTGGTTCATCGTAGGTATAGTGAAGCTTTGGCGGTCAATATTTATTAAGGTTAAGCGCTGACACAAGTGGTCTGCATCTTGATCGGTGAAACTATACCTACCCTTCTTATCTTTATCTTTAGATACTCTCTGTAGATGATCTAAGTACTGAGAGTATTTAAAAAGCTTATCTTTTTATATTTCTTAAGCTGATCGTTAGTCAATAATCGTCTTTTACCGTAAGTCATATACTTACCTACACGGTGAAATCGTAATGGTTAGCAAAATATTTCTTTTTGGTTGTAAAATCGATCTACAATATTATTTTTTATTAGTTATGTTATATCAAAAAGCACGTGATCTTATTTTGCTATGAAAATTTATGAAAAAGTACGCTATTGTTTATTTTTTTATTTTATAGTTTTTTCACTTTTACGGCAAAGTAAGGTGCTTGAGTTCAAGTAGTAGGTCTGTACTTATGTTTTAATAGTTGAAAGCATTGATTAATTATATTCCTGGAAGTTCACTACTATGTTTCGGCATTACTATCAGAGGCAAGTTGAAAATTTAGAGAAAGATGAATTCTCTAAAATTTTAATTTGCATTTTATAATCTGATTTTCTCTCGTAGTTGAAAGAGCATAAATATTACATAACATATTCTCCTTTAGAAGATGACATTCAATCTTTAATAGTACACAAGTATAATTATTTTATGTTTCATTTCGTAATAACACTATTAATCTTAACAGACTTACATTAAACATGGAAACGTTTAATAGGTATAATCTTAGAATCCTCATCAATCACATCCACATTAATATTCAACGTTGGTATGGTTTCAAGATCAGTAGAACAGGTAATTTATAGTTTTGAGTCTATGTATGGTAATGTAAATTCTTCTAGAAGGCTACACGCGGACGTTAAGTAAACTATCGTAATACAAAAACATATAGTAAAACAGAACGGCTCTCTGTCTTAGGCCGGCCATACACGGGCAGCTTGAAGTAGCCAGTATCGACTGCTTCAAGCTGCACCTGCATAGTGAACTTTAGACTTCTACGTACGTACATATACGAACCGCTCCAGCAATTGCAACTGCTTCGAACCGTTGGCAGCTTGGTGAAATTTCATCGTGCAGTCTAGCAGTCGCCAGGTGGCCGACCGCCTAACTGAAATTTCGTTCAGAACGTTTTCTTGTCCGTTTCGTACCGCCTATTAAAACGTTTTGCTCTTAAGTATATACCTAAGGACGAAAACACTTCCAGGAAAAGTTAGATAAGAAGTTGTCATAATCGAAAGCTAAACGAAAGCATTTGTGTTAGATGGTCGGCCCACAGACATAGGTACACTGATTGCTCGAGCTATCGACTGCTATCGCGCACCTCGGCCCACGCCGCGTTGTCATTGTAGGAGCAAAACCAGGAGAAGTGCTTGTTCTTCAAAATCCGTGATGCTACTGATTTGAATTAAAATTTAAATTGCTTACTGCTTGTGAAGTGTTAACAATGGCAGCTTCAAGCTGTTGACTCGGACTGCAAGAGAGGTTCGTGTATGTTGATAACGGGGTAACTGGTCGAGCAGTCCGTGTATGGCGGGCCTTAGTCGGTTTTCATTCACACGGACGTTGCAAGTGCATCTCCTGTCTTTTGTCTCTCTGTGTCTCTTCTCTCTCTGTGTCTCTTCTCTCTCTGTGTCTCTTCTCTCTCTCTCTCTCTCTCTCTCTCTCTCTCTCTCTGTCATGTATGTTCTTTTCACGCATTAATCAAGAAGATATCGTTTTAAGAACATGTAAAATCAACTGTAGTAGTTAACATGTAAAATCAACTGTAGTAGTCAAGTTATTACATACCTAGGTCACTGATCACTTTGCGCTTTCAAAGTTTAGTTTAACTTGGGCTTGAAATAATACCTGCATCAAAGACATTTTCATATCCAGTCCCTTTCAATGTAGACAGAGTAGTAGAAAGCATGTGGCGCCAAGCACCTATATTCTAGCAAACGTCTCATGACTATATAAAACGTTCATTTATAGAAAATCATTTCGGAAATCGGCTAGCTTTCAAAATTTTTTGGAGAATATCTATATAGCTAATGTAGGTCAGTCCAAGTTAGTCTTTTTTATTATTATTCTCTTCCTCAATTCCTTTTTACGCTGTGAGTCCGCACGAAAAGAGCAACGGAGAGAGCTATACACGGCGATTTTCTGCGAGATCGAATCAGAAATGAGGAGATCCGCGTGAGAACCAAAGTATCCGACTCATCGAATGCGGAAGCTTAAGTGGCAATGGGCAAGGCACATAGTTCGACAGAACCGATGGCCGTTGGGGCAGAAGAATTCTCCAGTAGCGACCAAGTACCTACTGGAAGACGAAGCGTAGGCAGGCTCTTCACGAGGTGGACCGACGTCTTGGTGAAGGTCGCTGACAATTGCTGGATGAAGGCGCCCCAGGACCATTCGTTGTGACAATCATTGGGGAGGTAGTGTGAGAGAGAGTCTTAGAACTCTAAACCCAGCTGTGTTCTAACTCGTCCGTCGTTTCCGACGTGGTAACGTGAACGGTTAATATTAGAACCGCGACACGATCAACCGTCGTATAAATGTGAAATTTTAATTATGTCTGCTATTAAATAATACTCGTGAAATCGTGCTATTCCTATTTTCATTAAAATACACAGATCTACTAAAAATACATGGCGGCAATTTCCATTAAATTACAAGATGGTCAGGATCAAGTTAATTCATCGAAAACTGACGGCCTACTTTCCTCAATTTAAATTCGTCATTACGAAGACATTATTCAATTGTTGTCATGTTAGTGCGATACAATCACGAGCTAAATATTTTTTTCCCCGAACCGTTCCAAGTAACTGGAGTTAATTGGCAATTATATTTTTATTGGCCTTGTTTAGCAAAAGAGAGTGGATGGTAAGTTCAGTCATAGGTACCTATTTATAATTGTGCGGAGATGTATTAATTAAGATGAAAGCCCGTCATATTGTTCGGTTTTTTTTTTCAATGCTCGTATTTTTTAGTACTTTAACCAATACGTAAAAGTTAAAGTAAGGTGATGCATTCCAGCCTTCGATTAAACTTACCATACTTCTAATAAGGTAAAGTTTAGACGGTCATAAATCCTATAAGTCCTTTCCAATTCTTCCAAACTTTGAGAGCATAACATAAGTTCAAAAACCCATACAGGTTTGTTTGATCATTTAAGTTTACAGTTGGCAATATTTCTACGGCCGTCGGCTATGTGTGTCGTCTACCGCTACAAACGTCGCGGTTGCGCCAACATTGCCTTACAACATAATTCTAATGCTTGTTTCCGTTAGCAACTTTGATTTTGAATTTCCGATGTTGACATATCACAAAATTTAAAGGTATATTAGGAGGATAATTTAACGGAGTTAAACAGTTGTTATTTTAAATATTTATTTAACGGCGGCAAAAAGGGATGCCGCTCTAATTCATCATTTCAGCTTAATGACGTCCACTGCTGGACACTGGACAGAAGCCTTCACCAATGATTGCATAATAGGTATGTGAAATATGTAATAATCGCCACGTTTGGCATGCGGATTGGCGATCGCGGTGGTGGCAGTTTCGCGGTATGCGTTATGGACTGGCGCCTATTGAACTGTTTGAGTGCCGTGTTCGGTTGGCTGACTGCACTAGTTGAAGAATTCTTCTCTAGCTGTGCGGTCGTCATGTCCCGACGAATTGATGTTCACATTACTGGTAAGTGAGCCCATAGCTCGAAGAACTAACGACTGTTGTGGCAGAACAGATCTAGAGTGGCGACCGCATACCGGAAAAGCGTAGGCAGGCCCCCCACAAGATGGACTGAAGACCTGGTGTAGATTGCGGGCAATCGCTGGATGAGGGCGGCCGAGGACCGTTCGTTGTGGCAATCTTTGGGGGATGCCTTTGTTCAGCTGAGGACGTCGGCTGAAATGATGATGATGATGATGAATACTCGAGCCTTTTCACATCTTAGTAAAAAGGCACATAAGTACGTTGCCACCCCCGAGGCTTAAGTTGGTTTGCCTCTGTGATAGTTATTACTAATACGTAAGCACGGGTAAGTACGGTAAGTACGGGTTCATGCAAAGGTATGATTATTTTTTAAAGAGTTGGTTGAGTTCCAGTCTTGGAGCAGGAAGGTGTATCCACCAGCAGGTTATGTACCTAATCTACAGTAAGAAATTTATCTACTTTCGCTATTTAGTTATGATGAAAAAACTGCTTGCACGTATGAACAGAATGATGAAGGTAGATGAGGCACGAGAGGTATGTCAGGACCGGGATATTTGGCGCTCTAGACTCTCTGCCTACCCCGTTAGGGACCTGGCGTGAAGATACATACATACATACTAAAAAAACTGAATGGGTTGCACTCCGGGAGAGCCGGCAGAAGTGGACACTTGAATATTAAAGTTGTGCATTTTTGACCACCGAGAAAAATTCATATTAGCTGCATTACGATATTTGTATACTAACCCAACATAAACTAGGTTTACAATCACCTAATTGTGGTTAGTACAAGAATGTTTTAGTATATGCACTTAATACATTCCAGACTGTGGTATAAGCTTGAAGTAAATAAATACAACTAGGTACAGAAAACCACTAAAGTAAGTATTGTCAGACAAGTCGCGACATTTTGTTGACATTTCAACTATGACGACATTTGTGGTACTTTTACGATGAATTTTTCATTGCTCCTTAGCTGTAAAGTATCTTGTTGTTGAAGTGAGTCGGGGTAAAAATAGTTCGAATACAAGGTTAATTTAAATGTAAAACTCTACGCCGTTCACTTATTGGGTTACTGTTATTAACTAACTGCTTCAATAACTTATGACAGATAAAAACAGAGTAGGTACCTAATCAAAGTTGGCAATTGACATTGGCTGCGATTATGGAGGCTGAGAAACTATACTTTATCTTTGAACTGATGGTAGAGCTCCAGTCCAGGTAACACCGCATTACTTAGTCTACTTGTCGCCAAATAGTAGTGTTCAGTGACGTCGTGTTCCGGTCTGGTGGTAATGTAACCCTGTAATATCCAGCACAGAGGTATAACAACTTAGATCTCAGGAGTGGCAACGCATATAATGCATTATTAGGCTACTGTATTCTTACTATCAATGTGAACTGTATGCTTGTTTGCTACTTTATTACATACTAATAGTGATTTGTTTTAAGTAGGTACTCGTAAATTACTATCTGCTTTGACGAACTTCGTATCACCTTAGAAGGTATTAAAAAATTAAATGTCTAAAAGATCGAAAAAAAAAAATTTGGTGAGAATCAACCTTACATTTAGGGATATAAAAATAGACTACAACCGATTCTCATACCCACCAAATATACATAGGTACGAAATTTCACAATGATCGGTCCAACCATTTCGGAGGAGTACTGTTACAAACACTGTAACACGAGAATTTTATTTATATATACTTATTAGAAGATGATTATAGAATAATGCGTAAGATCAATATGTAAAGCAAGTTAAATTTGTAAGTGTTATTGTGAAATATTTTACGTTTTAACATTAGAATGGTCTACAATTGGGTTGCTATTTAAAAACCGAGCCGCAACGAGAACAACTAATTAAAATATACATAATACAAATAAGCAAATTAAATGAAAATTAAAAAAAAATTGTAAATAAAACTTTAAAGTTCAAATTACAGATCGATTATACTCCTATCTCACTTTTCAATCGCGGACGTCCTTGTCGTAGTCTGTCGAGGTTAAACGCTATTAAAATCTGTATCACGTAAAGAAAAACCGGAATAAAATGTAACGAGTATATGAGTCGAAGAAATGGTTGACCAGGAAGGTCGGTAACAAAGATAGAGGGGGTTAATGACACTAATGTCGCAAGTTGGTCTGCTACGGCGTTGATTCTGCAATGTTGGTGATGTAACTACTTGATCGCTAATCGCTCCGCTTACGTATCCGGGCATGTGCTCAGAAATCCGAGAGAGAATTTATGGTAAGGAAAACTTTATATATTTCTGGTGATGAAACTTCAGTGCAGAGTGGAGGTCAAGACGGTTTTTTTAATTAACTTATAGGATAGGACACTGCAGAAACATTTCGTTCATCCAGATATCTGGATGAACGAAATTTAATAAAATTAGGTTTGCAGTATATACTGCAAACCTAATTTTAACGTATATTTATAGTCTAGAGAATATATACCACAAATGATGGTGGTAAATATCTATTCCGAATTGTAAGCAAGCATGCAGTTCATATTAATGGTAAGTGAATACTGCATCCTATATGCCTCTTCACTAAAACCGGCGATCAACGTTTATACATTACCATTGAACCGTAACATGACAGTGCTGAACACTATCATTTGTCGACAGATAGATTAGGTATGGGTAATGCGGTGGTGCCTACGCCCTCCAGTTCAACAACAATACAGTGGAACTCTCCAGTAAAAAAAGTTCTTAGTACTTATTTAACGAAAATAAACCTATCAATATAAAGAAACAAGCGGCCCGTCCCGGCTTCGCCGGTTGCAACGATATCTTTCCTCTCATATGTGTGTGTTATAGTGTGATGTTATATCGATAAATGGGCTATCGAAAACTGAAATAATTTTTCAAATCGGACCAGTAGTTCCTGAGATTAGCGCGTTCAAACAAACAAACAAACAAACAAACTCTTCAGCTTTGTAATATTAAGTATAGATTTAAATATATTCTTAATCTTTCTAACGTTGTAGTGTATACTGTCAAATCTCTAGCTAAACAAAATCGTGTTCGTATTTAAGACTTGACTTTATTGTTAATGTCTTTGACTTGCAAAAAATACTCACCATCACTAAGGACCGTGTTCCCATTTGCTACACCATACAATAATAATGTTGATTGGTCATCATTCGCAAAAAAATGAATTATTAACGGTATCTTGTGCTCATGCTCTAAATACACCTTGTAACTTGAAAATTTGAACCAAGGCAGATGCCGCAGCGTGAAATGTAAACAATATACCTATTTGTCGTTAATCTTAATATCTACACTGTTTCGAGTTACCTATTCTATTGTATGGGATATCATGAAAATTATTAACATATTATGTCGTAAACTTATAATATACCTAAGTTGTTGACACTGCCATTTCAGTAAAAACTTTGTGAAAAAATTACCGTCACGATTAAAATTATCCCTAGAAAACCTACAATACAATAACAGTACTTATCTCATAATATTCAATTATGATACCTGTCATCGTACCTATTTAATGCTTTGATGCACATCGACAAAGAATTAGCAACTTTCCATTTTCTTCGTCAATATATAAGTAGATTATAAGATAAATAGGTAAACGATATTACAGATAAGAATCTAACAGATGTTTTGAGTTTGAAAAAATATCAACAAAAAGTAGATACATTTATGTGTTTAGTTTATTCAATTTATTAAACGCCTCAGTGACTTAATATACCTAGTAGCTGACGAATAAACCTAGTAGGTACAGTTCGCGCAAATCTTAAATACGTCCGTGAAGTTAGCTATAAATCTGCGAAGAATGCTTTTTTATGGAGTCGAAAAGATACATGAGGGAGAAGATGTGGCAGTTGTTCGCTTTCGTCTGGCCAATATTCAAACCAGCTCCTTATCAGCGGTGAGACCCTACTACATTGCTGCTGCTACATCACTAAAGTTTGTGACAAGATGAATTAATTTTATACACGGCTCATAATAACGCCAGCAATATTGGAATCAATGAACGAATGAAATTCCTTGTAGGTATTAAACAGTATTCCTTGTAGGTACAGTAAATCGGTAACCTAATTTTCAGGACCTAATGACAGCTAATTATGTCCGCAATCAACGTTGTCAATTCAACAGCAGACCTGTGTTATCGTTGCGAGCTAAAAGACTGCTGCAAAGTTTATACAGGCAACTTTACTCAGTGATTAAGGTTTGCGCGTACTGTACTGTAAACAATAAACATTGAGCTATGTCGCGCTGTGCTATGATTTGCTAGGCATCCGCATTAGGCCGGAAAGTTAGGCTTGTTGAATGCGTGTCCGACCAAATTAAACGATGTCTGGTTGTCTGGCTTTTGTTACGATTTTTACGTTTTTACATTTGATCAGTCACGTGACAGACCGCACGGAATCCTAAAACGACTAAATTAAATTACAACATTACCTAGAACATAAGATAGTAGGAATTATATACGGAAGGATAGTAACGAAAGGCCTAATATTTTATAACTAACCGGCTCTATTTCTCCAAACTTGTGGTCAAACTTCCAGCTGGAGCGTACATTTTGGCGATTAGGTTTAGCGACCTGGCAACCCTAGCTACGATATCGTTGCCTTATAGTGAAAGCCTCGGGAAAGCATTTTTGCTCAATTTTTTTTTATTGCGTTTACATGTAGAATACCTTGAAAGGCACACCCTTATCTCACTAATTTGTCAATTTGATACCTTTAGCGCTCTCTATTACAGCAATTGAGAACCTCGTAAACACTCGCACCTGTCAGTTAGCCGTGAATACCTTGCAAGGAACGTATTGTTTCATGTTAGAAAATTAATTTCTTGAGTGCATCTTACTTTGCGTTTTCCAAAAGAAGGAAAAAAAATAAGATGATTATCTTAAAAAAAAATAAAGAAGATCCTACGATAAAAAAGTAAAGATAAAAAAGTATCTACCACGTTAAAATTAAATACTCGTAATGCACTTGCGCGTGATTACATGTTTATCCTTCCGATGTTTCTTGTGCAACTAGGATGTAGTAACGAGACATTTATGTAAAACGGTAATTCTGAATGTATTCTTAGCCTTAATCGAAACACGATGTAGGTGTTTATAGTCCAAATAAAAAATACGTCTTCTGCTTTCATTCTTATATAAACGTTACACATAATAAGCTAGATATCTTCAATCCTGTGTCCAAATAAGTTACGTTACGTGACTTCACGCCTGTGATCTCCGAAGAGGTAGGCAGAGGTAAATGCATGCATTCAAGCATACATGCATACACCTTCGGTTCTGAAAGTTCTGACCCTTTGAGTGTTGTTGGTAAAATGCTTTGCAAAGGTATATGTAATATTATAAGTTCTTGATTAGGTGACATTAATTAGCTATCACGGGCATAGTGCATAGTCGCACGGCGACTCAAAGTCCCTAAAAATTTTGACAAAAAAACCTTCGGTTCGCCGATTATGTTTTGGCCTATGTGGTGGTGGATTAGGTGGCGAGCCTGTTCACATTTTTGGGCATATCCAAATAAGTATTAAACATTTTGTCGGTTTCACGTCCCATGTTATTGATATTTGTCAGGCACATTTTCTTTCTTTGACCACAGAACATTTTCAAAACGTAAATCATTCTAGGGTCGGGAGTCAAATTCAGAACACAGAAATATATGTACATTATTTCACTTCTCATCGATATTAAAATTCAATTTGTAAATGCTATTTTCAAAAACCATTATGATTGTAAAAATGGATTGCAATAATAACATTTACAAATTGAATTTGAATTTTCGAACAGCAAATGATACCTATAAAAAATAAAAATGATTTAAAAAATATTAATTATTTTGGCTTAGTAACCTAACAGAAAAAAGAAGAACGTCGAGGAAATTTCAAGAACCATAAAACATCGAAACAAGTACGAGTAAGTTGCACACCTACCTATGTAGCAAAATTAATAGTTCAAGCTTACTTAAACTTTCACTTTAGGTGAAATAGTATTCTCAATAATCATGTAAAATATGAGATAGTAAATATTGAGCAATAGATTATTTGTGACGGTAAATTAATTCACGTAATTATACCGGACACAGTGGCTACACTGGCTGCTGTTCGTTCGCGTGGCCTTTGGTTTATTAAAACATCGGTAAAAATTGATAAGTGTTCCGCCACTCAACGTGTAGCTTTGCATTCTTCCTGAATTTACTTAATTCCCTCTGTGATACATCGAAAGTTCCTAGGACGAGCGACTCAAAACTGATACGACCATGTACCTAATTGACAATGATTAAAACTCTCAAAACTGTTAGTAAGTAACAATACTAACAACTTTGTCAAACTGATAAACTTTCTTAAAAACGTAATGCTCGTTTCAAGAATTCAGACAGATGGTACGAACACAAGAAATATTAATAAAGTTATAATACTCATAATTTACAATGATTCCATGGAATCCACAAGTAGGCTTATTAGCACGGACAACCCAGGGACTGACCAGTAAGTAAATATAGCACGTCCAAGTAAACATGAAATGGAGGAGATCCTGTGCAAATTAAAAAAAAAGAAATGTCATGAACATTTCCTTTCATTATGTGCAATGGAATGACCAAAAGATGACCGATAACACTCACACGTATATCTTTAAACTTCAGGCAAGCCCTATATCTCGTTAAAATTATTTATTTATTTCCTTACGAACTTTGATCCGAAACTATCTGTTTTTATATTTAAATATGTTTGTTCGATATTTAGATAAATAATTCATTTATTCAAAAGATATAAGATTGAATCCAGGTCACGTCGCAATTGTTATGAAACATGTTTCTGTTTCCACTTTATCTACTTCTTATTTTAAATGTACGTCATCACAAAGTCACATACTTAAATTGGTTTAAAAATTAAGTAATTATTTCCACCCGAACAGATAATACATATTGAAGAAGATAAGAAGTAAATATTTCGCTTATTTGCAAGTAAAAATTTTACATAAAAAAAATAATTTTGTACCTTACAGATATTTTGAAACGTACGTAACTTCACGCCTGTAATCCCCGAAGGGGTAGGCAGAGGTAAATGCATGCATTCAAGCATACATGCAAACACCCACGACTCGCCGGTTACGTTTTGGCCCATGTCACAGGTGGCGAACCTGTTGCCATCTCCGGGCACATTACCAAACTCCGAGGTACTGGAAACTTCCAGAAAATGGAAAATCCCAATAGAACCAGAGATAAAGTATTTTTAAACCGTTATCTCTGATAGTCCCCGACCCGTGAATCGAACCCAGGACCCCCAGCGTAGTAGTAGTGGCCTGCTACCACTACACTACTGAGGCAGTTTATATTGTTTAGATATTTTGATACGTTAAATTATATATATTTAAATCAAAATCTACATGGAAAAGAATATGGTTCAGTTGATAAACATAACCATATTCTTTTCCATGTAAACATAACCATAGCGATACAATACGCCTCAGATCGACCAAAAAACTCTATATATTCCACAGCAGTTTTGAATTGACCATTAAATCCACAAAAAAAATATTAACTATCACTAGATGGAATATTCGCATAAATATATTATTTTCCGTGTTCCATGTATGCATTATCTAAATTGGATCATACACTCAATGGGCCAACGCTCCATCATTCGCAATCAGTCGGTAGATCTCTGGGACATGTAAGCGAGCGTGTAATTGAGATACGTTTCTATTCACTATGAAATATAAATATGTATTTGAATTATCTAAAACAAACGGGTCTGCACTCAAATAAAATATTGTCAGACAATAGGATTAATTCGTCTTTTTCAAAATGTTTTGGAATAAAAAACAATCGTAAAGCTTACTTAGTTTGATAAATATTTTGTTTCCTTTTTGCCATCATAATAGAATCCTGTAAAGCTATTCTTTCTCCTTTTAAAAACGACATGAAGATTTTAAATAAGTTCGATAAAATGTATTGTATATAATATTTTTACTGGTGGTAGAGCTCCAATGACGGAGCTCGCGGGCGAAGGTACCACCGCATTACTTAATTTACTTGCCGCTAAATGGTAGTGTTCAGCACTATCGTGTTCCGGTCAAGTAATAATGTACGGCCTTGTAATTTCCAGCACAAAGGCATAACACCTTAAGCCTCAGGAGTGGTAACGCATCTGCACTTTGACCTTGGTCTTTGTGTGGGTGTCTATAGGGTGCAGTCATTCCTTAATATCAATGTGAACTGCATGATTGTTTGTCACTTGCATTACATAAAAATATATATTTATTTATTGAATAAATATAGTGAAATCAATAACGATATGTATTTCTTCTTATTCAAGATTTTCGTTGTCTAGGACCTTGTTGAATACCTCTAAAATATTGAATGCTTCCTTCCTTGTAGCAATTAGTATGCGAGATCAATGTAGATCATTGCACTTTTGAATTGTATGATATTTAATTAAATTCGTTCATGTAGTATAATGTAAATGTTTAAAAAAATCACTTACGTACACATAGTAATTGATCTTAATAAATGTAATTGTTTATAAATGTGTAAATATTTGCTTTACATTTTTCAAAAAGTTTTTATAATAAATAATTGATGATTTAAAAAAAATATGAAAAGTGGAGTTCTTTCATCATTAATATAAATGTAGGTTTTGTAAGAATTATATAGATAATTTACTTTTAAACAACAATAAGAGCAGAACTTGGTTGTTCTGTCCAGCGGTGTTAGATTGTTTTTATCAACAAATGAATGTCTGTATCAGATAAGCAATAAAAACCTCAAATTACTTTTAAATAACAGTCGCGCCAATCACTTCCCGTGACCTAGGATTATAGGAAGTAAAGTACCCAGACCAAGTGCTTGGCATTTGCACATGCGTAAGCGCACCCTAAATCCTTTGTTTTTTTTTATTTATCATGATTACGTCGAATACTGAATGGAGTTATCCTTCGGAGTTCACAAGCCTTTCTACGTTGCTTATAAAAAAATCCCAATTATCCGTTTTGTAATAACTTCCTAGTGGTTTTGCTTCCGACAAAATTTACTATGCAAGCCCACTCATTGATTATTATATTTTTCATCATAATCACTAAAGCAATTAAAAAGCATTAGGTTTAGGTTAAAACTAAAAGCATTAGGTTAAAATAAATGAAAAAACATTTTATTTTAAATTACGTGCAATAAAAATCAGTGTTGATTTAAAAATTATTTAAGAACGGAACCCTGCCTAAATCTTTCATGTTTTTAGTATTAAGGTGGCGTAAATTTAACTAAAATTGCAAATAAAAGTAATTATGAATATTTTCGATGAATAATTTATAAGAGATCTCTTATCATTATACAAATAACTTAAAAAAAATAAATAAACTAAAGTTAATGTAAAATAAATAGATTACAAAATCGCGTAAGCTCCTAATATTCGTGTACATTACGACCTTGAAATACATTAAAGCATTCACCTAAACCAATTTACTTACAACAATTACAAGCACGTTTTTATACTGAATGCACGCCACTGTTGCAAATAGTACTTAATAATAAATCGGCCAAGCGGGTGTCATAACATGGACATTAAAGGGTTCCGTGAACAGGATGGATGAGAAAATGTGCTGTGTGTCCTTAATCCCTGAAGCAGCAGATGGACTCTATAGGGTCCGAGAACGAATAAGAAATCAATTGTCATATTTTTCTAATGGCCTTTCGGGTAGATTTTAAAAGATTCATGAAATGTATTCCATTCTACTCACACAAATTTCCATTGATAATATTTTTAAATACCTATATACTTTACCTGACCCTCATTTTCATAGACTTTTAATTTAAGGAGTTACAGGAGATTAAAAGCCACCATTACTATTGATTCCATTTAAAAGAACACATCGTGAAAATCTAAGTAAGTATTTTTTTAAAGTAGAAGCTGAAGGCTTTATGTGTGGCCCTGTAATTTCTGGAAACAGACATATAACAACTTACCTAGACCTCAGGCAACGCACCTACCTATATTAAAATCTCTGCTTTTTATGCACCTAGCTGTCTATAGGTTACAGTGTTAACTTGTGACCCGTGTACTTGTTTTCCACTTCATGACATTAAAAAAAGAACAGATTTATACTGACTCAGATATATTGGTATATTTGGTCTTCCATCCACTCAGTTTATCTCGTGACAGAATAAACAATAAAAGCGCGGTCCCACCGCGGCTGCACCTGCGCAGAGGCTGCGCACGTCCCACCGCGGCTGCACCTGCGCAGAGGCTGCGCACGTGTATTAAGCTTTATATGAACTTGTATGACATGTGATAGTGTGTGTGTGTGTGGGTTGCAGTGACCCACAAAGAGGCTACACATGAATTGACGTCCTTGATACATGCGTGGCTAGCTCGAATAGGCGGTTACATAGCTCAACGCTATCAACGTGGGTCTACGTTTCCACTGGGAGTACACGAATATGGCCCACGACTATGTACAGCTCGCTTATCTCAGCGCAGTTATCGCAGGGCATCCTTGGATTGCAGTGGGACGTGAGTAGCCTCCGTGCGCTGTGCCACGCCACGCTATAAATTATTCTTGGGTCTTCATGTACCTACCAGTGGAAACATTGACCCACGTTGTCAAACAAATTAATACACGCAGTTAAAATGCGCCGCGTGTCCGTGCACAGCATGTGTCGCGGTGGGCCCGCCCCTTAATACAACGTCTCATGATGGGACTAGGTATGAAGATTACAATATAAATTATCAATTATGAAGTCCGCCTATTTCTCTGTCTGTATGTATGCGCTAATCTCGAATTTTTAAATGTTGGAAAGAGGGTTTTCAGAGGAAGGTTTATATCTATAATAAATGTTACCCATGCGAAGCCGGGGCGGGTCGCTAGTTGTATATAAAAGACTATCTAACGATGCCTCATATTTTATAAAAATGGGTTTTATATATTTATGTGTGCCTACTTATGTATAGAATTGTAACATTACAAAGAATATGGCAGGTATATCTTTCTGCAAAAAGTACTTATTTGCTAGTCTCAGGCATTGGTCTCTGAATATCGATTTGACATACAAATGGAACCAAAAGATAATTTTGCATTTTCAACGAAAAAAAAATTTTTTTATCGTCATTGTATACATAACAACTTACTATCAAAATGTGTATGTGTAGTCTAATCAGTAGTCCAGTTTAACAACTCTGTACTAACATTCACCAGCACTCTCCAATTTTAACCTTGATTCGATCGAGTGGTTTTCGAAATAAATCTATGTAAGGATTGTATGCGTCTTAATTTTTAATGGTGTAACGTCACAATTATACAAAACTAGCTGATGCCCGCGGCTTCGCCCGCGTTGAAATTTTTTATGAATTTTCTTTGCTATAAACCTTACGGAGCCCGAGACCTTTCCAACGAATGCAAAACCGTGGAAATCGGTTCGTGCGTTCTGGTGTTATAACGTCAGGAAGGAAAACCCGACTTATTTTTATATAATAGATTACGTGACACGGGTGCTGATGGGTTGGTATTGTTCGTTGATGGATATGCTTGGCTACGGCTTGCGCTTATTGAGTCCGTTGTGGAGCTCGCAATGAAAGCAGATTAAGGAGACTTGATCAAATGTATATTTGTAGGTATATACAGGTGTCTTTTAAATCCTCAGGCCACCAGAAAAATGACAATTGATTTCTTATTGTTCTCGGACCCTATCGGGTCCATTGCTGCTTCAGGGAAGAGTAAAATGCTATGCATGACAAAATTATGCAAATCATGTGGGGGGGTGGGATAAATTATAACATTTAGGAAATGTTATAATTTATCCCACCACACACACCCATTATATTTTAATATAATTAAGGTGGCAAGCAAGCATGCAGTTCACATTGATATTAAGTGACGACAACCGTCTATAGACACCCACACAAAGACCAGAAGTCAAAATGCAGATGCGTTGCCATTCATGAGACCTTAGTTGTTGTCGCTGTGATAGTTCTTACGGGGCCACAGAGCCATAGAAAATATTCCCCCATATGATGCAAAAGGGTATCTTTTAAGGAAACTTTTGTATTTTTTTATTTTAAGGACGGACTTTGTGTAGGCGGCTTGTCTCGAGACGGCACCAGTCTACTTCACCGGGCAATCAGCGAGCGCAGAGGGCGCTCCAGCCTAAAACTTTTGTTCAGCAGTGGACGTCTTTCGGTTAAATTTATGAATAAATTGTACCGAATTATTTACAACCAGTAAAATTGGACCTACCTACCTGAAAAATATTGTCATCGTCGTTTGATAAAATTTTATTATTAAATTGGTATTCATTTTTACCTATTGGATTATTATTATAAGTCATTCACTATAGGTAGCTTATAACCTGACAATGCAAGTGTCCTTGTAGACCAATTTGAAATATTTGATATGAATTTCGATTTTTTTTTAATAGGCTAAAGGGCGGCTAATTCGAAATTTAATACTATAACATTTCATATGGATTGAGAAGAGGTTTAGGAATATTGTTTAAATGTATCAAAATCGGGAAATCCTCTCTTAGTAGGTACCCTACTACTCCCCTACTATAAATATGCGTAAAAATTACGTTTGCAGCATATCTGGATGAACGAAATAATTCTGCAGTGAGATCCTAACCTAAGTCAATATTTGTCAGACAAGTATTCTTTCTCAGGAAGCAAATGAAAATACGACTGTAGTTTCAGGCATATTTATGACGATCATAGTTTGTACCTAGAAATCGGTGAACACAATGGTTTCTCGACATAAAAATGATAGGAATGTTATGTAATACCTATTAGCTGCAAAGTACCTAATGAACCTGTTTTTTTTATTTATTTCGATATATGTATAGATAAATGGCCCTGAATTCTCTGATATTATATCCGGATTATACAGATTTTTCGATGTTTAAGGAAAAAAAACATATAGTTTTAATGTATAAATATTATTAACAAATTGTAAATCAGTTCCGTTTAATCAAATCTATACCTACTTACGCTTCTACGAGCGTAAAGCTACAACCATCAACGCAGAAACATTAAATACTTACCTACCGTACCTACTTAATTCACATAGATGGTAAGTTAATAAAATAAAATAGCCTTCATTGCTGATAATACAATTAAGAAAAAAAAGAATCTATATCCTAAAGTAAATAACATTTTAAATGTAAAGTACTTAAATCTCTAACAATAGTATATAATGAATTACTAGTATTTTAACACTTTTATCGGTAACGGTTAACTAAGGTTATTTTGTAACAGCTTGTCCTCCTCCAATGATTCCACTCCATCTTCTCCTTTGCGATACGATTCCAAAGTGGACCCGCTAATTTTTTAACTTATTGTTAAGAAATAATTCTGCAGCCTGAAAACATCTACACAATAACCAAAGGTCAATATGCACATGCGTAACCACCCCTGGAATAAGTTGTTATTTCTCTATTATAAATGGATACACATACATACATTACCATCAAATCGGAACACGATAGTGTTGAATAGTACCATTTGGTGACAGATCGCTCTTCGAACCCCGACACTGGAGCCCTACTACCAGGAAGAATAAATAAATTTTAATAAAATACGCTTACACTCACAACGCTATACTAGGTGTAAACCTGTGTCGTGAATAACCTAAAAGTAGGTAACTAAATTTACTAAACTTACATCTGTATGCCAAATTCAAGCTAGCTTATAACAAATGTAAAGTGTTTATAAAATTAAATGTATGTAGGCTTTCACTTTTATATTTTGTACACTTTAAAAAAGGTTTTGTTCTGTATCACATTATCAGGCAAATAATACTTTATTCGTCTTACGTACGAAAAATACCAGTCTTATGTTTATTAAATGTGATATTTAATAAACATAAGGCTTTCTCTAGTTTTTCTCTTTTTATTCACTTGTTTAAATTAAAATTAAAATTCTATGATATACAAAGCAGATGTTGAAAAAATGTATGGACCTCCGGCCATGTATTGTACACAATATCATTAATATGGCAAAATCAATATAAAAACGTTTTTTACTGCTTAATTTCACTTATTTAGCTTTGCTTGCAGTTACAAAACATTATTTGCAGTGAGAATTGCAACTCAAAACTAACATGGCGAATATGATGTCATGATGGCGGGCGATGTCATTTTGACATTTTCATTTTTTTAATTGTTTTTTCAATATATGGTACTTGAAGAAAAAAGTAATATTTTCTGAATACTATCGAAATCGATTGATCCCAAGCGTCGGCTGTATCGCCGCCATGTTGAACTTAGTTGAAAATGATAAAATCGTTTGAATTAAATGTAGTTGTAACTCTAAAATATATTCTTAAATAAAGTAATTGCTTTTTTTTTCAGATTCTTCTTTAATTTACAATTTTAATTACGCATTATATTAAAATATACATGACATACTTATTTCAGCAGATGTGTATACGGTGGTAACTTAATGCCCGCACGCATTTTTTATACGTTCATCAGGTACCTGATAACACAATACTTCCCGGGTATATTTTTTGTTAGACTGGGATTCCCCCCCCGGGCACACTATTAGCTAAGCTTTTTGGAAAGTTCTCTTTTCAACAAAAAAAAGCTTTCCTCTCAGCCGTTCAGTGCCGCGTAAAATGCGAATATTTATGTTAAATTATGTTATTTACAAAATGTAGAAGTATGAAGGGATAAGTTATACATAAATTTAATTTTCTATAGACTCTAAAAATGATTAGATTATAGAATGTCAAGACGCTCGTCGAGCACAATTGATAATTATAATCACTTGATGATGATGATCGATCATTATTTAAACCCGAGTGATCGAGTCTTGACGCATTCAAAGATTTGATGATTTGGGTAGGTTACCTACATATAACTGTAAAGAAATTTGCACTCATTGAGTAAAATGTAGAGCACATTTAAGTTTATTTACAGTATGAACCAAATTTTTTCAGACATAAAGCGTCATTTTAAGTCATTATAAAATCAAATAATTTTATTCAGGTTTTCGCTGCTTGTGGATCATATAATATATATGGATTAAGTCAACGTTTGAAACAAATCCTTATAATGTAAGTACGTAACAGAAAATGTTTGTACAATTAAAAAATACATTGCCGTTAATAGTTTTAAGAACCATACAACTCTACATCGGTATGTAGTAACTTAATTCATTATGCATATTATAATATTAATATAAACCTTAACTGAAGATATCTACAAGTACGTTAAAGGAGATGTTGCGAGCTCGGCCCTGGTTCGTACACGTCCTCAAAAAATGGGTTAGTTAAAGAAGAATCCAAAAAAATACAATTAATTTATTCAAGAATATATTTTAGAGTTACAACCACATTTCATTCAAACGATTTTATCATTTTCAACCATGTTAAACATGGCGGCGATACAGCCGACACTTGGGATCAATCGATTTTGATAGTATGTAGAAAACATTACTTTTTTCTCCAAGTTCTATAATCAAAATACCATTTAAAAAATGAAAATGTCAAAATGACATCGCCCGCCATATATGCCATGTTAGTTTTGAGTTGCAATTCTAACTGCAAATTATGTTTTGTAACTGCAAACAAAGCTAAATAAGTGAAAATATGCAGTAAAAAACGTTTTATATTGATTTTGCCTGTATAATGATATTGTGTACAATACATGGCCGGAGGTCCATACATTTTTGCAACATCTCCTTTAAGCATGTTATTAAATTATACTACCTAACTGATAAAGGATCCATTATCATTGTATCTGTATTGGCTGCAGATCTAACTACAGTTACTAATTTTGAGAGCTATATGGCTCTACATTGTTATCACTTTTATTACCAGATTTAATATTTAGGATTGAGACCTCAATTCAAGATATCTATATCCAATTTGAATAATATGCCCTTTTGTTGTACCCGCTTATTCTATCGGGATTAGCGTTAGAATGAAGAGAGTAATGAATATTTATGGGAGGTTTATAAGATCGATGTTTGGCGCTCTACGTTCTTTGCTTACTCTGTAAGGGATTTAGCGTGAAGATTATAATTTATAGATTATCAGAGGCCCAGGAAGATCAAGACTGACCTACCATGACCAAATAGGTCGAGTTCTGTCTGATGGTGGGGTCAAAAGTCTTAGGAATCGGCGTGCATGTATGAAGAGAATGATGAAGGTAGACGAGGCACGAGAGGTTTGTCAGAACCGGGATATCTGGCGCTCTACACTCTCTGCCTACCCCGTTAGGGACCTGGCGTGAAGATACAAAAAAATATCATTTATCAGATTGTGTTTTGAAAAGTACAGTTTCATTAAAGTACTGGGCGTAAAGTTCCAACGTCACCGCACAATCAAATCAAGTCCGTCGCCAAATCGTAGTATCCATTTCTGTATTTTGTGGATCAGAGGTCTAACTACTTAAGTCGCGTCTACATTGTAATCTATTTCTATCGCCACCAATCTATATTTTAGGCTTGTTTGCCACAACCATGAGAAAAAGAATGTAGTACCTACGTGATACATTATTGTACCTGTATTCGACGTAGATCTGAATTCGCTTCAGAAATGTCGATCGTAATGGCTATTGTAAACGTGACATCTGTTATTTACCTACGGGTCGTCTTTGTGCAGTCTCCAGACCCGTCGATAATGTCTCAAATACACAACCAACTACCTGCGCCGGAGTACATTGTTTGCCACCCCAAGACACAAACGATAGTATTTTAGGGCTCTGGACCTCTCATGGATGAAATAAATCCATATGGGATCACTTTTGTTCTCCGTCTGTCTATTTAAACTTTCAGGGGCTTTAGGTATTTATTGAAATAAGACCTGTCAGAGGTAGTCTATAGCGTCACGTAACTATAGAATTAGGAAATATGATATAAAACCATATATCAGAACACATGTAAATTATAAAAACTAATTACTATAGGTAAGTTTGTAGCCGTGTTATATGAGAAAAAAATATATAATCTGCGGTTGAGTTACACTATTGCCAAAAAAAAAAACAATTTGATCACGACAAAATTCTGTTCCAATTCATTTCGTTACTTACAAAATTTTTTAGATTTTTTTTGAGCTTGATTTCTCACGAAACTCTTGCTACGTGTATGAGAGACTCACACTTACCTACCCATTTTTTTCATCCATATATCACCGTGAAATATCTCTTGAACTTCTACTAACATTGTCAGGTCTCGTGCACGCTTTCAATGTTATTATTACTGTTTCACATTGTCTCTTTAATTGAACAGGTTCATTGGCAACGATCTCTGTCATAGCAAAAAAGATCGAACACTTCTCTAATGACTATAATTAACGATTATGAGAATTACTATATAATATACTACGTATCGACATATTATGTTTTAGATTATTTCTTTATTTTAATCAATTAATTAGAGATACCACCATGATTATTTGTATAATAAAACACAATTTGATTGTCTCTTTATACTTTTATTAAACTTCATTGGATAAGATATTTCATGTAGAGTTCTTTTACAGTTGAAAGTTCGAATACATATTTTTTAATTGTAATATTTATTTTTCGCAATAACAAATTCGAGTGAACTTTAGGAACAAAAGAAAAACGGAAAGAAAAATTTGACTTCGGGCAGGAATCGACCTTAGGATAACCAGTCCAGCCGCTTTACCACTAAGCTACCGAAGTCCCACACCGATGCGTCAAATTTTTTAATCATACATATTATTTATGTATGATTAAAAATATATTATACGTTTTAATTATTTGTTAACATTTTTGTCATAAGTTTAACATACGTTTTGAGATAATTAATTTAAATCTGTAACTTAATTACAGATACCTACATATTACCTCGGTTATACAAAGAAATGCTTTTTATGTAGCATAGTTTACTATGCCATGAAGTGATAATCAAGCATACACTTCAATTTGATGGTAAGTGAATACTATTCCATGTAGATGCGTTGCCACTTGCCACTCCTGAAATCTAAGTTATTGTACCTCAGTGCCGGCAATCACTGGGCCGTACCACTCGACCGGAGAACGATAGCGCCGATTATTACCATTTAGAGACAAGTAGATTATTGGTATAATGCGGTGGTGTCTACGTCCGTGAGCTCCATCACTGGAGCTCTACCATCAGCAAAAAACGTATCATAGTTATTTGATCATAATTCAGGTTCATCCACTTTCTCTGCAACGATCTAATAAACACTGGGATTGAGGTTTCGTTTAATATTCGCATATGATTTATCACGATTTTGCATTTGTTTATGAAAATGTATCAAATTAAATGCTCACTTTAATTCTTAAATAGTCAATACCATATAGATGCACACGTTAATAAATAATTAGTATACTGATTGATAATAGGAATTATTATTGTATCCGTATATTATAGGATGTATGGGCATGCAATACCTACACGCGAAGATGTTAAAGCAAATTCATATTCTTTTAACAGCTTTGATCAATATTTTATATTTGATCTAAAACATGATTGTAATATTATAAAGTAGCGTAAATACCTTATTGCAATCAACAATTCAGTGGTTAAATTTATTTATGTTTCAATTAACGTTAATATGTAACTTTTGGGTGTGTGAAATTGCACTTTTACACGGCGTAGGTTATTATTTATTGAAACACTTTGTTTTATCAACGCCAATTTTAGACGTTATAATTATATCACAATCTTATAATTTTATCAAAAATATAGGTAGTAAAAGTTTATTGTATCAGTGTCAAGACAGGGGTAATCAATTATTTTATATAGTTTATATAGCGCAGTAACTGTGAAAGTTATTGCGGACGCGCAAGCGACGTGTGTTGTAATTTTAGGTACCCGCAAATCAGCACACCGCAACAGGTCACAACTGTTGCTGTAACCAAACACTTGATCAAAATAAAATCAAAGAAAATTACCTTAGCGAAGTAGAGGGTTGCTCTCACAAAAAAAAACACAGAACACTTAAATAAATCCTTGCGTATCCGGCACTACAAAACACTGGCGGTTCACACAAAATTTATCACCTCCACACCGAACCCGAAGACATATTTTGAAAACTTGAAATTCGTTAGTCGACTATGCGCACGCGCACGGCGATCGTGAGGCGCGGTAGAGTACAGAGTGCTGGGTGAGTGTTGCCCCACTCCGCGGCGCTGTTGAAACAGTCTCAGATAAGGACCACCTCCACTTGTCACTTCCCGTCCTGAGAGCCCTAATCCTTACGAAGTCTATGAACTTCGTCACATTTTTGTTCCTGTCGTCTCATTGTCGGCTCTCGGGAATGCCACCTATTTTAATGTGTCACGATCACGATTATGTTCATTATGTTACAGCACGCTGCGCTAAGAGAAAACGACGTCGAAGGAGACGTTATAAAAAATCTTTTGTAACATGCATTAACCGTTCGGGTGGTATTTCTACTTTCTTCGGCCATAATTACCGATACGTTAATGGCGACATTCGATAAGTCTTTTAAAATAACAAATGGGGTACATTTGTGAGGGCACACAACAATAATGGGAGACTGAAGAGCAGGCAAAGCGTGATCAAGGGTGTTTCAGATAGTAATCTGATAGCCTATTGTTCCATACTTCCTCTCGCCAGTCATGTGGGTGGTGACTGATTGTTATAGATAAACATAAACACAGTACCTAAATGTTCATTATATACCTCTATAGGTCGCGCCACGTAAAAAGAACCCTGGAAGAAAGTAGAAGGGATGTATGTGTTCGCGCATCGGTACACTCGCGCACGAAAGTACTAGCCCTATTGGTTTATTTTTGATCTAGCTTTCGCTTGCGGTTTCGTGTATTGGTAGGCAGATTGAAAACGTCGCACCTCATACTACCAAATAGATCGATAAATCGTCTACTGCGCAGCTTGACCGCCAGCGTTCTTTTTACCTGGCGCGACCTATACCACTGTTTAAGTTAAACACCTTCGTTTTCTTTAGACTGTGCCTCTACTGTACTTTGCATTTAAATATTTAAGTAATGAATGTGTTAATCACGCAATTACGTACAATGTAGGCATCTTATCCAAAAAAGATTACTGGTGGTAGAACTCCAGTGACGGAGCTCGCGGGCGTAGGCACCTCCGCATTACCTAATATACTTGCCCCTAAATGGTAGTGTTCAGCACTATCGTGTTCCGGTAAGGTGGTAATGTACGGCCCTGTAATTTCCGGCACAGGGGCATAACACCTTAAGCCTCAGGAGTGGTAGCGCATCTACATTTTGACCTTGGTCTTTGAGTGGGTGTCTATAGGCTGCAGTCATCACTTAACATCAATGTGAACTGCATGCTTGTTTGTCAATTCCATTACATAAAATAAAAATATACTAGGCGGGCTTGCAGACTAGGTCGTGGTTTCGGGATATTATAATATTTTTTTAAGTCACAGTGAATCGTTTTGAACATTATCTCTCCTACATACAGACAAACAAACATATGTTTGAATATTTCCCTTTTTAAAAACTAAGTAAGCGCGCATAGCCCGCGGCTGGCGCTAAGCGATACTAGTGGCAAATTAAAAATGCGCGTGTCCGTGCTTCGGAGGACACGTCAAGGCGTCGGTCCCGCTGTTGCTATCGATAGATCTTCGTTAAAACCTTGTCGCCTAACCTAACCCTTTTCTCCACCAACCCGCATTGGAGCAGCGTGGTGGAGTAAGCTCCAGGCCTCCTCCCAAGAACGGGAGAAACTCGTTCCCAGCAGTGGGACGTATCAAGGGTTGCCATTATTATTTATTATTATAAGTACTTAGTTAATAAAATAGCTTAGTTATGTAGTTTATTCAGTTTATTCATTTATTTCATATAATTAGGCTCCTGGAGAGCACTTTTACATCGTCATTTTTTTTTCAACTAACCTAGAGTGAATAACCACTAATAATAATCAAAAACACAATAAATTAAATAGACACTGAACAATTTTGTACAATATGGAAAGCATCAATTATTTACAAAGAAGTAGTGAAATAGAAGTTTGTAGAAGTAGTATAAACCCACTCTTTTTGCATATTTTGGTGATAATTTCGTTAACGTCGACTCTACGGAATAGGACGTGCATTGTAGATACATAATATATATATGTTGTAGGTATATATATACTTACTACATAATTAGGTATAATTTATCTATGTGATAGTTTTATGCTGTTGTAGGTACAGTCAAGGAGAGGCCGCTTATCCAAAATCAATTAAATGTATAGCATTTATTATCACCACATAAGGTGATCGAACGGTCAGTTCTCTCATAATTGTGATTTTACTCACTGCAGTCTGATTTATTATTCTATATTTAAAAACTAGTTCACATAGTACGTACGATTTTTTACAATAAATTTTAAACAATTTTTTAACCTAATTTAAAGTTTTTCGAAATAACTACGACGAACTATTGCAGTATGACGGCCGTTTCTCCAGCAGTGTGAGGTTTTCCATTATCATGTGGCAATCATTCTGAATCATCGATTGACGAGGTAAGACTGTATCGGTGTGAATCTGTGAGTTTCACCACCTTTGTGTGAAATTTTGCACAGTACACATCTGCTATTGTTGCCTCACTAGACCTGAGGGAGCTATAAATATTTTACCATTGATATACGAACGAATACGGGAGTGCTGAATCCAAATATACACCTTAGTTATTCCTTTTTCATCATACTTACATACGAGTATGTCATAATATGCCAAAGGACAAGTTCCATGTCGGGCCCGCGCCTTGTACACTTACTACTACACTACTTGTACACCTTTAACAAAAGATAGAGAAAAATACGTAGAATCGTGGAAAGATACCCAAAAAATAAATGTGAATCGTTGTTTTTTTGTCGGAAATATTTACTTTATGTAATTTTTGTATGTTAACGGTATGTATATTGCTACTCTCATTGTTTTTGAAATATACTTACGACAGTTAATTGAAGGTATGATTGTTTGAATAGATGAAAATGATTTACTAGGTACCTGCACCTTGTACGCCTTATTGAGAGAAGAAGTACAAATAATTTTAAATAAATATTAACATTAATAACATTTCAATTAAATAAATACAAGCTCCATACATTTTGGAACGTCTCCTTTCAAACAAGGATGTTTACTGGGCACGTTATTGACCAACGAATGAGTGACGCAGTTCTACGCAAAAACTAAAGGGTTCCATTAATATATGCGTTGCCACTCCTGAGGTCTAACTCGTTTTGTCTCTGTGCGGTAAACTACGATCTATGCTATGGTAACAAATGGTAGAGCTCAAATGGCAGAGTTCGAGAGCTTAGTCACCAAGTATTGCCTAATCTAATCTAGATTTTTATAGGTGACTAGCTGACCTGGCAAACTTCGTATTACCTCAGAATGAAATAATATGTCAAAGGTTTGATAGATAATCAGATAGATTCATTTTCTTCATATTTTCTTACCTTTTAAACCTTCCCTGGACTTCCAAAAATCATTAAAAACCAAAATTAACCAATCGGTCCAGTCTTTCTCGAGCTTTAGCGAGACTAACGAACAGCAATTGTTTTTAAATTTTTATATACAGGGTGTCTCAGAACTCAACGTCAAGCCGAAACGGGGTGACAGGATTGATTGTAACCATCATGAGAATTTAAAACATCTTCGAGTAGCGTCTAGGAAAAAATTACATATTCACTCTTCATGTACGTGGAGTGGTGCACATGATTTGTCAAATAATATTGTCACTAATGTTCAAGGGTTATGTTAATCAAAAAAATCATTTGATGCATCGAGTGTGCATCGAGTCTACCAAATTTATGTCAGTCATACTTGAATACCGAATATAATTTATGGTACAAGATTTTTACTGATGGTTCTAAAGATGAATCAGGATTCAATTCAATTCAATTCAATAATTTATTTAGGATCTGGAGCGTCTGTTGTTGATCCACAGATAGGAATAAAAATTAAGTTTAAAATTGACTCGAATATCACCGTAATGCATAGTGAGTTGATTGCTATATCGGAATCGTTAGCTTACTTATTGTCGTGTGACGGCAAGGATTTTGTTATCTTGTCCGACTCAAAGAGTGCACTCCTACATCTGGCTCGAATAACCTCGAACATTCGAGGATATCCGATAGCCTATACAATCTTGGAAACCATCAGTAAACTTAAGCCTCAAAATAAAAAAAATGTTCTGCAGTGGATTCCCTCTCATATCGGCATTTTGGGTAACGAGGAGGCGGATATATTGGCAAAACAAGCTATAAACGATGGTATACCTTACGACTGTACACCGTGACACAATGAAGTATTAATTGAGCTTAAAAAAAATTGCAAACAGGATTGGCAGGAATACTTTGACGAACGATCCAAATATAAAGGTATTTGGTACAAAACAATAGTTTGTTCGCTTCCTCGTTACCCTTGGTTTGAACAAATTAATATGAAGATATATTGTTAAATTGTTAAGACTACGGTCCGGTCACATACCATCTAATAAGTTCATTTTTCTAATGGGTATTTCAACCACACAAAACTGTATAGATTGTCACATAATAGACGATGTATATCACTTATTAATGGAATGTGTGCGGAACATCGATGGTTCTGTTGTCGCTGGTGCGGAATGATTGGGTTCGCCCGCCGATCCTTTTAACTTATAATGTTGGTATGTGTTACACCTTACTGTCCAACCCACTATCAGCAGAAATTATGTGGCTAGTTAGGATGTACCCATAACAATTGTTCTTTTCTTAAATAACGTAATATTGGTATTTATTACAGCATGTCAGTATGTATTTTAGTTTTAGGTATTATTGTGTTGCTTTTCTGTACGGGGGTGGCATAGTCAACTTATGACTTAACTCCCAGGAATAATGATTCAGAATTAAAAAAAAAACATCATGAGAAAAATCAGAAAAAAAATCTATCCCATGTAGGTTGAAAATTATGGGCATTTAAGGAAAACCTAGAAATTTGGTCAAAATGTAACCATTTTTCGGTTATTGTGGTTAATTTTTATTATTTTTGTTCATTTAAACTTTGGAACCGTAACCTTAAATAACATCTTGAGAATCACAGTCTAAAATAATGACACAATTATCCCAAGTTTCCTAGAATTTAGACTATTTGTTAAACTATGAATTTAAAATTTTCAAACTTTTTCGACTTTGAAACACCCTCCTTTAAAAAAAATATACCTACTTGCCGCTATATGATAGTGCTGAACACTACCATTTAGCGGCAAGTATATTAGGTAATGCGGTGGTGCCTACGCCCGCGAGCTCCGTCACTGGAGCTCTACCACCAGTGGCAAGTGCTATTGTATATTCACTTACATTGATAAACAAATTAAACTTAATTGATACCAAATAAGATAAATATATTTAGTAATTATTCTAGATTTTATAATTAACATAAGTGAATGGGACCTGTCAAAGAACAAAAAGTTGTCCTGAGCGCTCGAAAATAACTGCGACAAAAACTTAAGGTAGGAGGAAGTCTAATTAAAAAAGCTGAGCTCGAGATTGACTTGCTATATAAGGATAAGTGTTTATTATTTGATTTGGTATCTACATATTTCATTTTTTAAATCTATACAAATAAATAAATTTGGAGTGTCTGTTTGTAATATGAAAATAACCGCTTTTTACTAAATGCATATGTATGTATACACGGTACATATACCAAAACAACAATTTTTACAATTTTAGTCTGTCTGTCTGTCTGTCTGTTTGGCGGGGCTTATCTTGGGAACGGCTTCACCGATTTTGACGGGACTTTCACTGGCAGATAGCTGATTTCCTTTTGTAGCAATAAGTTAGATACAGGCCCTAGACTATTTAATTGAAACACGTTAGCTACCTACAACAAATAAGTGGCAGATAAATTAAGTAATGCTCCCACTTGCACTCAAAATGAACAACATCAACAATAAACAAAAACAAAACTAATTACTAAAACGGAAACGAATCGCAACACTAATTACATCATTGATACAAATATTTAGTAAAATGTAAATGATGAACAGACTTTCAATTTCAACCTTATTTCATTAGTAGAACGTCGTGATATAACTAGACTATATAAAATGGTTTGTTTGATTCTCGCGACCCATGTCGATCTCTGTGTTCAGTGATCAGTGTGATATAGAAATTCAGTGATCCATATAAAAAGTAAATAAGGTAACACATTTAATTTTTTAAGTGACTGGATCTTTTAAAAGTTCTTCGACTTTCGCTCATTAATTTGTTCCAGTTGCGGACTAAGGCCTTAAGCCCCTAAGACCAAGAAGAAAAAAAAATACATTTTTGTCCCTGCCCCCCTTCCCATCTGTCTGGGCGGAGCCCATTATTTTATATTTTTGCTCGTGCGTGTGCTTGGGCTACTGGGCCTCTAAATGCCGAATTCCGCCCGGGCCTCTGATGACCTTAGTCCGCCACTGATTTGCACAAAAACGTTATTTATATTTTGGGCCTAACAATAAGTATAACGCTGATTGTGACGATAAGAATACAGAAAGTTCACGTGATAGTCAGCCTTCCCTTGGATCCCATAGATATCCAATTTAGTAGTATCCAGAAAAGGGAATAGCGATATACCATCATTGAGGCCTATACAATGTGGGTATATCGCTTTTTCTGTTGTTGGATATATTCGATACCTATACTACCTATGTCTCTGCGCTAGCATTTGAATCGAGATCTACTGATGGTTCAGAATGTTATTTTATTAGATATTGTTCAACCGTTTGTGGGGATGACATTTATTGGTAACTATTTACCAACCGGAGATCAGAGAAGAAAACTGATATTACTTCATATTTTATCGATAGAGAAACCAGTATTTTTCGTGTCCATCAATTAATCAAAAACAAAATGTTATACAAACCGAAGTGTGACCTCGTTACTAACTTAAACATATCGTGTTTATTACATGCTATTAATGAATTACTATGGCGTAACATAAAGGTCATTTTAACCGATTAATCGGACGAAGGAAGTTAAAATTATTAAATGTTCCACTCTCGCTTAATATACAAATTTGACACGAAATGCTAATCGTTACGAAAAGGGCTTAGATACGTAGGACAAGTTTTTACATTCGCATTTGGCCTTCAAGCGTCGTGTTTACTGACCATTTTAAATTAAATTTTTATTATGTGGAAAAAAAATGTGATTTAATATTACATTCACTGATTAGATAGTATTAGATACGCTTGGCGTTTCTATGTAGGTACTTGCTTAATAGTAACGTCCCCTTAGATTTTTCAGGACCAAACTATTTTTTAGTTCAAACTTTACCGACGAATTTAATTCATTAAAAAATATTAAGTACTTATGTTTTAAGGTTCTTTTATGTAATTTCATGTTATCTGTTATACCGACTAGGATGGCCATTTCTGGATTTTAATTACAACTATTTTCCAGATTTTAAAATTTGTTAGAAAATGAGCTTGAGTATTGTAAGTAGCGAGAATAACTTTCGTATTGGCATTGTTAATCAGGACTGTATGGATACTACCGGACATAATAATAAAACAATAAATAATTCACAAAAATAAATGATCTGGCTTTTTCATTGTGCTGAGCGTAACTAAATCTGTACAATGGAAGTAAAGACATTTAAGAAATGTCTTTGAATGGGATCATAAAAATTCTTTCATTACATGAAATAGCCTCACAACTGCTTTATTGCTGATATTTTCTAATAAAACTTGACCTTACTATTTACTAAAATTGCCTGGAGACAAGAAACGTGGGTACTTGTGTAAATGTGGGTATGTCAACCACGTAATAGACGAAGATGTAACATTCGGCATGCAGGGTCGCTACTCCCACTGAACAGTGTGTTCTAGCTTAGATGGAATGTTCATTGACTATAATCGTCATTTAGAGATGAGTTGAGATAAACGTGGCAATCTAAGCGGTGATCTCCTAACAATTGGAAAGGCACTTTAACTGCGCATTTTCACTACATTGTATCTGGGGGTAGGGTCGTGGTCGCAAAGCAAAGAGATAGGATGCCTACCATTTCTTTATGTAGCTTCTTCGCAATAAATAGGTAATAGAAAATATCTAGCCACTATTATGTATTAGCAATTCTCTCCGGTTTCGTATGGGTGGGTAGTAAAACATTTGCCTAATTTTTTTTTCTATTTTAATATAATCGTTTTTTTTTCCATATCATGCATTAGAGTTACAGAAAAAGAACATTGTAGGAGATTTTACGGAGTGGCAACTTCTAGTCGGTGTGTTTTTTCGTACATGTTTAGGAACATGTCCCAGTCAGTCAGGAATTACTAAAATTCCATTTGTGATTTTTTTTATCGACATTAATCGTTAACTTCCTTGTTGGCAAAACCTTTTAAATACTTATCTTATTTTCATACTCATGATCGAACCAGAGACCTTAGTCCCAGTAGATAACTAATAAATAGGCTCAGTAAACAATAAAAAGACCTTTAAAATAAAAATGAACACGAACGAAATATGCGAGCGCAATATATTTTTATTTGCACTCTAAGATTATGTGTTCAGTTATCCGATTGAGAGATAAAATAGGTACATATTTATAATAGAACATATACTGATTTCCAATAATTAAAAAAAAATTCGCTAAAATCAGCCGTTCATTGTAAAGGCAGCTTTTGTACTTATTTTATTCTATTATTTAACTACTTGCTAGAGTTAGCGTGACCGTAAACTTGGTCTCATCTGTTAAAGAGATAAGAAAGCTTACACCTTCCGCATTATGCGCTTATCAGTGAGCAGCATGCGATGAGATAACAACTAGAATTATTATTAAGCGCCATATAATAAAATTATAGCTGACACAATATTTCATCATTTGAACAAAAGAAATAAGGGTAAAATAGGAGAGTCTGTTTTAGATAACGGTGACAGCTTAAGATGGTTTTATGATGAAGAATATAATAAAGGTTTAATTGCCATTGTTATTTTGCAGTTTTGCCTGCAATATATTTTTTACTATCTTTTTCCCGCAACTTCATCCACGTGTAAAAGGCACAGTACTTATTCATTATAATAATAATAATAGCTGCTAACAAGCCTGATGTAGTGTTGGTAGATCGAACGGAGCGCCGTGCAGTGATCATCGACATTTCCATTCCTCATGACGGGAATCTCGTGAAGGCTGAGAAGGGTAAGAATTAAAATATCTGGATCTAGCTCACGAGATTGTCGGCATGTGGCATGTGGATGGGGCGATCGCTGTCGGATGTTTTCAAACCGCCCATAAGGCCTCCGACAAGGTTTAACGACTGCTATCTATCGATAGCAACCGGGACCGACGGCTTGTCGTGCCCTCCGAAGCTCGGAAACGCGCATTTAATTTGCCACTAGCGGTCACCCATGACACTACCCGACCTCGCCCGTAGTGCCTAACCGAGTAGATCGCTTAAGATCTACACCAGCCGCCGGGCCATGCGCGCTTCACTTATTCATTACTCTGGCCTAAAATATATTTCTCTCTATCTCTGTGTATCTCTACTTAAAGGAATATCATCTAACCGGAACACGATGGTACCAAATTAAATACCTACTATAATTTATATTTAAATAGATTGATCTCGAGTATCCATGAAGCTCAAACACGACCAGGTTACCTACTCTGTTGGTATAAGATTTAATGTGAATAGAGATTTTGTGGAAACTCAATGTAACTTGAACAGAAAAGATGTAAAAGTCTACGTATCGGCTTACGAAAGTGAAGATGTAAAGAAACTAGGCCGATAAAGAATCCCGTTCCAGTTAAACGTAATTCTAACTATAACGCAGTTTATATTATTTATCAATGGAGCGAAAACATGGCAGCCAATGATCGGAACGTTTCCGTTACAAACTGCTGACCTATATAGTCGATATATAAAGTACATGTTACGTTCAATGATAAATAAGAAGAATATACAGATGCAGTAGTTAGAAACGAATTAAGAATAGATTACCTATTTGTGTAAAAATCACAGCAGACAGACCGCTTCCGTTACGTAGCGGTGCTGTATTATATTTGTGTTATTGGGATTTTCCCATTTTCTGGAAGAAGTGTAGCCCTCGGAGTTTGGTAATGGACCCGGAGCGGAGATGTCAATTCGCCACTTTTTGTCCCACATGCATATGGGACAAAACGGATAGGACGAATCGTCGTAATTACGTCAAATAATTTGTCAAAATAATTGGAAAATATTTTTCATCCGAGGGTTTGGACATCTGGAAAGAATGGCAGTAAGAATGTGCGGACCAACGAAGATCTAGACTAAACTACTTTAACAAAGTAGCTCTCTGTTTTGCTAGCTTGTAAGAGACTTGCATGGATTAGAGATTCGATAATGGATTTTATCATACTTTGAGTCACATAATGACTTTTATTTGGATGCATTTGCAATCCTAAACTAAATTCCCTAAAATTCTCTTATGTTTTCTGCTCCTCACGTTTCCATACTTCTACCATTACATATTCTCTGCTTCTACATCACCTCTACGTCAATGCCCAGACGTTATTTTGTTTTGATACGAAACATTTGGGAGTACCTATGATTTCATTTAAATTTTACTCCGTCAACGGTGATGTGCACTATTCTCGAAATTTTTGGGGAATCAGTAACTCCTTCCTTCCGGCCTCTGGAGTCTGCAGTCACAGTTAGTTAATAACTGCCACCAGTGTCTAAGCTGGGTTCGGGCGGAATTTTACTACAACAGATGCATTTTTTTCTATTGGTGAGTATTTTACCTTCAAAAAAGTAATCTTATTAAGAGATTAAATACGAATTGATTCATAGAATTGTATAAGAAAAGATTGTGAGGTATCTACCTTTAAGCTAAGTGAGATGACATATATTTTGTGAAACTAGTTTCAAATTTAAAAATAAGATTTGTAATATTTTGGCTCTTCGCATAGATTCTAAAGTCTGGTACGTTAGCGTAGAAGCGTAGTCTCGTCAGTCGTCAGCGACATCTCGATTATTTAGTTGTCCTGCTTATGATCTCCTTCCGGGCAGCCGAGTCATCGCCAGATCGTCTTCTTACATCATTTCACACGACACTTTTTTCAATTGCTTATTGTACAAAATGTTTAGTGTACCTACAAAAATATAAATTTAATGAAATGTTGTAGATACCTACTTACATTATTGTTAGATAATTTTCTTCTCTAGCTCGAACTCCGTATATTTCTGCCCATTATCTATATGTATGTAATTTAAGTTATCATAATTATATATCTGTAAGTATATTGTAACATGCCTCGTTCAGGCTTGTACAGAATTTTCTTTTTAGAGTGTATATTGATCAATGATTGACCCAAGAAGCAAGGCAAACATTAAATTTATTAAAGCCAATAAAAATATAATTTGAGCAGAAAGTTAAAATCATATTTTTATTGGCTTAAATAAGTTTTTGTTGGCTTAAATAAATTCAATGTTTGCCTTAATTTAAGTGATGATTTAATCATCACAATTGAACTGTCCATGGATGGTTTCGTAGTGAGAAGTCCCTTGGATGTACTTGTGTGTACATATACTTTTTTTTTTTGTTCTCCTAACTCACATTGGCGGTTCTTTACCGGTTGTTCAGCCAATATCTTTTTTACATGTTTGATCTTGTTGTTAAATTTAAATCAATTGCCAAGAAGCACTTTCTATATTGACTAACGCCAATTATGTCCCCAGAGTAACATGGGCTGGTTGTAAATGGAATAAGGATTTCTTGTTCCTTGTTGTACCTGATGGGATTTGAAGTTAAACAGCATTCATTTTCTCAATTTACCGAGGCAAATTTTCACTCATACGTATATTTGCTTTATGTACCGATGAGAGAAACGCAAATTATTGTCATTGAGTGAAATAACAGTGTATAAACATTACCGTAAATTGTGGGAATGAAATACAGGTGGTAAGTGTGACGCCCGTTTTGTGTAATTTAACCGCAACTCAAAGATGCTGTGGTTTAAGTTGCCGTTATTCATTAAACGGACTTATTGCTTATTAAGAGGTAGGTTATGGCGTACTTACTTTATTAATGGCTACTGAGCCATGCACTAAGTAAAGCAGAGCAGTCTCTGTTACCATGCTTAGAAGCGTGTTGTATAGAGAGTTTTTCTAGAGTGGCATCTTACAAAAAAAAAACTGTGCATTTCACACGCGGTAGATGTGAAAACTTCAAAAACTCTAGCTAGGCATGCGCGCACAAGCACTGTTGCATCAAAATAATTTAAAAAAAAAACAAATTTTTATTTTGTTCGTAATATTTACAAAAATCATTACTTAAACAATCTAGGCTTAAGCTAGTGATAATATTGAGCTTATATCTAGGTACAAGAGTACTTAACTCTACAACCCTATTATTTGTATGTATTTTCATAGAAATAATAGGGATATATATATATAATAATAATATCCTATTATTTGTGTTTATACAATTCTAGGAAACATGCTATTTAACGTTAGGTTGTTGATCTATTTACTAGGAAACATAGGTAAAACCTAGCTTTACACTATTAGACCTAAGATAAGTGACTAGAAGGGTGTATGGGAAATATTTACTTACATAAAGATAACTATGAAATTATTCGTTCTTGATAACGAAAAGGCTGCGTTCGTACCTCATTTTCTCCCACATTAATCTTATGAATTTATATATCTGCCTCTTTTTAATATCGCTTTTTATGAAATAGTTAAACTCTTCCTAAATAATTCATAAACGTATTTTAGCTAAAGTGTTGCTAATCTCTCCTTTGTCTCTTTCTATCCTGCATATTTGGCAATGCAACTGACAAGGACTGAAATCATTCTATAGCTAAAACGTATCTAATGTACGTTTATGAATAAGGGGGTTCATATTTATTATCTAAGTATAGGTACATACTGTACTCGTAAAAATCAATTAATTCGCTGTTACAATCAACAAATCGTCGAATTGCATAGGAAAAAAAAGGAAAAAGATGGCTCGTCGATCTTGAGGTTGGTTAAGAGTTCCCTTTATCCTAAAACTAGTAAACATGGTATTTAAATCGCGGGCAATATTATTCTGGAAGCTAACTTTTTCCTTATCGTATTATAAATTTACTAAATGTATTAACATATCGCAGAATATCGAGTTAATGAAGTTACACACACACAAGCGAGCCCAGTGAAAGTGTATGAGGAAAATCCTGGTGTGCAGATTGTTAAGAAATGCCCACTAAGCCAGTATACACCGACCGCCTTTCTACATTAGTGTTGCCAGATCAACACTGATGTATCGATAGTCGATACATCCACAATCGATACATTCAGTAAAAACAAATCAATGGGTAAAAGAAAAATATTAGCCTAGACAACATCGATGCATTGAAACAACAATATTTTTTATGAAAATAATAATATGTCCGTATATTTTGCTTTCGTTGTTATCAATTGCAATAAAATAATATTTCAGTAGTTCTAGTACATACCTACTTACCCTACCATATATAATACTAGGAAAATAATAACCTATCTATAAAATTATATCACATTACTTCTCATTAAAATTCTTACAATAAGTAGTATAAGTACCTATTTACTAATAAGTATGTATATTGGCTCTAAGTCAGCGTAAGGGGTGCGGTAGTATAACTAGTTAAAAATAATACAGCGTATATAACAAGATAATTATCTTGATAATATGCAATATAGTGACTATCGATATCAACCATCAATGTTTACAATAAAAACATACCTATACCTAACCTATAATATAACCTATATGATCGGCATGCCCCTGTTCGACCGGTGCGAGTTAAACATCTTCCTGCACCTTGGCTCTCTGATAACATCAAACAACTTATTGAAAAGAAAAACTCGGCTAAAACTAAATGGAAATGTTCTTCAACTTATCAAAATAAGAATAGGTATAATATTGCGAGGAATCGCTGTAATAAAGAATGTAGAGATGCACAACGACGCCATATTCATAAATCAGTTCAGAATGAAGACCCCGAAAAGGTATGGAGGTTTCTTAGAACATTAGGAGTTGGAAAATCCCGAGAACGTTCACTTCCAAATAATATTGATATTAATTTCCTCAATAAACAATTTTCTTCTTGTGAATTAATTGACGAGAACATTAAATCGCATACTCTATCCGAAATTTCATCTGATTCCACTCCTAATCATCCTGTATTTAATTTTAGTCAATTTACTGAATGTGATGTCAAGAAGAACATACTGGCTATCGATTCGAATGCCGTCGGTGCTGACAGCATTAGTCGTAAAATGATCATCCCCATAATTGATATTCTCACTCCTATAATAACATCTATTTTAAATTACTCAATCTCAACGGGCACTTTTCCAAGCTCATGGAAAGACGCGCATATAATTCCTCTCCCAAAAAAGACTAATCCTACTGCAGCTGATAGTTATAGGCCTATATCTATATTACCTTTCCTTTCAAAAGTCCTCGAGCGTCTAGTGAACCAACAATTAAGCGAATTTTTGTCAAAATGTAATCTCCTTAACCCATTCCAATCTGGTTTCCGTCCTGGTCATAGTACGACTAGTGCTCTAGTCAAAATCACTGACGATATTCGTTTCGGTATGGAAAAGCAACAGCTCACGGTGTTGACATTGTTAGACTTTAGCAATGCTTTCAACACTGTTGACTTTGATATACTATTGGCTACGTTGTATTCTCTTAACATATCTCCATCGGTAATTGACTGGTTTCATAACTACTTGTTCGGTCGCCGGCATCGTATACAAATCAACGATAATTTTTCGACTTGGTGTGATGTTTCTGCTGGCGTGCCGCAAGGTGGCGTGTTGTCTCCACTCTTATTTTCTATTTTCATTAACTCTGTTACACTCTCGTTAACTTCTCTCTTTCATCTTTATGCAGACGATCTCCAGATTTACACTCAAGCTAGTTTAAGGGATCTGCCGAGCTCTATTAACTCATTAAATATTGATCTAGCTCATATCTCACTTTGGAGCCGTTCTCATGGGTTAAACGTAAATCCCCAGAAATCGAAAGCTATTATCATCGGCAGTTCACGTATGATACATAAAATAGACTGGGATAACTTGCCTGTACTTTATTTGGATGGTGTTAATATTCCATATAGCAAAACAGTAAAAAACCTGGGCATCACATTTGATTGCCATTTCTCATGGGCACCTCAAATTACCGAAGTTAGCAGGAAGGTGTTTGCGACAGTTGGTTCTCTAAGGAGACTGCGTGGTTTTCTGCCCATCCCTACAAAAATTGCGCTTGCACATTCTTTACTCTTTCCTATTCTTGATTATGCTGACGTCTGCTACCTTGATTTGTCCCAGGAGCAACTTAATAAACTTGAGCGTCTTCAAAATTTTTTCATAAGGTTTATATTTGGCTTGCGCAAATATGATCATATTTCCGACTATCGTAATAAGCTTAAGTGGCTCCCTATCCGTCTTCGCCGTGATACACACATTCTTTCATTCTTATACTGCGTGCTATTCAATCCAAATGCTCCACTTTATCTTAAAGAACGCTTCCAGTTTTTTTGTTCCTTTCAAACCCTTCCCTTACGATCTTCTAAAAACCTTCGACTTCACTTTCCTTCACATTCATCCCAATTCTATGCGAAATCTTTTACTGTAGAAGCTGTCCACTTGTGGAACAATTTACCTATCACAATTCGTAAAGCTCAATCCATTCTTTCCTTTAAAAATAAAGTTAAACAATACTACTTATCTCTCTAACTCCTCACTTGCTATCCCTTTTTTCTTAATTTCCCTGAACCCCAACTTTTTTCTTTTTTAACCTTCTGTCAAATGGTCATTACCACTTTGGTTAAGTTTTTAATATTTATAAATATTTGTGTGATTGGTACACCCTACCGAATTTTCTTTTTTTTTATTATTATTCCTGACCCGAAGGTTGCCTGGAAGAAATCGCAGCTTTGCGATAAGGCCGCCTTTTGTACTAATTTTTTTTTTTTTTTATAATATCTGTTGTAAATTTTCTGGTGTACAATAAAGTGTATTCATTCATTCATTCATCGATGTATCGTTAACATCGATGCGCCCGCGCCGACGCCAGCGGCAACTGCAGTTTCACTACTCTCAATAATTATTTTATTATAATGCACCTCTTACAGATATAAACTCATTTGCAACGGCTCCGTGACGCTGTATTACGATTTGACTCAAATGTGCTTTTGAATGGAAAGTGCAAGTAGTCACGTTTATATCACAGTATATAATACGTAATTGGAACAAATTTAATTTGAAGCAGGTTTAAGTAATATACCACCCCACCTTTGCGGCGGCGACCAATTGGTTGCCGTGGTGCTTGCTCCCTGCTAGAAAACCAACGGGGCACTGGCCACCGAGAAATGGCGGTTATAATCACCAATTTAAAAGTAACGAGGCCTGACACTAGATCAATGGCCAGTATAGGTATTTAAAATACTTGTAAGCTAAAAGTTGAATTCATTATTTTTTCATCAGAATCGCGGTTGCACGCTTGGTTGCACATGTGCTGAGTGCAACGCATACCGCCTGCAATTCGTGGTTGCCTTGATATAATCACAAACTGTGGATAATCTGATTAATAAGTTATTGAATTGCATTTATGTCACTTTCACACTGTTTTTTGAGTATAGTCGTACAAAGTGTTATAGAAGACATCGCGTTATCTAATGAAAGTAGGTAGATGAACACTTGCTTCATCTGAGGAATTGCGAATCTAGATAAATGTAAACCCAATTTGTAGACCTCTATTTTAGGACGCTCATGACCAAATACTTAAACGTCACTCAATTTAAATAACCCTCAAATGTGCGCTATCTCTATCGTTTGAACGTGTTTTATAATTGAACGTGTTTTATATGAATTGTTTTATTATTGATTTAAGTGACGTTTGAGTATTTGGCCGTCAAAGAATTACATTTTAGGATTGGTTACAATGTCAAATAGAAAGTAACGTTGAAGTAGGTATCGAACAATGGTAACAACTTCTTTGCAGACATCTTTACGAATGAGAGGAGGCAGTGTCCTTATCCCAGTGTTCCTCGATACAGCAGATCGCTGCTTTCCCGGGATCTGTTGTACACCACCCTGAAAGAGCTCATATTTAATTCAAATTTATATTATAGTGTAGCGCCTGCCGAGTCCAAAATCTCTACGCGTCTAACAAATTGTTGCATATACCATATATCAAAATGGTTGCAACCAGCTGTTTTAGAAATGACTAAATTTCGTTGATAAGTTATTAAAGTGTAGCTAAGTAAAGCAAATTTAGTAATAAAAAGAACCATTATGTCTAACAGTTAGTTTTAATCTTTACCTTAAATTTAACATTTTGCAATAAATACAACCTTGTTTGAAATTTTTTTTTTTTTTTTTATGTAATGGAAGTGGTAATCAAGCATGCAGTTCACATGGATGTTAAGTGAGGACTGCAGCCTATAGACACCTACACAAAGACCAAGGTCAAAATTCAGATGCGTTACCACTCCTGAGGCCTAAGGTGTTATGCCTCTGTGCCGGAAATTACAGGGCCGTACATTACTACCTGAACGGAACACGATAGTGCTGAACACTACCATTTAGCGGCAAGTATATTAGGTAATACGGTGGTGCCTACGCCCGTGAGCTTCGTCACTGGAGCTCACCACCAGTCTTCAAGATCTAAGATATTTTGAATTAAATTATTTTATCTTTAACAGCCAGCAACTCTTATTTGCGGCCGATATAAAAAAATATAAAAAAATACTTGCGGACATTTTTTGATAGACAACCCAGTGCATATATATTATGTATGTTCTCTAGAATACTCTAGATTATAAATATGCGTAAAAATTAGGTATGCAGCATATCTGGATGAAAGAAATGATTCTGCAGTGGGATCCTAACCTATTTCTTCCATTTATTGTTTATCTTAAAACAATAAGCATCAATTTATTCTTTTTTTAACATGATTAGGATAACTTGATCAACTTGATTATTACGTTTATCGCCTCCCACAAGGAAGCAGGTATTGTTTTTCTAATTATATTTTTGCTTTTACATGTGGGTAGATTATCACCGCAGTACATTTATTAAAATTATACCTGACCGTAAGGAGAGGACGCCATAATAATTAGTATTTTATCATTAAACACTCACGTTACCATAAGAAAGCTTTTTTGTTGTGACAAAAATTGTATAAACTTTAATTTAGCAAAGTTGTGAAAAACTGAATTCCTCTGTATAAATGTATTTTCCACAACCGCAGTGTTTGTAAACAGTCAGTAATTTCCCATGCAACTGCGTGTCTACATAAAAATGCGTATCATAATGAGATACTTAGTGATTTGCGAAGTGTTGGGCTTCAGACGCGCGCTGTCCTCGATTCGGCCGAGCGTGAACGGTTGCGTCATGTCAGTCATCATCCACCGCAAGAAATTTCTTCAGACAGTCGCTCAACAAGACTCGCTTTGCTTTTATTTTTTAAACTAGCGGCCCGCCCCTTGTTCGCGCGGTTGCAATGTTACCTACCCTCTACTATTAATCTTAGCGTGATGTTATATAGCCTAAAGCCTTCCTGGATAAATGGGCTAACACTGAAAGAATTTTTCAAATCGGACCTGTAGTTCCTGAGATTAGCGCGTCCAAGCATGCAAACAAACAAACAAATATGTATATATATATAAATATATAATATAATAATACTAGCGGCCCGCCCCGGCTTCGCCCGCGCTGCTCCGTTCCTATTAGTCATAACGTGATGATGCCTAGTGGCATTCTGTACCAATCATCGACTATGGAACCAATGATTGGTCTGTGGTACCAATTAAATCTAAAAATACAATACATAATGATACACAGAAGTAGATGCTTACTTATTTCTTTCCAAAGAATTCCACGAGCTCTATAAACTCTTTCGGTACCAATTGTGTATAGCTTGAATAATTTGAAGGTGATAACTCAGAGTTGATAGATAAGATTAAAGGATGGTCATTTAATATTTCGCACAACTGTTCAATGTGTTAAGGAATATGCAAAATAGACTGGGAAGATTACATGCGATTTTTTACACTTCGACGAATACAAGGAACATGATGTTAAAAACATGTAGGCATCGAAATGATCTGTGCCGCAAAGCACTGACTGATTTTTAAAGAAGACACGATAAAATGTTAACGTACACGAAGAAGGTTAATATTGAATCATGGATTATCATCCATGTTCAAGTAAATGAATACTGAAGGCATAAACATTCACAAAAAACATAGATTAAAGGCGTTTTGCCTCTGTGCCTGCAATTATAAGGCCATAAGTTGGCATTCAATTTGATTTAAATATACAGGGCACCAGTAGAGAAATATATTTCAAATAGTTCTCTAGTTCCTCAATGTTTCTAATAATCAGTACCTAGGTTCAGGTTAATCTGATCAAACGCTGGTTAAAATACTGATAACATTCGACCTTCACGGAGGGTGGCTATATTTAGAACAAGCATTCCATAGGCCCGTCACCCGAATGGAGTTCGTTCACTACGCCGTAGTAGGTAGTTTGATTAGAGAGAGCGGACATCACCAATTTGTCCAATCCCCTCGTAGTGGCATCTACTCGCACGTGTTTATTGCTCCCTAAACTATCGCAAACAAGATGTTGCGACAGGCATTCACATCATTATATTTTAACCGAATCTTCAATGTTCAGATAAAAATATTGCGAATCGAATCCACGTAAAATTTGTGGGACTGCAACATTGAGATGAGACTTGAGTTGTTTTCAGGTAAGTTGCATCAAAAACGTCCACTTCTGGATCAAAGCTTCCCCATAAAGGGAGATATGCTATAATCGCCACGCTGGGCATGCGTATTGGCGTTTATAGCAACACAAATCAATTTACAGCAGTAAAATAATACACTAGTGATCCATGCCAAGATGCAATGTAAGTAGAAGTAGGATATGGATCTAGTGAAGTAAGATTTTCTGTGCTATCGTTCTTATCTGAATAGATGCAATAGGAGGCTGTGTTTATCAGCTCATCATAAAATATTTGATATTATTGGACTGCTTTTCATACGCACTAATTCACTGCCTAGTAGGCTTATTTTCTAATATTATGCCGACGTAAAAGGATAATCGAAAATACTTTTCAGAACATGCTAATTTACAACAGCTTATAGAATTTTTAAATAGTAATTAATAATTACAAAACTATTCTTCTTATGGGTAATTAAAGGCCCTGGTCTAATATTGTAATCAAATGATAAGCCAATAGGCTGTATTATTACAAGTAGAGTTCCAGTTTAAAAGCTCTAGGGCGTAGGCACCACCGTTTTCTCTAATCTATCTGCCGCCAATAGTGCGTACACTGTGGTACGCAATGGTAGTACAGCACTATCGTATTCGGATTATATGGTAATGTATGGCCCCGTCATAACTATCACAGGATGGCAACGCATCTGCATGTAATTTCTGGTTTCTGTGTAGATGTCTCTAGGCTGCAATCACCACTTAACATCAATGTGAACTGCATGTTTGTTTGTCACCTTGGTTACTTTAAAAAACTCATGGAGAGTGGACCCTACTTACTACTTTTTGGTATATCCATATTACCAATACCAATAGAGCACATATACCAATTAGAGCTCACTCGCGCATATTTTAGATTCCTCACAATGTTTTAGGCACGTGCAATGTTCAGACCGAAACAGGTCAATACCAAAACATCTTGTGGGTCAATACCATGTCAACTCTGTCAGTAAATTAATGTTAAATTAGAAGAACCTTGAACTACAGGTTTCAGTAAATGGTTAGTACTGGTTTTAAAGACATATATAATGGCTAAATAAAATAACTAAGTGCCAATATTTTAGAAAGGATCGTGTTCAAATCTCAAACACTGAAGTGTGGGTCATTGGAACTCTTACAGTACTAAACATTGAAAATTTACCATCATGCGGCTGTTTTTTTTTATGTACTGGAAGTGGCAAACAAGGATGCAGTTCACATTGATGTGAAGTAATGACTGCGGCCTATAGATACTTACACAATGACCAGAGGTCAAAATGCAGATATATTACCACTCCTGAGGCCTAAGGTGTTATATCTCTGTGATAGTTATTACGGGGCTATACAATAAATAAACAATATATCAGGGACAAACTTTACCAGCGAATTATCGTTTAGCATGATTTTCAACAATTGACGCAATTTGAATAATATTGGCCTGTATGAGTATGACACCGTAAGATAACTGTTGGAGTTATTAAATGTTTAGTATACCGAGTGATGTTTGTGGCAATAAAAACTGTGTCGGTCAATGTCCGCGGTCATTGATGAGGATTGTCTCTGTATTCCATTGGCATGCTTCACTACTACTGTGCTTATAGTAGGGGAGCCAAACCTAGGTCGACCTTTCCAACCATCTGTTAACCGAATGAAACATATTTTTTTAAATAAACACTTGTTGCATGTATTGCCTATCAAAAGGTATGAAATTTGATAGAAACAGATGGTGAAGGTCTACCTAGGTTCGGATCTTAGACCACCTATTCCCGGAGGTTGTTTTAAAGATTTACCCATTGTTCGGAAGATTCCCAGTCATCGGAGTTTGGTAATATCAATAGTCTCGTTGCAAGGCAACCCGGTTAGTCCAACGGTGTGTGGCGACTGTTCGATTCGAAGACCATAGGTTTGACAGATATTTGTTTCAGGTCTGGGTGTTTGTGTATTTGTTGTGTGTGTATAACGCCATCCACAATACAGGTCTTGAGTTTGAGTTTAAGCGTAAAAAATAAAATTTGAAAGGACAAAAAGTGACTTGAGAATCGTGTGCGTGGGTGGATGATTGACGAATAGACCGTATATTTATCTCTGAGTACCCCTTCGGAAAATACAGGCGTGAAATTACGTATTACAATGGGCGAACGATGTTTGTGGCAACAAAAACTGTGTCGGTCAACGGCCGCGGGCAGGAATGGGGACGATATTTGTTGGCTCTTCGATATTAATGTTTTCAACCCATCCTTCGTGTACCGTAATACGGGAGATGTGTCCACGATATTTGGGTGGATTCAATGTTATATTATTGAACATAAAGCCCGAGGGTATATGTTCAAAGAGGCTGTAAGCATTTTTTTCATTAGACGAATTTAGGGAGGGTGTCAAGACGGCCCTACTCTACGACGGGTAACGCACGAGCGCAAAGGGCTAAATACTACTTAAAAGCTGAGAAGCTTGTAAGTAGTATATGTTACACACATATGCTCTGCTATAATAAGGTAGTAAGTAGACAATTAGACATACGAGACGCCTATGAACCAAGGTCAGATAGTAATAAAGAGCAGATTAAAAGTAATTTTTCACTTTGGACTTTTTTTCAATGTTCATGTACAAATCAATCTTAGATGAAGTTTGCCATGATTTTTTGTACATGTTTGCAAATTAATAATATCCATGATAGTAAACCTTTTACCTATTACCTACTTCATGGTCGTTAATGATTGCATTAAGTAATTGTAGAACGTCTAAGTAAGACGTTATTTTTGTACTGTAGGCACTGGAGCTTTTGAGGTAAGGACAAGTGCTCTCAGAGGTTTGATCACGTGACCAACCTGTCACTTGTATTTTTTTATTTTATATAATGGCATCGCTATTACATATATTGCCAGTGTCAAGTCATAACAGTTCGTATACAATATTTCGTATTCGTAATAAAGCAGCGTAAAAGTCAGAGTCAGTCAGTCAATTATCAGTCCGTTAGTCAGAGTCACAGTCAGTAATTCGAGTAAAGCGATGGCTACTTTACCAGACTATCAATAAATAAATAAACAGTAGTAACCATTACTGGCAATCAAAAAAGTAACCGCTTCGCAGTACACTGTACACTGTACTGGCGTTAACTCTTGCAGTGGCCGCATTGTATTTTGTAACAAAGCCTCAATGTGATAGTCTAATAAACCGCATCATACAATCTATCTGTAGCTAAACGCATTATACATGTTTGCATATCAAGGAAGAAGTTTGCCCTAGTTGTGGTAACATTTGAGAGGTGTAAACAACATGTAAAGTAAGGATCGAAATACGTCGCTCGAAAAGAGAAAACGAATAACTGAATTTCGAAATGACGCTTCAGAATATATTTTGTCATTGTTTATCCAAAGGGCTCCTGTATACTGTTATCATACTTCTCATCCACTCGCACCAAAGATATTATACCTACCAATAATTACTGATGGTAGAGGTTCAGTGATGACCTCAAGGGTAGGTAGTAGGTAGGCACAGGTACTACTTTACGAATTCTACTAGCCGTTATTATATATAGTTGTTCAGCGTTATCATGTGATGATCAGGCGATAATGTTCGAGGCGATGACCCAGGGCGCCAAATTTCAGGCGGCCATCGATAGGGGTGGTGGGATCCCCGTCAAATTGGTACGCGCGGGGTGGCCGCGGTGGATGGTTATATCTAAACATTCGACCGTTGCGCGAGATTTTGGGTAACACTAAAGATGAGATAAAATTGTTCATCCACGTTTACGTTGATTCAGCAAAAATAATAGCCATTTTGTTTTCCTTTAGTGAACGCCACAAAATTCTTGCTCGGGGTGTTTATGGTTGTAACACCGGCACTGTTAGGGTTGCCACCCGTACTTTATAATAAAGTGTTGTACGTTATTTCAAGCAATTGTACTCTACAACGTGTAACAGGATTGAATGTACAACCCGAAACTAGTTTGTTCATAAACGATAACCGAATCGATTGCAGACATTTTTGATATAGGTAATATTTTGTCCCGAACTTAATTGAAATTAAGGAAATTATGGTCACCCATTTGGTGAACAGTCAATACGAATAACGAAAATGAGACTAACGTCTATCCAAAATAAAATGCTAGTCTCAACAAGTTTATTAGGACTCGTTGAGTGAGACGTGCTTTTTATTATAAATAATAATTTATAAAATAAATTAGTGGAAAATAAAAATAAATCTTATTACTAGCGAGTGTTAAATAAGGGTACGCAAATTACGGTACATCACTTTTTTCGGTTCGTGTTTTGTGTGTGGCCGTAGGTAGAGGGTAGGGTAAGTATGCATAGAGTGTGCATACTGTTCGTACAAATTGAGGACAACTTTTTTGTTATATAAAAAATATTAAATACATAAACATGTAATTTCAGTTCATGTATTATGATTATAGCTCGATTTTCTAATCGAGGTGTTAGATAGTGTGCATTATTCCCGCTACATGTTGTATACTTTATGAGAACAATAAAGTACACGAAAATACTTTATTTCGCATGATTTGATTTGTTAGTGAATTTGAAAAGTTTAGTCCTAAGTATTTTTTTGTTAAACAAAAATTATCGATTGTAAAGATGCTGTGCAATTGTTTAGTCGGGACACAAATTTGCTACAAATTGCAAAAAGTAATAAAAAATATATTTTTAAAAATAATAATACTTTATTTTGATCCAATGTACTTTTTTTACCTATAATAACCAATGTACTCTAATTGCAAAAAAAAGGTGGCAACCCTAGGCACTGCGTATAGTTACAATCAGAGCTTATCAATCAAATATAGCTCTTATTATCATCAAATACCATCGCATAAGGTGTTCGTGTTGCCAAGTCGGCCATTGCCCTAGTAGTACCTAAACGTGTCTATCATTTTGTATGATAATGTATTACATTAGTAGTTTGCGACCTTAAATATAAAAGAAGGCTGAAAGACTGACTGAAAGTAGAAGAATTCATTTATCTACCGATGATTGCAAGGCACCAGCCAGAGCAGTTACTGTTAATGTATTCCGTCGAACTCTATCGTTTAACGAGTTGCCTAATTTAGATAAGTCCAGGTCACTCGCACTGCAATCAACAAATTGTTGTTGTTTACCAAGAACCCAATATTTATCCTTTTGTCAACACAATACGGCCGGGGTGACATCCGGTCATTGTCAAACAAATACCTTTTTAGTCATTCGCTGTAAAGCTAGGTCCACACATACCCACTTTAATCGACAAAATTATCACTGGTGATATAATAGGTAGGAGAGATACTGAACCCTCCGAGTAAAGTTGGTCCAGTCAGGCTAGATGACGTGACTGGTTGATACTTGCCAGGTGATGGTTTTTGTACATAGCATGTTATGATTCATGCCTATAAAAATTTAAAGGCGTTCCGATACTCGAAATGTTCACTAGCTCTTGGACCAATAGAGTTTCAGTGCTGGAGTTCGAGGGTGTAGACACCACATTACCTAATCTCTCTGTCACCAAATAGTAGTGTTCAGCTCTATCGTGTTCCGGTAAGTTGGTAATGTATGGCCCCGTAATAACTATCACAGAGTCATAACAACTTAGGTCTCAAGGGTAGCAACGCATCTGCATTTCGTCCTCTGGTATTTCTGTAGGAGTCTATAGGCTGCAGTCATCAATCTGAGGTGCTTGCTTGTTTTCCAATTTCCTTACATAAAAAAGTACGTATAAAAGGTGCGCTAAATGAATAAGCGTACCACGTCCGCACAGTAACGATGTCGCGGGTAGCTAGTAACTTTTCAAATTTATAGCGATTCCATCGCCGCATTTGTAGCGATAATAAGTCGCTGCCATGTGGACCTGGCTTAACACCAACTATGTATGAACATAATGATAATAATATGTAGTCAGTATCATAAGACATTATGGGCATTAGGATAATTAAAAGTTACCATATAGGTAGGTAACCTAGATATTGTATGAGTTGCAAAAGAAGGCTTACGTTCTACGCGCAAAGTACCATTTAAGAATATCAAGATGCAGACACTCTTGGATATTTAATTGTAATAATTAGTTGTAAAGCAGTAGCTAAAGAGTGATAAGAGATTTTGAGATAACGTTCCTATAATACAATTTTAAAAAACTTGTAACTGTGTATTTTATGAGATTCTTCAACTGTCAATTTTCTGGGTAGAAGTTGACTACTGGGTCTCTTTGGTGGTATGAAGAAAGAAATATGTATGTGGTGGTACTATGTCGTAGCCATAGAGCAACACGGACCACCGGCCGACCGGAGGGGAATAGCGATAGCGTTTATTACCGATGCACAACAGTCTGTAATTTTTTGCGGGAGGAAATTCGTCTGACTACGAAACTCACACCTTGCCTTTAACAAAATACATGAACAATATCACGCACACACTTAAACATCTCGGCACATTCATAGGGTAACTTGAGCTTGTACTTTGACAGAGAGCAAAGCCTGCATCTGCATAAGGCTACTCCCCTCCGGGCCGCCGCGGCCGGTGGCCCGTGTTCACAGACTAATCAGCCCTTTATCATCGAAGCCCGTGTTGCACTATGTGTGGTAATGTATGGCCCTGTAATTTGGTTACAGAGGCGTAACAACTTCGGAGGCGTAACCTTAGGAATGTCAACTCATCTGCATTGAAGTGTTGGTTTATTTAAATGTTTATAGGCTACAGTAGGTATTCTTTTATCATCATGACATCAATGTGAAATCTTTTTTGCTTTTTCATGGCATAAAACAGAACCATAAAATTAAGTTTAAGATTATTATTTTATTTAAAATTAGTATTTATTTCATTTTTATTTATTTGAGTTCGAGGGACATTACCTCGATATCGTTATGATAAATTAATATATTTGTGTTGAAGGAAGATAGGTATACTTACCTACATTTAAAGATTAACTGTCATTCTTGAACTTTATGAACTGTCACTATCAGTAAATACCTACCCACATTTAAATTAACTAAGTCCTTGAGTGGAAATTTCAAGGGGTAGAGGTCAAAGTAGAAGGACAAAGTAATAACTCAAATTACGTGAACAGAATGTATGGACTAAAACGATGTATGAATGTGAAATAAGGTTTTAATATACGATTCACGAACTTAATTTTCGATGTACGATAACATACAAAATTAAAAACAATTTATAAAATGTATTAGGTAAGTATTTTCCGTTGAGACACGAATTAACAAAGTATGTTCTTAGGTTTTTGCGAGCTACACTCATTAAAATAAATCCAAATTTCAATAGAGAAGAAGGTTGGCTATTGTCACAAACATGGGAGCCAATACTCAGTAGAATTAAAGCCCAACCGCAACAGTCTGTAAGACCTCAAGATACAATGAGTGTAACTTTTGTGTTAATTCCGAACGCTACGCAACACGATTGCGAAATAGATGGAAGTAGCTACACATAATAATTTTTCAAACTGCTGTCAGACAAATGTCACCTCAGTCTGCCCGGGACCACGGAAGCTGAAAAGCGACCGCAACGTCGGGTTCGATTTTAAATTATAATTTTAGTTTAATATACGCGAGATAAATCCGAAAACGAGTTTTATTTTAATGACACGAATTATTATTAACTAATGGTGGTATTATTACATATTTTCATCTAATGGGTACAGTACTGTATACAACAAGAAATATTGCACATCGACCTAAGGAAGGAGAATTCGGCTTATTTCGGGTCTGTAGAGCCACAATACACATATGAACAGTATGGAAACTACGTACAAAACGTTCGAAATGGCACACTAACACAAATATGCGCATCGACAATGTAGGTAGTGACTCAGTACTGCAGCACCGCGAGAACCGCTTAGAGGCCTCGTCGATGCGCATGTTTGTGTGAGTGTGACGTTTCAAGGATTTGTACGTAGTTTCCACACTGTTCATATTTGCACTGTGGTAGAGCGTTATCTATCTCTATTTTGATCAAGTTTTCACCAATACCAGACTATCAGTGCTTACGTAGGCAGTGTGTAGCAGAGATACCGCTCTACGAAATCGAAACTAGCCGATTGCCTCTTTATTTATTTATTCTTTCTTGCACAATTACGTACATGCGGCGGACAAGCATTCTCTCCCAGTCAACCTTTGGGTAGTGAATAAATATTTTATGTAGTGCAATGAGAAGGGGAAAATAAAAATAAGCTTATGTACAACGGTATATTAAGATAAATATATGGATCGGTATAAACTACTTATATATCTATGTATACATTACATATACTTACATAAATACTTATATAATATTTTATACTAATAAAAATATATAAACATAAAATATAATAGAATGACGAACCATAGAAAAAGAAAAAGTCTCAAAGCAACCTCAAATAGTGTTCCCGTACGAGCACACGCAGATAGGCGTGTAGTGTTCCCGGAGCTTTCGCTTAATAGTGAACTTACTAGAGGACTTCCTAATATTAGCAGGGGAGCATTCCAGAGTTACTAATTGCACTCTTTCGTAATGCTCGATGTTCAATATTTATTTTGGGTTCTGCAGTGAGATAAAATATCTACCGTAAGACATAAAACATAGGAGAATAATAATAAAAAAAAATTTTTCGTCAAAGCATAGGAAGTTAAGTTATCCACACTTTACGAATTGGTTAGAATTGTGCCGGTCACACAAGTTACGTTTTACTTACTTTACGCTTTACTACAAGTAAAACGTAGCCCGTGTGTCTGCAATACTTGTGCAAACTTTCATACAACAACAGTTGTCATTGTTGACTCGTGCAAGCCCAAATAAAACGTGTAAACTAAGGTGTATGACCGGGGTAACACTCTAAGGCCTCAAAGTATGTGGTAAAAAACGGCCCTGTAATTACTGGCACAGAGATATAATAGCTTAGACCTCAGGAGTGATAACGCATCTACATTGAAACCTCTCGTTTTAATATAGATTTTTGTAGGTTTCAGTATTAACTTATCATCAATATGAATTGTGTGAATGTTTCCCACTTCATTACACACTCAAATTATCCAACGATATCAAACTAAAAAAAATACTACTTTACTAAATAGAAAATCTTCATACTTATATCGCGCTATACGTATATCCATACAGAAGATTAAGTATACTTTAAATATTTGTATTGTTCATGCATAAACTGTTAGATCGATCAGGTTATTTAAAAATATAACATCCTTTTAAACGTGTATTTTTTTAAATTACATTCCCTAAAATGTGTCTATGTGCTTGTACGACCCGAAAAAAGTAGTACAGCGTGCAGCTATGTGTGCCATGACTCGACTGACCGTGTTTGACTTGATCGGCGGCTTGTGACATAACAGCGGGTCAGTTATGTCATGACAAGAGCATGACCTTAGGCTGTGTCTCAATCCACCGCACACGTCTGCTGTACAGTCGGTAACCAAAACCTGTTTATTATTATTTAGTTCATAAGGATTGTTACCTATTGAATAATGCAGTCTATAAAGATGTTCAGAGAGGTCAAAATGCGGATATGACGGCACTGCTGGGGTCTATATTTTATGTTATAATGGTGGCACACGATCGTGAGGTTCACATAGATGGTAAGTGACGACTACAGTCTGTAGACACGTACACAAAAATCGGGGGTCAAAATGCAAATGCGGTGCCATCACTGAAGCCTGAGTTGTTTAGCTTCTGTGGTATATATTACGGGCCTATAGAATACTATACATTACCATCTAACCGGAACATGGCAGTGTGTGGTACTATCATATGGCAGCAGATATAAAAGGTAACGCCTACGCTCTCAGGGTGAGATTCACAGACCGCACTACGAGTTTACTTTTAGCAAAGTACCTACGCTTCGAACTGTCAAATCCCATACTGTACTGACAGTTCTAAGCATACTTTGCTCAAAGTAAAGTCGTAGTGCAGTCTGTGAATCTCACTATCAGAGTCAAAACTCTTACCTTACTGACAGTTATAACTTTCAAAGCATAGGTACTTTGCTAAAAGTAAACTCGTAGTGAGGTCTGTGAATCTCACCATAAGCGTACTTTGCTGAAAGTAAAGTTGTGCGATCTGTGAAACTCCCCCTCAAACTTTGACACACTTTACGAAGTCTACCACCAGTAAAGATAAAATTGCAGAGGTTAAGTGATAGAATTATCAAAGTCATACATTAAACCCAATCGGATCACCTGTTTAACGTGTATTACAAGATTCTACTAGCTAAATATATATAAAAATGAATGTTTGTCTGTATATCCTTTAAAGAAGCGTAAACTACGCTTTTGATCATGTGATGATCTTTGGCAAAGTTGTTGTGCATGAGCCCACGAAGGTTTCTGAGTTGGCAAATTCGACAGATGGCGCCACTGTTATTTTTTAGTTGGTGGCGTAGCAACGCGCGTAGCGTACAGCTAGTTACTTATAATAATGAACAAGTAAATATTTTAATCCAAGAAAACAATAGTGAGTACTGCAATCCTCAAAATCTAGTGACTGTTACATTGTATAAGTTATATTAGTTATATTAGAGGCAATCGTAGGACATCTTGAATATTCATAGCAAAAATAATTAAAACAGTGTGGGTTTCGAAGGATTATATAATTTAAAATACAACTAATAAATGAATCTCGTATAAAAATAATAGGTAGGTATCTATTCTTTTTATACGATTTATTGGCAAATCCTGGTCAAATGCTAATAATAAGTATGATTTATCTACTTTCATGATAGGGAAATAAGTTGTAGATACCTATAGCATTCTTTGTGTTTTGGCAAATATGTTCATTGACGACATACATAAAAATTTTATGTATAAAATATATCTCGGATTGTCACTTTTGTCTCCGGCCAGTGCCGGTGCCATTAATTTTGGGACCGATTATCTGCATGTACAATATTACTGGAACACGATTACAATTATTTACAATACATAAGGCAACGGTGATGCAGTACAGACAGGGAACTCTGTTTATCCAAAATCAATCAAATATAGTTTTTATCGCTAGTGCATAAGGGGCATATACCTAATGTTCAGCTCGTGTTATTTATTTAAACCTTTTAATTCCATAATAAAGGAGATGTTGCGAGCTCGGCCCTGGTTCGTACATGTCCTCTAAAAATGGGTAAATTAAAGAAGAATCCACAAAAAATACAATTAATTTATTCAAGAATATGTTTTAGCGTTACAACCACATTTAATTCAAACGATTTTATCATTTTCAACTATGTTAAACATGGTGGCGATACAGCCGATACTTGGGATCTATCGATTTTGATAGTATTTAGAATTTTTTTTTTTCTCCACGTTCTATAATCAAAATACAATTTAAAAAATGAAAATGTCAAAATGACATCGCCCGCCATAATCGCCATGTTAGTTTTGAGTTGCAATTCTAACTGCAAATTATGTTTTGTAACTGCAAACAAAGCTAAATAAGTGAAAATATGCAGTAAAAAACGTTTTTGTATTGATTTTGCCTGTTTAATGATATTGTGTACAATACATGGCCGGAGGTCCATACATTTTTGCAACATCTCCTTTACATTGCAAATTAACAATTACATATTGTGATTCTATTCGATTCAACTCGTGGATGCATCTAATTTTCAGAAACTACGTTCCGTTATTCTCCTTGGAAACACTGTCTTCGCTCTTTTGTTCGAAGAGGCAAAATGTAACATCAGAGGGGGAACAAAAACCTAAAAGCACTACAAATCTACTCTTGAAAAATGCGTTAGGGTTTTCAATTATGGATGGATGCTTACCTATGAATATCTACATAAAATATCTTATTTGTATATTGACAGCGTAATTGGTAGGTATCAATCAAAAATCAAACAAGCTGCCCTCAATAACAAGTTCGAGTAAATGTTAAACAGTTATCATTTATGTAATTAAAGTTGCAAGTACATTATACGCGCCCTTGCGTAGGGTTGCCTAACGTTTACCTAACACAATATTAATATAATAGATGATTTCTTAAAGGTGCGGGTTTAATTTGTGTTAATAGCTTTTTGATAATTATTACGTTTTATTTAATACAGATAATGTTGACATTTCAATATGTAGCTACATAATAAATTTAATATGTACGTTCAATATTTATTGTACCTACGGCCTTACATTTTCTGCTACAGAATCTTCAATGAAATCTCTGTTTTTGTGTCGATACTGTCGATGTTTATAGGCAGTATTTACTTGCCATCAATGTAAACTGTACCTATTGTTGGATATTATTTCGCATTAACACATGCTTGTGAAATATATTTTATTTTTAAAGAAAAATGGAAAGAAAAATTTGACTTCAGGCGAGGCTCGAACTCGCGACCTACTGGGAATCTAGTCCAGCCGCTCTTCCAATTGAGCTACTGAAGCCCTGCCCGATTTGTCAAATCTTTCCTTCACATCTATTGCATTGCTTTATGGTAGCAGTAGCGCCATCTATTACCAACTATGCTAGTTAGGCAACCGATATAATAGACTTTTCAGTTTATTAAATATCGTAAAGAAGTCGCTTTTACCCTTAATAATTGTTGGATATTATTTCGCATTAACACATGCTTGTGAAATATATTTTATTTTTAAAGAAAAATGGAAAGAAAAATTTGACTTCAGGCGAGGCTCGAACTCGCGACCTACTGGGAATCTAGTCCAGCCGCTCTTCCAATTGAGCTACTGAAGCCCTGCCCGATTTGTCAAATCTTTCCTTCACATCTATTGCATTGCTTTATGGTAGCAGTAGCGCCATCTATTACCAACTATGCTAGTTAGGCAACCGATATAATAGACTTTTCAGTTTATTAAATATCGTAAAGAAGTCGCTTTTACCCTTAATAATTGTTGGATATTATTTCGCATTAACACATGCTTGTGAAATATATTTTATTTTTAAAGAAAAATGGAAAGAAAAATTTTTGACTTCAGGCGAGGCTCGAACTCGCGACCTACTGGGAATCTAGTCCAGCCGCTCTTCCAATTGAGCTACTGAAGCCCTGCCCGATTTGTCAAATCTTTCCTTCACATCTATTGCATTGCTTTATGGTAGCAGTAGCGCCATCTATTACATTTATATTTTATTATATTTAATAAACTGAAAAGTCTATTATATCGGTTGCCTAACTAGCATAGTTGGTAATAGATGGCGCTACTGCTACCATAAAGCAATGCAATAGATGTGAAGGAAAGATTTGACAAATCGGGCAGGGCTTCAGTAGCTCAATTGGAAGAGCGGCTGGACTAGATTCCCAGTAGGTCGCGAGTTCGAGCCTCGCCTGAAGTCAAAATTTTTTCTTTCCATTTTTCTTTAAAAATAAAATATATTTCACAAGCATGTGTTAATGCGAAATAATATCCAACAATTATTAAGGGTAAAAGCGACTTCTTTACGATATTTAATAAACTGAAAAGACTATTATATCGGTTGCCTAACTAGCATAGTTGGTAATAGATGGCGCTACTGCTACCATAAAGCAATGCAATAGATGTGAAGGAAAGATTTGACAAATCGGGCAGGGCTTCAGTAGCTCAATTGGAAGAGCGGCTGGACTAGATTCCCAGTAGGTCGCGAGTTCGAGCCTCGCCTGAAGTCAAAAATTTTTCTTTCCATTTTTCTTTAAAACTAAAATATATTTCACAAGCATGTGTTAATGCGAAATAATATCCAACAATTATTAAGGGTAAAAGCGACTTCTTTACGATATTTAATAAACTGAAAAGTCTATTATATCGGTTGCCTAACTAGCATAGTTGGTAATAGATGGCGCTACTGCTACCATAAAGCAATGCAATAGATGTGAAGGAAAGATTTGACAAATCGGGCAGGGCTTCAGTAGCTCAATTGGAAGAGCGGCTGGACTAGATTCCCAGTAGGTCGCGAGTTCGAGCCTCGCCTGAAGTCAAATTTTTCTTTCCATTTTTCTTTAAAAATAAAATATATTTCACAAGCATGTGTTAATGCGAAATAATATCCAACAATTATTAAGGGTAAAAGCGACTTCTTTACGATATTTAATAAACTGAAAAGTCTATTATATCGGTTGCCTAACTAGCATAGTTGGTAATAGATGGCGCTACTGCTACCATAAAGCAATGCAATAGATGTGAAGGAAAGATTTGACAAATCGGGCAGGGCTTCAGTAGCTCAATTGGAAGAGCGGCTGGACTAGATTCCCAGTAGGTCGCGAGTTCGAGCCTCGCCTGAAGTCAAAAATTTTTCTTTCCATTTTTCTTTAAAACTAAAATATATTTCACAAGCATGTGTTAATGCGAAATAATATCCAACAATTATTAAGGGTAAAAGCGACTTCTTTACGATATTTAATAAACTGAAAAGTCTATTATATCGGTTGCCTAACTAGCATAGTTGGTAATAGATGGCGCTACTGCTACCATAAAGCAATGCAATAGATGTGAAGGAAAGATTTGACAAATCGGGCAGGGCTTCAGTAGCTCAATTGGAAGAGCGGCTGGACTAGATTCCCAGTAGGTCGCGAGTTCGAGCCTCGCCTGAAGTCAAATTTTTCTTTCCATTTTTCTTTAAAAATAAAACTGTACCTATGTTTGTTTGCCACATCATGATATAAACATGATATAAACATATCTAATAATTATGAGGCAGATTAGTAATAATCAATAATGAGAGAAACTGAACATTGATATCAGATCTTTCTTCATGGTCCAGAAATTTTGTTCCCTTGTTATTCTGAATAGTCAAAATTTTAGCAATTTCATTAATAGCAATATTTTATTTTTCCGCAATTACACATCCGAGTGAACTTTAGAAATTAAAGAAAAAACGGAAACAAAAATTTGGCTTTGGGCAGGAATGGAACCTGTGACCTTAGGATGGACAGGACAGCCCGAAGTTAAATTCTTTCCGTTTTTTCTTTAATTTCTAAATTTAATTTATACCTAAATCAAAATTCTCGAAAGGGTCTATTTGTGTACCCAGATCCCACTTGCTCAAGCCTAACAAAGATACGAAAAATAAATGTATCCCTAAATACAATGTATCAATGTCTTTCACTTATTTCATTGTTAAAAATAATCAATAAATAAAGATTTCCTGAATAGTACCAAAAGACTCCAACACCAATGGACATTCGAATTATTGATTTGAAACCCTTTATGATTTTATCGAATCGTAACACTTACAAGCACGAGTTCAGAGCGAGTTCATCTATTTATCAGAGGCAATGTTATGTTATCTGTAGCGTCTGTATTCATATATTTCCTTGTTTATATAGGTTCCCGGTTAAAGTCGCATAGTACAAAGAAAAGCAAAAAACAAACGGGTCAAAGGTTTTGCTGATAAACGTCCAAAATATTGCGTTTTCGTATGTAATGATAAGCTTTAAAAGCTTATCATATATACGAATAGACGAATTGATAAACTACATACCTATTAGGCAAGTGCCGATAACTTTTGAAACTAAAAAATTACAATAGTGTGAAAAGTATTATTAGAATAGTAAGAAAATATAATAAATTTAAAAAAGAAAAACAAATGTCGGGTGATCTAAATTCGGGAGATGGCCGACAAAATTGTCGGTAATAAGAATGTCTACATACAACATTTGTATATGCACTTTTTTTTTTAAATCAAGCGAAAAATTAAAAAATATATATTTTCTTCTCTTTTTATCTCCCACAAAAATATTTTATTCGCACCAATGTTGATGACGGCTTACATTTTTTGTTCGAAATATTTAAAATTGTTTTCTCCCTTATTTTGATTGAATATTAAATAAAACAGAGTAAAAACTTACCATTGGCATGGTGAACTACAAATAGTAAGTTGTTAATCCATAGGCAATAAATTATATTATTATTCATTAATTAAAATGCAGGCGGAATTCATTAACGTAATTAGATTCAATATATACCTAACTAGCGTCATAATGTACCTAAATATTGGAGGAAAATGTAAAACAATATTATTATATTTAATTGCAATTTACAAATTAACATAAATTTGTTCATCGATCATTACGTCACGTGCATAGTTTTTTTTAATAGAATAATCTCCACGTCTTAGATTACAGAATACAGATCTTAAATAAGAGAATGAGTAGTAGATAATTATAAAGTGGGAGTTCTGTTAGCACGTACCTGGCCATGTTCATAATGTGAAGAATACGAGTCGATTGACCTCTACTTAATGATATTAATACAAACAAGATAGGTACACGAATAATACTTATAGCCGTATGGGTTATAAAAATATACGAGTGGTGATTAATTTTATATCAAGTTGACACAAGGAAGATTAAAATAAATATAACATAATGGCCTTTGGATTCGACAACGTAAACACTTTACACGATGACATGGCTGCGAGCGCTATGTTTAGGCGATTTGGGAATATGGCCTGTGCGCAGCCTAGGAGCCGAAAATCTGTCATTATAAGTATGAATTCACATAAACATTTAACTGGCTCAGTAGAGTAGTGGTAGCCACAACTACTACACTGGATCTAAGGCAGTATATTTTATGTCTCAGTATTAACAATAACGGGGCTATAAAAGGGCCATACATTAAAAGGGGGCGAGCAAAACTGCCGCAATATCCCGGGTGCGAGTGCGCAATACTAGCGACTTCGTCATGCGCGTTGAATTGATTAGATTTATGGCTGCCTGTCCATTACACACATATTAGTATGTACGGAACGATACCATCAAACTATAGTAATTTATTAACAAATTTCAACTTGAATAAAACCAGCGAATTAAAATTGCAGACTGAGATACGAAATCACAATTTATAATGTGGAGTGGATATACTCACAGAACACAGAAATTGTGGAACGAACTTCCCTCTGAGGTGTTCCCTAGGTGCTACAATATGGGATTCTTCAAAAATGGCGTCAAAAGAGTCCTTCAGGGTTGGCAGCGCGTTGGCAACTCCCCTGGTGTTGCAAATGTTCAAAGGCGACGGTGACCACTTTCCATCAGGTGGCCCGTTTGCTTGTCTGTCAACCTTCAGACATAAAAAAAAGAACATTGTAACTTTAGTCAAAAGATATGAAGATCTAGGTATCAGAAATTTTCTCGTATCAGTTCGGATATCCTTTGCCTTTTTAACCGACTTCCAAAAAAAGGAGGAGGTTCTTAATTCGTCCGGATCTTTTTTTAATTATACTTTTCGCAATTAACTACGTACCTATATTATTATTAACCGACTTCCAAAAACCACTTTTCTTTTTTTGGTCCCATTGTAACCATGTCAGTATGTGATGATGGGATCCTGGGGAAATCGAGGGAACTCTTCAAATTTCATAGCACACTTGAAAGATTTTCGATATTTTTTGTAATAATTATGTTCCGTGTCTTGTGGCCGTATACCTCACAGGTGGGCCCATTGTCGCCATGACAAGATGTGATGATGGGATCCTGGAGAAATCGAGGGAACTCTTCAAATTTCATAGCACACTTGAAAGGTTTTCGATAATATATAATGTTCCGTGTGTTTGCTTTCGGAAGGCAGAATTTGATGTGTGGAACTGATGATGAAGACTATATATGGTACCTTCTTAGTTGAAATACCTACTTTTAATGTAATAATACTAATAATAGTAACACATTTGTTTAAAACATTGTTATTATAAACCGCGATTGTTCGAAAACGCCTGTACCAATTTGGACATTTTTTTGTTTGAAGGGGTATACTTCACAGGTGGTCCCATTGCCACCATGTCAAGATGTGATGATGGGACTTACTGACAGGCTCGAACATCTGAGCCTGCGCAGAGATATTGGGAGTCTGTGCGTGTTGTACCGTCTCTACAATGGTGAGTGCTCTGCTGAACTGTTTGACATGGTGCCACCGTCTCTTTTCCTACACCGTACTACCCGCCGAAGAGAGAAGTTCCATCCACACCGACTGGACACCTGGCAGTGCTCAACGGTGAGGTTTTCACGTTCGTTCCTGCCCAGAACGTGTAAATTGTGGAACGAACTTCCCTCTGAGGTGTTCCCTAGGTACTACAATATGGGGTTCTTCAAAAATGGCGTCAAAAGAGTCCTTCAGGGCTGGCAGCGCGTTGGCAACTCCCCTGGTGTTGCAAATGTTCATAGGCGACGGTGATCACTTTCCATCAGGTGGCCCGTTTGCTTGTCTGTCAACCATCAGACATAAAAAAAAAAGTGACGTGTATTTACACGCGCACCTGTGTGCGTAGCACGTACAAAATACGAGTACCAACCGTCGCCCATAAGCGAGGAAGGGGTTGTGTGTGTGTGTGCAAATCGGGCGGGACGTCGAAGTGTCCATTCTATACGTAGTATTATTACATATTCTCTGCTGTAACTATGCTTGATTGGATGCCTAGGCCTTCGTACTAAACTTATAACCCCATACAGGCGTGAAATTACATATTTAGGGTTCCGTACCTAAAGGGTAAAAACGGGACCCTGTTACTATGACTCCACTGTCCGTCGCCAGGACGTGGTTGGCTCGGTGGTTCCTCACACGACCGGAGCCTAAGATTGGATAGTGGGACTGAGGCAAGCCCAGCATAAGTACATCCCCGTGGGGAGTCAGAGATGGCTGGGACCCGGCTGGAAAAAGGCTATCTCGACTATATGGCCAGTTCGACACCGGGTCAAAGCGTCCCGATTCAAGGGCAGGCTATTTTTATGTAATGGAGGAGGCAAACAAGCATGCAGTTCACAATGATGTTAAGTGATGACTGCAGCCTAGGATAGACACCCACACAAAGACCAAGGTCAAAATGCAGATGCATTACCACTCGTAAGGCCTAAGGTGTTATGCCTCTCTGTCGGAAATTACAGGGCTGTATATTACTACCTGACCGGAACACGATAGTGCTGAATACTACCATTTAGCGGCAATTAAATTAGGTAGGTAATGCGGTGGTCTACGGTCGTCGGAGCCTACGCCCGAGAGCTTCCTCACTGGAGCTCTACCACCAGTAAAGAAGTTAAAATACTTTAGTTACTGCACCTTGAAGATTGGTGTACAGAACAAAGTATACCTACATTATAACACGTTCGTTTACTTTAAATCACGCATAATTATATTCTCGATGACACTAATGCTATTATTCATTATGTGACATGTATAGTTAATTATCATTATTAATAATGCGTGTATTAAATATGCGTGTGACACGCGACCTTCATTATAAAGAAACTACAGTGTCCGTACAATTAGGGTTCCGTACCTCAAAAGTAAAAGAAACGGAACCCATATAGGATAGCTCGTCTGTCTGTCCCTGTCAGCTAGCTTCAAAACAATAAGACAGCCTCAATAGAAAGAATCATGACAAGATATGCGCAGAAAACCCCGTTTTACTGGTGGTAGAGTCCCAGTGTAGGAGGGCGTAGGCATCACCATATTACCTAATCAATCTGCCGCTAAATGGTAGTGTTCCGCACTATCGTGTTCCGGTTAGATGGTAATGCACGGCCTTGTAATAACTTAACATAGAGACATATCAACTAAGGTCTCAGAGGTAGCAACGCATCTGCATTTTGAATCTCTGGTCTTTGTGTGGGCGTCTATAGGCTGCAGTCATCACATAACATCAATGTGAAATGCATGCTTGCTTGCCACCTTCATTAAATAAAAAAAAGTTTTACAGTAAAATAATTTTGAAATTTTGTTTACTGAACCTGAACAATATTATCTAGTATTTCAAATATTTTTGCTCTCCAGAATAAAACGTTTAACATTAAAGTTTTGTGTATACAGTTTCTACGATTGTTAGGGCAGACCATAAAATTTTTATTCTGCTGAATTTAAAATATTTTAAGTAGGTATTAAAAATTATAGTATATTTTAACCAGGCAATGTTCTTTAGGTTCCCTAAATAATAATTATAAGCCTGTTTTACTTTGTAAATATGTCATTATCATTAAATGTATAAACACGATCATTTATTTGCTTAAAATGTAGGTTACAATTTTAGAAGTTTATGAGATGTGTCCTCATACATTTTATAGCTAAGCGACGTAATAAATAAATGAATTTCAGACATGGGCGCCAGTTATGGGCGATAAAGTAGAAAACAAAAAAAAACACAATTTATTCTCATAATTTTAAGAGGGGGCTTTAAAGTTCTTTAAGGAAATAGGCGAAAATTTATTATAACTCCCTCTTTTTATCTACGACTCTACTGCACATCTTGAAAAAAAATTGCAAAACCTAACCCTGTTTTAGAAATTAAAGTAAAATATGAAAAGAAAATTCGGTAGCTTAGTGGTAAAACGCGTGCACTTGTTATACTGATATCACTATTTCGATTTCTGCCCGAAGTCTAATTTTTGTTTCCATTTCAATTATAAAATTAACTCTTTTTTTTATGTCTGAAGGTTGACAGACAAGCAAACAGGTCAACTGATGGAAAGTGGTCACCGTCGCCTATGAAAATTTTCAACACACCAGAGTTCCCAACGCGCTGTCAGCCCTGAAGGACTCTTTTGACGCCATTTTTGAAGAACCCCATACTGTAGCACCTAGGGAACACCTCAGAGGGAAGTTCGTTCCACAATTTACACGTTCTCTTCTCTGATGTGTTATTACAAATAATAAAAAATGTAACTATTAGCTGTATGATGTTTAACGTTTTTAAGGTAACATAGGATATCTCTCGATTGTACGGAACCCTGCACGCGAGTCCGAGTCGCATTTAATCAGTTTTATATGTTACTTCGCCAAACTGCGAATCCACTGCGATGTTCAAATGTAGAACAAAGTGAATGGAGTTTTAGCATGTGTCACATTGACAATGCAATAACTTGTGTAATAATCTTCATCGCGCTTTTGTTTACTTTTACTTGTCACCAGCTTTAGCTTAAAAATATTGAAGGAAGGTAATACCATTGACCTATATGTACTAAAGTACTAGACTGGACATTCCCCTTGATAGCATGGTTCCAGTTTTTTGCATACAGTTACCTGCACTTTCCCATAGTAAGATAACAGCTGAAGTGAAAACCTCATACAAATTAACTGTCAAATCAAATCTACAGCGCTCAACAATAAATTAGGCTCGATGCCTAAGAAGGAGACTTCGGCTTATTTCGGGTCTGTAGTTTCGACTTCGTAGAGCGTTATCTCTGTCGCACACTGCCTACGTAAGCATCCGTCCGGAATTGGTCAAAACTTGATCAAAATGGTCGACAAATGTCAGATAGGTATAGTGCGAAAGAGATAACGCTCTACAGACTCGAAATAAGCCAAAGTCTCCTTCTTTAGGTCGATATGCAATATTTCTTGTTGAATACTGTGCGTCTATTTCATCAAGGAACAGTGAAGTTATCTTGCTCATCATCTGATAATGATGATGAGCAAGATGTCAACCAAAAGACGTCCACTGCTTAACAACGTTCTCCTCCAAAGATTGCCACAACAAATGGTCCTGGTCGATTGCTAGCGACCGTCACCAGGTCGTCGATCCATCTCGTGGGGGGCCTGCCTGCACTTCGTCTTCCGTCTTATTAAACAAATTGAGCACCAAAACATGTATGTACTGCTCAATAGAAGATTTTGTTTGTTGCCAAATTTCACAGCATGTACCTACCACGGTAAGTAGGTAATGGTTGGAACAAGATTAAAAATCGCGTGTAAAAATGTTACGACAATATAATTGAGAGAAATTGCAAATCTCTCCTGGAAAGTTATACGGTGATAATCAATTATATTTGCAGCTTTCGTTTTTGTTTGTACTTGATTATTTGCTATGTTTCAACATTTTGATAGATTCGATTATTATTGTTATCAAAATAATTGATCGGTTAGTAACTTAAGATTTTAAAGAAAAAACGGAAAGAAAAATTTGTCTTCGGGCAGGAATCGAACCTGCGACCTCAGGATAACCAGTCCAGTCGCTTTACCACTAAGCTACCGAAGACCCACAGTGGTACGATTAGTAACTTTATCTTCACAAATGAAATCATAATGAGTTCTCATTTACTAGTGACTTGTAGTGATCCCATGAATAATTCTGAATTCCCAAGATCATCACTCCGTTGCAATCACGTTGTATTAAAATTACGACGATGTATGTACTAGCAAATTTTAATATTAAGTGATTGAACGCTTTGTCGTAGTATTATTACATATTCTCTAGCATTGTTAAAATTTTTATAGCAAAAGTTATTGAAGCCTCAATAACATCAAATATAAGGTGCCTCTTTGATGAATTCTACCGAGCTAATTTCAGTGATTGAGTGAGCAAAATAGAATTGCCAATAACCCAATATAATGCTACGTGTGGCTATTTAACTTATCTTGAACTTTTCTTTAAGGATCAGTGTGGTAGAACCATGTCCTTCCCCCAATTTGTTGTGAAAGGAATCCTAAACCCTATAATGGTTTCGCTTTTAGACTTAAAAAGGCTGATTATTACTTATTGACCTGTAACCCATACCTAACAGCATTGCGCATGTGTCGGCACCCACTGACACACTTTAATTTCCGTCAACTCGCGCGCAGTACATCGACCCGCCCTAGCTGTTATGTAAAGGACAATGAAGTGAAATAATTTAAGTTAATCAAACATTACAATAAGTCAGGTCATCCTCATTTTAAGACCAATACTAAAGAAATTGAAGACTTCAAAGGCAACTAGACTTCATTGGACAAATAGATTAATATCGATAGTTTTCCACAAGCATACTGTCATATCGGTGATAAGTACGTATGTATGTAAGTATGTATCTTCACGCCAGGTCCCTAACGGGGTAGGCAGAGAGTGTGGAGCGCCAGATATCCGGTCCTGACACATCTCCCGTGCCTCATCTACCTTCATCATTCTTTTCATGCATGCACGCCGATTCCTAAAACTTTTGACCCCACCATCAGACAGAATTCGACCTATTTGGTCATGGTAGGTCAGTCTTGGTCTTCCTGGAACTCTGCAGCCATCCATGATAAGTATACGTCACGTTCAGCAGAATTACACTGAACATATTGTTAATCAAATTTAACAACTGATTGACTAATAAATTACAGTATCCAACAAGAAATAAAGCACATCGACCTCAGGAAGAGACGTCGGCTTATTTCGGATCTGTAGAGCGTTATCTCTTTCGCAACTTACCTATTTCACGTTTGTCGACCATTTTTATCAAGTTTTGACCAATACCGGACTACAGATGCTTACGTAGGCAGTGTGCAGCAGAGATAACGCTCTATGAAGCCGAAACTAGCCGATTGTCACTTTCATAGACTCGATGTGCATTATTCATAGATTTCTGAGTAGCTATGAATGACGTGATAAACATTAAAATAATATGCTGAACAAAATTCGCGACTGACATTCAACCGGCGCGGCGGTTAGCGAATGGCTCGGCCATAATCATGTGTCAGAATTTTAGGTACATTATCTAGATAGTAAATCTTGCGTAATGTGAATGTAAGCGACAGACGAACAATGTTTAGAAGTGTTTGCGATCTTTTTTGTTGTTCGAATGTTTATTAAGTAAGTAGGTATAAATTAAGAATTTTAGAGCCTAGGAAGGGAAGAAGGAAGAAGTACTAGTGACTGGTGGTAGAGGTCCAGTGCAGGAGCTTGAGGACGTAGGCACCACCGCATTACCCCCAATTATTATTTATCTGCCGCCAAATGGTAGTGTTCAGCACAATAGTGTTCCGGTTAGGTGGTAATGTATGGCGCCATAATAACTATCATAGAGACATAACAAATTAGGTCTCCATTTTGATTTGATTTTTGTGGGCTGCAGTCATCGCTTAAATATGTGTGAGCTGCATGCTTGTATGCCATCTTCCTTACATAAAAATGTATAGAAATATGAATTATAATCTGCGGGCGTTAAAGTAAGGGTACTACCTACATCTGAATCATTTGAAGGGTAACTTTGTAAAAACTTGAAATCAGTGTTTTAACATAACTTCAATCATTTTACTCAGCGGGTAGATTACCGAACTACGTAGGTACATTGTCTTATGAATAACGTTTGTCCCAGTGATTAGGGGAATGCACATAAAACATTGCTTATATGGTGTCATTTTGAAGAGCTCAAGCTATTTTTTAAAATCCAATAAATAAACTCGAAGTCTGTATAATAGGCACAATAACCGACCGAACCATTTGCTGTGTCCAGCTACGCCATCGACGCCATTATACGTGTCTCGACTGCACTGGTCAACGGAAGTTCAGGATGTTGACTATGTCCGAAAGAAGACTAACTTAACCCTCAGAGTGGAGCGATTGAAGTCTCGCCGCAAAGTCAGTTTCAACTCCTTTCTGTTTAGAGTACTGATGCACTACCTAACTTTTGTGAAGGAGGAATGGCCGCAGGGAGTTGTGTTCCGGAGGTTCAAGGGACAACTGCCAGCAGACAAGCCGCGCATCACGTCGCCGACTTTACGTGATAAATAGTGTAGTGTTTTGATATGTATGTTAGTCTGTAAGGTATTTATTCTATGGGCCTATTGTTTATCTTAAGAATTTTCGCCTGAATTAAATAAATAAATAAACAACTCTCCCATTATACTTGTATCATCTTTTCGTCATTAACAAACTTGAACATACATTCTGTTAATGTTTTAGCTCAGAACGAGCTTCTTCAATAGCTATTACACTTACAACATAAAGATTATATCTTAGTTAATAAGTATGTCTCTAAACGTATAAAAGCTAATTTTAAATTACCCACTCGAATGCTTTAAAGGCAATAAATGTAATGTTCGTAATTACTTGGAAAATGTATGTTGACGTAACGTATTACGAGTATGTTCAGAGCTTAATGGTGGAATAGTGCTCGATCGATAAGCAATAAACAACGAAGATGATAACGATCAAGATGTATTGAAATCATTATCGGGATCTGTCAGATGCATTGGATACAAGTGTCGTGGATAAAGGGATGTGCTCCTTAGCCAAAACTACCGGATATCTGAAATAGATTTTCTATCAGTAACAACCGAATCCGAAATAATAGTTTCGAAAAGCGGCGCAGTCTAAGTAAAACTCCAGGTACCTACTACAGGTTTTACTGGTGGTAGCTCTACCACCAGTAAAACCTCTAGGAGGAAATGGCCTCTCCTGTGACGGAGCTCGCGGGCGTAGGCACCACCGTATTACCTAATATACTTGCCGCTAAACGATAGTGTTCAGCACTATCGTGTTCCGGTCAGGTGGTAATGTACGGCCCTATAATTTCCGGCACAGAGGCATTACACCTTAGGCCTCAGGAGTGGTAACGCATCTGTATTTTGACCTTGGTCTTTGTGTAGGTGTCTATAGGCTGCAGTCATCACTTAACATCAATGTGAACTGCATGCTTGTTTGCCACTTCCATTACATAAAAAAGTTTTGTCACAGTTTTTACAAGAAAACACCCACCCATTCTTATGGTATGTATTATAAATACTTGCTTGCGTATTGCATAGAATGCGTTCTGGGGCTGGTTATTAAGAAAAATATAATCATGAAAATGCAGCTAAAGAAATCTTAATTTAAGTTACAAATAATCGATTGCTTGGAAATTGAGTAATTCAATCTTCTAAATCTGAAATCCGTAACCGAAACAAACGGATAATGGGAAACCGGTATGATATTGTTCATATATCCATCGCCAGTTTCGAAATAGGTATCATCCGTAACATTAACATCTAATATAGGTACCTATCGTGGATAAAGGTAGGTAGCGAAAGTGGAAATATCGGTTTACGTGTTGATTTCATTTGGGATAGCGAAGAGATATAAAATAATAAAAATAACAATAAAATACGCTTACACTCACAGCCCCACAGTAGGTATAAAACCTGAGTCGTGGGTGCCGTTGTACACATACAACACATACACAAACACCCAGACCCGAAACAAATATCTGTAGGCCATACAAATATTTGTCCCGGTGCGGGGATCGAACCCGCGACCCTTCGAATCAAACGGTCATCTCACACCGCTGGACTAACCGGGTCGTCGATAGGTACACGGAACTTGTTTAATTTATGTATTGTAGGGAAATTGATCCAAGTGCTCGATGTAATGTAGGAGTTTGCTATGCTCGCTCTAGATGCCTGAGATTGATCGAAGATTTCTTGTTACGTAAAACTATTGCATGGTTTTATGTGATAGGATGAAATACCTATAGGTATATTTCCACAATCTTCACGCAATCTGGCGATGGATGTGTGGAGATTGTAAACAAGTAGCACTAATGTCAGAGAAGTAATGTGGTGTGTTAAACCTTTATTTTTTACTGTTAGGTACCTACTTCATAATTATGTGGTAATTTTACAATCTGACCATGACTGATATTATGCGACATTATGTACGTGTAATAATAATTACCGTTAAATTGAATACGATAACAGTTCTTCCCAAGAGCAATACTTATCTACTGATTTCTTTACAAAATTCAAAGATTTATAACTTTGTTTTTTTTTCAAAATATAATAATTTTATACAACATTTTGAGATATGCAGATACTTTTTAATGTTTCGAAAAGGTTTTTTTTAAATTCGCTTTCCAATATGTGTGTCGCACTATATCTAATACTCCTCAGTATAGGCATAGGTTAGGTATATTCTTTGGTATAGGTAATATACCACACTTAACAAACACATTCAAAACATTTATTTAGTTCTGAGAAGGAATAGCTGTGAGACTTACATCCACGTCAAATTATGATCTTGATAATGCGCACAGTGAGTGGCAAAATGAATAGGCATCGATAGAGGTCCGGTATCAGATTGCTAAAAGAAAATAAAGTGCGAGAAACGGCGCCGTCCCGCAATGAAAAACGATGTGATATCAATCTATTAAGTAGTTGGTTGTATAACCCTCTAAGTTAAATAAAATACCTGTTCGATATCTAAATATCTGTGGTGCAACTGAATCTAAGTAAGTATTACCTACCTATATATAGTTTATTGTTTCAGATTTACCTCAGTAGTGATTGATTTAAGTTATCGTTTTCAAATTTGTCGTTAATTGGAACATTAACTTTAGCAGCGACTGCAAAATGCGTTGCACCAGCTTAGTTTTGGAATTTATAGTTTAAGTTTTCGGGGTAAAAAGTGACATAGGTAACAACATTTAACAAATAAACAATTGACATCAACAATAACTTTAACCACTTTTTCTCGCATTTAAATTTTTAAACTAAAATTAGCCAAATCGGTACAACCGTTCTCCAGTTTTAAGCAAGATTACAAACGTCAAGCATTCTTTTTTTTCTTTATAGAGAGTCATTCACACGTGAAATTTTTGGAAAATCCTTATTGATGGACTACAATGACCACTGCATCAAAATATTAAAGGTTACTCCTATTAAATCATTTTTTTTTTATATAATAAAATTTTATTTATTGACAAAAATCTCTTTTTACATTATAGTGGTTGAGACTTCCCAGTAAGTTACTCGTATCAAAGATACTTGAGTTGGGAATGTCTCGCTACTTCCCAAGTGGATAACAATAGGAGATTTTTCTATTTATAACTATGTTATATAATAATAATAATATATGTAATATATAAATAAATACATGTTAACGTAGATATGATAAGTTAAGGTTTTTTAGTTTAAGGTATTTATTGTGTGTTTGTGTGTGTATACATACGTCCTTTGTACTATGGTATTATAAAAGGTATTTTGGCTATCACAATTTATGCCTAGTTTTGGTTATAGCTGTATTTTTCACTATTGTGCACGCTTAATGTTTGATTTGAAGCGTCGCGGGTTCGATCCCCGCACTGGGACAAATATTTGTATGTCCTACAGATATCGGTTTCGGGTCTGGGTGTTTGTGTATGTGTTGTGTGTATACAACGGCATTGACACAGGTTTATACCTAGTGTGGGGCTGTGAGTGTAAGCGTTTATAATTATAAAAACGCAACCAGTTCAAATTGTGTTACACTGATACGGAAGACAAGCATATTGCTCGGTCACCAAGTCGTTTCTTTTCAACAAAGAATGCGGTAAAAAGTTAGTTAACACTCTAAATACTGTTTACATAAGATTCGTCTCGCAAAAAGTTCGTTATTTAAATTAAAATAATGTATTTATTGGTTTTATTTTATCTGTCGTTAGTAATAAGTAAGTAGTCTTATTATTATTCGTCGTTAGTCGTTTTATTATAACGCGCATGGGTGACTATCTATGTTGTATCAATAGGGTGTGAATAGTTCAAATTATGTGATCAGTAGACTCTATAGGATTTAAATGCCGTAACATTTAGACAGTTTTGGCATAGAAAAAAATTTAATTTCACTTAGAAACCTTTTTATTATGATTTTATGGAACGCTAAATAGATTATTATTAAAGTTAAGGTTGTATAACTCCAATAAATAAATGAGTTTGTTACAATATTACTAGATGTCGGCCATCTTTTCCAAAATGAAAGTGGTCGAAATGATCCATATTAAGATTTCTCAGGTCTTCACGATTTTTTAATTGGCGGTTTTTTTTATGTATTAGAAGTGGCAAACAAGCATGCAGTTCACATTTATGTTAAGTAATGACTGTAGCCTATAGAAGTATAGACATTTACAACATGCAGATAGGTATGTTGCCACTGCTGAGGCCTGAGGTGTTATGCCCCTGTGCTGGAAATTATAGAGCCGTCATTACCACCTGACCGGAACACGTTAGTTCTGAACACTACCATTTAGCGGCAAGTGTATTAGGTAATGCGTTGGTGCCTACGCTCGCGAGCTTCGTTACTGGAGCTCTACCACCAGTCAAATATAGTACTTGATCGTCACACTCTCACACTCTTGATACCACGGCCACTCGCCGTGGTTGCCACTCCGGGGTTGGTGGCTCGCTTCACTATCCTCCGCCACTCCTCGTGTGCAGATGCGTTTTGGGTGCACTCATAAAATGACTTTTAGTACCTAGCCGCATTAGTTTTTAAGTGGCAGTAGTCAGGACCTAGAGTTCGCGGAACGGGTCGTTAGGGAACTACAATAGAAACCGCGCTATGGAAGACAGACGAAAAATTAGACAGGTGGCCTACAAAGAAGACTGACGTTTTCGTGAAGCAGTATTTGATGAGGGTAACTCGGTGGCCATCAATTTGAAAGCAAAATGGAGCACATTGCGGCTTTGACGTAAAGTGTATTATTTTATGAAAACAACGATGTATTGCATAGTGCCTTTGAAGTTCATGCCCACCGAGATATGTTTTGTCAAAAGGGCTTTATCTAACGTCTTTAATTAGGAAACTGCGAGTGTTTTAATAATGTCCAACATCCATCCAAATCGACATTGCATAATTGTTGTTTGATGGCATAAAACAATACGGGAATTGAAGCGCTTTGCATTTATAGTAAAAATCCGGCTATTAATTTCTTCTGTGTTACGTAAGCTATACATTTCTGTGAGATTATGTTCCATTGTTACTCGTCGCACACCGTATAGGTACTGAGACGTTACGTCACAACGATTTGCTTTTGCATCTACCATGATGTATTGAATAGATGTACCTACCGCAGCGATCAAACAATTATGTATTGTGCGACCATATTTGGCCTGAATTGCACTTTTGATGTTTTTTATTGCACAAAGCATTAGATTATAGGAATACGATAACTGTAAAATTATACATGCATTTTAAGAAAATGATGCTAAAATTTCTTAAATTGCATCCAAAGAACTTTATGTATATGTAATTTATAATATATAAAAATCAATTGCTGTTCGTTAGTCTCGCTAAAACTCGAGAACGGCTCTAGCGATTTGGTTAACTTTAGCTTTGAATTATTTCTGGATGCCCAGAAGGAAGGAAGAAAATATGATGAAATTGAAGGTAAGTAAAAACCATAATTTTATTTTCCCATACAATTAATCTGCACCTACCTAAGGTTTGAAATTTGACGTGTCAGCTAGAAGGTATTCCATAAAAATGAGAAAAATTTTATAAGCGACAATCATACATGGCACTTGCAACTTCTGTAAAGTGTCAATTCAACATTGTTTGTAGCAATTTTTTAAAATGTTATTTATGTAAGAGGCAAACAAGCATGCAGTTCACATTGATGTCATCACTTAGATGACTGCAGCCTATAGACACCCACACAAAGACTAAGGTCAAAACGCAGGTGCATTACCACTCCTAAGGCCTAAGGTGTTATGCCTCTGTGCCGGAAATTACAGGGCCGTATATTACCACCCGACCGGAACACGATAGAGCTGAACACTATTTAGCGGCAGGTAATGCGGTGGTGCCTACCATCACCAGTAAAACCAGTGAAAAATGTCAATATCGACAGTTAAAATACGCGTTTTGTACTTTCTCTCATCACAAATTAAACAGAAGGGAATGGCGCTCCAATGGAAATAATTAAGATGTTTTAATAAGGCGTCTGATGAAGCATTTCAAGCGGTAAAGAAAGTATTATATAATTGAGACGAGGTAAAATTGGTTGCGGCTTATTTTTGCGAAATGTGCAATAGGGTTATCTCTTTTTTGGTACAGTTAAATAGCGCTAACAGTATGGAAGACATCTGCCGGATTTAAAACTTAAACCAACCGGACTTAATGATGTAATCGAAAAGTTGAAAAAAATATTATTATGTACACGAAACGAATGTATCCAGCCGTTCTAGAAATTGGTGCTTAGCTACGGATTTGATACGATTAATAGTACGATACGTGACAACCCTATTCGCTGGTTATGTCATGTGCCACCTTATGCGAACTGATCAACCGATCCTGTTATACACAGGTATGCGCATTTCGATCGGTACCGCCCGCTATGTTTATTTGATTAGTAGGATTTATTCACCTTATGAATATTAATCAATTTGATCGCTTGCCAGATCTGATGATACCTTATATAGGCACTATGTGAACTATTATGATTAATTAAAATGGCCATCAATTAGGTCTCAGATCTTTTTGCCACGAGTTACATTTATAAAGAGATGGTTTGAAATGCTAGTGAGATAACATTATAAAAATAAAAATGTGAAGTGATAGCAAAGTAATCATTTCGTAACTTTGTCAACTGTTTTTTGGATACCTACTTACAATTACTTTAGGTAATGATGCCTGATAATAAAGACTTGTCTTCAAAATAACAGCACATTGATCAATCTAGTTTGTGACTTACAATATCAAAGTCAAACAGAAAAACGGCCAAGTGCGATTCGGAATCGCGCTCACAGGGTTCTGTACAATAATGAATTTCCTATGATGTAGTTTTTATAGGCTTCCCTGTATCCTATAGGTAAAGAACTATGTATTTTGTTTTTTTTTTATAAACTTTTTAAAAGTTTAATACGCTGCATTTGAAATAAAACAATTTTTACGAAGTAGCTTAGTGGTAAAGCGGCTGGACTGGTTCGATTCCTGAATTTTTCTTTCCGTTTTTCTTTAATTTCCAAAGTTCACTCGCATGTGTTATTGCGAAAAATAAATATTACTATTTTTACGGATTTATCTCGCGTATAGGTAATAACCTAAAATTATTTTAAAAGTGACAGAAACGTCGGGTTGATTTTAAAAATAATTTTAGTTTAATATACCTACGCGAGATAAATCTATAAAAACAGTATTGTTTCATATGAGTGTAGCTCGTGAAAACCTAAAAACATATCATTTACGTTACGTTATGAAACGAAATGCTAGATCGTGTATGGCGGCGTGCACATGGCTGCCCGCCTAACCTGTATTCTATCTTCCTACTCTTTGCAATATCAAAACACGACGGTGTAGATTCCGAGTATTTTATAAAATTTATAGCCCAATAGAAAATGCATAACTGTGATGAAAGTGCATGTGATGAGTAATGTGCGGTAGTAGGTATATGGCTAATAAAGTGCCTTATCCCGTAGCATCATTTAGAATCAGGTCAGGTCAGGCAAAAAATATATGATTTTTTGCCTGACCTGTACACAAAAAGTTTACCAATAGGTATCTCACGATTGGTTAAAATAAAATCATGCTCTTAAGAACCACTAAATGAAAGTGTAGGTACCTACTTAGGTACATAGAAAATAAAGAATAATTGATTTGTCAGTATGAGAATCTGATGCAAGAGTAGGTACCTATGTATTACTCGTACTAATCGGGTTCTTAAATTGTCATGGCGAGGAGTTAAGATCGAGCACTGCAGTAAACCGCGCTATTTGGGGGTCACACTAGACAGATCGCTGACCTTTAAACCACACTGTCACGGTATAAAAAAGAAAGTGAGAGCGCGAAACAATCTTTTAAAGCGTCTTATCTCGACATCTTGGGGAGCATCCCCGAATGTACTAAGATCGTCAGGCCTTGCCCTTTGCTTCTCTACAGGTGAATATGCATGTCCAGTGTGGCATCGCTCGGCCCATGCTGGAGAGGTAAATGTCGCATTGAATGAAACCTGCAGAATTATGACCGGATGCTTAAAACCAACACCGCTAGATAAACTCTATCCCCTAGCCGGTGTTGCTCCGCCAGAAATTCGCCGACAGGTAGCCTGCGAGATTGAGAAACGCCATCAGGAGAGCGATAATCGTCACCCATTGTTTGGCTGCGTTAAAGCGCAAGCGCGTTTGAAAAGTCGCAAAAGTTTCTTAGGCTGCACTAAACCAATTGTAGGTTTTCCAAATGAGGTGAAGAAGCGACTTTGGAACCAAAAATATCCAGTCCCTTCCGATTTCATATCGCCCTCGGAAAATATTCCGCCAGGTTCTGAGTTGCAGTGGCCTATTTGGCGTACGCTAAATCGGTTACGTTCCGGAGTGGGCCGCTGCAGATCCAATATGTCCAAATGGGGCTTTTCTTCTAGACCTGAATGTGACTGCGGTGCTCCGATACAAGACATGACGCATCTTCTTTCCTGCCCATTGTGCCCTAATAGCTGCACAAGCAAAGACTTGATGAAGGCAACGGACTCGGCTATTGCGTTGTCATGTTTTTTATCAGGATCAATATAACACATAAAGTAATAAAATTGGCCATTGACACGAGAAGAAGAAGAAGAAGAAGAAGAAGACTCGTACAATGTTAAATAAGGCCCAAAAATATGTCCCTGTTCCTACCTAGGAATTAAACACAATACTTATTAATCAACAGGCACTAGAGTCTGTAGATTACGTAATTCGTAATTTGAATAAACATAATAAGGTCCTTAGGATGTCAGTCATGTAAGTATTGCCAACATAAACTAGTAAATGATTTATTTACATTAAATGAAATGTAAAAAACTAGATAGCTATAGATATAATTATAGTCTGTGCTCGCTTGATAATGTTGTAGGTAAGAATTATTTATTAGATGTGACAAGACTAACAGAGCAATACCAACATTTAAGGTTTTAATCATTGTTATTCCATATGTGATGATATTTGATTAATTTATGAACGAATAAATAAAATTAATTAATCATTCGTATTTCAAAGGCATAGGTAATTCACATTTTAATAGAAACTGATACCTACGAAATCTTAACAAAAACCCAACTCAGGTAGGTACATATACGAAATTATTGTGTTGTGTTGTCATATGAAGAAATTACCGAGATTATGTTTCCTTAATTAGGTACCTACTTAAGTAAGACCAACAAAGGATTGTCTTAAACGTAATTCTTTTAGACAAAAACTGTTCTTTGGAAACTGTTTAAACACGAGATAAAACATCCACTTACATTCCACTTAGTTTTTAAAGAGGAAGATCGATAAAAAAGTATACTGGTAATTTGTTAGTATTCGATCACTTTAACCTGTTGGAGGACAAATTAAGATTTTTTTTTGTCATGGAAGTGGCAAACAAGCGTGCAGTTCACATTGATGTTAAGTGATGACTGCAGCCTATAGACACCCACACGAAGAATAAGGTCAAAATGCAGATGCGTCACCACTCCTGAGGCCTAAGGTGTGATGCCTCTGTGGCGGAAATTACAGGGCCGTACATTGACCGGAACACGATGGTGCTGAACACTACCATTTAGCGGCAAGTAATGGTAATGCGGTGGTGTCTACGCCCGCGAGCTTCGTCACTGGAGCTCTCCCACCAGCTGAAATGCTGTATTATGTGCTGTAGGTAGCAAACAAAACATACGTACAGTTGACATAAATGACTACTGCGTCTATACAAAAACGAGAGGTTTTAATGCAGATGTGTTGCCCTGAGGTGTAAGTTGTTTTGCTTATGGGACAGAAAATCCGCGGCCATAACAACGACGGTACCTACTGAACACTTTACTACAATTTGGCAACAGTGTGCCATGCCTACGCCCCCGAGCTCCGACATGAGATACTGTAGATACTTGAAGTTAGCAGTAATCAGTAGTCTTCTTCTCATAAAGTATCGATTTGTGACATAATTATAATATTTTTAGATTGATTCCATAGAGGCAGATATAAACTATTATTTATTTATTTATAAAAAGAAACATATAGTTACAATCATAATATGATACAAACATAAACTTACTAGAGTAATAACATTCACTTACTTGATATGTCTCTTTTGGGTAATTTAACATACGGAGCCTAAAAATATGAGTTTTCCTGAAAATTGTGACAACTTGCCCGTCGCTCCCCTATGTAAGGAATAGTCAGGTTACAAACTTAGCAATTTAGCATAGGTATACTTAGTATAGCTTTCGTCGTGGAATTAATAAAGGAACGAACGTAACACGATATGCTAATTTTTGTCCTTGCATTCAATATATTTTATTTTTAGATTTTTAATAATCACAATCACTTCCATTCGATTAGATTTTGTTAATCTTAACACTTGTAGGTGCAGATATCTATGGGTTTTACGACGTTTTTCTTATTGTGAAATTGACTAAGAAAAATAATTACCTTAGTCAGTAATCAGAGAACTCGCTCCTTGACTACATGGGACCACATGCAATGGAAATAAATATTTTACCTACTTAATTGATTGATTTTGGATGAGCGGAAAGGGTCACCACCATATGGGTGGAAAAAATATTATCTTATATCTTATTTTTAAGGTGTGTTACCTGTGTGTTTGTTGCACCTACTTGGACATATAATATGAGTAACAGGTATGAGGTATTATAAAAAAATATTATGTAGGTACCTATCTCACAAGCACGTTATAGTCCAGCCGCTTTACCACTAAGCTTTTTACTGGTGGTAGAGACCGCATTACCTAATAAACTTGCCGCTAAGTGGTAGTGTTCAGCACTTTCGTGTTCCGTTCAGGTGGTAATGTACGGCTCTGTTATTTCCGGCACAGGGGCATAACACCTAATGCCTCAGGAGTGGTAGCGCATTTGCATTTTGACCTCTGGTCATTGTGTGGGTGTCTATAGGCAGCAGTCATCACTTAACATCAATGTGAACTGCACGCTTGTTTACTACTTTTATTACATAAAAAAAGTAAAAGTAAAAGCTACCGAAGTCCCATCTTAGTGGTAAAGCAGCTGGATTGGTTATCCTGAGGTCGCAGGTTCGATTCCTGCCTGAAGTCAATTTTTTCTTTCCGTTTTTTCTTCGGCTTTGAAATCAACAAAAGCACACACTTAATTGTAAGTAGTATTATGCATTCACGTTACAAAATATCTCGGTCGATTGTTACGTAAATGATATAGAAATCAAATAGGTATTTAAAAGTTGGCGGATGTAGAGAGGATGATCAAAAGATGATAATTAGCTATGTAGGCTTAAGAAGGGTTGTAGATAGGTAATCTGTAATTTATTACCTACAAAAGAGATTGATCAATATTAATTATATCATTGATTGGAATACCCACATACTTCATTAAATACCTACCTATTTATTTTTATGATATGTAAATACAAATCATAAAAGTTGAATATGCCTAATATTAGAGATATCTATTTTAATGAAGATATCAGACAGATTATAAATTCTGTTAGTTTTTTTAATTAAAATCACTAAGGGGGTGGCAGCTTTTCGTCCAGATTTATTCACAATTATATTTTCAACCAACTTCCAAAACTATTATTGACGTTTTGGTCGCGTACATTTATTTCTGACTCTGACTAGAAGTTGTATTGATTATTTTATGACTAAATAAATGTTGATATCAATTCAAACTACACTAACTCAAACAACATTGAATCCGTAACCCAATACCTAACCCTCATGTGACCTTTGGTATGACCCGCATTTTCAGATACCTTTTGCTTATTTTTATTGTAGAAACTCGTGACTAAAACTAATTTAGGTATTAAGTTTTTACACGGCCTTAAAATGGCTATATATGCTTTAAATTGCTGAAGTAAAAATTCACTTTATTGCTTAACACTGCCATCTAGTGGTAAGTTATAAATCTAACTAGGAACGTTACACTAACGCATAGATAACATTCTTATGACTGTTAAAGTTCCTAGTGTTGTCAATAGATGGCGCAAAGTTTTGAAGTTCATTCCGGGAATTGTAGATGGCGCTTAAATACAATACACTCGTGCTGGTTTGGAAACAAGAACAAGAAAGACCCCATCTTACGGATAATAATAGATTTAAACTAGCCGCCATCGGTGATCTATTAATATTAGTTAATATTTTTGAAGTTTTACTTCTTTGGTAAAAAATGTTGAGAGTCAATTTTTACGATGCGCGCGCACACCGACTGATAAAAACAACAACCTGAAGTTAGTTGATAAATTGCTAAACAGATAGAGCGACAGTCGAAGTGAAGTTTAGCTGCTAAACTTTTTATTGATTCAATCGTATATACTTACGACGGTGATAAATAATAGTTTATCAGTAAAAATATTTATTTTGAATATTAGTGGTAATAAGTGTGGTTTTAATGTAAGTACCTAAGAACTGTTTTAAATGCATTTATATAATATAGTTGAGGTTAAAAACTACAATTAATGTAACCTCAAATATAACGCCTTACAATAAATTAAATTAACAATCAAGTCTACGACGATCTACACCAGCCCAGCGGCTGGTGTAGATCGTAAGCGATCTGCTCGGTTAAGCACTACGGGCGCGGTCGGGTAGTGTGATGGGTGACCGCTAGTGGCAAATTAAATGCGCGTTTCCGTGCTTCGGAGGGCACGTTAAGCCGTCGGTCCCGGTTGCTGTCGACAGATAGCAATCGTTAAACCTTGTCGGAGGCCTTATGGGCGGTTTGAAAACATCCGACAGCGGGTTGGCCACTAACCCACCCACCTCCACCAATCCGCATTGGAGCAGCGTGGTGGAGTAAGCTCCAGGCCTCCCCCCAAAAAGGGGAGAGACTCGTGCCCAGCAGTGGGACGTATAATGAGTTGCCATTATTATTATTTTATTATTACTCTCTATGTCAGCGGTGTACCTGCCATCCCTGCTAAAAGCACATCCAAGATATACAATTTTATCCACCTGTTCTAACACTGCATCATCTACTACTACCCTTGCATTTGTTCTCTATTCCTCTCTTTCAAATACTAATACTTTAGTTTTATTCCCATTCAATTGTAAGCCTTTCTCCATACAATCTTCTTTCATGGCTGTGACCAGTGCTTGTAGCCCAGATGGTGTAGAGCTTACAATTACCACATCGTCTGCGTAAAGCAAACTGTTCACCGCTAAGTCACCATACGTCACCCATACGCGCTCCCACATTCATTGATTTCAACCTCTGGAGGCATTTGTCCAGATATATGATAAACAGCCTAGACGAACGCACGCAACCATATAATTGGAGTATCTAATAAGCTTTAAACACCACGAACAACTTGAAAGTGGAAATGATTAAGTTAATTAATTCAAAAAAAAATCATTTAATCACTTGGAAATAATAGAATTTGCTTAATTAAATAATAATATAATTATATACTAAAAGCAAGAACATGATTGAATTATTCAAACTTGCTAAAAGTTTAATTTAGTTCTGTTCTTTTAATACCTCTAATTAAAGAAATGGCGTTCAAGGGCTTAAGTAATAACACCACATCACTTCTGAAAGTTGTGACACTTGCCGAACACATATACAAACTTCCGAGGTTACCAGCGATAAACTTCCCGACAGAAAAAGCGGACAAGTTTCGCATTTGGCTTTTTCCTACTCGCGTACATAGGTTTCCGAAAAATTAATTAATCTATGGATAATTTAATTCTCGTGTCTCAGTGTTTGTAACAATACTCCTCTGAAACGGCTGCATTGATCATTATGAAATTTTATGTGTATAGGTATTTGGTAGGTCTGAGAATCGGTCGTAGTCTATTTTTTATATCCCTGGATGGTGAGGATGATTCTCCAAAATTGTTATTTTTCTATTTTTTTGCCATAATTTTTTTTTAATACCTCTAAGGCGATACGAAGTTCATCGGGGCAGCTAGTGTTATAATAAAGACAAAACTTTTACTTCTTTAGGTTTTCCTGTAATCTATATAGCTTACCTATATAGGTATCTAAGCCTTTTTATTTCAATTTGTACGCCAGTAATTTTGGAGAGACTCACGCCCAGCAGTGGGAAATATAATGAGTTGCCATTATTATTATTAATTTTCTAGAACTAGGGTGCCCAATCAACTTACCCCTCTTAATTGATAATTATCGTCTTTTTCTTGAACAACTTCCAAACTAGGTAAGAAAAATGATAAAAGATGGAAATCCTTACAATATCTCTAGATATGTCACACAATACATACAGGTCAGACACGTCTTTTAAATTCTCCAACTGATCCAACAAAACTGGCCTTTATCTTCTCACACGTTCACGATTGATTCACTGATTTACATGAATCAAAGTTGAACTAGTAAATCAATCCAGAATTTTCCGACAAAATTAGCTGTGAGAGACGCACAGACAGACGCAGGAGTGTTCTTATAAGGGTTCCGTTTTTTTCTTTTGAGGTACGGGACCCTAAAATAGAAACAATATCCTTTATATCATGATGCGGAGATGGGCCCCGGGACCTTCATATTCATAGCATTATTCCTTAACACCATGACAACTAGACAGCTAAATTTATACATCAAAACGTTATTAGGTAAGCATGAAAGAGCTACTGAAAATATTTTCTTTAGCGATAATGCCAGACTCCGTGAATGTTACACTAAAATACATAACAATATAAACACGTCTACGCCACTGTCTACGTAGTTGTATGCGTTTTTCTGTCTCCCCCAATTCTCATTCCACTGACGAAGGGGGTGGGTTTAAGGGTGTCGGCATACTTTGGTGGTGTGAGGCCTACGTCGCCGTCCTACGTGAAAGTCACTGGCGTTCGTTGGCCGCGCCTAGAGGTCGCTACCACAGTATCTACTGATTATGATACAGTCCAGGTGAATTGACGGCCACATTTTATGAAGGTTGAAATGTATATATTAAAGAGATTTGGATAGTAATCGAGAACTTGGACAGTGAAACATTATAATATCTTCTCAAAATGCGCTTAGTTAAGCTGGTTTATTTACAACTTCTTCATACGTAAGTATAACAATAAAATAATATGTAAATAAGAGGTATCTAAACAAAGCAATTGAAATCCGTGAAATTTTATTGTTTCCAATTTTGAAAAAGATACTAATATCACTTAACACGTAAGTTTTCTTTAGACTGTGCTTATATGCTTTCCTATTTTCGATTATACATTCTCGTTTACGACACATTATTTGATAAACAAATGAATCGAAGATTAGCAGTTACGAGGAAGTAGGTATCAACGAATATAGGTAACAAATCTGGTCCCTTTGTCAATATTTAAATTTACATCGTATGTTCCATTGTCCCTGTTCCCGATAACTATCCTTATCTCTCAACTTCGTCATGGACAGTCAAAATGGATACTGTTTTATTTATATGCGACTTCTGAAGATTTTCAGAATCTTTGGCGATAATAATATCTCGTCCAATCATTGTTGAAAATATTAATAAAATCTTGGAAAGATCTTTGCAAATCATCTTGATTTGTATTAATTTCATAATTGCCTTTGTGGAAGATTGCTGATTGACCACATTAAATTGATATTAACCTTATTTTGGCAAGCAAAGGTCATGTCTAGTTTGATCTTTACAACTCTACAATGGACCAACTTTCGGGAAAATGTTCATTATTTTATACCTGTCTTTCTAACTGTGGTTTACACATATTTCGATATTATATTTTACACATGTAATCTATGTAATTATATTACTACATTGTTATTATTATATTCAATTGTAACAACCTGTATATAACCAAGAATCAGAAGGGAAAGTCAAATGTATTGTTTTGGTTGCCTTTATTTAAAAGGGATCACTTACAAGTGTCGACGAGTTTACAAGAGATTGTAAGATCGAAACGACCGACAGTTAATAACGTTAACCTGAGACGTCTTTACCGTGAACAACAATGTACCATAAGCTCAAATCTTTAGTTATAATGATATACATCATATCAGGTTGGGGAAAAAGTTTCTTCGCATTTTTTAAGATAATTTAAAACATTTTTTAATATAGTTTATTTAAATTTAACTAAAGTATGTATGTACCATTTTGTTCGATAACCTTTTGCCATCTTGTAGGTAGGGACATGATCCCATTGCTATAAAAATTTTGGGACTTCTCATCAAAATACCGCGACAAGTGGATTTGGCAGTCCTCTCGTGATGATAACCTAACATTGCATAAAGAATTCTGAAGAGACCGAAACAGGTGGAAATCTGAAGGTGTAAGGTCAGGACTATACAGCGGATGCATTAACACCTCCCAGCCAAACTCTCTTAATTTTTGCTGAGTGGCTATAGATGTGTGAGGTCTAGCGTTATCATGATGAAACACCACACCCCTTCTGTTGATCAATTCCGGCCGCTTTCTCTCAACTTCTTGCTTTAATCTCATCAAATGTTCGCAGTAGAGTTCAGAATCGAGAGTCCTGCCTGGTGCTAATAGCTCATAATGAATAATGCCCTTCCAATCCCACCACACACACAACATCACCTTATTGCGAGTTAACCCGGGTTTCGCCACAGTCTGTGAAGCCTGACCGGCCTTTGACCACGACCTTTTTCGCACGTTCTTGTCGTACGTGATCCAATTTTCATCACTAGTTATCAGCTTCTTCAAAAATGATTCGGTTTCATTACGTCGTAATAAAGAATCACAAATGAGTACACGGTTCATTAGGTTTCTTTCAGTGAGCTCGTGACGTACCCAAATATCGAGTTTTTTTTGTACCCAGCTTTTTTCAAATGCGCCAAAACTGTTTTGTGATCAATTCTCAGTTCTTCAGCTACGTCGTAACTACTGATATGGCGATCTTGCTCCACTTTTTCAAAAATGGCATCCATTTTATCCGTAATAGGGCGACCAGAGCGAGGTGCATCTTTGACATCAAGATTTCCGGATTGAAAACGCTTAAACCAAATTTGTGCTACTCTCACAGACACTGCACTAGGTCCATAAACATCGCAAATTTGTTTCGCTGCTTGCGTTGCATTTTTACCTTTTTTGTAGTATAATTTTAATATGTTTCGAATTTCTTCATTAGATTTTTTCATCTTGACAGTACGAAAAACAAATGAAAATCACACATTTGCCTAATTTTAATTTGGAATAATGTTCTTTAAAATTTTAGGTAGGTATATTATACAAGGTGTAACGGCAAGGTCCAACAGTATTAAAAGGTGTTCATCTATATAAAGTTTCAAATCATTTAATGTAAACAATAACAATGAAATCACAACTTTTTTTTTTCATACGCACACACGCGTATCGTTCTACTTCGACTGTTATATACTGTCAGCTGTTGTCAGGGTTGAAACGCATAAAATTTGAATCAAAGTTTGACTCGTAATAACTGATGATTTTACATTCTCAGGAAAATAGACCTTGGGGGATGAAGACAACATCAGTAAAGGCATGGACTGTTGAAATATTGTTGGACCTTGCGGTTACACCTTGTATACCTATATTCGCTCAGACCAACATCCATGATATATCACTAATGGCTCTGTTGGTTTTTTTTGCGCTGACGATCCTATTCACTTTTCCAAAAGTAATTACCTACTGGCAACCATGTAAGAAAATATGTCAATAATGTAATAATTGATAACATTTTTAAAACTTTCTGTTCCTGGCATTGGGAACGTTACGAACCTGGTTTGTAGTGACCTGCTACCACACACTCACCGAGGAACTAAAAATTAAACTTATTATTATACTTACCAAATGTTAAAGTATGGATGTTTGTTTGTTTGATGCTCAATAATGCTAAAGCGGCTGGTCAGATTTTGATGAAATTTTAGTTGTAACACAGGATACTTTTATCCCGTTCATAGGTTGCTTTGAGAATTTTTAAGGATAGCCCGTCGAAGGCAAAACCTAATAATTAAATAATAAATAACCAATTCTCTCGCAGATTACATCGTGTCTGGTCGTGTCTCGTGCTTTCAAAACAATTGCGTCGCATTTACCCGCAGATGGCCTGGTAAGTAATTTTATTTTCAGATAATTAAATATTACGGTATTTAAAAATATTTTAGGTATGGTAAAAATGTATTTTATTATTTAAATAAACGGAGAAAGGAAGATTTGTAACGACAGAACTTAGTCCTTATAAAGAAAAAGTAATTGCATATTTCGAAACAAAATGCTCGTATTCAATAGTATCATTGCATCCCAATTATATTGTGTTCCTGCACAGACTAAAAGATTTGTGCGTTCCTGAGTTTGTAAATGGAAACATTCCAGCCTATCGAGAACACAATAAATTGCAAATGTTTCACCCAAACAACATGTAAATGGTGGAATATAAATGGAATTTCGATGGGGAAAACCAAATATATATTTTATTGAATAAGGTCTTTATTTATAAGAGATCAGTTGTAAGTGTCGACGAATAAGAGGTTTTGCGTGGAATGACTGACAGCTAACAACTTTAACTGTTGACGTCTTTACCGTGAACCATAAACATTACGTTTCTAAAGCCATTGAGATATTTAGTGTGAATTTTCCATTATACACAGAGAGATAGACAGAGGCCATCTGCAACTTAAATTTCTTTATTAATCTGCACTAAATAGCTAATTTTAATAATAATCATAGTCCATATTATATCCATATCCAAGGCTGTCAATGATTATCGTCAATCAATATTGCGCAGGAGGCAAAAAAAAAGGAAGAAATCACCTAAACCTAATTGATAAAACCAAAGACTTGAGCTCTGATAACAATAGAAAGTTAACATGAGAGAAAAAAGACCTAGCCAGATTTATTTGGTTTGTCGATGTTCGTGTCGTATCCGAGTGCTTCTGTTAAAAAGGCAAACCATAGAGCAACTCGGCCCGGAGGGGAGTAGCCATAGCGTTTATTACCGATGCAAAACAGCCCGTCGTTTTACACACTACAAAAACCGTCTATTATTACGAAACTCACACCTTGACTTTAACAAAATACATAAACAATTTAACGGAAACATTTAAAAATCTGGTCATAGGACCATTTGGTCTTGTACTTTGACAGAGGGGAAAGCCTGCATATGGCTACTCCCCTCCGGTCCGCCGAGGCCAGTGGCCCGTCTTGCTCTATGAGGCAAACATTGCGGTGGACGTAAATATTAACATTTATGTTTTAGTCATCATTTTTAAATGTATTTATGAAAAATTGTGGTTACTGAATGTTGCAGCCCATAGACATCTACACAAAACCCACTACAGGTCCACATGCAAGTGCGCTGTCACCCATTAAACCTAAGTTGATTTGCTTATGTGATTATAAAGGGCTCTTACCTTACCATCCCATCGGAACACGACACTGCTGAACTACCCCAACTACCCTTGGACAGCTGATAGATTACGACAATTACGCTCTCGAGTTCCACTCAGAAGTCTACCGTCAAGTAATATTATTTAAAAGTAGATACAAATGCACGGTGAAAACGTTAGTTAAATAAAATTTAATGAAACACATAAGACCAGCCCTAACATATGGATCCCAATGTTGGGCGCTGCGCAAATCGGATGAACAGAGACTGAGATGAAAATATTGCGATGGTCGGAGGAGTCACCCTGAAGGATAAGATCAGAAACAAAAATATAAGAGGTATTTAAAGTCGCCAACATTGTGGATAAGCTGCAGGAGAATCGTTTACGCTGGTACGGTCACATTATGCGAAGAGAGCCTAACCATATGACCAGAGAGGTCCTGGAAATTGCACAACCAAGTAGAGGTTCAGGACGCCCGCCAAAGACCTGGATGGGGATCGTTAAAAAAGATATGAGGACGAGGGGAATTGAACGCGAAATGACACAATTACGCCCTGAGTGGCGGAATAAGAGCCGACCCCAAGAGAAATGGGACATAACGGCACGGAAGAAGAAGAGAACACATAAGCTTGTTTCTGTGGAAGAACATAGGCCATTTCTCGTCATAGTAAAAACATTACACCACGCAATTGATGACGCGGTCAAGATCTAACTTCACTCATACATGAAGTATGTAAAGTAACTTCCACGTGTAATGTTAGGTCGTTTACCTCGCTTACGAATAAACAATAAACAACAACCAACGTAAGTACGTATCCATGAAATGAAGGGAAATAACGACATGGGTATTTTTATTTATACAAAAATAAACATATCCGTCCTTTACGTGTGAAATTTAAATTAATTGCATATACAATTAATTTGTATTATTTAACGGCGTAGGTAATATCAATTGTTTTTATTAATTTCTTTTATAGGTTTGTATTGACCCCCAAAAGGTTATGCCCCACCCATTGACATTAATTGGGCACGTTTTCAAACATGGCGTACGTCCCACTGTGTGTCTTTCAGATTAGAAGACAATATCATTATATGGAAACACTTTGAATTCCTTCATAGGGCATTTGCGTAGATAGAAGAGTATGAAAGGAGATGTTGCAAAAATGTATGGACCTCCGGCCATGTATTGTACACAATATCATTAATAGGCGAAATCAATATAAAAACGTTTTTTTACTGCATATTTTCACTTATTTAGCTTTGTTTGCAGTTACAAAATATTATTTGCAGTTAAGAATTGCAACTCAAACCAACATGGCGAATATGGCGGGCGATGTCATTTTGACATTTTAATTTTTTTTATTGTTTTTTGATTATATAGTACTTGGAGCAAAAAGTAATATTTTCTAAGTACTATCGAAATCGATTTCATGTGTTAATACTAAGAACTTAAACTAATCGATTTCCTATTTATAGAAGCGTCGGCTGTATCGCCGCCATGTTGAATATGGTTGAAAATGATAAAATCGTTTGAATTAAATGTGGTAGTAACTCTAAAATAAATTCTTGAATAATTTAGTTGTATTTTTTTCGGATTCTTCTTTAATTTACCCATTTTTTGAGGACGTGTACGAACTAGAGCCGAGCTCGCAACATATCCTTTGACGCAGTTTTAATTTATGAGGAAAACAAGTGCTTTTCTTTATATAGGTATGATATGCAAGAAACTCATTATTGACTAAAGTATAGGGATAGGGACATTACACACCTTACCTTACGTTCACATTGTTAATGTCAAAATGACAAAACTGTCAAAAGTCAAAACATGTGTGGTTTATACGCACACGACACATAATCCAAAGAGTATACAAATACTTGACATAATCCATAAATTAAGTACACGCCCTCGTCGAAGCGAGGGCAGATTACATTTTTACTGGTGGTAGAGCTCCAGTGAAGGAGTAATGGACTCCAGTAATGGACGACCCTTTTGCGCACAGCAGTGATGATCGCCCTGCGAAAAAAGAGAGACAGACAACCTCAATGATGATCATTGAGGTTAATTTTAGAATTCAGACTTTGGTAGGTACATTCCATGTATTTCGACCACTGGGCGATCACTAGTATAACATCAATTAGGTACACCTCACCTGGGAATTGCACGGTGTTAACCAGTAAAGCTTGTTGATATGTTTTTTTCTAACATCATAAACAGTCAATGAGATAAAAAATATATTAAATCAAAACTTCATAATAACAATCCAACTGTTATTGGAAACCGCATAAAATTACTTTCGCTGTTTGTTGATTTCGTTTTATATTCAGGAGTCCATTATCCGGTTGTTTACTAACACTCTAGGATCTTTATTATTGGACGTATCTAGAAATGAAAAGCCTCCTAACATGACATGTGTTCAGTGGTATTGAGGCATATTTCGTAAAAGCACTTACTAAGGGATGCCAAGTGACATTTTGATATTTATTCTTGTCCAATACACATATTAGGCTTATAGTTAATGGCTTGTTTACAAGGCGTTAACAATATTTTGTGGCAATCGTTATTTTCATTGAACTTATACGATTTGTGAGATGTGTTTTGTTGTACCTACTCCAAATTTGACAATATAATAATATAATACATCATCATACTAATTATCTGTTTGCGTAGACTGAGAATATGGCGTAATCAGCAACGATCATTGCTTGTTTTATGAATATTAAAACAAGTTTACTGGTGGTATAGTTCGAAGCTCTATAGCGTAGGCTCCACCGGATTACCTAATTTACCTATAGCCACATGGTAGTCAAAGGTACATTTACCATAAGACAATGACAGATTTATTTAGTTCCATTTATCTTGGGCAACCTTAAAGACAGGAAATTTTTTTTTTTTGGTATTATTTTTTTCTTTATTATTTGATACAGTCAGACAGTTAAAACAAGTAGGTAATCAATATAAAGCTGTGCTTTATTTAAATAAAGAAAAAGAATTGTTTCCTAAACTAAATATGGTTGATTCGAATTGAACATTAAGTCTCAGCTACTGTTGCTGAATCTTACTCGGTACATAAAGTCGTCTGCCCTTGCTATGACTTGAGCTACCATTCAGGATTATGTAACGAGGTCAAAACCTGAAAAAAATGTGAACCTAAGTACTGGGTATTAGGTATTGAGTCTTGAAAATAATATGAATATGTCTTTGTTCACAACAATGAGTTTTTCATTGGTGCGTGGAGAGCATAGAGGCCATTGCATTACATAATCTGTTTGCCAGTTACATATTACGAGGATATTATCCTTCTTTTTTTATGTAGTTGATGGCTGCAGACTATAGATCACACAAAAACCAGAGGTCAAAATGCAGATGCTATGCCAGCCGTGAGACCTTAGTTGTTGTGTTTCTGTGATAGTTATTACGGGGCAATACATTATCATCAAACTTGAACACGATATTGCTAAACACTACCATTTGACGGCAGATAGTTTAGGTAATGCGATGATGCCCAAGCCCTCAGGTCCCTACACTGGCAATCTACCACTCCTTGAAGGCAGGTGTCAGGAGGTCAAGAGTCTCCGGGGTCAGCGCGTATGCATGAGGAGAGTTATGAATGTAAAGGAAGAATATAGGATATTTGGCGCTTCACACTCTCTGCTACCGCGTTTAGAAGTTAAGATTCATACACACTCCCTTCGATTATAATTTTTGTTTTCAGAAATCTTGATGATAGGCCCTTTTGAAATATCATGAAAGGTATATCGTTAATAACCACGTTAATTTCAGAGCATTAACCGAACGGCAACGCGCCGCATGGTCCTATGATTGAATATTTGAATATCGACCACTGAGGGCCGTCCCCGCAGTTCGCCGCATCCCGATAATTCAGCGGAGGCTTCAGACGACCCTTCCCAAGGTCGCAGACGACGCACACACGCACACTGCACGCACAACCGTACACATTTACGTGCACTGTGTACGTACAATCCGGCCGTTAAACCTTGCTCGTAGTTGTGTTTATGTGAAGGTTTCTACGTTTTTACGCGTACTCTGTTGTCGTCTGAACTTCTGAAGCACTTTGAAGCCTGTAAATGCCTGTAATAAAGTGTTTACGCTTATTGCACCTTATTTTTATAGATTTTGTAACGTAATTAATTATTTTTCAATGGCAAATGTGCCTATATTTTTTATTGGTGATAGCTTTGGGAATATAGCTCCTCTGTTGCGGATTCTATTACGATTTTTTTTTAGTTAGAATGGTGGCAAACATTCATGCTGCTCACATTGATGTTAAGTGATGACTGCAGCCTATAGACATATTGGACCAGAGGTCAAATTGCAGATGCGTTACCAACCCTGAGACCTGAGGTGTCATGTCTCTGTGATATTACGGGGCCAAGGATGATGTTAGTATAGCTTTATAAATAAAAACAATCTATGCAAATATTTAGAAAATAATATAACATCATTATTTTCATATATATCATTATTTTCATGTATAACATCATTCTATACTTTAGTTAGTACGCAAACTATAACCACGCCTTTTTAACCGACTTTAAAAAAAGGAGGAGGTTCTCAATTCGTCCGGATCTTTATAAGTGTGTCTAAAAATAGTTCATAATTATTAGTGTAGTAAAAATAAAGGCATCGAGAATAAATTTCATAATACTTCCCATATTTGATTAAAGCTTAAACACAAAGAGATTTTCCGTTCATCTACCGACTAAAAAAATTTGGTATATAGGTAAGTACCTATATTTGAAAACGAGGATGTTTAAGTTGCCTCATATTAAAAAAAGTACAGGGTTCCGTACCGTGTATGAATTTTCTACGTTATAAATAGGTAACCATAGACGTCTCACAGGTTTGTCTGTAATCTGATAAAAACATTTTTTGGTTTGAAAAAAAAGGTTAACAGTTTCGGAGACAACGGGTTTCAAATAAACTTATTTTATTTACACGTTCATTTTTGGCTTACCGATTTGCATGTAATATAGACCAAATTTCAACTCAATTGGTTCAGTACTTGGAGAAAATCGGCTGTGACAGATATGTAGGTAACTGGCATCCGTTAAGAAAGCCATTTTTTTTATTTAATACTCTATACTTTATTGCACTCCATAATGTAGGTACAATAACATTTCTTCCCCAAACGGGACAAGGTTGAAATGAAATTCTCAGAAAAAGCGAGACAATTAATGGTATAAGTAAATAGGTTATTTGACAAAAAAATACGTAGGTACTTATTAAATACGTAGGTTACTTAATAAATCATTACCACTAACATAATGAATCATTAGATATTATGAAGTGCCCACTTACTGCATTCAGAAGTGAAAACCACGAAATTTGAAAAATATTCGGCATAAATCTTCGAGCAGGTATGGTACACAGTAGTTAAAAACAATAGGGTACAATTACCTTTCATATATTAAATTCATATGTTAAAAAGTAAAATACTATATTAGATCATTAAAGTTTCATTATCATAATGTTTTTTAACACATTTATTTCAAGTTGAATAATAATTATCAGTAACATTTCACGGCGTTTATATTCTGAACGAAGCGCTAAACGTAGATTACCTTAATCTTATTAAGCAAATTGTATTTAGAAATGTATAAAAAATAATTACTATTTTTTGTTAATTAATTAAAAGAAAATAGATTGTGTACCCCTGGTGGGACTCGAACCCACAGTCCCCGGCTTAGGAGGCCGATGCCTTATCCATTAGGCCACAGGGGCTGATAAGGAACGAGGTGAAATATAGAAACAGGTTTATTTTAAAAAAATATATATATAGAAACCGAGTGATTATTTTTTTTTGTAAAATCGTGAATTCTTTTTGTAAAATAACATAACCCAGTCAATAAGAAAAAAAAAAATATCGCATTCATTTTTAAATCTATATTTTATTGAGTTACTATAACATTTCTCTGTCGCAACCTTAAGCAATATTTTACCTACCTATTTGTTAATTAAAAATCATATACCTAGGTAACCAACAGTTTTTTATCATTCTTTGTTTTTACGCGTATGTTTTTTTTTTCACGTTTATTTTCTTCTGATGAACGATTATTGTATCAATTTTTGTTTGTAACCATGTGTCTGGACTTCCATTACAGTTTTAGCATGTATTGAAGTTCTTTTGAATTATATAGAAAGCATGAGCTGTGAGTTTTCAATTCCTGTAGGGTTGTGACGTCATCACAATGAGGTTGCAACGCTACTCCACACAAGGGCTCTCGACGATGCTCGCTCCGTCACAAAGCCTCGAATCAGGTCAATTAGTTTTTTATAAGTACTTCCCTTAATTATGATTTTGTGACGCTTCAGTGTTTCCGCACAGACATCGATTGGCTTAAAATTAAATTGTTGTGGTTTAAGTAATAGTGAAGTATGTACATTAGAAGTAGCATTATTGTTGTACTATTTATTTTTCGCAATAACACAGTGGGTTGGCCACTAACCCACCCACCTCCACCAATCCGCATTGGAGCAGCGTGGTGGAGTAAGCTCCAGGCCTCCAAAAAGGGGAGAGACTCGTGCCCAGCAGTGGGACGTATAATGGGTTGCCATTATTATTATTATTTTTATAATAACACATGCGAGTGAACTTTAGAAATGAAAGAAAAAACGGAAAGAAAAATTTTGAACCTGCGACCTCAGGATAACCAAAAAAATATATAAAAAAATACTTGCGGCCAAATTTTGATAGCCAACCTAGTGGATATACATTCTCTAGATTATAAAGATGCGTCAAAATTAGGTTTGCAGCATATCTGGATGAACAAAATGATTCTGCAGTGGGATCTTAACCTATTAGTTATTTAATTAAATAAATGTTTCATATTGAGCGATATCTACTTTTCTTCTCTTCTTATGTATATAAAAAAATATTAAAAATGAATGTATGTCTGTATGTCCTTTACTGAATCGAAAACTACGCATTTAATCATGTAATGGTCTTTCGCAAAGTTGTCATGCATGAGCATACGAAGGTTTCTGAGTTGGCAAATTCGACAGATGGCGCAACTGTCATTTTTTAGTTGATGGCGTAGCAACGCCCGCGGTTGCAGCTAGTTATATATAAAATGAATGTTTGTCTGTATATCCTTTATAGAATCGTAAACTACGCATTTGATCATGTGATGATCTTTAGCAAAGTTGTTGTGCATGAGCACACTAAGGTTCCTGAGTTGGCAAATTCGACAGATGGCGTTACTATCATTTTTTACTAGGTGGCGTAGCAACGCACGCAGAGTAGGTACAGCTAGTTAATAAGATCACTATATTAGTGAAAACGTATGAAAGCATACGAACATAATATTGGTGAAAGAGATGGAGGTAAAATAATGACAAAATGATGAAAGATATAACAATAACTTAACGGTGTCCAGAGAGTTTGCGATAATTGATTACTATTTTAAAATAAAAGATAGTAAGTAAACAAAATAAAATCTGTTTGATATTTCAATCGACTAAACCCAATGCCCTATAGAAACCAAATTGAGTTTTTATTAGAACACTATATTGGTGAAAGCGTATGAAAGCATATGAACATAATATTGGTGAAATAGATAGAGGTAAAATAATGACAAAATGATGCAAGATATAACAATAACGGTGGCCAGAGAGTTTGCGATACTTGATTACTATTTTAAAATAAAAAATAGTAAACAAAATCAAATCTGTTTGATATTTCAGTCTACTAAACCCAATGCCCTATAGAAAACAAATTGAGTTTTTTAATGAGAAATGTAATAACCATCACCTCTAGTCACCAAGGTTAATTTTAAATTAATAACATTTGGAACTCGGTTATAACTTATAATGAGAAACGGAATTTATGTTCCGGTGTGTCTCTACAGACTTTAAATTGTGTATGCGTAAATAAATACTGCAAATCTTTTTTTAAACATCTACATTAATCATAAAATAGGACTGTCATTAAACCCGGATTTTTTTTTATGTAATGGAAGTGGCAAACAAGCATGCAGTTCACATTGATGTTGAGTGAAGACACCTACACAAATGCAGATGCGTTACCACTCCTGAGGCCTAAGGTGTTATGCCTCTGTGCCAGAAATTACAGGGCCGTACATTACTGACCGGAACACGATAGTGGTGAACACTACCGTTTAGTTGCAAGTATATTAGGTAATGCGGTGGTGCCTACGCCCGCGACCTCTGTCACTGGAGCTCTACCACCAGTAAAATATCATATCACCCCGAGCCAGTTATAAAGTTAAATGTAATGTACTTGTACTTTAATATCAACGGCACGTGTGTCAACTGTTGACGTGCAGAGCGATTTTATTTGCATAATCCGGTATGCAGTGACGACGCTATACCAAACGTGACCATTTTTTATAACTTGTACAGAACATTTTTAGAGCACATACATTTATCGAAAACGGGGGCATGGATACTACACCTAGCCACTTACAGGAATGTCATCGTAAGCGTATGTCTGGGACTGAAATTATGCTCAAAAAATATTTTTTATCGCCTGATCCTTGATTCCTGTATTCCGCGACTTAGCAACCAAACCGCCGTAAGAGCGGCAGCGACATATACCTTTCTATGCTTTTGATCGCGTCTAAGGAGACATCCAAAGCAAGGGGATGATTTCATTAATCTGAAGTTGTGATTAATTCTGTGTCTTTGGTACCCCCCTACGACAAGATTTATAATTGAAAACAGTGCGATTTCACGTCTTAAAAGTCATGCTAGGCTTTTCTATCAACCAGGACGGGTTGGTAGAGGATGGGAGTCGTCCCACTCTAAACGGGACGTATGGTCATGATAACTATTTCAGGCACCAGTCCCTCACAAAAATAGGATCGAAGTGCACAAATACTGTATTAGCAATAAGTACCTATAAGCCTAAAATTTGTGAAGGAAAATTAAACGTTTTTTTACTTTTTTACTTTTTTAACTATAAACAGTAAATAATTAGTATATGGCCACTTCTACCTACCTGATACCGATGAAATGCCTGCTACAAAGACGACGTAAAACATTCTTAAGTTATTAGCCTGATTAATTCAGAATCTTCTTAGGGATGGGATGAATGTCCTATGGATCATGATAAATTATTTTAAGAAGCGTTGTTAAGCGTTTTTATGTTCTATAAAAGACTATAAAGCTAGGTAGCATATTACCACCATATTACTAATAATACGTTTTTGATTGAAATAGCGTGAAATCAATTGCTAGCCCGTGGTGTATATGTTAAACAATAAAAATAAATCTATTTTAGTATGCTGCCGTTATGGTTATAATCCCTTTGATGACGCCAATAGCGTTAAATTAATAATGAAAATCTCTAAGAGACTCTTGTTGTAAAACTAGTATCTGTAATATAATAATAATAATACCAGAATTGGTTTATAACCTTTTATAATATTTAAGGTACCTATATAAATATGCTATAGCGCACTAATGTTAAAAAATATAAGTAGGTGCATTTCAAGTAAGAACTAACTAGGTATGCTCAGGGAACATGTTTATTAACATTATGTGGCTGAATTTCCACTCGATAGAACGTCTATCAGTTGCAAGTGTTCATAACATAATTAATTGGTGGAGGTAGACTTCTTCAGAATAAGCATTTCGTATCATGTGGACATGACACATCCGCCGCATTACTCCATTTGCTTTCCTTGGACACAAACACAGAAAACTCCGTGCCCCGCAACATCGGTAACACTGACACAATGCTGCTGTCTCCATATAATATTTCCGAACCTCATCCACAGCTGGAAAACAATCTGAATACCCGATGCGCCTATCATTGGGGATTTGCCACGCACTTAGCATTGGAAATTATCGAATTGATATTCAGTTTGTACTTGCAGCTTACTGACGATTGTGGAGACGTAGTGATTCACAGTTTCTTATAGTGTAAATGTGTAATGCAAACGCTTTGAGACAGTTGTAAATGGTATACTTACACTTGAAAATGTATATGGACGTATCCAGCCTAATTGAAACATGTTGCACGACCATCATCCCACGTATGAGATAAAGTGCGAATGGTAATAAATAAACTCGAGTGCCTATTTATTGTCGCTGATATAATCGGTATCCAATAAATATACATAGCAACTAAAGTTACGTGCACACAATAATTGAGATCAGTTGTGGGTTGTTTCGAAGTTAGTCTTTAATGATAAGATAATAATAGATTTGAGTCAGCATGACTTGATACGTAAGGAGCTTTATGATATGAACAGTCATCAACGTCAGGAACACGTAGGTAACGTTGTTCATCTGCATAGTTTAATGATTTAAATGCCGCCGCAATCCTCAAAAAATTATGAGATTCAGTCGCTGTCCCATTGGAATTTTTGACGACCCGGTTAGTCCAGCGGTGTGAGATGACCATTTGATACGAAGGGGTTCGATCCCCGCACCGGGACAAATATTTGTATGGCCTACAGATATTTGTTCCGGGTCTGGGTGTTTGTGTATGTGTTGTATGTGTACAACGGCACCCACGACACAGGTTTGTACCTACTGTGGGACTGTGAGTGTAAGCGTATTTTATTATTATTTATTATTTTATTATTATTATTTTGCAAACCTTTGCGTTTATTTAACATCTCATCTACATTGCCCGTACCAGAGAATATGTACTAATACTACGTACCCGTACGCACCGTTGATGTCGCGATTTAATGTTAAGAAAAGTTTGCGCTACGACATCTCTACGAATACTCGTACAGTTGCGTTTTTTTAGCAACAGAAATAAATCGCTGAATTTACAGAAAAATCTACAAAAAGAAAAACTAACGCGAAAGAAAAACAATCGGAAATATAATAGAAAGTTACTGCTTTAAACGTAGGACTCTGTAATTTCTGGCACAAAAGCACAACAATTTAATATGTCAATGTATAGGTGTTGTTACTCTCTGGTTTTTATGTAGATCTTTAAAGATATCTTACCATCAGTTACACCAAAATTAAAACCGTTTAAATATCCGATTATAATTACAAAGTAGGTCCTCATAAGTACATAAATAGGTAAGTAGTTATCTTGCATATATCTACGCGAATGCAATCCGGGCACATCCAGTTTTAAATGAAGGTGAAATATGTTCATGAATGGTCATTTTATTATGATACTGCATGTACTTGCTTCTGACCGTGGTGGTTTATTGCAATAATATTATCAAACGATATAATTATTATGCAAGATAGTGCTACACTGTATGAAACGTGTAGTTAGATAAATAAGTACATATTCTATGTAAAATTGGCTCAACTAATTTAGGCTATTCAATCCTTTTTACCTTTTGTTAAAACAATAGCAGTTAATTGAATTATTTCTTCCATTTTCTGGAAGTTTCCCAGTACCTCGGAGTTTGGTAATGTGCCCGGAGGTGGCAACAGGCTCGCCACCTGTTACATGGGCCAAAAACGTAACCGGCGAATCGAGGGTGTTTGCATGTATGCTTGAATGCATGCATTTACCTCTGCCTACCCCTTCGGGGATTACAGGCGTGAAGTTACGTTTTAATTGAATTATTTTCTAATATTGATCTATGATCGGTTTCAAGTCAGTTAACTTTATAAAGAAAGTCTGTTTTCCTGAATGTTGTGATTGAAAACCGGATTTGATATAAGTATTAAGAAGAAGTACATGAAGTTTTCGAGGTAGACAATATATTCTGTCGTCGGGACGTGACGACCCACCGCCCACGAGGTTAAGAATTTTCTTCTACTGGATCAGAATTCTTCCACTAGCGTAGTCAGTCAAACCATTCCAAAGGGGCGGTAGTAAGTGGAATAACGCAAGGTGGGCAGCAGCGTCCTGCGATAAAACTACCGCCACTGCGATTTACTGGTGGTAGGCACCACCGCATTACCCTAATAATATATACTTGCCGCTAAATGGTAGTATTCAGCATTATCATGTTCCGGTCAGGTGGTAATGTATGGCCCTGTAATTTCGCACAGACGCATAACACCTTAGGCCTCAGAAGTGGTAATGCCTAAGCTGCATAACCTAGGCTGCAGTCATCACTAAACTGCATGCTTGTTTGCCACTTTCATTACTTACTACTAAAAAAAATGCCTACCATGGCGATTATGTCGTATCCCACTTATGGAGAGGCTTTGGTCCAGCAGTGGACAACTTTCGGCTGAAATGACGATGATGATGAATGTATTAAAATGAAGGCAGTGAGAGATACATACAGAAATCTATACATATAATAAAACAGTAAAACCCGCGTGTCTGTACATTGTATATATTTACGAAAAACTAATTGGGGGCGATGTTAAAATAGTATTAGAACACTTTTCAATGATTTTTAATTTTATTGTCTGTCTGTTTGTCTGTTTGTCCCTTTGTCCAGGCTAATCTCCGAAGATACTGGATGGATTCGAATGAAACTTTTTGTGGTGTATAGATACTAAGCCTGGCCAACATTTAGGCTACTTTTTATTGCGGTATAATCACTCATTCCCACGGGAATCTCTACATTTAATAAAATCGTAGGAAAGTCAAAACTGTACATTGAATATATCTTAAAAGAATACTTGGGACGTGATCTATAACAGAAAATCGAAGCCAAAAAAACAGTTTTAAGATTTTTGTCTGTTTGTCTGTATGTATGTCCGGGCTAAACTAAAAAAGTAGCTACTAAATGGCACCTGTTAGTAATATTCATGCAAAATTTTAATTTAATACTATTTTAAAAGTTGTTTGCTTATAATGCTAAAGCGACACTGGCATCTTAGGTTTGTTTGGTGCTGTAGAGCCTTCACGCAGATGACGTTGAGGGCAGCTGCTAGTTGGTAAATTTAAAAGTTAGCAATTACCTTTTGCGGCAATTATTCATTTCATAACATCTTTTATTTTGTCGTATGCATATCCGGAACAGTCATGCACGCTTAAATGTCTTTGCCTTTGGCGGCGTCGTGTGGCGGGTTGCGCACTTCCCTCTAAAATGGTCGAGGAGGGCAATGGCTGTCGCATGCGTCATACTCGTGAACGGGTGCTGTTGGTGGGGACTGGTCTGTTCTGGTTTGCAGGAGCTACATCACATTTAGTAGAAAGCAGTTTATTTGCATCTATGCTATGGACTTTCACATTATTTGATTTTTCACGACAATCTGTACTAGATTTATGCTCTCATTTAAAAGAGCTCTTACTGAGTTTGTTGGGTAGCGGAGTTCTTCTCAGTAGTGACTGCACTTGGAACTCTGCTAAGTGAATAACTTTGATCTTGACGAATAAGTTTTTCTTTTTCTTCATTTATCATCATTGAAGGAATTGAAAAATTTTGTGATTATTATGTTTTAACCAAATAGTTTAAATTCTAATTTTTAATGTACTATTAATTTAATAATATGATTTTGCTTTTACTATATGTAATGGTTATTCACTCTAGGTATTTTATGATTTATTGAAGTTTTGAAAATATCTGTAAAGATCTGTTCGAAATAAAATTATTTTCTATTTCTATTTCTATTAGGTATATGTAATAACACTACGTAGTTATGGTCTAACAGAACTTGTTATTAAAGCACACATTCAAATTGATGCACAAGCTCACATTGATGTTAAGTGATGACTGCAACCTATAGACACTTACAGAAAGACCAAAGGTCAAAATGCGTTACCACTCCTGAGGCCTAAGGTGTCATGCCTCTGTGCCGGAAATTACAGGGCCATACATTACGATAGTGTAGAACTCCCATTTGGCGACATAATAGCCTGTGACTCTCGAGCTCCGACACTAGAACTCTACCACCATTAGCGAGTGTTCATACGAGTAGTTTATTCTTAGAAAATAGACCATTGCAATTAACGAACGATTATAATTGGACTAGCGTACGCTCTATAACGTGTAGGTACATTATGACAGTGCGCGGGCGCAGTAATAGCGACTAATCAAAGGATAATGAAGTCACTTATAATTGAAAAATAAAGTTTATTATAATATATATTACCCACCTTTATTACCTATCCATGTATATATCTATACCATAATTTTTAAGCATTAAAATGTAAATAATCATATTTACAACCTAATTACTTAGACCTAGGTACAATAAATAATTGCATTTTACGAGCGCTGCAGTCTTCTATCACGAACGCAACTTGCGATTGTCGTCGCGTTCGGTCGGCGGCGAACGCGGTCGAAGCGAGCGATGCGCTTCTGCCAGTGCATGCGGAGTCCATACAGAGTCGTTCGCCGCCCGCGCCCCGCCCCCTCAATCGCCTAGTATTACTCACGGAGTTTGAAGCGCGGCGCTGTGAATGGCGCACTACCTAACGATTTTTCGCATGTTTTTCGTGATAGTGTAGATTTGTGATAGTGTTTGTTACGTTTTCTATCTATCTTCTATATTAATTTAGTATTTAAACACTATTTACTATTTTTTATTTTAGTATTTAAACACTAAAATCGCGAAAAAATATCAGCTATTTCATACAAAACTGAAAATTTAAATTATATGAAATTTCTTTTTTGCAAAGTAGGTTCCTTAATAAACTGAAAGTTGTTCAGATTGTTACAAAAAACGGTTTTCGGGTTTTGCGCACTTAACACTACACCCTATGTAACAAAAGCTGGAGCCACCCCTATTATAAACACCAGAAATCGCCACTGATAATAACACACCCGTTTGTTCTCGTGATCCCGTCGCTGAAGCCGATGTAAGAACGCCGCGAGTTTTAGTGAATAAGAGTAAAAAAGATTATGCATTACTTCCGTCCGTGCATGCAAAACTACGACACGAATTAAAAGGTGCGGTAGTAGATATCCATGAAAATATGTTGCAGTATTAAGTTTCTATCTGCATTTTTGTTGTTACCAAATAGTTGGAGAGAATGAAGTCTTAATAAGAACAGACATTTCAATTTGTGACTTCATATAGGATTGTGTATGAACGGTGTTTGTATCATGTGATACCGCTCGATTTTCAAGTAATAAATATCAATCAACGGTCGTTAACTGCTGTACTCTCAATTCCCAGCTAGTTTTATGAGACTTGTATCTACTCCTTTTTACTGTAGGTACATATATCTCACTCTCAGATAAAACACTGTCTTTTTGACATGCATTTTTATTGTGGCAACTACCACAGTCAGTGGTAATTCTGCCAAAATCTGGTGATCAGAGAGGCACAGTATATAAGAATGGCCGGTGTACTTAGAAAAGAATGACCAGTGAACCAGAAAATTACTAGCTGCTTCTAATATTTATTCAGCCTCTTACCTATAACAAAAGACAAAACAATCACATTCGTTATAGGTTAGTATCAGACAAACGACAGACATAAATGTTGTAAGTGAGGTTAAAATTGCAATCTTATATTATTTATACGAATAAATTTACAAAAAGTATACACAAAAGGCGTATTTACTAACATGAGTAGTAATTTTATGTTAGTAGGACGCGGGACATCACGAGGAAAAAGAGAGTGTAAGATCCTAGATCAATTGGCAATTTTGCACATTGGTCAACCTTCTCATTACCTGTGATGGCTCGGAATCCATGCCAAAATTATGTTAACATTCCCTCAATGACATCTATACAAAATTTCTCTGATGGCTTAAATAATATGAAATTTCAAAGATTTTTTTATTATCAAACTCATTGTAACCTCAATCTTTCTAGACATACGGTTTGGTCTGAATAGCTATCTCTAATCTCTATCTCACTCGAGTTAGGAAGTCTGTGCACCCCAAAATGACCGGATCATTTGAAGGTTCTAATGAGGTTCTTCAGATGGTCTTATCTGTGGAGTGATCTCCTAATTAAATATGTGTACTTCTGTGTAAAGACACGAATTTTTGAATTTTGAACACGAAATTTTGAAACATTTCAATGACAAACATTTTCTATCTAGCTTCAATGTTTTTATGTAGACGCTCACTCCCTGTAAGTGGCAAGTGACAGATGACTTAGTAAATCCACGAAGAAATAAGTGGGCATCATTTAGGTTCATGTCATTACACATTGTTTTTTGCCGGTGTTCGAGTTTTGATGGCTCTTTATGAGGAATGAACCATTAAATCATTTTAATGGTCGTTTGTGCCGTACACGTTGCTAATGTGTTGAAACTTCGAACGAAATTGAGTCCATATATATTTGTTATATTCGTGTTCACAGTGTAAGCATATGAAAATTGGATAGAATACTTGATTTTGACATAATTTTTTAGGGTTCCGTACCTTAAAAAGAAGAAAGGAACCCTTATAGGATCACTCGTGCGTCTGTCTGTCTGTCTGTCTGTCCGTCTGTCACAGCTAATTTGCTCCGAAACTACTCGACCGATTGAGTTGAAATTTGATGAGTATATGTAAATTGGTGACTCAAAGATGAACACGTCAAGTAAAATAGTAAATTTAAGAAACAGGGGGGCCACTTTCGGGGTGTAAATCAGAAAATTTAAAAAAAATAATTCATAAACTGTATCGTGTGACATATCAAATGAAAGAGGTTGTTGTCAGCATCTCAGATATATTTTTTTTATAATTTTTGCATAAACATATTTGAAGTTATTTGAGAAAAACGACGAAAATTGACCATTCTCCCCCCTATCTCCGAAACTACTGAACTTAAAATTAAGAAAAAAATATGGAAAATAGTTCTTTGCCTATAGATTACTGGAAAACCTATAAGAAGTTTGAGTATTCAAATTAAATCGAAAATTCTTAATAATATAACCCCCCTGCCGGTACCACCGTAACCGCTATGTCCCTGCATTTTAAATCTGTAATATTATCGAAAATATTTATTTAAATTACGGAACCCTCACCACGCGAGTCGAACTCGCACTTGTCCGGTTTTTATATTCAGATATAAATGACAAAGCCAGAAATTATATAGAACTTTGACCCACTTGAAAACAGTTATTTACCAGCACGGCAAATACCTCTTTTTGCTGAGATTTAATCACTGATTACTTACACACACATTTAATCACTTTTAAACTTGTAGTTTGTGTGTAAACTTAAGACATGTCATGCATGGCACGGCTGCAGTAATACACATTTGGTAAAGTACACACAGTAAGGCAAAAGACATGGTCCGTACAGACTGGAAGTATAAAATCATTCTGATTTCTGCAAAACTTTACGTTGAGTATAAATAAAGTATTTTATATTTAAAGAACAGTTCTTTGATATAAGTACCTAGGTTTGTTGTTGCTATTTTATTTAAGTACAATCGTTTTCCGGGTAGATCGAAAATCTATGACAGTAGTAATGTTGACCGGTACCTACATTGTCAACGTTTCAATAGTAAACACAGCGTTTGTAATTATTTAAAAATAATTTTATATTAATTACATATACGAAAATAATATGTTTGGATTAAAACTAACTTTGAGGGATTAAAACTTGAGTTAGAACGTTTTAAAGTACTTGATTGTTATTTTGAGTAACGCAATTGATTGCGATTCTAATTAGGAACAACCATATTCAAGACTTTTTTAACGTAATTATTAACCTCAAGTTATACAGAAAAAAGATTTATTAACTAAGAATTCTATTTTCCGAACATATTTTTTCTTTAATTTACATTTCGTGTAAATGGTGGGTCACAATCTGTCATTGTCATTTATCCCGTGCTGCTCGTGCAAGACTTTTGGTTTACGATTCGTTGTCTTGTTTAGTCTTAGATTTAGTATGTTTACGAAAAAAGAATCTGAATAAATTATAAATAAATGTTTCAAAGCGCCGCGACTTGCATTCTTAAAATTCATAATTTTTCTACTCATATCATATGAATAAGAAACCAATAAGAACGAAGCAGTAGACAGAGAGGCTCAGGTGATGATTAATCTGTAAAATATTATATATGTATGGCGACGTAATATCTATCACTTGGGCTCACGGGTGGCAGTGTATTTACTTTTGGCCTCCGCAGGCTACAGTATTCGTTTACTATCATAATGACAAATATAATAATGGCAACACATTATACGTCCCACTGCTGGGCACCAGTCTCTCCCCTTTTTGGGGGGAGGCCTGGAGCTTACTCCACCACGCTGCTCCAATGCGGATTGGTGGAGATACGGGTTAGTGGCCAACCCGCTGTCGGATGTTTTCAAACCACCCTATAAGGCCTCCGACAAGGTTTTAACGACTGCTATCCATCGATAGCAACCGGGACCGACGGCTTAACGTGCCCTCCGAAGCACGGAAACGCGCATTTTAATTTTCCACTAGCGGTCACCCATCACACCCGACCGCGCCCGTAACGTTTAACCGAGTAGATCGCTTATGATCTACACCAGCCGCGGGGCTATGCGCACTTCTATTCACTTACCATGCAGGTATATAAATGTTAGCTTTTTTGCCTCCGTCATAACATAAAAAGAATCTCAGATTAAACATAAGCAACTTTGAATTCTTAGGCCATAACACTGCATCGCGCCCCGTCGCATAGCGTGGAGCGGCAGATTTTAATAATAAATAATAATAAATTATGTATAAAGTAATGCAAATATCTCGATTTGTTTAAAAAAACGCCTACGGTAAGAAGACACTGCTGATGAGGCATTGCACGGGACGGCAGTATGAAAAATATCTGCAGCCACGCGCTACGACGGGGCGCGGAGCAGTGTGTTTACGCGCTTTAGTCCTCTGAAACTGAACTTTAAACATCAACATGATATTGGAAGTTCAGATAGAGTTGAAATGTTGTTAGTTGTTTACTTGTTACCCAAAATGCAAAATCTTTAAATTTAATAATATAGGTAGGTAGTTAGTTAGCTTATACGTATTTTAGAATCTTCATTTCAAGTATCGCTGTCACAATCATGAGAGTGCACACTTAATGCGCTAGAACTCGGCGAACACTAATATTCAACTCTGTATATCTAAGGGACTAACGCTATTATATTAGTAAAGAGAAACGCAGAATGAAAAAAAAACAAGAAAATAACTTTAAAATATTGTAGCTCGGTGTATCCGCCGGCCGTCAGACAGATAGACAAATCACCTGGCATACCTTACGATACGCCCGTTCGTGTAAATTTCCTTAATCTTTTTGTATATTGTTGTACCTTACAATTAAAAATATTTTTATGTAGTGAAAGTGCGTTGTCTTTCTTGAGATCTTAGATTTAGTGAAAAAAAAGTAATTTTAGAACAATTACGACAGGGCCATATTTCAATGATCCCCTTACTGTACGGAATGCTGAATCACCATTTAGATTCAGGCGTCAGATAGATCCGGCAGTGCAGTGAATCGCCCTACGCCCTCTAGTTTCTTCACTAGAGCTCACCAGTTATAATTAAACCTAAAAAGCTACGAATAACAACGTAAAGAAGTGTAACCAAGCCAAAAAATGATTCGATGTAAACAGACACCCTGTGGGCGGGCCTTTAAAAGGACACACCGCAGCGCGTCAGACTATTGTACGTTTCTTGCCGCTCGGCGAAATGACTTCGCTACCAATATGCAAGCATTGTCTATGTCGAAAGTGTGAGTGTTGAATATTATTACTTACATATTCTATGGTGTTGGTTATGATTAACGTGACCATACGTCGCGTTTTAAACGGGACAGTCCCGTTATCGTGCAGTCCGTACCGGTGTCCCGGGTGAACTTTTGGGAAGCGACAATGTCCTGCTATCGGTAATAGGAAAAAACTATAGAAAACTAACGCAACCCAACAGAAGATTTCCTGTAAATGCATAGTCAATCCAAACTTTCAAACTCAAACTTTAGTGTTACATTTAGTTATGTAACTCATACAGTTGTAATATGTTATACAAAAGTATGTATTACAATTTCATACATTATAATTTGTGGAACTAAATTAAATAGGTACATCGTCAAGTTTTAGAAATTGCGAAGTCTAAGCTGAACCGGTCTAGTAAGTCGCCCTGGTGCCTCCTTATTAGATTGAGCTAGCCGAAAATCGATATCGTAAATTAAACTCCCAAGGCCATATCTAACATAATAATCTTCATTAAGTGTAAAGCGCAGTGGGATTTTATTTAAATTCATTTTGATTGATTGCAACTAATCGATTTATGGAGACGGAAAAATAAGACTATTTGAAACTTGACAGCTGATAAATATGATGCACCAATAAATGTATTTTTTATACTTGTTATTCTGTGAGGTAGAATGTGGTATATTAATTATTATTATATTACATGTTTTATAACATTAAATTAGTTTCATGTATACACAGTTAATATTAGTTATTGTTTAAATTAAATGTTTAAATTATATCCACTACACACACAACGATCTATAACATATTTAGAGTTCCGTACTCTCGTAGAGGGGCCAGACACTTGACTCTATCAAAAATTGGCACTTTAAAGTTAAATTGTCACGAACATAACTAAATCGAAAAATGATGAAAGCATATCAATAAAATTTTTGAAAGACCTATCCAACGATATCCTACTCTATATAGAAAACGAAAAATTAAAAAATTATCCGCGCGATACATGTATGTAAAGAGATACCCAAAATATTTCTTTTTTTTCATGTTTTTATTCTACTACTTTGTTGGCGTGATTAAGGTGTACACTTGTGCCAAATTTCAAGTCACTAGTACCAATAGTTTTTGCACTAAACCGCGGACGGACAGACAGACAGACGGACATGGCGAAACTATAAGGGTTTCTTGTTTACTACGGAATCCTAAAAACGGATCCCTTATGTGATCACTCGTCCGTCTCTCACAGCCAATTTGTGCCGAATGTAGTGGGACAATTGAGTTGAAATTTGTTACACTTGCCTATTATGTACACCAGTGTAGGCACAATCTACATATGATGTAGTTACATTAATTTTATATAACACTAGCTGTTGCCCGCAGCTTCGCCCGCGTGGATGTCGTTTTATAAATATTTTTTCCTGAATTTTCTTTCTATAAACCTCACGGAGCCCGAGACCTTTCCAACGAATGCAAAACCGTGGAAATCGGTTGGTGCGTTCTGGAGTTATAGCGTCAGGAAGGAAAACCCGACTTATTTTTATAATATAGATTTATTTATTTTACATTCACCTTTTTACCTAAAGGTGGCACCCAAATAGGACCAATATTTGAGAATTTTTTTTTTATTTACAAGGTAATAAAGGTTGCTTTAGATTTTGAAGAATCTTTCTAATATAAAGCATTTGACTTGACAAAAAACTTTAAACTTTTGTGGTTTTAATTCACGGGATGGTAATAATTATTTTAGTTAAAAAAACTTTGTTATCTTATAATAAAACGGTGGTTATCATAATAAACTTGCACATAATTAATCATGGTCGAGTTATGCTAATGCTTTTATTAGTCATTTTGTGCTGCCAACGGGTGCTTATTTAGGCAATAACCAGTTCTGAAAAACCTTTGTCAATTTGATAAATTCGTTCTGGAAGTGCATCTTGTTTGATAATCATATGAAAGCAATTTCCGTTGTTTTCGTCATTGGATTTTTCATTTTATTACGAGAGAATACCCCTTATTTATAAACGTATTTTAGCTAAAGTGTTGCTAATCTCTCCTTTGTCTTTTTCTATCCTGCACATTTGACAATGGAACTGACAAAGTCAAAGCATTCTATAGCTAAAACGTATCTAATGTATGTTTATGAATAAGGGGGTGTTTATTTTATTACATCTACGTGCGTCTACCAGAATTCCATGGACGGCAAGTGAATACTCTACCGTATGGACATCTATACAAAAACGTCGAGGTAAAAAAATTGCGTTGCTACTCTTGAGGTATACCTAAGTTGTTTTGCTTCTGTGCTTGAAATAGCGGGGCTATACTAATGTATAGTAATGTAACCCGAATCAGATACTTTTGAACACGACCATTTCGTGGCAAGGTTATGCGGAAGCTGCGTACACCCACCCTCGAGCCCCAATACTAGAACTCTACCACCAGTAAGTAACTCTTAGCCCGACGATGTAATTCGGATTCACAGTAGTATAACCAGTGCCGGATAAAGCCGGTGCGGGGCCCGTAACATATGTGACCATGGGGCCCTAGAGTTACATTGCCTACTGAAATTTAGGATGCAAATAAAACAGAAAATTTACGAAAAGGAATCGAAAACAATCCTCTAATATTGTAAGTATTATGGTATTGCCAACTTACAACATAATATACCTATATAATTACAGTGTGGCCAACGCTTTTACATATTTGAGGTTTTTTTTGGACACAGGCGCGGGGCACCCCAAGGCGCGAGGCTTGTAGCATTTGCTGCCTCCTGCTATATGGCTTATCCGGCACTGAGTATAACCAATCCGTGACAGTTTATTCATAGACACAGTGGTCCGTTAAGGGTTCCATTTTACAACCCTAAAATCTATTTAAGGGACCCGTACCTACCTAAAAAAGATCTATCAGATATGCCACCCACATTGTCTCTCCACCTAGGTGAGTAAGTTGTAGGATGAGATTTAATACATATTTTTATACGTATTTGTATAAATGAACTCTACGTACATCTTTACTCACAAATCTACATTTATATATCTAAGCATTCATATAATTTCATCTAGTTAATTGATTCCTATAAAAGTTGATCTAATAAACCTTTCATATTCTATAAGTAGGTACTCCAAGTAAAAGCAGTCTTGAAGGTTGTGTATATTAAGTCAGACCGTCTAGCTCACAACTCGGGATAGCTAACGTCCTAGGAGCTAGGTCTGTGTGCGTCGGGGGTGGGATGGAAGGGGGTGGTGCAATATCTCAAGGTCAGGTCGTTGTGACGCGCCCGGTACGGTAACAGTCGATATTTTAGATACCCTACTATTGTTATGTAGACAAGGACGGTTTTTGCATTGTTTGCAGAACGCTGTCAGAAATTGTATATAAAGCAGCTGTTATTTTTGTCCAATTAACGTTATTAGGCCTCCTCCAATCAAAATACATCTATTAATTAATTATATATTTATGTTGCAATGAGAATAATTTTGATTTTGTAAACAAACGTAGATTTGCTTAGCTCATGACAGTTTGACACAAGTATAGGTACACCTTAATTACGCCGACAAAGTGGTAGAATAAAAACATGAACAAAAAAATATATTTAGCGTAACCTCTACTACATGTAACGCGCGGCTATTTTTTTATAAATTTTCGATTTCTATATAATGTGGAATATCGTTGGATAGGTCTTTCAAAAATATAACGGATGTCTACACATCATTTTGAGGTACTACAAAATGTATATGAACAAAAAACGAGATCTTCAACCTATAATATTTTTATTTCACACTAGCTGACCCGGCAAACTTCGTATTGCCTCACAATGAAATGTGTCAATGGTTTGATAGATACGGACTATTTGTATAGGAAAATGAAATTAAATGTAGAGATTCCCGTGGGAATGAGTGATTTACCCTCAGTAAAAAGTAGCCTAAATGTTGGCCAGGCTTAGTATCTATACACCACAAAAAGTTTCATTCGAATCCGTCCAGTATCTTCGGAGATTAGCCTGGACAAAGGGACAAACAGACAGACAAAAAAATTGAAATCATTGAAAAGTGTTCTAATACTATTTTAACATCGCCCCTAATTGGTTTTTCGTAAATTTAAACAATGTACAGAGACGCGGATTTTACTGTTTTATTATATGTATAAAGATAATAAGGTTAGTTTTGAAAACTCTGACTATAAAATTTTAAGATCGTTTCGTTGTTATTTATTTCCTAATCAGACGAAATGCAATTAGATTAAAACATTGCGAGACGAGCCATTTGGTCCAGCGGTGTGTGACAAACGTTTGAACTGAGGCTCATAAGTTCGATACCCGTATCGGGATTAATATTTGTATGGCCTACAGACATTTGTTTCAGGTCTGGGTGTTTTGGGTTTGGGTTGGGTGTGGTTGGGTGTATGTGTTGTATGTTTACAACAGCACCTACGACACAGGTTCACACCTAATGTGGGACTGTGAGTGTAAGCGTATTGCAAAGGCGAAACAATCCTGAACAAAACAATATATTTACAATTGTTTTATATTTAAATACTAGCTAACCCGGCAAACTTCGTATTGCCTCAGAATGAAATAATGTGTCGAAGGTTTGATAGATACGGATTATTTGTATGGGAAAATGAAATTGTGGTTTTTACTATTTCCCTTCAATTTCTTCATATTTTCTTACATTTTAAACCTTTCCTGGACTTTCAAAAATCATTCAAAACCAAAATTAGCCAAATCGGTCCAGCCGTTATCTAGTTTTAGCAAGACTTACGAACAGCAATTGATTTTTTAAATATATATAGATTATAAAAAATCATTGCAACAACACGTTGCATTTTCATTGTTTTTTACTGTCTTATTCTTTAGGAATTCTGTGGCTACACTTATATAATCATTTTAAATGGTGCTGCATAGCCTTATTACTCTCTGTGCACTTAAAAAAAAACTGTCACCTGTGACCCTGTGACGTCTCTAATCGTCTCGAATCTACGTAATTTCTTTCGTTTTATTTAATTTTTCATTTTAAATAACACAAAGCGGCGTCATGGCCTTTCGAAGTCTATTTCCGCAAAATCTAGCGTGATTTCCGCCTTACGGAACCAGTCTTTTAGTTTAAATTTTGCTGGCTTCGAATTTTGCAAGATATTGAGGCATGAAGATTTTACCTTTTTATTGAAACAGTCTTATTTTGAAAAATACGTAAGTTTTTTAAATGTAATGACAGTGGCAAACAAGCATGCAGTTCACACAAAGACCAAGGTCAAAATGCAGATGCGTTACCAATCCTGAGGCCTAAGGTGTTATGCCTCTGTGCCGGATATTACAGGGCCGTATATCGTCATGGAGATACATACGGATGAGGAGTACCTACTTACTTGATGGAGAATCAGGCGTCGAGACGTAACGACCCCACTGCCCACTAGTGATTTTTTTTTCCGCTAGTGCTGTAAATCAACCAAACCGAGCCTACCTAATTACTACAATATATAGATATAATATAATAAATTGATGATAGATATAATATAATAATATTATATCTACATCAATAAAAACGAGAGAGAGTGAGCGAAAGAAAGATAAATTTAATACTCTAGTTTTACTAATTGACCTAAACCTAATCAATCGTGTGTTAAATTACACATCACCAATCGTCCTATATCACACACGATGTGTGACATGCAGTTGTAAGTGGTCAATTTATAGTACTTCAATTGGCTTCCTACGCTACGGCTCGTAGATTCTATTACCGCATGGTATAAATATTTCAATGAAAGTTCATTTCATTGTTTATATCCTCGTTTGTTTCGATATTCAAGTTTTGAGTGGTGAGTTGGTAGAATTTGGAAAAATGGACTTGAATATACTCACACTAGGTAAGTTTGTTCAAGTCCATTTTTACACAATGTGTGCATCTTTTGCACCTATCAGATACTTACGCATTAAACAAAAATACGCTTACACTCACAGCCCCACCTACTGTGTCGTGGGTGCCGTTGTACACATACAACACATATACAAACACCCAGACCCGAAACAAATACCTGTAGGTCATACAAATATTTGTCCCAGTGCGGGGATTGAACCCGCGACCTTTCGAATCAAACGGTCATCTCACACCGCTGGACTAACCGGGTCGTCATTGTGTGCATGTTTTGCATCTATCAGTTACTTTGCTATACTTATCACATAAAGGTTGCTCCAAATGTCAAATTGTAATGTTCCTTCCAGTAAATCATCACGCCAAGTCTTGAACGGGGTAGTCAGAGACAGCGGAGCGCCATCACTCTCTTCATAAGCGTGCATATCTCAGCGTGCTAATGCACGCTGATTCTAATAACAAGTTAATGTGTTTCATGTTATAATATATTTACATAAAACTCTTCTATTACTGATTGACTGACAATGTACAGCCCGAACTAGTGAAGCTCGATCGTAGAAAGGTGAAATTTATTATGTACCTAAGCAGTTTTCTTATTATCGTATACATAAGTAAAGTACAGTATCACCCAACCTAACTTGCACCTCCCAAAAATTAGGAAATAACTTTTAATTTTGTCAAATGAATCTATTAATTTCAAGTGTAGTTGTCACATAATCCATCACCGTCAGTAAAATTGCTATTGGGCTTAGCGAGATGGCTCCAAAGGCTCTCTGGATTGTCGGAAGTCACTGACACACAATTTGAATATTCATTCATACACATAGGTACCAAATAATCTTTCACGAGGACGTGATCGGAATCTTAATGCTGAATATATTAATACAATATGACCATAACAATTTTTGGTTGTATGTGAAACTGATTCAGTCTGCTTATATTTTGTCTCTATACAGCCGATTTATTTACATTATGTAACTGTCAAAGTTTTGATAGATACGGACTATTTGTATGGGAAAATAAAATTGGGGTTCTTACTATTTCCCTTCAATTTCTTCATATTTTCTCAACTTTTAAACCTTCCCTGGACTTCCAACAATCATTCTAAACCAAAATTAGCCAAATCGGTCCAGCCGTTCTCGAGTTTGAGCAAGACAAACGAACGGCTGAAGTGGCAATGGGCAGGGCACATAACTCGGAGAACCGATAGCCGCTGAGGCAGAAAGGTTCTCGAGTGGAGACCGCGTATCGGCAAACGCAGCGTAGGACGTCCACCTGCAAGATGGACCGACGACCTAGTCCAGGCTGCAGGTACCCGCTGGATGCACGTCGTTTCCGATCGGTCAGCATGGAGGTCATTGGGGGAGGCCTATGTTCAGCTGTGGACGTCCTATGGCTGATATGATGATGATGATGAACGAACAGCAATTTATTTTTATATATATAGATAATGTAGCTTATCTATATGGTACCGAATCACACATTGAATATTAATTTAGTCAAGAATTCATTCACTTCGTGGCTACTTGTCACATTCAGTAAGTTTTTCAGGATGTGTAACGATAAAAAATTGAATATAATTTGCCTTTGGATATAAAACCTGATACAAAACCGTGACCATGTTTTATTCAGTTTAAATAGGCGCTATTGCACATACTTACGAAGACAATCAGTAAATAAAATAGAGCAAGCGCCATGCGGACGGCCGCATGGCGCTTGCTCTATTTCGTTTTGCATTTATAAATTTATTTTTTTTAATTCAGATGTGTAACAAAAACATTTCTAGGCAATTTTGGAAATAAAATAATGTATTTCATTATAAGGAAAACTTATTGACTAAACGCAAAGCCGCAATTATACCACCGACAAATGCTTACCCCATAACGGTATCGGCACGAAAAGGGCTTATCATTTATAATCACGCACCCTCGCGCCTTTAATCGAAGCAGGTATTATCTAATATCCGATAGTGCGAGTTCAAGGTTGGCCGCTGAAAGCGCTGTATCGCATCCTCTCATCCCGGCGTTCGCGCGCCCTTTGCGCTTTTATCAATACGCCCGGCGCCGACCCGAGCGCCGCCTGTCGGACGCCGCCAGTACCGCGACGCACTCCACTGCGCACACTCCATATTACCCTACGTTGCCGCATTTATTGCACTACAACTAATTCACCATCAAATCTATCCCATCAGAATAATCCCAGTTCTAAATACGCGCCCCGTGACGTTTTCGAAAACGTCACGACGCCGTCGCGTCGGTATCCCCGAAAAAACTTAACCTAAACAAGCGATTACGTCAATAATTCGCGGGCTCGCTCGTCTGTTGTTTATTTGCAAATCACAATTCCACCTGAAAGTGTCTAAAACCGAAGCTTACACACGGTAAGTGATTATAGTATTTTCAATCTCGGCGAGCTTGTTTATCTATCTACAGTGGTGTTATGTAGGAAGTGTGGGCGAGTGTGAGTGGTTACTTTCGCTGGGTCAGGAATGAGGTTACTCTCTAAATAAACCGAGATTTTTACCGCGCCGATTCACCGAGGCACTATGTAGGTATCCACGTTAATAATATTACATACTAAATATACAATGCAATGTGAACCGTGTCATTGATGCAATGTGACCTGCATTTCTTTTGATAAAGGCATTCATATTCTTCGAGCGCGATGCAGTTGGCCGGCCCACTAACACGTAATATGACAGCGCAATCAATAAACGGTCTTACCTTAAAACTATGTTAACATTTGAACATACCTTAAATGTCGTGATTATTTTAAACTGAATTGCTCAAAATAATTGTTTCATTATTTTAAAAACAACGTTCATACTCATTTCCAATAACATGCTAAGGTAGAGTTTTGATACGTTGCATCGATATTCGGTTACCTCAACAAGAAATGTCGTTTGTGCATACGCCATTTTTTGTACCCCTGCTCTGCATCGTGAGAATATAGGCCACGATCAGGGTCACCGGTGCACCGATTGTACCTCTAGCGAATCGCGAGTCCTTGTTTTCCAAACAATTGGGGTCCCTATACCGGTTTCAGTGTTAAGTGAACCACAAATAGCACTGTATTATGTGTATTATTGTGACAACACACCATTATACAACATGTAATCTAGTTTTTGACAATGCATCGGACTAGTTTTTGAACGTATTTAAGAGACCGTGAAAATTATGAGCCATTTCGTCTAGCCTGGGAAAGTCCTGCGTTCTATTTAGGTCAAGTCCTTTAGGTAATAATAATAGATAATAAGAATTTATTTATTTTTTCTTATTAGGTAGATTCTTATTGTGCAATAAAATAAAATAAATACGCTTAAAGGGCATTGTGTGAATAGGAATTGAAAGCAATGTGTGCCAAAATTTGAGAGTAACGAAGAATCGAGAAGTTGAGAGGTCTTACCAGGTTCTTCGATTAAATTATTAACTACAATAAAATATGGGAAGTCGGGATGAATAGATACGTAAATAATAGGTACGAGGAACCTAAGAATATTAATTTTTATCATACATCCAGCAAATAAAGAACAACCGTGTATCAATTAATAAATTAACCAGACAATTTTGCTAAGCTATAAAAATTTACGTACATAGAAAGTATGTATTGTAAAAGTATCTCTATTGATTTTTTTTGTGATATACGATAATGTGTACCTACGCATATTTTGGATTGCAATCTAGTTCTTAATTATAATTATCTTATTGTATGTGTAAATTATTCTTATCTGTTTTGTGTATACCTATAGGGTAAAATAGGAGTAGAACATGATGGGAAGGTACCTATTAGGTATTTAGTCATCATCAACGTATGTCTTTATTATTTATGACGTACACGTACTTGATTGTTTTTTTTTAATGATATTAAAAAACCAGTAACTTTTTTCATAAATAACTTGAAAATTATTGACTTAAAAATTATAACAAAAACATATGTGAGATCAATGAAAGACATTTGATAGGAGGACACGTTTGGGGTTATTCATTCTTTATACATGTGTGCCAAATTAAAACTCAGTACTCTCAGAGGAAATGAGCAGTGATAGTCAGACAGATGGACAAACAGACAAATGGACATACAGACAGACAGACGAGTGATCATATAAGGATTCCGTTTTTTCCTTTCGAGATACGGTACACTAAAATTATAATATCCTGCACTATCCCACAAGATTCATGTTCGAATGATTATTGTACCGGTAGCTGTTTCGGTCAATTGCATTATTGCCGAGAGTCTCAGCCAAGACCATAACTTTGACTCACGTTGGGCAGCTGGGTCAAGCGCTTTATGCAGAAAATTGTAGGCGCAGTCCTCGACAACGCCCCAATAATCTTTATTGTGCATCACCGGTAATTTTTCTTGATAGTTACGTGTTAAGATTTTTTCTACACTTATTATATGTAAAAAAAATATTATAATAATTAATAGTAAGGTAACTCTCGTCAGAAGATGTCAATAACATCTCCCGCGTAATCAAGTCTACGCCATGTAGACAACGTACTTGCTACGAGTTATCTATAACATTCAATTTTCGCACTTGGAGTTCCAATTTTCACCTGAAAACATTACAAGCATTGATCTATTATTCACTGAGAATTGACATAACGGAAGAGATTTACGCCAAGGAATGTTCATACATATTAGTAGGGGAGCCCAAGAGGGGATTGTTGAATTTACTCCAGCGAGTCAGATTCAGATATAGGAGATACCTTGCACCCAGTTCAGTACCTCCAACAAATGTAAGATTTCTGTAAAGGGCCTGATCCCTTAGGGCTTACGCCATGAGCTTGCCTTGCATCCAAATCGTCAGAATTTTGGATGGGAGCTTTGATTGAGTTCAATCACAGACTAATCAGCCTTCCTTCTCGTCGATGGGTTCAATTTACATCTCTGAGTATCTGACATTCTTGAGTAATTTTTCACCTTATTTTTTAAAGAATCAAATGTTTTTGAAAAGGGCGCGGCATCCACGCTATGGGTCAAGAGCGTGTCAGATATTCTGCCAGGGCGTAAAATGTGTCCAAACAATGCTCCTATCCAAAATCCAGACGATTCGGCAGATGAGTAAGATCGTAGCGACCGTTTGATTTTTTCTAAAGGCTACCCTTCGGGCGCAGTTCTATATACCTACAAACTTTAGATTTAGTGGACGTAACCCATAATAAATGGAATAAATGGATAAATAAATAAATAAAAATAGGGTGCAAGGTTCATAGGGTGCAAGACATCTCCCTTATCTTAATCTGACGCACTCGAGTGAACACAAAAGTAGCCAACCCGCTGTCGGATGTTTTCAAACCGCCCATAAGGCCTCCGACAAGGTTTAACGAGTGTTATCTATCTATAGCAACCGGAACCGACGGCTTAACGTGCCCTCCGAAGCACGGAAACGCGCATTTTAATTTGCCACTAGCGGTCACCCATCACACACCCGACCGCGCCCGTATCGCTTAACCGAGTAGATCCTTTACGATCTACACCAGCCACGGGGCCACGCGGCCACGCGCGCTTCAGATACTAGATATTCTTTTTCAATTACGAGTATATTTACGGCTGATTTCGATATAACCGTATCGTCTTTACTGGTGTATGCAACTGTTTAGGCCCTTGTGGGTCCGAATCTCGGCTTAGAGTGTTGCCGAGGAAGGTAATATGCGATTAGGGAATCCAACTATCGCTAGGCATTGGTTAACCAAGATAACCGGAATATCGACGAGCGGGTCGTTTTAAGGTCGGAGCGAGATATTACGAATATACGAGTATGTCCCGAGAGATCGTAAGATCGTAGGTCCAAAATCGCGCCCAGATATTTGTATGGTCTGCAGATATTTCTTTCAGGTCTGGGTGTTTGTATGTGTGTGCATAATAGCATTCACAATAGAAGAACAAACGTGATGTATTGTGTTGTTAGTGATGGTGTTAATTTATATATATAACTAGCGGCCCGCCCCGGCTTCGCCCGCGCTGCTCTGCTCCTATTAGACATAGCGTAATGTAAGCTATCCTATCTCTCAAGTTGGATCGAACTGCACATGGTGTGCGAATTTTATTATAATCGGTTAAGTGGTTTAGGAGTCCATTGAGGACAAACATTGTGACACGAGATTTATATATATTAAGATATATATATATTTTTTAATATTTTAAATAAGTATCTCGTAATTGAACGTATTTATTAACATAATGTTGTAAAAACCTCATTGCTATTCTAACGTGTAAGTAATGAAAATCGAAAGAATCTCAATTGGTAAATTACATATGTATGACCATAAAAAAAAAGTAAATTAGAATTATCTGATGCAAATGGTTTCATCTCAAAGGAATACGTGGAAATTATAAATGACGAACATTTTAATGGCATTATTTTTTTTGATATCACGTTCACATTTCGTTCGATAAAGCCTATTAAATTGATTTCGTGAAAGGTATTCTGAACAACACCGTAGGCGTGAAAGCTTTGGAATTTTTGGTCATAAATCATTATATTATGGTAAATAATGTTTAAAATTTCAATAACACATTTAATATAAAAACAACATTTTTTTGTTCAAGTTTTATGCTTCTACCCATGGCTTAACCGTTGAAGAAAATGTGGATATAGTTTAAGTGCTAACGGAATAGGAGGGCTTTTTTTCGTTTCCGTTGGGAGTATTTCCCTACACTCCCCAACTTGCTAAGATTCAGGCTGTAAGTATCTTCGTCGTCTGTCAGTCACTCAGTCAGTCGCGGAAGAGTCTTAAATGTTATATTTAAAGGATCAATATTGTTTTGTTATGTAAAAATAGTCGTTACCTGATTTGATATCGCTTTGCATATTCATCGACACATACTTGAAATAGTTGTACAGTACATGAATTGCCTCAGTAGTAGTAGTGGTAGCAAGCAACAATTATTACACTGGGATCGTTTTTTTTTATTTCACGGTAATTGCTATTAGGATTTTTCGATTTTTCGGAAGTTATCCAGCGCTACTCTCACAGTTTTATAACGTGCCCGGGCACAACGTGACTGGCTTATGGCCAACTCACGGTTGGCATGCATGTTTGAATGTATTCACATCTGTCTACCCCACCGGTGTATACAGCGTGATATACGTAGTGGTCACAATACACGCAGTGATTAATAAAAATCTGTTTAAAACTCGTGGCTACTTTGATTCGCCTTTGTCCAAAGTAGATTTAAACACCTCATTGTTTGCGCGTTGCTAAGATCCAATTGTTCGGCTCCAAGTTGAATTGGGATAAAAAGCGAAGTTCACAAATCATATTCGCTCACAATACGAAGTCCTGCACAATAGTTCGAATCGACGATACCTTTGATTGTAATTTCTGTGAACTTTCAAAGGCAATATTCAAGGTTTGGGGCCAACGTTTTCCTCGTGACGTTTATCGAAGTATAACAATAACAATTTGGCTGACAAATACAATGAATACCGACATTGGGAAACTATTATTATCTAATATTTGACTACTTAATGAACACGTGATACATAAGTGATTTGAGATTTCCAGTGAAGAAGCCAAAAGTCTTAGGCAAGACTGAGCAAATTGAAATAGTTATTTGAGCAACCTCAGGCTTATTGAAAAACAAATATCTGAATGTTTCAATAAATGGTCCTATGTTATAAAAGCTGTATAGGTATTTAGAAAATTTGCAGTATTTTAGGAAAATGGGGAAAAAACAATCAGCTCAATTTCGTGTAGTCTACGCAGTTGTAACTTCGAGTCTCTCTAATAAAAATATTCACAGGTAGGCCCCTGTGTTTTCTCTAACCTTCTCATTTCCAATAAAAAATTGTTTTTTTTACGTTCTGTAAACTTACTTACATGAATTGGTCACCAAGTTTTCGGTAAGTTCTCACTTGCCACTTCTCAAGCTTAAATTACATACAAGTTTTTAATTACACATTAGTTAGTTTCCATATCAATATCGAACACAAATTTTACTGCTGAAGCCATGGTATATTGAATCTGGTTGAACAATAAAATGGAAGTTCATTGTTCACATTGAAACCCCACGTACGCACTTTATCATTACAACACCTCCGAATAATGGATAAAAGATAGTGGTGACACTCGAAACTCGTTTGGAGCTGTTACTCGTATTAATGTTGCTGTTCATGCTCAAATGATTTTGACCATCCTGTAAAAAAGTTCATAAAATTAATGACAGAGTTTATTTGGGTTAGATGTTTTTCGCGAGTTACACTCATTGAAATAAAATGCTGAAAAGCGACCGAAACGTATAAAATGTTATAAATAGTTTTCTTTCAATGTAGTTGTATTTCATTGGATTTAAGCTAATCTACTTACTTACATCTAAGGCTGTCTTAGGCGTTGGGTCGTGACGACCCCGTTGCTTACTTGTAGTGGAGAATTATTGCTGTCAGTCAAACAAACAATGGTGGTCAGACCATTCGAATATTGCGGTAGTAAATGCAGCTGCGTTCCGCGATACTACCGCCACTGCGATTACAAATCCGCATGCCAAGTGTGGCGATTAGGGCATATTCTACCCTAGTGACGCATATTCATGTTGTAAGCATCTTTGGGGAAGGCTGGTGCAGCTCTGGTGGTAGAGCTCCAGTGATGGAACTCGCGGGTGTAGGCACCACCGTATTACCTAATATACTTTCCGCTAAATAAGTTAACGTGGTAACGCATGCATTTTGATCTTGGTCTTTGTGTGGGTGTTTATAGGCTGCAGTCATCACTTAACATCAATGTAAACTGCATGCTTGTTTCCCACTTCCATTACATAAAAAAAAGGAAATGCAGCGGTGTTCCGCGATACTACCGCCACTGCGATCACAAATCCGCATGACAAGTGTGGTGATTAGGGCATATTCTGCCCAGTGACGCATATTCGAGCATCTTTGGGGAAGGCTTTTTTTTGTACAGCTGTGGACGTATTTCAGCTGAAGTAATGATGATCATGATGGCGATGAAACTAACCTTACTATGCTTTTACACATCTCGGTCGTCTCGGTTCCTTACAGTATCCCGTTTTGTGGCGTGTTTCTATATCCGCATTTACACGAACATATTGTTACGGTATCGCCGCCCCAGCTTAGTGGATCTGGCAAAAAGTTCACGCAGAACCGTCTGAAACAAAGTTGGCACATATAAGTAACCAAAACGGCTCCAACTGAAGGCCAGCACTGATCGGTAGATCAGCACAATGCGGAGTTGGAGACCGATTTATGACAAATTTTATATTACCTCAGTGAAAGTCTTGTATGTTCATTGTTGTTGTAAATAAAATATTTTCTATTCTATTCTAAGTTCTCGATCGAAGTTCTATTACAGGTGGTAGAGCTCTGTTGACGGAGCTCGTGGGCGTAGGCACCACCGTATTACCTAATCTATCTGCCGCTAAATGTTAGTGTTTAGCACTACCGTGTTCCGGTAAGATGGTAATGTATGTTCCCGTGATAATCATCAATCAATCGTGATATCACTGAGACTTAACAACTTAGGTCTCAAGGGTGGCAACGCATCTGCATTTTGACCTCTGGTTTTTGTATAGATGTCTATATAGGCTGCAGTCATCACTTAATATCAACGTGAGCTGCATGCTTGTTCGCCACCTCGTTTATAATAATAATAATAATGGCAACCCAGTATACGTCCCCCTGCTGCGCCAAGTCTCTCCCCTTGTCTATCCCCTTCTCGGGGGAGGCCTGAAGCTTACTCCAATGCGGGTTAGTGGCCAACCCGCTGTCGGATTTTTTCAAATCGCCCATAGGACCTCCGACAAGGTTTTACGACTGATATCTATTGATAGCAAGCGGGACCGACTGCTTAGGGTGCCCTCCGAAGTACGGAAATGCGCATTTTAATTTTGCCACCGGTTTACCAGCGGTCACCCATCATATATAAAATGGATGAATAGTAAAGTCTTAAGCGAAGCGATTGTCCAACCGTAGATGATTAATTCACGTCGGTTTCGACTACCAGCTTTTCATTAAAATCGCTTGTACCATCGTGAAAATCCTTGTCCAGATCACGGCAATATAACCAATAAACCCACGCGCGGTTAATCCCAGTGACAAATAACCGCCAATAAAGCTTTACCATCAATCTCTGGTGAATAACTTAATTGGATTCCGGGCGGATGTCACAATGTCAGGGTCCCCTAAGAAAATAACGTGACGTTGTAGGCCTAGAATACACGTGTCGTGTAATAATGTTGGGCCCCTTGGGTTAATTGAAGTTGAGTTGTTTTGAATTTTGGCGAATACGCGGCGGCTGCCCACAAACACCATGTTTCTATATTTGCGCGAAAATAACTAATTTGGAAATATATTACTTCAATTAATTTGTTACGTTGTTGATACGACACGTAATCGTTAGTAGCGTTACGTATGTTAGTAGTAACGTACTTACTTAGTACTTAGTTGCTGAAACTGTTGCTTTCAAATCCAACACTGTGAAATAATATAAATATACATATCGATGCAAAAACTCATGCAAAAAGGAACATTTAAGTAGCGCCCTCTGCATATTGTCAAGGTTGTTATTGATACTACCTAAAACAATACGAGTTGCGTCAACTTCACAAGACGTGATGTTGGGCTGTAATTGTAGATTTGACTTATATTCGTCCTGCTTCAAAACGAAATCACCTACAGCAATAACGCCAACATACATCCTATTTGGTTACGCACGGATAGGTGCCGCTAAGGAGCGTTTGTGATTTCGTTTTGATCATTAAATGCAGTTTAGAGTTCTGTAGCCTACAAAGAACCCTTATGGTAGTGTGATATTATATCTTAGAGACTCTTAGTACTGCAAAACTGAAATTTGGTATTAATATACATATTAAACACACCAACAAAGTAGTAAATTTAAAATCTTGAATACATTTTACTGAGAGTATCATATACCAACGTAGAGCGCGTCATTCGTCATCGTCCTTACTAGATAAGTAAAAAAAAAAGAGAAAGACATTAAAGTTTATTTTTTAGACACACACAATAAACTCGTATCGCTAATTATATAAATAAAAGATAACAAAACAGAAAAGACAACATATTAAAGGTACGGTATCGTATATATACATATATACCTGTATAGCAATGATGGTATCATGATAGGTATGTCTGTGGCCAAAAAATGGTACTTACCTTAGCTAATTGCTGTAGTTGGCACTATATATAGGACTACGGAAACATTGGAGTTCATTGATTGCTTTAGTTTTGTTTAGTGAATGAAGTCATGAAAAGATTGAAACATTTGAACACAGCACACACAACAGCTAAATTCATATCGTTTTGTGATGCCAGCTCTATTGTGACATTTATTAGAAATTTTATTTTCAGCGTACGCTTGACATTTTCAAGTTCTCCGCCATATTAGACGGTACTCCTTTATCTTTGCACCCAGTTGCAGTTTCTATTCCCTCACTCTCATAGCCTGGTAGGACGGCAATCCCATACGACCTGAGAGATCAGGCACAATACCGACATGACTTCGGGTTACTCCAGCTGTTCCCGATCTGAAGATCGAATCGGGGTCCTCTGGATCAGTATACCAATTGCAACCACTGGACCTACAAGATAGCCTCACCGTCTCATTTAATTCGCTTGTCAATAGGCACTTTTACTGGTGGCTGAATTCCAGTGATGGGACTGCAGGGATCCTAGCTCCTAGATAGCTAAGGTAGTGCTGAACTACCATTTGGTAGCATCTACTGCACAGTAGTTCAGCACTATCGTGTTCCAGTTAGATTGTACGAGTATGTATGGCAATAACTATCACAGAGACATAAGACCTAAGGTCTCAGGGGTGGCAATGCATCCGTATTTCCACAACTGTTTTTGTGTAGATGTTATAGCCTACAAAATGTACAAAAAAAAAGTCGTCATCTCTTTACCTCCAACTGCATGCTTGTTTGAATATTTGCCCTAAAAAAATCACCAAGTATTTGACATCACCTGCAAAAAATGAATGACCTATATTAAATGGGATTTATAGCCCATATAAAATTCGAGGATTGATTTATAGGCGCCATTTCTCCTTGTTTTCATTAGTGCGCCGATATAGAAGATTAATGAGGTTACAAGGTCTTCCAGTCGTTCGTAAAAAAATAAACGCATGTTAATTACGCTCGGGGAAATATATATAGGTTCAAATATTTGAAGTATATAAATTCAAACTTGTATTTTCTAGGGAGGATTAGACAGAATATTTGAAGAAGTTTGACAGATTGTTAGTATTTTACACGATAAGTCAGTTATTAGTTATTAATACAGACTTTCCCAAGGCTTTTGACTCGGTCATATGGTCACAACTAGGACAAAAATTCTGGCGGAAATTAGTGTACCACCTCACCTGATTTTTCTTTTGAGAGAAGACTGTATGAAGTTGGCTCCTCGGTCGTTCGAGTAGATGATGTTCTATCTGAAAACTTTAAGACCAAGACCGGTGTACGTCAAGGATGTATTTTGTCGCCATTACTCTTCAACATCTATACAGACAAAATCATACGCATTGTCTAAGAAAAGATTGGGACAAAATTCGGGGGATACATGATAAATAACCTCATATTCGCTGATGACACGACACTTCTCGTACAATCTAGAGAAGATATAAAAGATCTTTTGACCCGTCTTGAAACCACCATCCTTGAATTGTCACCAGACTTGTCATCAACCGAGACAAGACGAAGATGATGATGGTAGACCGAGCTGAACCAAGCGGAACTATTGTACAGAATATAGCAAACTGTGAAGTAGTTCAAAACTATAATTACCTCGGCTCTACTATATCCAAATCAGAAAGGTGCGAAGAGGAGATCAGATGACGGTGTGCCATTACCCGGTCGGCAGTGGAACGGCTGGGGAAGATCTGGAAGGAAAAAAGCATAACCAAGACGACGAAGGTCAGATTGATGAAGTGTCTTGTGTTTCCTATCTGCCTATATGCAGCAGAAACATGGTCTCTGAGACTGAAAGACCGTCGCAAAATTGATGCGTTGGAGATGTGGTGATGGAGACACCTTCTAAAGATCCCGTGGACGGCGTTTCGTACAAATGCCTCAATCTTAAATGAGAGAGAAATGAGTGTTCGATTGAGAGACTCATGGTCCAAAGCGAATTAGCATAAAAGCACGCGGCCAATCACCAACCCGCTGGACCGAATAAATTAAAAACATAACAAAGTCTACCGTAGCCCAGTGCGTACGCAACGCCTGTGTCCGCCAAAAAAGGAAGCAGATAACCAAGGCAGCCGTTGACAAGAACGACATAAAATGTCAACTCATTTGCACAACCACGACCACTCTGACAAGAGTGTCCGATTAAGAATCGAAACCTTACTTAGGTTTCGATTCTTAATCGGACTCATTCCCAATTTTACTTATGTCCGAAAACTCTCTTATATATTATTGTTACTTCGTCGGAACCACCTCGTAATTATAAAAATTCTAGGTCACGGTATTAAAATATCACGGATGATTTCACTTAATGTCCGTAAAAGTATGACAAAATAAATGTGGAATGTTAGTAAAGAAAACATGCGACATGGTTTGATCCGTTGCAAATCTTATGAAGACCAAAGGTCTGTTTATCAAACATGACATAATAACAATATAGACATATAAGAAAAGAAAAGTTCCTACATACTAAAACTATGAGAAGTATATTAATCAAAAGCAATTTACTTCGGCGTTGTAGCGGTATTACACTTTCTGTCGTATTCAGTTGACTTAAAGTATTTTTCCTCTTTGCTGGAAATTACAGAGCTGTAGACTACGATAGTGCTGAACACTACCATTTAGCGGCAAGTAGATTAGATAATGCGGTGGTGCCTACGACCGCGAGCTCCTTCACTGTAGCTCTACTACCAGTAACTGTATTGGCCTTTTTCGCTTTCGCATCGTCTCCCTCTCTTTTACAGTTTTTTCACACAAGCACATAACGTTTCCATAACATGGCAGAGAATATGTAATAATACTACGTATAGAATGGACCCTTCGACTACCCGCCCGATTTCCCCGCCTCACCCAACCTCCTTAAAATGGGCTTATGGGCGACGTTTGCGACGTGCTACGCACACAGGTGCACGTATAAATACACATCTGATCTGAAATCACTCATTGATGTCTTTGTTATAGAGACCAAATTAAGCGTTTGTATGGAATTTTGGCGGCGTGTCCCCGGTGAGGGTCTAACAAAAAACCGAAGGCGTCGGGACGTGACGACCCCATCGCCCTCTAGTGGAGGAGAAATCTTCACTAATATCTCCGGGCACATACTTGCAAAAAATACTGCGTTGCCGAGCAACAAAAAATATCCTGCCATGTACTCTTGTAACTTATATTAAAAGACCCTGACCCTCTTCAGAGAATTGGATGATAAACTGATTTAATTTTCTCCGTCCTGACAGCCCTAAGCCTGTGCGGTAGTGTTCATCAGTCATCGGCCTCGGCTTCCGGCTGCGTTTCATAGTTCAATGCCTCGTCAAATTTGCGCCACGACATATGACCTTCACAACATTCGGCTGATAGACGATCTAACACCACGAACGATATACGACACATCGTTCGTGGTGTTTGACACGGTTATAAAACAGATTGCTGCTCTCAAATCAAAGTGATCGGATGCTGCAACATCGACCCAGCGTTGTATTTGAAAATATATTTCAGATCGGAACAGTTTACGTTGATTTGTAATAGTGGTGTCGTGCTACTGCATTGCGTGTTTGTTGGCGTTTCAAATTTTCTGTGTACACTTATCTTGTTTATATTTTTAAAGATAACAAACTAATGATATCCTTCCATCCTGTTTTTGATTGCAACCGCGTTATAGAAGCACTTTAAGAGGCGATGCTTAACTGTGAATTTATGGACCATTTGGTAGATTGGAACATTTAAAGTCACTAAAACTAAAGATTCATTAAAAGAAAGATAAAACTGAAGATATGAGTTTTTTGATGATGATGATGTGCCAATTCTTTTCAAATCTCGCTTTTGTTGGTACCCGACTAAATTGATTCGTATTTTCATACATTTTCATTGCATTTGCCTCTGTCTACCCCATCGGGGGTTGCAGGCATGAAGTTCCGTTTTTTCTATTTATATTAGATCTCCGTTTAACACGTCTTAATTTTTATAAGTGTTACCACATGCCATTAAATGTATCATAAAATAGTGCGATGTGAACGTTCAATGTTCTACATGTGCGAACGCAACGTGTTCAGAATGAACTCGGATACATGGCAGAAAATTAATACATAACTCTACAATTATCTTCAGGCTAACATGCAATGATATGACACGCTATTCCCAGGGTCCTATGACGTGCATCTAACCTTAATATGAAAGTTAAAAAAAATCACAGTTCATACCACTTCTCTGGAATGGAAGGTTAGGTTTCGTTAGGTACGATTCCCACTCAATAGAAAGAACTCTATTAATAAATTACTAAGTTAGCATTTCATAAAATGTAAAAAAAACAATAAGTTTGTGTACGTATGTACGCATGTAAGAAGTTGTACTTTTTAGCGTAACAATTCAATGTTGGTATATCTACCTACCATAAATAAAACAAAAAGACAAAAAAGTTTATAGTAACTAACTTCAGACTGTTGCTTTTTATGTGTCGGTGTGCGCGCGCATCCTAAAAATTCACTTTCATATTTTTTCCAATCGCGCCAAAAGAAGATTGACTTCTAAAAGAAGATATCAATGTGAATTGATTCGATAACTTCACTTTTGAATGTAAGTTTTCTTATCTTTGGCCATATTTTCTATTATTTCGATAATAATTCAAGACGCGAAAAAAAAAACTGTTGTGATTTTTCAAAACAGGATGACCAGCTCATCACTTGATTTAGTTAATTACATAAGATTTTTTAAAGAAACCTTTCTCCGCTTTCTTTTTTTTTCCATCGAAAAAAATAAAACCATACGGTCAAATGATCTCATACATATTTCTAGATCATACAGACAATTGGCTACAAGACGTCTATCAAGTCTCCCCAAGCGACACAGCTTCCGTTGCTAAACACACTCCAAATTTTCAATTTGCGTAGTCATCATCTTATTTACTCAGACGTGAATAAATTATTTTTTTATTGCACTGGTGCAGCAGACGCTGTCGATCATTGGTTTGACATTCAAACAGTCTAGCTAACTCATTGCACCGGCTCTCACAATTTAAACTTCATTCTCGACTCTGTTGCAACCAGTAAAAGATAGTTTTGCCTTGCATTCAACTTTAAAACTTTGCATCCATTTTCAACACATTCAGTTTATTATGCTGTATATTTCGAACCCAAGGGCAAGGAAACAAGTGGTTCGTTTTTATTTGTCGGAGAATATTTCGAAATAACTTTGCGATATTGCTAACGTTGATACGAGTTTCATCGGATACGATGGTCTCAAACACTTCTGTGGTACGATCAAATTAGACGAATGCATTTGTTTAGATTAAAAGAAACCGCAGAGAGCGCGTTTGACTTTGATTTTTTTTTATCATGACCTATCGAAGGAGATTGATTTTATATTGAACTTCAATCGATTCGTGACTTGTAATATCTTTTTGTTTACTGTTTCGTTGTTAATTCGTGTTTTTCTTGTTTCAGGTCTAATCAAATCCCACGCGAGTGATCGAATGAATTCGCGCTTCTGATTTATTAAAGCAAATAATTTTAATGATGTAACAAGTAACCGATAACTGCCAAAAGCAATACGTAGATTTAGCAATAATTAGGACTTTAATTAAGTGTGGTGTGAAAAGTGGAGAATCCGACGCCAGCCAAGAAAAATGCCGGGCTTACCCCGGTGACTGACAGGTAAGTTTAGTTGGCAATTCATTTGAATTACCGTATACCTTTATGTAGGTAGTCAAATCCGTTTTTTAAGCTTTTTACTAAAGCAGTATTAAGACCACTCCGTATTTTACATTCTTACACAAAACATTTTGTAGGTACAGGTTTTTGTTGATAATACTTTGCTATGAAAGATTTCCCCAAAAGGGGGAGAGACTCGTGCCCAGCAGTGGGACGTCTCAAGGGTTGCCATTATTTATTTTTTTACTTTACTATGGGACGAAGTAAACGATATTTTCGTTTTCCCATTCATTTACCAACTATTTAGCCCCCGCAGATAGATAGAAGAGTTATTAGAAGCGGTTAAGGGAGAAGGAGAGTAATTTAATTTAGTTCAAAATTTAGAAGTATTCTGTACGTTTGCGTCGGAATTAGAATTGTCAGTTTTATGAGGCACTGATTTTTGAAATCGTCTCTGCACAAATGTTATTTCTGTATTTTATTCTATGTAAAATCACATGGAATAAAAACATATAGAAGAGCGATACACGTTTGTACAGAAGAATATACGTTGGTGCAGTTTAATACTTTAGTTCATATTATTTAAACACAATTTTTAAAAAAGGACGACTAATAATTATTTAAAAGAAAAAGTACATCGCTATTAGCAACAAATTTAAAAAACATCCAAACACCCGCCTACAATAATGTTAACATTTACACAGCTACTATTTTAATTAAAGGAAATCCGTGCGGTGTCGCGAGCTAGGAGTCAGGTGTGATTAATTAGCTGTTCGCTCACGTACCGCCTATCTCTGTTCATTATCTAGTCGGTGCAGGCACGATTTTGTAGATTTACCCGACGGAAAAAAGATATTTGCATAGCACCGCCTAGTCCTGATAAAATGCCTCGGGCTCCGCGTCTACACGTATTCCATGTTTGAAAACATTAATGTTTATTTCTAAACTCTCATTATTATTTCCAATTGGTTTTTGATTGGATAATGTTTTTTAATCACGTTATAATAGGTAATTATAACTTAATAATTACAAAATTTCCTTTCAAAGAGATTTTCAGGTAGGTAAACACCGGATAATTACTCAACATACTAAGCTATATTCGTCCGAGTAGTAATTGGTACAAATTAATCTACATTTTGTAAGGTAGTTTTTCTAGTCGAAGTGATAGGTCTCATGAAAGTAGTTACCTGCTATTTGTTTGAGATTTTTTTAAAGTTTTTAATTAACGTAATTTAATATCAGGTATAGTATAGGTACCTATACCTTATTAGGTAAGTGTTGAACTATTCAAGCGAAATATAATGTACACTGAAATAAGTAGGTAATTGTGGAACGAACTTTCCTTCAAGGTGTTCCCTCGGCGCTACAATATGGCTTCTTACAAAACAGGCGCCAAAAAATTCTTCAGGGTTGGTAGCGCATTGGCAACTGTCTGGCAACACGTATGCTTGTCTGCCATCCTACTGACATAAAAGAACCACTCGTCCTGAATCAACATGTACCTACCTACAATTGCTAGTAGATAAAGAGAGAAAGAAAACATTTATGTAGACAGCACAGAGACACAAAAAAAGTGAAATAATTATTGAAGTGATGACGCACAATTTTAGACCTGAACAAGATTTAAGGTAGGTATTAACATATCTAAAATAGCATTGCGCAAATATGTCATGGTTTTCATTTTCGTTTGAATTTTTTCTCATTAAGTCACGCAAACTCAATGTTAATTTTATAAATCTAAGCGTTAAAATGCATTTTATAAAATACGAATTGCTAAAGGACTCATCAAAGTCGAATAAACATCAGATAACTCAACCAGAACTCCAGACCCACGGATAAAAACTGTGATGACTGAATTATGAAGCTCCATGAATATTCATGGCCTTCCAACCTGTCTGTTTAATTCCTTTCAATTTGTCACAATAACAATACATGTGCAATAAACATGGTAATGAGTACCTACTGGACGGTTGGAGATAATGTCTGACAAAACAGGAGGCTTTGTCGAGGAACGTATTTGCCTGCCAACAACCAAGGGCACGTTTAAACTTAAATCTAGGGTATTTTTTAATGGCTTTAGAACTTCAGTATAGGAGTTCAAGGGCGTTGGTACCACCTAATTTAATTATCTAATTTAGTGCCCAAAAATAGTGTTCAGACTGTTCGGCACTATCGTGTTACGGTAAGATGGTTATGTATGTGTAACAACTTAGGTCTCAGAGGTGGCAAATTGATTATGATGATTGGTTTTGTGAAGATATCTCCAGGCTGTAGTATCCATATACCATCAATGACAACTGCATCATTGTTCGTCACTCGTGATCCTCAAATAAAGCCAACGAGCTTTAATTTATAATATCATTGAATAAAGCGGTCACCACACACCATTGGACTAACCGGGTCGTCAAATATAGTTTCACGTTTATCTGTTACTTGGGTATTACCCACAATTCGAAGAAATCGGCAATAAACATACTTATGCTCTTCTCACCACCTTACCAGACCTTACATCAGACAAAAATGTAACTTGGCTAATCTTGAGTTATTTATGTATGCTTATGCATGAAGAAGGCGATCATGGCCCCGCGGCTGGTGTAGATCGCAAGCGATCTACTCGGTTAAGCATTACGGGCGCGGTCGGGTGTGTGATGGGTGACCGCTAGTGGTAAATTTAAATGCACGTTTCCGTGCTTCGGAGGACACGTTAAGCCGTCGGTCCCGGTTGCTATCGATAGATAGCAGTCGTTATACCTTGTCGGAGGCCTTATGGGCGGTACCTACCTGAATATAGTTTATTATATATAAAGTGTCCCCAAAACGAGTAGGTATGCAAATTAAATTAGTTGGATAATATAATGGATGGAGTAACAACGTCGGAGCGGAATATAGGTAAAATGAGTTTTACAGTAAAATCTTGCCAAATAAGACCATAGTACTAACTCATAATGTCTCGCAATGTCAAAAATTTATCAGATCAGTCTTATATCAATATTAAGATATGTGAGTTCAAAAACATTACAGAGCATTTGAGGAAAAGCTAGGTAGCACACTTGCGCTTCGCTTGGCTCGTCTTGGCAGAATCACTGTTGTGTCCCCAGACATTCAGTGCAATTTTATGAAATTTTGCTCAGCACGTTGATTGTCAATTTCAATAGACAGCTCAAATCCGTGGTGCCATACTTAAACTATTATGCTTGAATTACATTTTATCCTTTTAATTTATTTGACCTATGTCGCATAATATGAATGGACATTAAAAATCGATTCAGGAACTACGCTAGGAGAGAGTAATATCTAATTTCTTGAAAGACTGCACATATTGTGCTCGAATATATTTAATGACTCATATCCCATTGTTCGATAACCACTAAGGAGTTCGTGCTTGACTCACTCGGGAATCGGATGAGTTCGATTCCAATTAATATCGATATCCATCTTATAGAATCGATTGAATTGCATCCCGTCGCCTTCGGAGCAGAAAATTACTATCTATTTATGACTTTCTTTTCGTCAGACTGAAACGATGAATGAATTCACGAACTAAAGTTTGAACTATAGGTATACTAGATCTATTTTTCAGGGTTCTAACCAATATGCTGGTTGTTATACAAGTACGTTATATAAAACTTTGATAAGAATTTTAACAGCGTCTGAGTCTTTACAAGATACGTAATATATATGTTTTTAGGGTACTGTATCTCTATTTTAAATAATGCATCTATTATTAGGATGATTGTAAGGTTTAAATGGTGACATGGATCCAACTTGTAATAGGCTGCATTCGGTGAAATCTCTCTCTGACTGCATCAGTCAATTCAGACAATGATAGGGCCGACAAAATACATATTGCAGGTTTATAATGTATTGCCAAACTTTGAGCTATGTGAATGAAATCTAGATCCGGCACCTGCCTATATTCAGCATCTCATATAATTGGATCCTCATTAGGCGAGAGGTGACTCGCCTCTCCAATATGAGCCCCCAAACCGCCAACTAGGTCGGTCAACGTTAGGCATTACTGTTGTGGGAGATGGTAGGTGTCGAGAGGTGTGGCAACGCTTTCATTACCTATCGCGAGCCGGGCGGACCCCATGCAGCTGCCCCAACACATTATGACACCATTAGACTGTAAACTCGGGGGAGAAAAATACAAAAATTGAGATACCTGGATTTCTGCAAGTGCCATACTTGTAGTGCTCCATGAAGGTAAGTCACTTACCTCTAGTTGTTAGAGCCATATGCTCGGTCCAGCAGTCGAGGCGGAGCTCAGTTCTCTCGGAGGAAATCGTGAGTTTCACTACTCATCCACTATCTGCCACATCTCATCATAGATACACATATTTTAACTTTTTACAGATCAACAACAAAATTTTAAAATATAAAAATGTTTCTTTGCTATATTTTTAATTCCAATTGCTTTCTAACGAAAACTAACAAAGATAACAACAGAATAAAATTAACTGTTTTAGACCTTGAGAAAAGGACTCTATCTAATCAGTATGCAGTATGCAATCAATGCAAAAGGACTTCGTTAAATGAAAAGGCGGCACTAAAAATAAATTAGTCATGTAAGAACTCCAAAACAAACATATTTTATTACTTCGCGATCGAATAAGAACATGACTTGCATTGTAAATAAGGAAAGGTTAAATAAATTACTTCATACATTTTTAATAAAGTAAGATGTTACTTTTTGTGTATGCGTTGCCAATCTAATAATTTTAAGGACCTTTATTAAAGGTAGCCTACTGTCAAGACATATGATAATAATATTTGGATAGTCTTGATTGGTTAAACCAGAGGTTTCCAAACCATTTTTTCTTGTAGACCTTTTACATTTTTTTCTTGTTTCTGTGGAACCCCGTCCTTGATACATTTATATCACATTGCCATATTTCCATTATTTATTCACGCCTACGTAGACCCCCATCGAGTCTCCCATGGACCACTTTGGCAATCACTGGTATGATGTAAGTAAATTGTTACTATCAGTGTATGTTTTGAGATCCATTATCGTGGACCCCCATTTTCATTTCATGGACCCCCAATTTGGTTTTCGCTGAAACTGAGCCCTTTTAGCTTGTGATAGACCCCCAGGGGTCGATCGATATAGACCACTTTGGGAATCACTGGGTTAAGCAGACAACGTAATGGCTGAAACAATACCTAAGCGTGTTAGTTCTGAAACTCGTAACAGTTTGATGTTGTTTCAAGTGATTACGTTCAACGCAAACACCTGTGTTTGGGTACCCAGCAAATGGAATAGTGCAATGGTGTTGAAACACTAAAATAGTTGTAATGTTAATTTGAGACACATATAATTTGTAGTAGCGAAGTTTCATACAAACGTGCAACTCCAAAAACAAACCCATAGGCGTTAAACTTCGCAAAATCCCACCTTAGTAGAGCTTGTCTAAGCTGAAATGACGCGCCCCACTACTTAATTAGTTGCTTTCGATGTATGAGAATAATGACACTTATTTGTATATGTCTTAAGTCCATATTTGAAATTAGCTCGTGTGCGTTAATGCGATAGTGGGGCGCGTCATTTCAGCTTAGACGAGCTCTACGCGCCTACGTCCTAAAAAGAACCCCGATGCAAAATTTGAAACACTTGTAATTGCTGAGATTTCGTGATGAGTGGGCGTCCTTTCACTTTCACATTATAATTGATTTCATTCAAATTTTATTCAATATCGATAAATTAAATGCGTTACCTGAAACTATCGCTAAGCAATGCTGCAAACTTTTGATAGGTTTATATCACTCAATTTTCCATAAGGCGTTCAGACTGTTTATCGATCTTCTGTCACTTAGAAAACGTTCTGACCGGAAATTGGGATGTTCTAACCATTTTCATGTGGACTTACGATTGGGAGGAAAGCTGCTAAATTCCATGAACACAAAATCGTAACATTAATAATAGCATTTAGTTTTTTTTATGTCATAGTAACAAACATGTATTCAGTTCACATTGATAGCAAGTGAATACTGTAGCCGATAAATAAAAATATTTCAATGTAGATATTTTGTAACTTATGATGCCCAGAAATTACGGGACCGTTCTTGCTTTTTGACAAGACCGCGCTAGGGCTAAGCACTAGATACTTTTTTGCGGCAAGAAAATTAAGTATTGCGGTGGTGCTTAGAACTATCCCTATCACTGGAGATCTACTACCATTTCTGTACTCATAAAGTTAATATTTTTTTTTGTTTTTATAGGTTGGGGAAAAAGTTTCTTCGCAATTTTTAAGATAATGTAAAACATTTTTAATATAGTTTATTTAAATTTAACTAAAGTATGTATGTACCATTTTGTTCGATAACCTTTTGTCATCTTGTAGGTAGGGACATGATCCCATTGCTATAAAAATTTTGGGACTTCTCATCAAAATACCGCGACAAGTGGATTTGGCAGTCCTCTCGTGATGTTAACCTAACATTGCATAAAGAATTCTGAAGAGACCGAAACAGGTGGAAATCTGAAGGTGCAAGGTCAGGACTATACGGCGGATGCATTAACACCTCCCAGCCAAACTCTCTTAATTTTTGCTGAGTGGCTATAGATGTGTGAGGTCTAGCGTTATCATGATGAAACACCACACCTCTTCTGTTGATCAATTCCGGCCGCTTCCTCTCAACTTCTTGCTTTAATCTCATCAGTTGTTCGCAGTAGAGTTCAGAATCGATAGTCCTGCCTGGTGGTAATAGCTCATAATGAATAATGCCCTTGCAATCTTACCACACACACAACATCACCTTATTGCGAGTTAACCCGGGTTTCGCCACAGTCTGTGAAGCCTGACCGGCCTTTGACCACGACCTTTTTCGCACGTTCTTGTCGTACGTGATCCACTTTTCATCACCAGTTATCAGCTTCTTTAAAAATGATTCGGTTTCATTACGTCGTAATAAAGAATCACAAATGAGTACACGGTTCATTAGGTTTCTTTCAGTGAGCTCGTGAGGTACCCAAATATCGAACTTTTTTTGTACCCAGCTTTTTTCAAATGCGCCAAAACTGTTTTGTGATCAATTCTCAGTTCTTCAGCTACGTCGTAACTATTGATATGTCGATCTTGCTCCACTTTTTCAAAAATGGCATCCATTTTATTTGTAATAGGGCGACCAGAGCGAGGTGCATCTTTGACATCAACTTCCGGATTGAAAACGCTTAAACCAAATTTGTGCTACTCTCACAGACACTAGGTCCATAAACATCGCAAATTTTTTTCGCGGCTTGCGTTGCATTTTTACCTTTTTTGTAGTAAAATTTTAAAATGTATCGAATTTCTTCATTAGATTCACTCATCTTGACAGTACGAAAAACAAATGAAAATCACACATTTGCCTAATTTGAATTTGGAATTATGTTCTTTAAAATTTTAACTTTCAATGATACCAAAACCAGCCAGATACAAATACTACAGCCAAAGAGATTTTATTACAAGTTCATACCTATTTTAATGCGAAAAGACTTTTTCCCCAACCTATTATTATTACATAAACTTTTCTAATTATTGATGACTTAAATGAATTAACTAAACTGAATTAAATCAACTTCATTTCCACGCTCATAATCCGCTGTTCAAAAAAGCATTTTTTGTAGAATTTTCAGTTGTGAATTGCCTAAATTGCATTATGTCATTTGTTTCAAGAACTTGTGGGCACAAGACCTTAAAACAATGAATGTAGAAGTTACTTTCATCGTTTACCCACTCGAGTGATAATGGTTGTGATTGTAATCGTAAATAAATCGTGTTATTGAGGACAATCGTAAAAGTCAATCAGTGTACTCGTAACTTGTAACAGTGAGTGCGTTTTAATAAACACACCCGCTACACAGATGAAGGTGCTGATGATGAAATGAAAAGTTATTATGTTGATAAAGCTTGAACTGTAGAATCTCATATCACGTAATATTGAAAATTATTTAGCTCTGCCATATGTTCAACACTATATACACCATCGAATGGGTATTCGATGGTGTATATACCTAGAGTTGAACATATGATGATGTTGAATTGTACGTATGAGTCTCTATTTGATTAGATTAAAATTAAATTATTATTTTTTTAAAGAAAGATAGAAAGAAAAATTTGACTTCAGACGAGACTCGACCTCGCGAGCTACCGAAGTCCACGCCTGGTTTGTCAAATTTTTCCTTCACATTTAATTGCATTGCCTTATGGCGGCAGTAGCGACATCCATTGCTAACAATGCTAGTTAGGCAGCTGATATAATATAATAAACTTTGCAGTTTATTAAATATCGTAAAGAAGTAGCTTTTACCCTTAATAATTGTTTTTATATTGTTTTATATTATTTCGCATTAACACATGCTTGTGAAATATATTTTATTTTAGCTACTGAAGCCCTGCCCGATTTGTCAAATCTTTCCTTCACATCTATTGCATTGCTTTATGGTAGCAGCAGCGCCATCTATTACCAACTATGCTAGTTAGGCAACCGATATAATAGACTTTTCAGTTTATTGAATATCGTAAAGAAGGCGCTCGTACCCTTAATAATTGTTTTATATTATTTCGCATTAACACATGCTTGTGAAATATATTTTATTTTTAAAGAAAAATGGAAAGAAAAATTTGACTTCAGGCGAGACTCGAACTCGCGACCTACTGGGAATCTAGTCCAGCCGCTCTTCCAATTGAGCTACTGAAGCCCTGCCCGATTTGTCAAATCTTTCCTTCACATCTATTGCATTGCTTTATGGTAGCAGCAGCGCCATCTATTACCAACTATGCTAGATAGGCAACCGATATAATAGACTTTTCAGTTTATTGAATATCGTAAAGAAGTCGCTCTTACCTGGTTTTTATATTATTTTTCGCAATAACATATGCTAGTGAATAAACTATATTTTTTAAAGTAAAAATTAATTGTTATGTTGTGGTGGCGCTATACGTTTGGCGTGTTTAAGTTTTTCCAAGAGAAAATTATGACGGTCTGTACCTTAACATGCAACGCGATTAGTGAAACCAGACCGTTGTATAGGTAAATATTATAACTGCTGTATGCTATAAGCAGCTATAAGCAATTAGATAATTCAGTGCTACATCCAACACTACGATTTTCATACGAAATTGATGAACAAAGGTCACATTCGCGTGATCGTTGTCGTTCATCGGTCTCAAAAATATACGACAATATTGGAATAATATGCACTGCGTTTGACATAAAAAAGTCGAATCACCAAATCAGCCGTAACAGACAAAATCCACACAACGCTTTCTCGGAACATGCACACGAAATTTCGTTCTATTCGAGGTTAATTCCCCAATTCCCGGTATCACATCGCGTGCACGACGCCTGTAGAATCAAATGATATTGCGTAACACCGCATCGCGAATATTTGCGTGCACCGTTCAGCCTTGCCAACGTTATCTTGCTTCCCGGGCCGATGTCTGGATGACCTTTGTGTTCGCCGCTCGGAAACTAGGTCGTCGGCTTCTGACCTTTCTGTTTGTATTGCAGCGGATTGAAAAATAACGTGGTCCGAACGCACACGACCACGCTCGAGCACTATTTCGGATGCAAAAACTAGGATCTGTTGATGGGCCGATAATATATTGCTCGAGCTGATCTAGGTCAGGCGTTACGTGCGGCGTGTCTTAATCGATCTTTGAGAGTGATGATATTGTTATTATATGACGTTGACTTTATTATAAGATCTTGCCTCTTATGCCGGCTACAGATATTTTTTTGCTAGCGTATATTTAAACTAGCCAAGGAGATCCTATCTCGCCTAAATTATTTACAGCTGTCCTAAAAGAAATTTTTCGTCAACTCAACTGGAACGGGAAAGGCCTTTCTATAAATGGTGAACAATTGACGCACCTTAGATTTGCGGACGACTTAATAATATTTTCACCGTCCAAAAATAACCTTCAAGAAATGTTAATTGAACTGGACAAGGAGAGTCAGAAAGCTGGATTGATGACGAATACACAGAAAACTAAAATCATGACAAACGGGGGCCACAGCAACCCATATTAATTAACAATAATATCATTGAGTATGTCAATGAATACGTATACCTGGGCCAAGTAATCTCACCTCACGATCTTATGAGCAAAGAAATCGAAAGACGCATCAGCAACGCTTGGAAGAGGTATTGGAGCTTTAAAGAGATAATGAAAAACAAACAAATGGATATAAAAGTTAAAAGAAAACTCTTCGATGTGTGCATTCTGCCAATCCTTACATATGGCTGTCAAACATGGTCTCTGACCAAGGCACAAACTAGAAAACTTGTGACTTGCCAGAATGCTATGAACAGAAGTATGCTGGGGAAAAAACTATCTGACAAAATAAGAACCGAAATAATTAAAAATACACCAAAACAAACGATGTTACTGTTACCATCAAGACCATCAAGTGGAAATGGGCAGGGCATACAAGACGAGGGAAGGAAAAATGGAGTAAACTTATAATGTACTGGTTCATAGGCAATAAGTGTAGGAAACGTGGGAGACCACACAAAAGATGGGTGGACGATATTAAAATGATTGCAGGTTCTACATGGACTAGAAACGCCAAGGATAGAGATTCGTGGAAGGAGTTTAGGAGGCCTTTGCTAATCCAGCAAACAGTCAATAAACTAAATGTAACAATTATTTTTAAACACTTTATTGTAAATTTAATGAAAATTAACTGAAATAAAGGCTTATATATATATTTAAACTCCATAGCTCAAGTTAACAGTAAAGTTAGTGGCCACGGAGTTTTCTCTCCTCTTGTGCAATATGTAAGCTTCTGAGTCAAGTAAATTTGTACACTTGTGCAAGTCTAAACTTGCTCAAATATAATGTAATGTCTATGGCCGGCATTTGAATGTCAGCTTCTGTGTTCACTTCTAATCATCATTTCTTTATCGTGTACTTCAGCTCAACCTTTACAAGTTTTTTTCACAAAATGCCATGTAACTCAATCTGGAGGCATTATAGTGTCCCTGACAAGACAAGTCAAGCGTAGTGCAAGGGCACTACCTGCCTTTTCTCTTGAACCCGCTGAATCTATTTTACTCTTTATAATTTATTTACCATGAATATACATAGGATATTCATCTATATACATATACATAGGATTATACATATATACATATACATAGGATTTTCACAATTAAATAAATGATTGTAATCCAAAACAAGTACCTAGTTAATCTAGTACTAATATTACTTAAACTCCAATCATACCTGTTCCAATTAAACATGTCTCTTGACACTAGCATAGCTATTTAGATACGAGGTTAAATAAGAAGCAATTAAAACAAAATGACAAATTAAGTCAGTCATTTGAAGACTACTAAAGCTAACCCTGTGGGCAGTGTTTGGTCCCTTGATTGTCTATCATCAGGGACTGACTTAACTGCCCTTCAATTACTGTTACGGCCGATAAACTAAATCTTCAGGGATAAATTACTGCCTTAATTCTTTAACTAAATAATGTACCAGCAGAACTTAGTTGGAGATTAGAACTTGTTCAATTTTACACCTTGCATTGTTTTTGTGATGAAGCTTGTATAGGTAGGGGAGCGAGGGGCTAGTTGTAACAGGGGTAAGTAGTAACAGTGATTTTTAACTAGGAATTTAAACTTTATGAACGAATTTTTTTGATTCAATATGGTCGTTATAACCCCCCGCATCACGTCATCACACTCAGTGTCCCGCCAGGAGACGCAGTGAGTGGGTGTGTGAAAGCGTTCCTTTGTCGGAAGGAAACATATTATTTTACGTTCGTAATTTTTTGGTTGAGTTTATTACTAATTGGAGTTTTCTGTACTTGATTTGGTGTTATAATTTATGCGTACATGATGTGGTGTAGCGATTTTCGAGATTTCTGAGTTGATTTAATAGTGAAAGTAATAAATATTAAAAACTATGCCTCGGAGTTAGTTGTAACAAAATCGTGGAGCAAGTTGTAACATGTTACAACTTGCCCCTTTATTGTATTTTTTTTAAATGTAGTATATATTGTTATATAATATATTGTCGTGTTATTTATAATGTAATTTGTATTATTATATACGTTAATGAATAAAAAATTAAAATTAAATTAAATGTTTTATTCTTGTTACAACATGCCCCAATAGTTGTTACAAATAACCCCAAGCACGGGGTAAATTGTAACACTTCCCATTTTTTACAAAAATCAAAGTTCTGAAAGATTTACTTATAAATTTGATATTTTTTCATTTAGACCTTATAGAAGAATGATTAGAGTATCAATCAAAATGTAGTTAGTGATCATTTAACAAACACATTTCAAGGTATATCGGATTTTTTTTTATTTTACAACTAGCCCCTCGCTCCCCTACTTTAATAGTGTCTTTAATGGTAAGATAGAATAGGTTTTTCTAAACACCAATGTTAACTTAATGCAATTTTGCCATACATGATAAAAAAAATTAAGCCAACCTCTTCGCAGAATGTAGGCGCGAAGTAACGATTCTTTTTACGTCGCAAAGGATAACGAAGTCTCGCTTTGCTTCTAACGTTTCAAATATCAATATTAGATCATATCGCAGGCAGATTGAGTTTGAAGAGATATATTCAATGTTGAATTAGGGCATGGGAGTGAACGTCGAGTTGGGGGAGGGGAGTGACCCAGTTCCCGTGACCTGATCTACGCACGACCCGGGCCTGTTGCAACTAGTGTTTACAAACTGATAATGCCGTTTGAAAACTTCATCCTGATGCTACTAATTTGGCAGTATTTATAGCCGCAACTTTGTTTAACGTAGAGGATTTTTTAAAACTATTTTAAGGTAGTAGCTGCCCCGGGAAGCTTCGAGGGCTTCTATTCTTCTGCCACATGGTCATTCGGTTTCTGTTGGTAACGGTTTTTTGCTGTATCACCACGCCAGTTAAGCACTATCGCGGCGAAATCGCAACAATATGCTCGTTTGAACACGTTTTATAAAAACACATAAGCCAACGGGATACACTGAAACGCTATTGTGTCTGTGTGAACACGCTGTATATCATACATATCCAATATAAAAAAACATAAAAATCGGTCGAGCCGTCTCGGAGGATTGCGAATACAAATACCGTGATACGAGATTTTAATATCTACTTAGCGTCCGGGTGGTCTTCGTGTCACCTCTGCTGTATTAAAAATTGCCTACGAACTATTCTAGTATACCTACTTAAAAGGGTTAAATTTTTCAGTGTAACATCTTTCCCCACCAAAATAAGGTAGACTCAAATATACTCTTCTTCTCATTGCACTATGCACGCTCTAACTAATCAAACTCTTAAACCCTACTTGACGCTAACTAAACATGACGCCTACATTTCCCTAAATGAGTAGGCCGTGGTGAACACATAGTTTTATACTTATACAAACAAACACCCACCACACCCACTTCCCAGTGACGGTATTGAGTTCCATCTAATAGATAATATTCATTGGACACATTAAGTATCAATCGGTTCCTCTGAGAATCGTCTCGAACGAAAATTCAATCCATTCGCTTCCCAAACCGTGGATCGAACATGGGATCTCAAATTTTTGTGGTCTTATAGAACAATTAATCCACTGCACTGAGCGGCACGTGATATTTCACATACAATTAGGTATTTCTCTCAATTCCAGTTACAAAACGATAGAGTCACTGGACTTTATATACAGTAATTGGGTACCGACGTAAAAGCTACGAATTTCCTTTTCGAGTCAAATTAGCGTTTTCCGTAACGAGGCCCATTAAAGTAATAAACTTCAGTGGTTCATAAAATTGTCTCTTATATCCTGACGAAACACTTCAAAGTACAGGGAAACGGTCCTATGTCAGTGTATCTGTCATGGCGGCAAATGAGAGTGACGTGTTTACGTGTAAGCTATCAACAAACTTTATTATCTCGGGGATTCGTTTGAATTGTAATTTTCCGGATCACTGCCATGATTACGATCATTTTCAATGTATATACTTAAATAACCACCGAACTTCCATCTGAGGTGTTCCCTTGGAGCTACAACATGGGATTCTATAAAAATAGCGTCAAAGAGTCCTTCAGGGCTGGCGCTTTGGCAACTCCCCTGGTGTTTGCAAATGTTAATAGGCGATGGTGACCACTTTCCATCAGGTGGCCCGTCTGCTTGTCTATTAACCCCGGTCGAGATATACACGTTTATTAATGCATTCAGTTCAATATTTTATATTGGGGGTATGAGGGAGGATGAGGCTTGACTTTGCTGACGGCGAGCTTTACTAAGGTAAGATTATTAGATTATTTTAAGGCTCTAGATTTGTGTCAAAGTCGGACTGAACTTGAACGATGTTTGGGTTTATAAGTTTATAAGTAGTATCACACGAGCACCTTTTGTAGTGGTAACCATAGCCATATTTGACTGATTTTGAATTAGCTAAAAGTTTCCTGAACATAGCTGTAGATATGAACAATAGCTATGGATTCAACTGTATCATCCTTTGACTATAGATACAGTAATTAATCTGATTTCTCGTAGCAAAATACCGGATGCCGACTCAATTCTGTGACATTCACGGTCCATCGCGCCGATGCCTCATGGTTTAGAATTCTATGTCGAGCGGTAACGACTTAAAATTCTGCTTACAGAATTATTGAATCATAACTGAAGCCTATAAGAATATAAGAAACTGGTTTTCCAACGTTACCTTATTTAATGGTGGTAGAATTACAGTTTCGAAGCTCGAGGGTGTTATACTAACGTAATGATTATTCTATCTAACGCAAAATAGTAGTGTCCAGCTATATAGTGTTCGAGTTAGAAAATAAACACCGCGTAATTTCTACCAATATCTGTATATGTTTCGTGTGATGGAAACCAAGCATGCAGTTCACATTGATGATCAGTGAATGCCAATAGACATCTACACTAAAACCGAAACACGATAGTGCTGAACTCTACCATGTGGCGGCAGATAGGTAAATTAGGTAATGCGGTAGTACCTCCGTTCTCCAGGTCCGACCCTCAAACTGTACCACCATTCTACTATGTACCGTATTTCTAGCTTAGACGGTCCGAGTTTATTTAATATTCATAAATCTATGGGTGTGAATGCAGAAGATAACATCCTTGACTATTCTGGTGTTCATTAAAACGAACGTTCGCCGTATTGGACCGGATGAGAACGGTCCTTTTGTCAATTTCATCACCGAATCGAATTAAATCTTAATTACTCTCTGTTTACATTTCCTGATAATGAAAAACGGTGTTAATTGTTACTGCTTCTAATTTATTACAAATTTCGTGTTTAACTTAAGTATATTTGAAGTAAACTTACGTTAAATTTGGTATTTAATTAAGAGTAAATACCTAAGCGAAGCCCGCATGGCCCCGCGGCTGGTGCAAATCATAAGCGATCTACTCTGTTAAGCACTACGGGCGCGGTCGGGTGACCGCTAGTGGCAAATTAAATGCGCGTTTCCGTGCTTCGGAGGGCACGTTGAGCCGTCGATCCCGGTTGCTATCGATAGATAGCAGTCGTTAAACCCTCTCGGAGGCTCACTGCCTCTCGGTTTGAAAACATCCGACAGCGGGTTGGCCACTAACCCACCCACCTCCACCAATCCGCATCGGAGCAGCGTGGTGGAGTAAGCACCAGGCCTCCTCCCAAAAAGGGGAGAGATTCGTGCGCAGCAGTGGGACGTAAAATAATTACTTAGTAGTATTTATATATCATCAAAATATGATTTAATTTTTCTCTTTTCTTTAATTAGTGACTTAATTTTCAGCGTAGCAGTAGTGACCGGCTACCACTAGACTACTGAGGCATTACTATCTGTACCATGTTTAAATACTTGTTTTAACCCAGTGATTAGTTGACCAATAAACAAATTAAATACGCCAAAACCAACACGATTATACGTTTAATATATCCGTACAGTGACAGTTATGTGGCGTGTATTTCTTAATATATCTTGTCACAAAAATAACGAGTGTTGGTCGCCGCATGCGCATGTACGCTCAGTAACGAAGTCCTTGGCTAAAGACGTGTGATTCATAGTTCTATTTCTTATTTTCTAAGAATAAATTGAAAACTGCATTTGAATGACGCAGAGTTACATTTGTGAATGCTGTTAGGTCATTGCCCTGATGATGAGCATGTTGGTATGAAATATTAATATATAAATATTGTATGAGATAATTACTGTAATTATTTATCCTTTATTGTTTGTGTGGTTGAAATATGAAAATATGACTTCCAAACACAATACGTTTGAAAATGTACTTATGGTACATGGTACATAGTAGTACATACCTACCTATTATGATCAAACTTACGTTGTTGGCGAGAAGATGTAGACATACATACATACTAACGATATAAGGGTGAAAGATTGTACATGTAACATATTTATTACTCTTACAGACTGGAATGTACCTATTTGGATAAAATTTCGGCAATGAAGGTACCTATCTAGTATAACACATAAGATGATTCCAAGAAATCTTCTCGAAGAATAACGAAGACAGAAGCTGATTTAACATTGGTTTTTTAAAAAAATATATCAACTCAGTCGATCTTGGTACTCGTAGGTGTGTAAGAATCGAGGTATTTGGCACTTCATGTTCTTTTTTTTGGCTTATAAAAAAAAGAAAAAAAGTCAAAGAAAATTACAACATTACAAAAAAAAGGCACCCATCTGCAGCGCTGGTATTCCATAAAGACTGAAGGCACATTCATAATTTTTTAGACCGATGGAAAGCGTTCTGAGTCCATATTAGTCACAAAACACTAATTGCAGAAATAATTAGAACACTAATAGCTGTGTCTCATGAATTTGTACCACTATTTTGTTTTCAAGATTGAGGTAACACATAACGTCTATTTTATGGACATTGAATCGTCTACGAACATTTTAGAGACAGTAACTATAGCATTACAAAATATTATTTTAGAAATTGATATCTCTTTATAAATTTATTTTGTCTATAAAACAATCTTTCTTTTCAGAACAATTATCACAATTTACAAAGAATATGAAAAATTAAACAGTTACATTTGCTCATACTTGTTTCATTTTACACGAAACAATATTATTTAACGCTTTGCTAATATAAATGGCCGATACTTCGGCGTTTTTTAGGTCACGGCGACGTACCAACTTTAGGTAAAATGGAGGTCGACGATGTTAAATTTGTTTTGTTTTTTTGTGCACTAACAATAAATTACGAAAATACACAGTGAGAACACAAAATCAGCATAGCAACTGCTATTCTGATAAGTATTAAGTTGATATTGACAGAATATTTTGTCGTTATTTTTAATCTGCGCCGTTCTAATTGTAATCAATATAGAAGTAGTAGTATCAAATAATAGTTTTAATTGGAGGAAATAATAGATCGCCCTTACATAGATCACTTTCAGTCAACGTGGAACTGGAAGTGATAACTGGAAGAGACTTTGTGTTGGCCTGATTTGGTTGCTTTATTCGGCCATAATACTAACCCCAACAACTCTAAATGGGTTTGGTTAATAAGGCGTGAACGTGAGCAGGCCAGCCACGATATGAACCTGGTGAAGATTGCTGGATGGAGGCCGACCATGGACGTTCGTTGAAGAGATCTTTGGTAGTCTTTTGTCCTGCAATGAACATCTTTCGGCTCAAATTATTATGATGATGGATGGATGGTATGGGTAAATGAAAAATTGGCATGACACGGTCACCATAAAAGTTCCCACACCGGAAAAGTGAGCGAAGTAGTATGGATGATTATTATTACAGACACGCTAGCTTTAGCAACAAATATAGTTAATAATATTATTTTATATTTGAACGGAAAAGCAAGAGTTTTGAATATACAGCATTAAAAGAACAAGACAAATCCTAAAAGACTAATCCTTTAATACCTTTCGCATATAGTTTTCAGAAATAATAACAGCAAATGGAGTCACGTTTAAAATCTAAGAGACAACGCCGTCAGTAGTGACTGTATTTGCATTTCTACGTACTTTCTTAATTACAACTGAACAACTTTCGTCTGGAACAAGTTAACTTGTATTAAGCTAGTCGAAAGGCTCTGTGCTGTGAGTGCTGTCACGTCAACTGTTCAAGATAAAGAGGTACTTGTGTTGCTGGGGTGTCTCATATGTGAGTTGCGAAAAGTTGTTTATCGACTAAATAACTGTTCCAAGTCAATTGCCTTACAATTTGGTCAGCTGGACAATAAAATTTCATATGGATTTTAAATTTTTTTTTTTGAGTTTGAAACATGTTTGGGATGAATTGAGACATTGCGGGGATAAGAATTTAAGCCAAAATTTCCGAGTGGATTGATATATAACAAAAAGCGTGAATGAAGTGGAGTGAAGAGACTGGAGTGGACTATAATTTTGTAATATTTAATATTATCATTAAATTAAATACTTAATGTAAGTTTCGTTTAGAACTAGTTTATTGTGTTTAACTAGTCGGAAGCTTGGTACTGTCACGTAAACAGATCAAGATAAAGAGTTTGTTGCGTCTCGACTCGCATGTAATTGTGGGAATGTTGCTTATCAGCTCAATTAGCATACTTGCATCTGTTATTGCAAGACTAATTGAACCATATTCGAAAATTAATTTATATGAGACTTGTTAGCGTCCGTGCCATCGCTCGTCTGGTCGTATTGATATGAATAAGGCGCTAAAGTATTAATTTCCACAAGTTTTTTATGTAATGAAGTTCACATTGATGTCAAGTGATGACTGCAGCCTATAAACACCCGCACAAAGACCAGAGTTCAATATGCAGATACGTTGCCACCCCTAAGACTTTAGTTGTTATGTCTCTGTGATAGTTATTACAAGCCATACATCACTATCTAACCAGAACACGATAGGGCTGAACACTATCATTTGGTTACCCTCGAGCTCCGACACTGGAACTCTACCATCAGTAAGTATACCTTGATGACCCGATTAGTCCAGCGGTGTGAGATGACCGTTTGATTCGAAGGGTCGCGGGTTCGATCCCCGCACCGGGACAAATATTTGTATGGCCTACAGATATTTGTTTCGGGTCTGGGTGTTTGTGTATGTGTTGTATGTGTACAACGGCACCCACGACACAGGTTTATACCTACTGTGGGGCTGTGAGTGTAAGCGTATTTTATTTTATTTTTATTTTATTTATTTATTTTTTTTATACCTAATAGCAATCCTAACCTGCAGCAAATCCTAAAGGTTTCTCCAGACCGATGTAGATTTTTTTTTCATTAACTAATGGTCCAATACTCCAATACTCCAACATACAGTAATTTAAAGCAAACCTTAAATGTATTTTACTGGTGGTAGAGCTCCAGTGACGGAGCTCACGGGCATAGGCACCACCGCATTACCTAATATACTTGCCGCTAAATGGTAGTGTTCAGCACTACTGTGTTCCGGTCAGGTGGTAATGTACGGCCCTGTAATTTCAGCATGCTTGTTTGCCACTTCCATTACATAAAAAAAATGTAACGTAATTTAAAGCAAACCTCAAATATATCTTCACTAACTATCTCTGTCGTTTGCACTTGTTTTATAGAGACAAAACAGATTTAAGTTCTACTTAAATTTACCTAAGTGACGTTTCAGTATTTGGCCGTAAGAGTCGCTGAGCCAAACTGTAGACGGACGTGAACCCCACGAACGTGAACGAAGTCCGTCTGCAGTTTACGTACATGGCAAATCTAAAGGGGTCCCTGGTATTTTTTTTATGTTATGAAAGTGGCAAACAAGCGTGCAGCTCACATTGATGTTAAGTGATGACTGCAGCCTAGATATATAGACACTAACAGATAAACCAGAGGTCAAAATGCAGATGCGTTACCACTCCTGAGGCTTAAGATGTTATGCCTCTGTACCGAGAATTACAGGGCCGTACATTACCACTGGAACACGATAGTGCTGAACACTACCATTTAGCGGCAAGTATATTAGGTAATGCGGTGGTGCCTACGCCCGCGAGCTCCGTCACTGGAGCTCTACCATCAGTAAATTATATTACCATAAAAGGTCTTCTAGAACGACACGAGAATCACTACTATTTTTTACAATTCTATCAAATCTCTACCATTTTTCGGAGTTGTGCCGGAGCATTAGAGCAATAATTTGTCCGGGATAATCGAGATGTAAAAAAAAACAGATTAATCGGTAACCTCATTCTCTTCGAAGGATTAAAATAAAAAATACCACCAGATGATATTTTCATTTTGATGGCCAAATACTGAAACGTCATCCAATTTCAAAGTGCCTTAAAATGCTATCTTTGTCAATTTCACGTATTTTGTAGCGAGATGCGAGAGAAAGACTTTTATATACCACTCAAAATTATGTGACGTTTATTTGGGAAGTCTTGAGTGAAATGGAAATGCTGCATAATTGGCATTGGCACAGATACATAACAATTTGGCTACTTCAATGCTTCTTGAAAATAATGAACAGCAGAAGTTTTGACTATACATGTCATTTAAAAGTATTTTTGAACAAAGTTACAAAACAAATAAAAATAATTTCTGTTCATTATATTGGTAGGGACGGATATGAATAAAGAGTGCAGCCGGTATTACATGTCCATAAAATTTTTGAGGGTTTTTCTCGAATTTCCAATGATGCCGACATCAGATCTGATTTTGGTAATAATGGGACTAATTTCAAACGGCACAAAAATTTTCAACATTTTCTGCCGTTAGGGATTGGTTTACAATTGACGGAATAATCAGTGAACATACAAAAAAAGTACATTGAGTTGAAGTCAAAATTTTATTGCTTCAATTAAGGATCTCTTTGGGGATTGAATCTGTTATTAATTTGTTATTTTTCGTTTATCACTAAGCCGCCGGCGGGCTGATAGGAGATCGGCGTAAACAAGTGTCGTGAGATGGTACTTAATGGTTTTTTGAAGTCAATATTTTTAAAGGCTTTCTCGACAAATATATTCAAGTTAGCAAGGCCAAGTTTAATAGTTAAAATACTTTTGAAGAGCCTTTACTGCTTAGATATCAAGTTTACTGGATACTGGATACATAATAGTTTGATATATAACTCCAGTGAGCGTGCCATATAATATCATTGTATAACTCACCATAAAATTTTACCCACCAAGTAAATTGTGTGCTATTTTAGTGTAAATAAAATGTTTCGTCTATTATGAGTAGTTGTAATGTTGTTTATAGCGCTATTTGCTTTACTTTTAACTGCGTTTTTTACAACCTTTTCACAGAAACACAAAATGACTCATGAAAACGTAACCATTGACCCAAGACTAGCATCAAAGGTGTCTCCCGCGTTCTTGCGTTAAATATTAGCAACCAACTTTACTGTTGAATGAAATAAAGTAAAACATTAAATTGACTGCAAAAACTAACTGATGATGATGAGATTATGTTATTTACATACAATGTGATACGGTATGTAGTGTACTACCGAAAGGAGGTGAAATTAGACCGATTTTTTTTTGACAAAAACAAATTAAAATCGTTTCAACTAATTCACAAACAGCTAGCAAACTAGCTGTTGGTGAATTTAACCATGCCAGACGGAAGCTAAGCTTCCGGAAAATGATAGTGCTGAAAACTACCATTTGGCCCCAGATAGATTAGGTAATGAGGTGATGCCTACGCACTCCAGTCCATACTGGAACTCTACCACCAGTAACGTATAGAAATAAGTCGTGTTTCATGATATTGAAGGTGCCTAGAATGCTATTTCCATTTGCTGCCGTATATTATAAAGAAATAGTATCACGCTCCAAAAACCACCGTTTAACTTTATATAATTGAAATTCAGTAGCTGTAGACCCCATTGTCATCTAAATAGTACGCGTATTGACTATAGCGTAGCTTTATGTGTTTGTTCTATTCATTAAAAAACCACGTTAACTTTTGTTTTGTTATCCTGTAGGTAATGTGTGGGGAAAGGATGACTTTTTGAATTTTTGTCAAAATCTAAGGCTCAGCAGTTTTGAAAGTAAAGGCATGGTATTTTTTTTTAATAGAAAAAAACGTAACTTCACGCTTGTTATCCCCGAAGGGGTAGGCAGAGGTAAATTGCATGCGTTCAATCATATATTACATGCAAACACCCACGATTCGCCGGTTACGTTTTGGCCCATGTAACAGGTGGCGAACCTGTTGCCATCTCCGGGTACATTACCAAACTCCGGGGTACTGGGAAACTTCCAGAAAATGGAAAAATCCCAATAGAAGCAGAGATAAAGGATTTTAAACCGTTATCTCTGATAGTCCCCGACCCGGGAATCGAACCCAGGACCTCCAGCGTAATAGTAGTGGTCTGCTACCACCACGCTACTGAGGCAGTAATGGAAAGATTTGACAAATCGGGCAGGACTTTGGTAGCTCAGCTGGAAGAGCGGCTGGACTAGATTCCCAGTGGCCGCGAGTTCGAGTCTCGCCTGATGTCAAATTTTTCTTTCCATTTTTCTTTAAAATAAAATTGAATACAAAAAGGGGTACCTATAGTTTTCGACACAAACAACGCTACGCTCGCTACATTTGATACTTTAATTATTTATACCGTCTGATACGTACTATGAGATATCTAGCTACAGTCCGTTGAGGATTGACAAATTTCATCGAAATACGTGACATAGGCAAACCGCAGCCTCCACTGATGTTTAAATATTCGCTCACAACGAGATTTTATCTCGATTGACCGCTATCATTAATCCATATCAATTTGATCAATGTGGTTTTTCTTATTCGTATAAAATGTTTCATTAATTTGTCTGTTTATTTTTGTTTGATAAATTATGATAAAAGGTAACGAAATCACAATTACCTACTCGATCGATAATGGCATAAAAATAAAAATAAAATAAAATACGCTTACACTCACAGCGCCACAGTAGGTATAAACCTGTGTCGTGGGTACCGTTGTACACATACAACACATACACAAACACCCAGACCCGAAACAAATATCTGTAGGCCATACAAATATTTGTTTCGGTGCGGGGATCGAACCCGCGACCCTTCGAATCAAACGGTGGTTTCGCACCGATGGACTAACCGGGTCGTCATAAGGCATGCTGAGCCAAGAATACAATAAATGAGGATGCTTTTCCAGATAAACAATATGAAACTGAAAATACAGATACGCTAGTATTGAATAGGGATGTTAACGGTGATGAAATGATTATACCTATTTTCCATTAGGTAAGTATTGTTATATTTTATGTTATGATGATTGATGGTGCCAATCAAGCATTCAGTTCACATGGCTAGTGAATGCTGCACTTAAACATCTACACAAAAACCGAAGCCCAAAATGCAGATGCGTAGCCAACCCCGACGGCTATTTTTTTATAAATCTATGATCAATATTACAGGGCAATACATACTTAGGCACTAAAAAATAAAAAAAATCCGGACGAATTGAGAACCTTCTCCTTTTATCGAAGTCGGATAAAAAAGATCTTTTTTATTACACTTGTTAGCCTTCTGGAAGTTTATTTTTTATTTGTAGTACCTTACTTTGGATTCATAGGTTTTAAAAGAAAAGGTTACACCGTCTCGGGTTGTAAAATAAAAAAATATGGTTAGGTGTGGGATAGGGACCTTGGTAGCTTAGTGGTAGATCGATTGGACTATAGCTTTTTTTATGTAATGGAAGTGGTAAACAAGCATGCAGTTCAAATTGATGTTAAGTGATGACTGCAGCCTATAGAAACCTACACAAAGACCAAGGTCAAAATGCAGATGCGTTACCACTCCTGAGGCCTAAGGTGTTATATCTCTGTGGCGGAAATTACAGGGCCATACATTACCACTTGACCGGAACACGATAGTGCTGAACACTACCATTTAGCGGCAAGTATATTAGGTTATGCGGTGGTGCCTACGCCCGCGACTCCGTCACTGGAGCTTTACCACCAGTAAATCTTCTTGTTAAGTTCTTGCTGGGTACCTACTGTAATTATGCTTCGTACCAATCTTAATCATATGTGCATCGCCTTATTTAAGAAGTAGTTTCTATTCTACACAATAAAACGTGCAATGGATTATTTTAATTCATACCCAGCTTTTGTTCCCTCACTCAGCAGAAAATTGTTTGAATAAGAAAGTGGAACTTTCATTGCGCTATTGCTGCTATTTTCTTTCGTAATTGAATTGGATGGATGAGCGTTTTGCTTAAAATGGAATCCTTTGGTATTAGACTGGAAAACCATTTTTTTTACTATTTAAACGAAATTATACTCTATTTAGTTAGTCTGTTGGGAATCGAAAAGATATTGAGTTTCTTTTATTTTTTTTTTTTTTTTTTTTTTTATGTAACCGAAGTGGCAAACAAGCATGCAGATCACATTGATGTTAAGTGATGACTGCAGCCTATAGACACCCACACAAAGACCAAGGTCAAAATGCAGATGCGTTACCACTCCTGAGGCCTAAGGTATTACGCCTCTGTGCCGGAAATTACAGGGCCGTACGTTACCACCTGACCGGAACACGACAGTGCTAAACACTACCATTTAGCGGCATTATATTATTTTGAGTTGCGTACAATTGCTGCAATAAAAAAAAATACATACTAGAATAGATAGTTGCAATCTAATATTCATTGTATGTGTATTTTCTATTGTGGCAAATCTATATTAGATGAGCATTTTGTCAGTGATTTCATTGATTCATCAAAGTAAGTATGTAGGCTAAGTTATTAAGTATACCTACTGCGTAGGTATGAATCATTAGATCAAGATTAATATAACAAATGATTTCAAGATAGATTGTAAAGATTGAAACCATACGAAAGTAGTGTGTAGGTTTAAAATATAAATTATGTTACGAACGTGCTACATGCACGTTCGTAACATTCATGTCGATAATAATTATTACACACCATAAACATTTACATTAGAGGTAGGAGCGATGTCCTGTTACTCGTGGGTCTTAGAATAACTTACTAAGAATATATGTTTGAGGTCACCTCTAGATCTGTTATTTGATATATTTTGACGGCTTTTATATTATATAGCGATGATAGTGATTTTTTATTGATAGGTAATAATAACAGGTAAACAACGTTGCAAAAACGGGAAAAGTTTTCTATGCGGATAGAATTCCCAAGAATCCCACTAGGTTTATCAGTTGTACCTATAATATGCATGTCCTCCTACCACTAGGTCCCTAAAGTCCATGATTAGAAAATATATATAAACAAATAAATAAAAGACAAGGTCTTCAACACCAATCAACCTAAAGGCGAGTATATTGTGTCACGATTGACCAGTGATCCGCAAATCGTTCAATATCACTCAATAGCATCCATATCAAGCTCTAGAGACTGTATTCAGTGCCTTTGTCCTTGCCATGGAAGCTGATCTAATGAAATGAGATAAGCGAATACAACCTGATTTCCCTGGCGACGAAACGCTAAATAATATTGGTGGAGAAAGCTTCCTCAAGGATATGCAATCGGATTGTTGACCCGTTACTTGGATTTGGATCCGTTTTGGCAAAAAGAAAGGTAAAGGTGTCATGTATAAAAAACTTTGTTGCCGCCTGAAATTTCTTGTAATTTTTTTGCTGTCAGTGAACACCTAACAGTATAATGATATGATTATAAGAGAAATAATCAAATATGAAAAAAAAAACCAATAATCTTAGATTGTTTCGGGCTAAGGAAGTTGGAAGAAAACCGAACACAAAATTAGTGCAATTAAGAGATTCGACAGACTGCAAAAATCAGAGTCAGACATCAATTATTATTTTAATAAACTTAACCCTCAATCCATCGGCTCTTTTCTGTGACCGAGTGAGCAGCGTAATTTGCGTCGAACAAACCACTTATTGACGTACGTTCCCTTTCAAAGAGTGTCAGATGAAAATCGAATAACATCAAAGAATCGTTTATGTATCACATTTCGAAATAAATTTGAAATAAGACACGCACAATCGACGGCTCATTTCAGATTGTAGCGGCGAACATCCGGAGCTCGTATTGACATAGGGTTGCCAACACGTACCTATAGAATGCCGTATTCTCCCAAAAAAGAAAACAAGTTCAATGATAAAATCTCCCCGCTGCAGGAAAAGGACTTAGAAAAAATAAATATCCCCCTTGTACACGTAAAATATTCGTATTTCGATATTCGTATCAATAATCTCTCGTGTATCGATAAGATATTTTAACTGCAAAATTATGAACATAAACAATGTTTTTCATGACATATCTTTCGGGCGCACCAAAGCTGAAAACGTTTTTGGAGGGTCCATTTATCGAGCACTGTCCAGCTTTTCATTGCACTAAATTGACATCCCTAAGTGTAGGCCGCAAACCACAGAGTAAAAGGGAGTAGTGGGTCAAATGTAAACTAAATTGAGTGCAATTTGAAACGTTTGCACGGTCTCGGATGACACTCGAAGGCCTAGCGAACTCATTTGTGGTTCCTGAAATACATATTTTATATGCTTTATTCAAATAATATATAATAAATAGTGGTTTCACCGAATAACCGAATACCGAATGTTATTCGGTTTAACTTATACCGAACCGAATATTCGGCCGAATTATTCGGTTTATTCATAAACGCGGTTCTAAGTGTTCTAACATGTCGCTGCTTGCTAAATAGCCGTGTCTACACAGGACGCATGCTCGGGCGAGGCAGCCTCGTGAGCGAAATACCTGGTCAGTGACCATAACAGTCAGTGTAAACGTGCTTCAGGGTTGTGCGGACGCACGGTGTCTCGGCCGAGAATGCCTCGGAGCCGAGCCATGCGGTGGTGGTAAAGCGCGCGAGCTCTAAGGCACCTCAGTGTGTGGTGTGCGTTCATGATGCGTTAGGTGGGGACGTTAGAACCATAAATAATAATAATGGCAACCCTTGACACGTCCCACTGCTAGGCACGAGTCTCTACCCTTCTTGAAAGGAGGCCTGCAGCGTACTTCACCATGCTGCTCGAATGCGGGTTGGTGGAGATAAGGGTTAGTAGCCAACCCGTTGTCGGATATTTTCAAACCTTATGGGCGTAAGGTCTCCGATAAGATTTAACGACTGCTAACTATCGACAGCAACCAGGACCGACGGCTGGACGTTCCCTCCGAAGCACGGAAACTCGCATTTTAACTTACCACTAGCGGTCACCCATCACACACCCGACCGTGCCCGAATCTCTCAACCGAGCAGATCGTTTCTATTTACTGTGCTTGCGATCCACATCAGCCGCGAGGCCATGCTTGCTTCAGTACCATAAAATAAAAAGGTATTTTATTTTGTGGTAGTATACTGAGAGTAGACTGGGATGGCTCGGGATAGCTTGATTTTAATTTATGTTTAAATTTAAAAGTTGAAAAATAAATGCTGATTTAATAAGAATTTGTATCTTATAGTTATGTAGATACCGTGTGTAGCCAAAAAAATAGAAATATTCGAACCGAATATATTCGGCACCAAAACCGAATAATTCGGGCGAATACGAATAGTGGAAAAGATGCCGAATATGACGAATACCGAATACGAACCGAATATTTGGCGCATCTCTAATAATAAACATTTATAAACAAAGTCTTTACCTCTAAAGATGTAATGCCTGGAAAAAGTTATATCCTGTCGTTTCAGATGCGTTTTGAAACTGTTTCATATCTAGAACGTATCATCGTTCCACTTTCAGTTATAGCTCATCTTCGAAAACCAGCGTGATACGTATGTACGTAATCTCATTTCGAGATAATCACATTCAAAGAAAAAAACTTTTTTTTACTGTTGGTAGGGTCGAGGAACTCGACGGCGTAGGCACCACCGCATACCTAATCTATCAGCCGCCAAATCGAAGTTATGAACGCTATCATGTTCCGATTAGATGGTAATGTAGAGCCCCGTAATCACTGTTACAGACATAACAACTTTAGTAACTCTAATAAATAAGTAAACTCTTAATACAACAAAATAATTCATTTTTTACCTACCGCACCACCACCACCGCATTACCTGATTTACTTGCCGCTAAATGGTAGTGTTCAGCACTATCGTGTTCCGGTCAGGTGGTAATGTACGGCCCTGTAATTTCCGGCACAGAGGCATAACACCTTAGGCCTCAGGAGTGGTAACGCATTTGAATTTTGACCTTGGTCTTTGTGTGGGTGTCTATAGGCTGCAGTCATCACTTAACATCAATGTGAACTGCATGCTTGTTTGCCACTTCAATTACATAAAAAAAAAAAACCTATTCATCGAATTAAGAATCAGCAATCATTATTACATAGCCTCTGGAATCAGTTCACAAAAAAATGCAGCTACGCATCTTTATCATATTTTTAGTATAAGGAATTTTTAATTAAAAACAACATACCTAATAAGCACTTTTTAATTTGGTTTCAGATTTTATTAAACTATAGAATAGACGGATAATAACTCTGAAATATTCAAGTTAAAATTATAAATTCTAGAATGAAATCGAGGAGTAAAATAAAACCCGCTTCGTGAAAGGAATAAAAAGTGTGCTCGTGAGTGCAAATTCACTTTCATTTTTAACATTCCACCTTGAACACTGCTTCTGACTAAAATATTGTAAAAACCGTTCGTTTACTGTCTAGACATAAAATTATTTTGAAAAAAAAAATATTTAGCACAATATTACTATTTTTATGATATACCTACTAAACAAAATGTTTATTCATAACATCGGGGAGCCTAAATTATTTTTTTTTAGATTAGGCACATTGTGTATCTCTACAGCTAAAATATTTTATTGTGTAGTGAATCCTATGACTATTTTTTTTCTCGTGATTATTAATTTTACAAAGATGTACATGTTGTATTTAATGCATATTATTGGTAATGTAAGGGCTTCCATTATTATTTTTTTCCTTAATAATGGATATAAAAATAATGCAACCCATTACAAAGTAGATCTATATTCACGAAAGGGCCTCTACGTGTTCGACCCATAGAGCAACACGGGCCACCGGCCACGGTGGACTGGAGGGGAGTAGCCACAGCGTTTATTACCGATGCAAAACAGTCTGTCATTTTTTGTAGGGGGAAATGCGTGCGACACACACGTACACTACAAAAATCGTCTAGTACTACGAATCTCACACTTTGACTTTAACAAAATACAGAAACATTTTCACGCACACATTTAAACACCTAGGCGACAGGTGTAGGTTCATTTGGGCTTGTACTTTGACAGAGGGGAAAGCCCGCATATGGCTACTCTCCTCCGGTGTTGCTTTATGGTTCGACCCTTGCGGGAGCAAACTTTTATTTAAGCTTGCTCAAAATGTTCAAATTAGAAGGATAAGATAATCAACTCTAGGGGCTGCTATAGGACTGCCATGAATTGAGTGGTAAGGCAGGTAAACATAAAAACAAATTACTTCATACATTGAATATACCTACGTCTTCATTCTTAAATAGACTTTCAACAAAACCAACATTCATAAAATACTGAATAACTTTCTACACCATTTAGTTCTCACGCCCTATTTATTTGTATCCAGACGGTAAATAAGTCCCAAAAGCTGAAAGATATATTAAATTGTATCCTTTACAGATAGTCTTTATTAAGTCTGTCTCGTGGCTGTCCTTGAACACTTTTCTTGTCATGAACATTTGTTAGCTAAGTTTTTTTGAGTGCCACGTTATAAAAGAAGAGCTTTTAAGTGTATCTTACCTTAAAAGGAAAGGAAAATCGAAGCCCTGTTCATTTTCTGTCTATCCGTTTACACCAGATACTTTGCTTCAGAAAATCAAACAAATAATTTTAATAATTTTAGTTATTAAAGAAAATAAATAAGAAAGTTATTGTATTATTTATTTTTCACAATAACACATGCGAGTAAACTTTAGAAATTAAAGAAAAAACAGAAAGAAAAATTTGACTTCCGACAGGAATCGAACCTGCGACCTCAGGATAACCCTGATAATAAAGCGGCGGGAGTGGTTAAAATAAGTACCTGTAAAGAAAACAAAAGAAATTGAATACTCGTAGCATCTATGCAAATAAATAAAATTGGAGTGTCTGTTTGTATTATAAAAATAACCGCTTTTTACTAAATGCAAATGTATGTATACACGGTACATATACAAAAACAGGCGAATACTCTCTCCACTTCTATTTTTTCTTTTCATAAATACCATCTTACACAATCTCAAGTGATCTTATCATTTATATGCCGATGACTTGCAGCTTTATGTTCAAACTGATTTAAACAATATCAGCAATGCCATATCCTCTATTGATCTTGATCTTCACTCGATTTACGAGTGGTCCCAATGTTTTGGTGTTTTTGTTAATGCATTAAAATCTCAAGCCATTATTCTTGGAAGTTCATATTTTGTCAATAGTTTAAATTACGACCGCCTCGCGCCAATTCTGTTCAATAACAATATTATACCATTCTCTAGTCATGTCAAAGATTTAGGTTTAACGATCGACACTACACTCAGTTGGAAAAATTACATCACCGAAATCAACAAACGAATTACTATATCACTACGTTCCCTTTTTCGTTTTAAGTACTTTTTACCGACCAAGACAAAGGCACTCTTGGTTCAGTCGCTTGTTCTACCCATTATTGACTATGCAGATGTTTGCTGCTCTGATCTAACACAAGATCTCCTTAAAAAATTGGATCGGATGCTTAACAATTGTATTAGATATATCTTCGGGCTACGTAAATACGACCATATATCCTGCTACCGTTCCCAGCTTAAATGGCTATACCTATTCGCGAAAGGAGGTTCACTCGGATACTCTGTATGCTATTCACCATCCATAACGATCCTTGTGCTCCTAATTATCTGAAATCATTTTTACAAATCCTTGGTGATTCACACGACCACTTTCTTCGTTCTGCCGAAAACCTTAAACTCCTCGTTCCGTTGCACCATACGTTGCTACCACGACTACGTCCGGGTATGTAGTGAACAATCATAAATTCTCACGGGGACGAAGTCACGGGCACAGCCAGTATAATAATATTATAGAAGCATAAAACACTGAATAGGTTTTTGCTTATGATGAAAAATTCATTATGATTCACTCACCCTAAAGAATTTATGAAGATGTTTATAAGTAAAGTACATAAAATTGTCAAATTGAGTAAAGCTCAGTAATACTTCACGGAGAGTTGGAAGCACGAATACAATTTACATATTGTGAGAATGAAGGGGAAGGAAACTAATTAAGATATATTTAGACGTCTAGTAATTAAAAAAAAGTAACTTCACTACTGTTTTTCTCAAAGGGTTAGGCACAGGCAGATAATGATAAATATTGGCAACCCATTATACCCTCCACTGCTGGGCACCAGTCTCTTCCCTTTTTGGACGGAGGCCTGGAACTTACTCACGCTGCTCCAATGCGGGTTGGTGGAGATACGGGTTTGTGGCCAACCCGCTATCGGATTTTTTTAAACCGCCCATAAGGCCTCCGACAAGGTTTAACGACTGCTATCTATCGATAGCGTCCGGGACCGACGGCTTAACGTGCCCTCCGAAGCACAGAAACGGGCATTTTAGTTTGCCACCAGCGGTCACTCATTACACACCCGACCGCGCCCGTATTGCTTGCATATATTGCACCAGCCGCGCGGCCATGCGCGCAGAGGCAGATGCATGCATGCAAACACCCACGCCGGTCACGTTTTGTCCCATGTAACAGATTGACATCTCAGGGCACATAATATACATAAAAAACATTCAATGTAGACTTCAATGGATGCGTTGTTTCTCCTGAGGTCTAATAAAACCTCTATGCCAGGAATAATAATTACAGGACCGTACATTTCCACCTGACCACAATACGATAGCCCTAACCACCTTTTAGCGGCACGATGCGTGGGTAATGCGGTGGCGCCTATGCCCACTAATTCCAGAATATTTAAAATTACTACGTACTATTTTTAAATTGGCTGTCGGGTCATGACGACCCCACCGTCCACTAGCGGAAGAATTTTCTTTTACGGGAAGGTAATTCTTCCACAAGTGCAGTCGGTCAACCGAACAATGCTTGTCAACCCATTAAAATGGGCGGTAGTAAGTTTAATAACGCAAGACGGGCAGCAGCATCTTGCGATAAAACTACCGACACTGCGATCGCCAATCCGCATGCGAAGCGTGGCGATTATGGCCTATCCCCCTTATGGGGAGGCCAGCAGTGGACGTCTTTTGGCTAATATTATGATTTTATTTTTAAAGAAAAATGGAAAGAAAAAACTTACTTCAGGCGAGACTCGAACTCGCGACCTACTGGGAATCTAGTCCAGCCGCTCTTCCAATTGAGCTACTGAAGCCCTGCCCGATTTGTCAAATCTTTCCTTCACATCTATTGCATTGCTTTATGGTAGCAGCAGCGCCATCTATTACCAACTATGCTAGTTAGGCAACCGATATAATAGACTTTTCAGTTTATTGAATATCGTAAAGAAGTCGCTTTTACCCTTAATAATTGTTTTATATTATTTCGCATTAACACATGCTTGTGAAATATATTTTATTTTTAAAGAAAAATGGAAAGAAAAAATTGACTTCAGGCGAGACTCGAACTCGCGACCTACTGGGAATCTAGTCCAGCCGCTCTTCCAATTGAGCTACTGAAGCCCTGCCCGATTTGTCAAATCTTTCCTTCACATCTATTGCATTGCTTTATGGTAGCAGCAGCGCCATCTATTACCAACTATGCTAGTTAGGCAAGGACTAGATTCCCAGTAGGTCGCGAGTTCGAGTCTCGCCTGAAGTCAATTTTTTCTTTCCATTTTTCTTTAAAAATAAAATATATTTCACAAGCATGTGTTAATGCGAAATAATATAAAACTAATATTATGATGACCATAATTATGGATGGCGCACCCAACTAGATACAGAACTCACATGGTTACTATACCTACATCGTTAACTAGCGCGAACCTCGAGCTGTTTACAAACATGGCGGACGAAAGTCATTAAACATGAAATTGATTGGGGAATAGTTTTCAGCGTTAGGTTCTAGTTTGTCTAAGGTCAAACGTGACCGTGTTACACGTTGTATAGAACACATTACATTTTTTACAGGATTTCCTTTCGTAGCAACAGCTGATGTTCGTAGTACCACTATTACTCAGTTTTATTAAACTTTTTTACGTCATTAAAAAGGTATCTACATAACTGCCTACTCGTAATATGTCTATAGCAGTGATTCCCAAAGTGGTCCATATAGACCCCCTGGGGTCTATGGGAGACTCGATGGGGTCGTACTCGTCTTACGTATATGCGTAAATAAAAATAGGATATATGGGAAAGTGATATAAATGTTAGCAAGGGGGTCCACCGAAACCAGAAAAAAATTTAAAGGGGTCTACAAGAAAAATAGTTGGGAACCTCTGGTCTGTAGCCTACGAGTATAAACATATTCATAAAGGTTTTCTTCACTCTTGAGCCAATAATTACGTAAATTACGTTTTATTTTTAACACCGAAGTATGCATGTATGTTTCTACACGCCAGGTCTCTTACGGGGTAGGCAAAGAGTGTAGAGTGCCAGACATCTGAGCCATAGAGCAACGCGGTCCACCGGTCGCAGCGAACCGGAGGGGAGTAGCCATAGCGTGTATTACCGATACAAAACAGTCTGTAATTTTTTGCGGGGGGAAATGCTACACTACAAAAATCGTCTATTACTACGAAACTCACACCTTGCTTTTAACAAAATACAGAAACAATTTCACGCACACATTTAATTATCTAGGCGACAGGTGTAGACTCATTTGGGCTTGTACTTTGACGGAGGGGAAAGCCTGCATATGGCTACTCCTCTCCGGTGTTGCTCTATGATCTGAGCAAACAACAATATTTCTCCAACTAAATGTAGGTATGCATACATACACGTATAACCATTTGGGATGAGTCATTTGCAATCATATGGCAAATTACTTGCCTAAAACATTCCGTTGAATTTGAGATTTAATAACGTAGTTGATTATCCTTAAGTTTCGATACCAATCACACGTGTGAATCCGTGTTGTTTACCCATCTTATTGATCTTATATACATGTCATACTATGATGGCCTTTTTGACGTATTGTAATAGAATTAGGTGATTATTGCATGGAATATGGAAGTTATTATCTTAATATATATAAATCTCGTGTCACAATGTTTGTCCTCAATGGACTCCTAAACCACTTAACAGATTATAATAAAATTCGCACACCATGTGCAGTTTGATCCAACTTGAGAGATAGGATAGCTTACATTACGCTATGACTAATAGGAGCAGAGCAGCGCGGGCGAAGCCGGGGCGGGCCGCTAGTAATATTATAAGCATAGAAAATGGTACCTAAATAGCGCATTACTATGGTCATAAACGCTTACATACACACTTCAATACAGAAAATAAAAATCAAATTGTATTGTAATTACACCATTTATTTTTCGCAATAACACATGGGAGTAAACTTTAGCAATTAAAGAAAAAACGGAAAGAAACATTTGACTTCGGGCAGGAATCGAACCTGCGACCTCAGGATGGGCTGGACTGGTTATCCTGAGGTCGCAGTTTCGATTCCTGCCCGAAGTCAAAATTTTCTTTTCGTTTTTTCTTTAATTTGTATTGTAATGTCAAAAGTAGCTAGTACAACTACTATTGACATTACAATACAATTTGATACAATACTGCTTCCAAATTAATACCATCTTCATCATTTCATCTGAAAGACGTCCGCTACTGGATAAAAGATAAAAGCCGCTAGGACCTAAGATGCCCGCCCATATGACGTTGCATTATAAGGGGGGATATGCCATAATCGTCACGCTTAGCGTGCTGGTTGGCAATCGTAGTGGCGGTAGTTTTATCGCTTTTTAATTTATAACACATGCCATCATTTTCTACTGAGATCGACTTAGACTTCACAGTTACGTGTAAAGTTACCATAATTTTACCCTTGTACTTGTTATTATTTAATCAATATCCAAATTTTAACGGGTCTTTCTAAACTACTTTTACTATGCAAAAAAATACTAGCAGTTGGAGCTGCTACATTTTTTCGCAATTTCAGGTTTAGTCCCATTGTGAAAGTTATTCATAATGATGACCTCCTAAAATTTGGATAGGGACTTAAAAGTAACCATGTATAAAATTCTCTATATAATCAACAATGGCAGCAGGTGGCCGTCATATCGTGCATTTACTGTAACAACCAACTAAATCTCAGCTGCCGATCACTGACCGTCTTTATTTGTTCGCAGATACAGCGTCATATTGACAATATCAACATCAGCTTCCGACGGATTCACTTTGATAAACGGTGAGTTTCAAATATTGAACTGCTTGAGTAGTCAAATAGTAGCAGGCCACGACGGCTACGCTGGATTTCTGGGCTCGATCACAGGAGGGCAAGTGGTTTTTTTTTAATGTAAGTGGCAATCAAGCATGCAGTTCACATTGATGTTAAGTGATGACTGCAGCCTATAGACACCCACACAAAGACCAAGGTCAAAATGCAGATGCGTTGCCACTCCTGAAGCCTAAGGTGTTATGCCCTGTGCCGGAAATTACAGGGCCGTACATTACCACCTGACCGGAACACGATAGTGCTGAACACTACCATTAAATTTAGCATCAAGTATATAAGGTAATGCGGTGGTGCCTACGCCCGCGAGCTCCGTCACTGGGACTCTACTACCAGTAAAGGTATTGGGATTTTTCCATTTTTCGGTTGTTTATCAGTGCCACCCTCGGCATTTCGTAATGTATGTACTCGTATGATTGCAAATCGTGGGTTTTGAATGTATATTTGAGCATGCATTTATTACTGCCTTCGGGAATACAGGCGTGTTGAGTAGGAGTAGGCAGTAAGTTTTGAGGGTATAATAATGGCAACCCTTGATACGTCCCACTGATGGGCACGAGTCTCTCCCCTTCTTGGGAGGAGGCCTTTAAGGGTATGATACCTCAAAAAGAAAAACGGACCCCTTGTAAAAACTTACACTCTTACAAACTTACTACTAAACAGTAGTGCGTCTGTCTGTCTATGTGACCTCCACGTGGTATACGGCAGGCATACTTTTTAAGTATACTTGTAATATTATCATTTTTTTTTCGTGGTACAAGCATTGCCTGGTGACTTGAGGTTCGTGATGCCACTAGGACCCACCAGAATATCAGCGTTGCAGCCACTGTTGCAGCAATTAGCTGAGGTGGGTGCCGTTTTTGTTTGGCTTCTGCCAACCAAATAATTATGTAACAATTCCTTTACTTGTTTTTTTTTATTATTGTTGTTGTGTGTGTGTGCCAAAAAAATTAATATTTTTATTTCTTTCTTTCTAATATTTAAAAGTTCAGCCGCCAATAACACTAAATAAGGGGCCGCTTATTACACTAAACAAAGATCTACGGTGCAACTTATAGATATTAATTGTACTTATAAACAAAAACTATAACGTGCATTGCTCTTTTGTTTGGATTTAATCTTTATTCTGTTATTAAGTATTAACTTTTCAGTGCAGTTTTGTCCTTGAAGTCGGTATTTTTTGAAGTCAAAATCTCATTCCAATTACAAATTGCTGTAGTATGTTGCAATCAACCAAAATATTAACAAAGATATCGCATATCCCTAGATGGGCGTGTCGAAATAATAAAAAACGAGAAATTAAACGGAGAGCCTATAAAGTCAGCCCACATGTATTCCTTATTAACAGTCAATTAAGTACGTATAACAGATAACATTGTGCACAATATTGATGATTACTTTCGGCTTCACAAAGTCAATGACACACAATTTGTGGCGATCTTGCTAATGAAATAATGAATCGTCGCATTCTTTGTTGATCGCTGGTTATGATGGTATAAGATTAGGGGGTTTACAGTCTGAAATAGCATTTTTAGGACATTGCCCGACTTATGATATTATTTATGTATAAAATATTTTGCGCCTCTCAGTGCGAGGTTCCTTAGCGCACTACGCCTTTATTGTGACTTACCTAAAGTCAAACTTTAATTTTTTTATGTTACGAAGAGCCAATCAGGCATACAGTTCACATGGATGTAAAGTGATGAATGTAGCCTATAGACACCTATACAAAAACCAGAGGTCAACATGCAGATGCGTTACCGTCCTTGCGGCCTAATTTGTTGTCTCTGTGATAGATATTACGGGGCCATTAATAATTTGGATTACAGATGTGTCAAACTTGTTACTTTGTATAGGAAAACATATCTTTATAAGTAATTAATACGTAAAGTGAAGAAAGAAAAGGGTTGAACGCGTCTGTGAAATAAAATAAGCATTAAAAGTTCGACGCTAAGGGTGAGATTCACAGACCGCACTACGACTTTACTTTGAGCAAAGTATGCTTAGAACTGTCAGTACAGTATGGGTTTTGACAGTTCTAAGCGTACTTTGAGCAAAGTATGCTTAGAACTGTCAGTACAGTATGGGTTTTGACAGTTCTAAGCGTACTTTGCTCAAAGTAAAGTCGTAGCGCAGTCTGTGAATCTCACCCTAAGTGCCGTAAAGCAAAGTTTTAGTACACTTAAACTGTTGTTTATTGCTCTATGATTTTGAACATGTGACCAAATTACGGCAAATATTAACTCCGGAAATCCTGAGAGAAACCATTTGCCATATCCGTATATTACCTAATGTTTTAGTCGTATTCAGATTTTTCATGGCCTTATAAAATCGCTTACAAAAGTTATATTAAGCTATCAAATAAAATTTCTTTACAAACTTATCATTGAAAAGTTCCGAGATTGGTGCGTTACAACTTATAACAAGAGCAATTTAGTAATCATAATCATAATAAAGAGTCTTTTCGCATTATAGTATGTATGGACTTGTAATAAAATCTCTTTGGCTGTAGTATTTGTATCTAGCTGGTTTTGGTATCATTGAAAGTTAAAATTTTAAAGAACATAATTCCAAATTCAATTTAGGCAAATGTGTGATTTTCATTTGTTTTTCGTACTGTCAAGATGAGTGAATCTAATGAAAAAATTCGATACATTTTAAAATTTTACTATATAAAAGGTAAAAATGCAACGCAAGCCGCGAAAAAAATTTACGATGTTTATGTTTGGACCTAGTGCAGTGTCTGTGAGAGTAGCACAAATTTGGTTTAAATGTTTTCAATCCGGAAATTTTGATGTCAAAGATGCACCTCGCTCTGGTCGCCCTATAACGGATAAAATGGATGCAATTTTTGAAAAAGTGGAGCAAGATCGACATATCAATAGGTACGACGTAGCTGAAGAACTGAGAATTGATCACAAAACAGTTTTGGCGCATTTGAAAAAAGCTGGGTGCAAAAAAAAGCTCGATATTTGGGTACCTCACGAGCTCACTGAAAAAAACCTAATGAACCGTGTACTCATTTGTGATTCTTTATTACGACGTAATGAAACCGAATCATTTTTGAAGAAGCTGATAACTGGTGATGAAAAGCATGAAAAGTGGATCACGTACGACAAGAACGTGCGAAAAAGGTCGTGGTCGAAGGCCGGTCAGGCTTCACAGACTGTGGCGAAACCCGGGTTAAATCGCAATAAGGTGATGTTGTGTGTGTGGTGGGATTGGAAGGGCATCATTCATTATGAGCTATTACCATCAGGCAGGACTATCGATTCTGAACTCTACTGCGAACAACTGATGAGATTAAAGCAAGAAGTTGAGAGAAAGCGGCCGGAATTGATCAACAGAAGGGGTGTGGTGTTTCATCATGATAACGCTAGACCTCACACATCTATAGCCACTCAGCAAAAATTAAGAGAGTTTGGCTGGGAGGTGTTAATGCATCCGCCGTATAGTCCTGACCTTGCACCTTCAGTATTCCACCTGTTTCGGTCTCTTCAGAATTCTTTATGCAATGTTAGGTTAACATCACGAGAGGACTGCCAAATCCACTTGTCGCGGTATTTTGATGAGAAGTCCCAAAATTTTTATAGCAATGGGATCATGTCCCTACCTACAAGATGGCAAAAGGTTATCGAACAAAATGGTACATACATACTTTAGTTAAATTTAAATAAACTATATTAAAAAATGTTTTGAATTATCTTAAAAAATGCGAAAAAACTTTTTCCCCAACCTATTAATTTATTTGCTTCAAATGTAGGTTACAATGTTAGAAGTAGGTACCTAAAAAATAATTTCTATAACTTTTACCGATAATTTATTGGCTAAATAAATCGCAGTAGCTGTTTTAGTATAATTCATCTCGCTGCAATGTTCATTTACAAACTTCACAAGGCGTAAACCGACGCCAACTAATTTAGAACTCAAAATCAGAGATGCTATCACATGTGGCAGCAAGTTATTTGAAAGTGATATGTTTTATTTTACACCGCGTCGTTGGTACGCTCCGTGCACACCGCGCCTTACAGAGGGCGGGCAAGGGCGGGTAATGTCAGACGGTCGATTCACCCGCCTAATTGCTAACTAATACAAGAACGTTGTTAAATACAGTATCACACTTTTATTACGTTTTCCGTAATAAACACAGTATGTTTCGGTTGGTGTTTATATTTTTCTATTATTGGTTTTTAATATAAATATGGTTGGGGAAAAAGTTTCTTCGCATTTTTTAAGATAATTCAAAACATTTTTTAATATAGTTTATTTAAATTTAACTAAAGTATGTATGTACCATTTTGTTCGATAACCTTTTGCCATCTTGTAGGTAGGGACATGATCCCATTGCTATAAAAATTTTGGGACTTCTCATCAAAATACCGCGACAAGTGGATTTGGCAGTCCTCTCGTGATGTTAAGAGAAGAATTCTTTATGCAATGTTAGGTACATTGCATAAAGAATTCTGAAGAGACCGAAACAGGTGGAAATCTGAAGGTGCAAGGTCAGGACTATACGGCGGATGCATTAACACCTCCCAGCCAAACTCTCTTAATTTTTGCTGAGTGGCTATAGATGTGTGAGGTCTAGCATTATCATGATGAAACACCACACTTCTTCTGTTGATCAATTCCGGCCGCTTTCTCTCAACTTCTTGCTTTAATCTCATCAGTTGTTTGCAGTAGAGTTCAGAATCGATAGTCCTGCCTGGTGGTAATAGCTCATAATGAATAATGCCTTTCCAATCCCACCACACACACAACATCACCTTATTGCGAGTTAACCCGCAATAAGGTGATGTTGTGTTGTTGTGTGTGTTTGTGCTACTCTCACAGACACTGCACTAGGTCCAAACATAAACATCGCAATTTTTTTTCGCGGCTTGCATTGCATTTTTACCTTTTTTGTAGTAAAATTTTAAAATGTATCGAATTTCTTCATTAGATTCACTCATCTTGACAGTACGAAAAACAAATGAAAATCACACATTTGCCTAATTTGAATTTGGAATTATGTTCTTTAAAATTTTAACTTTCAATGATACCAAAACCAGCCAGATACAAATACTACAGCCAAAGAGATTTTATTACAAGTTCATACATACTATAATGCGAAAAGACTTTTTCCCCAACCTATTACATATATTTTCTATTACACTTCGACGTCTTTTTTTTTAATTGTTATACGGCCACGGATTCAAGTCCTTAACAGCCAATCTTTAGTAATTTTTTTTCTTCATTTCTTATTATAATGCATATATATGGAAGATGACGATGATTGGATGCTTCCATGTGGAATATGATGTGATGGCTCCAGGAAAGTGATGGGGACTTTACTAGGAGATTTTACGAAGTTTTGGAGGCAACATGAAAAATCACTTTTCACTTCATAATATCACTTTCCGACACCCGTGAACGTTATCGAATGCTTTATGATAAAAATCCCACCATTTTTACGCATGAAAACGCGACTATACCTACACCTTCGAAAATAATATCACGCAGCGACACAGCTCTTTTCCGCGTTCCCGCCAAAAATCTCCAATCGCAATAATTAGTGCAGTAGGTACTATAGATGTATCATAGAAATAGCAGTGTTCCTTAGTCATTATTAAAAACAGTTGAGTTATTTAACCCTACAAAGATAATCAACTAAGAAGATAATCTAAATGACTTCCCCAGGGGAATACAATACCTAGATACTGGAATCCCGAAATTGTTAGATTCCGCATGTCGAGCGCGGGATTAATTACCCTTTCCCTGTCCCATGTACCACATGCGTCCATTTGCATTGTTTTAACTATTGAGTCTTTTTACGGGACAGTGAACGTGTTTATCCCGGTCGTAAATTGCACGGGATCCAAAAACATGCACCTAACTAACTGATAGTCGAAAAACTTTTAACCTTCTTGAGGAAAATATTGGCCGAGCAGCGGAATAAATTATCTGCTCTTTGTTGTCAAAACAGTTTTTGTAAATATTGTTTTCAAAATAAAGTCTGTGATACTTCTAAAATATTCTATATATAACAAAAATACTACTAATTACCTACCTTCCCACTAAATACGAGGGATACCGAAGGATTGTTTATACCCGCAAATTCCGGGATACAAAATTCCTTACGGTACTGCAATATCTAATTAGCACATTGACACAAATAACATAATCGTTAGTTTCGAGAGAAGCAACGTCCGAAACAACTCTCTACAGCCGGTGTGGAATACTGACTCAAACGTATAAACATAACAATTATATTTCGGTGCATAATATTTTAGGAAAGAAACATATTTATTCATAATTTCTTTTCACGCCTGTATTCCTTGAAGAGATAGACCATAGGGCAACACCGGAGGGGCGTAGCCATATGCAGGCTTTCCCCTATGTCAAAGTACAAGCCCAAATGGCCCTACACCTGTCGCCTAGATGTTTAAATGCGTGAAATTGTTTCTGTATTTTATCGCAAAAACGACAGACCGCAACGCATTTCCAAACTCCGCTCACGGCCACAGTGGTAAACTGCCCGAAATTGAAGAAAAATCCAATAGCAATAGAGACAAATTATAATATACCTGATAACCCCCGACTCGGCGATCGAACCTCGGTCCCCAGCGAAGAAGTAGTGGCGTGCTACCACTAGACTTCTACCTATAGAAATAGAAAATATTTTTATTTCGAATAGAACTTACCGATACTTTCAAACATAAAATACCTAGAGTGAGCTGGATCAGTTAGAACTCGTACAGACAAAATACCTACCTACCTAATTGTTTTTTTTAATGTTTTTTTTATATTATTTATTCTTACAAACAATCTAACAAATTAGGATGTGATATGCGAAGACACACATAAAACCATTATAGGTTTATCCAATGAGCTTATAAATACAACATCATTGGGTTTATCTATGTGTACCTAAGTTTTTTACCTTCCTTACACTATAATGGTATAGATACAATACCATTACTGGTACAGGTAGGCCTCTGTATCTGTTATTACGGACGTACAAAATTGTATAATAATATGAGCATTATAATTAAGTTACCCACCATCATTGTGACTATTTTTTACAATAGGAAATACAATAGGTATCTGAGTATCCTAGCTGTTCAGTTTAAACATAATTACTTTTCAACACCACGGTAACTACAATTTTGTCACTTACAAAATAAGGTCCATATTTAAATGCAGTTCAAAAACAACATGGCTACACTGTAAGCAAGCGACTTGCTCATTTTGACAGCGACATTTTTCACGCGTGCAGTGACGCGGGGAGGGGAGGCGCCAAGGTCACCGATGACGTCACCCGCGCGCACAATGACCTCCCGAAAAATGAAGCATGGCAGTTACCGGCGAACTGATTCTGTCGATTCTCCGATGACACTTGTCGACTGTTGACATTGAATATTCAAATGTTTTTTGCTGCGAGATGGATCACAGGTTTCGCGAGTAAAGGGTTGTCGTTTGTTTTTTATTGTTGTTAATTTGCCGTCTTGATTGGTTTGAGAAATTGATGGATAGGTATGTTTACTTAACAAGATTTATCTTAGGTACATACAAACAAGGGCGTCACCAGCCGATGGTATAGAGGAGGGCAGTTTGGCTATAGGGAAGGGCAGGTTGGTTCTAGGACTTGATTGGGACCTATACTTATGGCACAGGTCAGTCTTTTCTGTAAATGGCGCTACTTTTTATCTCTAGCGAGGGGCAGCTGCCCCATCCTGTCACCCCCTGGCGACGAACTTGCACAAACGTCTGTCACAGCCGAAATCTCTTCGAAAGCACTGCACCGATGGAGTTGAAGTTTCGTACACATAATATACCTACCTATGATTATTAGTTACCTAAACATGAGCGTCTAACATTGGTAAGTAAACTTGGTGGTACTGGTGGTGGTGCTGGTGGTGATGCTGGTGGTGGTGCTAGTGGTGGTGAAGATGGTGGTGGTGAAGGTGGTGGTGGTGAAGGTGGTGGTGAAGGTGGTGGTTGTCGTGGTGGTGGTGAAGGTGGTGGTGATCGTGGTGGTGGTGAAGGTGGTGGTGGTCGTGGTGGCGATGGTCAAAATTGCTCAAAGTTAATATTCATATCTTCCGGCTCTCCCTGAGTGCAACCCGTTGGTTTTTTATTCCTCTTAGGTACCTACATTTTTTGACTTAGATTTATTTCTCGATTTGACTGAAATGACCCTGATTTCCGATGATTCCATAAAAAACATCGTACATAAACAGTTTACATCATTTTACCTCCGACGGGAAATTAATGATTGCTAGACCATTTCGTGACATATAAAACCTTTTCCTTCACATACCTAGTCAGTTTTTTTTTGTAATGGAAGTGGCAATCAAGCATGCAGTTCACATTGATGTTAAATAATGACTGCAGCCTATAGACACCCACACAAAGACCGAGGTTAAAATGCAGATGCGTTACCACTCCTGAGGCCTATGGTGTTATGCCTCTGTGCCGGAAATTACCGGACCGTAAATTTCAGTTGACAATAACATTGTTTTAATAAGTACCTCCTGCAGATATTTAGTTTGCAAAGCCGTCCGTGTAGAAATTCCATCTATAAACAAATCTCCAAAGTTTTCAAAGTTTGGTTTTGCCACAGACCAATCAGCCTTCCTAATATAAGTCGATGGGTTTTGCGATGCGAAAAAAAAAGGTATTAACAAGTTTGTTTTCTCATTTGATAACATGACATCTAAGTTTTGTTTCATCGGGCCACCTCGAGATTGTTCAAAAATTCTTCATATAAACTTGAATTTATGTCACATCCATTGGAGTCAAATTTGAAATAAATAAGTAGGTAATTAAGAACTAAATTCGTCTGATATCTACCAATTATTTCGATTCTTTGGGTTCAAATAATTACCTACTTAGTACCTAAATATAACAACTGTTTGTTGCATTGACCACCCACATTGAATGTCTTCAATAAAATAATTTATAGTACTTATGTACTTTTTACTTATTTACTTATATTACGTATCACTTATCTATACTAATAATATAAATCTGAAGAGTTTGTCCGTTTGTTTGTTTGTTTGCTTGAACGTGATAATCTCAGGAACTACTGGTCCGATTTGAAAAATTATTTCAGCCTATTTATCGAGGAAGACTAAAGGCTATAACATCACGCTAAGATGCATAGTAGAGGGTAGGTAACTTTGCACCCGCGCGAAGCGGTGCGGGCCGCTATAAATAATAAAATATGTTTACCCGCAACTGATTGCTGATATTGACCGCAAACATTTAATGTAATATTTGGTACATACCTACTTACTATGAACAATAGTTGAAGAAACTTCGTTTAGGCCACATATCACACATGGCTGATGACATCCTATACCACTGAAATTAATCTCAATTAGTGTATCTATTGTGTTTTTGTTTAGTTGGCTACCGCCTACTCAGTGATACCGATATTATATCATTCGATATATTTCACTAATGGCTTTAGCGCTGACATATTAAAAACATAACAGTATGTATTTTGGTTAATGATAATAATAGGTATATTTTTCATTGATTTGTGTGATATTGAGCAAAAACCATGAAAAGGGCGTGTAATGCAGACACCCATTTTCCGTGTTCTTTTATAAATTAATCGACTATTATTTATAAACTACAACCTACTTAGCTGTGATAGTTTGCCTCTTAAATTCATTTAATATAGGTACTTTCACTGTGATTTTTTCTTCGTGTTCAAATTGCACCGTCTAGCTGGCAGAGGGGAAGACACTGATTTTAAGAAAAACTTTATCGAGAAATGGTTTTCGCAAACTTTAAATATTTTTCAAAACCTATCAAATGATATCCACTATACAGGCGTGAAAAAAAAATCGGCAAGGTACGTGTAGGTACCCTGACTTTTTTATGTAGGTATATTCAAGCGAAATTACAGCGTTCTAGTACAATCACTACTCTGTGCTGGTACTAAAAGTTTCTAAGCTGTGGATGGACATAGCGAAATTTTTCTTTGTACGCTACGGAACCCTCGGAAAATCAGCATTCACAATGCTGCAGAAGATATCGTGTGTGCGGAATTTGGGGTCGATTGACCGTTCGTCCAGTCAATTCTTCTGCTTATCTGTCTAGACAAATTTGTACCTCTTAAATTCTTAATCTACTACGGAATGGGGGATAGATTAGTTCTAACAATCTCAAAAATGTACCGGCTGCTGTCTAACTACAGTAGGTAAGTTACGAACAGTTTTCCGATGGATTTGTGTTTTCTTTACCCCAGTGTACAGCGGAAGGGATATTTATTTATTTATCTTCGCACAGCCAATATTGTCCAGTAGAGCCTGGAAATATGGAGAGAGTCTGCCTCGACGCCCAAAAGCGTAGGTTCAACGAAGCTATAGGTACTTTTTGTTTAGTAGAATCATAATCATCACTTTAACCGAAAGAAGTCAATTTCTGGACAAAAGCCTTCTCAAAGAGACGCTTGGCAAGCGATTGGCGATCGCACTGGTGGTGTGGAGCTTTATCGCGTGACGCTGTTGTCCACTCCGGGCTATTGTTTTTGCTACCGCCCCATTCAAATTGTTTGTGTGATACGGTATAACTGATAAATAATAATATGATCTATGTTATTGTACTACCAAAGATAAAATCATCAACCAAGACCATAGGTATCGCTCGTACTGTCAAAAATATAACAGATCTCATGTAGAGCCAACTCCTCCTAACTTCACAAACTCTACACAGTTTATTCATTGGCAGAGTTCTCTTCAGTAGTGAGTGACTGCCCTTGGAACTCTACTTAGTGAATAATTTTTATCTTGATGAATATTTTTTTCCAATCTTATAGGTAGTTTTGGGGAGGAAAAAAATAAAAAAATGATGATATTTTTACTGTTCTTTTATCTTGTTTGTTCCGTTCTCATAATTGTATTTGTTATTAATATCTGTTTTAGTTTATGTCACGTATAATATTTTCATGGAAAAAATAGGTACTTGCTACAAAACAAAATATTAATCACTTTTTCTACAAAATGTAATTCTTCACGTTTTGAACAATCTGTGTGCAAATTCTAAACGCAAATTATTACAACTTATAAACATTTTATATAAAAAAAATATGAGATCATATCACATTTGTTGTTTTAATTATTTTTATTTTTTATTCTCTCTCTCGTTCGGTGACTCATCGTTACGTTACCGGGCGTTACACTTTTTCATGAGTGACTCCGAGCCGCAACCTAATTTAAGACGTTGTCACGTCAAAAACTACTAGACTATAAGAAAGCTGCATCTACACTGAGTGATATATTACATTTATTGCATCCGTGCGGAACCGGGGCGAGCCGCTAGTCTTTTATAAAATGTTATCGTTACGACAGGATATATTACGAACACCCAACGCGTGCCATAGCTTACAAAAGATTTTATTACTGGCAAGTTACTTTCAACGTCGTGAGTAAAATTCCACTGATGGATAATAAAAAGTATCCATTGTTTGCATCTTCTGTCACCTCGCCTTATATGTAAAGTAATCAAATGTTTGCGATAAACTCACGTCATTAAATCGTTGTATAGAAATAACTTTCATGTCACTTTGTGGCATGAAAGTGATGGTGGGGTCAAAGTCTTAGGAATCGGCGTGCATGTATGAAGAGAATGATGAAGGTAGACGAGGCACGAGATGGACGACGACCGGAATATCTGGCGCTCTACACTCTCTGCCTACCCGTTAGGGACCCGGCGTGAAGATACATACATACATACACTTTGAGGCAACAAATGCTAATAAAAATATAAAGAATTTGTTTGGTAAGTACAGACATTTTTTTTATAAAAGGCTGATAGGCTTCACTATCATGATAGATACCTATTTATATCTGTACTGGTGGTAGAGGTCTAGTGACGGAGCTCGCAGGCGTATGCACCACTGCATTATCTAATATACTTGCCGCGTCAATATAAAAAAATCATTGCACTACCACTTGTTTGGTACACAGTTCTTACGTTCACATAGTTAAAGTTCAAAACATAGATTTATCAAGTAGTATAATAAATCTATGGTTAAAACATAATAATATAGTATCAGTCTAAAGAAAAAGAACTTGTTAATCTCAAACTGTGCTGTTATCGTGTTTTTTTTTTTGATGTAATAAAAGTGGCAAACAAGCATGCAGTTCACATTGATGATAAGTGATGACTGCAGCCTATAGGCACCTACACAATGACCAGAGGTCAAAATACAGATGCGTTGCCACTCCTGAGGCCTAAGGTGTTATGCCTTTTTTCCCGGAAATTACAGGGCCGTACATTAAAAGTGTGATGGGCCTTTGGTAAAACGGTTGCACAAAATGGGTTCGCTATAAAATTCAGACTAAGGCAAATTTCATGTATTGCGGTCGAATTTCGACCACTGATCGATGATTAATTACTATAATAAATAGAATACAGACATGCTATGACAATTAAGTGCACTTCTTTTACGTAATAGAACCCGGATTTCGGCGCCCGGCTGTTTTGAGTTCTATATTGATAAGACACGAACACGACACGAACACTTTTGGGCTTAATGATACAATAGACAACAATGTCATTTACATCTCTGTCACAGTTCGTGTGTTGATGTTTATTGAGGACCCAGACTCAAATAAATCTGTGACTGTGGCAGGAAAAGATTTCATGATTTTATATTGGAAATGGGAAAGCTTAGTCGTTAATACAAAATCCTAGTGGTTTTAGCAACAAGATATCCTTATTATCACGAAGACTGCTAGAAACCATGACTAACTTTGATTTTGATTTGAAATAAAAAAAGGTAGGAAACCCAAAAACAAAGAGAACAATTCATATTCTTTCTTCTGTTCTACTGTGGAAACATTTTATCAGCGACATCAGAGACTATGGAAACCTACATGGGGCTTATGAACTTTTTATAATTACTCATTGTGTAATGGAGAACAATTGTTTTTATATTATTTCGCATTAACACATGCTTGTGAAATATATTTTATTTTTAAAGAAAAATGGAAATAAAAATTTGACTTCAGGCGAGACTCGAACTCGCGACCTACTGGGAATCTAGTCCAGCCGCTCTTCCAATTGAGCTACTGAAGCCCTGCCCGATTTGTCAAATCTTTCCTTCACATCTATTGCATTGCTTTATGGTAGCAGCAGCGCCATCTATTACCAACTATGCTAGTTAGGTAACCGATATAAAAGACTTTTCAGTTTATTGAATATCGTAAAGAAGTTGCTTTTACCTTTAATAAATTGGAAGAGCGGCTGGACTAGATTCCCAGTAGGTCGCAAGTTCGAGTCTCGCCTGAAGTCAATTTTTTTTTTCTTTAAAAATAAAATAATGGATAACATTTAGCCATTAAATTGTATTTGGAAGTGATGTCACGTAACTCACGTATCCATCAAGTCGTATGGATGTCTGGTTAATCTGAGATCCACTGTCGCGAATATTGATTCGCTATTAATCATAAAATCTGCCGTCACTGGTTGTAATAATGACGTTTTTGGTTACGAGTAACAATGTCAGTAAAAGTTCGGGAGCTTGATGATGAAATATTGACGAGTAATAAGATACTTATTGTTTTTGTTTATGGCGAATGGAGCGTATGTTACCTAGTTTATGTGATATAAAAATAACAAACACGCATATAGGTCACATTTAGGGTTCCGTAGTCTACAAGGAACCCTTATAGTTTCGCCATTTTCGTCCGTCCGTCCTTTTCTATTTTTATCCTTCGTTGGAGAGGTCTTTTAAAATATTGTGGATTTGAGAAAACACTTTCTAAATAAAGCTTTATATTTTGCAAATTAGCGTTTGCGAAATATAAAGTTTTAAAGTGCGAATTTTTGTTAGACTAGACAAGTGTCTCCCCATTGGTGGCATTTGGACGCGTGAAAAAAACGTGGTGATAAGACATATATAACGAATTTAAAAGTGAAAATTATCACAGATTAGTAAACTCTTCAAGTAGACGAGTAATAGTCGATCTTATTATATCTAAAATGTAGGCACTTGGAAAACGGAACCGTACCTACATTGCGCGTGGACCGAAACGAGCCTCCCGGTTTTGTTCTAAATGGTATTTGAAATCCAGGATCGCAGCTTCACTGGTCGAAGCTGGATGACTTAGGGTATGCTTATAAAAGTCTTATTCAGACCTAAGCGTGGTGATGTTCCGCGCTCGTCGAACTTCATACAAAATACCCGAGCGAAACCTGCTCGGTGATTACGCTCCACACGTCGGTAGCGAATAACGCGCAGGTCTGAATAGGGCTTGAGTGTCAAAATAACATAAACCAATGTTATTCTAGTGTCGATGTGACATTTAAAAAATCGGGTAAGCGCATGTCGGTCTACGCGCAATATAACTATAGTGCGCCACATTCCACATTCACATACACCCTTTCTCCAAATATAGGTAATTATAATAATAGGTTGGGGAAAAAGTCTTTTCGCATTATAGTATGTATGAACTTGTAATAAAATCTCTTTGGCTGTAGTATTTGTATCTGGCTGGTTTTGGTATCATTGAAAGTTAACATTTTAAAAAACACAATTCCAAATTCAAATTAGGCAAATGTGTGATTTTTATTTGTTTTTCGTAGTGTCAAGATGAGTGAATCTAATGAAGAAATTCGATACATTTTAAAATTTTACTACAAAAAAGGTAAAAATGCAACGCAAGCCGCGAAAAATATTTGCGATGTTTATGGACCTAGTGCAGTGTCTGTGAGAGCAGCACAAATTTGGTTTAAGCATTTTCAATCCGGAAATTTTGATGTCAAAGATGCACCTCGCTCTGGTCGCCCTATAACGGATAAAATGGATGCTATTTTTGAAAAAGTGGAGCACGATCGACATATCAATAGTTACGACGTAGCTGAAGAACTGAGAATTGATCACAAAACAGTTTTGGCGCATTTGAAAAAAGCTGGGTCAAAAAAAAGCTCGATATTTGGGTACCTCACGAGCTCACTGAAAGAAACCTTATGAACTCCTTACTCATTTGTGATTCTTTATTACGACGTAATGAAACCGAATCATTTTTGAAGAAGCTGATAACTGGTGATAAAAAGTGGATCACGTACGACAAGAACGTGCGAAAAAGGTCGTGGTCAAAGGCCGGTCAGGCTTCACAGACTGTGGCGAAACCCGAGTTAACTAGCAATAAGGTGATGTTGTGTGTGTGGTGGGATTGGAAGGGCATTATTCATTATGAGCTATTACCACCAGGCAGGACTATCGATTCTGAAAGAGAAAGCGGCTGGAATTGATCAACAGAAGGGGTGTGGTGTTCTGACCTTGCACCTTCAGATTTCCACCTGTTTCGGTCTCTTCAGAATTCTTTATGCAATGTTAGGTTAACATCACGAGAGGACTGCCAAATCCACTTGTCGCGGTATTTTGATGAGAAGTCCCAAAATTGTTATAGCAATGGGATCATGTCCCTACCTACAAGATGGCAAAAGGTTATCGAACAAAATGGTACATACATACTTTAGTTAAATTTAAATAAACTATATTAAAAAATGTTTTGAATTATCTTAAAAAATGCGAAGAAACTTTTTCCCCAACCTAATAGTAAACTTGTGAGCTTTACTTGTCTACCTATGAAATTTTTGTTACAAATTCGTTATAATGTAACAACTATCGCGATTATTTTCACACCTCCCAATGCAACCTTTTAGATACCTAGTTTATTTAATGCTTTAAAGGCTTTGGCTTTGAGCTCCTAGATAAAACTTCCTCTTACTTGTAAAGATAATGGACTTTTAATGATAGATAGAATCATTAAGGGTACCTTTGTAGTTATAACACTATAGGTATGTAGATGGGGCCACTTAATAGAAACTTTCTAGAGCCGTTGTTGTATCGTTGGTTACACAAACAACTTAAACTTTTGGTACGGTTATGTAGCAATGTTACTCAGTAAATGTCTCATCAAGGATCTTCATTGTTCATATTGTTTAACTAGCTTATGCTTGCGTCGTAGTAATGCAGTTTACCAATTTCAAGAAATTATTACATACTAGTTGACCCGGCAAACTTCGTATTGCCTCAGGATGAAATAATGTGTCAAAGGTTTGATATATACGGTCTAGTTGTATGGGAAAACGAAATTGTGGTTTTTAGTATTTACTTCAATTTCTTAATATTTTTTTATTTTAAACCTTCCCTGGAGTTCCAAAATTCACTCAAAACCAAAATTAGCCAAATCGGTCTAGCCGTTCGCGAGTTTTAGCGAGACTAACGAACAGAAATTGATTTCTATATATATATAGATATATCACGTATAGGTAGGTGTGTATGACAAACAGTCATACATTTCACACTGATGGTCAGTAAATGTACAGTATTCTCAGGGACATCTACATTATTACAAACCAGAAATTTCTCTTTTATCTATAGGCTCCAATAACTACACTCATCTTTACTAAAAATACTATTAAAATAAAAACTAGTTTACGGATTTATCTCGCCTATATTAAACTAAGCGACAAGCGACCGAAAGTCATGAAAAATAATCATGTTAGTTTAAAATGCGCGAGATAAATCCGAAAACTAGTTTTACTTTAATGAGTGCAGCTGGCGAAAACTTAAGAACATACTTTACTATTATTTATAATTTTTAGTTCAATGTGGAAACTATAATAAAAATAAATAGTTCTAATGAAGATCGGAAAAAATCGCTTAGTAGGCGTTTGGCCCAATGAGATTCGCCCGTTGTCAATAAAAAAGGCTGCGGGGCAATCGCCACTCAAACGTGGTCGTTCCGCACGAATCGGGCGAAACTCAACGGACCAAACGCCTACTAAGCCGAAAAAAGGCTTATTTAAAAACTAACTGACCGGTATCGTAGATTTTTTTACATTTTTGGTCTATGTCTACGGAAAATTACAATTAAAATGAAATAGAAATGGAGCGAAAAACATGTAAGAAAAGGTTGCTTAACAAAAGGATTTTTTTCCTACTCGTAGCAGTAGGTGAAACGGAAAATATGTATCATTATGTCAGGCACATTATAGGAAATCGTTCGTATTTCATTACAATTTCTTTGTTCCTTGTATTTGGTAATTTATTTCCGGACACAATTTTATTTTAATACATCATTCGGAAAATCGACAGCATGTAAATGTATGTGTGTATACATTATAACAAAAAAAAAAACATGGCTATACAAAAATCTATAGAACTCGGTGGTTAGTCAGGGTGGACAGGGGACACTGGGCGTCGGGACGCCAGGCGTTGGGACGCCAAGTGATGGGAGACGCCGGGCGTCGGGACGCTGGGCGTCAGGGGACGCTGGGCGTCGGGGCGCTGGGCGTCAGGGGACGCTGGGTCGAAACGCTGGGCGTCGAAACGCTGGGCCTCGTGACGCTGGGCGTCGGGACGCCAGGCGATGGGAGACGCCGGGCATCGGGACCCTGGGCGTCAGGGAACGCTGGGCGTCGGGGAACGCTGGTCGTCGGAACGCTGGCGTCGGGGGACGCTGGGCGTCGGGACGCTGGGCGTCGGGACGCTGGGCATCAGGAGACACTGGGCGTCGGGACGCTGGGCGTCAAGACGCTAGGCGTCGGGACGCTGGGCGTCGGGATGCTGGGCGTCGGAACGCTGGGCGTCGGACATCCATATGAGATTTCCAATTTTAAATGAGAGTTTACCATGATATCAAGGTTTTTTTTTCTGTGACTTTTGACTTCTCTTTTTGTTCAAAGCGTTTTTTATTTTTTATTCAAAATAATTAGGACATTTTGTAATATCGAAAGTATCGAGCACTACCATTTATCTTTTCACCATAATTTTATTAAAATTATATACTTCATGTTCATTTAGCACAAAATATTCTGAAGACCTAAATTACGTTAATAGCAATCGCATCAACTTATGTACTAATTGGCTTCCATTAGTCCTTAATTTTTCATTACGGCATTGCTTCTGTGAAACGTCGAAGGTCATGATCCTTGGCGTTGGCAAATTTATCGCTCCATTATTCAAGGGAACCCTAATTGATTACTTTGTTTACCTCTGAGCTTGTGACAGGAAGTTGCAAATTAAATTATAAATCAACTGTATGAGAACAATTCATTTTTTGATTCAGATTTCAACGATGTTAATCATAAATGTTTATTGTTAGATAGGTATGTTTAGATTAATATGTGTTATGTTGATTGATACCAATGATGTTAAATAAATGCCAAAACTCTTTTATATAAAACGCGTCTTGCTCATTTAAATTCTATGTGGTGGGGCGTGTAAATAGTCCATACCAAGGCGGATTTTAAATCCTAAGTATAGTATTTTTTTTTAAATTATGAAGGCGTCCACGGCTGGTGTAGATCGGAAGCGATCTACTCGGTTAAGCGTTACTGGCTTCGATAGATAGCAGTCGTTAAACCTTGTCGAAGGCCTTATAGGCGGTTTGAAAACATCCGACAGCGGGTTGGCCACTAACCCGTGTCTGCACCAATCCGCATTGGAGCAGCGTGGTGGAGTAAGCTCCAGGCCTCCCCTCAAAAAGGGGAGAGACTCGTGCCCAGCAGTGGGACGTATAATGGGTTGCCATTATTATATTATAATTATTATAGTAAAATTTTTACTCTCAATTTAGGCACCAAACCTCCTATCCCTCCGGATTAAACACCCCAATAACTAACGTGCAAGCCACTCACCAAATTGGAGACTGTACCGAGGTACCGCAGATCAGGTTATTATTCTTGACGACACACGTAGTCAGGTTTAGTTGAGTTGAGGTTTTCTCGACGCCGGCGTCTTTTTCGACCATAAATTGATCTCCACCAGCTTATTCGGAGTGTCCGATAACTCCAGAATTAGGTTAAAGGGCCCAAATCTCAAATTCACAGATTTTTAATTATATGAAATCGTGTGTTCATAGTTGATAAAGTAAGAGAGCAATGAAAAAATCGTCATTTGTTAATTATTCGATTATTTAAAATAACTTTTTTCTTTTTCTTTAAAATATTCAGCCAGTCATGGTCGCGCTAATTCTCATTAGGCCAAGTAAAAACTCTTTGGACGCCCGGCAAATCAAATTAGTGCTAGCGATACACATCAGTCACTAAGTAGGTATCTAATCCAGAGGGACAAAATAATTAAGTACCAAAATTAAGAGACTTCACCAAATAGAAATGTTGGTACCAACTAATCCATATGTTTTCACCATCATAAGTAGCCCATTTTCTTTCCAAGAATTCAGTAATTAAATTTTGACTACAATCAGTTAAGTAATTTGGAAGTGCATATGTAACATACAGGACACAAATATACAGAATCTCTTTCGAGTTTATTTTAATACGAATGGTAAGTGAATGCTTCCAATAAACATACCTAGACATTTTTAAACCATAGGTATCTTAAATCAGCAGCAAACAAAATCTGAATAAGTTTTGAAAGTAATCCGTATCTCTAATTAAGCATTTTAAAGGGTTTTGACTCTACCTGTATAACGAAGCTTCTTAGATTCATCACTGACTATTAGGTAGATACTCCTATAATAATGAATAATAATAAACATAATATGAACGATTCATTGCCTTCATAAATAAAATTATTACCAGACGAACAGATTTTTCTTTTTCTTCTATGAAGGAATTGAAAAATTTGATAATTCACGAATCGGTTAAATATTATTATTAAATTGGTATTTATTAATACCTATTGGATTAGTATTATAAGTCATTCTATCTAGGTAGCTTATAATCCGACAATGCAAAAGTGTCCTTGTAGACCAATTTGAAATAAATGATTTGAATTTTGAATTTAAGAAAAGATCAAACATCTAAGAAAAAATAGCTAACTTATAAGGTTTACACTTCAAACACTACCTGTTTCCAAAAACATTGATCAATATTGAACCATACACAAACTTTTATATTCGAACACTTAAAAATAAATATCCTCAAATACGGTTCGTATCCTATATGTCCTCTGGCTGTCATTGACCCGCATATAAAGCGTGATAACGATTTAAGATTAGGCAGTCTTATTTCAATGCGCCCCACGTGATACTTTCGTATGAACATCAGTAGGTAATATAAAATCGCTTTAACACAGCGCAAGTCAATTTAAATCGCACAAGTGTATTACTCAGTCACAATACGCTCTTAAAATAGTAAATGCACGTACTAGATGACTGATATGGGGGTCGTATACATACAAAATATGAGGTAATACCTCAATGTCGCGCCCGACCATCAATAAAGGTGGCGTGGCTCCGTACATAATTCACGTTTGTAAAGCGAACCTAATGATGGGGATTACAGGGTGTCGGTCAACGACCGGCCTTGCTGGCGTTAATTTATAAAAAAAAAATATTCCACCGCCCGAAATTGCTTTCGGTCACGCATAACCTCAACATCATTTCCAATAAACATCGCGTTACATGAGGCATAATTGGTTTATGTCTACAGCGAGTGACCGCTACACTCGTATGTACGCGAGGCGATGAGGTCATAGATGCAGTTTTACGGCGGATGGTTGCTATTTTCTCGGGCTGGGTGCACCCGTGACCGTTTGTTGCGCGGGCGCAAATTGGCGAGGCAGACGGCGCGTCGGATGTGGCAATTGTGACCGCCCGTGGCCTCCCCGCTCCTAACCCGCACCCAAACATTACTAAACTACGAAATCGTTCAAATGGGTGCACTTGTTGGCCACGTCTCTACTTAATACATTTATCTCTAACACCAATTGTCTAATTTAGAGACGGCGCAAGTGAGAGTTATTGTTTTTATCTTGATGTGCTCTTAGGTTTGCGCGAGCTACACTCATTTTGCTTTGTTTACTGATTTGAAAACAAATCAATCAAAACACCCAAAAAAAATCGGGATGCATTGAGAACCTCCTCCTTTTTATTGAAGTCGGTTAAAAAAGTTGCAATTTAAGAATTTATTAAAAAAAAAATATCTCGCACATTATTGACTAAAAATATGACTTAATTTGTATTTTTATTTATTTTACTCTATTTTATAATCTCTATTCGTTTTTTTTGTTTAATGGGTATATTCAAATGTAAGTACTCAATGTGGAATGAAATGAAAACGGAACACGACAGGAAACGATTACAGTATTAGTCTACTTTAAAGAACAGGGGCTTTTAAAGATTGTATTCAATCAAACACTTTCTTCAATTATTTTCTGGAATATTATGATGTGAATTGGATTTCACTTTACATTTTTTCAACGTTTAGTGTAGTATTCAGCAAGCGTATAGATTGGCTCGGCTTAAAGGTACGATTCCGAACTTCGCTGCTGCAACAGTGCTTCCGCTGCAGTGCTGCCGCTGCACCATATCTCTCGATTTTCTATTGTGTTGCTGCAGCGACATTGTCGCGTGGCTCGGAATGTAATCTCATATAAACTTAAAGAGAATATATGGAGACCAGTATTGCAGCGGCAGCACTGCTGCGTGCAGCGGAGTTCGGAATAGTACCTTTAAGTACACACGTTTCAGTGCACGCAAATATTGCTACGATTGTAATATGTTAGCATAAGCTTCATACGCAGTGGGCGTTCAAATCAAACGCACGTTGTATGCACAGCTGCCTTACTGGCTTGTTAAGACTGGCCTCTTAACATGTTCTTGATTAAATTTACTTCGTATTTTCCTTGGTACATTATAGACATTTCGCTATTTCACTTAAGTTTTTTTATACATTTGTTTGCTAATAACTAAAAAAAAGTCATTTAGATTACGCAAAAATTAAAAACCATCTATAAACAGAAGTGATAATGGAAAAGCTTCATCTATATTGCATTAATTCTTCAAGCAATGGTTTTAAAGCTAGTTACAATTACATAATGGTCTTCCACTATAATCTAACCAGACTGTAATGACTGATGAATCAATGGGATAATTTCGCAGCGAGAACCTTGTTAAAAGGGCGGGAGCAGCGGTCGTAGCTCAATCAGTTGATCAAGTGGAAGCCTTGCATAGTAATTTGTAGACTACACAGGCTTAGGATAGCTTTAGTACTATGTTATTATAATATATTTTTGCATCATTCTAGCACCACGATAAGAGAATTAAGAACAATTGATAGAATAATGTTTTTTTAGGAAATCAATGCATTGGTCTCAAAAAATTCTTTTGGAATAATAATAAAATTAAAACTGATTCTTTTTTTCAATTGAATAGCCGTCATCGAGTTTCCCTGTAACTTTTATTTGTGACAAGTAGATAGTGCTATGATTTAATACCGTTTATGGGCGTCCACACAAAACTGCGATTCGATGCGAATTGGTGCGATGCGATAGGTAGGTCTGACTATTAAAAGTATAGTCAACTGCTTTCAGTGGAGTACAGGGTTAAAGTGACGAAAATGAAATGTGTTCAAAACTGTGTTGATATAACTACGTCAGTGTACTATTTATAAAGGTTAACAGAGAACAATGTGAATAAAATTGATATGTTTATATTACACTTACTGGGTGCATGTTATTCGCGATCACTAACTATAATTATAAAGTGTTTAATTAAAAATTGAAAATTATAAAATCTCTACAATTTCATCAAAATACTGAGATTGAAAAAAATATATATATTGGTATCATAGGATGATTAACAACCCTATTAGTAATAGTAGCGTGAGCTGAACAGTTCAACAAGTGCTGCAAACGTTTTGTCGAGCTAGATTTTTTGTCGATCCACATAATTACGAGTATATCGGCATGCAGCCTTGGATGAACGGCCTCGTCACGATCATAGATAACACATGATTCCGGTGCGCATGGCTCGGAAATATTACACCTATTTATTGTTTAACCTTCACTGTCGTAATAGTGAAGTCATTTACGAGCGTCCACGACACATCAGTTACGACAAACGCTAGTCGATCGTAAAGTTTGTCGAATTGCTTCACAATATTTGCGGAAATACAAAATGCTGTCACATAATACGTAAAACGGAGGTTGGCATCGTTTTCTGTAATAAATTGTGTGAAACAACCAGATAGAGTGCTTTAAACTATAAACAAATAAAAAATAGACAGTAATTTGCGTTCTTTGAATTTGGCGCAACTTTAATAAATCTGCAATTTTGTTTTCTTGTAAAAAAATATGTGTTTCGCGAGATTTGTACCTATCTATATACATATGTATATGTATATATATATATATATGTAAAAGATATGTTCTTTATAGAATCGTAAACTATGAATTTGATCAGGTGATGATCTTAAGTAAAGTTGTTGTGCATGAGCTCACAAGGTTTCTGAGTTAGTACTTATTACCAAATAGGTCGAGTTCTGTCTGATGGTGCGGTCAAAAGTGTTAGGAATCGGCGTGCATGTATAAAGATAATAATGAAGGTAGATGAGGCACGAGAGGTATGTCAGGACCGGTATATCTGGCGCTGTACACTCTCTGCCTACCCCGTTAGGGACCTGGCGTGAAGATACATACTTACTACCAATTTAGGACGGATGGCGGTACCTACTGTATATTTAAAAATCTCAAATTATGGTAAGGAGTTCGCAGCGTCAGCTAGTATATTAAAAGAAAAAGTAAGGATTCCAAAAGATTTTAATCCTTATGGTCAAATCTGAATAATATGTAATAAATAATTATTTACTCGCCGCATGCAAGACTACCAATTTTTTTAAATCATTATGGTTTGTTTCATTTTTCATTTCCAATTACGGGTATATTCTAGTTTGAGTTAAGAACACATTGTACCTACTTTATTTTTTTAATACCAACCGCTACAGTTACATAAAATATAATTCCTTATTTTTTTATAATAAAGGACATGTAATAAAAAAGTTACAACCCTGGAAATGTTACAAAGCATCTAATTTAATATGAAGGTCTTTGCTCCGCATTGCTTTATTAATGCCTTAATTATTATCATTACTTTCTCACATAATAAATTAATAATAAACACGATTCTAGGAGAAATTAAGCTCTGAACACCAAATAAATTTCGGAGGTTTTCGTAATCAAATCACTATTCACATTAATCACATAAATATTACGAAGGGCAACATTTGAATATTAGTCACAAAGCATATTTATAATGGATTAAACAGTTAAGTAAAATGTTTATATGTATAACGGTGGATTAATTATTATTAATAATTCTTCGTATAAAAATGAATAAAAATGTTGGTTTTAATAGCCGCTAATATTTTTTAGGGTTCCGTACCTCGAAAAACAGATCCCGCATAAGATTACTCGTGTATCTGTCTATCTGCTTGTCATAGTCGATTTTCTCTGTAAGTACTAGATTAATTGATTTAAAATTTGGTATACACATGTCAGTCAAGGACTCAATAGTGAAGGTGTAACAAAATTATTTATATAATAAATTTAAAACTGGTGGTAGAGCGCCAGTGACGGAGCTCGCGGTCTTGAGCACCACCGCGTTACCTAATATACTTGCCGCTAAATGGTAGTATTCAGCACTACCGTGTGCTGGTCAGCTGGTACTTAATGTACGGCCCTGTATTTTCCGGCACAGAGGCATAACACCTTAGGTCTCAGGAATGATAACGCATCTGCATTATGACCTTGGTCTTTTAGTGGGTGTCTATAGGCTGCAGTCATCACTTAACATCAATGTGAAAACTGCATGCTCGTTTGCCACTTCCATAAAATTAAAAAAAATAAAAATAAATAATGTCTCAGGAGTCTTTAATTTTTATAACTCTTTCTCCTATAAGTTCTTCCATCAAGAACTGTCTCCTATCAATTATTCCATCAAGAACTGATTGGAGAAAGTGATATAAAAATTAAAACACTTTACATAGTTGGCCCATCATTCTAGCCAAGCCATTTGCTATTTTGCAATAGGTATCATAAACGTCAGACAGTAGTAGACAGTATCCTAGACTATACACCGGTCGCTGACTTCACGGCTTCACGAATCCACTTCACCTTGATATGCAAATACGTGATTGATTTAACCTAACGTCTAGTTTCGTTTATTGTTGCAGGTCAGTACACCTGATTCTCTACGGTCCTAATTAAACTTTACATTTAATTGTATTAAAATCGTATAAAACCATTGATCAAGGTTTGGTATTTACAGTGGATGGCCTCGATCTTATATTATTTGTAAGACTAGCATTATAAATTCGAAAGTAATAATAATGCTAGGTACTATTTTACTGTTTACCCAACTGCTAGGTAGAGTATTAGTAGTAAATAATTTTCACGACGAGACATATTAAACTGTAATTTAAATACTCATTAACAAGCGCATAACTTGTACCTACGGTTGCACCCGTTTGGATCTTTTTTTTTTTTAAGTTTTCGTTAGTCATATTTGAGAGAGGTCTCAATAGAGTTTATGAGGAAAAAAGGAACAGAAAGTCGCCGGAAAAGTTGATGGCAGTAAATACATTAAGTGTTTTTCGATTTCCAGATTTGTTTGTATATATATATTGCATTTTCACGCCAAGTCCCTTACGGAGTAGGCGGAAAGGGTGGAACGCCAAATACTCTGGTTCTTACATACCTACCATGCTTCTTCTTTCTGAAGATACAAGAATCAATAATAGATGCGCCGCTGTAGTTTTTCGAGATAGGCGCTATAGATTATTACTAATTTACGAGACGATTATAAACAAACGGAATTTGCCCAAAACTGAAGGCGTATTATTTATCTCGATTGACATAATTTCGACAGCTACTGTAGTACATTACTATTTTGGCGTAACGTGATAAAAACGATACTTAAAAAAAAACAGCAATGAACTGCAAAGTGCCTTTCAAATTAATACCCAACTTACACCTAATAAAGTACTTAAATATTACAAAACGTAAAAGCACAGCTTCATTTTTAAAAAATGTAATAATAAGTCCGTATACAAAAACAATCGCACATTATTTATACAGATGTTTAAGAACACAAAGGAAACGTACAGAGTATTAATTGTTTTCTATTTTTAATTTACTACAAATGAGCTGTCCTAAACGTTATAAATTTTGTAGAAATTATTGGCTGTAAATACGCTGTTGGACTTATATCGGCGGAACTTTTATTGGCAATTAGGGATCACAATTGGGTGCCTACTCTCATTGGAATTTGCTGATAGTTCGTCCAATATTTATAAATTACTACGCCGAATGTTGCCTCGAGGAATTTAATTGACGATGTAATGTGCACCCTCAATGGCTAATTTATAGTATGGTTAACTTTGATGTATCAGGTTCGATTATCATAAGCGATGTGGGTTCTTTTCGAATTGACAAGATTTCCCGATTTTTTGCATACCTCTAAGGCGATACGAAATTGGCTGGGACAGCTTATTATAACACGTATTTTCCTTTTGTGATGCCATTTTCTTTACTACATTCCAAATAATTACATATGTTTGATATTAAATATCTATTTACATTCGTTTTTAAAATGTCTATAGATTTACCTGCATCGTAGAACTCCACATCGCTAATCCTCATGAGGTAACGTCCCCAGAAGACCGGTCGCAATGCAACGTTGAATGGCAACGTTATTTCTCTATGCAATACATAGACCAGCTCTCTGATCGTCAACCAAAACGTTTCGAAATTTAATGAACGTATTTCGAGTTTCGGAACACCTTTTCTTTGTTTGTTATTATTGAGATAGAAGTTCACGTCCATAAGTTTACTGATATAGATAACCATGGTGAATTAATTATTATTGTGGGTTTGACTCATTTTTATAGCAATTTGAGACAAAATGCCTTGGAACACAACGTTTATTACTATTTTTTTTATTCCGTTTGGTCTTCCCATTCTATAGGTAATCAAATATACGTTGCAATGTTGTAACGTACGTAACTTCACGCCTGTAATCCTCGAAAGGGTAGGCAGAGGTAAATGCATGCATTCAAGCATACATGCAAACACCCACGACTGGCCGGTTACGTTTTGGTCCATGTAACAGGTGGCGAACCTGTTGCCATCTCCGGGCACATCACCAAACTCCGAGGTACTGGGAAACTTCCAGAAAATGGAAAAATCCCAATAGAAGCAGAGATAAAGGATTTTAAACCGATATCTCTGATAGTCCCTGACCCGGGAATCGAACCCAGGACCTCCAGCGTAATAGTAGTGGCCTGCTACCACTACGCTACTGAGGCAGTTAAACGTTGTAACGTTGCTATTATTCTTTGATTAAGTATATATAATTTTGAGAATATCTATATCATACCTATATCAAATTGTACAAACAGTGAGGATAAACGTTCTTAAGATGCATTCATTCATAATGAAGTTCACGAAAAAGAACGAAGCTGCCAAAAATAATTGTAACTGATACAGCAACGAGATCCAAATAGCAATTCATAAACAACACTGAATTTCGCTTTTGATACACGAGAGTGCATAAATAAGCCAAAAGTCAAGAAAATGAAAAGGCATTTTCCTTTTGTTTGATCCTCAGGTAACCAGATAAATGTCGTCAGCCGTCACTCACGGTGGATACTTATGGCAAAAATCCAAGTTTGCTTCTCATTATACTTACTATCCTGCTATACAAGTTTTACTACTCGTCCTTCTATAAATAGTGCTGTGTTGATATCCACAGACCATACTTAACGACTGGCTCTGAAGGACGATAAACCTTAAGTCTCGCAGAAAAGATTCAGTTTCGCAAATCATACGTTGTGGACGCGAAAGCCGTTTTTCTAGTACCTTGCACAGTGGCCCAGTAGCAAGTGGAAGGAATGAATTTCGTAGTCTGCTTGCACTTTCAATATGACTTGCTTTATGAGTCGATTCATTATTAGCTCTCTGAATAACTTTTACGATGCAATAACAAGCCTGGGGCGAACTAAATCTTTTACATGTTTTCCTTTTGTATATCAACGGCATACGAATTCTGGACACATTTTCAACATATTCATATTAAAAAACAAAGCTTCTCAAATATATCAATGCAGACGCTATTTATTTTCCAGAACAAAAGGAATTATTTTTGTTACTATAATTTGTCATTCTAATTGATTCCATGAACATTTTTTATTTGGATACACTTATCATTGTGATTATAAAAAATAAATTATGCATGTCGTCAATGGAGTCAGTATGTAAATTTTCTCACATTTATGCTATATTTGAGTCATTCAGGAAAAGATACCACGAATAGATGTGATAAACTAACGATTAACTAATGTGATGATTGTGATGATAGAATGATAGGAATTATTGGACAGCAATACAAACGGATGTAAGGTTTTATTACCACATTGTATTCGAAACCGACTGTATTCATAAATTAAAATAGAAACGTGGTTCGGTCACTAACCAAGAAGTTGGCACCCATTTTCTACATTGATTAAAAAACTGCAAAACAATCATGAAAACCTAGCGGCTAATGTGTAAAACCTAAGTTGAATTCATTACTTTAAAATATATGAAATGAAACATATTATTTATCATTAACACAATTTTAAAAGTTTTTATTTAAGTAAATTTGGCTAGTTAATAATAATATGCTGAATTACCATCGTCAATAAATTAAAATCGAATTACTATGGTCCTAACCTCTTCTCTATATATATATATATATATATATATATATATATATATATATATATATATATATATATATAAAAATCGATTGTAAACAGTTAAATCAATTGTGTACAGACAGTTAAAAACACAATTTTATTTTCCCATAAAAATAGTCCGTATATATATCAAACCTTTGACACTGAGGCAACACGAAGTTTGCCGGGTCAACTATATTATATAAGATGTTCCGTCAAATTTCGTAAAGATTTTGGATGTAGGCCACAACTTAGAGTAAACTTTTAGGTATTGATCTCGTTCCCAGTTTCTAGGAATCAATCGCATCATCATTTCGTGTTTACCGTCCATTATTCGGTGGTCGAAACGTTCCGTTATTTCTAAATTTATGAGAACACAATTTTATAAACTCGACGGTAGCCACCAATCTTAGTAATGAGCCCCTAATACAATCTGAACATTTTTATGAATACGTAATATTCAATTTCCTTTCTCGGTGGGACTAACCAAAACTGCGTAATAACTGTGTATAAAAATAAAACCTAACGTATCGGAACATCAAAACTGAGCAGGCAAATAATTAGGTTTGAGTCAGGCTGAAGAGTTACGTGAGGCAAGGTGAATAATTTTTTTAAACAAGATCAGCATGTTTATCCTTTGATTTGGTACCTAACCATCAATTTGGAAGCCACCTTGCTGTATAATACTGTTTTGGTAAAATTAAAATAACACCTTGTGTCAAAGAAGTAATGCACCGTAAAGCAGCTAACGATGTCAATCGAGATGCATAATACACTTTCTGAACCTCTACCATGGCGTTTTATCGCAATTCAAGTTAGGAACTTCCAACATTTTATTTCATCCGTATGTACCTTATCTGCTATTTACTGTATAATGTACTATGCAAGTGGCGAGCGTAAATGGCTCTTAGCCCAAGTATTTACTTAAGCAACGGCCTAAGAAAGTCCCTGTGAGTCGGACCTCGCCTTGGGACGTTGCTAGGAAGGACGTAAAATATGCTAGGTTGCTAGGATAAGACATATGCGATTAACGGTATGAGTGGTGTAACTCTCGATCTAGTCATCGGTTGATGACATCAAATCATCTTACCGACGGAACGGTTTTCGACGAACTTTAAAATTAATAGAACCCGAACTTTTCCGAAAGAACCGAAAGATTTTGTATGCCTTTGTTAAGAAAGAAACACCTCTAAGAAGCACCTTATATTCATCATCATCATCATTTCAGCCAAAAGATGTCTTGCAAAAATTTTCCCATATTATTATGGGGGATATGCCATAAGTGCCACGATAAGCGTGCTAGTTTTATCGCAGGACGCTGTTGCCCATCGCGCATTTACTACGAGTACCTTTTGGAATGTCGAACGATTTTGGAATGTCTACAGTTCTTCCACCAGTGGTGAATGATGATGATCTGTCAAGAGACTTATAACATTGTCTCTATACAAATTTGCCTCAGACACTGTTACATGAATTATTTTCTCGACGCCAAAATCACAAAAATTGTTATCAGATGTTCCATGTTGAAATTTCTGATCTGACTAATAAATGGTATGATCGCCATTGTCACATCCCTGCGCCTCATTCTCATTGAAACTGAAACACAGTATTGATAGTTACAGAGTAATCTAATGAGGGCCTAAAAATAATGAGAATCACTTTTTTATTTGGTGGTTTTTGGTTTGGTCTTTGACTTGGGCTATGATCGGATTTCACTATAAATATAAGTACTGTATTTCAGCGCCAATGAGTTTTGGTTAGTTGATAATTTAATGGTCCTGGTCAAACAATGTGAACTGTATGCGTATCAAATAAAAACATTTTCATTATAAAAAAATCAATTTATTTTTCTACACCTGTCCTAATATTTTTCGTCAATAAATGATTTAAAGGTCACAACCAATATAACTGCAAATGGAATTGGAGTCATACTTTTATGCGCCAGACAAATATAGTGTACAGACAAATGTGATTCGATTTTAATGGCCATTTTATTGAAAATACGTGGACCACATAACTTGTGAGGTATCCTCGTGTAAAGTGCCCAGTGGAATCCAAAATGCGTTGTGGGTAGAGTTGTGACGTTGAATCCGAAAATCGATGACATCGATAAGATTGAATCTCAATAATCATCGATATTTATATTGAAACTTGCAACGTTGATGGGACGTTATCGATTTCGTATTGAAAAACATCGATAATATCGAAAAAAATATAAAGCCAACGACTTTTTGAAAGAAAAAAGTTTGTAAAGTTTGTACAGGTATAAAGCATTTTAATTTTTTCTGAGTAATTATGCATAATTTGTAGTTTCATTCAAATAATGTAGAGGTAGTGTAAATATTTGTCGTATCTTTATATCCTTCATATAAGTTACGAAATTATAACAATCAGAACAAATAATTCTACCTAATATCGATAATTTGTCAATTTTACCAAGTTACTGGTGCTAGAGCGCCAGTGAAGGAACTCAAGGCCGTAGGCACTGCTGCATTATCTTTCATATTTAATATTTGACGTATTTATATCTAAATTTGTATGTATTATTTATTATATATATATTATGTATTTAAGGTATTTCTATTACTATTTTTAATTTCGTTTAATACACATTTCTCGTATATAATCAATATAGGTACACATCGTATGTTTTTTTTTTTTGATTTATCATGCACACGTTACATATTTTGTTACACAACCCTATGGTATACTGTAAGAAAATGCCTGGTGGCATTTAGTCCGACGTATGAACACCTTGCATAAAAGTGTAAATAACTAAGTAGTAAGTTATCAACTTAGTAAAGTTTGGGGTGTAACAATCAGGGGTGGCAACGCATTTCGACCTTTGGTTTTGTGTCGATGTCTATAGGTGGTAGCTGTAATCAATTACCATTAATTGGAACTACATTGTTGGTAATTGATGCTTGTTTGCAAATAAAAATACCTCTCATGCCTACTTGCCTATAATTGATGTGATAATTATAAATAATATACAGAAAATCCTATATACGCACTCCTATATAGCCTTTAAAATTATGGTCAACTTTTTATGTCGTGTAAGTGGCAAACAAGCAAACAGTTTGCATTGATGGTTTTTTTTTAATTCGTAATTTTTTAGGGACTTATGGTAAACCACGTCAATTCCATCATACCTGAATACATTAAATTTATACTTTATCACTATTGTACAGATAGTGAATACTATAGATTGCCGATCATGAGACCTAAAAGCTCCTAAGCCTCTTTCCTTAGGCCAATTACGGGGCCGTTTTTTTATAATACGGAGAGTACGTCTTCGAACTCTACCACTCTACAGTTCTACCACCAGTGGTGAATGATGATGATGTGTCAAGAGACGTATAACATTGTCTCTATACAAATTTGCCTCAGACACTGTTACATGAGTCATTTTCTCGACGCCAAACTCCCAAAAATTGTTATCAGATGTTCCATGTTGAAATTTCTAATCTGACTACACATACAAAGAATTCAGTGCCTCGAAGTCTTCTAGTTTCGCATTTACCTAATATAAAGTCATCTATCATTCTCAATTTACTCAGTTCTCCGCTTACGTTATCTGTGAAGGTCAGTGTAATTACGTTCAACGATAAAATTGTAAAGTTAAAACAGTTGGTACGTAAAAGGAGAAAGGATAGTTCGGAGCGGATCCATCGTTGGAAATGATTGGATGGCCGCGGGCGGAGTCGGTTCTTTATCCTAAAACTATCTCCCCATTGCCGACTTGGTCGTTACGTTGAGGTTACTAAAGTGAGGTTTAACACTTTGAATATGCATTCTGAAGGTTTTATTTTATTTGCGACGGTTCGAGTGGAACTACTTAGGTACTACACGTTATTATACAACTATTTTTAATAGAATTCAATTTTTTCTTTTATGCTTTTATACTTAAAAAAAAAGAATATAAATAATGAACAACATACTGACATTCAAAATTTCGATATGATTATCGATAGGTATTAGACAGAACCAACTTGCAACTCTAGTTGTGAATAAGTAACGTGCTTAACATTGCATAAAATAACATAAGATTTATTTTGTCTGCAATCAAATATTTATTACTCGTAACATTACACATTCTTCGTAGTTTTTTAAGGTTTTATTTTCTAAAGTTCTTTGACTTTGATTTTTAGAATCAACAGCGATTCTAAAAAAAATCGTCAATACATGCTTGCTAAGCTCATATATACACATTACACAAACACCAAATACATTAAATAAATATTACGTCGGCTTCAAAACTGAAAAGTAAAAAATAATAAAGATTTAATTTCAATTATATACTACCCTATTAATAGGTTGGGGAAAAGTCTTTTCGCATTATAGTATGTATGAACTTGTAATAAAATCTCTTAGGCTGTAGTATTTGTATCTGGCTGGTTTTGGTATCATTGAAAGTTAAAATTTTAAAGAACATAATTCCAAATTCAAATTAGGCAAATGTGTGATTTTCATTTAATTTTCGTACTGTCAAGATGAGTGAATCTAATGAAGAAATTCGATACATTTTAAAATTTTACTACAAAAAAGGTAAAAATGCAACGCAAGCCGTAGTGCAGTGTCTGTGAGAGTAGCACAAATTTGTTTTAAGCGTTTTCAATCCGGAAATGTTGATGTCAAAGACCTCGCTCTGGTCGCCCTATTACGGATAAAATGGATGCCATTTTTTAAAAAGTGGAGCAAGATCGACATTTCAGTAGTTACGACGTAGCTGAAGAACTGAGAATTGATCACAAAACAGTTTTGGCCCTTTTGAAAAAATCTGGGTACAAAAAAAAGCTTGATATTTGGGTACCTCACGAGCTCACTGAAAGAAACCTAATGAACCGTGTATTCATTTGTGATTCTTTATTACGACGTAATGAAACCGAATCATTTTTGAAGAAGCTGATAACTGGTGATGAAAAATGGATCACGTACGACAAGAACGTGCGAAAAAGGTCGTGGTCAAAGGCCGGTCAGGCTTCACAGACTGTGGCGAAAGCCGGGTTAACTCGCAATAAGGTGATGTTGTGTGTGTGGTGGGATTGGAAGGGCATTATTCATTATGAGCTATTACCACCAGGCAGGACTATCGATTCTGAACTCTACTGCGAACAACTGATGAGATTAAAGCAAGAAGTTGAGAGAAAGCGGCCGGAATCGATCAACAGAAGGGGTGTGGTGTTTCATCATGATAACGCTAGACCTCACACATCTATAGCCACTCAGCAAAAATTAAGAGAGTTTGGCTGGGAGGTGTTAATGCATCCGCCGTATAGTCCTGACCTTGCACCTTCAGATTTCCACCTGTTTCGGTCTCTTCAGAATTCTTTATACAATGTTAGGTTAACATCACGAGAGGACTGCCAAATCCACTTGTCGCGGTATTTTGATGAGAAGTCCCAAAATTTTTATAGTAATGGGATCATGTCCCTACCTACAAGATGGCAAAAGGTTATCGAACAAAATGGTACATACATACTTTAGTTTAATTTAAATAAACTATATTAAAAAAAAATTGAATTATCTTAAAAAATGCGAAGAAACTTTTTCCCCAACCTTATTTATGTGCTATTTACTAATAGGTTTGATGTCGGTGCCAAGCCTTAAACAAAAAATTATATTTTAATTACTCAAATATGAATACGAGCATTTGCTCGTTAATTAATTTTAATACACTGAACAAAACGTAACCAGCGAATCGTGGGTGTTTGCATGTATGCTTGAATTGATGCATTTACCTCTGCCAACCCCTTCGGGGATTACAGGCGTGAAGTTACGTTTTAATACAATGAAATGCCTACTTTAGTAATTTTGGCTTGGCACCGACTTCACACCTATTAGTAAATAGCACATAAATAATAGGGTAGTATTTAATTACAATTAAATCTTTATTGTTTTTTACTTTTCAGTTTTGAAGTCGGTTTTTCTTAACGTAGTTATATTTATTTAATACTTTTTAGTTTATTGCTGCATTGTTAATTGGATTAATGCTCACACCTGTTAAATTTGTAAAATCTGACTCTTTTAGCTTCGTGACAATTAGATACCTAATTTAAATTGTTTAGGTGTGTCGATATAAAATTATTACACGACTATACGAAATCAATGAAAAAGTTTTATCCACGAAGGAGTAAATAAGCTGTGTTGTGTCGTCGAAGAGTAAATGTGTCATTGTCACTTGTTGTCATCTTGTTGTCAGTCTATTCAACGCACTGTATGACAACTCCCCGTCTATTCTTATTCCTTTAGTCTGAGGTGAAATTAAGTAAAAAAATACTCATAAAATAAAAACTAATGGGCCTATCTGAATCAAATTTTTATGGGACCAATTAGAAACTGTTCCGCATCAAACAAAAGAAGAACGTCAATCGGTCCTGAAATCTCGGCGAAATTCGCGTACATACATAAAAAAATATATATATACCGGCCGAATTGAGAACCTTCTCGCTTTTTGAACTCGGTTAAACATTCAGTGCAGATGCGATGGCAACTGTGAGTGCTCAGTTGTTTTGACCCTGTGATACGATTACGGGACCATGCATTATATTTACCGTTTAAGCAGAATGTTTTAATCAAATTATTTGAGATGTGGGTGGGCTATTGTAAGAACTATTTTATTGATATTGCGCTCCTTTTCTAGCTTCATGTATGAGACGATTTTATTTCAGAGATATATGTTAACCTCGGGTAAAAAGGCGACTCTCATACTATCACCGCCAATAAACTAATAATAAGGAATAATAAATTAAAATACAATAGCAGATTTTATCAGCAAATTTGACCGCTGATACCATTTTATTGTCAATTATTGAATGTATGTATTTAGTACAACCTATCCATGAAAAGTTGATGAGCAATACACAACGCGGTTCGAACCGCTCGCGATGCGAAGTGACCAAAAATCCGAGTACATAGTATTTTCAAAACGAATGACAGTTTACATTACCTACAAGTTTCACTCATAAAATCTAGATACTTTCATTTTGAATGGGTGTACTCATCATAAAGTCTGATGCGATTTAATGCATACCTATTTATATATCTAACACTAGCTGCCCCGGCAAACTTCATAATGCCTCACAATTAAATAATGTGTCAATGGTTTGATAGATACGGACTATTTGTATGGAAAAATAAAATTGTGGTTTTTACTATTTCCCTTCAATTTTAATCCTTCCCTGGACTTCCAAAAATCATTCAAAATCAAAATTAGCCAAATCGGTTTAGCCGTTCTCGAGTTTTAGCGAGACTTACGAACAGCAATTGACTTTTATATACATAAGATTTGATTTAGGAATCCTAAGTCAAATGTTAGATAAATAAATTATTGAGATACCAAATAAGGTTCATATAATTATCAAGGTAATCTAAACAGCCTACCATTTTTGATATTGTATCAGAGATAGCTCAAAGATTGTCCTATGGCGACGCATAAATTACACAATACCTCACAGAGTTAGGGTAAGCAAGAAAGCAAGAAAAATTGCATTCAATTTCATTTAGTCTACATTGGCAGATTTGCTACTTTCAGTGATTGAATAAACCGATATTTATTTTATGTTATTTTTAATGTTATTCACGTATCAGGTGGACTTACATTCACATACTAAAGTATCTGTTGCAGAACTTTGACAACGGCGAAATTAAATAGCAATTGTTCTAATAAACTTTGCATATTTGTGGGACAGACAGACGACTATGACGACGGATGACTATGCAACTTCATTAGTATGTTCTTAGGTTTTTGCGAGCTACACTCATTGAAAAGCGACCGAAACGTCGGCTTCGAGATAAATCCGAAAACTAGTTTTATTTCAACTTAATTAGTAATAGAATCGCTTTAGCGATCCAAGAGAATAGTGAAAGAGAGAATACTAATGTTTTGTTATGTAAACGAATTGAAGCTAATTCGAATCTAAGCGGTTTATTTAAAAAGTATTTTGTGGGATACTTAATTATATGGATGTTTACCATACATTTCAACAGTAAAGTAAAATTTAGAAATTGTTTTTTTGCATTTTTCTCCGAAGCATCCCCAGAGTTTGTAAATACGGAATGAGCCACCTTCGTCAACGAGAATAAGCTCGGCTCCTATATCATGACACTCAATCTTAACTAATAGGTCTTCCGCTTTACAGAAATGTTAAGTGATGTAACGTTTTTATCACGAATTTTTGCAAAAAAATGCAATGGTTTGTATAATTTCAAACTTTAGTTGAACACCAACAGCCCTGCGGCATTTCCTTTACAGTACCATAAAGTGAGGTTTACTCCGAACAATGTTCCGTTCGCTATAAACAATTCCACGCTGTCTTTTATTCTTAAGCACTATTAAAGATCAGTTTATTGTGGACCGTAGCAAAACCAATAAAACATACATCGTATATTGCTTCAACATGTGAATAGCTCTTTGTTTGAGCCACTTAACGTTGCATTTTAAATAGAAGTAATAGGACTGCGGGTGGTTGGGCCTGTATGCGTCCATCCAACCTTAATCCGGGCTCCGCATCTACAGGAGTTATGTTACAATATCAATGGAAGCTTGGATTGTTAGAGATAGCCAATCTTTATTCGTATTATCTTACGTTTCCAAGTTACTAACGTGTGTTGTGTTCTATAACAGAAAATGTTAGCAACTTTAGCATTACATGAATACCTACAAATACTTTAGCAGTCCTACTGCATGTCCTATGCTAAAATAGCATTCAAATCATCAGAGAGCGTATGATTGTGCATATTTCCTAGTGCAGTCTTACTTTTATGCTTAAAATTTTACTAATAGGTGTAAAGACAATTTATTATTTATTACAAAATCTAGTTGTTGCAATACATTTAGAGTTATTTCTTTAATTATTATGCAGCCTATTATGAGTTTCTTCGATTCGATTTGATTCGACTCGGCAAACCTAGGAACCTTTAATGTGACTTATGGCCATTTTTGCATGTAAGAAAAAATTTAGCGTACCTACTTACTTAATATTTTTGAGGAGCCTACGTAAGATCCGTTGTCATAAGCTTTTGATTTACGACTAAAATCATTTTATAAAAACAACGTGAAATTCAAGAATACATTTGCAGATACCTTGATCTATATACACAATGTATCTTCCATTGTACTTTGTATTAATATTTCAGTGGGAGTGAACATCGGTTGTCACCTTTATTTTGGTTGTTTGGCGGAACGCCATGATATTTTTCGAATGTCAATCTACGATTGATGGGCCTAACATTTTTTATATACTTATATATGGGCTTTATATACTTATCTAATGTTTTAGAGCTGTAGGAAACAACCACGAGAGTATAGGCACTACCATATTATTATTATCGATATATATATATGTATAAAAATCAATTGCTGTTCGTTAGTCTCGCTAAAACTCGAGAACGGCTTGACCGATAGAATGTTTTTTTGGAAGTCCAGGGAAGGTTTAAAAGGTAAGAAAAATGAAAAAATTGAAGGGAAATAGTAAAAATCACAATTTCATTTTCCCATACAAACAGTCCGTATATTATAAACACATTATAAGTACATTTAAAACGTTCGTTTTCTTTACACTGTGTTATAAATATCAAACCTTTGACACATTATTTCATTCTGAGGTAATACGAAGTTTGCCAAGTCAGCTAGTAAAATATATAATAATAAATCTACCTATCTACCGGCAAGTTAAATGCAAGTGTTTAGAATACTAGGTAGTTGTTTCTTCGCGGTTTCAGTTTCTTAAAGTCTGATTATGTGTAGTGATGAAACTCTCCAGTTTTTTTATACAATCAAATAATAATTTGAATTTTAATACCATCCCATAGTGCCCATATGGACGACTGGACTGAAATTATTTATTACTAGCTGTTCCCGCGACTTTGTTCGCGTGGAATAGTGAACTTAACTTATAGTAAAACTTTGAGACTTTGGGCAGCGCTTTTGCATATACATTTTGGTTAATTTTGGACCATAAACACTTTTGGGTAGCTATAAAAGTCTACTTTACAGTAGTGCTTCTCTGTACACAATATTACACGTATGGTAATCGGGGATAAAAGCACACAGGCTGCTAGGATTGCGTAAAATGTCTAATTACGAGTATGTGTCAAAACGCTTAGTCGTGTACCGCCGTGATGCCTGAACCGTATTTTCGAAAAGGCCATTTTTAACTTCTATGCATGATATTTTTTTTTAGACATTAATGATTATAGAAACATTATAAAGTTTCAGTCAATTAGTGCTATTAACAGAGAATGAAAGATTAAAGATTGATCTATACATCCCTACTTCCCTACTAATAAAGAAAAATACTTAAATACATAATTTGTGAAAATTTTAGCTTTATATATTATATACCTTGTGACAGACAGACGGACGGACAGACAGACAGACAGACAGCGGAGGATTAGTAATAGTATCCGTTTTCACTTTTTAAGCACGGAACCCCAAAAAAAGATAGAAGATAGATACAGAATAGTTTATACATATTCTATATAGTTCTTTAAATTGATGTAACTTTTTTTTCTGATCCAATTGACAAACACTAAATTTTAAGTGATACTTACCACACTATATTACTGAAAACCGCAAATCGGATAAGCCGTTTCTGAAGTTATCGTGCAAAGACAAACAGACATTTTTCCGGGATAAAAAGTACCCAGTGTTGTGCGACAAACGTTAAAGCATATTTATACAAAGTTTCATCGTAATCGGACCAGTAGATTTTGTGTGATGCTTGAACAACACAGACAGACAGACAGGCAGACAAAAATTTTTCTAATCACATATTTGTGTTCGGTATAGATCTAGGTAACATGGTATTTATTTTTTCAATATTTTTAATGTAGGTACAGAATTTACACATCTACAGTTTTATTATAAGTATAAATATAGATAATAATTATGCTTAATTAAAAATATTTTTATTTATTTTTATTTTTTGGTGAATTCCTAGGTTGCCTAGGTACCCTATGCAACGCGAACGAATTCACCAGGTGACGGCTAGTTTATTCATAAAAACACTAATCTCATGCGAAAAATAACTGTGGCCGTATCATGACTTATAATTATAAGTCTTTCTTATTGTTGAGTTTTTGAGAAACATTTTTTTATTTATGCAACCTACAAAAAGACAATTAATTTAAGCGTTTTTACTGGTGGTAGAGCTCCAGTGACGGAGCTCGCGGGCGTAGGCACCACCGCATTACCTAATGTACTTGCTGCTAAATGCTAGTGTTCAGCACTATCGTGTTCCGATCAGGTGGTAATGTACGGCCCTGTAATTTCCGACACAGAGGCATAACACCTTAGGCCTCAGGAGTGGTAACGTATCTGCATTTTGACTTCTGGTCGTTGTGTAGGTGTCTATAGGTTGCAGTCATCACTTAATATCAATGTGAACTGCATGCTTGTTTGCCACTTTCATGACATAAAAGAAAGACATATTTGTCGACACAATACAGACATGTCAAAATAAAACAAATATTCCAGTAATTTGCTCGAAACAAAAAACACACGTTTGTTGAATATAGATGAAAAATCACAACAAAAAAGGTACACTAAGAAGGGGCAAGGACCTTGCTGTGTTTAAAAAATTGGAGCACAATATTCCGTGGGTCATGGTTGTTAAGGTCTGTCGACCCTTAACGATCCCATTACCGTTACGACCGCAGCCACGGATTAAATAATAATTTGGTTCGAGGTCATTCTACATTCTAATAGAATAATCGTATTAAAATTTTGGTCTTTTTCATGTCATTATGATGGCAAACAAGCATGCAGTAACATTAATGTTTAGAAATTAAAAAAAAAACGGCAAGAAAAATTTGACTTCGGGCAGTAAACAATATTTTTACTTGTGATAGAGTTTCCAGTGTTGGAGCTCGATGGCGTAGGCTATTCCTGAATTTCCTATTTCCTTATACTGAATTTTCTAATCTATCTGTGTTCAACACTAGCGTGTTCCAATTACATGATGACATATGACCCCATTATGTCACAAAGTTTTACTGGTGGTATAGTTCCAGTGACGGAGCACGCGGGCGTAGGCACCACCGCATTACCCAATATACTTGCCGGAACATGGTAGTGTTCAGCACTATCTTGTTCTGGTTAGGTGGTAATGTTCGGCCCTGTAATTTCTGGCACAGAGGCATAGCACCTTAGGCCACAGAAGTGGTAAAGGATCTGCATTTTGTCCTTGGTCTTTGTGTAAGTGTCTATAGGCTGCAGTCATTTCTTAACCTCAATGTGAACTGCATGCTTGTTTGCCACTTTACATTAAAAAAAACAAAAACAACAGAACTCCGGAGCGCCAACGCATTTAGATTTCAACCTCTGTTTTTTGTGTAGATGTCTACAAATCGTCAATTATCCAAGTGAACTAGGTATATGCTTGCAATTTTCATTACGGAACTTATACCACAGACTAACACGTTCGTTTCCTTTAGACTGTGCTTAAACAGTGGTATTTAACGGTATACAGGTTAAATTTGCTTAGAAAATGCTATCACGAGAACTATTCCAAGAACAATATCACTATCACGATGAGCAAACTAATTTTGAACATGATTATGTTAAAAAAAAGCAATAGAACAAGATTTACAGAAAAAAATGAAAAAAAGGTACACGCTAAAACAGCTTTGAAATATTATGTAGTGAAGCTGAAAAACATTTCCTAGTACTAATGTACGGAATTTGCAATGATATTTTGAGTTACTCTTACATTAGAGTTTCATTAAAGTTAGATAACGACTGACTATAGGTATTTTCGTACTAATTAGGTAGCATATAAGCAGAATATTTATTGTTCATATGTCCGTATATTCATTTTCATTTAGTTAACAGACATAATGATATTCATTCTCATTCATTGCCTAATTGAATATACATTATGCTATATAAAATACTTTAAATAATTTGCGTGGGTATGCATATTAATATAATAATCGAAATTGCGGATATCTCATTTATTAACATAAATTTAATATCTGCAATGTCTGTTAACAAAAACCGCAATAACAATTAACATGTTTTACTAGTCGTTTGTCATAATCACAGAATCCGTTTATAGAAAGCTAACGTTTTACAGATATTATTCTACGTAATACACCGGTTTTCAAGTCTTATTCCTTTTTTATGTCAATAATTTCAAACATATACAAAAACAAACATCGAGGCCTGCTCTTTTATAAATTTACCGCCGATAACGCGTAAATGTTTTTAATAAATAAATTGCGCCAGAGAATATACATTGATACGTAAAGAAACTGGATCGATCGCATCAAATTATTGAGGACCCCAGGACTACCTTAACGAACAAAACTTTGAAGATCAGACTTTATACCGATCGTTTTATTTTGTCTATGAGCTACGCCGGTCGTTAGTCCACGGCGCGGCGCGGCTGGGCGTTTTACAACGAATCAGGTCAAAAATTTGGGTTGAACTCTACTATATCGGTCGTTTATTCACCTCTCTAGGTCGCGAACGCGTTAAAACGTCTTGCATATTAGTCACTATCGAATAAATAACCAAGGTCTCGAATACTATGGGTGACGCGAATAAGGTATTGTATTTAATTTTAATCGTCTCTGAATCATTGTGACCTAAAATACCTTTATTATATTACTACAAGTGCAGTTGATTACTAGGACAATACATTTTAGAGGTCACGTCGTTCGTTGACTTGCTGTCATATGTTTACATCTATGCTGATATAACAAATGCGAAAGTAACAGTCTGTTTATTACCCGCTTATGAACCACTGTGTCGTGCAATTTAATACTGTGATAGTTAGAAGCCTGATATGAGCAACTATTTTCAATGGTCTACTACTAGGTTGAAGTGAAGGTTGTAATATTGTATGAAAAGGTCAAGCCGCTGGCTCGATTACGATGATATTTAATGTAAAGGAATAAAGAAGGAAGCTACACGGGACTACAGGGTAGCAAGTAATAAAATTATAGTATTATGCAACCAAAAAATATATGAATATATTTTTAAAAAGTCCCGTAGTGAAATAATGATGATAACTACATCATCATTATTTCAGCCAAAAGACGTTCACTGCTGAACAAATGCCTCCCCTAAAGATTGCCATAACGAACGGTCCTGGGCCGCCCTCATCCAGCGATTGCTTGCGACCTTCACCAGGTTGTCGGTCCATCTTGTGGGGGGCATGCCTAAGCTTCGTCTTCCGGTACGTGGTCGCCACTCCAGAACTGCTCTGCCCCAACGGCTGTCAGAGCTTCGAGTATAGCTCTCTCCATTGCTCTCTATGTGACCTTTTTTATGAGGCCCATAGTGAACGACCACGTTTCTGTCCCATATGTCATCAAGAGAAGTAGTGATCTCAATATATTGCTGTTCCTGAGGCGTATTATATAAGACAGCAGAGTACACCTCAGTTTTCGAATGAATCTCTGTCTGAAATAACGTAATCATGGTAGGTACATCTTATCGCAAAAGCAGGCACCAATATTCCCTAATAATGCCCTAGTAACTATGCTCCACAGTTCCCCCAATGAAACTGAACCAATATAAATTAGGGGATATATTATGAAATATGTGTTTACGCCCATACGCTTTGACACGATGGGGTTGTGAAGTCCCAGGGCTAAATTCTTTTAAAAGCTGTATCGTCACGTCCTTGTGAGGCATTGGACAGAGACCGCAGAGCTGGTGGTCTTCTGTCCCAAAGAATTAACATCATCATCGAGATGGCGAATACCATCACCAGTCTCATAGAATAGAATAATATTTCATACCAATATGTTTGAGAGATTGAGCGGTGGAGGCGGACTTGACATACTACATTAACCCATTTTTTCGACCTTTTGTTTTTTATGTTGAATTATATTAAAGGTAGTTAAGTTCGGTTTGAATTTTTTATTCAATTTTCATTTTGTTTTGATTTGAATGAATGTAATTTTAAATAACTTTTGTTTAATTTTATTTGTAATGTATTATAATTATAATTTTTATATTTGATTGTACCTCTATGACATAAATTATAGAGGTACAATCGAATATAAGAATAATTTAAATAATAGGTATACATATTACCCACATTAAAAAAAATAGATATTGTTGAATGTTAAAGAATGAAATCTGCAGTAATTTTCAAAAGAAACTAAGTTTTTTAGTCTTACACATAAATAAGTAATCAACATGAATGAATGTAAATATCGGAATCTGTTCGCCCTACAGGCACTCGCACACTGACCCAATGATAGATGTGTAGGTATGGTCTAAAAAGGAAATCCTACTTGCGCCCGCGCAACCGATATGTGAGTCTAGAGCGCATTTACAAATACGACAATTTCAATTATTGTATACAGAATTAACGCGATACACAATATTGAGACGGAATTTTTTTAATCTTTTTTAATATTTAATTTTAATTTAATGCAACACGCATTAAATTTGATACTACCTAACGCGCTAAAAATTAAAATTTGCCCGCAGATATTTCCAATTCTGCGCAGATTTTGATGCGTTTTGATTCCAGAGAACTATTTGCCCCTTTGATGGAATTATTAAAGAATTAGAAACTTGACTCTACATCTGTTAACTTTTTGCCAGTGTGAACAATTTGGTCTCGTCTTGGCAACATTTTATATGAAAATGTTTTGGTGGGATTGTATGTATTTACTACCAACTCCTGTGCATAACAAACTATGTGGGAGATGACATTCGGTGGGCGGTGTCGAGTAACAAACGCTCTTACGAAATTACTTATTTGTTGACTTCTTAATTTCATCACCACTGCGTGTACAATCGCGGATATTAATAATATGTATTTCTTTTCTTTCTTCATATAGATACATATTTTTTTACTTCAGTAAGTATATCGGCATGAGGCCTCTCTAGTCCGGATATTTAGGTAGTGTTGTGGGCGTGTCTTTCCATAAGCCGACATGTTAGTCGTGTTTGTGGGCATCTGTAGATTCTGTAGGTGGGTACTCGAGCGGATGATGAAATAAAGCACAGGTTGGCAGAAGAAAGTCGTATATTGCCAAAGATCCGCCCATTCGATTACTTCCGGCAGGGAAGAACGGGCAAGAAACCCTTCGGACCGGGAAACCACATTTACCAGGATACGATACTACTACTATCACTAGTCTTCTGCACATTTGATTCAGAACTACCCGCGTTATATCATTTTAATATCACCTGACGTTCACTGTTCTAACTGACAGCATAACTGCCCTATTATAATTCTATTCAATTGTGTGACTGTGACTGATCGACTGTTACTCTATGACTGACCGTCATGAACTATTTGCTAGCCCTTATAAACCCGATATCGGCAAGTCACTATCCCCTTTAAGGTAACAAATCCAAGTACCTAAGCCGACCGTGGCGCCACTTAGAATTCTCTAATAAACAACCTACCCTAGTCATAATTAGGTTACGTCACCGACAAACTAGATGGCGCTAGTAGACACATTTAGGTTACACTCCGACAAGTATCCGAGTTAGAGAATCAATCCATATTCTAAGACGTTACTCGAAACTTTCCTTGACTCACCCTCAGCTTGAGATACACTATGAGGACACCTCGAAATCCATATTCTTAGTTGTATTTTGACAGTAACTCATGTGTACGGATTATCGTCATATAAATAATTTACAAAGTCTTGAAAATCCATTTTTATAGAAAAATATAGTATTTAAATATATTTCCAGACAGTTTCGACACGAAAAACTTAAAATTAAATATTGGTGTATCATGTATTTTAGTCGCCGTGTGATGACCTACTGGAATTTGTCACTTACCTATTGGAAAGGCATGCATGCGGCAGTAGTTATGATAAAATTTACTATTTAACTAGAACAAAACCAGCCTTATAGTTGGAATGAGACCGTCCCACGGTTTTGTCTATAAAAGTACCTACAATAAACATTATACATTTAGTTTTGGTGCAACCGAACCTTACGTGGCAATTAGTTATTAGTAAACAGAAAACTTTCTACTCCATTTAAAATATGTCTTTCTAGATAGGTATAACACTCCAAGTAAATGGAGAATGTGTACGGGTAAAAATTGTATATTATTAGTAAGTGAATAGGTACATAATAAAATAAACTATTAATTTACTTGTACTATGTAATAAGTGACAATATAAAAAAACTTAAAGTTACACACAGTAAGAGTAGAAATCGATAGTAAAAAACTACAAATATTCTTTGACAAAACGACTTTTCGATAATACACTTTAAGGAATATATACATTACTGTCGAATTTTGACCACTGTACGAACACTAGATAAAAAATAAAAAAACTTAAATCGACTCAATTAATGTCACACGCTAGCTGTCAACTTTTAAGCAATAAAAATGAAGGTTTTTACAAAGCCCGCTGTTAAATAAATATTGATGCATAAATCAAACACCCCGATAATTATACAATTGGATTTTTTATACTTTTTTATTTGTTATTCATTTATATGTGTATAGCGATTTCGTTTGGGTGTGGGCGTGGGTGTTGTGTAGGCTTCGACCATGGAGTGTAAGGATAAAGGAGTACTGTCTGGCACGAGGGAAAAATTGAAAAAAAGTCCAGCGTACGTTATAAATAAAGATTCTAGTATCTGCTACAACAGCATTTGCGTCTGAAAAACCTACGATATGAAATTAGTTGTTCTATAGTGAAATGTGCAGATTTCAGAATTAAAAACCTTTTCATGTTCATGACTAAAAAAGTCCATGAAATACCTGTATTGGTTGCGTAATAATAATAAATTAATGTAGTAAATAATAAATTAATGTAGTAAATCTCACCAAAAAGGCTGTAAATGTAAAACACACGTGTAGATGTATTCATAGTGAACTGCGAATAAAATTTAATATTATTTCAATTTATACCATGCCATCGCAGCGCCTCCCTTATTTTCCGTGTTTTTATAAACACTCTTTCATATAAAGAGACAGCACTCCTTCATCTTTACACTCCATAGCTTCGACGCAAGGGTCGGAGGAGGGCCATATTGATTGCAAGTGTTAATGGGAAAACTCATAAACAAAAAATGGATGTGCGTCAAATTGCAATATCACGGCGCTTATCTAAACTAATATTATAAAGAGGTAATATTTTTTTGTTTGTTTGTTTGTTTGTATTGAATAGGCTCAATAACTACGGAACCGATTTTAAAAATTCTTTCACTATTCGTAAGCTACATTATCCACGGGTATAATATAGGCTATATTTTATTTTGAAAAAAATAGAGTTCCGTAAGATATTTGGGTTTTTCAGACACAAGGTGTAAAAAACAACCAGAAAAGTTACTTATTTTGCGTACGCTGCCTAAACTATAAAAGATATCGAGGAAGACTTTAGGCTATATCTATGTATAATCATCACGCTAAGACGAATAGGAGAGGGTAGGCAACATTGCACCGCGCGAAGCCGGGGCGGGCCGCTAGTAGTTTATAAAATTAACTATTCTAAACGTTTTGGATTGCTAATGTTGTAAACTGAATCGACAAACGCATCGTCATATCCATCATATACTCGTAAACAAATGAAACAATATCGCAATAAATAAGTCATGACATCTTATAGAAGGGGGAGGGGTTAAGAGTAAAGAACAATATACTCGTAAGAACCAATTTTTACATTAATCTGAATTGAATCAGCAAAATGGCAACTGGTTAAAGGAATATTGAATACCTTAAAAAATATCTATATGTGAAAGGATCATGGCAAGAATAGTACAAGTAAATAATGAAAAAGATACAAGGTGTAACAACTTTGAAACATTATTATTATATTCGATGTTTGAAATATCTTCACCACTCCGGAATAAAAAGTTTAAAATTAAAGTTTAGTATTTTAGACTTCCACTGTAGCTAGGAAAGATCAATTTCATTTCGGTGAGATAAAAACATTTTTATTAAGTATCTTTAGGTTTTCCAAATAATATTTCAAAGAGCTTTTTTGCCTTGTACCTTTCACCGTTTTTGGGTGCAAATTAATGTATGAAATTTGTCATGATTCCTTCTAGTTAGACTGACGTCATACAATGAAAATTAATAGTTATATGATCGAAATAAATAATACAGTTGACCAAGAACAGGAAACAAGCATTTAATTTAACACAAGAAAAAACAGTACGACTTTCTTCACGAAAAGTATTTTGGGTCTGAATAAAGTTCACAGAAATTTTATTACAATTCATTACTAAACTTGACATGAGTTATAACAGTTACTTTGTACAATGCCACAACAAATTATATTCCCGACACAGTTTTTGATGACTATTAATCAGATTTGAATTAGAAACAATCTAATCCAGTTGTGGAAATAATAGTAAATTGTACGTATTTTTTTATAGAATAATACAAAACATAGTATAGGATTATGTGTGTAACAGCACATCGGACAGGCTTTGACGGGTAATATTACTATTCAGTAATTTTTTTTGATTAAAAAAATGCAATGCCACATTTTGAATTTGTAGGATTTTATATAAATAAAACATCACCAAAAAAATAATTCTGAAGTGGCTCAATCACACTACCCATAGGACCAATTCTGGTCGCCGACACGAGAGAGTAACCATCAGGAAAATAGAGAGAGAGAGAGATTTACTGTTTTCATATCGAGAGATTTCGTTAACCCCCTCATCTTTTCTGGGACAAGTACAGGTTTGGATATAAACTATTATTATTACAATACAAAGCAAATTCATGCATTTGGGATTCCGTTTTATGTAACGTAAAATGATAATTGAATGCTTAACTTAATATACACATCATTGCTGTTCGAAAAAGGTAGAAGATTAATGATCGATAATGAAAATTAACCTTGGGTCATTGACGTCTCTTGGTATTAATTAATTCTTTAACATGTCGAGATAAAGGGTTAAAATATCGATTCGCGTAATCATACACGCATTGTGATGTGCATTTTACATTAAAAAAAAAAACGGGTCAAGTGCGTGACGGGCCACGCGCAGTGTAGGGTTCCGAAGTTTTTAGGTTTGATTAATGCAATGAAAAAAAAAATTTGTGTGCAGTTTTTCAAAAATTTCGAGTAATACATTTGCTCAACTATTACTCGCAAACTAGTAAAGCCAACTTAAGTGTGATAGTTTTTCTTTTAATTTCTTTATATGTAGCTATTATTGCCGTAACGTTTGAATTTCTAACAATAACCGTTTAGTTGGTAGAGGGCGGGGACACTTGACTCCAACGAAATTTGGCATTTTAACGCTTAGTAAGTCACGAACAGTTAACTAAATCGAAAAATGACATTAGTACACCCTTAACATTTTTGAAAGAACTATCCAACGATATCCCACGATATGTAATAAACTAAAAATTAAAAAAATATCCGCGCGTTACATGTCGGGGAGGTACCCTAAATAAAAAAAACTGTCATGATTTTATTCTACCACTTTGTCGGCGTAATAAAGATGTATACTTGTGCCAAATCTCAAATCTCTGGTACTAATAGTTTTTGCGCCAAACCGCGGACGGACAGACAGACAGACAGACAGACAGACAGACGGACATGGCGAAACTATAAGGGTTCCTTACTTACTATGGAACCCTAAAAACGATAAAACGTTTCGAGAAAAGGTAGGCAGAGTCCTTGCGCTTTGCTTGGTTTGTTTTGGTGGGGGCACTACCATGATTTACCGTTTTTAGGAAGACGTAACAGTTTCAATGTCTAATAGCAAAGCATCACTCTCGATGAGAGTAGTGAATGTAGAGAAATTAATAAAATATGACCTATAGACATTAATTCCTAGAGATTATATTACTGCTCTCATTTAATTTTGTGAGTGAGTGCCCCCAAATGCCAGCTTGGTCCACTTAAAACTCGATGTTCGTATTGTTAACGACTCAGGACTTACTGACAAGCTCGAACATCTGAGCTTGCGCAGAGACATTGGGAGTCTGTGCGTGTTGTACCGTTTCTACGAATACAATGGTGAGTGCTTTGCTGAACTGTTCGACATGGTGCCACCGTCTCTTTTCCTAAACCGTACTGCCCGCCGAAGAGAGAAGTTCCACCCTCACCGACTGGACATCTGGCAGTGCTCAGCGGTGCGGTCCTCATTTTCGTTTTTGCCCAGCACGTGTAAATTGTGGAATGAACTTCACTCTGAAGTGTTCCCTCGGTGCTACAATATGGAGTTCTTCAAAAATGGCGTCAAAAGTATCCTTCAGGGCTTGCAGCGCGGTGGCAATTGCCATCAGGTAGCCCATCTACTAGTCTGTTAACCTAAACACAATTAAAAAAATATAGAAACAGATCAGCCAAAATTGTATGTGTTTGCATGCATTTACCTCTGCTTACCCCTTCAGAGATTACAGGCGTGAAGTTACGTCGCAAATCTTTACGTAGCATGGTCTTCCATATCATTAACCGACAACATGGGCCACAGGTATACTTTCCTATTTTATTCACAAGAAAAACGGCCCTGTAATTTCCGGCACAGAGGCATAAGACCTTAGGCCTCAGGAGTGGTAACGCATCTGCATTTTGACCTTGGTCTTTGTATGGGTGTCTATAGGCTGCAGTCATCACTTAACATCAATGTGAACTGCATGCTTGTTTACCACTTCCATTATATAAAAAAAAAAAAAGTGCCTACCCGGAGTCAGGCGAAACTTGTGATTACCATTCCTTGTTTAGGTGTGGCACGGTAATAACTTGTTGGCAGTCGGTAACGACCATTTGTTGGCGCATTTATATTCGCACGCAATGCGAAAATGTTGTTTTGGCTTCGCAGGGAAACATCTAAACGTTTATTGTGCATTGTCCGCCCTGGTCGGAACAGTTGACCATCAGCATCCTTTGTCGCACTGCTGACTTACAAAACGCTTCTATAATAAACCACTCACTGCAAGTCCATTCAATGACCAAGTTGCAAACTTGAACACCATATCTGATGGACTACCTTTGTTCTGACTTCTGACGTTATCTAAAAAAATACGTTTAGATTTGCATGCATAAAGCTGTTTTGTTCAGTAACGAACGAAAATCTGTGCTGCTTTTATTTTGACTGTGTTTTCGAAGTTTATTTTAACCTTGTTTTGGGTATACAATTTTGAATAGAGATATAATTTATTATTGTACCGCACAATTGGAACAGTATTCAATCTATTTAGCTGAACAACATTACTTATCCTTATTTTAGCCAAGAACTCAGGTAATAAAATAATTACAAAATGTACCAAACTCCAGGATGCTACTGGAATTCTTGGAAATTTTGAAAAATAAAAATGTCAGCCATTTCTATGTAATGAAGGTGGCAAATAAGCATGCAGCTCACATTGATGTTAAGTGATGACTACAGCCTATAGATATCTACATAAAAACTAGAGGTCAAAATGCAGATGCTTTGCCACCCCTGAGACCTCAGTTGTTATATAGAGATCAGTTGTATTATTCTCAAAGTTGAAGAACTTATGTATGTCGAAAAAATAAAATTTCAGATACTCGCAGTCCGCCTGAGTTTTGCCTTAAGCGTTCCTGGCAATGTTCCGGGCGCCGGCGGAAGCCGGGATTGGCATCCCGGACGACCACCTCTCACGAACAAACCACTCCTTGTTTGTATCACCAACAGCAACCTATTTAGAACATGCTACATTTGTCCGTTAAATCCTTGTTCTTATTGTTCCGTTGTTAAAACTAACATTGTAGTGGTGCACATGCAATAGTCAAAACGACTGCCTCTTACTTTTCATTTTTGATTTCGAAGATAGCTGTTGTTTTTGTACTGTAATGTTACACATTACATTTTTGTTTGAAATTAATGATTTAACATTCAATGTGGATACAAATTACACCTAGAGTTTTTTCTATCGCTAAAAATTTAATTTCCTTTTTTTTTATCAAAACTGATTCTGTTGTTATAGCCAATAAAACTGAATTAGAAAAGGAAACGCAGAACTACAGAAATAACTACTTACTTTATTTATATACAGTAGCAAGTATTTTTAACATCACAGTAAATGTTTATATGAACAATGCCACTCACCTAAAAACGATTACAGAAATTGGCCAAAAAATGTAGAGTAAAAAAAGATTATCTTCAAATAAAAAAATAAAAAAAATTGGATACTAATAGTTTTTGTTTCCGTATAACAAAAACTTAAACTTAGTGGCTCTTCTCGTGGTATTTGTGGCTCTATATTATCTTAACATTTTGGTAAGCAGAAATGGCTGATTTTTTTTTAACTACATTTTTTTAAAATCTTGTACATTAATTTGGAAGACAGAAGAAAGACTGTTTGGACGGTTTCTTAATTAAGAGTCGGAGTCGTTCAATATAAAAATAATTTGTTGTCTCTGAAGCTTGATGCGCCGTGACGTCCGCAACTGACGGTCATCTCTTTTTTATTTTTCTCATTTCAATGTCACTTTTGATACTTAATCCTAAAAATAAATGTTAAGTTTTTTCATGTTGTTGTCTTTTTGAAATAAAACTATTTTTACGGATTTATCTCGCGTATATTAAACTAAAATGATTTTTAAAATCAACCCGACGTTTCGGTCGCTTTTCAGCTTCCGTGGTCCCGGGCAGACTGAGGTGACATTTGTCTGACAGAAGTTTGAAAAATTATATGTAGCTACCTCCATCGATTTCGTAAACGCCTTGCGTAGCGTTCAGGATTAACACAATAATTACTTATGGTATCTTGAGGTCTTGCAGACTGCTGCGGCTGGGATTTAATCTTGCTAAGTATGGGATCCCATGATGTTGATAATCGCCATCCATCTTCTCTATTGAAATTTGGGTGTTTTTTAATTTCAATAGCCTCGCGTACCATTCGTGGAATGGGTTTGTGTTCTCTAGCGAGTATTTGAATTTTATCAAACCGGATGTAATGGTTCGGCTTATCCGCTATGTGTTCACAGACTGCAGACCTCCCTGTTCTTCGGTTTTTGACATCAACAATGTGCTCTTTAACGCGGGTGGATACAGCTCTCTTCGTTTGACCAATATATGAGAGTCCACAATCACAATCTAATTTATAAATGCCAGAATTTTGTAATGGAATATTACTTTTAATGGGTCTTAAATACTGATGAATCTTTTTATATGGTTTGAAAACTGTTTTAATGGAATTCTTTTTTAAAATGTTGCTGATTTTATCTGTGACACCCTTAACGTAAGGTAGTAAGGTGGTATATAATTTTTCAAACTTCTGTCAGACAAATGTCACCTCAGTCTGCCCGGGACCACGGAAGCTGAAAAGCGACCGAAACGTCGGGTTGATTTTAAAAATCATTTTAGTTTAATATACGCGAGATAAATCCGTAAAAATAGTTTTATTTCAATGAGTGTAGCTCGCGAAAACCTAAGAACATATCTTGTTGTCTTTTGTCTTCAGTATCAGCTGTATCCAAAATAGTATGTCTTCCGGTCGATCTCTACATTAAGCTCTACATTTATAATATCTGTTCTATTGCATTCACGCATGTTCAGTTTTCTAATTTCATAATTTAGTGATATGTTGAAATTATCTCATTCAAGATTCTAGTGAGATTTTAGCGAGCGCGATGCGTGACGCCGGCGTACGTGTTCTAGCAACCTTGAGCGTGTCTGGCATTATAGGCGAGCAGCGAGGAGCGACCGACAACACTACGCTACGCGCCTCTAGTGTTCTCCTCACTGACGCCCTCACTACGCCCGCTATTATTAAACGAGTTCATTGGAACATCTATTTGCGCAATTTGTAGCTTCGCACCTAAAGCATTTCGATGACCTTTCACTGCCTCCACGCATGCAACGCAATCTTTTATCAGTGTTGGTGTTCTTTTGTCGATGCAGGTCGTCAATATGTTTTTATACATGTTTGATTAGAGCTACTGGGGTCTTTGTTTAACTTTAAGTTTAGATGGCTTGCTGTGCCTAAGTAGTTTTGGGCATAGGCTCACCAAGTTAAACACAAGCACACTGCGTTGCTCTTTCAGTCTGAGACCATCACCAAGGCACCGGGAGGGAGTGTGCGTGGCGCATGCGCCCTCGTCGTTTCTGCACGCGTTGTCCATTCACTGCGCAACTAATCCGTCCACTGAGACACCGCGCCGCTTGCGTTTCAGTAAATATTCAGCCGACCCGATCGGCTCGCGTCGCTTCGACGGGCTCTATGAGATTTTAAAGTCAAATTTGGAATGAAATTTTAAAATATCATCGGTAGAGCGGCGGCGAAGCGAGCGTAACGTCGGCACGGCGCGGTGAGGCGGTGTGGTGGCGGGCGGCGAGGCTCCGCGTCTCCCGACGGTGCGACGGCGGGCGCGGGCTGCGGGCCGCGGCCACGAGTGTGCGCGAGTGCGCGTGTGGTGGTGAAGCGAGGCTCGTCGCGGCGCGCCCGTCAGTCGGCGGCGGCGAGTCACGCGCGTCGTCTCGCACAGCTCTCTCCGTGCTCTCGCTGCACTCCCACCCGCACACCTGCCACCGTTCAGGCTTCGCCGGCTCTCACGCTCTCGAGCGTGGAGGTCGCGCCGTGGTTTCGGTCCTCGGTGATTTCGCCGCGCCACTAGATTGACGCTCGTGCGCTCGCCGCGGCCGCGGTATCTCCGGATTGCATCCGCGCCGGTGACTCTGGCTGGCCGCTCGGCCGCCGCGTGCTGTGACAGTGAAATCGTGGGTCTCCGTTCGGTGCGGATGTGCAGTGATGGATGAATGAGACACGAGCGCGAGTGCACGCGCGAACCTACCAGTCGTCTATTTTTTGGCTGAGTGCGAGAGCGGGCCGTCAAAATTGAGCCCAAACTGTATCTAGGTGGGTATTGCGAAGTGTCCTGCCGTTGGCCGGAGGAGGGAAGCCGGCGCGGTGAGAGTGCCGGCTGCTCGCAGACTGTTCATTGAATATTTATAGCTTTCAAGTTGGAAAGTGTCGTTCGTTTATCGGCAGTAAGCGAGTCGATCGGTGGGCAGGCGAGGGCGGGTGGCCCGCATAGCGTCGCCTTACGCCCGCATGCCGACCGCTCAGCTGATTGCATTGCCACCGAAACATAATTAATATTTCGACATTGTTGATATTGCGGTCAATTGTATGCGCCGGCATTATTATTAGTGCATTTAGTATGTTGCTCTATACAGCGTCCATATTTCATTCTTAATTTTTAATGATACGAATATGACTAATTATCTATTATCTGATTTTCCATCCAAAGACATCAAACACGATCATTATAAGAACACCTTAGTACTTACATTACATTCGCCTAAAAAAAAAACACTAAAACACATACCTATTTGATAGGGCTAACAAAAAGGTGTGTATGTGTAATGTAACTAATGTGAGATAAAGCAATTTATCCACAGTAGCCGATTGAAAAAACTATACTTCAAGTAGTCATCAAATCACTGTCTTCTACATATACCTACCTATTTGGTGTTTACAATTGAACAACGATTAGACAATTTGTAAGCCCTATTAACCTAATTACCTCCTTTGTTTAACTACCGTGTAACATTATAAACTAGGCTAAAGACGGGAATAGACTTCTAGAATACATTAATATTAATGATTCCTTTCGAAGTATTGCGAAATAAAATACATAATAATACCGGTCGCTCGCTTCGTTGGCTCAACGACCTATTAGAGAGAATCTTGGCCTCTGACACTAATAGAGCGTTATATTTCTCAACCCATTTTATACGTTTTACACGCCAATCGTCTCTACAAAAACCGGCTTCTCCTTAAAGATTGTTCGTTTGTGATCTGTGTTTGAAAACATCTGAACAAACGTCTACTTAACATTTTTTTATTTTAGAGTAGATTCTAAATCAAAATTGTATGGATTAATTTAAACGAAATAAATTCGGGTTCCAGAACTTGTACGATGATTGATAGAACTTAGAACTCGGGTCAACAACATGCAATAGTAAACGGCTTAACGTTAGCTGCCTCACAAATTGAATTAGTTCTGCCGACAAGAGCAATGGAATAGTATTAAAACTAATACTTTCATTGGATAAACAAACATTATCTAAGACGTTGTTTTACTTTGTGTTGTCTGACACCGTATACTTTCTACGTTTATTGCGAGTTTAAAAGTGAAAATGAGCTTTCTAGGTTGTATTGTATCAGGTTATTTAGCTCTACCGAATTAGAGAATAACATATTTTTAAGTGAATGTATGAAGAGAATGATGAAGGTAGACGAGGCACGAGAGGTTTGTCAGAACCGGGATGTCTGGCGCTCTACACTCTCTGCCTACCCCGTTAGGGACCTGGCGTGAAGATACATACATACATACATATTTTTAAGTATTTACTGCTCGTTAATTTTACAGTAAAAACTGTGCACGTACTCGTATTTGTTACGATGAACCAGAAAGGTAGTATTTTTCAGTATTGGTAGTCGTAGCAGCAGTAGTAAGTCAAAGTACAACATTATTATTCTTATTACTTTTTAATTTTACGCTAATGCTTTAGTTATATTATCGCTTATTCTCGTAGACACTAAAAAAATTAGAAAACACCTTTATAGCATAATCGTAAATTCATAATGAAGGTATTCAAAACATGAAGTTATTTTGTAATGAATATTAGTTAATAATTGTGAAACTTGTTACCTTTACCATAATAATATGATACAGGTGTGTTTTTATTTACAACGTGTAACAGGATTAAATGTGCAACCCGAGACTAGTTTGTTCAGAATCGATCACCGCATCGATTTCAGGCATTTTTAATATAGGTAATATGTTGTCTCAAAGTTAGTTACAATATAGGAAATAATATATAAAAATACAAACAAAAATGAGACTGACGTCTATTCTAATAAAATGCTAGTCTCAAAAGTTTCATAGAACTCGTTGAGGCGTGCATTTTATTAGGTATAAATAATAATTTAAGAAATAAAATAGTGGAAATACGCTACAACACATTGCGACAGTGTGCGTGTGTGATTAGGTTTGTGTTTTATGTGCAGCCGTAGGTAGAGGTAGGGAAAGTATGCATAGGGTGTGCATACTGTTCGTAAAATTAAGGACAACTTATTTCTTAAATGATAAAAAATAAATACATAAACATGAAATTTCAGTTCGTGTATTATAATTATAACTCGATTTTATAATCCTGGTGTTTGAGTGTGCGTTATACCCGTATGTTGTATAAACTTGTTGGTGTTTGAAAGATTACACTTCTAAGGGCGGATTTCACCGTTTTCTCTGAGAACTGAGTTTAACACAACGAACAATTTCAATTCGTCGGTGAAATCTAGTGTTTTTTTTTGTTGTTCTGATATGTCATCATGGAGAAATAAAGGGAAATCTTCTAAAATTGTACTTATGGACTTATTCCTATAAGTGGACTTTGGAATATTTACAAATTGGACCAAGAACATACCTACCTACGTTCAATATAGCCTGACGTGCATAGCTCCTTAGGAATAAATCTGTATTCGCTATATTCCCTTATATTTCACTTTTTTTATATTCCCTTATATTTCACTTTTTTTATATTCCCTTATATTTCACTTTTAAATGATTTATTGTGTTTGAAGTCGGTATTTTTTTACTTTGCGTCTTACTTCAACCCTATAATTAAATAGTACGTAATCAAATCGAAACATAAATTAAAATTATAGCTTTATTAACAAGGGAAATAAACAGCCCCCAGTTTACTTCATAACCGTGATTATACATGCTTACAATTTCAATCCAAGATAAAGGTCAACGCCCATATGATTACATTGTTGATAATGACTACTTACTTGTGATTTTTTATACCAGCAATTCAAGTACCTGTATCGATAATTACTCTCGTATGAACGAGGATCGAACTACTTCACTGGTTATAAAGAAATAGTCGGTTACAGTGAAATATCAAGTCAAGTTTATTTCTTAAACTGACCAAAACCAAAATTATTTAATACTAGATATTACTTAAAATGACATAATATGACAACTACAACAAAGCTACTCCACTGTGCGTCATAATATCCTATGACCTCCTACCCATACCTGTTATATACCTTTTTAATCTAAACTGTCTTAAGATGCCATGAAAGCTATCCTATTTACATTTAATACCTACTAACATTTTATGGCGACCGGCATATGAATGGTGCCGATATATTTTAACCCATGTGGTTTTTTTTTATTTAGTACTACATTATGTATGTACTGCACTTTCGTTTCGGATGTAGGCACCTATTATACACGTTTCATGGACGCTTGCTTTTTGATCACTTTAAATAATATTCTTCATTACCTTCTTTATCGCCATCAAACTATTTAACAGCTATTATGTAGGAATGCTGCGAAATTCACGTTCTAAATGGCAGCGTAGTAAAAAAACGACATGGGTATCGGCACCATTTAGGTACACCTATGCCGGTAGCCATAAAATGTTAGTATGAGTGCAATTTGAAAATGTTCATTTGTAATAGGATAGCTTGCAAGGCATCTAAAGACAGTTTAGATTAATACTTTGGCCCTGATGCAAAGAATAGAAAAAAGTGTGCTAATTTCCAGAATCAGGACAAGGTCGTGCGCTGTATTTCGCGGTAAAGATCACAGATTGTTATAAATTTGCAGACTTCGTGTGTTTCTGTCCCTTGTAATAGAAACTGGTAGTAACTGAATCTAGTACTTCAAATAAAGTAATAAATTTTATCATGCGGATATCATTGATAAAAAAAATCTTATCTTGAAGCATAGTACTACGTAGACAATTATAGAGTAGAAGCTCCGTATCAGCCCTGTTGTAGAGGGTTGAAAATACTTGAAAACTCGTGACTCTAATAATTAAATATTTCTCAAAATTTAGCTAAGATAGGCACTCTAATATTTATAAATATATATATATATTCGAAGCTGCATCGCAGTTAGCGTTACTGTTAAAAAAAACTAACTTAAGTACCCACTTTCAGAAAATTATATTAATATGTTGCCCTCGGATTTGCCCGCGTGGATGTCGTTTAAAAAGTAGACTATGATCTTTCTCAAAGTCAACTCTATGTCTGTACCTAATTTCATTAAAATTTAAGGTTCAGTCGCTTGGACGTGAAAAGGAAACAGATAGACAGACAGAGTTACTTTCGCATTTATAATATTAAGTAGGGATTAGTCACTATTACTGGTCGAATAACATTGTTCCTCACCACATCGCCTAACTACATGTGATTGGATTGGATTACCAATAAATAAACGTCTGTAGACGTTTACTGTCCATAAAAGTATTACAGAGAACAAACCTGAGAAATATACATTTTTTTATTAAAAAATGTGGAAAGTACCTATTTTACATAAAAGTGATCTAAAAATATTTTTATCGGCATAAAAACCAAACAAGATTACCTAAGAGGTGAAATCTGTGGTGTACAAGAAAAAATATACACCACAGTTGACTCCTCTCCTTTTCCCTTGACACCACAAAAATATTTGAGATGAATTAATTGGACGTTTCCTGTGCATTCAGGCATCCCATCAGATAAACGATTAGAATCCGCTAAATTCGATACATGGTAGTAAAATGTTAATCAGTAGTACACATAGACACATTATCACTGGGTAACGTCACATTTGTTCGTTGGCTGTGTCAACAGAGACGATTACAGGTGAGTCGAGGCGGTGGCGCGGTCGTTCACCCCGGCTGTCACCGATATTTGGCTACACTATACAACACCCATACGTTTATAAAGCTATAGCGACAAAGATAACGGCCCCGCGTCAAACGGTAGAGGCGCGATGTCAGGAATCGGGACGCTCTACAACTCTACGTGTGTGTAGAGTAGATACAATACATTCGACGCTCTACAACTCTACATGTGTGTAGAGTTGATACAAAACTGGACGCTCTACAGCTCTACTTAAATGCTCTATTTTTTATGTCATTACGTGACAAACAAGCATACAATTAAAATTAAATAAAAAAATAAAATACGCTTACACTCACAGCCCCACATTATATAAACCTGTATCGTGGATGCCTACATATAGGTACAACACATACACAAACACCCAGACCCGAAACAAATATCTGTAGGCCATACAAATATTTGTCACGGTACGGGTATCGAACCCGCGACCCTTCGAATCAAACAGTCATCTCACACCGCTGGACTAACCGGATCGTCGATTCTTATTGAATTGATATGTGTGAGTGAATAACTTCTACATAAAAACCAATTTCAATGTAGATGTTCATTGCTACGGTTGAGTTCTAACTTGTTGTGTATGTGTCGGAAATAACAGACCCGTACATTACCCATGGTGATAAACACTACCACATAGCGGCGAGTAGATTAGTTAAGTGGTGTCGTCTACGCTCGCTCCGTCCCTAGAGCTCTATCACCAGTAATAACAAACACTGAACGCTCTACATCTCTACATAAATGCTCTATAATGATTATGAAGAATAGACTAAGAAACTATGCATAATAAAATACTCATTTTGGTGATCATGTAAACACATATTTTTGCTATTGCAAGATGTTTTAGCTAGGTAAATACTTTTTGAATTTTATGTAACTGTTGCATTATAACGTTGTGTAAGTTTATTTAAAGTTCAAATCTGTTTTTGACATTAATTTATTCTTCTACCCTACTAAAATCTTACTTCCTAAGATTTGTTATCTACATTTGATAGAAGATATCTCGAACATATGGATACCTACATACATCTGAATTTGAATTTGTTAATCTGAATTATTTGAAGTCGATTTTATACGTAATAAGTTTTTGGAACATTAAAGATAACAGATTCTCAACTTTAAGTTCCAAAAAAATACGCATAATATTTTTATATATTACAAAAATAACAAAAAAGCATACAGTTAATATTGACGATAAGTGAATAGTATAACCAATAAACAAAAAAAAACTAAGGATTTCAATGTAGATGCGTTGCCAATTCTGAAGCTTCAGCTGTTATTCCTTCTCTGTGTCTGGAATTACGGAGCCGCATATGGTGACTAGAACTTGATCGTACAAAACACTAGCATTTAGCGGCTATGACGTTAGGTATCCACTGGAGTTCTATCATAAGTATAGATAGATATTTCAGCTTTAAAAAAGAGATACGAGACAAAAAGGAGTGAGTAAGAAGCGGTGAAGCAAAATTAGAAACAAGAGTGACTTAAGGTTCACCGGAACGAAATAAATAAGATGTAGATAGTAACGAAAACAAGTATTTAATGCTAATGTGTCTAGTTTTAGAGCGAGACTGACATGATGAACGTCTGGAATACAGAATCTGAATTCTGATCGCATTCTATTGTTACGAGAATATTTTGTTTCTATGAAATCCTCGCTTATAAATAATTAATTATTCATTCGTACATACTGTTGCCTAATCGAAATTTATTCCGGTTAGTAGTAAGTTCTAATATTTTTAGTATATCTCTCCAACACGCGCAGTGGGGATGCAATTTTTTTTCACGATAATCTCATCGTGTGAGATAAAGTTGGTGAGGTCTTTAAAAGTATTGTGGGGTGCAGTATACGATTTTCCGATTAAAGAAGCCCCTTGTGAAATATTTAACTTTAAAGTGCAAATTTTTGTTAGATTCAACCCCCCTCTGCCAGCTGAAGTACACTGTGGTATTTAAGCGTTAAAAAAAACGTGTTAATAGTATATACCTACAACGAATTTAAAAGGAAACTATCGCCGCTAAATATATTGAAGAAAACGGATCCCTAAATTGCGCATGTCCCGATACGCACGTGGTCGGTTTTTATAATATTCATTTTTTGTAAGCACTAACCCTACTGATAAAAACAGACATCTCTTCTACGTAAATCTACACGTGTGCGTGTCGTTCCGACACGCTTTTTTACTTTTAATATGCAATATTACCGACATACCATTTAGAAGCAAAAAGTTTACACCTAAGTTACTAAATAATAAACATTGCGTACTTAAAACACGAGTTTAAATTACTACGAAAGAATCAGCATATTCCCCCAGATGTTGCATAACTGTAGGCATGTTCGGGAGAAGGCTTTTGTCCAATAGTGTGAACGTCGCTAGTTCCAGTGATTGAAGTAACTTAATTAGTGAGTATCTGTTGTATCTAAAAAAATCTCATAAACGTCACATCAAATCAGAGAGTGTGTAGTAGTTTAAGTGAAGTAAAAAGCAGAAACGTGTAGGTACCTGGTCGCAAATATATTGCTGTCTATTTACGTATCCCTCTTTTAAACAAACGCCAATAAATTACATTAATTATAATAATTAATTATCAGATGTATTTTCACAAAGTAACAAATGATAGGTTATAATTATGAAAATTTTCATAGGTACCTACGATTTTACTTCAATAACGTTCAATGACCCTCTCGAACAGCTCGCGTTCAAGTGTATAATTAATTGCAAATATACCATTGTGAGCGTACAAAATTCACAGCTTACTGTTGTTCCACGGTTAATATGTGTATGGAAATCCTGCATTATTATTCTAATAAGCAGTATAAATTAAAAACGAAGTAATTTTACTTAAAGCAGCGATGACAGCTCGACTTTGCTTACAATAACTATGACTATGAAAATAATAATAGGTACCTACCACAAACAGCGGCTTAAGTATTTCAAAACAGGAACATTAATTCAGTGCTGTTTTTCGCTGAAAAGGTAGGCAGAAATACATTTTTATATCCACGATTCATAAGTAAGATATTTTTATGAGTTAAGGGGAAAGCTTCTTGAAATTTATGTACATACCTATATAGCAAATATTATCAAGATCACAAATTTAATTTATTGAAAATAATATTATTACACAATATCACTTATTGAGTAGGTATATTAAAAACTATCTTGAACTTGAAATATAGATAGAATAAACATTTTGATACCAAACCCCGTCATTCATGTTCATACTTAAACTCATAAATTAAAACAATACTCACAAATTGGGTTGAGTGGTTAATAGTGACTACACACAAGTTGACCTACAATATTTCAAATATTTGAACTGATAAGGCCCAGGTACCTAGTAGTAATACCTACTGTGTTAATTATTATATAATTAATTTTGTAACCAGTGATCAATACTGTTAAGATAACATAATTAATTTTATGGATTAACCTTTATGAACGATATTAATATTTGTTAATTATAATAATAATAAATTAATAATAATATTAGCCCTTTATTCAGATGTTGTTTTTGCATTTCTCGAACTTAATATATATACTTAACTTAAATAAATTATGTTCTATTATAAAATTTCTTGCTTAGTAATTTTTTGCAGATTCGTTTGCCAGTCGGCATAGGCCTCCTCCAACCGTTTCCATTCCATCCTATTTTGAGCCACTCTGTTCCAGGTCACTCCTGCTACTTGCTTTATGTCATCATCCCACCTTTTCTGCGGTCTGCCTCTTTTTCTTTTGCCTTCTCGGGGGTACCATCTGGTCACCATTTTGCTCCATTTGTCATGGCCTCTTATCAGATGCCCTGGCCTATCTCCATTTTTGTCTTTTAATTTTTGATGTTGTGTGTGGTTTTTGTTTTGCCTCTGATGATATTGCTATTAATTTTGTCTGATTTTTTCACATTGAGCATACTCCTTTCCATTGCTAGTTGGCAGACTTCAAGCTTCTTTGTCATTTCCTGTGTTAATGACCATGATTGACAGCCATAAGTGAGAACGGGTATATGCAGGTGTTGAATAGTTTGCTCTTTGTGTTTATATGTAGTATTGCTAAACAAATATAATTATCTAAAGTTGTCAATGTTCATTATTTTGTATGATTTTAAGGCAATGGTAATCAACATCGTCCTGTAAGAATATACAAGTAAATGAAATACCACTTTGTTACTTAAATTTAAAGTAATTATACCTACATTCTTTAAACTGAGAAGTTAGAAGAAGTCTACATACACAAGGGAGCAACTTTATTATCAAATTTCGAATAGAAGCTTATCAATTCGTCGAGATCTTTATTTATGGTTCACCGATGACCGAGATGGCCTTACCGATTATAACAGTATTAATGTTGCTATAAAGAAGCCGAAATGATTTCATAGAAAAATTATTTCCATCCGGGATTTTGGACGCAGAAATAGGTACCAAAGTACCTATAGTATTTACGGTTTCATTTTTCCTTCCTTTGTATTTGTCCACCAGAGGAATGGATTGTGGATTACTTGACAGAAATGTTCGCTACGGTTGAAATGAATTGATTGCAATATTAATCCTTTCGCAAAGGTATACGTACCTTTACATCGACATCGCACGGTGCGTGTCACCGGCGTGGGGCGACCGGGGTACAGAAACTGGGACACAGTTCGGGTTATTTCGGGCCCGAATTGGGGCGTCCCGTTAACATCGGGGTTTCCGAGCTGCGGCCCGCTGAAAACAAATAGTTTGTACCACCTGAGTGGGCGGCCTTCGCGGTGATGAATTGTAGACTTTATACGCGTAGGCGGAGACGTTTCTATCGAAAACCAGACGAATTTTAAACACCGATGTAAGCGCCGCTGTAGCTTCACATTTTTTTGTCTGTGGTTGCCATTGCGATAGAAAAAATATGTAAATGTGATGTTGCCTATTTAACAAATAGATATGATATGGAACCTCTTTTTAAAAGCTTAATTTGTATTATATGCAAACTTTTGAATATGTTTTTTTAAGACTACCAAACTGGCACATTGGCACAAAGTTAAAGTTATCATAACATTTCACATTCTTCTCTAACTTAAAGAAATCTGTTTAAGTTAGAGAGGGACGTGAAATGTTACAATAACTTTAACGAATATCTTGGTGCAACCCAGGCTTACATACTGAATGATCACTGCAGCAATGAATAAAATCGTGTATTAATTTAGTCACCACTTATGCTCTTCTTCAAAATGGTGGTAGAGCTCCTATGTTGGACACCGCATATCTATCTGCCGCCAAATGCTTAATTTTCAGCGCTATCATGTTCATGTTAGGTGGTGATGTATGGCAATGTATTAACTATCACAGAGGCATATTGTTCTGCCTCAGGGGTGGCAACGATTATGACCTTCGGTTTTCGCGTAGATGTCTAAATTTCTATAAGCTACAGTAGGTACTAGGATTACTTACTTAAGTAATCCCCGAAATCAATCAATTTATGAATGGCTTGCTCGTTTGCCACCATCATAACATGAAGACTAGGGTAAAAATATCATGACACTGAAATACAACAAAACAAGGATTAATAATTTTATTTGAAAGAATATTAAATTAGTCGCCTTATGCTCTCTCAGAAACATTTTCATATCAATGAAAGCAGGAGCGATACAACTACGATATCAATAGTACTAATTTAATAGATATAAACTTGTGCAACTGGGGGTTTCTCTCCCCATCTATGGAGCATTGCGACTGCGGAGCCCTTGCCCAAACCATGCAACACATGCTCCAATGCCCGCTCTGTCCCAATTCTTGTACTTTGGAGGATTTAAGGACTGCGAACGATAAAGCAATTGCTGTGGCGAAATATTGGGCTGACAAAATTTAAGCCGAGCCGCTGACTCGAAAAGAAGAAGAATAGATATAATACAGGTGATGTGGACTAAACTAACCAAGTTTCCTTTTTTCAAATCTTCCTTAATTAAAGGCAATAGCTGTATCGAGCCCCCTTCCCTTCTCTAATTGTAAATTATGGGTCAAGCCTCCAGTAATTGATGTGCTTAAGAGTAGTTTTACATCAAATAATTGATTTAATTAAATGCCTCGGTAGTCTTGTGGTAGCAGGCCACTACTATTACGCTGAGGTCCTGGGATCGATTCCCGGGTAGGGGTTATCAGAGATAATGGTGTAAAGTCGTTTATCTCTGGTTCTTTTTTTTATGTTATGGAAGTGGTAAACAAGCATGCAGTTCACATTGATGTTAAGTGATGACTGCAGCCTATAGACATCCACACAAAGACCAAGGTCAAATGCAGATGCGTTACCACTCCTGAGGCCTAAGGTCTCTCTGCCGGAAAATACAGGACCGTACATTACCACCTGACCGGAACACGATCGTTCTAAACACTACTATTTAGCGGCAAGTAAATTAGGTAATGCGGTGGTGCCTACGCCCGCGAGCTCCGTCACTGGAGCTCTACCACCAGTTATGAGGTTCTATTGGGATTTTTCCATTTTCTGGAAATTTCCCAGTACCTCGAAGTTTGGTAATGTGCCCGGAGATGTCAATAGGCTCGCCACCTGTTACATGGGCCAAAACGTAACCGGCGAATCGTGGGTGTTTGCATGCATTTACCTCTGCCTACCCCTTCGGGGATTACAGGCTTGAAGTTACGTCACGTAATTGATTTAAAATGTAATAATTATATAAGAGTGAACGTGAGGCGACGACATATAAATCTTCCTTATTTTGACATCGCCGCAGAGATGAGCGATGCAGAAGCTGCATACACACTGCTAATTGCTTAGAGAAATTTCCGATAGCATAGCTAATGATCCTTGAAGCGATAAATTATGATTCGCAAACCTGATTAACTTGTTTGCGTTGGTACCTACTTTCTACATGAAGGTGCGTAGACGACGCGTAGCCATTCTATGGCAATATTGTGTGACATTATTTTATATCTAAGTAGTTTATATTGAGTCATAAACTGTTCTGTATTAACTGTTCTGTTCGGTATTTTATAATGGTGGTGTTTTACATGTGTTGCGTTTTACATATATGTAAATTAAGGCTTACACAAGTATGCCAGGGTACCTACTTGTAAAACGTCAGTACATTTTTTGTTTCTTACCCCACTGCCAGCTAAACAGTGTTTGGGCATAATGCCTATTTAATATGAAAAAATAAAGGTATTCGTGAATAAATATATTGAAGTTATAAAAAAAGCACGATCCGGACGAATTGCGAACCTCCTCCTTTTTTCGAAGTCGGTTAAAAAGGAAATCTATGGCCTTGAAGTGTCCTATCTTCAGACAGACTTTCTCGTTAGACAGTCTTTTTATATCTAAGTAAAATGATTTTTTGATATTTAAGAAATTGTGATATTCAAATGATAACAGCTGCTTATGAGATACAGTGTAGGTACAGTTGAGATACAGTGTAGGTACAGTTGTATTAGTTATAATATTCGAAAGAGACTTATGACTTAACTAAGAAGTGCCTATTCAATTGTAATTTTGTAGGCACACTTGGGATAGCTGCCGGTTTACCTACTCAGTTTAAATTTATCTCGTATATAAGAGAAGAAAAGCGTAACGTCTTAGGAATCGGCGTGCATGTATGAAGAGAATGATGAATGTAAAAGAAGCACGGGAGGTGTGTCAGGGTTGGATTATCTGGCGCTCCACGCGCTCTGCCTACCCCGTAAGGGACTTTACGTGAAGACAAGCGTAAAGTTATAACCTATAATCACCTTAAAAGTCACAAAGCGGCTCTGTCGAAACAATATTAGTGATATAGGTAGTACGAGACAGACTGATTTGTAAATTCAGAGATTGTCAATTCAACGCCGAGATTTCGATTTGCAAATACACTGACTTAGTTATACTGAAGGATCATCGTTTGTTCTAGAAGTATTGTGAAAAACAAAAACATACTATTACTATTGAAAACATACAATCACTATTGTATGCTAATACAATATTTTTTATAATGAGCAAGTGGAGATCTAGTCTTGGTTTTGAAATTGTACTTTGTAGGTATTTCAAATTGACGTAATATTTAAAAACATTTTTTGTAGTAAGTAGATAGACTTTTAAAGTTATTCAATATCACCTTAAATAATTCTTCTATGACTTCACTTAATATTAAATGGAAAACGCAGCAAACCCAATTTGATATCTTTTTACGGTAAAACCTCAGAGCAGATTGTGGTGTTAAATAGTTCCAATTTTAAGGATGCTTTATAGCCCTAAACTAAAAAGCCCACGACCAAAGTCGCGAGCAACATGTAATAGCAAGAAATGTATCATTATTATATTACATTAATACTGCAGAGGAATACATAAAATGATAAGAAAATTATAGTGCTGTGTTTATTTGCCGTGTACTCCACAAAGTACCTACAACCGATTCATTTTTATGCCAAGTTTAAATAACAATTTTAAGTTTTGTGTTTTTATTCACGTTAATGTGAGGACTTAATGTATCATGATTTTTTAATTAGACAAAAAGTGCTATTTTAGTTTTTTATGGGTCCATTATTTAGGGTGTTGAGGCATTAGTTTCAATTAAATGACTTTAAAACAATTTTCGGTTTCTCGTTTTTTTGGTACCAAATTCATCAAAGATTTCGATTGTTTGTCACATTGTCACATCATTTGTTAAAACATTTCTATTTAGAGTTTCTTAATATATTTAAAAGTAGTGACGGAGCAAATGTCGATTTTCTTTTTTTAAGTTAATTGAACTTGAAACGCTACATAAAAGACATTTCTATGGTCGATGTTAAAAGACGATTCACTAAAAGCCTTTCCATGACTAGTCAAGCTGACAATAGTCTAACAAAATACGTAGCAACCACGGCCTGCAAATTAGAAATTTAAACAAATTCAAGGTCTAACCTTGATGATTGAATTTTTGTAATAGGCATTGACTTTAAATGAGTCATACGCCAGAAGTGATTTGCAAAAAACACACCGAACAATGTAACTTTTCAACGTTTCAACAGATTCTTCTGTACGCACCCGAAAAGGCAACTCACGAAATAATCCTTTACTCAATTCGGACATAACCAATAAAATTTGCATTTCCAGCCACATACGAACTTACTGGTTGACAACCAAAACTTGGACCCGAAATTATTCAAGCCTTTTTTTACTAACCGCTATATAAATTTTTATTTTTTACCGGCTCACCGCTTGGAAGTAAAATGTTTTTATGTCTAAAATATGATAATTTGATTACCTAACAACAGTAATGATTCAGAATCAAACCATTATAGATATAAAAGTTGTAGTATATCATTACGGGTAATTTCGAATTACCAAACAATCGCTCAGGTCCCGATATGAATGCGTTGAAAAAACGTCGGCCCACGATCAGAAAATTATAATTACAATTGTAGGATAATTCAAGAGGGTATAGCATCGAGATGTTGATCGATTTGCTCGGGCGACGTCGTGTTTTTAACGCAATCGAATAGATGCCGAAAAAATCGATAACCAACGCACTCGAACACTCTCAAATCACGCCGTCTCAGACCGTCCCCATGCATTCCACAACTTGCTCACCCACAGCGGACCGGTCCTCGAGCATTGTACGAAACTACATTATCCGGCCAGCTCGAATAACCACCGATTGCTATATTATTCCGACTGACCAGCGGTCACTTGCCACGGAAGGGTTATACCGAGCGAGGCACGGTTTCAAGGTGAATCGCCCGGTCAACAGTCGCGCGGTGCGATCGAATGCCTAGACCAAACTCTACCTCATGCTCTATCTATAATGTTATACAAACTTACAAAGCCTTACTCCAAATTTTGGTGGCGACCTCCTCTATTGTTTTGGTATGGGGTCTTTGAACAATGGATAGCTTGCGACAGTTGAATCAATATTATATTTAAAGGCAAGCTCTACCGTCACTTTGCATTGTTTCGCTATTTTTATTTTGAAGTAGACTTTTGATAAACCATTCATTACCGTGTTTTGATGCTTAAAAGACTTAAATTAAATCGCAAATATTGAAAATGAAAAATGAAAATGAAAATAAAATTATACATATAAATTACTCGGACAAAAACTATTTTTTTTATGTCATGGAGTGGTAAACAAGCATACAGTTTACATTGATGGTAAGTAATAGATACTGATTTCAATGTTGATGCGTTACTCTTGAGGCCTAAGGTTTTATGCCTCTGCGTCGGAACACGATAGTGCTAGAGTTCAGCATTATCGTCTACCATATAGCGGCAAGTAGGTATATTGGATAATGTGGTGGTGCCTACGTCACTGGAGCTCTACCACCAGTAAATCTTCTTTACATATTGACATTATGGAAAAATGAACAACAATCAGTAATTAATGAAGTAAATAGAAATAAATTCAAAACAATGTTGCTAATTCGATCCAGTAAAATACAGAATAGGTAATGATCACCACACTTTGCAATGTCAAAAGGCCTGTCAGGCAGTCATACAGCCTTAAAAACAGGTTGTCTGATAGAAAGTGATCACCGTCACTACTGAACATTTGCACGATGGTCACTCTTTAGTTGCGCTTTTAAAGGAGACGTGTTATTATGGTTCCGCATTAGTGCCCCTGCACACGGTATCGCCACCGCGCCGCCGCCACGCCGCCGCCGCGCTCTTATCCCTCCCTGTCTGTTTGATGTAGCTGTTCCATTGCCGACAGCGTACGAAGGTGCAAGTGCGTAACTTTTTAACTTCTAACTTTCGTAAGCGGCTGGTAATGCAATAGCCGAGTCAAACGGACAAGGAGGGGAAAGCGCGCGTTGTAGCGCGGCGGCGGTGCGGCAGCGGTGCGATGGCGGGCGTCGTGCAGTAGCGCTTAGGGTTAACCATAAGTTGTTGAACTAAGGCATCGAAAAAAAGTTATATTTTTTTAAGGTAATAACAAAATACAGCGTAAAAAGTAAGAAAAACAAATATTATAAAAGAGAGAGTAGAGAATTAACATCTGGGCCCAGAAATGTATGGAACGGTATCATTCTCCTTTTAATAATGTTTTTTTTTAAAGAGACTATAACACGATTAAGATCGTTTTATATTAAAAAAGAGGTTAAAGTTCTCATTACACATAACTTTTTTGCTCGTCACCAATACTTATCAGATCGTACACAAAGCTTCTAAAATTAATAAAAAAGGAACCGTCGAGTGAGAATCATGTACATCGAGCGTGGGTTTTTGTAATCTGGACGCTCGTAAAAATAATTTAGCCATTTGCTTTTGAGGAATAACTATAGTTTTTTATAAAGATATATTTAAACATACTTAAGTGTTTATAGCTTTACGCTTCCATTTGAGATAAATGCCCTGGCAATGACCAGTTTTTGCGAAGCATACATTTCAAAAGTAACTCAGAACGTTATGCCGTTAAATCGTGTCGAATGGGCCGAATTTGTCGCACGTGCGCTCATTATAAACAAATCGTCATAGAACTAGGCCTTTATTGTGACTCGTTTTTTTAGTTCAGTTCAAATCTAACCCTGGAGATCGATGTCAATGGAGCGAACACAATGGGGCCGCGCGGCCGTTGACCGAATAAAAAATAAACAAGAGAATCCTGTCGTTAGATTTCGAGAACTTGGCGATTCGCGTGTACGCTAACGTATTAAGTTTAGAATCAAGAATACACAAAAAGATCTTACCACAGAAAGGAGACGGTTAATTATGGGCCCGCAAAATCGTTAGGGTTAACCATACGATAAATTAATGAAGTAAGTATATTTTTTTAGGGTTAAACACAAAATAGGATCGTTATTTAAAGTATACAGAAAGCGAGAAAAGTTTGAAAAACAACTTAAAAGAGAGTACAGAGTTAACACCTGGGTCCAAAAACGTATGGTACGGTATCATTCTCTTTTAACTTTTTTTTAATAATCAATGTTGCAAACGAGCATGCAGTTCACATTGATGTTACGTGATGACTGCAGCCTATAGATACCCACACAAAGACAAAGGTCAAAATGGAAATGTGTTACCTCTCCTGAGGCCTAAGGTGTTATGCCTCTGTGCCGAAAATTACAGGGCCGTACATCAACACTATCTACCATTTAACGGCAAGTATATTAGGTAATGCGGTGGTGCCAACGCCCGCGAGCTCCGTCACTGGAGCTCTACCACCAGTAAATAATACAAATTACATGAGAAATGGTATTATTCTTACGGTGCTAAAAATATTGGGAAAGCACTTTGCTGGTATTATAGAGCAACGCGGGCCACATCCGCCGCGACCGGTGGCCCGCGTTGCTCTATGCCTGGTCACAATAACTACACATAGAATTAATACAATTCGTTCGGATTGGTCTATATTGAAATTCAGCTTCCTTAGTCTGATGCAGACCACTGAAGCTGAAAAGCAACCGAAACGTTGGATTAATTTGAATAATTATTTAAGTTGAAATTTACGCGAGATAACTAATAAGACTAAAGATAAACAAGATAACTATGAAGATAGAAGGCTTCGGGTCGTTACTACTGCTGGTAGAGCTCCAGTGACGGAGCTCGCGCACCACACCATCCCCAGTACCACCGCATGGTGCTGTACAGCACTATCGTGTTCCGGTCAGGTGGTAATGTACGGGCCTGTAATTTCCGGCACAGAGGCATAACACCTTAGGCCTCAGGAGTGGTAACGCATCTACATTTTGACCTTGGTCTTTATGTGGGTGTCTATAGGCTGCAGTCATCACTTAACATCAATGTGAACTGCATGCTTGTTTGCCAATTCCATTACCTTCACTAAAAAAAAAATTGGTGGAAGTGTCACTAGTGTGGCATAAATTTTATTTCTGTGAACCTAATACAATTGCATTTAAAATTAAACTTGACGTTTTCCAAACGCTTGCAATCACTGCACGGCGCCAGATTCTTCACATGACTAATGCAAAAGCACATTTTCCTCATAATCGCCGCCCTTATCAACAAGGCCGTTGAACTTGACTTTGCAACAAATACTCGGAGCGAACTCTTCCATTCCGCGAACAGGATCGCTATGCATGTGTGCGCAGTTCTTTTTCTGACCGCCGAAATGTCGATGCCGATTAATTCGATACCTGAACGAGATATCGTTTAGGGCATTACACCCACGAGTGGGTCTCTGTCCCATATTTTTTACCACATGCATACGTATCGAAATTTGATACTTTGTTAATTGTTTTTGATACAATGTTGCATGTTGTCCATGGATGTAAGCTAGTATTTTATTATCAGAATCTGCATTAATTAGTATTATTATTAAATTCAAGATTTGCGATTTGTTCATTGCAAGACATAAAGCAACAAAAATGTGTTGCTTAGGATAAAATTCAAAAAACAGCTAAACCGGTAGAAATTTGTTTTTTTTTTTAATTTTTGCTTAAGTTAGAGAAAGGTTCTTATGTTAATAAAAGTGGTATGTATAACTGTGAGGAAAACATAAAAATAACATGTATCGTTTTGGATTTAAAAAAAAAATAGCTGTTAAGTTAAACATTTGACCTTAAATATCTTTTATGAGAACAAAGTCTGTCGGGTCAGCTGGTCGAAAATAAATATTACATTTTTCGTCCTTGAACGTAAATACACATGCACAGAGGTACGTAGAAATCTAGCTATTCAAATGCAAAGAATCATAGTTGAGGTTGCGCAAGCGCCGAGATTGACAATGGGCAGTGGAACGGAGCTTGGCCGGCCTAGTTGCGCATCGGAGCGACAAGCAAATGTGAAAACCGGCCAAGGTGATTTTAGGTTATAGTTCATAAATCCGATCATAAGTTTTGCAAAGCTTTGAGGATAAGAGATACAAACCTATGCATAAACTTAAATTTTATTTTATGACTTGGAAATTATAAGATTTTCTTAAAAATTCAATTAATTAATAAGGTCGATAACAATGGATACATTGATTTATTAAATAAATATAGTTAAACCTTATCAATAATATAAATAATCGTCCAAAAATAACAGAAATATAAGCATACAAAAAAAATTAAAAGTATAAAATAGAAATATAGGTAGGTATATTAGCAGAATGTTCTAGCGTAGAGACTTGAGGGCGTAGACCATTGCAATACCCAATAGATCTACCGCCAAATGGTAGTATTCAGCACTATTGTGTTCCAGTTAGAGATGTTTTTTTTATGTTACGCAAGTGGCAAACAAGCATGCAGTTCACATTGATGTTAAGTGATGACTGCAGCCTATAGACACTTACACAAAGACCGAGGTCAAAATGCAGATACGTTACCACTCCTGAGGCCTAAGGTGTTATGCCTGTATGTCGGAAATTGGTGGTAGAACTCCAGTAACGGAGCTCGCGGACGTAGGTACCACCGCATTACCTAATATACTTGCCGCTAAATGGTAGTGTTCAGCACTATCGTGTTCCGGTCAGGTGGTAAACGGCTCTGTAATTTCCGGCACAGAGGCATAACACCTAATGCCTCAGGAGTGGCAGCGCATCTCTCTGGTCATTGTGTGGGTGTCTTTAGGCTGCAGTCATCACTTAACATCAATGTGAACTGCACGCTTGTTGAATGTTATTTTTAAAATAACAATCTTTAGTAGAAAAATCGAACAAATTACGCCCGGAAGTGTTATGCCAGATACAAGATGGCATGGCAACAAAAGGTACCTCGTAGACGGCAAAGTATTGATCGAGGAGTGCGGTGGCCGACGCTTTCATTATTCAACTAGCAGCTAACAGCTCTAACTAATAATATCGGTGTTACATTTGTAGCCGTGTCGCTATCGAGGCTTACTACCTAAAAGATATAATTACAAAACACTATTTTTATGTGTAAATGTAACACGTAAAGTACGTTATGAATGAGTCAAAGAATCGATATATACTCGTACCTAATAGTTTTTCAGTTTTGCGGGTTTGCGTAACGAGGTAAATATATGAGAAGCACCTATAGGTCAATAGGTTTCCGACTTTTTGTGTATATGATACATAATTAATTACATACATAGACACAAGAAAGTCGAAAATCGGTTTAGTATAATATCTTGCCCAATACAACTTTATAATATTTATATACAGGCATCATTTTAAAATAGAGTTAGAACAAGCCTGCGCAGTGATAGTGCAAAGTACTCGTTTAAGTAATTTTTTGAAGTAAAACTTCTTCCCGCAAGCTTGACTTGAAGCTGGTGAATGCGACGAGAGCGTTACGAAAACTGTGATCGGACAAGGCGTACGGAAGTTGAGTGGAAGATATAGCTAGTGAAGATAGAAAGAGATGGCTCAAGAAGATTACATCGGTCTTGTGGTCTAAAGTACATTCGTCTTTTTTCGGTGAACGTATGGAATAAGTACCTATTATTATTTGACTTAAATCGTCGTAAAAACGTTACAAAATTGTCATGAACAGTACCTACCTATTATTTTGTGAGTGACATTTTCAAACAGAGTTTCGCAAATGTGCTGAATTATTAGGTACATTTGACCTGTACTTGCCTTCATGTCCATTATAGATTACCTTTAACTTTTTTGAATTACCTATCTAACTCTAGTATAAAACAAGATCTAGTATCTACTCGTAAATACATAGTTGTATAAGATTCACAATAAAATAATTGGTCTGGAGATGGGCGTACGATATTTTTCATTTATTAATTTTGACGTCGCTTATAATTGGCTGCCAAAGCTTATTTATGTATTTTTTGTCTGTCGGTACCACACGCTATAAGAATGTGGTTTGTTCTTTGTAAGCTAACAACTACAAGCATACCTATTTTGTGGACACACACACGTAAAATCCATCGCGTGTCTGCATTTTTTATGTTGTATGAAACAACGGAAATAGTTTTCCGTTTTTTTATATTAATTTCCGTACCGCAAAGACACTCTTATACCGTGGGAATCTACTTGACTAAAGTAATTACCGGAATAGGTCATAAAAATAAGCGACATACCTATTACAAATTACATACAAAATCATAGTTTATAGCACATCTCTAAATTGAAGTATCAATAAAAATCACAGTGATTTATTCTATTTCATGATTAAGTAAAGGCTAAGGATCCCAAAATTAAAATCATTTTTTCCAATATGAATACTTATTCATTGCACTTATGATTTTTGGCCAATGAATAAAGAAATACAATTAATAACATTTTTGGGCCACTTTTCTATATGTCGATAATATACCTAATCTTTTTATAAATCAAGTAATTTTTATTTATTACATATGTTACAAGGTATCATGGCAAGTCCAAATTGAGTGATTTGTACAGAATTAAATGAAAAAAAATAAGGTAGGTACTTACAAGTAACAGCTTAGAAATATTATCTAAGGACCTTAAAGAACATTATTACCTGGTATTTAAAATATCTTTAAATCACTTAAACTTCAATTTTTAACTTTTTATTCCAAAGAATTAAAAACATTTTAAATATCAGGAAATGTTATGTTTACTAGATAATAGCTGTTTCACTGTGTACCCATTTTTTTTTTTTTCATTTTTCTGTACAAATTTTGCCATGATCCTCCGATCGTTCTTTGCGCTCTTTTGTGACATTTTACATGCTTAAATTAGGTGTTCGGTTAAGCCGTTAATTTTAACTTTTTATAAATGGAAGACTTAATACCTGATTTAATTATCTCAGTGATTTTTCACGGATACCATATTTATGTATGTATCTTCATAGCGTTCCTTAGGGGGATGACAGAGAAAGTAGCGCCAAGTATCTCGGTCTTTATCTACGCACATACCGTGCCTCTTTTACATATGGATATTAAGTACCTATATATATATATATTAATGGATAGTATGTAGGTATGTATTGATATGCAGTATGAAGACTAAAATTCCGTTGATGGTAAGATGTAGTTACCACCGAATGCCACCTTCGTTCCATAAAAAAAACTCTAGGCTAGTCCGAAGTCCTTTTACAATGCTAAAAAGTACAAAAAAAACGACAGGATAAGACTTAGTGAAATTAGAAAAAATTGAAAATATAATAAAACTTTCTATTAATGTACGACCCTGTAATTACCGGCACAGAGTCAAAACACCTTAGGCCCTAGGAGTGGTAACGCATCTGCATTTCGACCTCGGTCTTTGTGTGGGTGTCTAAAGGCTGCAGTCATCACTTAGCATCAATGTGAACTGCATGCTTGTTTACCACTTCCATTACATTAAAAAACAAATTCAGGCCTACAACGCATGTGTGGTGTAAGCTTGAATATAAGAGGTGCCGATATGGCATCTCCTTTACCTTTCACATTCCCTTCCGTCAATCCTTTAAAAATAGCGTAAATTATAATTTTATGACAGTCACTTCCACTTGATATCTACACCAGCAAATTGTTTTATCTTAATCAAATTACTGCTAATATTTCGGTGGGCGATTGTACTAACGACTTTTTAATGTGACTGTCATCTATAACATACCTACATATCTAAGTAACCTTAAAGCAGCGCCATCTCATTTCGTAATCTCAATCGAAGCTCATATAACGTTATCTATTTGTTTTTTAGAAACCAGATTTGTTATATAATTGGCCTTATTTAAATTGTTAATATTGATTACATTACAACACCACCACCTTGATCATTAACAATCAACGAACCCGGTTAGACAACATAACCTAAAACAAAATTATTTTTATATTTAACTAGCTGTTGCCCGCGGATTCGCCCGCGTGGATGTCGTTTCGTTCATAAATAACTAAGTAGCCTATGTTCTTTCTCAAAGTCAGCTCTATCTCTGTACCAAATTTCATTAAAATCGGTTCAGTCGTTTGGACGTGAAAAGGTAACAACAGACAGACAGAGTTACTTTCGCATTTATAATATTAATAATATATTTAAAAAAATTATATATTATTAATATTATAATATTAATATGTATAAATATATAATATATATATAAATATATATAATATATAATCTCTATATATAAAAATCAATTGCTGTTCGTTAGTCTCGCTAAAACTCGAGAACGGCTGGACCGATTTGGCTAATTTTGGTTTTGAATGATTTTTGGAAGTCCAGGGAAGGTTTAAAAGGTAAGAAAATATGAAGAAATTTGAGGGAAATAGTAAAAACCACAATTTTAATTTTCCCATACAAATAATCCGTATCTTGATAGATACTTTTAACACATTATTTCATTCTCAGGCAATACAAAGTTTGCCGAGTCAGCTAGTATTATATACGAGTATAGTAGGGAAGTAGGGATTGTTACGAACACTTACGATACTTTACGTGGATAGATTTTCATCCATATTTTACTTCTCTGCAGGGGAACGCAAGTGTGTAATAGGTTAATATGACACTCATGCATACATACAACAGACATAAATGCACTGTGTCAGAGATAACTGCTTTGTTCAGTCTCTAAATGGGGTTAATTTCGAAACTCCGAAGGAGCCATTAGGCTATATAGGCCTATAAGAACGTAAGAAATCTTACTTTTGTCATTTTACTAGGTACTATTACTCTTGCTCCTTCTTATGACCATGATAATGGACCCGTACATTACCGTTAAACAGAACAGACATCTCTGAAAATAAAAAATAAGTCACAGGATCAATCCCCAAGCGTCCACATCCATATAAACATCTATTTTATACAAATAAATAAAAAATTGGTGTCTGTTCGTAATATAAAAATAACTGCTATTTTACTCAATGCATACCTACCTATGTTTGTATACACGGTACATACACCAAAACAACATTTTTTACAATTTTTGTTTGTTTGTCTGTCTCTTTGTTGGGGCTAATCTCGAGAACGGCTGAACCGATTTCGGGACTTTCACTAGCAGCTTATGTAATAAGGAGTAACTTAGGCTACTATTATACTAGCTGCGCCCACGACTTCGTATGGATAAATACTGAACAATCATAAATTCTCACGCGGACGAGATCGCAGCTAGTTATTTATAAAAGGACATCCGCGCAGGCGAAGCCGCGGGCAACAGCTAGTATTATAATAATAATTGTACATCCAAATAGGTATTATTTAACTCGTGTTCTATTGTATCACCTCCCGATTTTTCGGCAACATATCCACCAAAAGAGTATGGAGCATATTATCCCCATGCCGGAAACTGTGTAAGTAGGAAGTTATTGATCAGGGGTGCGCGGGGCAGGGTGGCGGGGTAGGGGAGAGAGGCGCGGCCTTTTGGGCGGGCGGTGCGTGCCGCGTGCGTTCCAGTTCAAGGGCAAGGCCTGCCCATTCAACTCGGGACACGTGCCCGAAAGTAAATATAGTACCGTTACGCTAAACCGGTAATAATATGAAATCCTTACCCCCTCTGCTGTAACCGAAAGGCTGAAAAGAATAAAGCCGGCATCGCGTCCGCCGGGCTTTCTTTGTTTTTGTTCGTGAAGCCAGGTGAAACGTCATTCCCTGTTTGGTCAATTTAGTTGTCATTTTTAACAAGTCAACATCTTAGTTAAATTTTTATTTGTAATAACAATTTTCCTGAATACATCTTATGTATTTCTTTTCATATAATAGCACACTAAAAAAAAACAGGAAGACCAAGACTGACCTACCATGACCAAATAGGTCGAGTTCTGTCTGATGGTGGGGTCAAAAGTCTTAGGAATCGGCGTGCATGTATGAAGAGAATGATGAAGGTAGACGAGGCACGAGAGGTTTGTCAGAACCGGGATATTTGGCGCTCTACACTCTCTGCCTACCCCGTTAGGGACCTGGCGTGAAGATACATACTAAAAAAAAACTGTTTTTTTGTTTTTTTGTGCTCTCGCACTATACTTACTTACTAATTAATGTTATAGGTAGGTATCACAAAAACAAAATATTTTTTTACGCAAAATGCGTAAACAGTTACATAGCAATTCAAATAAACTGTAAAGTTTGTCATATCGGTTGTAAAACTAACAAATAGTTATCGCTTCATGCTGCAGATGTTGTCACCCTCTGATGTTAAAAAGAATCAGCCTTAATGCATATCCTTGAAAGATTTGCTCCCAAAGTAGTAGTAGTAAGAACTACCTAAAGTCTATAGGTAAAGTCCAGTCCTACCTAAAAAATGTTTGCTTGCAATTTTTTACAAGTTAAGTAAATTGTGGTTTAGACCGAAATCATAAGAAATCCAGCGTATTAGTTTCCAAATTCATACCAATTAGTATAATTATCGTGCATATACGAATTCAATGTTACTGGGTTCGTTAACCCCAAATTGACGTATGGAAGAGTGAGAATAACAAGTTATTTAATGATATATTCACATAATGTCGTTGAAATTAGATTTAATGAAAATATTTGCAGCATTATACCTACCTACTATTATGTTTTTTTGTAAAATAATATAGTTCATGGACTTTGAACAAATGTGACCCAAATCTATTTTTCGATAACAATCGTGTAAGATATCCAAGTCAACAAAGCTTTATCGATAACGCTTTTCCGAGTGAAGAAGTCAGAAGACAAATGTAGCTGTCAATTTTTTCTATTTATGGTTCAGTGGGCTCGAGGCATAGAGCAACACGGGCCACCGGCCGCGGCGGACCGGAGGGGCGTAGCCAATAAATATGCAGGCTTTCCCCTCTGTCAAAGTACAAGCACAAGTGTTCCTACGCCTGTCACCTTGATATTTACCTAAATGTGTGCGTGAAATCGTTTATGTATTTTGTTAAAGTCAAGTGTGAGTGTCGTAGTAATAGACGATTTTTGTAGTGTGCGTGTGTCACAAAAAATGACAGACTATTTTGCATCGGTAATAAACGGTGTGGCTACTCCCCTCCGGTCCGCCGCGCCGGTGGCCTGTGTTGCTCTATGGCTCGAGGCCATCACCGCTTTACGAAATCCCTACTAATATTATAAATGCGAAAATAACTCTGTCTGTCTGTCTGTCTGTCTGTCCGTTACCTTTTCACCACCAAACGACTGAACCGATTTTAATGAAATTTGGTACAGAGATAGAGTTGACCTTGAGAAAGAACATAGGCTACTTTTTAAACGACATCCACGCGGGCGAAGCCGCGGGCTACAACTAGTAACTAATAAGTAATCTTTAATACCTACATTCTTTGATTGTGGTAATAGTATAATATCTTTTGCTTATTTTTTATTACAGAAAAATACATTTACTAACATAGCTATCATTGAAAATAATAATATAGCCGCATCAGCATCAAGGCCCCTAGAATCTATAGATTACGACTACTGAGCGTAAACAAATGTTTTTTTTTATGTCACGAAGTGGCAAACATGTATACGATTCACATTGATGGTAAGTGAATTAAACCAGGGATTTCAAAATTGATGCATTTCCACTCCCGAGGCCTAAGGTATTATGCCTCTGTAGCGAAAAATACAGGGCCATACATTACCACTTGACTGGAACACGATAGTGCTGAACACCATTTAGCGGCAAGTAGGTAATACGATGGTATCTACGCCCGAGAGCTCCATCGCTGTAGCTCTACCACCAGTTTTGTGGTCAGTTGTCGGGGTACGAGGAGGCTATAGGCTCGTAGGTACAATGGTTTGGTTATAAGAAAATTATTAATTAATTTACTGGTGGTAGAGCTCCAGTGACGGAGCTCGCGGGCGTAGGCACCACCACATTACCTAATATACTTGCCGCTAAATGGTAGTGTTCAACACTATCGTGTTCCGGTCAGGTGGTAATGTACGGCCCTGTAATTTCCGGCACAGAGGCATAAGATCTTAGGCCTCAGGAGTGGTAACGCATCTGCATTTTGACCTTGGTCTTTGTGTGGGTGTCTATAGGCTGCAGTCATCACTTAACATCAATGTGAACTGCATGCTTGTTTACCACTTCCATTACATTAAAAAAAAAAAATCTTTTAAAGACTAAAGGTACAATTCAATTCAAAAAATAGTTTGTATTCCTTAGATACGTTTGGAAACATATATTTATGTTTTCAAGAAGTTCCAGTCTTATCACACTGTCGAGAACTTTTCTTTTTGGCCGTTTGGAATTTTCTGTCCTTGGAAAATTGAATTTGGAAGTCAAAATACGCAATGTTTAGCTTTATCCTAAGTACATAAGAGAGACAAAATTTTAGTTGGGACTACCTTAGCTTATGTAGTAGCAGCCGTTCTCCTAGTTATTACTACGAAATGCGGGCTACCAACAAACGTTCCAACTAACTGTGTATTAAACTTTAGCATGAGCGGAAGTTTGAATACTTATATTTATTATAATTTAGTTTTAACACTCCACAACATGGTTAGTGTTTCTAAAAAAAGTGTGAATAGATTTAGAGTCGTTAAAATGGTCTAATTTTAAAGATAACATAACCAGTTTAAGCACTTTGTCGTTTATATCAATGTGTCACGCAGAATGAATTCGCGGATCCAAATAAAAATTATCTGTATAATTTATTAAAACCAATTTCATTAGAATCTCCTGTATTATATCGTTATTTTACAAAAATGGAACGATATAGGTATATTTATTCTGGATTTCAAGGATATTTATTCAGATACACCTTAATTTACTTACTTTTTCGCAATCGGAACACAATTGTCACAAATTGTGACTAAAAATTGTGATTCACGATATTTAGTCGCTAGATCTTGTACCGATGCTCGCAAGCTTCATCTTTGGTAGCTGTAGGGGAGACCGGGGGTGGATGACAATAGGGGTAGAACTAGAATACAGGCTAAATGTTAAAAATTCGTCAAAATTACGAATTCGGCGTCAAACAATACTCCGCATCCCGCAAAATCGTGTGAAGTACCAAATCGTGGTTGGCCGTTGTTTTGGCACAGTGACACTTTCATTATAAATTAATTTTAATCGCCTACGTAATATTTTCACTTGACATGTTTTTGATCTACTGTCTGCCTGTGCACATTTGATCATTTAATGCAATCAAACTAAGAAAAAGCATTTCGGCCCGGTTGATTAACTGAAAGCAACAAAAATCACTTAATTGTTTAATAACTTGAAAACGAATTTTTAGAATTCATAAATATAAAAATAAATTTTTAATCAATACAGATTGCAGGAACTTTTTAAAAAAAAAAAAAATTTTTGCATTAAGTGGCACTCAGGTTAAAAAAAAATTCTAAACAATACGATATCAAATCTTAAGAGCATACATTAGCATTTTTTGATATCTTACCTCAACCGATCCTAGAGTCTACTTGTCCCTGACCAGGGATAGGTTGACGACTATTAGTTAGTGTTTTCGAAAATCCATTAAATTTGTACCATTACAGAAGTTTTAGAACTAGACGTATTTTTTTTTTCTGTTACTTTAATATCTTTACTATGGATTGATGAAAAGTTATTCTCATCATCATCATCATCATCATTTCAGCCAAAAGACGTCCACTGCTGGACAAAGGCCTCCCCCAAAGAATGCCACAACGAACGGTCCTGGGCCGCCCTCATCCAACGATTGCCCGCGACCTTCACCAGGTCGTCAGTCCACCTCGTGGGGGGCCTGCCTACGCTTCGTCTTCCGGTACGCGGTCACCACTCTAGAACTCTTCTGCCCCAACGGCCGTCAGTTCTGCGAGCTATGTGCCCTGCCCACTGCCACTTCAGTTTCGCTATTCGATGGGCTATGTCGGTTACTTTGGTCCTCATGCGGATCTCCTCATTTTTGATTCGATCTCGCAGAGTAACTCCGAGCATAGCCCTCTCCATAGCTCTCTGAGTGACCTTGAGCCTTCTTATGAGGCCCATAGTGAGCGACCACGTTTCTGTTCCGTATGTCATCACTGGCAACACACACTGGTCAAAGACCTTCTCCTTCAGACACTGCGGTAAATTGGACGAGAAGATATAACGCAGCTTCCCGAACGCTGCCCATCCGAGTTGGATTCGGCGATTGACCTCTTTCTCGAAGTTGGACCTACCTAACTGGACCGTTTGTCCCAGGTATACGTAATCGTCAACAACTTCGAGTGTAGTACCCTCGACCATAACAGGAGTGGGCGTAACAAGGACATTCGACATAATTTTCGTCTTGTCCATGTTCATTTTAAGGCCCACTCGTTGGGAGGCCCTACTGAGGCCATTGAGCATTGTGCCAAGGTCTTCCAGGGTCTCAGCCATGACTACGATATCATCCGCAAATCGGAGGTGGGAGATGTACTCGCCGTTAATGTTGATGCCGAGTCCGTTCCAGTCCAGAAGCTTGAAGATATCTTCCAATGCAGCGGTGAACAGTTTCGGAGATATGACATCTCCCTGTCTCACACCTCGCTGCAGTTGGATAGGTTTCGAGTTCTGGTCCTGAAGGCGAACCGACATAGTGGCGTTTTCGTACAAGCTCCTTAGCACCTCGATGTATCGGTAGTCGACTTGGCACCTCTGGAGTGACTGTAGCACAGCCCAAATCTCGACCGAATCGAAGGCTTTCTCATAGTCCACAAACGCTAGACAGAGGGGCTGGTTATACTCTTCTGTCTTCTGTATAACCTGCCGCAGCGTGTGTATGTGGTCTATGGTGCTAAAACCTTTACGGAACCCGGCTTGTTCGGGAGGCTGGAAGTCGTCGAGTACGTTGTATGTTGCCAGGGCCAGTTGTCGTCGGGTGTGGTACCCTGGCATCTCCCGGTGATTCTTAGCACCCCCTGCCCCGCCGTTACCATGACCGGTACCACCATGGTCAGGAATAGCGAAGCTACCGGGGACTAGGGGCCGTTGTGTACTGGTGTGATTTCATTTGGGGTGATTTGCCATAATCGCCACGCTTGGCATGCGGGTTGGCGATCGCAGTGACGGCAATTTTATCACGGGACGCTGCTGCCCATCCCGGATACTCCTACCGCCATGGTTTGACCGCCATTGTTCGGTTGACTGACTGCACTAGAGGAAGAATTCCCTCCACTAGAAGAGAATTCTTCCGCTAGCGGGCGATGGGGTCGTCACATCCCGACGCCAAAAAGTTATTCTCACTGTTTATTAAAACACAAGTAATGATTAAATAAAAATCTAGTAAACAATCCCCGGTCTCCCCTATATTCTGTAACCTATAACGTAGTCACGTGTGACATAAATTCACATTCTCACATTTTAAGAACTCCTCATTCTCCCCATAAAACAGCAAACCAAACTTTCAATCTAAATCAGCGACACAATCTTAATTGCAAAGACCTAGCACTGAACAAATATTGCGGCAGGACGAGTTCGCATCGTACGCGTACCACCGTTCAATAAAGACACAAGCACTGAAACAAAAACAACACCGACGTAAAATTATGTAGCTAGCAACGCTTTCAAAGGGGCCCCTTGTACGTGCTCTCCTATAATCATAAACATGGAAAACGCACAAAAGCCTCTCGGCGTCGCGTCGCGTCGCTGTCAGATAAAGTTGTTGCGTTTCTTTTGCGAGACGTGCCGGTGGAGCGGCGCCGCGACGGACGCGAGAGGACGCGTGCGAGAGAGACGGCTGCACGCCGATCGTTAGCCCTGATCTTCAGCGCGCCACAAACACACAGCCCGACCGAGAGCGAAATTGCAACGAGAATGCACCTAGCTGTGTTATTATCGCGGAGGCTCCGGTCCGAAACGGCTCCACTCTCGTTATCGATCGAGCGAATTTGTACCTAAACACGTCGTAGTTGAGTCGCAAACCGGCGTTGAGCGGCGTCAAACCGGTTATTTTCTCCGAACAAGCAATTGTGGACGTTGTAGTTGCGACATAAGTTCCGTTCGGCGCATTGCAAGCCAGGAACGCGACGGGCCCTGTATATTTAGCCTGCATTGCGAGCGGCCGCAGTGGGTGGATTAGGTCGGTCGCACGCACTGCTGAACTAGTCGGAGCGCGGAGGGCTTCCTATTATCGATTTATGTTGAGGATGTAGTGCGGCGCGGTTTTTACACACTTATTTCTATCGACAACTTTTTCTTCGTTTTCCGCGCTACGTTCGATTTCTCTTTCGCCGAGCTTTATCGGAGTGAAACTTCCCGGCGGAAAATGATGCTTTCTCTTGCCTTTAATTCTGATCATGCTTGTTTCTCTCCATTAGCAGGTTTTGTAAACAATGTACGCCTGCCTGCGCGTAAATAAGTAACTCGTTTAATAATAAACTCGGGTTATTGTATTTGGACGTGTGGGGTCTAAATTATACTCCGAAATGTCAAAGCGATTTTCCAGAAAGGCAGTCGTTCTTTATGACTGCAGATATGTAAGGTAGGCTTGCCCGGCATTCAAAGATATTTGTGTCTGTATAGGCAACTCGGGAGGTTTAATGCGAGAGTGTGAGGGTAGGGGGTGGGGGGCTGCGTTTCCGCCCACCCGTGCGATAACACCTCCGACGTAGACCGTGGTCATTTCAACCACATGGTATCGTGAATCGTGCAGTACGCTTGTGAAAACTTATTGTCTAGGTGCGCTTTCAAATCGACCGTCTCATTTCACGTGACCACAAATGTGAATTGGTGTTTTTACATTAGGTATATATACGCATCCAAAACTGAAACGTATTCGCTGGTAAATAGATTTCATATCGAGATGAATGACGAGGAAACTTCAGCCCACCTTACAAGCAATTTATTAAAATTTATTCGCCGAAATTGACGCAGTTCGGCAGCAATTTTCAAGACTGGATGTCGAGTGAGTTTGTATTATTGATAACGAAGAGGCTTTGATTTCAGAAACTTAGAAAGTTTTTACAATTCTCAGTGTATTACTTAATTTATTTTAATATGTTTTATAAATTAATACACGAAGAACCAACTAAAAATCCTATTTTCTTTTGGATAGATATTTTTTTTACTCCGTTTATTAACCCTTGCCTACTTAACGGTTTTTGTAGAATATCTTAGTGAAACTGTAAGGCGTAGGGATGTAACGACCCCACTGCCCACTTGTGGAGGAGAACTCTTCCGCTAGTGCGTCAACCTAACAATGGCAGTCTTACCAATCCGGTAGAAGGCAGATAAGCAGCAGCGTTTTGCGATAAAACTACCGCCACCGCGATTGCCAATACAATCGTGGCGATTATAGAGCAACACGGGCCACCGGCCGCGGCCGACCGCAGGGCAGTAGCCATATGCTGGCTTTCCCCTCTGTCAAAGTACAAGACCAAAATGGTGCTATGCCTGTCGCCCAGATATTTAAATGCATTCGTGAAATTGTTTATATATTTTGTTAAAGTCAAGCAGCAGTGAACGTCTTTCGGCTGAATTTATGATGATGAGTAAAACTTATCATTTCTGATGGAAATTTTGAAAAATGACAATTTTGTGAAGTTCTTGTCATTTTTCAAAATTAAAATTCAACATAAAATTTGTGACATTATGTACCTACTTATTTTTATCCAAGAGTTCAAGGTTCGGCGAAATTAATGTAAAAATTGACATCCGTTTTAAAAATCCGACGTGGCCTCAATAAAATTGCAAATTGCAGAGGCTTACTCGTTGCTCGTTGTTTTGACAATCGCATAGGTACATTAGGTACCTACCAAGGTACTAAAGTGTGTCAAGGAGTCATGATATTAAAATTTCCTTTTCATTTTCCGATATCTGGATTCGATATTTAGGTTTAATTTTATGTTTATAATATCACGGTTGCATTTTTTGAAAGGGGTAGGCATAGGCCAGTAGTTTATATTTTGGAACGAAGTTCCTTATCGCGCGGTACGCTGTGGCGCTAAGAGGGCTAGGCAAACGTTCGTGACGTTTGCCTAGCCCTCAAATTACGACACTTTTGCTATAGTGCGTAGCGCTCGGAGAGGAGGCAGGCCGATTCGGATTCGACTTATTCGTTCTCTCTCTCTCTCTCGACAGCCACGCGACGCGCGCGTCTGCTGTGTATGCGTACCTACATTGTTTTGACGTGATTGTGTGTATGTAGTTTGGATGGATTGTGAAAGTGATTCATTAGAAATTGAAGAGGAACGTTGTTCTATTCGGGTGTCCTCATCGACGACACAACACAGCTTCGGTGTTCCACATGTGACACCTCAGACAGTTTTTTATGCATCTAAGTACCTACTTAGGTACTTAATTCGAATTTTTTTTTAGAAAGCAAAATCTTCCCAATTGTAAATTAACAGTATCGGTTGTTGGAATGCTGTTCTGTTAAATGATAATTAGAGCAAATTGCACCAATACCTCATAGTCAAACTAATGATAATTGGTATGGTCAAACATTCAATATGCATAAAGATGGAAATTATATGTGCATATTTAAAAATCTAGGATAAAACAATTTAAAAAATACACTTTCTTTTACAACTTTACACTTTGTACAAACTTGTGTCGTGATTGCTATTGTACACTTACAACAAGACATACACAAACAAATATAGGTATGTAGGCCATACAAATATTTGTCTCTGTACAGGGATCGAACCCATGAGCCTCGGTTGAAACGGTCGTTACATACTGCTGGACCAATTAGCTCGTCGAATTAATAAGATAATAAGTTGATTTATTCACGACATTAGACAAAATATAGATAATGTCCGTTTGTAAACCGTTTAAAAACGTTAAATAATAGCAATGTGAAGTGCATCATAAAACGGCCATTTTATACCTGTAGCAAAACATTGTATATACTCTACTCGTAGTAAAATAAACTCTTAATTAACGTTATGAAAGGAAAAAGTACGTTTATATTCTCACTGCTAAATGTTTGTAATAAAATGACATGTTAAAGTTCTTGTCATAACGCTAATAATAGACGAGGCTGCTGTTTCCCTTGTAACTTGTATTTACAATATTTACGCGGTTAACTGGGACGTCCTGGAGACCCACAATTATCATATAATTCATGGGCGTACAACAAAAAGCTTGCAATCAGAGTTTGAAGTGATTTGTGTCCTTTACTTAATGTTTGCAATTTTTTTCTCGCTTACCCTATAAATAGGGTAATTGTTTCAAAAAGGAAATTGCTAATACAAGTAATACCTATTGTTAATACTGGTAGAATTCTTTGAAGTGTAGCGGTTCCAAATAAAATTTGATATATAGGTATAATTTATAATCCCTAGACGTATTTTTTACAAACCTTTAAATTAAAAATTAACCCCTACCTACCCCTCCCCTACCTTACAAAAACCTAGTTTATTTTCTGAATGAGCAATTGTCTAAGATTAAAAAAAAACACTGATTTATTCATCCTTAGCTGATTTATGGTGTCATTATTAGTCACATAGAGTAAAGATTGCAGTCAAGGATTAAAAGAGGTTATTATTATGTACTTAAAATAGTCTAATTTCAACCGTAAGACAACCATAAATAAAATTATTAAGTAGGTAGGTACTCATCAATTTAGATTGGTATACCCACGCTTTACCTACACAATACATAAAACGTAAACAAAATCATGTATAAATTAAACCTCCATAAATCATATTATCGGATGAATATCACAAACACCTACGCTTTCACAATCTATAGTATCACCCAGGACCGTGCTATAAATACGGTTTCATATACCGCATCCATAATCAATAGTCACCCTAACCCCTTCTGGCTGACGTACCCAGTTATATTTCAGACTAGCTGCAAGCTGAAACGTGGTCGATAAACAGTATGTACTGCGAAATGCAACGCTAAATATAGGCCGTTGGTGGGGAAACTTCACGTTGTGCGTGGTCAGGACTAAACCCCCCTCTACCCAACCCACTCACCCCCGTACCCGCATTCACTCAGGGCTGCCAGGATACCTACCTCCGGTCTAAAATCGCGTTAGTAACGAGCGGAGGAGCAATTTCATTGAAATAGATTTTAGGGATTTTGCCTTTGCTGTGGGTTTAGTGGAATATTGCGGTGTATTGCTTGATAATCACTCTGTTAATAGTTGGGAGTAAGATTGTTTAATTTTGGATTGCGGTGGCTTTCAAAATTTCTCACACGATTAATTTTATTTCTTATTTACTCGTCTAGTATATAGCTATAGTTTTCAGAAGTATCGTCGCAAAAATAGCTATTCCTGAAATAGGAAAATCCGAATAATAACAAAATGTTAACAAGGATTTTAAATGTATTAAAGATCTTACTAAGCAGGACGTAAGATGTGAGAGCTTATTAAAATAATCACACGAAATCCATTGTGAACGGCACAATGGATTTCGGGTGAAGATTTCCATATAATTTGATTTTGTAAAGGATTGGATTAATTTATTGTAATATTATTACATTAATTTTAATCACATAGTGTGTCATATAGTAACAGAGACAGGGATATAGCCTTTTTTCTTCATGAAATATACTTTTTCTACGCCCAGAAAAGCGCGCTTTGCGTGAACGGCATGCGCAAAACGTCACTCAACAGTGAACAAGACGAATTTCTGCAATTACCTACTCTTTTCGTCGGCAGTCAAGAACAAGCTATTATAACTTTATAACCAAAGTACTACTAACTACTTAATAACAACAACAACTGTTGTCTTGTTTTTCACCACCATTGAAGTTGAAGGGGATGGTTTTTTAAATCGTTTCTATATACACCTCACCCAGGTAGATAGGGTAGCACAACATGTAGAGCTATACTTACAAGAAATTACTATACTTATTGCCTGTGCAATAGGACTGTCATAATCTAGAAGTGCATGCGTGCACTCATTATTCCACTTTTTAATTTAAAAATAAAAAAGCGGGTTTAATTATAAACTATGGAAGGAGGCTCACTTACTTCCCAAACCAGATTTTGAACTATAGGCAGAACAAGTAACACCGTAAATTCTACTAAGCTATCGTAGTAGTTCTTAACCCATTCCATGTTTACATGTGTCCATTTGCATTGTTTTAACTATTGTGTGTGCTTGAGGGCAGTGAACGTGTTAACAGTTCCTGATTAAAGTTTAACGAATGTTTAAAAAGAACAAAAAAAAAAACAAAGTAAAAGTAAGCTCGATAACCCTAGCCATGCGAAAAGAAATACCAGGAGAGCATAGGTACAAGGAGACGCGTGTGCGTGTTGAAATGTACATTTATGCATGTTTGTAACGTAAACAGTGTTCACACTGCGGGAAAAAGACTGGAGTGCGGTCACTCGGGCATATGCACAACATTTTATATTATGTTAGGTCAGTTGTGGTTCCAGAATGGCTGTGGTCTTGAGTTTTGCTCCTTTATTTTAGCAGTCAATAAACGTTGGTGAAGATCGCACTGTCTGCTGTCCCTAGTGGGTACTAAAATTTTATTTTCACGTACATAACCGGTTCCAAGTCTAGTCTGTAGCAGCAGTCGCGGTACTTTCGGAAAAAGAAAACCGATGAAAGACCCATAAAATACATGGACGGAGTAGTTATCGTCTGTGTTAATTTTATATCAGATCTTTCTTTTGCAATTGACGTGTCTGTTCAGAAAACCTTCTTAACATAACTAGGTATATTACTACTTTTCAGTTGTTGAGAAGGTACGTACCTCTTGATATTTGAAAATATAGTTAAGTAGGTAAAACTGGATGCAAAGTGTATTCCACTGCCAATGCACTTCTTACACTAATAAACCCTTTATTAACTTCCCTTTTTAAAGCCATAACTTGGAATTCCATTCATTTTTTTCTAACATATTAAATCTTCGTTGTGAAATAAACACATCGCAACGATATAAACTCTCTATCATTCCCATTGTTCAGTTTTTTCGCATTTCCATTAAATAGATAAGTTTTCAGTTCATGTGACGCAGACACAATTGTTATAGGTATCTTACTTTACTTCAGTCTTCTAAACCTGTTTGCATTCAATTAAAATAATATTTTATATTAAAACAAAAAGTATAAAACTATTCATCCCGATGGTTTGTTTACTCTTAATAATGTTTAATACCGAAATAACGTATGTAGTTAATAAAACAGCTCAAGAGAGCACGTTAAAAAAGTAAATTTTATTATAGCAGTTAAACTACCTACTGTTGTGAATACGCATCTCGAGCGTAACAAAGATGTACGAGTATATAAAACACTATTTTTTTTATTCACCCAACGAACCATTTTTAAACCTCCTCTGAGGGCCCCATGACGTCGTAGCTTTCACGTTTATGACTTGACTTTCAGCTTTATGGTCGTAAGTGCTATCAAATTACACAAAAAAATACTTCACATGTTTACAATATTCGCATTATTTTTTAACTACAAACCATAACAATATAATCGTAAACAGTTTAATTACATTTTTACTAAATGTTTCCTAAATATTTTTTTGGCTTCTGTTGAATTCGATCTTAGGCCCCACCAAACTATTTTCATACCTAATTGATGGTTTGGTTGATTAGTTATATTTGCAAAGATTTAAGGCTCAGATACTGCAGAATCAATTAACCTGTCTACTTAAATGGCTAATGTCGGCGCTAAGGACAGAGTTGCAGTTAGTAGAATGCAAAACATCTTAGGCCACAAGAGTGGGGCCACATCGTTATGAAATATTTAAGTATCATACGCGTTTTTAAAAAATTTCAGTATTTTCATTTGTTTTTCGTGCTTGCATCATCAATGATTAGTATGAATACTAATTTCCCCGTTGAACAAATCAAATTATTTTTAATCTTTAGTCAATCTTTACTAATACTTTAGAAATATTATTTATAATCATTGAGAATTAATAAAAAATAAAGTGTAAATAGAAGTAACATAAATAATAAATGACTATAAAATGTACATTAAACAAATCATCCTAAATACTAGATCCCTATAGACAAAAAGGAAACTTTAAAAAATAATGAAACTTTGAAAAATGCATTACTAAAAATGAAAAATTACAGAAAACATATCAAAATCAAAGTTATTCATTAGTTAATTAGCAATGTTCCAAGTGCATTTACTACTAATAAGTAGGCTGAAACTCAGTGTTTCTACCTAAATCTTTTGACAGTGGCAATGAAATAAGAAGTACCGTTTTTCGGTAAGTTAATTAGATAATGTCCGTCTATAATAACGCATATAACGAGCTTTGCCGGAAAGTAAGATATAAATAATAAATTACAATATAAGTAACATGCTACCTATGCAACAACATTTTAATCACATGCGTTTAGTATCACATATCATTCAACTTTATGAATGAAATGACATAAAAGTGTGTATTGTTGCTAATCTTGGAATTTCCATTAGAAACCCACAAAGGTATTGAATTACTTGCTGTACTTACTTATGCAAATTCGAACCGATAGAAGTAAACGAAAACCAAGATTGAAACCATTGTACGAGTATATTAACGAATAGGCTCACATTTAAAAATGTAATCTTATGTAAGAAAAATAATATTATCTTAGAAACTTTTATTCTACTAGATGTGTAGAGGTACACTATGATTTTTTAGAAATTACAATAACATCTACTGGTTAGAACTACGTAACGAGGCCGCGAACCCGCGCACACAACCACGCGTCATGTACGTGTGTGTAAACCTGAATTAAAACACACTCAACAAACACGTGTATACGAAGGCATTGAGCCAGTGTGCGTACGCGAACAAACGTGTCCACTCCACATACATTTGCTTGCCATAGATGTAGGCAACAATATGGCAGCCGACGATGCGACCGAATACTCGACCAGTATGTCAGTTTGACACGATACTGCTTAGTTTGGTGTAGTAAAATTAGTGGTCGACTTCCAATGCGATATATTATGTTTGGATAAATAGTGAGCAATCGATGCAAGTGATAAACCTTACGACGTATCTGTGCACGTTGCCAAATGTCACTTAGGGACGGCCCTGCAAAGGTTGGTGCTAGAAATAAATGCAGAAGCTACGATTCTATGAATAGGTGAGTCAATATAGTCTATTATCGTCGCACCTCCGTTCTATTTTCTCACATCAAAGGTAAGATTTCCAATTTCTAACCAGTAGTTGGACATCTTTTATAAGACTATCTTTCTCGTTCCTACGACGAAATTCACGGTTCCACCGATTGATTCAAATTTCCGATGTTCATTATTAGCTAGAAAGATTGTAACCAAAAAATAAAAAGGTACTTAGGCATAATTTCTCGAGTACCTAACCAAAGCAGGTTTATAGCTCGTAGTTTATATTTATGTATTAGACTAAATCGTGTCGTCGCGATGTCCCACAACCATGATTCTTGAGCTATCGTGTATCATTGTTCAGTTATAAATTGGGTTCAGATTGTACTGGTGGTGATTCAGCTGTAAGCGACAATAAGTTGCGTAAGTCATCAAGTGTCGTTTACCCCGTGGCCTTCGCGGTGTTTCATGGACTATTATTGGCACCATCTTACGATCAATCTCACTCAGCGAATTGAAATTTATAGGATCGCGACACTACTCGACTCCACTCATGTAGTGAAAGACTATTGCGTAGCTGTATTATAATCTTGTGTGAAGCGGCCAAAATGCGAGGAATGCTGATAAAACGTATTTGATGCTGTTTGTATTTGCGAACGTAAGCGTTTCACTTTTAGCGGAATGCGGCTGTGTTTTCTTATTTCTAGTTTCCATATACACTGATAACGACTGTTTTATTGTAGTTTACAACGTGGACAGCGAAATGCGAGATGAGACTTAATCTGATGAGAAAAAATCAGTTTACTATATTTCTTGTTCGTCTTTATCAAGAAAATATAAACCTGATGTTATTTAATACCAAAAATTCGATTTTTGATAAAGTAATGTTCTTTAAATTGGAAATTTCCTTGAATTGAGAGAAGGGGATCCTCCTAATAGATTTTTTTCTTTATAAATAGGTATACTGTCTTATTCTGTTATTCCATAGGTCCTGAGTTTTTTACTACCTTGAGGCATACGAATATTGACAAGATAATATGTAATCTAATTAACCAAAAGCGAGGTTTATAGAAACGAGGTATCTTAATCTTTTTCCCAATTTTAACTTTAAAATGTAAATACATAAGAGGCACGCAATCCAGACTTGCAAGAATTGTATTAAAACGAACGAGGCAGAGAAAAAAGAAGGAAAAAAGAAAGTTGCTTTAATATAGAATGTAATATCTTTCATCAAGGATTTGTGAATGTGATGAATTATAAATTCACCGACACAGGCTGACGACAACTTGTATAAAGACAAATGACACTGAGCCAACGTAATTGGCTGTCATTTTGACATTTTTGGTATGAGTGACATTCATTAACGACCAATTCTGTTAACTTTTGTGCTTTTTCCATAGTGTTTGGGTTCAAATTACGTTTTTGTCACTGTATGTTTTGTGGTAAAGAAAATGACTGGCTTTGGTATGTAATTTATGTCAGTCATAGCGTCAGCCCTTCATCTCCTTTTCCTTCTACAATTACTTATTTGCTTCATCATTTAGATCTTCAATCATTAAAAAACTGTAACCATCTAAGATACCTGAACTGACTTAAGAATCTCTTAAATCTAGTAGGTACCTACATATGATCGGTCTTTATGCTAACTTATTGAAATGTGAGAAAGACAGCAATCCATAGATTTAACTATCATATATATTGAGTATCTGTAATAAGTCTGTTATCAAATTCTCGTAATTCCATTTATTATTTAATTTAGATCTACTGTCCTAAATTTTGTTAACGACGAAAAAAACGGGTTATTTATCGGAATACATCGAAAATTTTCGCATCCTTATTTCGAGCTTGAGCTTTGACAGCTTTGAGAACTGTCAATTGGATTTTGACAAGGGGACGCGGACGTTGGAAATTTCTAAACAACTTTTAGATGGGTTACATACGTGATATCCAATGTCGATATATCTATTGTCGTGATATCGATAACTATACAACAACCCGTATGATGATGATATCATCAATGAACTACTCACGACTCACTTACATTCCAATCTTCTCCCCCGTTTTATACTTTCCAGTAGTTAGTGATTATCACAAACCTACTAAATACTATCTATATAATACACACTACAAAGTAGAATGATCACTAGATGATAATAAATTCATTTTAATTGATTTCAGATTATAACGCCGCCCCGCTGTTCGCCTCGGAAAACGCCTCCAGTGGTGAGTACAAGGATACCAATGTGGCATTTCATTGTATTTATGATAAATTCGTTTATGCTTAAGGAATTCTAATTATGAAGAAACCAGTTTCAAGATATACAGATCCTAACGTATTAAGTTTCATGTCAGATTGTACGTTACATTTTACAATAATAAAATTAAAACTAAAAGAAGTTTTAGCTTTACTTGGAGGAAGTTCTTCTAAAAATATTACATTTACCTATTTGGTTTACGCATAACACATTATTGCCAGCTTTTATTTTAATCCGAAATATATTTATAAATATAATAATTCAAAAGAATTAATTAATTAAATAATAATATTCGATAGAACTAAAAGGTCAAATATTAATTTTAATTACCTTTGAATAAGTAACGGTTTAATTTGAAATTATTTGAGAATACTCAAATAGATATAAGTATAGCCGTGTTTTGCGCATATGGTATCTATCTACCTATAAGAACTTTTTTGACCTTGAGGACTACCTCTAGGTGCTCCTTTGTCTTTATTAACTGCATGAGTACTTAGTGGTTTGAAGACTGAATATAATATTTATTTATAAATAATAAAATAAAAAAAAACGTAACTTCACGCCTGTAATCACCGAAGGGGTAGGCAGAGGTGAATGCATGCATTCAATCATACATGCACACACCCACGACTCGCCGGTTACGTTTTGGCCCATGTAACAGGTGGCAAACCTGTTGCCATCTCCGGGCACATTACCAAACTCCGGGGTACTGGGAAACTTCCAGAAAATGGAAAAATCCCAACAGAAGCAGAGATAAAGGATTTTAAACCGCTATCTCTGATAGTTCCCGACCCGGGAATCGAACCCAGGACCTCCAGCGTAATAGTAGTGGCCTGCTACCACTACGCTACTGAGGCAATAATGAAATATTACTGCATTATTTCATAAAATGGCTCACGTCTATTTCTACTAGCCATTCAGGCTTAATCATCATTTCTTCCTTCCATGCCAAGTGCTTTTCGAGATGTGATATATCAGCGCCAAGAACATAATAAAGCTTAAAAAGATCGTTTATCTGTCACTGACTTATAGAATCATGTTTATTTTTTAAATATTTTACTATTTGCCGCTATATTATATTTTTACGTACCTAATTTCAACGTAACTTCACGCCTATAATCCCCGAAGGGGTAGGCAGAGGGAAATGCATGCATTCAAGCATACATGCAATCATCCACGATTCGCCGGTTACGTTTTTGGCCCATGTAACACGTGGCGAGCCTGTTCACATCTCCGGGCACCCGACCCGGGAATCGAACCCAGGACTTCCAGCGTAATAGTAGTGGCCTGCTACCACTACGCTACTGAGGCAGTTAAATATATATCATATTTTTAATATACCAAAATATTATACACAACTATGTAAATCACTTACATAAACTTTGCGTTACTTTAACAAGTGAATAAATCAGGTGATTGTTTTAGTATGGTCGGGATAATCCTCAGGTTTTATTTATGGGAGTCTAGTCACGAAACCCCCGGAGCTAAATTTGCTGTAATCGCAAACCGATTGTTAAAAACATTTGATCACAGGCGACGTATTATTTTGAACTTCACTTAGTGTTAATAAAATAATACTTGTCTTCAAATAATGTAATACGAGATTGTAATCTGATAACGAAAAATACGCTAGCAAATCCGAATACAGGAAGCGCATATTTTTAATGTTTAAGAAAACATGAAAGCAATTTTGTCAATACAAATGTTTAGAAATGTCTCAATTTATATCTTAATCACCAAGTTTGAAGCAGCAGTAGGTAGATAAGAAGCAGGATATTACATTTATTAGTATTTGTTTACATTCAGAGACAGATCACGATTACAACTTCAATAAAAGTTTGTACATTTAACATGATTATAAATCTGTAGACAAACATCGTATTATTGTGTAATGTAATATAATATATCTAACTTGATAATTTGTTGTTTGTAACGGCTGTCATTCAACAAAGTCTAGTTAGTTCGTTCGGCGAACGGAAATATGATCGATCGAATGATTTTACGATAAATGTTTTGTAATAAATCAATGATGCTCAATGCAATCAATTACGCGTTCTCTTGATATGGCATTTAAAACAAATTAAAATTATTAAGATAGAAATGATTACCAGTGTTGTCATGTTCAACTAAGTTTTAGACATGCAAATAGATTGATCTTAATCATTAAATAATTTTCTCCCTGCATTTCTTCCAAGAAACATATATATGTATGTAGAAACTGTATTCACATATAAAATGTATACAACCTAAGATGCTCTAGATCGGTATTTAGAGTCAGATGTTATCGACCACATTTACAAATAACCAGGATGATGCCGAAGATCTCCCCAATGGTCTTAACATTAGAAACGCTTTTGCTAACATCAGTTACATTTATTTTACCAGGGAGAGCCCAGGTTGTAGCAAACGAATGTTACTTAGTAGTCACTGAAGCTCTTGTGTAGAATTACTTTAATTCAAGGGCAACTACATATTTGTTAACATCATATAAACATCCAAGAGTATCAAAAATAAAAGAACTAGAAGACATACAGTATTAAATATATCGTTGCATTTACAAATCGAGACGCATACACGTGGCGAATGTACTGCGAGCTGTGATAAAGATGTGAACAAGCCAAGTGATAAGGGCCGTGATTCCAACGATATTACCAATACTCGGCTATAGGTTATTAACCTAATAAGATAAGGGTATCGCGTCGACGAGCGTCCTACATACTTCCGTACCACTTCCACTAATGTTTTGTGAAACATTCGATGTTATGTTATGAACTGTGAATCTTGCAAGTGGAAATGCAAGCAAAATTAAATCGGTGAAATTTTGATTCTGCTCCCGACAATAGGTACTGAATTCAAACATAAAAAAAACAATTGAAATACTTTCTCTTATAATCTTTTATCAAACAAACCCTAAAAAGTGTTATTTTGTAGTAATACCCGATAGAGTACTAGAACTGCAGTCTAAGGGCGTCATTCGTGGACCGAAGTGCGATAAAGTCGTAATTTTTTTTACATCGAGTCCAATTTTCAATGTTTTTTTTTTTCAGAGACCAGTCAAACTCTTACTTACTTTTTTAAAGTAATGATAGGCTTCCCAAAGTAAAGCAAGAGTTTTAACACGTCTTTGAAACAAAATAAGCATTGACAGTTCGACTTTAAGGCAAAGTAAAGTCGGTCTCTAGTACGGTCTATGAATCTCGCCCTATGAACATATAAAAACTTTAAATTCTAGAACCTTCTGCTAAGTGGCTAAACAATATAGTACATAATGCTTTCTCAAGTAAAGACATTTCCTTAAAATTTGAAAAAATATAACGTTCAGGGGCATCAGAGTACCTACTTCTTTTGCAGTAAAATTTTAAACAAGACCTGGATAAGTACTTAACACCTCCCTGTCCTTCGCAATTCACAATTCAAGAATATGTGATACTGCAAAGTAAGACAATAATTTGTTATCAGCAAGTATTATGAGATACGTTAGTAGTTGGTAGTTAGTATTTATTTACAAACGAGATTTCTTTAGGTGTAACAAATCATTGATATAATACATTGTAGATATCTACTATTGCTACTTTATTACATCATTACAGATTTATGATAGATCGTGTCAGTGTAGTCATTTAGTCATTTATCATAGTGGGAAGATTAAAATAAATCATACAATGAAGTATACGGTACCTACTTACTCATTACAATATTTATTTAGTGTAAAATAGATAAATATTTTTTTTTTATACGTGTTATATATAAATATAGATGAACACGTAGAAACACAAAAAGTTGATAATGCTATAATCATTTAGAAAACAGGTCGTCATGTTTTAAATCAGATAGCTTTTTCTGAGTTTGAGGATGTTGTGTTAATAGAGAAAGTTGGAATAGATGTCTAAGTAATTATAATACTTGAAGTTGAATTGACGCTTAAATATATTTTTGAAGTGAAAGTAATAAGTATACAATTGACACCAAACATATCAATAGATATGCGCATATATTCGTCTGATATCAATGATATGATCAATTTTCATCAATAAAACCAATTATTCACTTGTCTCAGACAAATAGGCCCTGTAATTTCCGGCACAGAGGCATAAGACCTTAGGCCTCAGGAGTGGTAACGCATCTGCATTTTGACCTTGGTCTTTGTGTGGGTGTCTATAGGCTGCAGTCATCACTTAACATCAATGTGAACTGCATGCTTGTTTACCACATCCATTATATAAAAAAAAAAAAAATAAATAAATAAATAGAAATAAAATTATCTCCATACAATGTTTCCTTACTAAAAAGACGAATCGTAATTGCATGTTCAAACAAGCGTGTTAGGTCTTTCTACCATAAACTTTTTGCAATCCAACTTTAATAGCTGGCAACATATTAAGTGAACATTTTATAGCTTCGTTCGTAAAACTGCGAGGCTAAAGTCATACATAAAGCTATTTAGCGGCTGCATTCTTTGAGAGGCTAACATAGATGACAGAGAAAATGTTTCAGTCAGCTGTGTCGGATGCCGGCGCGCGGCCGACTGGCGGCGGCGGGCGGTTTCGTTTGCGCCGGCGCAGGGTTGAATCTTATAAATTTTGCGTAAATAGATAGATAAAACATTTTCTATTTAGTGGAGTATAAACAGATGTACCTACATTGGATCTGGATGGAAAGAGACTATTGCCGAAGTCTTTTGCCATCCAACCATCACCTCGTAATGAAATCCATTATTTAGTCTAAATAGAATTGTTCTGAAGGCATATTATACATCTCGGTTGACATCATTTCGATAGCGACTTTGCAGTACATTTCGGTTTTGACGTATCGTGATTCTTACGATTATTTTAGGAAAACAACAATGTAGGCACGTGTTTGTTTTGTACTAGCTTTCAAATTAATAGCGACCAAGTTACAATAAGGTACGTCTTCTTCGTCCTTTGAACTGTTTAACTAACAAGAGAAAATAGTACGGTGCCGTTTATAATTATTATTAACAACTAGATGTCCCCGCGGCTTCGCCCGCGTGAGAATTTATGATTGTTCAGTATCTACCCGGACGAAGTCGTGGGCGCAGCTAGTATAAAAGTAGCCTAAGTTACTCCTTATTACATCAACTATCTGTCAGTGAAAGACCCGTCAAAATCGATCCAGCCGTTCCCAAGATTAGCCCCGCCATCAGACAGACAGACGGACAGACGGACAGATAAACAGACAAAAATTTGACTTCAGGCGAGACTCGAACTCGCGGCCTACTGGGAATCTAGTCCAGCCGCTCTTCCAATTGAGCTACTGAAGTCCTGCCCGATTTGTCAAATCTTTCCTTCACATTTAGTGCCTTGCTTTATAGTAGCAGTAGCGCCATCTATTGCCAACCATGCTAGTTAGGCAACCGATTTAATAGACTTTTCTTTAAAATAAAATTTATTTCACAAGCATGTGTTAATGCGAAATAATATAAAGACAAAAATTGTAAAAAAAAATGTTTTGGGATATGTACCGTGTATGCATTTAGTAAATAGCCGTTATCTTAATATTACAAACAGACACTCCAATTTAATTAATTTGTATAGATTGAATCGCAATCGGATGAAATCAAAAGTTGAGAGCATAGGTTCTTACATTTTCTGATCATTAAGATGATGCGACCATACCGCAGTTACTTTTTGTAAAACAACGTTTCCAAGTGTTACTGGGAAACATTTGATATTTACTAGCAAAGTTGGTGATGTTGCCTTACTTTTTAAATAGTCAACAAGTGTTAACTATGAATGACATTTGTAAAGATTGAGTATACATTATTGTCTATACAGTGCCACTCTAGCTGGTTACTGAATAATTTAGTTTGTTGGTAATATGGACACGACAATTATCTACCGTATTTTTTTTTTTTTTAGTTCGGGTTTTTTGTAGGCGGCCTGTCTCGAGACGGTACTAGTCTACTTCACCGGGCAATCGGCGGGCGCAGAAGGCGCTCCAGCCTAAAGTTAGCGCAACTGCCTAAGGGTGACCGTAACTTCAAGAAATAATCACAAGTATTCTCCACAAAAGTTTACTGGAACACGGATGGATGCACCATAGACGAAGTATTATGTTAATTTGCGAAATTAAATATGACTCTTCTAAGCGCAACCCTAATAAAATGCCTAAGAAATAAGTAGACGCTGCAATCAGACTCATTTACAACATATTTAGCATCGTCGACAAACTCCGTTGCAGTTGTTAAACGAAAGTCGATGTTCATAAGCAACCATCATTAACCTCTCGGATGTATCCATTTGCGGTGGAATGAATGGATAGCATTGAAATTACTTTCTCTTGTTAGCTATGGATGTTTTGCGGTAAGTAGCTGGCAAGCCGCAAGATTATTGTAGTCTACGAGTCATGTTAATAAGATTTATTAGAAACTAGCTGTGCCCGCGACTTCGTCCACGTGAGAAAAAATATGATTGTTCAGTATCTACCCGGAAGAAGTCGTGGGCGCAGCTGGTATAAAAGTAGTTTATTTGTATGTAAGTATGTATGTATGTATGTATGGAGATAAAAGTAGCCTAAGTTACTCCTTATTACATCAGCTACCTACCCGTGGAAGTCCCGTCAATATCGCAGACACTCAAATTCTATTTATTTGTATGTAGGTATCTATGTATGTATGTATGGAGATAAAAGTAGCCTAAGTTATTCCTTATTACATCAGCTACCTACCCGTGGAAGTCCCGTCAAAGTCGGTTAGACTCCAATTCTACTTATTTGAATGTAGGTATGTATGTATGTATGTATGGAGATAAAAGTAGCCTAAGTTATTCCTTATTACATCAGCTACCCACCCGTAGAAGTCCCGTCAAATTCGGATACGCTCCAATTGTACTTTTTTATTTGTAGGTATGTATGTATTTATGGATGTATGGAGATAAAAGTAGCCTAAGTTATTCCTTATCACATCAGCTATCTGCCAATGAAAGTCCCGTCAAAATTGGTCCAGCCATTCCCAAGATTAGCCCCGCCAAACAGACAGACAGATAGACACACAGACAACATTTTAAAAAAATGTTGTTTTGGTATATGTTCTGTGTATACATACATATGCAATTAGTAAAAAGCGGTTATTTTAATATTACAAACAGACACTCCAATTTTATTTATTTGTATAGATTTATTATGGAAGGTAATATACCACATAAGATCTAAAAATTCTGAAAAATGTTAAGCGTCTACTTGCTACCGTTATTATTATCGAGCAAAAAATATTTGAAAAAAATACACGTTTATTGTATGCCCCCTTGGACCCTTTACCATTTTCATTTTCTTATTTTTAGTAATTAATTTTATCTCTATAGCGATCTTGTATCAGAAATACATAATTTGTGAAAATGTTAGCTTTTTAGCTATCACTATTTATGAGATACAGGCTGGTGACAGACAGTCGGACGGACAGACAGACAGCGGAGGATTAGTAATCCGTAGGGTCCGTTTTTACCTTTTAGGTACGAAACCCCCTAAAAGATAGAACTAAGATACAGAATAGCTTAAAAATATTCGATACGCTTCCTTAAATTGACATTACTTTTTTATTTCCGAACCGATTCACATGAAACAAACACTAAATGTTAAGTGAAACTTACCACAATATATTAGTGAAAATTGCAAATCGTTTCTGATATTAGCGTAGACAAACACACAGACAAACAGACATTTTTCCGGGATAAAAAGTACCCAGTGTTGTGCGCCAAAGTTTAAAGTATAATCATACCAAGTTTCATTGTAATCGGACCGGTAGTTTTTCTGTGATGCTTGAACAAACAGACAGACAGACAGACAGACAGACAAAAAATTTTCTAATCTCACATTTGGGTTCGGTATCGATTTAGTAACATCCCCTGGTATTTATTTTTTCAATATTTTTAAAGTACAGAATTTACAATTCTACAGTTTTATTATTATTTATTAGAAATTTGAATATATACGCACATCTTACGTAGACCGTATTGACTCAATATTATACTAGACGAGTCAAGAAAAGTTCAAACAGATCTTGGTAAATTACTGAGTCTCTACAAGCTTCTTGTAATTTGTTACATAAAATGGTCCTCAGTGGCTTCTGTGATGGAGATGGCGGATCTAAATTTATACTGAGAGCTCTTCAACTCTTCAGTGCTTGTATTCAAATACCTTTTTATAAAGGACTCTTCAATTTCTCGTTTCATGTACGCAATTGTTTGAGATGTTTAATAATAGTGTAATTTTTTTTTAATTTATTTAATAAATATCCATATATACAGTGTACGAGATGAAGTCAATTCAGAGTATTATTTACTAACTTGTATGATGTCGCGAACGTAGAAATCTTACAAAATAAATTTGATGACTCGTACCACTCAATCAATAGAATTGATATTTGGCATGCAAAATATAACTCCCATGACAATACTCTCAAGGTGTGTAATGATGGAGTTGAAATTGAAGTATTACAAGAAATTCTCATATGGCTTCTCTTTCCGCAACCGTGTTAAAGATGCCTAATTGAATTTGTTTTGTCAAGTTCCATTGCCCTTAGTGATGACCAAGTCAGATCCAAATTTGTTAAAACGTGTTTTAAAAATACCTATTTCGAAACATTGACATCAATTCCCAAAAATCATAAAACCACAAGAACGACTGAAACAAATATTCTTAATCCAATGTGTCTTACGTAAAATCATAAAATCTTGAATATATGTACTTAATATACTCGTATATTATTATCATTCTGAACCTTATATGGAGCGTTTTCTCGTCAAACATCCCGCAGTCCTTGAAGACGAAAGTCTTTAACCAGTGCGTTTTACCGGTGATGACCTACGGTGCCGAGACGTGGTCTCTCACTATGGGTCTCGTACGAAAGCTCCAAGTCACTCAGCGGTCAATGGAAAGGGCTATGCTCGGCGTTTCCCTACTGGATCGAATCAGAAATGAGGAGATCCGTAGGCGAACGAAAGTCGCTGACATAGCCAAGCAGATTTCCAAGCTGAAGTGGCAATGGGCAGGGCACATAGCTCGGAGAACCGATAGCCGCTGGGGCAGAAAGGTTCTCGAGTGGAGACCACGTATCGGCAAACGCAGCGTAGGACGTCCACCTGCAAGATGGACCGACGACCTGATCAAGGCCGCAGGTACCCGCTGGATGCACGTCGCTTCCGATCGGTCGGCATGGAGGTCCTTGGGGGAGGCCTATGTTCAGCAGTGGACGTCTTATGGCTGATATGATGATGAACCTTATATGATATTTTCTTTACCTAGAAATAAATATTAATTTGAACCTATCGCATTAATGACATGAGATATTAATAAATTGCTTCGCCAGCTATTACGTAATAATATGTTACTCGCAGTTTTTTAATCATCTCAACGTATAATCGACTGCAAAGATTGGCAGTAACTTCCGTTGTAACAACTTCACATAATGTATAGGTCGCGCCAGGTAAAAAGAACCCTGGCGGTCAAGCTGCGCGTCATGTGTTTTTATTTCATTTTATGTTATTCTATGTAATATAGTTTTCAATCTGCCTACCAATACACGAAACCGCAAGCGAAAGCTAGATCAAAAATAAACCAACAGGGCTAGTACTTTCGTGTGCGAGTGTACCGATGCGCGAACACATCCCTTCTACTTTCTTCCAGCGTTCTTTTTACGTGGCGCGACCTATACTATAGTTATCTGAGTGATTGCAACTAGCAAAAGCCAAAGAATAATCATGTTACGATTTAACAATTACGAGTACAACTTTTTGCTTCATTCTATATCGTAATTACCTGCTAATCAGGTTTATTCAGTAAGTAATGAAAGACGTAATTCAATTTCCAATTTGTAAAGCTTCATCCCGTTATTATGTCGCATTATTATTATTATATTACTGGTTAATTATTGTATATTATTATTCGAATTGTTATATAGCAAGATTTAATTATTATGTTTGTTGTTAACTCTTTGAAATAATCACCAATTCAAACAAGTTTTCATAATACTTTATTGGTGGTAGAGTTCCAGTGACGGAGCTCGCGAGCGCAGGCACCACCGCATTGCCTAATATACTTGCCGCTAAATGGTAGTGTTCAGCACTATCGTGTTCCGGTCAGGTGGTAATGTATGGCCCTGTAATTTCCGGCACAGAGGCATAACACCTAATGCCTCAGGAGTGGCAGCGCATCTGCATTTTGACCTCTGGTCATTATGTGGGTGTCTATAGGCTGCAGTCATCACTTAACATCAATGTGAACTGCATGCTTGTTTGCCACCTTTATTACATAAAAAAAAGAAAAAGAAAACATTTAATTAAACGAAGGATGTTGAATAGGTATACAAAGATTTAGATTTGGAAAGGTTACAAAACTTCAATCCTACATTCGTCTTCATTCGCCTCGATTGGACCAATGCCTAAATATCAATGAGGACAATATTAGGTATAGAGAAGACACTCGGAACAAACAGGCGGTTCCGTTTTTAATTTAATTTGACAGATATTTAGTATGACGTTTTCACGTCAGCTGTCATGTTACTATGGGAAAGTGTAGTTAATTGTATGCAAAAAACTGGAACCATGCTGCCAAGGCGAATGTCCTGTCTAGTACTATAGTACATATAAGTCAATGCTAAATATACCTTTTTTATGTAGGTATTACGGTTGACATACAAGCATACGGGCCACCTGATGGAAATGGTCACCGTCGCCTATGAACATTTCCAACACCAGGAGAGTTGCCAACGCGCTGCCAGTCCTGAAGGACTCTTTTGACGCCATTATTTTAGAACTTATTGTGGCACCTACTTTAATAACACTTCAGAAAAAGCACCAATGTATCAATGCCATAATCAGCTTTAATGTTAAAAGCAAGCATTTGTTAATAATAGTCATGGACTTATCCTGATGACTGCCCATGTGATTAAAATCGTTTATGAATGCGTCTTGAAAAGCATGAAATATCAAATTCGTCATCAGGAAAGATTTTGTAATTTACTTACTTAAAATTAACTACGGTTTCATGGTCATTTTGCTTTAAAATAATTAAGTACTTTAAATCGTTCTTATTTACAATTTTCAGTAGGTAGGTACATAGATTATTTTCAGACTAAATTTAAACATTTTATTTTACCACGTTGTTGTGAAACTATTATGTATATTATATTTGTGGCAAATTATAGCATTGTAGTAATTATAGTCTCTGCGCTAAGCTCCTGACAGACGAACGGACATGGCGAAACTATAAGGATTCCTTGTAGGCTACGGAACACTATCTTTTTTATGAAAATGTATTACACTTATCATCAATATGGAGTGCGAAATGCCACTTTCGTGACTTTAAAAAAAATAGAAAATTAGCATCTCTATACTTATACTCTATATTACTTTTACATCAATCGTTTTTAAACGTTTACCTAGGTCAGATTCAAGACAATAACCTACATTTTAAAAGCCTCACCGAAGTACACAAAGTATCTTACGTTCTGATAAATATTAAAAACATACACATCACAAAATTATGTTAAGCGGCTTTTTCATCGTCTCCACATCTGTAACCCTTAATAAATTCAATAATTCATAACTTCATGTGGCCATTTGAATTTTAAAATCCAGGTGTGCGTTGTCATTGTACCTCCTATTTTTGTCTACGTCTACAAAGGTACTGTGACATAATATATCTACATGGTCGTAAAGTATATTAATGGATGGTACCCTTATTTTAAAGTTAACTCTTCATTACACATACCTACCAACTGCCACTAAAATTGCGCTTACTCAATCTTATACTTCTCCCGATTTTAGACTATGCCGATGCCGACATATGTTATCTTGATTTGACACAGGAGCATTTAAACAAACTTGAGCGCCTTCAAAATTTTTGCATACGGTTCATATTTGGCTTACGCAAGTATGACCATATTTCTGAATTTCGCTCTCAGCTCAAGTGGCTTCCTATACGAATCCGCAGGTATTTCTCTTCTTTACTGCTTACTATTTATTCCTCACACTCCTACCTATTTCAGAAACCGTTTCCAGTACCGTCATTCCTTAAACTGTCTTACCCTAAGATCTTACTAAAATCTCCTTCTGCATACTCCTTCCCATTCTTCTTCCTTTGTTGACAATTTTTCACTGTAGTTGCCGTTCGGCTTTGGAATTCCTTGCCTATTGATATCCATTGAGCTGAAACGCTGGTGTCGTTCAAAAAGCGGCTCTACGCGCGTCTATTTATCTTCCCCATCTCCTTCCTAATTTCTTTCATAGCTTGTCATCTACTGTTCATTGCATTTACCTTGTCAACTGTCCTCGTATATTACGAGTATCTTGTGTATCTATATAGTTTAGTTTTTAAAGTGTATACCCTACCTATAGCTATTTTATTCTTAGGCTAGGTTGTCTGGAAGAAATTGCTTTAAGCAATAAGACCGCCTAATTGCACTGTGTCCTTATGCGTCAGTTATTTCTGTATCGATGTTTTTTTTTTTTGGTGTACAATAAAGAGTTACTTACATACTTACTTACCTATCTAAAGCATATATGGATGTGACGATCCCATCGAGACGACAATTCGTTCGCTAGTGCAATCAGTCAATTCGACCACTGAACGATCACTAGTATGTAATAAGCTACAAATGTAAGTTAGTATAAGTAGTATAGGTGCCTATTTTAAGCTCAGAATAGTAACTATTGAGCGTTAAATAAAGATGTGCGAATAAATTTATAACAATGGACTCGACAAAACACTGCGTCAATGAAGCGTTGTCCATACTCAAGCGTGCAGAATAAACAGCGTTAGTGTATTTTGATGAGATCAAATATTAAAACAATCAGAAATGTTTAACTGTTTCCCCGTGTGACGTGTGAAAGATGAATATGAAGTTAGAACATCCGATGTTTACGTATTCCATTGAATAATCATGGTAATGCAGTTGCATTGGTTACGTGCAGTTTTAGTGCGTCTGAAGAGGGCAACCAGATTATAATATGTTAGAATATTTTGTGCCTAAAATGTCTGTCTTTGAAAGGTCTATTTCAGAAGGGAATAAATAATGATCACCTTTACTGAGTTTAAAATAAATATTTACTTGATAAACGTTAGACGGTGATGGAGAATCTATTTCGTACATAACCCATTTCAATGAAGATGATATCGATGATTACAGATTCGTGACTACTATAATTTTAATGTGGCGTTGTTAAGGTTCCGTAGTATTCCGTACCTAAAAGGTAAAAACGGGATCCTATTACAAAGCCTCCGCTGTCTGTCTGTCTGTCTGTCACCACGCTGTACCTCATGAACCGTAATAGCAAGAAAGCTGAAATTTTCAGAAATTATGTATATTTGTTGCCGCTATAACAAATATTAAAATAAAGGTAGCAGGTAGACGCTTAAAATTTTCACAGAATATTATTGTATATTAACTTTTTAAATAAATAAAAATAAAGTGAATAGGGGGGCTCCCATTCAGCAAACGTAATTTTTGAGCAATTTTTTACTCTATGTTAATATAAAGGTGAATATAAATATATATATAACAAACGTGATTTTCTTTTATAGATAACTAGCTGTTGCCCGCGGCTTCGCCCGCGTGGATGTCGTTTTATAAATATTTTTCCTGAATTTGCTATAAACCTCACGGAGCCTGAGACCTTTCCAACGAATGCAAAACCATGGAAATCGGTTCGTGCGTTCTGAAGATATAGCGTCAGGAAGGAAAATCCGACTTATTTTTATATTATAGATGGTAAGGAACCCTTCTTTCGCGAGTCCGACTCGCACTTGGCTGCTTTATTATTGTCAGTATGATGGCGGCTCGTCTTGAGGCGTTCGTAGACTACTACTTACTCAGCTTAAAAAATACGGTAGTGCCATTTCTTTTCAATACACCGCCACTGAAATTGCAGCTATAATAAAAAGTAAAACAAAAGTACCTACACAAACAGACAACATCAACAGGCGTTAAGAAAGCTTCCGTATGATTGCTGTATTATTGCGTGTCACAATCCACTAAATTACAAACCACCTGATTTGATCTCGAAGCTGTGACATTCACAACAAATATAAAACTAGGGCCGCTGAAGTAAGTCACTTATCGCAATACGAACAACTTATCTGAGAGCTAGCTCCTATTATTACGGACGTAGATTTATTGGTCCTTTCTATTGAAACTGATACTATCCTCATGACTTATTAGCGACGTTACTTGTAAGACACATTCATTTTTCAATGAAGTAAAGGTTTAGTAGGAAACACTTGTGGGACATTGCACGATTTCGCATCTGTATGTTTTCATCAATACAACAACTAAATGATAAAAAACCTGTCAAGTGCGTGTCGGACCACGCGCAGTATAGGGTTCCGTAGTTTTTAGGTTTGATTAATGCATAGAGCAACGCGGGCCACCGGTTGCAGCGGCTCCGGTCCGCCGCGACCGGTGGCCCGCGTTGCTCTATGGATTAATTTAATGAAAAAAATAAATAAATATTTTCTATGGAGTCGTTAAAAAAAATTCGAATATTACATTCGGTCGCCTATTACTCGCAAACTTGTAAAGCCAACTTAGGTGTGATAGTTTTCCTTTTAATTTCATTATATTATATATGGATACTATTGCCGTAACGTTTGAATTTCTAACAACAACCATTTAGTCGGTAGGAGGGGAACACTTGACTCTAAAGAAAATTGGCCCTTTAAAGCTTAATAAGCCACGAACAGTTAACTGAATCGAAAAATGATGTTTCCACACCCCCAATATTTTTGAAAGACCTATCCAACTATATCTTACACTATATAGAAAACGAAAAATAAATAAAATATCCGCGCGTTACATGTAGGGGAGGTACCCTAAATTCATGTTTTTATTCTACCACTTTGTCGGCCTAATTAAGTTGTATACTTGTGCCAAATTTCAAGCTTCTGGTACTAATCGTTTTTGCGCTAAACCGAGGACGGACAGACAGACAGACAGACAGACGGACAAGGCGAAACTATAAGGGTTCCTTGTTTACTACGGAACCCTAAAAATGGATTAACAAAAGTAATACACATGTAGACATAACGTGTGCAAGTGTTTGGTACTCTTTGAAAAATTAAAATGGTGAATACGAAGTTCGAAAACACAGAAATAGTTAATACTACAAAAAGTTTGAAGAATATGTACTGACGGTATAAGTGCATCTCAGTATGATATACCTAGGCTTAGGCACACCGCGGACACTCCGCCAAAATTCCAAACAAACGCTTAATTTGGTCTCTATTACACAGACATCAATAAGTGACGTGTATTTACACGTACACCTGTGTGCGTAGCACGTAGAGAATACCAAAGGTCGCCCATAAGAGGGGAGGTTGGGTGAAGCGGGGAAATCGGGCGGGACGTCGAAGTGTCCATTCTATTCGTAGTATTATTACATATTCTCTGGCTTAAGTCTAGCTGTAGTGTTTACATAGTTCTTCGTGTCTAGATCTAAAGTAAACCATATTTGTATTTATTATTGTTTTGACGAAAAATAAGCAAAAATACAATTAATTGTGTGTGAAAAACAAAACCACTTACTAAAACCGCAGAGTTCGTCTCTAAATAAAACAAAACGGAAAAGAAAAATACTAGGTATATCATCATCCTATCACTAAAGAAAGATACCTATGTACATACGAAAATAAGTATAATGAAGATGTCAAGGGGAAAATAATAAGAATAAAAATAGACATTATAACAAAAGCTACCGAGATAATGTGCCACAAAAATATTGTATGGCGAAAAACAAAACACCATAAAAATACTTTGACACATCAGTGGTAAAAGAGGTGACCTTTTACAATCTTTTCATGAGGCATGACACGCCGATAATGGTATCTTTGCCGTGTGTGTAGAGGCATATTGTTGCGGTGTCACTTACGCGAAAACATTACCCAGGTACCTGACAAAGGGTCGTGTGCTCTGAGAGATATAATCTGTTTTTCTTTCACCACACCTAATGGATTACGAATATGTTTTGGTATCCATGAAGACAAGTATATAGTACTGTAGGTACTTACTACATTTTCATGACGAAAATCAATTTTTATTAGTATGCATTTGATGATGAATAATAATATAATCGAAATGTATAATATTATAGAGGTGCATCATCTGTTGAAATGCGTTCTTCAAAACTAACATCACAAGAGTCCGACGACGACTTGTGACGATAGCTTTGAACTCAATCTGGTACCTACTGCAATTTATTCATAGACAACTATAAGCACTTTTTTAAACAACATTAAGTATGTAGAATCGTCGGAAGAACTTCTGAACTATTTATAGAAGAAGAAACCCTTAATGGCTTTGTCCTGGCTCCTTTACATTCGAAGCTCTAAGAATATTTAATACAGTTGAAACATATTTTATCTGAGTAACTAATTATATTTGTAACATGCTCGGTAGCAACATAAATTAACATATTTTTCTTTATAACTTTATAATATTCAACAAAAGGATATAATATTTATCTACTTACAGTAATCTAAAAATAAATAACACTTATTTAAATAAAGAGAGGCAAAAATGCATACACTAATCTAGTAATGGTTGTACTCTGAGACAAAGATAGGTTGAGTTGAGACCTTTATAAAAACGCAATTATGCTCTTTGTACGATGATTTATATTTAAGTGTGAGAGGAGAGTTAGTGACAGCAAAAACATTTGTGCACTTCTATTTTTGGACGGAAAAAAAATTCTTTTCACCAAACGAGAGAAACATGGCGCTGCAAATTGATATAAATATTTTAACATTGTATTTCTTTCACTGATATTAAAGCGTGCGGTTTTGGGAGGACAATCTAATTTTATCAACCAAAATTGTTGTTCGTCATGCTACGATCAATTTTCTTGTTATTGCAAGAATAAAAGAAAATATATTTTATTTGACAAGACAAATTGGGCATATGGCTGTTTTTAAATTTCAAAAACGTAGGTTAGTTTAACGAATACTGTTGTTGTGTCGTACAATTTTGGAAGATATGATGTCCTTTTCTTATTGTATGTGTGTTGTTGTGAGTGATTACTTTTCTGATTCACATTAAATTTTATTTCTTCTGGGAGTTAGTCTTCTGTAGTCTGTGTTGTGTAATTTCAACGAAGATTGATACCTATATGATAAATAAACACAATGTAGAATAACTGAATAATAATGTAAGTTTTATAATATTCATACGGAAAATCTCCTAGAGTTTTTTTCATTTAATAATCATTTAACCATGAGTATTAACTGAAAGACTAACTTAAGTTACTTTTGTAACTATTTACAAAAGTTACTTAAGATTGTTTTGACCTATTTAATAAGTATCTTAAGTTGATTCGCATGTGTTATTGCGAATAATAAAAAATGTTACAAATGTTAATTAAAATCGTCATTGTTACAAAAAACACACACAAAGAAAACGAGCGAGTCATTGTTTCTATTGACGACCGGTCGGGTAGGTCAGGGCATCCCGGTTGTCCCGGGTGAGAGAAACCGAAAGTGGGTTAACCGGTTCAAGTGCAGAGAACAAATGGAGGGGGATTTGACCCGGTCACGTAGCTTCGCCCGGGCGGTTAGTACCCGGAACATGTCAATGTTTGATGTGGAAATACGAGTATATCTACTGGTCTTGATTTTGTAATTGGTACATTTTATGTCGGATAACTGGGTAATTATGTTATTTACTAAAATTACTTATTTGAAAGATATTTATAAGGGATAGTGAAATTTAATGAATGAGTACTAAAGTTATATCAATATTGTTTTTAAAAGCATCACGGTATTGTCAATTAAAGATCGGGTGTTGGAAAGGTTAGGATATATGAGTTGTCCTAGGTAAGAGAAACTGAAAGTATGTAACCGGAGGAGGATCTTACCCGGTCGCGAAGCTTTGTCCGGGCGACACCCGGGATATGTGAATGTTTGATGACAAAATAGGTATCCCGTTATTGTTATTTGCTCATTTCTTAAATAATAATTCTGTATAATTACTAATGTACATTAATTACTAGTACCTATATCTATAGAAAATATGATTGATTGATAACCTGAACATCAAAGTAAGTAAAAATTCAGGGTCAATTTTAATTAAAGCTCGTCAATTTTGTAAGGTACATTTTGGTAGTTTTTTTACCTTTGAGGTAAAAAAGCTGCGGTTTGTATATATTTTTAATTCCATGAATTTGGGAATGTCGATACTGCAGTGAAAAATAGCGAGTCATAGGTACTGATTACAGTTGATGCTATTGATGACCGATCGTTAGGTAGTTCAGGCCACCCCAGTAGGCCCGGATAAGAGAAACCGAAAGTGGTCTAATCGGTTCAAGTGCAGGATGCAGATGGAGCGAGGTTTTGATCCGGGTGCTAGCTTCTGCTGATCATAGACCGGGTGGCTTGAAAATAACCCGGGCATTGTACTCGTATGTTTGATGTGGAAATAATATTCAATTTTATTTTGTTTCATTTTTACTTCAGGTACAATATGTGGTCATTTACATATTTTGAAGAATATAATCTACTAATATGAATACTAATTTACATTATTTAAGAAACATTGTCTATCATGGATGATATGAAAGTAAACTGTTTGAATCGAATGAAAATCATACACTTTTCGCGTCTACTAGACGACTGCAACGACGCAATTGCTTTTCTGAAATGGAACCTACCGAATTAGGAATAGAACCGATGTTTAGTATTATGGTTATATTTATTTTATTTTTTATTTTTTTGAGAAGAGAATAGGTTTATTAAAATATTTGTACTCTTGTTCATGATGACCTGCATCTGTCCTACACGGTGCATGTAGGTGCGGTACATCCGTAAGTCTCCCTCTAAGTTTTCATTCAAACGAAAGCTCTATAGTCACTTCCTGGAATCGATGCCTTAGTTTTAACTTTCTGTCGTCCTATGCATATATATTTATAATATATATTTATAATATATTATTGTATATATTATCTATATACTGTATAAGTTATGTATATATTATTTATGATACGTAAATATAATAATTATATCTAATATATTTTTATTGGTTGTTAAATAATGTTTTTGTTTCTAAACAATACCTATTTCTTACTGTCCATATAGTTTTTATTATTGCACCCCTACTATCAGTATCCCACTACCTCAAGGTTGACTGGTAGAGAATGCCCTATGGCATTAAGTCCGCCTTATGTTCTAGGTGCATTAAAGTTTAAATAAATAAATAAATAAATAAATAATATTTCATCTATTAACGTTATTATACGGGCTGCTACGGCGGCGGACGCGTAAATGCAGTGTCTTGAGGTCGCGCAAATAAATTTAATGCAAATGTATTTCTATTGTAACTAATTACCATCCCGTTGCACTCAGTTATATTAAATTAACTACTTACTTTTGGTAGGTACCTCTGCGTTTTCATTTAATTTAGCTCTCCCTTGCGTCGCTTTGTCTCAAGTCCCGAGACATTTTCCAAGTAGGTATATTGCGTCGATTACTTAATTTATTATGTCTGGTGTTATTACGAAATGTGTGTGAAGATGTGAAGTTAAATTATTATATTGTTTATCGTAGATTGTTTGGTTTGTGACAAATTAAATTAATAACTGACAAGACAATGTTTTGTGGTTTCTTTATTCTTTAGTTTTTTTGGATGTGACCTTTTTGACATTAAAAGTCGTGATTACGGGTGAATATAACCATTGTTTGGTAACATAGGTACTTTATGTTTGAAAACTATGTTTTATCGATTTGTCGTCAGATAATAGACTAGCGGCCCGCCCCGGCTTCGCCCGCGCTGCTCCGCTCCTTTTAGTCATAGCGTGATGAAACATAGCTTATAGCCTTTCTCGATAAAGGGGCTATCTAACACTGAAAACACTTTTCAAATCGGACCACTAGTTCCTGAGATTCGCGTTCAAAAACAAACTCTTCAGCTTTATAATATGAAGTATAGATAACAGGTAATTGATGTTAAACAATAAACATTGACTTCTACTTACATGAAATCAGTGTGTTCTTATTGAAAAGGAGGTTACTTGCGAGAAATTATGTAAACTTGGCATGAATCGATCCAGTTATCTTATCAATCGGGCATGAGGAGAGTCGGATATATTGTACCAGTTTTTAGTTTTTTCAAAATATCTTTTATTGATAATAATTAAAATTAATTCTTTGTCTTGACTTACATAGTTTAGAATCTCATTTAACGTGCACCGTAACGTCAACACCATACTCTTATCAGATTTCACACAATATGCGTTTCCCTGAAGGCTTTCCTTCGGTACAAGTTACCCAACTAGTCGGATTAATTGTACCACAGGTTAGGTAAATTGTACTACTAATATTTAAGAGACTTATTGACATGATAATAAATAGGTTTAATAAATAGACAAAATGAATTGATTATATTTTAATTGTCAATGAAAAAGTGCTGACAAAAACTTAAAAATTTCTTCAATATTAATAGTCATAATATTTCAAAAGAACAAATTTATTGAAGACTAAAAAAAATTAAACATTTATCAAACTTAAATACAATATTTTAAAATTAAACATTATACTCGTATGAAAATAGAATAAATCACTTTTACCTACTTTAGAATATTATTTCAGTAAGTCATCAATTATTTATTTAAGTATCTACTTACTGAGATCAAACTTTTTATTTCTTTTACCATACAATAGCAAAAAAAAATCGTAAATATCTTGATTGAATGTATCTACAGGTTCCGAGAACCCATTTACCAACAACGAACGCATCTTGTTCACATTTGACCCACCCTCAATTTATATCGCATTCTGCCATGACGTTAAATAGTTGGTTTTGATAGCGAATAAGTTTCAGATATCTGGTTCAAGCTCATCACCTTCTTTTGCAGAGTCCCTTTTCAATTCTTTCTTCTTTTTCTAAGACTATTTATGGTCATCATTCATCTGAAAAAATACAAGACAGTAAACATTTCACCAGGTTGGGTTAATTGTACCAGTACAAATAACACAACTGTTGATGGTACAATTTACCAAACTAGGAAATTCGGAAAATAAATATTTGTCACAAAATAACCTTTGAACATAATACGTTCGCAACTCTATGGTTAAAGCGGTGATTATAGATCTTATCAATAAAAAATATAACAAAATTGTAACTTACATTTCCACTGAGTAATCTCCTTAGCTACACACGTCAACATTTGTATGAAGGACGTTCAAAACACATTTTTTTCTCTAAAACGAATGCACTTGCCAGAGGCCGTTACAAAAAGGCAAGTAGTTGAGGGCGCTGTCAGTGCTCAGTTTTGTGTTGCCAGAAAAGAAAATAAGTTACAGTAAGCGAAACTTCCATCCTACGGTCTTCCCGAGAGGCTATGCAACTGGACAGACAGCTTTCTATCTGAGCGTTATATACAGGTCTTAGTTGACGGTCAGCGCTCAGATAGACTACCTATCAACGCTGGTGTGCCGCAAGGCTCTGTGCTATCTCCCACGCTTTTTCTTCTGCATATCAATGAAATGTTGGAGCAAAATTCCAATTTTCATTGCTATGCCGATGATAGTACGGGAGATGCACACTACACTGGCCGTGCAAATGCCTCTCGGACACTTATCGAGGAAAGCAGGACTAGACTTGTGTCTGAAGTCGAGCACTCTCTGGAGCTGGTCTCGGACTGGGGTCGACTCAACTTAGTGCAGTTCAACCCCTCGAAGACACAAGTCTGCGCGTTCACCGCTAAAAAAAACCCATTCGTTGTAGCACCACAGTTCCAGGGCACTCCGCTCGCCGTTGGTACGAGTATCGGTATCCTGGGCGTTGACATATCGAACGAAGTGCAATTTGGGAGTCAAATTGAGTGTAAGACCAAGTTGGCATCCAAAAAACTAGGGGTGCTTAACAAAGCGAGGCAGTATTTCACATCGGGGCAGCTATTACAGCTTTATAAGGCCCAAGTGCGGCCCCATCTGGAATACTGCTCTCATTTGTGGGCGGGAGCCCCCAAATATCAACTTGGTCCACTCGACTCCCTACAAAGACGCGCCGTTCGTATTGTTAACGACCCAGGACTTACTGACAGGCTCGAACATCTTAGCCTGCGCAGAGACGTTGGGAGTCTATGCGTTTTATACCGTCTCTACAATGGCGAGTGCTCCGTCGAACTGTTTGACATGGTGCCACCGTCTCTTTTCCTACACCGCACTACCCGCCGAAGAGAGAAGTTCCACCCTCACCGACTGGATACTTGGCAATGTTCAACGGTGCGGTTCTCACGTTCGTTTTTGCCCAGAACGTGTAAATTGTGGAATGAACTTCCTTCTGAGGTGTTCCCTCGGTGCTACAATATGGGGTTCTTCAAAAATGGCGTCAAAAGAGTCCTTCAGGGCTGGCAGCGCGTTGGCGACTCCCCTGGTGTTGCAAATGTTCATAGGCGACGGTGACTACTTTCCATCAGGTGGCCCGTCTGCTTGTCTGTCAATCCTTTGACATAAAAAAAACCGGACAAGTGCGAGTTCGACTCGTGTGGTGAAAGTTCCGTAATTTAAATAAATATTTTCGAAAATATTACAGATTTAAAATGCAGGGACATAGCGGTTACGGTGGTACCGGCAGGGGGGGGTTACATTATTAAGAATTTTCGAGTTAATTTGAATACTCAAACTTCTTATAGGTTTTCCAGTAATCTATAGGCAAAGAACTATTTTCCACATTTTTTTCAAAATTTTAAGTTCAGTAGTTTCGGAGATAGGGGGAGGAATGGTCAATTTTCGTCGTTTTTCTTAAATAACTTCAAATTTGTTTATGAAAAAATTATTAAAAAAATATATCTGAGATGCTGACAACAACCTCTTTCATTAAATATGTCACACAACAATGTTACGAATTTTTTTTTATAATTTTCTGATTTACCCTCCGAAAGTGGCCCCCTTGTTTAAAAATTATTATTTTACTTGACGTGTTCATCTTTGGGTCACCAATTTACATATATTCATAAAATTTCAACTCAATCGGTCGAGTAGTTTCGGTGCAAATTGGCTGTGAAGGACGGACAGACAGACAGACAGACAGACGCACGAGTGATCCTATAAGGGTTCCTTTTTTCCTTTTAAGGTACGGAACACTAAAAAAAGTAAGTGTAAAATTTTGAGGTGGTACAATTTATCAGGCAGTTCAATATACCAGACTCTCGATACAATTTTTGTAGCGTCAATCTTATTTCAACCGAAGATGGTAGGTACTTCACTGTTGAAGCTGTAGGGCGTATACACCACCACCTTACCTAATCTTTCCGCTAAATTATAATGTTCAGCGCTGTCGTATTTCGATCAGGGTGGGACTGAAAGAACCACAAGAAATCGACTAGTGAAAATATTATTTTTACTAGCGGCCCGCCCTAGCTTCGCGCGGGTGTAATGTTACGTTACCTACCCTCTCCTACTTCTCTTAGCGGGACGTTATATATATATATATATATATATATATATATATATATATATATATATATATAACGCCCCTTACTCGATAAATGGGCTATCTGACACTGAAATAATTTTTTTAGTCGTACCAGTAGTTCCTGAGATTAGCGCGTTCAAGCAAACAAACAAACAAATTCAACTTTTTATTATTAAGTATAGATTAATCGGACTAAACGAGATTGTATTTATTTTTAACAATTTATGTGTTAACAGTTATTGTATTAATGAATTAAATTCAAAACTTGGCTGATAACTTATCTTCTTTAATTTTAATCTAATGCAAAATGTTTTCAGCTCAGATTATATGAACTCGATTAATTTAATTTGTAACAGTTATCGATAACATACTCAATCGGTGTCGTCGAGTTGCATCTTTAGATGTTCTTCGCACTCTTCTATGTGACACCCTCCCAAAACAGATTTCACTCGTGGAATGTAATAGGTACCTCCTGTAGTAGCTGTATATCTCACTCAAAGTAAAGTGCGATTTATAACATGAACAATACATAAAGGTTTCGTGTGTATACGAAGCAAGGTGCGTATCGATTGGGTTCCCGATGTGGGTCAGAGACTCGGGTCAAAGGTCACGGGTAGGTCACCTCCGCCCGTTTTATCAACACGAAACAGACCTCTCCCTACCTTCCACAACTAGCAACCTCTTGAACTGTTTGAAAGGCATTGTTTTAGTCGATGTTTTTGTGGAAATATTGTTTAATCCTCTTTATTTCACTTCCAATTCTCTGTAAAGGCTGTTAAGGTGAGATTTATTTTTTGGTAATAGACTTTGAATAAATTAACTGCCTGCACAGTTCTTCTATGTTGTAGATTGTTGTAATGTTCAACACCTCACCTCAGCTGTAACACGTCCACTGGTGGACAACAGCTTTCCCCAAAGATGCCCACAGCAGTGTAGTGCATCATTACGGGGAACTATAGGTACCATGAAGCGCGCATGGCCCAGCGGCTGGTGTAGATTGTAAGCGATCTGCTCGGTTAAGCACTACGGGCGCGGTCGGGTAGTGTGATGGGTGACCGCTAGTGGCAAATTAAATGCGCGTTTCCGTGCTTCGGAGGGCACGTTAAGCCGTCGGTCCCGGTTGCTATCGATAGATAGCAGTCGTTAAACCTTGTCGGAGGCCTTATGGGCGGTTTGAAAACATCCGACAGCGGGTTGGCCACTAACCCACCCACCTCCACCAATCCGCATTGGAGCAGCGTGGTGGAGCAAGCTCCAGGCCTCCCCCCAAAAAGGGGAGAGACTCGTGCCCAGCAGTGGGACGTATAATGGGTTGCCATTATTATTATTTATTATAGGTACCATAATCGCTTGGCTCGGCATGCAAATTGGCTATTGCAGTGAGGATCTGACGATAGTTTTATCGCACGACGCAGCTGTCCATCCCGCGTTAATAAAGTTACAATCGGCTATGAGACTGATGGCGAGATTCACAGACCGCACTACGACTTTACTTTCGGGCAAAGTACGCTTCGAACTGTCAAAAACCCATACATTTCTGACAGTTCTAAGCATACTTTGCTCAAAGTAAAGTCGTAGTGCGGTCTATGAATCTTACCCTGAGACTCCACAAGTGGGAGATGGGTACGACCCATCCCGACGCCATAATGTTCTCTTAAATTATGTTAATAGGGTACCTATTTGACTATTTTTTTTTTTGTGATTTCAAAAAGTAGGTATGTGAAATGTTAGTAAATATCGTCATTGGAACCACTAGTCTATAACTAATAGTTTTTGAGATATCACCATTCGAAAGTTGCAACTTATGAAATGATCTCTAACGGCTCGTAGGGTCAAATCTTGTACCTGCTGGTGACGTCACCCGCTTGTGTGGTACCTACGAAATCAAGGACGAATTCAAGAAATCTTAAAATATCTTTCTTTAATTAGGTATCTAATAGGTATTGCGTTTTTGTAAATAGTTTGCATAGTGAAAGTTGTTGTGATTTGTACAAGGAATTTAATACTGTTATTATTTTTAAAGTAAATCTTTATTTTTGTACCTCTTCTATAATAATGCACGGATTTGAATAATTTTTATGTCTAGACTTTTCTTTTTTTTTTAGTCTTTCAATTTTTTACCTTAATCCGTTCGGTGTGTAAACTTTTAGGTACCTATAGTAAAAAAAACATTTTGAGTGTGGGTTACCTAATCACATTTTAAAGTAGGTACCTTTCTCTAAGTTTACCAAAAAAAATCAGCTGCTTATTCATGGTCTCATTATAACTTTATATTCCTATACTTGTTAATTTGCTGAAAAAAATGTGCCTATATGAAAATACACATTTTAGTTTATTACTGATTCTTAAATGTTGTGGGTAGTGCGTACCTACGCGAGGACGTTATTTAGGGTATACCTAGTTAAAGTTCTTCAGGCAGGAATAAATAAAACATAAAAATGTCCATAGGTCATTGCACGTACCTACATATGTAATGTTTTTAGGTACAAATACCTAAGTTACATTAAATGTGTATATTTTTTCTGTTTGTTGTCATATAGGGACTGCGGTAATTGGTTGGAGTATGTAGAGATTGCCGCTACGATAAAATATCATAAGTTAAATTAAATCTATTAATTATAAAATATTTCACCAGATTGACGTATCTGTTTCATCGTTTATAACAGGAAACGTTTACTTTTTATATGGGAAACCACAACTGACCAACAAGTTAAACTCGCTACTAAAGACATATCTTATTTGTTTTTTATCCGCTGTTTTACCCGATTGCGGTTTATTTAAACCATTTTCCTACCGAATAAAACGTTTTCCTAGTTGATGAATACGCAAATGTTTCGCAAGGAATTTATCCTTCGACGTTCTCGGCCTAACCGCAGTTACCTGTGCATCTTTTACAAAGTAGCTGTGGGTCATAAAATAAATCCATAAAATACATTGTTGCCTTTAACTCTTTTATAGGGTTGGCCAGTGTAATGAGCGGTTGATTTTTTTATTTGCCTTTCTTCACTTTATCACCCTTTTGTCTTGTAATTGAATTCATAATGCGGGTATTGCATGTACGCACTATAAGTTTGAATACTAAATAACCTCCTCCTTTTTTCGAAGTCGGTTAATAAATATAGATACAAGCGATTTTATCTTGACGGACTGGAACATGCAAACGCTGTATACAAAAAAACGTAGCAGATAGATTGTGTGATGCGGTGAAGCTTGTTTTGAAAAACTGACTAGGCGTTGCAAAATTGGTTCTCCCTATGTCCGTTATAGAATTTTAAAACTATTAAATCCATGCTCCAAACGAGTTTTGTTTCAGTTTTAGATACAGTAGAAATTAGAAAGATGTAGTGTCATCTGTTATGATGATTAAAGTAAAGTTGTATGTTAGTTATCATGTAAATTTTAAAAATATCTAATGAATTGCGAAGCTTAATCACGGGCATATTATTTTAGTCATCAGCCAATCAAGTTATCTCCTATACCGTATCTCGTAGGAATTTGATAGATGCACAAGAAGCTGGAAGTTTTCGAAGAGCAGAAAAGCAAGGTTTGTGAATAGTATCTTGGGCGACTAAAACAATGCCATGATATTTGGTCCATTCATGAAATTGATTTACCCATACGAATAATAATTTTTGAGCTTGGTATATGCTGGATATCTGCTAAAATAACCTTAGGTAAAATTTCAGTCCAATCTCCACGCCTAAGATTCACGAGAAATGTATGAAACCGATCGAGTAAGAATAAGTAACCTTAGGGAAAATTTCAGTTCAATCTCCACGCTTAAGATTCACGAGAAATGGATAAAACTGGTCGAGTAAGAATAAGTGCTGATAACTCGCCTGCATCAAAAATACTGTGCAACTAGTGCATGACACAACAGATATGAAGTCGTACCACAATAATTATGTGGTTAGTCATGCATAATGACTCCTCACATTCAACCGCCCAACCCCTCGATCCATAGAGGCTGAGCTCCAACTAAACGTATAATAACGTACATCGGTAGTCGACCGTTCACAAATTATAGCTTCCATTCTGACTGAAACACCTAACCGAACATTAGCCAATTTCATCGCCGGATAACACGAAGACACTGCCATTGAAACGCAAAATAAGACTGCATTGGATGTAAAACAACATGCTCTTTCTCACGCTCCCGTTGCAAGCCAATTTTCCACAAGAGCAGAAATAACACAAATTCAATTAGGGTTTCTGTTTTGCGCATCTGAGGGGAGAAATTTATATGTGTAACGTAAATAATGGTGGTGAGAGACGGTCTACAGATGGGGCTGGTTAGAATTATGTAAATAACCTGCTGTGTTCTCAAGAGGAACGCTTGCATTCAAACGTATTGTTCGAGATAGCAGAATTATTTAAAAATCTCTAAAATGTAATTGCTTGTGCCGTTCCCCGGTGCATTTCGTTCAGGCTTTTTCTGTTATTGCAAATGAGATTTTTGGTGCTAGGTTAGAATATTGTTAATTGAGACTTTTAACTGAAATATTGGTTGTAATAATCGTTGATTCTCGTCGAATTTGGAATGTCTTATTGCCAGTCGGATTAATTGCAGGTTTTTTATCCGTGATGAAGCTGAATCGACGAATAAAATGTCTGCTTTACGCTGGAATTTGGAAATGTTTTTTTATTTTACGATGATGGAAAACTATCATGCAGTTCACATGGATGTCAAGTGACGACTGCAGCCTGCAGACATCAATTCAAAAAACTAGAGGGCAAAATGCAGTTAATATGCCAACCCTGCGGCCTAAGATATTTTTTTATGTAATGGAAGTGGTAAGCAAGCATGCAGTTCACATTGATGTTAAGTGATGACTGCAGCCTATAGACACCCACACCAAGACTGAAAATGACCACAGAAAATGCAGATGCGTTACCACTCCTGAGGCCTAAGGTGTTATGCCTCTGTGCCGGAAATTACAGGGCCGTACATAACCACCTGACCGAAACACGATAGTGTTGAACACTACCATTTAGCGGCAAGTACCTATATTAGGTAATGCGGTGGTGCCTACGCCCGCGAGATCCGTCACTGGAGCTCTACCACCAGTTATAGTATGTAGTTTTAATGTGTTGTATAGTTTACTGTTCTGTGGTTGTGTCTAATATGTGCCTCTGTGATAGAAATTACGAGCCCATCCATCTTACCGGAACACGATAGTGTTGAACACTAACCAGTGAAATGTGTTGTGTTAGTTCCAAATAGGCTTGTTTTAATACTCAATTAAACTGTTGTATAACTAATAACAACTGCAAGACATAATCCATAATCACAAGCCCATTAAATTATGGAATGGAAAGAAAATAGGATATCGATATTTCTACGCATATAATCGATATATCTACATTAATGAACCATTACTTAACCGGCGGGAACGTGAAATTGAAGTGCATAATTAACTTCATTTAATTACATTATGTTGAAATCGATTTTATAGTGCACATATTTGATAAACTTCTATGTTAATGTAATAAAGCCGGGATTAGTAGCTAGATAGCGTACAAGTACACTTAATCTCGAGATTACCTTTCTTAATGGCGATAAACCGAGTGTTTTATATCGCAGGCGGTATCGTGGAGGCTGAAAAATTACATGGGAACGAGATTAGCTAATATTAATCGTGCAAGCCGCTCTAATCAGGATAAGACGAACTGAGCAGCCTTATAAAGAAGGCGACTGTCGATTTACATTCGCCGTGGCAACAAACTGCGTATTAATATACCGATTATGTCGACGATGTAATATGTCTACTGAGTTTTTAATTGCAACGTCGTTTTTGTTATTAATACCCTTGGAATTCGACCGATAAACAGCATATTGTCTTATATTTTAATACATATTTTTGTTTTTTACTATCCTGACGTAAGTAGTACAGGGAAATACGAACCTGTAAAATGAAACGCTACACAATTATGTAATAATTGATTTGATAGTGTCTCTGTTTGTAAAATCTAGCGCAAATGTGAACTACACTTGTAATACAATGACAATGACTAAAGATCGTGCAGTGTCTAAGCTCTTACACAAACAAGAATGCATTTATAAGATTCTGTTCACTAAAACAAGTCGCAAAGGAAGAAGCTATAATAAATAACTGCATAACGGCGACGTATACAAATACAAAATAAACAAAACAGTTATTGCAGTAACCTGCAATGTATCTCGTTCGTGAATTGTGAAAGTAAACAAGTTGAAGGAAATTGGCTCCCGTTACTATATACCTTCTGAACAGTTGGGTTGGAATGGAAATGTTCAAGAGTTCTCAAACTCCATAGGTTTGGGTTTCATTTAGATTTTTCCATCGTTTCCCGGTGAAGACCCTCGAAGGAACGAAATGTAATATCCTGTAATTCGAGAATGTCTGTTGCTCTGAAATACAAATAAGTATACACGTAAAGTAAATAAAGTTCAAATACTCGACCAGTTTGGATCTGAATTGATAAAATCACTACCAGTTTTTGAATACCGATAAAATATTCAAATTTCAACTATTACAAAACGATACATAAAATAAAACTCGGTTCTTAAGTGTTATGTCCTTGGTTCACATTGTTAAATAAAGATAACATCAGTGTAACAGTGTTTTACTGATGGTAGAGCATATTTGATGAAGATCTGGGAGCCTTATTCTTGTAACATTGCTTACGCTTAATTGCAACGTTTCGCTTACTTGTTCAAGGGCGCACGCTTTTGTGAAAGCCAATAGGTGCATCGATTATTAACGCTCAACGCGCATTGTAAGCAGAATAAGACGCTCTTATGATATAAAGAAAGAAAGAAAAGAAAAAAAACTCTTTATTGATGCAGTCGAGAGACGCAGATACGAGACAATAGAAATATTTGAGGAAAAAAAACTTAACTAAGTGTCGGTTGAAACTTATGTAACTACTTACTGATTTACATACCTAAATAACCACCCTCAACAAACTGTTATATAATATAAAGAATCAAATATTCATTCTCAATCCATTCTTGATGAGACCTTCGATCGATAATTCGATTTTTTAATCTAAAAATCGTCCGTATAACAAATAAACAGTTGAGAGTGCTAGTCTAGATTAAATGTAGGTGGTGCTAGACCTCTTGTTTGTATGTAGATGTTGCTGTAGCTTCCAGTAAATACCTACTTATTTTCTATGCGAACTGCTTACTTGTTATATTGAAGGGGAATAGTAACCACAATTTCATTTTTCCATACAAATAGTCCGTATCTATCAAACCTTTGATACATTATTTCATTCTGAGGCAATACGAAGTTTCCTAGTAGGTACATACAGCGGGTCAGCTAGTATTATATGTACAACTAGCTGTGCCTGCGACTTTGTCCACGTGAGAAAAAATATGATTAATCAGTATCTACCCAGACGAAGTCGTGGGCGTAGCTAGTATAAAAGTAGCCTAAGTTACTCCTTATTACATCAGCTATCTGCCAGTGAAAGTCCCGTCAAAATCGGAGACACTCAAATTCTATTTATTTGTAGGTATGTGGGTATGTATGGGTGTATGGAGACAAAAGTAGCCTATGTTACTCCTTATCACATCAGCTACCTACGCGTGGAAGTCCCGTCAAAGTCGGATACACTCCAATTCTACTTATTTGTATGTAGGTATGTATGTATGTATGAATGTATGGAGATAAAAGTAACCTAAGTTACTCCTTATTACATCAGCTACCTACCCGTGGAAGACCCGTCAAAGTCGGATACACTCCAATTCTACTTATTTGTATGTAGGTATGCATGTATGTATGTATGGATGTATGGTGATAAAAGTCCCGTCAAAATCGGTAAAGCCGTTCCCAAGATTAGCCCCGCCAAACAGACAAAAAAGCGGTTATTTTAATATTACAAACAGACACTCCAATTTTATTAATTCTATAGATTTATTATTATGGAAGGTAATATACAACATAAGATCTAAAAATTCTGTGAAAATTTGAGGGTCTACTTGCTACCGTTATTATCGAGCAAAAAATATACGGAAAATAACACGTGCATTGTATGCCCCCTAGAACCCCTTAAAATATTCATATTTTATTTTTAGTAATTAATTTTGTCTTTATAGCGGTATCAGAAATACATAATTTGTGAAAATGTTAGCTTTCTAGCTATATAACACTGTTTATGAGATACAGGCTGGTGACAGACAGACGGACGGACAGACAGACAGACAGCGAAGGATTAGTAATCCGTAGGGTCCGTTTTTACCTTTTAGGTACGAAATCCCCTAAAAGATAGAACTAAGATACAGAGTAGCTTAAAAATATTCGATATGATTCTTTAAATTGACATTACTTTTTTATTTCTGAACCGATTCACATAAAACAAACACTTAATGTTAAGTGAAACATACCACAATATATTAGTGAAAATTGCAAATCGAATAAGGCGTTTGTGAAATTAGGGTGCACAAACACACAGACAAACAGACATTTTTCCGGGATAAAAAGTACCCAGTGTTGTGCGCCAAAGGTTAAAGTATAATCATACCAAGTTTCATTGTAATCAGATGTACCAGTAGATTTTGTGTGATGCTTGAACAAACAGACAGACAGACAGACAAAAAATTTTCTAATCACATATTTGTGTTCGGTATCGATCTAGTAACATCCCCTGGTATTTATTTTTTCAATATTTTCAATGTACAGAATTTACACATCTACAGTTTTATTATAAGTATAGATAGATATATATTAACGCTTTCAGATAAAAGAATTATAAAATAATATATAAATATATTATAACTATAGAATAATAGAATTTATCTAATACTCGCTGACCCGGCAAACTTCGTATTGCCTCAGAATGAAAATATGACATGTGTCAAAGGTTTGATAGGTACGGACTATTTGTATGGGAAAATGAAATGGTGGCTTTTACTATTTCCCTTCAATTTCTTCATATTTTCTTACCTTTTAAACATTCCCTGGACTTCCAAAAATCATTCAAAATCAATATTAGCCAAATCGGTCCAGCCATTCACGCGTGATGCCGTGACCAAGGAAAACGAGTTGCATTTTTATATATATAGATTATTTGTATTTTCTAATATTTAGAATTTATCAAGTTCTATGAATAACTTAAGTAAACCAGACATTAAGTTTTAGAATAAACAACATTCTTTGTAGAAATTAATCGTTATTCAGAACGCGGATAGATACAGATAAAGAATATCCTGTGTACAACGGTACGCACACACACATACACGTATTAGCGAAACTATACAAGATTTACATTGCCGTCAACACATAATGTCTGCGTTTGGTTATTGTTATTCAGTTAAGACAGGTTTTTTGGTGTAGACCAGTGATTACCAAAGTGGTCCATATAATCCCCCTGAGGTCCATGGGAGACTCGATGGGGTCTACGTATATGCGTAAATAAAAATGGGATATAGGGGAAAGTGATATAAATGTTAGCAAGGGGGTCCACCGAAACCAGAAAAAAAATAGTTTGGGAACCTCTGGTGTAGACACAAACAAGAGGTTCGGAGATGGATATCTTTATTCTGAAATCCAGATGATAGCTATGCATAGATAAAATGACCATACGTCCCGTTTTGAACGGGACAGCCCCGTTTTCACGCAGCCCGTCCCAGTGTCCCAGGAAAACTTATAAGAAGCGAAAATGTCCCGTTATCGGTAATCTCAGCAAAAATGTGTAGAAAACTTGCGTACCCGCCTGAAGTTGTTCTGTAAGCGTCAATGCGATTTTCTTATAATTTTTGAAAAATAATATAATAATTTCAAAAACAATCGATTGCGATACCTGAGATACATGATCCTTCATGTATGGGCGTTATAGCTGGGCGTTCGTTAGTAAGCCTCTTCCGGCCCGGTTCCTTGAAGGTTAACTTTGAGAATGTACCGTTTTGTGTGACGATAAAAATGGTCACGTTATGCATAGAGCAACACGGGCCACCGGCCGACCGGAGGGGAGTAGCCATAGCGCTTAATACCGATGCAAAACAGCGGGAATATGCGGGGGGAATTTGTGTGAGACACACACACACACACACAACAAAACTACGTCGTCTATCGTCTATTACTACGAAACTCACACCTTGACTTTAATAAAATACATAAACAATTTCACGCACTTTAAATATCTCGGACCCACTTGGGCTTGCACTCTGACAGAGGGGAAAGCCTGCATATGGCTACTCCCCTCCGGTCCGCCGCGATCGGCGGCCCGTGTTGCACTATGTGGCTGTGGACATTGTTACAAAAAAACATATGTATGTATGTAACTTCACGCCAGGTCCCTAACGGCGTAGGCAGAGAGTGTAGAGCGCCAGATATCCCGGTCAAGACATACCTCTCGTGCATCATCTACCTTCATTATTCTTTTAAAAAAACATAGGTAGTTACTAGTTTTTTGTGTTTTTTTTTCTATTAATATTATTTTTATTTATTTTCAAATATTTTTAAAAGTTTATCTAAAGGTGATACTGAAGTTGTTTTGAGTTAAAATGTTTATTTGATTTCTCATTACAAGGAGTAAAATCGTTAAATATAAGTATTAATAGCGGCCCACGTCGGCTTTCCACGGGTTCAATTTAGGTAATAACATAATATTGCGACTATAAAATAAGATGTAAGCTATCCTATCTTTCAAGTTAAATCAAACTGCACACTATGGCCAAAATTGATTAAAATCGGTTAAGAAGTTTAGGAGTCCATCGTGGACAAACAACGTGCCGCGTACCTAATTTATATAAATTAATAATATATTCGCCACATTAAGTATAAACCTGTGTCTTAGGTGCCGTTGTACACATACAACACATACACAAACACCCAGACCCGAAACCAATATGTATATGGACTAATCGGGTCTTCGAAATAATGAAAGTCAAAATAAATTAAGATAAGATATAGTCTTTAATAACTAAAACAAGCATAGATACCTATTACTTTTGTATTATCTCAAAGTTTTCTAAATAATGTTATTGTATCGTGTCTCAGAACAGAAGCCTGTTACAAATTGACAACAAAATTAAATTAAAACTTGTCCAGGAAGTTTGTTAGCAAGTATTTCAAGACAAACTTCAAAAGCATCCTTATTTATATTTTATCAACAAGATTGTTCATTATTAAAAATATAAAAAAGTAAAGACAAAATTTTTTTACATGTAAAAAATTGTATTTTGCAATTCTATTGATGTTTAAAGGCCAAAAAATGAAACGACTGCCCTGCTTAGGAAGATTATTTATAAGTATTGTACAGATATTTAAGCTTATGTTCGGCGTAATAATTCGAGCTCTACCATACCCACAGGTAGGTTCATAAAATACTGCTATGAAGTTCACCACTTCCAACATTCCAACTGCCCAACACACAAACCTTCTACAATTTGTTATGACATACCTATAGCTGTGCACATTTTTCGGTTGATATGATGACGATGATGAATAACAATAGATACAATTACTGGTATGTATGTATGTATCTTCACGGCAGGTCAGTGCCGGATAAAGTCGGTGCGGGGCCCGTAGCAAATGTGACCATGGGGCCCTAGAGCCTACTGAAATTTAGGATGTAAATAAAACAGAACATTCACGAAAAGAAATCGAAAACAATATTAGGGGATTCGTCCTCTAAGTACTGTCACACCGCGGACACCCCGCCAAAATTCCATACAAACGCTTAATTTGGTCTCTATTACACAGACATCAATCAGTGACGTATATTTACACATGCACCTGTGCAGTAGCACGTAGAAAATACCAAACGTCGCCCATAAGAGGGGAGGAGGTTGGGTGATGCGGGGAAATCGGGCGGGACGTCGAAGTGTCCATTCTATACGTAGACTTACGTAGTATTATTACATATTCTCCGCTTTTGTGGTATTGCCAACTTGCAACATAATCATAAACGCTCACTTTGAGAATAGCAAATGTATTACATAATTTACATATTTGTGTTTTTATTGGGCACACACACAGGCGCGGAGCCTCCCAAGGTGCGGGGCCCGTAGCATTTACAGCCTCCTGCTATATGGCTAATCCGGCACTGCGCCAGGTCCCTTACGAGTTAGGCAGAGAGAGTGGAGCGCCAGATATCCCGGTCATAACATACCTCCCGTGCTTCTTCTATATTCATCATTCCTTTCTTCGTACATGCACGCCGATTCCTAAGACTTTTGATCCCACCTTCAGACAGTAACTAGGTACTCGACCAATAAGTGGTAGAAGTTTCCTTTAAAAGTAGAAGAGTAAAATCGGGACGGTTCGCTTTACTACATAAAACACAGGCTACATTTTAATATGGCACTAACTGAGATGTTTTATAGTCTAAACCTGTTTATGCATACATGTAACACGTGTAAATAAGCTGAACAAAATTTTATGCACTAAATGACTTCATAAAACGAGCGCTTACTAAGAAAAAGCCGCCACGGAACGCCAGTATAAACAAACACGTTTTAAAATAACCGACAACCTTAATCTATAGAATATTGACCTCGTAGTAAACAACATTCATTTGAAGGTCTAACACCACGATAAAAAAATACAGCCGCAAAGAAAATCCGTAGAAGATTAATGATCGTCGGTACCCACATAATGTTTTCGAATAACACTGTATGGCAGTGTCAGTCGCATAATGTAACTCATGTTATGCTCAACCCTTACTTTTTTGTTACGGTGAAAATCCCCATGGCCGCCCGCAATCCAAGGGAACAAAAAGTCTTGACAGTTTAATGCTTGCATTCCTAAGGGTGAGGAAAATGCGAAAACACCGCTCATTAATATATGAATTCAATAAAAAACAAACGAATCTACTAGCGGTTAAATTTGACACACTTTTGACATTCAGCACTAACAAAAACTGCCATATTACAGTTACGTAATGTTGGCATAAAACTGACAGTTACGTAATGTTGGCATAAAACCATCCCCGTAACCTTTTTCTGCGCTAATAAAGATAATTTACTGGTGGTAGAGCTCCAGTGACGGTCGCGCGGCCGTAGGCACCATCGCATTACCTAATATACTTGCCGCTAAATGATAGTGTTCAGTACTATCGTATACCGGTCAGGTGGTAATGTACGGCCCTGTAATTTCCGGCACAGAGGCATAACACCTTAGGCCTCAGGAGTGGTAACGCATCTGTGATCTCTTGTGTGGGTAGAAAGACCAGAGGTCAAAATGCAGATGCGTCTATAGGCTGCAGTTATCACTTAACATCAATGTGAACTGAACGGTTGTTTGCCACTTTCATTACAAAAAAAAACCTTGAATTTCGGACGGCAATATTATTATCTGTCTCAAGCCTGCTATGCCCGTTGTCCTCAGACTGCCTCAGATCCATCCCATGATAAAAAACCAAAGCTCCTTCACTGGAGCTCTATCACCAGTAAAGAGATACATAAAATCTTGTCGCACATATATCAATATCAACGAGAGTGCCATGTATGTTTACTTATTCTGAAGACAAAAGAGATGATATACAAACAGAAATCGCCATCCATCACATTAAAGTGTCAATGATCTATCACCAACACAGTAAACAACAACAATCAGCTCGGATTACAGTAGAATACATCCAAAACTTGTTAGAATATTGGTCAAGTTAGCAATTTTTTTTAATGGCGGTAGAGCGTGCGTTCAATAGTTTATGTAGGTAATTAATTAAAGTCAGGGTGTGAGTTTCGTAGTAATAGACGATTTTTGTAGTGTGTGTGTAGGTATCACACACAAATTTTCTACCGCAAAAAATGACCGACTGTTTTGCATCGGTAATAAACTCTATAATTGTTTTATATTATTTCGCATTAACACATGCTTGTGAAATAAAAAATAAACTCTATGGCTACTCTCCTCCAGTCGGCCGATGGCCCGTGTTGCTCTATGCTACTGCCACATTTTCCTCCACACGTATTCTTTCTAAACTGTAAAATGGTCTTCTATGCAGCAACTTGTAACTAAATTCACACACGCATTCATGTTTTGAGCGAAGTGTACGGTTGTTTGTCAAGGAACGCAAGGCGGTGAGGCGATGAGGCGGCGCGGTGGTGTGTCTGCCGGTCTGGTGTTATCGATCCGTCGCCCTCGTTTTGGCTCCAGTGTGCCTATAAGGGGATACGACTCGGATTGCCTATGCAGGTTACTCGGGCACATAAAAATCTGTTGGTAATTTTTCAAACCGAATCCTCTTGTATAATTTTTTGAAGATTTCCTGTTTTTTTTTTCATATTTGGAACTGGGTCGTTGGTGTTCATATTCTGACCGACGTATATTTTTATGAATGACTATAAAAATTTAGGAACAGATATACATTTTGAAGCGCGCATGGCCCAGCGGCTGGTGTAGATCGTAAGCGATCTGCTCGGTTAAGCACTACGGGCGCGGTTGGGTAGTGTGATGGGTGACCGCTAGTGGCAAATTAAATGCGCGTTTCCGTGCTTCGGAGGGCACGTTAAGCCGTCGGTCCCGGTTGCTATCGATGGATAGCAGTCGTTAAACCTTGTCGGAGGCCTTATGGGCGGTTTGAAAACATCCGACAGTGGGTTGGCCACTCACCCACCTCCACCAATCCGCATCGGAGCAGCGTGGTGGAGTAAGCTCCAGGCCTCCCCCCAAAGGGGAGAGACTCGTGCCCAGCAGTGGGACGTATAATGGGTTGCCATTATTATTATTATTATTATACATTTGGGCTTCAACTTCCAACTTTTAATTACACAGTTAATAAGTGTTTATATTGAAAGATATATGTCTGAAAAATGGTTAATATCCTGAGAAGACGGGGTGATAAACAGAGGTTCAAAAGTGTTAATTTCTGACAGTGTGAATCACACGATTGTTTGTAGTGTAAGAACTAAAACTTAAAAGTTCTTTTAAATTGGGTCGCTGACAGCAAAACAGCACGTTTATTTTTCTGACAGAATAATCTATATAGAAGAAGAAGAAGAAGTTGGAAGAAACATTTATTTGACACATAGCGAGACACATAAAACAGACATAAAACAGACATAAAACGTAACAGGTAACAGAGAAAAGACAACTCAATTTCTAAAAATTAATACATATACACGTAATATGTGTCTCACGGCTGCCAAAAAGGTGTCCTGTTCAGCAAATGTCAGGTACCTTCATATACAAGGTACCTGACGCTGGTTTTCAACAGGACCCTTAGTGAGTGAACCTCGGATGTCAAATTTATAATAGGTATAATTGTAGTAATACTTATACAAGATACATACATACACCACATTTTTATATTTGTTTTACGGCCTACGGTAGTTACGGCCATGGATTTAAGTCTTTTACAGCCAATCTTTAGTAATTTTTAAATTCTTCATTTCTTATGATAATGAATAGCCATAATAATATGGAATATGATGGTAATTGGATGTTTCCATATATTAAGAAATCTGATGAGATAGCTCCAGTAAAAAAATATAAATCAATTGCTGTTCGTTAGTCTCGCTAAAACTCGAGAACGGCTAGACCGATTTGGCTAATTTTGGTTTTGAATTATTTTTGGAAGTCTAGGGAAGGTTTAAAAGGTAAGAAAATATAAAGAAATTGAAGGGAAATAGTAAAAACCACAATTTCATTTTTCCACACAAATAGTCCGTATCTATCAAACCTTTGATTTGACACATTATTTAATTGTGAGGCAATTTGAAGTTTGCCGGGGCAGCTAGTTCGTAATAAATCAGATTATAATAGTACGATTTCATCAATAATTATATTTTACTAGCGGCCGGACCCGCTTTCGCACAGTTCCGGTTATTATTATGGCAAGGCTAGATTCTTGAAAGCTTTCACTATAATAATGTTGCAGTGTCTGGTAAATTACGCATATATTTAAAATATAATTTCTTAAATCTTTACTAAAGTTAGTATAACACAAACCACGTTTTTTCAGATGCCGTCGACGCACGATTCTCAACTTTTCGTTTCTTTCGTTTTCTTTCGCAACATATTTTTATTGTTTGATATTATTTCGCATTAACACATGCTTGTGAAATATATTTTATTTTTTTAAAGAAAAATGGAAAGAAAAATTTGACTTCAGGCGAGGCTCGAACTCGCGACCTACTGGGAATCTAGTCCAGCCGCTCTTCCAATTGAGCTACTGAAGCCCTGCCCGATTTGTCAAATCTTTCCTTCACATCTATTGCATTGCTTTATGGTAGCAGTAGCGCCATCTATTACCAACTATGCTAGTTAGGCAACCGATATAATAGACTTTTCAGTTTATTGAATATCGTAAAGAAGTCGCTTTTACCCTTAATAATTGTTTGATATTATTTCGCATTAACACATGCTTGTGAAATATATTTTATTTTTTTAAAGAAAAATGGAAAGAAAAATTTGACTTCAGGCGAGGCTCGAACTCGCGACCTACTAGGAATCTAGTCCAGCCGCTCTTCCAATTGAGCTACTGAAGCCCTGCCCGATTTGTCAAATCTTTCCTTCACATCTATTGCATTGCTTTATGGTAGCAGTAGCGCCATCTATTACCAACTATGCTAGTTAGGCAACCGATATAATAGACTTTTCAGTTTATTGAATATCGTAAAGAAGTCGCTTTTACCCTTAATAATTGTTTGATATTATTTCGCATTAACACATGCTTGTGAAATATATTTTATTTTTTTAAAGAAAAATGGAAAGAAAAATTTGACTTCAGGCGAGGCTCGAACTCGCGACCTACTGGGAATCTAGTCCAGCCGCTCTTCCAATTGAGCTACTGAAGCCCTGCCCGATTTGTCAAATCTTTCCTTCACATCTATTGCATTGCTTTATGGTAGCAGTAGCGCCATCTATTACCAACTATGCTAGTTAGGCAACCGATATAATAGACTTTTCAGTTTATTGAATATCGTAAAGAAGTCGCTTTTACCCTTAATAATTGTTTGATATTATTTCGCATTAACACATGCTTGTGAAATATATTTTATTTTTTTAAAGAAAAATGGAAAGAAAAATTTGACTTCAGGCGAGGCTCGAACTCGCGACCTACTGGGAATCTAGTCCAGCCGCTCTTCCAATTGAGCTACTGAAGCCCTGCCCGATTTGTCAAATCTTTCCTTCACATCTATTGCATTGCTTTATGGTAGCAGTAGCGCCATCTATTACCAACTATGCTAGTTAGGCAATTATTAAGGGTAAAAGCGACTTCTTTACGATATTCAATAAACTGAAAAGTCTATTATATCGGTTGCCTAACTAGCATAGTTGGTAATAGATGGCGCTACTGCTACCATAAAGCAATGCAATAGATGTGAAGGAAAGATTTGACAAATCGGGCAGGGCTTCAGTAGCTCAATTGGAAGAGCGGCTGGACTAGATTCCCAGTAGGTCGCGAGTTCGAGCCTCGCCTGAAGTCAAATTTTTCTTTCCATTTTTCTTTAAAAAAATAAAATATATTTCACAAGCATGTGTTAATGCGAAATAATATCAAACAATTATTAAGGGTAAAAGCGACTTCTTTACGATATTCAATAAACTGAAAAGTCTATTATATCGGTTGCCTAACTAGCATAGTTGGTAATAGATGGCGCTACTGCTACCATAAAGCAATGCAATAGATGTGAAGGAAAGATTTGACAAATCGGGCAGGGCTTCAGTAGCTCAATTGGAAGAGCGGCTGGACTAGATTCCCAGTAGGTCGCGAGTTCGAGCCTCGCCTGAAGTCAAATTTTTCTTTCCATTTTTCTTTAAAAAAATAAAATATATTTCACAAGCATGTGTTAATGCGAAATAATATCAAACAATTATTAAGGGTAAAAGCGACTTCTTTACGATATTCAATAAACTGAAAAGTCTATTATATCGGTTGCCTAACTAGCATAGTTGGTAATAGATGGCGCTACTGCTACCATAAAGCAATGCAATAGATGTGAAGGAAAGATTTGACAAATCGGGCAGGGCTTCAGTAGCTCAATTGGAAGAGCGGCTGGACTAGATTCCCAGTAGGTCGCGAGTTCGAGCCTCGCCTGAAGTCAAATTTTTCTTTCCATTTTTCTTTAAAAAAATAAAATATATTTCACAAGCATGTGTTAATGCGAAATAATATCAAACAATTATTAAGGGTAAAAGCGACTTCTTTACGATATTCAATAAACTGAAAAGTCTATTATATCGGTTGCCTAACTAGCATAGTTGGTAATAGATGGCGCTACTGCTACCATAAAGCAATGCAATAGATGTGAAGGAAAGATTTGACAAATCGGGCAGGGCTTCAGTAGCTCAATTGGAAGAGCGGCTGGACTAGATTCCCAGTAGGTCGCGAGTTCGAGCCTCGCCTGAAGTCAAATTTTTCTTTCCATTTTTCTTTAAAAAAATAAAATATATTTCACAAGCATGTGTTAATGCGAAATAATATCAAACAATTATTAAGGGTAAAAGCGACTTCTTTACGATATTCAATAAACTGAAAAGTCTATTATATCGGTTGCCTAACTAGCATAGTTGGTAATAGATGGCGCTACTGCTACCATAAAGCAATGCAATAGATGTGAAGGAAAGATTTGACAAATCGGGCAGGGCTTCAGTAGCTCAATTGGAAGAGCGGCTGGACTAGATTCCCAGTAGGTCGCGAGTTCGAGCCTCGCCTGAAGTCAAATTTTTCTTTCCATTTTTCTTTAAAAAAATAAAATATATTTCACAAGCATGTGTTAATGCGAAATAATATCAAACAATTATTAAGGGTAAAAGCGACTTCTTTACGATATTCAATAAACTGAAAAGTCTATTATATCGGTTGCCTAACTAGCATAGTTGGTAATAGATGGCGCTACTGCTACCATAAAGCAATGCAATAGATGTGAAGGAAAGATTTGACAAATCGGGCAGGGCTTCAGTAGCTCAATTGGAAGAGCGGCTGGACTAGATTCCCAGTAGGTCGCGAGTTCGAGCCTCGCCTGAAGTCAAATTTTTCTTTCCATTTTTCTTTAAAAAAATAAAATATATTTTTATTGACCTCTGCCGGTTACGCAATTTTGGTTTTTCTTTGTAGGACTAAAATGCTTGAGATTTTGCCTTCGCTGAGAATCTTTAGCTTTTCATTCCACCAATACTTAAAGATACAAACGACTTATGTTTATGTTAATCAAAAAGAGACGCTTCAGGGAACTCTCCTCCTATCGAAAATAAGTAAAATGAAGCATTTATTACCAGCAGTGGTCAAGCGATAGTTCCCTGATATTATATACCTCCAAATGCAACTAAATACAAACTAGGTACAAAATGTAAAATTGAAAATAATATTATTTCCGGCAGAGAACAAAGAACACATATTTCACACAAATTCGTCCGATAGAACTATCTACAACGCTGGGAACTCCCGAGAAAGGAAAAATGGAATTTTTCAATAAATGAGATATTCAAAGAGCGTGATCGAGACTTCTTTGTTACCTTCAATATTCATTGTTTTATAGTTCTTTTATGTGCTCGGATCGCCAATAAAATATCGGTAGTACTCTTATTTCTTCCGTTATGGCAAACAAAACCGTTGTTTGGAATCAAGTGATCCGTAACTTATTATACCGTGCTTACGCCAAAGCTGCTGTCATTTGTTATTTGGGCAAGTTGCTATTGTTAGAACTCGACATTTTTCGTTTGTTTTTCGTCAAATCTTTATTTATAATTGAGAAAACTAAGCCACGTTTATTAAACGATATGATGTATAAGATTATAAAATTGTGAAATAGTCCAAAATTATTTAGTACTCGGTTTACTTGATAATTACAAAGTTTTAATGAAATATACACACTCTCTTAAAGCTTCCTGAACAACATAAAACGATCAACATTTATTGCAATTTTTTGAGATAGATATATAGGTGTAAAACATAGATTTCGCTGCATTTGTTTGGACTGATATTACGACAAATATGAACAACATTTCAACACAAAATACCAAATACGTCTGAAAATTATGTAAAAAAACCTACACATATGAACAAAGAGACATGCAATGTTCTCGTTTAGAGCTGCGTTGGATGTACTAAGAATGTCAAGGATGCTTTTAAATTCTCAAATATCGCACTCGTCTCTGCAAATTCGTCCCCCACTGCATTCGCGTCGATATTACAACAAAACTGTGTTCCTTCATTTAGATAAGAGACTGCGCTGTCCCCCGCTCTGGGTGTCAGTGATTGCACATTTGGATGCAAAATGCGAATAGTGTGGATATCGCCGTGGCAGCACGGCGCCGTGTAAACCAGCTATCTAATTTGGGATACGAATTTCCGTCGGGGTTTCTGAGACATTAAATCAGCTAGCGGAGTCTCCTTGTTTGTATTAGGATGTAATGTAATATATTAAATTATCTTAGTACTAGACACAATATTTTATCGGTGAGTCTAAACTACGTATCTGTTAGTTTTATTGGATTTGTTGTCGCTTAGAAAACAATACATCGATGCTTTTTACACCCAATCGATCGTAAACCATAATTATGATACCTTGAATTCACCCATGCCTGGTTTGTTAGCGTGGGTTGCAATTATATGCATTAAATTGCTAATTAAATTTCTAAGCAATAAATTCAGCACCTCGAGCGAGGTAGGTGGTTATTTACGGTCACCATAAAAAGATGCACAAAGGACACCATCGAGATAAGTTCAGAGTAATTAACGGCCTCAGCGGATTTAATAGCAGTGAATAATGTACGAGTTAGTCATATTTTTTATGGTTTTAAGAGGCATTATACTTCCAGCTGCATCCGACGGCCAGGCCGTAAACCAATAATGTTTTATGTCCTAAAATTGTGGGTTAAATTGGTCCGTGTCAGGGTCACCTTCGACTACCGTCTTGAAGTAATACCGTTGAGCTCGACATTAATTAAGCAGGAGTCTTTTTTACGACCTATTATCAAGACCCTAATGGTCGATTTAATTTGATATTGTCAAATTGCTATTTATACTTTTTGTAAGTTCTTTATTATTTTGTCGGGTTATTTTTTTATTATTTCAAGTTATTGAATATTTCTCCGGTTGTTTCCAATATTAACTGACTGTTCTCGAATATTGGATGGTATTGGAAATTATCATACATATGAGTAAAGTGCAGTAGAACATGAAATAAGAATAAAACTATTATGCAAACTGTCCAACTCGAGTGTTGGAACAATCGCAATTGGTCTTTATGGGCGAACTTGCAGGCGCCACCGGTGTAGGGGAAACTCGAAATTCAGTGGTTATGTTACATTTTATAACATCTCTACAATTGAGGATTAAAGTGAAGAGTCAAATAAAAATCCGCAATTTTTCTCCACTTTTGTAACTTAATTTTGATGCATGTTGTGGTGGTAGAATTTTATTTTTTTTTTTCAAAATATTGATACAATAAAATAAATACCCAATGTTGAGTATCTTTTCACCTGGGTTGAAATCCCGTCCAAGATTGTATTTATTTTTTCAATCATATTTTTTTATTCTTGAAATTTACTCGCCAGTGTTGTAGCAAAGATACAATATAATAATTAGCAACTCAATTTAAAATGACATCACATTTGAGAAGCGCGTGAGGTCAAGTCGATTTTCAGCATCAATCATTCTTATTGTTCTAAATTGACATCAATTTTCAGATAACATCACAAATGATGTCAGCGAGATCTTGTGAGATGTTAATTCATCACTGCAAATCTGAACAACTTTTTATTTATTTCCCCTATTCATTAAATTTAAGGTCCTTTGGTAGGGAAGCCCTAAGAGGGGATTTTCGGAGTTTATTACTCAATGGGATATTACGCGCATGCAAAGTCGGGGGCAAAAGCTTGTCAGCTATATACAACTTATAAAACATAATACTAATATAAAAAATGCAATCAAATAGATATCAATCTTATTTGACTTAATGTCATGAATTGATAAAAAAGTTGCATATTTTCAACCACTTGAATTGTAAAGATGACTCAAGTATTTAGTTGTTCTAACTTGTCTAAATCTTTCATTCGTATCATTTATGGTTGCATATTACCATGATTTGCAAAGAGACATCACATTTTAATTTTATTATCGAAGAAAGTAGCAATTCTACGAGTACGTTGAAGTAAGTAAGGATACTCAATATTGACTCATTCAATATTCTGACGGCTCTTCTATTATTTTCCTGTTGTCATGGGAATGGCGAATTTTATGTGCTTCGGCTTGTGTCTTGTGATTGGATTTAAATAGAATTATCAAATCATTTTTCGAATTTAAAGCGTTCGTTGCATCATTTCAGGAAATTTTAAGTAATTGCAAAAAATCTTCCCAAGTCAATATTTGAAGTTTTCATTATTTAAAGATGCGAATTTTCTATTGTTTTAATTTTTTACTAAAACTGCATTTTTATGATTATTGTAACTTGTGCTTCTTCGTTGTCTTATTATCTTTTTTCATTATCTTCTCAGCAAGATCAATCGTCTATGTAACGCAAATTAAACTAAAATAGATATCACTGTGAAAATTAAATAAGTAAACCAGTAGACAATGAAAACATTATATTAGGTAAACTGATGTTTCTTGTGAATCAAATTTACTTTTCTTTATTATTTGCTTTTCGTTGTTCCCGAGTCCCATTTGGTTTTTCCAAATATGAACATATACAAATGTCTACGACCAGTTGTTTCGGTTGTGCGCTGTCTGTCCTTCACATTGTCACTCAATCTGAGTGATTGAAATATTAAGCTTACCATTTTACTTCAAGTTTTAATTAATCTCGTTTAATATTGAGACATGTCATCTTGAAATGCAAACACGATCATTCTATTAATTATTAAAATATACTGAAGCCGACCTATTTATATAAAGTCAAAATTACTAAACAGTGCCTCTTATAAGCACTTCATAATAAGATAAAGAGCTTAAATGTAATTGCGATCACGAAAATCAAATCATTGTCAATACATTCTGTTCCCAAGCATTTCGTAATAAACGAAGTCGTGGCAAGCGTGATCAAAGAGCTCCCCATCTTATGATAAGCTGGCCATATTAGTTGAAGCGAGCTCCATAACAATCATACACGTTGACTACGTTGAGTAATTTGTATCGTGTCGCAATGCTCTTAGCGGTAAGACTCACGAAAATATTCTGTCTCAGATAGAGTTCACGATGTCTACTCATTACTGCATACGGTTCAAGTAGTGTTCAATTATTGTTTCGTTAAGACCAGCTGTTTCGTATTTCATATTTAATTTAAAGACAGTAAAATATGATTGAAAATTTGAAGCTTGAGATTTTGTGCTAGAAAGTATATAATTTATAAATAAATATCAACACGCCAAATAAGTAAACATTAAAAGCAGTGTACGATTAGAACGACAATTTAGAAGTACTACGGAAGTATGCAAGGTTAAAGATATCTAGTAATACTTGATAAAAATAAAAATAATGCCTTTTTATATCAAAAATCATAGTTATCTTGATATCTACAAATATTGTTCGTAACATTTTGTCAATATTTCTTATTCGAAAGAGTATCTCTGGGGAATCTTCAAAAAGACGTCGAAGGACCGACGGTGACTAGAAATGCATCGATAAAACGGCGACGTGATACGTCCAAGCCGATCCCACCAATCTTTTCATCTCCTCCGATCGCATCCCCTATAACATAAGACGCAGTAAACAGACAGTATCATCTGGTGGGAATATCCTAGGATTTCACATTCGGAGCGAGCTGAGGAATCCTATTATGCTAGCGTTCCCTTGTGAGTATCAGCACTATATTGCTGTTATCGACGTCTCGTGTGAGAAATTCGTTTTTGATACTTGGAAATTCCTTGCCATGTTGACGTTTGACTAAATTGTAAAAAACTATGCTTACCTTTGTAAAATAATAATGTTGGATTTTTAATACTTGTATTAGTGATTTCCTTAGCGGGGTTCATGGACTTGTAATTTATATTTTCTCAGGTTATGACAGAGATCGTAAGATTCAATATAGTTAACTGACTAAAGATGATTCGTCAATTTAAGAATCTTAAGAAATGTTTCTTAGTTATAAACTAAGAAACATTTCTTAAGAAGCGATATTGGCAGCATTTGTCAGGTCCGCTGCTCAATTTTTTGAGCGTTTTTTGTTCTTTGTTTTACTTACTTGAATTACTTTTTAGAGACATCGTATTTTAAAAATCTGACTTATGCCGCAGAATAGGTACTTTATAACATTTTAATACCCACGCCTGAATTTCTATACAAAGAACAAAATAACAAAGTAGTTCAAATTGTTGTCACGTTAAAAACAAAAGGGCTGTCGGAGAGAGAAAAAAAATACATTACCTACACTAATAAAGTAATAAGACATATTTTATGTAAAACAGAGAAAAATGCTACTTCGTAGTTCCAAGTCCTTGAATACTTCAATCCAAAAAGTCCTTGAATTTATACAAGACAAACCGTTGCATATTGTAACGACGATGCTTCTAGAAAATGTCATTTTATAAGTTTTTTAATTAAATTTATGTAAAGTTGGGTCTGGTTTTGCATAAACAAAAGGTTTGATGAACTTAGGTTATTTAGTAATTCTCATTTCCTTGCTACCTGAAGTAAAGACCTTAATTAAGTACATAATATGTTTGTACGTTGTCTGTATGTAATCGTGTCTAGTTAATTAGTTTCGCGATTACAGTAGCATTCTGTTTTAATCCTACCTACAATGTAGAGATTTGAATCGTATCTAGAAACTATGTTTTGTTTTAACACAAACGCTTGTAATCATCTCAGTCAATGGAACATTACTACTGTTTTTACACACGATTGACACGTGTATATTCATAAAAATACAGCATTGTTATATTTTTTGCGTGGCTGTAAAGGCTTAATGATTAATGATCTATAGAGAAACATTTTACTCACTAATTAAGGAGTAAAATGGTAAAAATGGCACACATTACAGATTACAGATATCGATCTGGTATAATTTACTTTCACAACCGAGCTGTAAAGTTATCATTTAACACGAAACATGTGTGTCTACTGTAACAGATGCAAACACTCATAATGATAAAGTAAGACAGATAATTATTGTACCTAACCTAACCTAGCTGCATTGGTTCGCGATAGCAACATTCTCAATCATACAACCTGAGTTTTTTGTCTACTGTTCTTACTGCTGGGAGTGCACGAAGACAGTACCAAAACCAACTGAGTAATATGAAGCAACTTAGTAACAAAGCAATGGACGGAAAACCCGTGGGAGCGATAACAATTTGCCTGCAATCGCCAGAGGCCAGGCGTTTCGGACTCAATAATGCATGACGCCAACCACGCTGCTACCGAACTCGACTCTCTAATTACGAACACAAACGGTCTATTCCCACCTCGTGGCACGGTTATCGAACCTAGAAGAGTTGCTCGTAAATCTAATACAACAAGGCCACTAGCAGTGACGCAACACTACGACGAGGCGGCGACCTCGCCGAATATATCACGTAAAGCTCGCGGGGTCGTACCACTCGTAAATTCTATTTCCGCGTCATCGACAACTCTTGATGTTGGCGTGACTTTGCATTTAGATAGAGACGGTTCAATCCACGCCACTGCATCCTGTGGGTCCTAGCGTTCGGGAACATTCCCCGGCCACTGACACTACGATAATTCTGTGGAAATATCTGACCGGCGACACTGGAGACACGATTCGGTCTGCTGATATACGTTGGATACAACGAAGTGTTACAATATACCCATATTAAGTAAAGCTGATACCTAAATGATATGATGATACGCTATGATATTGTTCTATTAATTAAAGCAATTTCGAAGAATATGGAACTTTAACGCTTGAATATTTTTTATATACCTACGCCTAATGTAGGGTTATCATTATACTTTTTCAAAACACTCGCAAACACTGGGAGCACTAGTCCAATCACTCTATCAATTAAGCTACCGAAGTCTATAACCGATCGTAGAATTTTTCTTTCACATTTCTATTGCGTCGCCTTTAAGGAGAGGTGGCGGCGGTATTACTGCGTCATAATTTGACTAGCAAACATTATGGTGATCTGTTGAGTTATAATTATTGTGTACATTGTACACAATTCAATATCAAATAATTCACTTACATCAATTCTATCGATTATCAATATTTAAAATAGCCTTACATCTCGTTTTGTGTGCACAAGTTTGAACCGAGTGAAGTGTAACAAATAAATAAGATGGTTTCATTTATAGTTACGTGTTCGGATCGTGCAGAAAAGAGAACTGAGGACCAGAAATTGTTCTCGGTATTTGAATCGGTCCACGTTTTATTCTAACGTTATCGTAATGAGCCATAAAACTTTATTGTTTGCCTCGTAAAAGTGCATCCTCGTTTTGGTTTTGCACGATCGTGTTCGGTGCAACGGAGCGACGGACATATATCGGGCGATGTATGGTACAAAGCGAGATTTAAAGCTTCATTTTACAGCCCGAAAGTATTCGAAATTCATAGAGGAATAAGTTTTGGGAATAGTTGCTGTTTCACATTGTAACCCAGTTTGTATTACAATCGTCAATATAGTAATAGCTACTTATTATTGAATATTGTCAAGTGTTTTATTGAATATTGTCAAGTGTTATATTGAATATTGTCAAGTGTTATAACTGGTTATTGAGTTCCAATGTCGGAAATCGACAGCATAGGCACTACCGCATTACCCAATCTATCTGCCCCGGAATGGTAGTGATTAGCACAATCGTGTTCCGGTTAGATGTTAATGTACCTACGACTCTGTTACTATCATTGAGGCAAAACAACTCACTCCTTAGGGGTGGAGTTAGGGTAAGGGGTAATAAAAATAAGCTGATATATAGGTACATGGGCCAAAACGTAACCGGCGAATCGTGGGTGTTTGCATGTATGCTTGAATGCATGCATTTACCTCTGCCTACCCCTTCGGGGATTACAGGCGTGAAGTTACGTGATATAGGTGTATACGTACATCCGACACTTCGGAAGATATTAGATTCATCCGTTTTTGGAGGCCATAAGACATATTATTATATTAGTTACAGAAATCATAAAAGAAAATCATCCATCACAGACCATCTGAGATCTAAATATTACACTAATGAAAACAGACAAAGCATAGCCTAAATAGACGATCTGGAAAACATTAGATTCGGTTGCACTGAAGTAACGATTATTTTTTTCGTCAAATTTAACAATATCTAATTGTAACATTATTTATGCAGTGACTGTGTCACTGAAATACTTACATTGGACAACTGTATTTTTTCTTATAGTTTGAAGTCAGCGTTAGAATACTCAACTATAGCGTGTACAAATAAATATTGTTTTTCTCTTCCACCAAAACCATAAAAATTATTTTTGTTCACGTGTCTAGTTATTCTTATCTCATATTAATTGAAGAATTATTCTAAATTAATATTAGTGAGACTAAATACATAAGCTATATAACATTATCCTTCCTTATTTCATTCAGTAATGTATCAAATATACTTTGTATTAACTACCTACATACGTGCCGCGATGAATTTACATTTTTCGAGGTTGTTATGTTAATTTTACATTCTTTAGAATACATAGACACATTTATGTTGTAATATCGTGTTTCCTCAGTTCAATTACCTACCAATCACAACTCAAATGTTAACGACATCATCATCTTCAGTGACACTCGTTTCATAAATAAAGGGTCGGGAATAGTGATGGGCGAAATGAATCATTCGAATGATTTTTCGGACAGGCAGGTATTTGAATTATTCGACTGTAAGAAAGAGTCATTCAAATTATAAAAATCATTCGAACTATAAAAAAACTGTTCGAGCGATAAAAAAACATTCGAATGATTTTACATCACTCGAATGGCTCCTTATTACAATCGAATGTTTTCTCATAAATAAATTAATAAGTTAATTATTTAAGTTTTACCAGGAACTTTGTAGTAAGTGTCAAAATAAAGAAATTAACTTGTCAAAAGTGTTTTTTTTTGTGTACAATTGCTACCGGCAAAGACAAAAAACAATAAACAAATCTTAAAATAATACTAAAATGAAATAAGTTTGCTACTTTAATGAAAATTATTCTTATTATCTTATTAGAAATAAATAGGAAAAATTGAAATATCAACATTTTTAGGTAGGTACAAATGCTACCCTTTTAAAATTTCAAATGAAAAAAAGCATTCAAATACCGAAAATTCATTCAAATGAAAAAAGCATTCAAATACCGAAAATTCATTCGAATGAAAAAAAACATTCAAATACCAAAAATTCATTCGAATGAATGAAAACATTCGAATGACGAATGATTATTCGAACAAGAACTTCATCTTGTAATTTAGAGACAGTAATGAGTAAGCTAAGTAATAACAAAAAAGAGCGCATGTCGTCATCAAACTTTTATTAAGTTTGACGAGTTCTAATTGAAAGAACTTCAATAAAAAAAGAATACTAGTCACAAAAGCATTCGAATAATTCGATTGTTACTTTTAAAAACAATCGCCCGTCACTAGTCGGGAATCGGGAAAGTAAAGTCGTAGTGCGGTCTGTGAATCTCACCCTGAGATTTGAGTTTTCCCACTCTTACGTTTATAGATGGTAGCATCATAACCATTCGTGGCTTGCTTAGTTTCGTCTTAAGGTCTTATGATCTCTGGTGCCTTTGAATGGAGTGGAAGGCATTCATTGTGATTCTCCATCTTGATCGGTATTGAGCAAGCGGGCGCTTATTCCAAAAAGTAATTCGAGTCCGTATTTCATGCCAAGGATCTGTCGGGTTTTCCACTGTTTCAGTTCCCTTAACAAGGGAATTTTGAACAAGCAGAAAATTCATCCACTGTGGCTAAGTTCATTTGCGGGGCAGCGTTGTCAAAAGCTTACCACCGTTTGCTCCGTTACTGGAGCTCTACCACCAGTGTAAATCACCTAGATTCTCACTGAAAATCTCTTTTTAAAAGTCAAGTTTAAGGTTAACTTGAAGTTTTAAATACTTTCCGTCGCCAAAATACTCCACCATTTCTAACATTAAATCGATGGCCAATTTTCAATGTCGCATCCGTGTCGCAGCCTGTCTTACGTGCCAATCGACGCGTACGCATCGTCGTAATCTCTGTGAGATGTGAATACGTCAAGTGACGTTACATTGAATGGCGAACAAGAGAAAGCCCGACGTTGCGCCGAAGTAGGTTGGTGCAGCAAAATGGGTGAGCGTGTCGAGGTCATGACGTCACGCGCTTTCTCCGCGCATTGTGCAATGCGCCAGCTCTTTTCTACTGCAGTCGGTTTGGATTGATAGTGCTCGATGTCATGCTTGAAAGTCTCGTGAAATCTTGTCACGAGATAATGCAGGTCAAAGTTGGGAACATGGTAAAACAGACATTATAATCAAAACATTATTTGAGGCCGAACTTGTTCAGAATAGTTACAATTCAATATTTACATTTATGTAACTTGTTACTTCAGAAGTCATTGGAGCGTGGGCTTCAAAGTATCTTCTGTTAACATTTAGCTTGTAATATGTTATGCACATAGAGGTATAACGTTATAATTTATAATAAACTATGGTTATGCATGGACTGGACCCAAATTTTGAGAATTATCTTTTTTAGATCGTTTATTACCATCACCTGAGTTTTGGTGTTTCATTATTTCTCTGAGTTCTTCTTGCACTTTTTGGTCATGCTCATTCAGATTGTTTTTCGGCACGTAAGATCTTACTTACCCGATCCTGTTCTGCTACGAACGATGGTAGTCTGTTGTCAGAGCTGTTGGTCTGGGATTCTTGAATTCTAGGGTCATACCATTTTTTCCGTTCTCTCTCCCTGGATGTTCCCGGCAATGTATTACCATTTATGCCATAGACAGAAGTAAGTATAGTTTTCACTGACGATCCAGTAAATGCAGCGATGGATGATAACCTCTTGATTCAAGGGTCGCGGGTTCGATTCCCGCAATGGAAAAATATATTTGTATTGCCTACAGATATTTGTTTCGGATCTGGGTGCTGTGCGAGTACAAAGGTAGGTTTATAAATAGTGTGAGCTCTGAGTGTAATCTTAGGGGTATCGCTAGTGGTAATTTTAGAGTTTCAGTGTAGGGTCTCGAGGGCGTAGGCATAATCGCATTACCAAATCTATCTGTTGCCAATTATTCAGCACTATCGTGTTCCGATTAGAGGGTAATGTATGGCCCCGTAATAACTATCACAGAGACAACTGAGGTCTCAGGAGTGGCAACGCATCCGCATTTTGACCTCTGGTTTTTATGTAGATGTCTATATCACTTATCATCATGTGAAATGTATGTTTGCCCCTTTATTATATTAAAATAAAAAAACGACGTGAATTGTATTCTCCAGTCATTTTATGACATTAAACATTTCTTATAATATTTTCATCTGAAATGTAACGGTCAATCTACTCGTATGTGCTACAACGGTAGTGCTGTACCTAGGTAGGTACCTGCGAGCCTCAAATAACAGTCTTAGAGATTAATAATCCTTAGGAGAAACCTGGAAAAACAGTGCATCTGCATTATTATTATGTAGTTTCTGGTGGTTCTGCTTTAGAACATCTATTCTTTTTTAAAACTGCAACATCGTCTGGAACTAACAATAATTTAAATCTCAACTTTTATTTAATTTGAATCGATAGGTATATGCACGAAGGATTAATAAAAAGGTGGTTCAAGTAAATTTAATTTTAACTGTTTAAGTACCCTCTATGTTTTATATTTTCTTAAATCTCTTTTACTTTCAGCGCTTTAAAAAGCAACATAGCATGCACACTTATTTTACGGTTTGTCATAAAATGTTTAAAGTACCAAAATTTATTGTGTAACATATAAAACAGTGGACGTATCAACATTAAACAATACCATTGTGTTATTTTAAAATTAATATTCTATCATACATTAGCAGTGTTAGAAATTTCATAATAGGTACGTAATAAATTACTTTAATCTTCCATGAGTTCAATTAAAAACTACTCAACCAAAACTTTTACATTATTGTTACATTTACTGAGTGCAATAGCATCGAAAATCATTAACTAGACATACTAAAATTCGACTATGTTTATCCATTTGCAATTACCACATTCTAAAAAATGTATTTATTAATATACTTATACTCAGCAATAACTGTCCGTGAATTTTATTGACATCATCCTCATATTGGATTTTTCTTTTATTCTCAAATCCCACATAAAAATGTGAATAAAACAGCAATATGCGCAAGAACATGTGAAAGATAAACATTGGTTCCTGAAATCTTCTTATCTGGGTTTGTTAATAATATCGAACATTTTATACCTAGTAGTTGTATTTTTACATTAGGTAGAGTGTGCCATAGGTATACAATCTCCAGGATTACTTTCTTAGTTATTTATGTTATTATTGCAAGCAATAAAACGTGCTGTAAACCCCAAGTACGAATGCTGCAGCAAACTATTGGCGCAATAAAGTGCTGCTAGGAATTTAATGTCTTTAAGACATATCCCTTTCGTTCATGTACTTAGATTTCTGATATTTGAAATTTGATTATGGTGGTTTCATACAAATCCAAAACTAAAACTTTTTTCAACAATTTATATAATGTAATATATTTAGTATTATATCACGTTGAAAGTAGTAGAAGTCAGAGGATGCACAAGGACTTTATAGATTATTCAAAGTTTGCAGCTATTTTGTTAATAAGTGAACTTAAATTAATTTAGAAGTTTAGTATGGCTGAGAACATTGGCATTTAACACAACAATCGTATACAAATTGATTAAACACGCATCAATCTGATTGTAGACAGAAGGATGTAAAATAGCTAATGACACCATATATCCCGTTTTACGAGGGACAGTGCAGGTTCAATTGCAAACATCCCGGGCATCCCAGTCGCGGCTTAATTCCAGCTAACTGCGTCCCGACTTAGTCTACACAATCTTGATACCCATTAAAAAGATCTAGGTCACCTTGGCCATTTTATCAGAGAGAAAAATAAAGAATATAAAGAACATATTTATTTAGTGTCGTGTTCAAAATATGTCTTGCTTCATGAACACGCTTGATCAGAGATCTGACCTTCGTACCTTGAGTTTCTTTGTTTCTATTCAATGTTAAGCAACTTTAACAATATATAACTGTGTAGTCTTACGTTATGATGATAAATGACTAGTAGACGATGAGAATGATAATAGATCAAGCTACGGGCAAACGATGGTAAAAGATGTGTATCATTATAGCTATTATTGAGTTACTACAATGGTTAATTTATAACAGAAATTATAATAAATGAAGCAAACGTCAAGAAATAAATTAAAATTCGCAAACTTATTTGAATAATAAATAAGAATTTTAATATTGTAAAAAAAGGAAAAAAGAATAGCGCTACAAGATTTAAAGATCTTTATTCTTTTCTATTAAGTAGTTTTTTCTTTTGGTTAGAATTCGTAATTGAATATATGAGGTCTGATTTAAGGTTATCCCCTCTTTATAATTTTACTTTTTATGTGAATTAAGTATATCTTTAACCAAAAGCCGCTAAATACAATTGCAAATTAGTGTTAAGATATGCATTTCGATACAAATCGCTGACTCAAGTCTTCCCGCAAAAACGTAAAACACCTTAAAAATGCAAATCACTGAGTAGCCACTCGAACTTTTAATGTGCACATCTGCATTGTACACTTAAATCAGGTTCCTTATTTAACACGTAAAATTCAATTTTTTAAAGTCATTGTTTCAAATATTTGTTGTAATACAATAAATGTATACCAACTTTCGCTACCTACCTACTCGTATTATAGGTAGAGATAGTTGGTCTCGATTGCAATTATTTTTGACAGCTTGACAGCAAACCACTCACCAGACTCAATTGAAGGGTACTCTCACACAAATATTACCTTTATGACGTTAGAAAATGTTGCATAATATTTAATTGTCTAAATAAAAAAAAGTTAATAAAGGCTGTAAATATTAAGTGATTTTATATATCTTCACGTAACAAAATGTTATACAGCTAATAACCACACGACATAACAAAATATAACTTTTATTGTATAACGTTATTCCTCGATTTACACTCGAATGGCAGACCCCAAGCTGATCTGAGTGCCTAGTGCGAGATTTTATTTACTCTTACGCGAATTCGATCGCGTAAGAGTAGAGTAGTAGTGGAATTGAAGGAGCGTCATCGATTCACCGCTAGATGACGCTCCTTCAATTCCATACAAATCTGCGTCACCGCTAGATGACGCTCCTTCAATTCCATACAAATCTGCGTTTACTCTTACGCGAACGCGATCGAAAATCGCGATTGGAAATCTCGCACTAGGCACTCGGGTTAACGAATGTTGAACGATTTGTAATGAGTTGAACTAGTGTTGAGCTTTTATAACATATTATATAAAATGTTTATCATGTTAAAGCAAAATGTTACCTCTCGTTATGAATATATTATTATGTTTTCACACTACACAATGTTTTACCACGTTACTAGGTCTCAGCAAACTTAGTATACATAAATAACCTACATACCGACCGCAGCACCATCTACCGGGCTGATTTGTGAATCTAAACCATCCAGGGCGCCACCCAAATGCATACAAAACATTCATTCAAATCAGTCCAGCCGTTTAGGAGGAGTTCAGTGACATACACACGCACACAAGAATTATATACCTATAGATATTAAGATAATAACAGCTAAGTATGTGGTAGCACCTTTAGATACAAAGGGTATGCAAAGGAACTTATGATCTCTACTGGTGGTAGAGCTCCAGGGACGGAGCTCGCGGGCGTAGGCACCACCGCATTACCTAATATACTTGCCGCTAAATGGTAGTGTTCAGCACTATCGTGTTCCGGTCAGGTGGTAATGTACGGCCCTGTATTTTCCGGCACAGAGGCATAACACCTTAGGCCTCAGGAGTGGTAACGCATCTCCATTTTGACCTTGGTCTTTGTGTAAGTGTCTATAGGCTGCAGTGATCACTTAACTTCAATGTGATCTGCATGCTTGTTTGCCACTTCCATTACATAAAAAAAAATACAAAAAATTCATTCAAATCAGTCCAGTCGTTTAGTAGGCGTTCAGTGACATACACACGCACACAAGAATTACCTACATACCTACCTATAGATATTAAAATAATAACAGCTAAGTATGTAGCACCTCTAGATATAAAGGAGTATGCAAAGGAACTTATGATCGTTAACGAATATTAATTCAAACAAAAATTAATTGTTACAGAAGTGTGGAGTGCGGGCGGCGGGGTCGGCGCGGCAGCATGCGGTAGCAGCGGCATGGACTTGAAACACGAGGTGGCGTACCGGGGCCTGCCCAACCAGGTGAAGGCCGAGCCCGGCGTCAGCCACAACGGCCACCCCAACGGGCACGTGCGCGACTGGATGGCAGGCGGCGTGGCCGGCGGCTCGCCGTCGCCCGGCGCCGCGGCTCAGCCGCCGAACAACGGGTACTCCTCGCCCCTGTCATCGAGCAGCTACGGCCCATATAGCCCCAATGGGAAAATAGGTGAGATGCATGTTTCGAACACAAACTAGGAGAAAGAAATGTTAGGAAGCGCGCATGGCCGGTAACACTACGGGCGCGGTCGGGTAGTGTGATGACCGCTAGTGGCAAATTAAATGCGCGTTTCCGTGCTTCGGAGGGCACGTTAAGCCGTCGATCCCGGTTGCTATCGATAGATAGCAGTCGTTAAACCCTCTCGGAGGCTCACTGCCTAACAATCTCGGTTTGAAAACATCCGACAGCGGGTTGGCCACTAACCCACCCACCTCCACCAATCCGCAATGGAGCAACGTGGTGGAGTAAGCTCCAGGCCTCCCCCCAAAAAGGGGATAGACTCGTGCCCAGCAGTGGGACGTATAATGGGTTGCCATTACTATGTCTCTCGTCAGCACGGGGTCCAATTTGAACCCCGGACCTTTGTCAGGCTTGCGCGGGGACATGGGGGGTCCAACACGTAGAGGCCCTTTCGAGAATTTTGATCTACTTTGTAATGGGTTATAATTAATATTATGTTTTGAATATTGAATGTTTATGTGCCCCATGTGAATAGGGCTTTCCCATTCACAAATACTCGTCGCTCTTATCGTCAGGCAGCTAGGGTTGATATTATGTAATAGTTCGAACCGAAAAATAAGTAAATTGCATTGCTATTAATAGATTTTTTTGTTAACTTAAATTCAAAACCCTACTTCCTTGCTATAATATTATAAATGCGAAAGTAACTCTGTCTATCTGTCTGTCTGTTACTTTTTCACGTCCAAACGACTGAACCGATTTTAATGAAATTTGGTACAGAGATAGAGTTCACTTTGAGTAAGAACATAGGCTATTTTCGAAACGACATCCACGCAGGCGAAGCCGCGGGCAACAGCTAGTCCATAATAAAACCTTTTAATTCATGACAATTAAATGAACCTACGCGAAGATAAGAATACATTTTAATTACACACGTAAACTAAAAATAAGTCATTCTATATGTACCTATTACAAATCAAATCTATAGGTACAAATGACATAATAAATATAACTAAACGTAACTTCACGCCTGTAATCCCCGAAGGGGTAGGCAGAGGTAAATGCATGCATTCAAGCATACATGCAAACACCCACGACTCGCCGGTTACGTTTTGGCCCATGTAACAGGTGGCGAGCCTGTTGACATCTCCGGGCACATTACCAAACTTTGAGGTACTGGGAAATTTCCAGAAAATGGAAAAATCCCATTAGAACCAGAGATAAAGGCTTTTTCACCATTATCTCTGATAACCCCCTACCCGGGAATCGAACCCAGGACCTCAGCGTAGTAGTAGTGGCCTGCTACCACTAGGCTACCGAGGCAGTTAGCCCAGTGGTAGCAGGCTAGCCCAGTGGTTAGTTAAATATAACTACGTTAAGAAAAACCGACTTCAAAACTGAAAAGTAAAAAATAATAAAGATTTAATTGTAATTGTATACTACCTATTATTTATATGTGCTATTTACCAATAGGTTTGAAGTCGGTGCCAAGCCAAAATCACTAAAACGACAACCTACCTTAAAAGAGAAATATAGATATTAGCTGTTTTATTCTCCCTTTCAAAATCATTAAAAATAGAGCTAATGCCAAAATCTACAGTAAAATCATTCAGAATCACCAGTTTGAATTAAGCATGTAATTAATATATAGGGCTTAGAGTTTTCTCAAAGTATTGTCCTCCCTTATAAGACGCACGATAAAAAATTGCGCAAGCGCAAACCACGTGTCAGTTAAACAAGCCCGTCCCACATATCGCTTATGAATCACCCGTCTCTTCGAATTTTCGATTCGTAGGTACGTAAGACGATGAAGGGTCACACTGACATTTTTCACCCTAACGACGTTAATGTCAAAACCGGTGATACTTAACTCGGGGCAGTGCTTTAAATCACAATATAATGGTATCTCTTCGTTCAATTAAGGGACTTCTAAGAAACCATTGGCTTTTCAACTAATGCCCATAAGGATAACATTACTTCACATCACTGTTAAACGTTCATAGCTTCGCTAGAATGACAAAGAGCTCGTACTTAAAAATATTCATTGAGATAACGAGAGTTTTAGTGTGATATCACATATGGTCCAAGAGCTAGTGAACCCTTCGAGTATCGGAACCGGAACGCCTTTATGCCTAGAATTTTTTGTAGGGATGAGTCATAATATGCTAAGTACGATAACCATCACCTGGCAAGGATCAACCAGTCACGTCATCTGGATTTCTGATGAGAAAAATTACTTCCATACTTTTAGATCTGGCAGCCATAATTTTATGACCATAATTGTTGCGTCTTATTTATATTGGTAGTGGTGTTTCCATGACAACGGAAGTGTATTTCCACGACGATGAAATTGTGTTAGGACGAATTCGATAAATTGTGTATCGAGCGTATCATGTAATGTAAATTGTACATCAATTAACCTGGTATTGATATACGATTAAGTCGTTCATTTGCACTAAACGAAGCGTGATTTTCTTCAAATATCTGAGCATTCAAAAATTAAACTTTAAAACGCAAGATAAATCACAATCGAGCCAGATCTAAAATATGGAAGTAACTTTTCTCATCAGAAATCTAGAAAACGTGACAGATTGATCCTTGCCAGGCGATGGTTTTCGTACTTAGCATGTTATGATTCATCCCTACAAAAATTTCTAGCCTTACAGGGCCAACGTCACTCGGAGGGTTCAGTATCTCTCCTACTAATATCAACACCACATCTGACAATCACAACAAATGCAATCAAAACCGGCATATCTTCGGAATTCCGTCCATTAGAGACACTCAAAAGTTTTTCGAGCATGTTTTAATAAAACTATAATTTAAAATTTTAAATATAGCGAATACGCGGCCGGGTATCTCGTATCGCTGACCTACTTGGTGGCAGTGCGATAAATATGTAAAAGCAATGTGAAAACAAACACTTCTTGAGAAAAGCCACCCAGCACACGTTTCAGTGAAACAGTCGACCTACATTTAGAACATAATGTGACCGTACATAATTGTGTAACAGTGGGGAGCAGTAATCTCATATTGAATGCGTGGCCCACATGCTAGCTCACTACAATAGTCCATTCCATAATAACCTTCGGTCATTCATGATTAATGCGACCATAATTTTTATGAAGAATTGGGATATTATTGTTGTTTATTTAGTTGGGTAAACGACATAAAAGTCGCATGAACCTTTTCAGATTTTTGGAGACACTATTATAAATTTTATTCATGAATAGAACAGATTCTTACTGGTGGTAGAGCTCCAGTGACGGAGCTCGCTGGCGTAGGCACCACCGCATTACCTAACATACTTGCCGCTAAATGGTAGTGTTCAGCACTATCGGGTTCCGGTCAGGTGGTAATGTACGGCCCTGTAATTTCCAGCACAGAGGCATAACACCTTAGGCCTCAGGAGTGGTAAAGCATCTGCATTTTGACCTTGGTCGTTGTGTAAGTGTCTATAGGCTGCAGTCATCACTTAACATCAATGTGAACTGCATGCTGGTTTGCCACTTCCATTGCATAATAAAACTCCCACGCTTCGTTTAATCACAACTTGCTCTAAACATATTTACGGTGTAACATAAGTTCATTGAAGAAGATACAAAATAAGTACACAAATTAAGAAACAAAAAAAATATTTGATTATTGAAAGGCAAAGGTCACCAATATTGGCATTATAGACTTATATGTACATAGAAAGAAATGTAGTTAACCAATAGAATGAGTATGAAAACTAAACGTTCCAGAGCATTGCTATCGAAGGACAATAGAAGACGGGTGGTAAAGGAAAATGCATTGTTTGCACTCCATGTTGTCTTTTATGAAAATGTCAAGGAATTTGAATAGGAAAAAAGAGAAATTTAACGAACAATTTTATTTTTATTAATACAATTTCACATCGGTATTGAGGCCAACTTGATAAGACTAGGTAAGTACCTAATATTAATTTTAAATGTTAGTCATCTTTAATAAATATATATTTGAATTTGGAAGAATTTAATTTTAAGCACTTGCTGTTAAAAAAGTTATGTACTGGATCAGTAGTATCAGGTCAACCATTTATTTTTAACGATATTACTTCACGAACCTAGAATTCTGACAACTCACAGTTTTGATTCATGTGGGTTCCAAAGCTTATCTGCGTAATAATCCTAAAATATACTCTCTTGAGTAGGCCAGGCCATTCGACTGACAACTCACAGTTTTGATTCATGTGGGTTCCAAAGCTTATCTGCGTAATAATCCTAAAATATACTCTCTTGAGTAGGCCAGGCCGTTCGACTGACAACTCACAGTTTTGATTCATGTGGGTTCCAAAGCTTATCTGCGTAATAATCCTAAAATATACTCTCTTGAGTAGGCCAGGCCATTCGACTGACAACTCACAGTTTTGATTCATGTGGGTTCCAAAGCTTATCTGCGTAATAATCCTAAAATATACTCTCTTGAGTAGGCCAGGCCATTCGACTGACAACTCACAGTTTTGATTCATGTGGGTTCCAAAGCTTATCTGCGTAATAATCTTAAAATATACTCTCTTGAGCAGGCCAGGCCATTTAAAACCGTTTTTTTTTAATAATTCAAATACGTTGTTTCTTATTTCTATCTCTGATGTTCCTAGTCGTTCTTTCTCAATGTTTTTGATATTTTTTTTTACAATTTTTAAATCATAAGTTAAACGTTTAAAAAAAAATAGGCATATGGCCGATTCCATATCTAACATATAGATATAAAATTGACGAAGACTGTTTAGATAATTAAAAATGAATAACTTCTGACTAAATATTTACAAACGCGACCTCTATCAACCTCGACGGCACTTAACCCACGTAGGAAATGTGATTTATCAAGTTGCTAACCAAAACATATTTATCCGAGCAAGAGTAGGTATCTCATTCAAGAGACCCTATTTTTGTACGCCACGCCAAATATTCACGTATCTTTATATATTAGGCGTATTTTTATCAATGACAAAAGGATTTTTCCGTTTTATCGCTATCACAAAACTGATAGCGGGTGCAATGACCTCAATATTGCGTAGATACGTGTTATGGTTGATAGAACGTTAATTAGTGTGAAATATGTATGAGTTTGTGTAAAAACAATTGAGGCTTGCGTGACAATGACCTTAGGTTAATCGTAAATCGCGCTTGCATTTTGTTATCCGTGTTTCCGAGTGGAAGATTTTCCATAGGTCCGTACTTGAATTCAAATTAGCCGAGACGCGTGAGGTTAAGTCGAGTTCGCGATTCGCCGCTAATGAATCTAGGAAAACATGCAATGACCAAGCGCTTACTTATTGAACTAACAACACGGCGAGACTCAGATAACTTGTTCTTTGTGGGAACCTAAACGTACATACAAGATTTTTTTTAAATACGCTTTAAATACTTACCTTGAACTATTTAGCTGTAGCATAAAACAAATATCGTGTACACAATATAATTTAAGAAATAGATTTCCTTTCATGAACGATTCGATAGATCATTCTTATCAAGGAAATTAAAATGTTTAGATACCTTAATTACTTTAAATATGACTTCAAAACCGAATGTATCCTCCTCATAATATGATTGCATGTTGATGCACGTTCCTGTCCCTGAAGACAGTAGACAGAATCTGAAAAATCATATGACAACAGGTCGTATACATCAACATGAAAACTACAATAACTTTTGCATTACTCAGCGCTGTTCAAGAGGTGAAGTTTCGAAAATACGTGGCCATTTTGTGAATAAAATTTGACTAAAGAATTCACCCTCAAAAATATGTTAGTTAGTACTTACTTAAAATAAGAGAATATCTAAAACATCATTTCCAAGAACGAATTAAGACTAACTTGTCCAAGCATGAAATATTTGCGCCCGTATTCCGCTTAAACCCGACTTGCATCTGCATAACGCCCCTCATTATTTTCTCGTTAAGATTTATTTCACGCAGACGAACCCTGAACAAGACTACAGTTAAAAAAAAAACGATCAAGTACAAGTCCGACTCGCGTTCACAGGGTTCCGTATAGGAATATTTTTTCTTACCATTAATACGAGTATCATAGACTTTTTTGTAATCACTGTTCTGTACTTGTCTTTTCTTAACGTCAAACCCAGCTGTTCGGAAATAATGGGCAAAAGAGTAAATCATCATTTTTCTTTTTTTTAAATAACTTCAATGCTATTTATTTTCAAATTATTATTTTAAGATACTCACATTTACTATTTATTTGATATGTCACACAATGTAATTTACTACATATTTTTTTAATTTTGTAATAAGTAGGTACATCACCTAAAAGTGGCCCCTCTATATTAAATTCACTTATTTACGTTACACGTGCATGTGATATACATATGAATATGTACCAAAGGTTCCTTTTCTACTTTTTGAGTAGGGAACCCTAAAAGATACCTTCTAAAACTTACCATCACTCGCATAAAAGCTCAACTCGTAATAAAAAACGCTCATTATAATAAGGATTTACATGAAAACGAAACCATCTTAGGTTACTCAAAAATAAATAATTTGTTTTGACCTTTAACCGTGTTTGAATCCGATTGCTTTTTATAGTTTTGTTTTTTATTCGATACGACTTAAATTCAAAGTGTTTTATCGACTGATGAGTTTGCCTCACAGCGAATTAATTAAATGCTCTTGTAACATAGCAATTCATTAGGTATCAGTGGGTAAGTGTCCATTAAAATATTCTTCAGAGTGTTGATGACGAACATTGAAAGCTTTGATCTAAAAAAATGATCGATTTGGTCTAAATTATAACATAATGCCCAAGTATGTAAGCAGCTTTTCTCTCCGAGACTTAGATCATATTAGCACTTATCTATTCGACACGTGCTGGGATATATGGTAAGTCCGGGATAGATGTATAGACAATCAAGTTTAGCCGGACATCTGGATAAAAAAGACCGGAGATGCGTTCGGCTGCGCTCAACGCTCGCTCGTTTAAGAAATGATAAAAGCCTAAAAAAGCCGGCCACCATATATTTTGACCGCACACGCAATCAAAAGGCCTAACTATGTCCGGCTTTATCCAGACGCCTGGAAACCCTACCCGCTAGTGTAAATGCCGAGATTTTAAATACGGTATGTTAAAAGTGTACTAGGAGAAAACTCAACTACTTATAAAATTGAGGGCTTAATTTTAACATTCGGGGCCGTGCAGTCTGGCAGAAACTACGAACAGTAATTTTGTCATAAATTCCTAGAAAAAAGAAACAACGGAGTACACTCCACCACCACCACCACCTCCACCACTAACATGGCAGCTGTCATTGGGTCCTCAAAAAGTAGGCAGATGCAAATTTGGTCTCGTGTGTTACGCATTTTCGATCAGGGTTACGTGAACAGACGCGAGTTTAACATGAACAAAAAGTAAAGAACACTTCAAAAAACTGCAATGACGTACAATCTATTACCATGTAAACCAAGACGACCACTACTGATTCGTATCTCCTTTTCCAACAGACCGAGTAAAAAAAAAGAAATAAACGACTTACGCCATATCTCATGCGTCGGTCGAGAGCGGAGCGTGATCGCGGTATTTAAAGAATTGTAATTTGATTTTAAAATGGTCGATGCAACTCGAAGTCGACGTGGGTGGATGCAATGACGATAATGAAAACTTCACCCTGAATAATGGACATTCGCGAAAACATTCTATTTTGACGACGTAAACAGGAAATAATTATCTCTTTTACGTTTATTCCGGTGACGGAGACAACATGAGAGTTAAAAATCATAATCAGTACAAATAAAACAAGGTTTACGAATTAATTACAGTGATCAGTGAATCAGGAATATGATTCCTACTCACTTCCTACTCTAAAAAATGTAAGTACAGACATTCGTATCCTTTTGGAGAATATAGTCCCGTACTAAGGTAGGCTAGAAAAAAAGAAGACAAAACATAGAAAACAACAATTTTAATATTGATGATGAAAACAATAAATACTCATCTATCTCCATTACTCAAATGTGTATTCAATTTTCTATATTGACATTTGAAGACTTATATCTATACCTATTGGTGGACTGACGACTAGGTACTGACAGCAGTCTTAACGAAAGCAAATTTGTGAAAATTGAATGTTGAAAACAACAATTAAGGCTCTTAAAATTTCCTGAATCATCACCACACTCACCATTTTGCTTTGGTTACGAATACCACTTATTTATTTGCCATTGCGTTTCTTTGCTCTAAATCCACCGTCGACCTATTGGTTACGTGCACGTAGTACACACTTGAGTATGTGTAGTTTTGCTAAGTATAGCAAATCTTAATTATTGTATATTCTCTGGTTATAGCTTATCCCGCATAGAATCCACCATGATAATACACTTCTATTAACTTATCCATAGAACGAGATATTGGCAATAGTCGTAACTTTTGCGGGCTTTACGCGAACTCGATAAAATATTTCACCGGCACCATTTTACGGCGGCGAATGCAGCAGACAGATGTGTCCTACTGCCCATTCCGTGGTATTCGATATTTATGGCACACCTAGCGTCTGTAACCTCACTTGAATATTCCATTTTTATTCCTGAATCAACATTTTAGGGTTTACACTCGCATAAATATAAAATTGTAAATAATGTGAAACATTTATTTGCTACATCTTTGAAGTCATCGGCAAAAGAATCTTGTACGACATTGTTAAATGTAATTTTGTATGACATAGTTAATTCATGATTTTTTAAAAGCTGTGTAGATAAATATCTGTGGGTTGCAAGTGCCAAATTTTACATTGCTTACGCGTTTCTTTCCCTCAGAACAGAGGCGGCGTACGGCGTGGGCGGTGTGGGCCACCGCCTTCGGCCTCGCTTTGCAAAGGGCCTCGCGCCTTCGAACCTATTAGGGGAAAAACTTAATAGATACCCCACCTGCTTATAAATCCCGCAATGAGTTTCTAAAAAATGATTTGAATTGAATTCAAAAGTTGCCTGCCTTATATCAGAGGGCCTCGCGAAATGTACATTGTTAAGTATAAGTCGCGGGCCGCCACTGCCTCAGAATTTGTGATACGGTGGCGAATGCAGCGGACAGATGTCCAACAACGATTAAAATGTGGCACCACGGATTTGTGCTCCTAAATGAAGTTGATGGTCAACGCGCTAAGCAATGCATGCACATGAACAATTTTGACTTTACGATACCTAGGTATCATCAAAGTCGTAATTGTCCACTTTTAGGACTGATTACACATCTTACCAATTACTTATTCGTAACTGGGCCTAGTACCTTTTGATAACGATTAATACACCTACGAACAAATCCAATAAATAAGATGGAAAATAATGCCAACCATGACACTATATTTTTAGGAATGGGTATTATTAAATCATTTTAATCGTTTTCGTATGGTAATAAAGGAAGTTGAATATTTTTCATGTCAAAAACAATTCAACATCAACATCAAATAGGTAGCATTAAATCTAATGGCCGCATACTCAAACGTCACTCAATTTTAAGCATCGCTCAAATGTTCAACTCTATCGTTTGAACGTGTTTTATAAAGACAGAAGACTTTTAAGTCCCACTTAGATTTAAGTGACGTTTGAGTATTTGGCCGTAAGTCACATATTTTCAGTTGTCCTTTTGCGACGTAGTTCAAGGTAAATAAGAACTGAAACACATTGATTCAGCGACCGAATTTCAATTATCTACTCTTAAAGGTTCGAATTGTTGATAAACTAATTAAACTTGCGTGTCACAAGTCACAACAAATGACTCTGTGATTAATAAAGTGTTTAATATCATGTTTTAATGAAAATACCATAAATTTCATCTTGGAGACCATTTTCATATCAAAAAGAAAAATACATTACATGTTTTTTCCAGTTATCTATTTACATTCCATAAAAATTCAGAGAACTCGTACATGGCCACCAATATTGGATTGCCGTATAGTTTATTGTGTATTGAAAACATGTCTCTTGAAACGAAGTACTCAAATCTACAGTTATGAGATACCAATAAAAGATATACCAAACAACGTGATCTACGGTACCTAATAGAAAGCGGTACGCAATAACTTATTTAAATCCCTTTCAATTTGGCTTCATGCGGAAGCAATAAACATGGAAAATTATATCCTTGACTCATACAAATTGAGACGCGTGGAGGCAAAGTTATTTGGATGTTTTGTTGGAATTCTGAAAATGTATCCCGTTGATCGAAAATGTTAAGGTTTTATTATGTTAATACAATACAACAACATGAAGCCTTGGAGTCTGCAAATACAGAGCGCTTTATGTTTTGGAACATAAAGAATAAATTCATGCATGATATCAACATCATCACATCTTAAGATCACAACGACCTTCTGGCTGCCTTTGAAGTAATAATCGCCGAGTTTGACGAGTATCACAGCGTACGTATTATTCAGGTTAACCCTAATGCTCATGGGACGTCAGACTGTCCTATTGAAGACCCAATAAGAAACCCAAAAGAGATAAAAATGGCTATATGGTTCCAATACCCCACGGCATTTTTTTTTTCCTTAATCCTGAACGCTTTGCAGGGCGTTTACAAATTTGGCAGAGGTCGAATTGACATACCTAGTGTTACCTCAAACCCGGGAACCATATACGTATGTAATAATATATGCGACTGCAGTACTCCCATTAAAAAAAAATATATATATATATTTTGTGTCCACGATCTCATCGACTTTAACATTTCCATATTTTTTTTTTCATAGAAGTAGCAAATAGATATAGTTCTCGTCGATGGTAAGTTAAAACATAATACTATAGATATCTATATAAAAACCAAAAGGTTTCAGTGCAGAGACGTTACCGCTCCTGAGAGCGTTAAAGAAGTTATGTGACCGTTTATTACCATCGACCATGTAGCATCAGAAGAAAGGTAACGCTTTGGTGGTGATACTGGTGATTACTTACTAACAATACAAGTAGCTGGTCCGTTGCTACCTGTCTCACTCGATAAAATATACTGTCCGGTTGGTAGAGAGAAACTTTAAAATGTCACAATAATTTATGTGTCAACTACCAACATTTTGTATAGTTATTTATGCGCGGAAAATACGGTCAGTTTCTACATTTTTATTTTCTCGACCTCATTTATGGGTATACAATATATTTTAATGACACCGAATATATTATCAAATTGATTCCAATCTATTTTTATTATATTTTGACTATTGTTATAAATTTGAAGGTTTGTATTCTCTGATGTTTGGACATAATAGGTACCAAGTTGGACTAGGTAATCCGTTTCCAATCAGGTGAATACATCGACGACACAAGGTGAAATTTCATTTTTGTGGTAAATAAACTGAAGAATGTCTAACATCAGGTGGTTACTACATTATGCGGATTTAGAGAAGAGATAGAAGAAACACGATCCTCTTTTACAAGTATTCAAACTCGGAATTAGTTATTTTGCTTGGCAGCCACATGGAGATTATAATAATATTATTATCACACTCTCTTTATTATTATTCATTATTATAATTATGTATGAACTAATTCTAGTTGGTAAACAAATTGGGTTATTTGAGGTTGTCTTTCCTTGCAACTGTGAATTATCTTAAACCAAGGATTACATATCGGAATGGTATGTATTATCATCATCTCTATGATGAATGATGAATTAACGATTGATTCATAAATATAGCACTCATACTCATATGTGTGACTGCAAATGTTGGTTCGCGTTTTGCCTTTGGAAAAACCGATATAAATTAGCAAACTAGTTACGCTACTAACAATGTAAATGCTTGGTAGTCGATTTACTTACAGTAAGTACAAATTAAAATACTAGATGGAATACAACAAATATTGACTTCTTTGTTTTATTCCGAAACTGTTCAGTTGCTGAAAATTAAATTCTATTTTGTTCAGTTTCTTTTTTAGTTCAGGAAAAAGTTTTTCTGTCTTATCGATTCAATTTTGATCGAACACAATTGGTGTGAGGGTTGGGGCCAATATTTGTCATCAACCTCACATACACCTACTGTGTACGCTCGAATCTAACCCTCGTTAACGCTGATTGCTCCTTTATTCACAGCTTTATTGCTGTTATTTCGAATCTTTGTGTGCTAGACTAAATCATATAAAGAAATGAAAAGGATTTCAAGCAAAAAAAAATGTAGATTCCATTATTCATTTGTTTTTATTTTATTCGCGTGGGTGGTAACTACCTGATTTAAATACAGTTTATCAAATAATGTCATCAAATCTTAATGAAGTTATGATAAAAGCGAGCGTTTTTGTCATGATTACGGCCACATTATCCGGTGGTAGAGTTCCAGTATCAGAGTCAAATGGTAGTAGGTCTTTAACACTTCCAGTTATACCTATTGTAAAGAATGCCCCCGTGATGACTATCGCGGCAAAACATATAAGGCCTCAGGGGTGGCATTTTGTTATCACTCTTTTCAAAGTGTGAGTGGAATCGTAAAGACTTTACATGGGGGTCGCGGCGGTGTTTTTTTTTTAATTTATAAGGCATTCTATTACTCAATCCGAATTGGTATTTTTTTATAACAGTACATTCAAATTGAAAACACTGGCAAACAAAAGACTTGAAGCATTATAATTAACTATGAAATACTTAGGAAGTGGCTCCTTAAAAAAGTTTATAAAATTAAAACATTCAAAGTCGCCCTCGCATTTAACTTCACCAGTTGACATTGTGATTGTGAAAATAGTGTTTCAATCGAAAAGAAGTTCACTTTAATTCCAGTATTGCTTCTAATTTCTATTTGCTACGTGAGAAACTATAATTGTAAACCAGATACAAAGTAAACAATGGTTGGTTGCATACAGTAATCACCGACTACAATCGACTTTGTTCGAGGCATGACATGACCTTATGATGGAGGGATACGCAATTGTGTGTGAATAAATAGCTGATTATAGTTTACTCGTAATCGCTTTCAATAACCTTATACATGCATTGAAGATTCAGGTCACTTAATATTACATAAGGTATGAACAGAAGATTGCATCAGGTAGGAACTAAAAGTATTTTAATATAGGTAAATCCAAACATTATCATAAGTGTGAAAGTAACTTAGTCTATTTGTAACATAGAGCAACACCGGAGGGGAATAGCCATATGCAGGCTTTCCCCTCTGTCAAAATACGAGCCCAAATGGGCCTTTACCTGTCGCCTAGATGTTTTAATGTGTGCGTGAAATTGTTTCTGTATTTTGTTAAAGTCAAGGTGTGAGTTTCGTAGTAATAGACGATTTTTGAAGTGTGCGTGTGTGTTGCACGCATTTTTCCCCGCAAAAAATTACACTGTTTTGCATCGGAAATAAACGCTATGGCTACTCCCCTCCAGTCCGCGGCCGGTGGCTCGTGTTGCTCTATGATTTGTAACTCATTATCAAATCGCTGAGCCTATTGTCATGTAGTTAAAACCCAAAAAAAGGAGTCATGCTACTTTTAGTGCAAAAGTAATCACGCGTACGAAATTGCGGAAAATGGATAATTATAATTCAGCTAATGAGATTTTGGAATCTTTATTAGCAAATTTACGTTCTTTGATCGAGTGAATCCGTCTAGCCGATTAGAAAAAGAGAGATGTGTGTGCTCATTTCTTCTAAAATGTACCTATACTCACTGAAATTGTATATACCTAATGTATTTTTATCGTTTCTTAAACTCTTTAGATTTACTCCCTATGTTAAATCGTGTTTCTGTTATGAAGTAGTCTCAGCGTTGCGTACAATATGGGGATTACAAAAGGGATAAAATATATTCTTCTGGCTGGATGCGCGCTGAATATCCCCTGCAGGCGTATTCTGTAACTCGGTGGATAACCATCAATTTGAAAGCCAGTTTCAACTACACACTTTTTCCTAAAATGATTGTAATAATCGCTACAATGTACCTATTGCATAGTAGCTATTGAAATTATGTACACCGAGACACATAATACGCCTTCTAGTGTTGATTGAGTTCATCGGCGACCTTCTCCATTTTCGAACTGTTTGCCTATCAATATTAAAGATCTTAAGAGAAAAAGAAAAAAACTGTCGAGCTCATCAGATTAAGCTCGCTTCGGAAGTATAGCATGATAAGTACCTATGATTAAATCCCATCTAGAAATTGTTTGTTACTGTGTTATCGATTTGTTGGAATACTATATAAAAAACAACAAATAAATAGAAGTATATGCACCGTGTACCATTCGGGTAAAAGCAGTGAGCGTATCGGCGTGAAAGGTTCCTTACGGGGCAATTTTACTTTGTCTGCCAATGTTCATTCAGGAAATATCTGCGATTGGCCATGCATAATGAACGGATTTTCGGATATCCCAGGGCCGTGGGAAGGCAAAACCAATTGATTTTCTTCACAACACAACATATTTTGTCCGGAACGACGCGTATTTCGCGTTCGTTACACAAGCCGCGAATAATTTGTGTGTAACCATGCGATGTAGGTTTCACAATCATATTATTACTAGGTTCTTATTAGGTGAAAATATGGCGCCATAATATAAAATATAGTTTACCTGCTGAACGTTATTGTCATCATCCAGTGATCCTAATTCAAATACAAATTGGACAACAATCGAATGTTGAACGCCGACGAAATTAAATGTTCTCGATTTACATTTTGGAGTTTATAAAAAAGGAAAAAAATTGGTTAAGTTAGCACAATGTACCAACTAAATTAACAATAACAATCTATTTCGACTAAGTGAAACATTTGCATCAAAAGACATAAATATTAAAAGAAGTACTAAAGACACAAAACTGCCTTGGTATAAGGTAACTTAATTATTTAATTCAATAATTAGTCAATTGTATCATCGGTGTGTGACATCCACTTGATCCGAGGGTCGCGTTTGACTACCCCTACCCACAAATATATGTATAGCCTGATGACCTGACTGACAATTAGTCGGATTTTTAAATTATGAGTTTCTAAATTCACACGCTTATTATGCTACTAGCTGTTTGCCCGCGGCTTCGCCCGCGTGTTTTTCGTTTTATAAATAACTATGCTCTTTCTCAAAGTTAGCTTTATCTCTGTACCAAATTTCATTAAAATCGATTCAGTCGTTTGGACGTGAAAAGGTAACAGACAGACAGACAGAGTTACTTTCGCATTTATAATATAAAATATATAGTATAAATGTATATAGTAGGGAAGTAGGAATAGATTTTATTTCACGAATTACGTTTATCAAAAAATACGAATTTTCCGGATACATATTCTCATCTCAGAGCAATTATTTTCTTTACGATCTTTAATTGTAAATAGGTTTCGATCGAGTCTGCCGTAGATCTGTGGCAGAAAATATGACATGTCTTATATGCTTATGACTATGTGCTTAGGTTTATAATGGCGGATGTGAAAAATTTAATGTTAACGTTGTGCATTTTTAACCACTCATTGCCACCAACAACACGAACAGTGTCACCATCGACACCAGCGCCACCAACGACACCAATGACACCAATAACATCAATAACACCAACAACACCAACAACACCAACGACACCAACGACACCAACGCCAACACCACTACCACTACCAACATCACCAATGCCCTCAACACCACTTACGCCACCAATTTTGTTATTTTTTGTATTTAATTTTGTCGTTATAACGGTAACAGATATACGTGATTTGTGAAAGTTTTAACTTTCTAGCTATTACTGTTTATGAGATACAGCCCGATGACAGACAGGCGTACAGACGGACAGACAGACAGACACCGTAGGATCAGTAATAGGGTCCACTATTACCTTTAAGGTACGGAACCCTAACAAAAAAGAGCGATGGAGAATAGTTTAAAAATATTCGATATGATTCTTTAAATTAACGTAACTTTTTTATTTCTGAACCGATTTACATGAAACAAACACTAACTGTTAAGTGAAAGTTACCACAATATATAAATGAAACCGCAAATCGAAAAAGCCGTTTCTGATATTAGCGTGCACAAACACACAGACAAATAGACATTTTTCCGGGATAAAAAGTACCCAGTGTTGTGCGCCAAAGATTAAAGTATAATTATACCAAGTTTCATTGTAATCGGCTTGGTAGTTTTTCTGTGATGCTTGAACAAACAGACAGACAGACAGACAACATTTTTTCTAATCACATATTTGGGTTCGGTATCGATCTAGTAACATCCCCTGGTATTTATTTTTTCAATATTTTCAATGTACAGCATTTACACTTCTACAATTTTTTTATAAGTACAGATTGCGAAAAAATTTAATATGACAATGGCTGATATCTGTTTCGGGTCTAGGTGTTTGTACTAAGGCCCGGCGGGCGAAGTTCCGTATATTGGTGGTCGGAGTCTATTGCACAGTTACGCACCACTTGCGTCAGGGCACGACGCCGGTACACGCGATCTCGCAGAAGACGGCGGGCCTCGGATGAGGAGATCGCCGAAGCATACTCGGTGTATCGAGCTGCCGCAAAAGCACTCAAAGTCGCAATTGCAGAGGCAAAGGCTAGGTCCTGGAAAGAGCTGCTCGAGGACTGGATCGGGATCCATGGGCCCGCCCGTATAAATTAGTACTGGGCAAGCTCAGACTCTGGGTTCCTCCACTTACGGAAACCCTGGAACCCGAGTTTGTGGAAAGAGTGGTTGATACTCTTTTCCCCAGGGTCCAGGAGGATTCCTCGAACCCACCGGCACCGACGAACCAAATATCTTGGTCCGACGATGTGGAGGTGACGGAAAATAAAATACCGCACCGGGCCCCGATGGCATACCAGGTAGGGCCTGGGTGTTGGCTTTGGCGATCTTGGGTAACAAGCTGAGGCAACTCTTCACTAACTGCCTTCGATTCGGCGTGTTCCTCAGCGGCTGGAAGGAAGCAAGACTGGTCTTGTTGAAGAAGGATGGCAGGGCCACGGATTCTCCCTTTGCGTTCCGACCCATATGCTTACTAGACGAGGCGGGAAAGCCCTTTGAGCGAGTCATCGCCGCCCGTCTTAGCGAGCACCTGTCGTGCGTGGGCCCTGATTTATCAGACAACCAATTCGGCTTCCGGAAGGGAAGGTCAACGGTAGACGCGATTCGTCGCGTTCACTCCCTATCAGAACTGGCCGTCCATGGGGGAGGAGCAGCGTTGGCGGTGAGCCTAGATATCGTCAACGCTTTCAACTCCCTCCCCTGGCACGCGATACAGGAGGCACTTGTTCGACACAATGTACCTCCCTATCTACAAACCATCATCGGGGCGTACTTGCGGGACGGGGCCATCCCACGATCCCATTCCGACCCGTGAAGCAGATGTGCTTCGGGTCGGAATGGGATCGTCCACTAGAGGGAGATCTCGTGCGGGGTTCCCCAAGGATCCGTAATTGGACCCCTGTTGTGGAACCTCGCGTATGACGTGGTTCTGCAGACTAGCCTCCCCTCCGGAGTGAGTGTTGTTTGCTATGCTGATGACACTCTGGTACTGGCCCGGGGGGACAACTTCCAGCGTACTAAAAGGCTCGCGGACCTTGGGGTAGCTTGTGTCGTCGGAAAGATCCACGAGGTGGGCCTACAGGTAGCGCCGCATAAGACCGAGGCGCTGTGGTTTCACAAGCTCAGTCGGGGAGTGGAGCCATCCATGTCGCACATAAGAGTAGGCAATGTGGATGTTCAGGTAGGGCGGTGTATAAAGTACTTAGGCCTCATTTTGGACAGCTGGTGGTGTTTCGAGCAGCACTTCGAGGGCTTGGTTCCCCGAGTGCGTCGCGTTGTAGGTGCGCTGCACAGACTGCTGCCGAACCTCGGGGGACCGCGGGAGGAAGTTCGCCGCCTCTATGGGGGGGTCGTGCGCTCCATGACGCTCTATGGAGCACCCGTCTGGGCAGACCGATTGATGAGTGCTCCCCGCTGTCGAGTTATGCTCAACAGTCTGCAGCGGGTGATTGCCATTAGGATCGCACGAGGCTATCGAACCATATCCTTTGAGGCGGCGACAGTCTTGGCTCGTTTCCCACCCCTGGATATCCTGGTGGCAATGGACGCGAGGGTCTATCACCATACTCGCACTGACCGTCGGAGAGTGGCCGGAAACGATGCCAATTTGACGCTCGGAGAGCTGCGGCGAAACGCGCACCGGCTTGTGCTTGACCAATGGCACTTGCGTCTCCAAGAGCCACGCAATGCACGCCAGCGTACTATAAGTGCGATCTTGCCAAACTTTGAAAGCTGGATGGCACGGAAATGCGGCAGCGTCACCTACCGATTCACTCAGTTATTTACCGGACACGGGTGTTTCGGTGAATATCTGAGTCGAATAGGGCGCGAAGAGACGGCGCAATGCCACCATTGCGAAGGCGACCTGGACTCTGCTCAGCACACGCTCGCTGAGTGTACAGCTTGGGTGGCGGAACGGAGAGTCCTGGTGGCACGAATTGGGCCTGATTTATCTCCACCTGCTATTGTAGCGTCTATGCTGGCGGATGACAGCGTGGAAAGCTGTGGTCTCTTTCTGTGAGGAAATAATGCTCCAGAAACCGCCGAGCGTGTTCGAGAGAGGAATGATCCCGCTCGGAGAAGACGAAGGCGCCGGGGTGATGGCAATAGTCAGTAGCCCCGGCCGTGGGCCCTGCAGTTTCGGGCCTATAGAATAGGATTGAGGTATCCTCTGCCTGTCGTAAGGGGCGACTAAAAGGGGATATGAGCCGCGGGCGGCAAGAGTGGGGGCTCTGGTCGCTCAGCACTCGCGGCTCCGCGAGAACGGTGACCGAGGTAGCTGCAGATCATCGTGGCAATTGACGATGGGGGGGGCTCACAAAGCTCCCGTGGACGAGCCTTAAATGGAGGCGAAGTGCGAGGGGAGAACCGGAGCAGTGTTTATAGTGTACCCGGATCCCCCCCCCTTTTTGCACTGAAGTCGGCACCGAGGTGGTTTTAGAGGGTCCAAGGCCCTCATATCCCGACTCTTCCCCCAAAGAGTCGGTTGAATGCAAAGGCAGTTCCAACTCGTAAAAAAAAAACAATGCGCTGTATGTGCACAACTGCATCCAGGACACATATTTACACCTTGTGCGTAGGTTCACGTCATAATTCTATATTATGACGTGAAATTATGTAAGTATTGAGGTAAATAAATAACTAAAATCAATAAAGAGTTGAACTTTACTGAAACAAATTAGTATTATGAACAAGAAATTATATTATGGTATACGAGTAACTTCTAAAGAAATTGACGGTTGGAAACGCAGCTACCCTTATATTAACTAAATTGACTACCCTAATGGTTACTTTCAGTGTTTTGTCTGAACTTTCTTGTTGTAAATATTTAAAACAGTTCATGTATCAGGCTGGCTGAATACAAATTTATCAGAGTGAAATATTAATTAGACTAGACTTTCTTATATAAAGACAACAAGTTAGTTGGTTGTAGTTTAATTACAGTGATAATCTCATGAATACGGAATGCTACCCTTCGGTGGTTTTATGTCATTTTTAACTACTAGAAGCGTATCTTATATCTTTTTACTGATTAAATATGAGAAAGGATATGCTCCGATGGTTTGGAGAGAATGATACATGGCATGTGAACTTTTTAATAAAATAGCTGACCTCTATTAATTCTGAAGATCACAAAGGGATCAAAAACATTTTCTCTAGGTATGAGATTCACAAGAAAACATCCATCCATAAATCCATACAAATAAATAAAATTGGAGTGTCTGTTTGTAATATAAAAATAACCGCTTTTTACTAAATGCATATAATTTTGGGAACGGCGGGATCGATTTTGACGGGACTTTCACTGGCAGATAACTTATGTAATAAGGAGTAACTTACGCTACTTTTATAATAGCTGCGCCCACGACTTCGTCCGAGTTATCTACTCGGACTGAACAATTATAAATTCTCACGCGGGCGAAGTTTCGGGCACAGCTAGTAATAAGTAGTATTGGAAGCCTGATAAATGCGAGTTCAACTAATACCATTCTGAACCACGCAGATTGCCGTATTTCCGGATTCTGACTATTTAATTTTATCTAAGTAGGTATTGCTCCATCAACTGAACGTCGCACTTAAGCCAGCTTACACTTGGCATTGCAGAAACTCTGTAAGTCGATATCAGAATCTTCAAGTAGCTATAGTGTTCAGTTGTTTTGTGTGGTATTCAGGAATATTTACTGAATAACATCTGATGAGTAGATGACCACCGATTATCGCCCGGTGGTTGAATTCGTGTGTTACTCATGGTAGAGTTACAGTTAAACTAGTAATTAGTAATTGAGTGTCGAAGCGCGATGGCGTAGGTAGGTACTATCGATTACCTAATATATCTGCCTTCAAATTGTAGTGTTTAGATGACCTCATAATTTTATGCCACTGAGGCAAAAACTGACGTTTGACGTAAAACAAATTAACTCTGGGTTTTTGTAGATGTCTATTGGCTGCAGTAGTCACTTACCATCCATGTGAACTGCATGCATACCGCCAAAGCCTAATTGACTTTCACAACGTAGTATCGGAAGTGGCACCAAGACAGTCAACACTGGGCCGTTCGCGTGGGGATGTGGGGACTAGTGGCGGCGCAACGTAAATAATGGTGCGCACGCGCAGCAAACGACGCCGATACTACGTTATGCGCGTAGGGCTGTATGACGCGTGTTGATGGATTTTACTCACCATAGCACCAACCGACGACTAATGAGAGTTTTTCACTCCCTTAATTGCGTAGATATCGGAAAGTAACATATTACTTTCCGGTAGTACCGGAAAACGAAGCGTAGGCAGGCCCCTACAAGATGGACCGTCGACCTGGTGAAGGTCGCGGGCAATCGCTGAATGAGGGCGGCCCAGGACAACGGTCCCCCCCAAAGAATGCCACAACGAACGCGTTGTGGCATTCTTTGGGGAGGTCTTTGTTCAGCAGTGGACGCCCTTTGGCTGAAATGATGATGATGATGATGTTACTTTCCTCAGCTACGATCTAAGTTGGGATTCGGACCGACAAGCAGTTGTTATAATATTTCTTAGAGGAATCTACACTCGGTGCTTATCCGGCTTTATTAGACTATAATTGAGGCTGTCTCGATGATTTTCGTGGTGATAGTACGGTGCCTTAGTGGTATAAATCCACTACTGCTAGGCCTGAAGATCTGTATGCATGTACCATGTAAGTAGGTATTGCACTTATTGCAGAATTATAGATCGTCTCTGCCTACCATAAATATAGGTGTGAATTTATACCTATCATCTAATAAACATCTATTGCTGTTCGGTAGTCTCGCTTAATATTATATGATGTACAGGACCGGAATAACTGGCGCTCCACACTCTCTGCCTACCACGTTGGGGACCTGGCGTGAAAATACATATATACATACATACATTATATGATGTATTCGAGAACGGCTGAACCGATTTGGCTAATTTTGGTTTTAAAAGCGAGAAAATATGAAGAAATTGTAAGAAAATTGGTTAAAAAAACAATTTCATTTTCCCATACAAAAAGTACATGTCAAATCTGGAATACTTAATTTAATTCTAAGGCGGTACGAAGTTCGCGGGTCAGCTTGTGAGATATAAAAACGGCAACCCTAATTGTGAACCGTGCGCGGAATTGATGCGCTAACGAATGATCTACAAGCACACATTACTTATTGACATTCAATGCTGTAATGGATGTAAGCGTTGCCATACCATACCATTACACACAACATTCAATTCACCCAACTATAACCCCTGCGCGTACGCAATACAAATTAAATTCAAATACACAATTAGATTATACCAGTTCATCCCGTATTGTAAAATATACAATTGTAAGCATCAATGGCAAACGTTCCTATTGTTTGATGTCAGCAGTGCGTAAAATTAGTCGCACTTGGTACATGGTCATAAAATAAATATATTGTTTGGATGATGGTATGTTATATCGATTATTAAGTTGTAAAATATTTTTTATGGCAACAAGAGGTTAAAAGTGTTAAAGCCAACTAAAAATCTTGTTGCAAGTAGAATAAAACTCTACGTGCTTTATTTAACTTTATTTATAGTTGTGTGTTTGACCTTTCCATTCATTCGTTTTTGCCCAAGACGTGGAAATTGTGGAATGAACTTCCCTCTGAGGTGTTCCCTCGGTGCTACAATATGGGACTACTTTCCATCAGGTGGCCCGTCTGCTTGTCTGTCAATCCTCTTCGACATAAAAAAAGAACCTGAAACAATACTTGAAGTTTAACAAAAGGGCTTTACTGCGTTTAATCTTTCCCAATTTACGTCACTTCGCCTTAATCCCCGTATCGGTAGGCAGAGATAAATACATGCATTCAAGCATAAACACCCATGATTCGCAAAATACAATATTGGCCCATGTAGGTAACAGGTGGCGAGCTTGTTGACATCGTTGGGCACATTACCAAACTCCGAGGTATTGAGAAACATCTGGAAAATCAAAAAATCTGAACAGAACCAGCGATTAAGTATTTTACATCGTTATCTCTGATAGAACCCGACGCTAGAATCGAACCCAGGACCCCATCGTACTCGTAGTAAGTACTTAGTAGAAATCAAAATAAAAACGTACATAAATCAGTAAATTCCTATTTGTATTACTCTTGACAGATCCTGTAGTGTCAATTAAATGTACAAGACATTTAATTGACACGACAGGAAATTGGGTTTGGTAGTGGTGTTTTTGTGTTATTTTCCCGGTGATCTGTGGTTTCAAGCATACGCCGATTCACCAATAAATTATGTCTTATTTATCAAATCTCGAGTACCTAATTAAGAGACCCGAAAGTGCGATTGAGATTTCGAAAAGAAAATCCCGGACCCGGTATCGATCGTAGATTTATCTAGCAACATTTAGAGATTTATAATAAAAACCACACACATATATTTTAGCACTAAGACAATCAATGAATATTCTTTTTCATGAAACCAAGATGGTAAACAATCGTGCCTCTCACATGGAATACGAAAAATATAACCCCTTTAATCGTAGCTATATATATGTCTTAGCCTCACCCTTATCCGTAGTTCGGAGTCAAATGGGACTCTTAGGGTCAGATTCACAGATCGCACTACAACTTTACTTTGAGCAAAGTATGACTTAGAACTGTCAAAACCTATAATACTGCACTGACAGTTCGAAGCGTATTTTGCTCAAAGTAAAGTCGTAGTGCAGTCTGCGAATCTCACATTTAGACAGTTCCTTAAATATTTAGGTCTTGCGCTTACCGATTGCCTGGTAAAGTAGACCACAGCCGTCTCGAGGCGAGCAATACGACCAATTAAAAAGTAAATATTTCTGTTTCAACTGGCTGGCAGCAACTGCCTCAGTAGCCTAGTGGTAGCAGGCCACTACTACTACGCTGGGGTCCTGGGTTCGATTCCTGGGTCGGGAGATATTAGAAATAATGGTGTAAAATCCATTATCACTGGTTCTATTGGGATTATCCATTTTCTGGAAGTTTCCCAGTAGACCTCTAAGTTTGGTAGGTAATGTGCCTGGAGATGTCAACAGGCTCGCCATCTTATGGGGTTACATGTGCCAAAACGTAACCGGCGAATCGTGGATGTTTGCATGTATGATTGAATGCATGCATTTACCTCTGAGGCACGGGAGGTGTGTCAGGACCGGAACATCTGGCGCTCCACACTCTCTGCCTACCACGTTAGGGACCTGGCGTGAAGATACATGCATACATACATTTACTTCTGCCTACCATTTTGGGGATAACAGGCGTGAAGTTACGTTTTTTTTAAGCTATTGCATAGCTACTATCGCGTGCCTTGAGCGCGGGGACCGAATTCAGAAATTCCGTAACGCAAAAAACCGGACGCTCCGGATTACAAATTTCCGACCACGTGGGTAGCGTGGCCGAGCGGTCTAGGCGCTGGTTTAAGGCACCAGTCTCTTCGGAGGCGTGGGTTCGAATCCCACCGCTGCCAAGATTGTCTTTGTTCATTTTGTTTTTTATTGTTTGTTTTTCCATTCAATGTTTTAAAAGTGGTAAATATTAAAAGAAAATTATTGTTTAATTTTTCTATTTTTTTTTCTTTTATTTGCATTTTATTTTGTTTTGCATAATTTTATATCTTTATGTAAATGCAATAGCTTTACCGCGGCAGTCCCCGAGTGCCACACGTCTTTTTTTTGTTATCAAGACTGATCAAGACAGTAAAAATCGAGCATTTAGTATGAGCTACGTAAATACCTCACACATGTTGACAAACTAAATTATGTTACTATACATGCTCTAGTTTCAACGGCAATTGACAGTTTTGCAATGGAGACACGGGTACTATTTGCGAATATTCACATACAACGGTTGTACGCACTGAGAATACGAGATATCGCAACTGCTATTGCCGGTCCCATTTCCTAGAATTACATAATATCTGGCTCCACCGAGACTCTGACCTCCGAGAAACAAGACTATTACGGCTATTTTCATCTTCTTTGCAAGAAGAGATTATTTTGTGGTCATGTTTTCAAACTTGGTAAACTATTATCAGACTCATGTCTTGTCAAAATATTTCAAATATCTGCTGTTAAGTCATGTTTATGATCGCACACATCCAAACGGCTCGACCGATATATAAATAAAAAAAAAGTATGTATAAGTATAGTATATCGTAGAGTATAATAATTCATACCGCTATACGAAATAATCCGGGACAGCAAGTTATATGTGGTTTTGGATTATATTAACACATGCGAGGTATTAATAATGATTCATAGATAAAAATGCCTTTCGGTCAGAATCAGAACGTCCTTTTTGCAGTTTTACCAATTTAGCTTCCTAAGCGACGTAACGCCGAATCATTATTGAAACAATCCCCCGTACTCTAAGCAATTTTGTACTTTTGAATCCCCCAAATTTATAGTTTATATATTATGACTTGAAATTCTCTTTCTAATCTTTTCTAAATTCATCGAGCATCGGTCAAAAATTATTCCATACTAGCTGTCCCGGCAAACTTCGTATTGCCTCTGAATGAAATAATGCGTCAAAGGTTTGATATATACGGACTATTTGTATAGGAAAATGAAATTATGGTCTTTACTGTTTCCCTTCAACTTCTTAAAATTTTCTTACCTTTTAAACCTGCCCTGGACTTCCAAAAAACATTCAAAACAAAAATTAGCCAAATCGGTCCAGCCGTTCTCGAGTTTTAGCGAGACTAACGAACAGCAATTGATTGTTATATATATAGATTTGTCTTACAACCTCATATATTTACAAATTGCCAATGCTATGGTAGGTACTTACGCAATAATTAGTTCAAAAGAAAAATAAGCAAAAAAACAATATTGTGAATCAACATGCCCCTTTTATGTTACCTACAATATCTTCTGCTTTCTCTTTCAAAATCTGTAATATATCTCAAGTACAAAGGAGCTGTCTCTATAAATTTTATTGGGTCAGATTTATTGTTAATATAAAGCATTTTCCTGAAGGCAACAGGGGTATCCTTGAAGTTTAGCGCGATATAAATTCGAATAAATTGGCAATTCATCGAAACGACGTTGACAAATACGAATCCGACGTGTCGGTATGCAAGGATATAATTAATAATGGCTTAACTTTTTAACGAACGAAGTACACAGGTATGCAGCTCACGTTAACGGTAAGATAATACTTTATACCACCATAGCATCTGAATTCAACGAAAATGTTGAATTTACTACAAAGCAGCTCCGTTTTCTGGTCACAATAATTACAAAAATATGTAAATGTTAGTAAGGACAGCTTTTTAAAACAGCGGCAATTGTTTGCGAAAATATTATTAATATTATTATTATATATATATATATATATATATATATATATATATATATATATATATATATATTATCTACTTATATTTTATTTACTTTGATATTAATCTATTTATTATTGTTTGTACCTACTAGTATGTATTATATTTATCGTTTTATAAAGTATGTTATTTTAATGGCTTATTATCTGTTTTATATCCGTATGTATGTACCTTAAGAATAATTGTACTAAGTATTAGTACAATTATCCTTTATTATAAATTTGACATCCGTGGTTCACTCACTTAGGGTCCTGTTGAAAACCAGCGTCAGGTACCTTTTATATGAAGGTACCTGACATTTACTGAACAGGACACCTTTTTGGCAGCCGTGAGACACATATTACGTGTATAGGTATGTATTAATTTTTATAAAATGTGTTGTCTTTTCTCTGTTACCTGTTACGTTTTATGTCTGTTTTATGTGTCTCGCTGTGTGTCAAATAAATGTTTCTTATTCTTATTCTTATTATCTCTTTGTTTTATTTCAGGTCCGCTTTCGCTAACATAATTTGGGTTATTCGTCATTTCGCACGACAAAATTCGCACGATCGGGCGACTTGGCACCTTTTGAATACAAATAATATTTCTACACTACAGAAATATTAGGTAAATTCAAAAGGTGCCAAGTCGCTCGATCGTGCGAAATGACGAATAACTCCATAATTTATTTTATGCAATGTTAACTTGAGTACTTTTCGTCTTTATTTAATGATATTTGAACATACTTTGATGATCCGGTTGGTCCAGCAGTGTGTGACGCTCACTTGTCTGGTGAATGCCTACAGATGTTTGTTTCAATCCTGGGCGTAAGTGTGTGTACTGTATTGTGTCTGTGTACAATCGCAACGGCACACACGACACAGGTAAATTGTTATAAAGCTTAGTGTGGGGAGAGGGAAAACATTTTTTTTCGCTTCTAAAATTGTAAGTAGTTACACCGTGTATTATTAGATACATATTCTCTGACACAGTATAAGTTTCTTTTCATTTATCTCATTAGTAGTATTGTATGGTGAATCCATTTCCGTTTACTTTTACAAAATAAACAAGCAACAATGTATTGAATAAAATTGTCGCCTAACAATAGTAGGTGAAACAAACGTAGAATTTATTGTTGTTTTCACAATAGAACATGGCTTAATTAATTTAAAATGTATTTAAGTTCGTAAATGTTTGGAAAGTAATTTGCAAAACTCCGAGGAGTATTTCGGCCCCGAAAACGTTCGCGATCCGCAAGTAATTTAACTTTCATGATCGTTTTTAATGAAGATAAATGTTTAAAGCGCGAAACACTTGATAATCACTTTGGAAACGGTTAATCATTTTATAATTATAAGAAAACCCCGTGAGAACTGCTTCAATAAATAACAACGATGTTATAAAAATTCGAATCGCACGGTACCTATTCATTTGCGAGAGAGATTGAATTAGTTTACGCTAGAACCTAGTGTTGAACAAACATACGTCTACGCAAGTTTTCGCCGGCTTCACACATTGTCGTAATTATTTTCGCGTAGATAATATTCGCAACTTCCTCACTTACCTAACGTTTTGGTTCGCTTTCCTCGTCTGCCCGTGACCACGGTAACACGGTTTTGGCCAAGCGACCAAAATGTCGGTTGAGTAAGAAAATTGAGAGTATTACCTATCTACACGAAAAATATCCACAAATATTAATTACACTAAAAAAAAATTCAAGAAAACTGAAATATTCCATTTTTCTTTAAAAATAAAATATATTTCACAAGCATGTGTTAATGCGAAATAATATAAAACAATTATTAAGGGTAAAAGCGAAAGTCTTCTTTACGATATTCAATAAACTGAAAAGTCTATTATATCGGTTGCCTAACTAGCATAGTTGGTAATAGATGGCGCTGCTGCTACCATAAAGCAATGCAATAGATGTGAAGGAAAGATTTGACAAATCGGGCAGGGCTTCAGTAGCTCAATTGGAAGAGCGGCTGGACTAGATTCCCAGTAGGTCGCGAGTTCGAGCCTCGCCTGAAGTCAAATTTTTCTGTCCATTTTTCTTTAAAAATAAAAAAAAAACTGAAATACTTGTCAGTTCATAATTTGTATTAGTAAGAAGGCAATTAAGACGGTTTTATTGCACGTATATTTAGAAACTTGGCCCGAATCCTATGATTAACTGGCGTGGTATGAAATGGACATGTTACTTTGTTGAACACTTCGACTATTAAATACATACAAAGTGCCTAGCTGTTTTCCCAAATAACTATTCGTATGTAGGTACGTTTCAAGGAAAAAGACCTTGGTTGGTTTACAATAGTTCAATCTTGATGTGTGGCTTTTGAGCAGATTGTTCGAGGTTGTAGCCATCGGCGCATCACTTAACTTATCCGTAGCTGGATGAAATGAGGTTTATTTATATATCTATTCATACCTACATATAATAAAATAGTAAAATTCGAGTGTCTGTACAGTAAATATTTTTCCAAAAAACTAATTGGGGGGCGATTAAAGAAAAGTAACAGCAACCAATTAAAAATTTTTTGGAATTTTTGTCTGTCTAGTACGTTATAACTTCGAATCTACTCAACGGATTTCAATGCGGTTTTCACAGGTGGATTAGGCACATATAATTATTAGCGTTGTCAAAATCGGTTAAAAGAAATAGAAGTTATGGTCAATTGAAAATTTACTTCAAGCGCTGCTTGAAAGGGTTGAATGTGGTTTACCTACATAAACGTATTTAATTTTGATAAAGCTAAAATTTCTACTTACTTTTATCGATATCAAATATATCAATAAGGACAATACACACTGCAGTCTCTATTGAATTGTATAAAATAACACATCAAATGTGGGCATACGCCTTTAGAATTCTTTAGAATTAACTATAAGCAAGTATTATTACATATTCTGCTATAAGCCTAATAAAGGTCTGAATAATTGCAGTTTCCACAAGTTACGCGAAAAGCGACTTACACGCGGGCGGTGCCGCGGGCAACAGCTAGTTATATATAAAGCAGACATAGACAGGAACAATCTCTTTTTATATTTGAATTGAATTCATAGATATGTCAAGATGGCATCAGTATCTACGTACCTATAAGTAATAGTAGACATGATATGTTATCTATCTATATATATAAAAATTAATTGCTGTTCGTTAGTCTCGCTAAAACTCGACAACGGCTGGACCGATTTGGATAATTTGGTTTTAAATGATTTTTGGAAGTCCAGGAAAGGTTTAAAAGGTAAGAAAATATGAAGAAATTGAAGGGAAAAAGTAAAAACCACAATTTCATTTTCCCATACAAATAGTCCGTATCTATCAAACCTTTGACACGTTATTTCATTCTGAGGCAATACAAAGTATGTCGGGTCAGCTAGTTGTTCAAATTTTTTCTTACGCCCACCCTCATCTCATTAACTATCATGCGACATAATAATATAGGTTTAGGCTGTAGCCTAAAGACCATATTAATAACCTATTTCTTATACTGTGAAAATACCCAGTAGTTGAGTTAATGATATTGTTGAATTTGACAAAAAAAAAACATAATTTTAATTACTAATGTGGCGCAAACGAACCATAGTAGAACTTTTTTTATCTTTTTTTAATTTCAAGACGTTTGACCTAGAACATATTTAATTTAACTTATTTCACTGATGGATTACATTCCAGCTCCATTCTAATTTTAGATCTACAACCAATCTCAGTTTCACAAACTCATTTCAATATAATTTTCCCATTCAGAGGCCTCTATAGACGACACAAAGTAATGTAGTCCAATGTCATTTATATGCAAAAATCGAAGTAAACATTCCTATATTAAAAGTTGGATACTAACCCCCTTATTCATAAACGTATTTTAGCTAAAGTGCTGCTAATCTCTCCTTTGTCTTTTTCTATCCGGCACATTTGACAATGCAACTGACAAAGACAAAGCATTCTATAGCCAAAACGTATCTAATGTACGTTTATGAATAAGGGGGATAGAGTTTACAATTGAAAAAAAAACGCGAATTGGTTTCGTTACTAACCTAACCTACTGTTTATTTTACAAGCAAAATAAAACATACAAAGATTCAGTTTTATTTTGCTATTTAAAAACTGCTCGTTATATTGATACTATTGTTTTGCCAGTTCATCCATATTTACCATACCTAGGTAATCTATATATATGTCTCGCTAAAACTCGAGAACGGCTCGACCGACCGACCAAAAATCTTTCAAAACCAAAATTAGTCAATTTTGGTTTTGAAAGATTTTCGGAAGTCCAGGGAAGGATTAAAAGGTAAGAATATGAAGAAATTGAAGGGCAATAGTAAAAACCACAATTTCATTTTCCCACACAAATAGTTCGTATCTATCAAACATTTGACACATTATTTCATTCCGAGGCAATACGAAGATTGCCGGGTCAGCTAGTTATTTATAAGTTTGAGCATCAGAACATCATTCGCTAAAGAACAGAGGTATGATCAGGGAACTATCCGCTTGACCAAACCACTTTATGCCGTTGTATTAAAAGCTGTATTGGATAGGTTTCGTATAGCAGAGAGTTCCCTAGCTAGACATCACATTGCCAAAAGTGTTTTGTCTCATTTCTTTAAATGCGCGAACTATTTAGGTTCTTAAATCTAATCTTAACAAGAGGTCAGTGGACGGCCCTGACCGGTTTTATCTTTGCCTATTAAAATATGTTTGGCTAAACATTTTTTTTTGTTTTTGTCCAAAAATGGGATGGTTATCTTTTGAGGACTAGAATGTACTTTTTATAATTTATGAAATGTTTACCCAAAAGGTTAAGCTTCATCGCAAGGCATTTGGGTCATTGTCAAATTTTGCACAGGTAAACGAAACTTAAAATGATAAAAATGTAGATTAACAATTATTATTATACTGAAACTTTACTTTTCTTTATGTCCATGCCTGTTCAAATAAGTGAATTATGGTCTATTACAGTCGGCCGCGGCAATAACTTATCATTTACGATTTATTTCAGATTTAATGGATCAGGGTGTAAAAAAATACAACTCTGTTATCTACTACGTCCAAACTTTTATTATGAGTTGCGCAGTGACAGACTTAAGTAAATTTAACATTACATACGACATGAGCAAAAAAATACAGCGTTAATTGCAAATTTTCTTTTGCATTTAGAACATTCCCCTCATAGAAAAAGGGGAGTGTTGTCAATAGAGAAATCCTAGGTAATAGATAAGCAGCTACAGAGAATCAAAATAAAGAAAGAAAAAAGTTGTACCAGGATCAAGATTTTACGCGACTGCAACTGATTTATGTACAGAATATTCCATCGACCCTTGAAATTCACCAAAATGACAATAGCGACCACATCATTTCAACAAATCCGCGACAACATGGAACGTTACGCATGTCACCCGAGGCACAGAGCATGGCTGTGGGAATAACTGGGTCGTGAGGCAGGTCGCGGCCGGAATCGGGCCGCGTCCTCTGACTAACTGCGCCCTACTTTATGCATCCAGGGGTATACACGTTCCTGGAAATACAGTTTTTCCTTTCAACTGACGTTGTTTGACTGTATATAATTTATTAGTTACCTTTTGAAGGTAGACGAGGCACGAGAGGTATGTCAGGACCGGGATGTCTGGCGCTCTACAATCTCTGCCTACCCCGTTAGGGACCTGGCGTGAAGATACATACATATTATACATAATTACTATCTTAACACGTTGCCCAAAAAGTAGTGATAAGTCTTCAAGTAAATCAAGAATTCAAGAATCAGGGTTCGATGAAAGAGATTTTTAACGGGCCAAAATATAATACTTTTTTTTTAATTTAATCTACCTATGTATGCTTCTGACGGTAAAAGAGGAATTTTATTAATAGATAGATACATTCTAAAAATGATTGATGCCTAGAACCAAAAAAAAAAATTATGGTTGGGGAAAAAGTCTTTTCGCATTATATTATGTATGAACTTGTAATAAAATCTCTTTGGCTGTAGTATTTGTGTGTGGCTGGTTTTGGTATCATTGAAAGTTAAAATTTTAAAGAACATAATTCCAAATTCAAATTAGGCAAATGTGTGACTTTCATTTGTTTTTCGTACTGTCAAGATGAGTGAATCTAATGAAGAAATTCGATACATTTTAAAATTTTACTACAAAAAAGGTAAAAATGCAACGCAAGCAGCGAAAAAAATTTGCGATGTTTATGAACCTAGTGCAGTGTCTGTGAGAGTAGCACAAATTTGATTTAAGCGTTTTCAATCCGGAAATTTTGATGTCAAAGATGCACCTCGCTCTGGTCGCCCTATTACGGATAAAATGGATGCCATTTTTGAAAAAGTGGAGCAAGATCGACATATCAGTAGTTACGACGTAGCTAAAGAACTGAGAATTGATCACAAAATAGTTTTGGCGCATTTGAAAAAAGCTGGGTACAAAAAAAAGCTCGATATTTGGGTACCTCACGAGCTCAATGAAAGAAACCTAATGAACCGTGTACTCATTTGTGATTCTTTATTACGACGTAATGAAACCGAATCATTTTTGAAGAAGCTGATAACTAGTGATAAAAAGTGGATCACGTACGACAAGAACGTGCGATAAAGGTCGTGGTCAAAGGCCGGTCAGGCTTCACAGACTGTGGCGAAACCCGGGTTAACTCGCAATAAGGTGATGTTGTGTGTGTGGTGGGATTGGAAGGGCATTATTCATTATGAGCTATTACCACCAGGCAGGACTATCGATTCTGAACTCTACTGCGAACAACTGATGAGATTAAAGCAAGAAGTTGAGAGAAAGCGGCCGGAATTGATCCACCTATAAGGTACCTACTTATTAATATTATAAAGAGCTAAAAGTCTGTTACTTTGATTGTTTGTTTGTAGGGGATAATCTTCGGAAATACTGAATTGATCATGAAAATTTTTTCACAAACAGAAAACTACACTATTTTTATTATAAATTAGTAATGTAGGTAACATTGCACCCGTGCGAAGCCGGGGCGGGACGCTAGTTATTCATAAAATATGCCAAAGGGACCAACGAAAAAATTCGTCAAATTCACGACTCAATCGTGGAATGTTACGCATATCACCCGACGCACAGAGCATGGCTGTGGGAACAACTGGGTCGTGAGGCAGGTCGTGGCCCGCCGGAATTGGGCCGCGTCCTCTCCTCTCACTCCCGGTGCCCTACTTTACCCATCCAGGGGTATGGATATACACGTTCCTGGAAATACAGTTTTCAAGATAAACTGGGCGCATCAGATATTTTTTGTGATAAGATCATTTATGAATATCTTAATTTTCTGTGTGAAGAATTGTCTGAGTGAAACTGCGGTCTATTATTTCATATCCGTACATTTGTATCCTCAAAACTTAAGCTTTTAATTTTGATAAGATTTTTGTAATCTGAAAATTCACATCACATCACACACCGGTTTAACTCAGTTTCTTGTCAAAGCAATGAAAAAATAAATTCACTTTATTCGACATCAAGCTAGGCTAAATAAGGAAGGATAAGATTATGCTATACTTAGGTACTGTTATGTAACATTTTCTTTCCATTCGTGATTTTCACGCAGAGTTAATGCGTTGGTTTAAAGTCCACCGTTAATTGTTTTTCTAGAATTAAAAAAAAAACATGTACATACCTATTGCATGCAAAAATGCTGAACTCCAATCCATTTTAATGATTCAACAAAGGCTCGTGAACATTTAAATAATTATCAGTACTCATTACAATTTCACAGAAGCAGCAAACCAGGTCAGACATGCATTTATTCTTTTCTTGAATAATTTAGCAAAAAAGGAAAATAAGTGTGTGAATACCCAGGGGATATTAAAATTAATTGTAACAGCCTAGAGTTTGGCAATGTACATGTTATGTGTCAATAGACTCACTTTAAGTTAGTTAAGTAGATATTTAAACGTAACTTCACGCCTGTAATCCCCGAAGGGGTAGGCAGAGGTGAATGCATGCATTCAAGCATACAAGCAAACACCCACGATTCGCCGGTTACGTTTTGGCCCATGTAACAGGTGGCGAGCCTGTTGACATCTCCGGGCATATAACCAAACTTCGAGGTACTGAGAAATTTCCAGAAAATGGAAAAATCCCAATAGAACCAGAGATAAAGGACTTTACACCATTATCTCTGATAACCCCCTACCCGGGAATCGAACCCAGGACCTCAGCGTAGTAGTAGTGGCCTGCTACCACTAGACTACTAAGGCAGTTAAGGTATTTAAAACAATAAAAAATCGTAACTTCACGCCTGTAAGCCCCGAAGGGGTAGGCAGAGGTAAATACATGCATTCAAGCATACATGCAAACACCCACGACTCGCCGGTTACGTTTTTGGCCCATGTAATAGGTGGCGAACCTGTTGCCATCTCCGGGCATATTACCAAACTCCGAGGTACTGGGAAACTTCCAGAAAATGGAAAAATCCCATTAGAACCAGAGATTAAGGATTTTAAACCGTTATCTCTGATAGTCCCCGACCCGGGAATCGAACCCAGGACCTCCAGCGTAATAGTAGTGGCCTGCTACCACTACGCCACTAAGGCAGTTTAATATTAACTTTGTTTAATATATTAACTATTTCGCGTATATAGGTACCTAATCCCGCAGATTCCGAGTCTGAAAGCTAAGAATAAGCATCCGAAACGTCGGTTTGATTTTAAAAATCATTTTAGTTTAATTTACGCAAAATAAATCCGTAAAATTGTTTTTTTTTCAATGAGTGTAGCTCGCAAAAACGTAAGAACGCATCAAATCGTTATTTTTTCGAGTTTTCCTTCTTTTACTGGGATATTGGTGGCTAATGTAACCTTTTTAAGCAATTTTTTATATGTAGTTCTTTTTGGTTTTTATTTTTGTATTCACCTTTTTTTTATATACCTACCTTAAGCGTGGAATTTTGTCCATTTTTTTTGTTTCTTTTTTTCTGTTTTTTTTTTTACTAAACTCGTTCAACTGGCGCGGCGATATCACAACAATACGCTCAAGTAAACCTGTGTATCTATAGAAAGAAACACATCCTGAAAACGGGATACTGTATAGAACCGAAACGGTGCAATAAACAGGTAAATAAACATCTGAATCCATCACACAATAAGCTGTGTCAACTACAGTATACATAATACGATGAAATCCGGTATTGGATACGATTACACAGATAGGTCATTTCCACTACAACTAGGTTGCGACCGGGTCAGCGCGGCCTTGCCCGCTTCCATTTATTTATGGAGAAAATATGCCGTTTATCCTTATAACTGGACTCTTCTTCAGGTTTATTAGCTTTTAGCTGCCTCAAAGGCTTATCGGTGTGTCTGCTGAACCCAAATTGCCCTCCTTTTTTTATGATGGAAAATCCTCATGCGTTATAATGTTTCTGGGTATGTTTTTCTTTCTCGTTGTATTATATCTAACGCTTACAGAGGAGACATTATTCCTAATCTTTAAAAATCAATCCGTCTTAATCATTGTAGAAATTAAACTTGCGACGTTTCGGTCGCTTTCCAGCTACCGTGCCCGTGACCACGGTAGCTGGAAAGCGACCGAAACGTCGGGTGTAAGAAGTTTGGGAGTGTTGTATACGCGAGAAAATCCGCAAGTTTAATTTCTACAATGAACGAAGCTCGCGAAAACCCACGAAAACCGTCTTAATCAATCAATCTTAGTAATACAGTCATTTTCTACAAGAAAAAGGGAAATTACCATTTCAGTTTAATCTATCACATAAACTATGTACCCAATCCGCTTGTTTCGACTTCGTAAGTGCTAATTTTTTGTATGTAACTGAAGTGGTAAACAAGCATGCAGTTCATTGATGTTAAGTGATGACTGCAGCAGATAGACACTTACACAAAGACCAAGGTCAAAATGCAAATGCGTTACCACTCCTGAAATTAAAATTAAATGCGGTGGTGCCTACGCCGAGCTCCGTCACTCTAGAGCTCTACCACCAATAAAAAAACCACCAGTAAAGTGATAGTAGTTTTTTATATTATTTCGCATTAACACATGCTTGTGAAATATATTTTATTTAAAGAAAAATAGAAAGAAAAATAGTTGGCAATAGATGGCGCTGCTACTACCATAAAGCAATGCAATAAATGTGAAGGAAAGATTTGACTAATCGGGCAGGACTTCAGTAGCTCAATTGGAAGAGCGGCTGGACTAGATTCCCAGTAGGCCGCGAGTTCGAGTCTCGCCTGAAGTCAAATTTTTCTTTCTATTTTTCTTTAAATAAAATAAAGTGATAATAATAACTATGACGATATGACACCTCAGGCCTCAGGAGTGGTAACGCATCTGCATTTTGACCTTGGTTTTGAGTGTGTCTATAGGCTGCAGTCATCACTTAACATCAATGTGAACTGCATACTTGTTTGACACTTCCATTACATAAAAAAAAGAAGTCTACTTCACCGGGCAATCGACGAGCGCAGAGGGAGCTCTCTGCCTAAATAAAGTTAGCGCAACTGCCTAAGGGCGACCCCTGCGAACGTTGTCTTATGGCGTTGATCAGGTGTCATAAGACATCATATGCGATAAGGGGCACATACACATTGCGAAAAGACTTCAAAAGACTAACGCGGGTAAAACTGGTGGAGCACTGTCATAAAAATCCTGTGCAATCTTTCATCGCAGGTCATTCTATTCACTTAAATTGCTTGCTAATTAACACTTGTTTATACAACCCGTTTGCTATCTGTGAACTGAGAAATTAATCACTCGTATGTTTTAATCGCTAGAGTTGTTATGATACATTAATTACAGTGATAAGAGCGTCCAAAATGAACGTCCTCAATTTGTTTTGCGAAACCAGTACGAGATTGAAATTTATGTGCGAAAATGGTTACACCCGTTTAGTGATGTAACGCATCTGTCACATTGTGGCGTCGATAAATAACAAAATGATTATAATATACACTGCTCATCAAGAAATATTGCACATCGAGCTTAGGAAACAGACAATCGGTTTCATATCAAACGAAGTGCAATCCGGGAGTCACATTGAGTTTTAGACATAGTTGGCATCCAAAACGCTAGGGGTGCTTAACAAAGCGAGGCAGTATTTCACTTCAGGGCAGCTACTACAGCATTATAAGGCCCAAGTGCGGCCCTGTCTGGAATACTACTCTCATTTACCATCTTGGTCCACTTGACTCCCTACAAAAACGCGCCGTTCGTATTGTTAACGATCCAGGACTTACTGACAGGCGCAGAGATATTGGGATTCTGTGCGTGTTGTACCGTCGTTGCAATGGTGAGTGCTCTGCTGAACTGTTTGACATGGTGCCACCGTCTCTTTTCCTACCCGCCGAAGAGAAAAGTTCCACCCTCACCGACTGGACACCTGGCAGTGCTCACCTGGCAGTGTTTTCACATTCTTTCCTGTCCAGAACGTGTAAATTGTGAAACGAACTTCCCTCTGAGTTGTTCCCTAGGTGCTACAATATAGGCAGTTAGGCAGTTAGCGAAACGTCTGAGTGCCGCAGCTTATGCTGTTCGAAAAATTAGGCAATTAACTGATATAGACACTGCAAGACTTGTTTATTTTAGCTATTTTCACAGTGTCATGTCCTATGGTATTTTATTGTGGGGTCGAGCGGCTGACATACAATCAATTTTTGTATTACAAAAGAGGGCCATTAGAGCAATGTATAACTTACGTAGTCGTGATTCTTTGAAAGAACTATTTAAAGAAATAAATATAATGACAGTCCCTTGCCATTACATCTATGAAAATATACTTTTCGCGAGGAAAAATCTACATCTGTTTGATAAAATCTCCGATAGGCATAGTTACAATACGAGGAATAAGAACAAGTTGTCTCTGCCAAGTTTTCGACTGACGAAAACTAATACATCTTTCCTAAAATATAGTGTAGAATTTTATAACAAGATCCCAGCCGGGATTGCTGAACTCACCGATGGTAAATTCAAAGCATTAATTAAACGCACTCTATGTAAAAAGGCTTACTATAAACTCGAGGACTATCTCAAGGATAGAAATGTTTGGCTAAATGCTGATCTAGCTCCACAAAGGTGTTAAATGTAATAATCAAAGTGTAATGTTGATATTATATTGTTAATTTTAAGCTTGTTTAAATTATGGAAAATTGTAAAAATATGCCTAAGAGATATTTTTAAAAGAGCCGACTGAGTTTTTTCCGGCAAGTTTTTCTCAGATCATATTGGCCTTTGGAACTTTGCCGGTGAATGACAAAGAATGACTCTTTTTCTTTTCTTTTTACTCTTTGTTATCAGTTTGTAAAGGGGAAAAGAGACATTTTACTGATATACTTTTTACATTAGTTTATGACATTTAGTTTTATCTTAGTGATATTCTTGACTTTACATATATTTTTTATCTTGTTTGACATGTATATCAATTGTTATTCGCTTTAATTTATTTTGTTTGTTTTTGACGTGTCATAAGAGGTGCCTGTCACCCTAAATGAATAAATGACTTTCTGATTCTGATTCTGATTCTGGGGTTCTTCAAAAATGGCGTCAAAAGAGTCCTTCAGGGCTGGCAGCGCGTTGGCAACTCCTGTGGTGTTGCAAATGTTCATAGGCCACGGTGACTACTTTCAATCAGGTGGCCCGTTTACTTGTCTGTCAAAACTGAGACATAAAAAAATGTTTCGAGTTCATAGAGCGTTATCTCTACTGCACACTGCCTACGTACGCACTAATAGTCCGGTATTGGTCAAAACTTGATCGAAATGATCGACAAACGTCAGAAAGGTTTTGTGCGAAAGAGATAACGCTCTACAGACCCGGAATAAGCCGAAGAGTCTTTACTAAGGTCGATGTGCAATTTTTCTTGTTGGATAATGTACCAATGTTTATTTATGCTGTATGCTTATGGTGGTAGCGCTGCAGTAATGGATCTCAAATATTTCAGCGGCATTATCTTGCTAGCAGCGCTGCCGAATTCTGGTGAAATGGTGAAGAACCTATGATATACCTTGTTTTATCTTGGACGGTGGCAATACACCTTGAGACCTTAAGCCTCGTGAAGATCAACTTGTTTTGTGATTGATAAAAACCGCGTTTAAGTGCCTTAGTAGTATTGTGGTACAGGCCACTACTGCTACGCCGGTCCTGGGTTCAATTCCCCGGTCGAGGAATCAAGCTTAAATAAAGGTGTAAAATCCTTTATCTCTGGTTCTATCGGGTGTTTTACCGGAAGTTTCGCAGAATCTCGGAGTTTGTATGTGCCCGGAGATATTAACAGGCTCGCCACCTGTTTACATGCGACAAAACATAACTGGCAAATCGTGGGTGTTTGCGTGTATGATTTTCATCATTCCACTCCGGCAAGTCACGCCAAAAAACTCCGTTGCACATAATAAGAAAGAAAGAACATCGATATAAAATGTCATCACTAGACGAGTTGCAATTGCGCATACATAACGTATGCTGAGCGGACCTCATCCGTATTCAAGGGCGCACTCCGCTGCAGTCGAGCACCAGAATGTTCTGCACTGACGTAACTATCCCTTGCGAAAATCGCCAATCTCGGATGCAATCATCTTTTAAACATATTGATCCCGGTGAGAGTGATCACGAGCTGGCGAACTTCGCACCTAAATTGTTACGTATTTAGGCGAAGATAGATAACTTCGGCTAAATTATACCTATATGTTCCAAATGTAATACTATTGTGGAAGGTTACGTACAGTATCCAACAAGAAATAATCGACCTCAGGAAGAGACGTCGGCTAATTTCGGATCTGTAGAGCGTTATCTCTTTCGCACCTTACCTATTTGACCTTACTGATTTTACGTTTGTCGACCATTTTGATCAAGTTTTGACCAATAAAGGACTACGGATGCTTACGTAGGCAATGTGCAATAGAGATAACGCTCTATGAAGCCGAAACTAGCCGATGGTCACTTTCATAGGCTCGATGTAGATTATTTCTTGATGACTTATTCTAGCGATGCTTTTCTGAAGCTATAGCAAGTACGTACTTACGTTAAATTGATGAAAGACTAGATGAAAACTGCATTCAAAGCCTAATGGATTAAAACTATATAAAATAATCAGTCAAGGTCAGGGTACATCAAAACTAGAAATAATGCACTCACTAGGGAGCGCATAGAGCTGATTATAATTTATAATACATTATTGTTCATGTCTCTCGGGCAAAGCCGGTTCTCACAATAGAAATTTAACTATCCGTTAAAGCTAAGAGCTGTGCTAACGACCACGTAGCTCGAGGTCGGACCAATTTAAAGGGCAGCTTCAACCTTGACTGCGCTTGTGGATTCGCATTGGCCATGGCTATCGTGAGCATTCGTTAAAAACGGGTTGGGATTGTTGGGAATGAACTTTTATGAAGACGGATATTTCGTAAAAACATACTTTAACAGTAAAATCAAAATACAGCATAATTGGATACACAAAATTACGCGAGATTTTCAGTGCGAAGTTCGTAGGTAGGTAGGTAGGTATACCTAAGTATTTCGTACTCCTGATAAAAATTTGGTATTCCCATTATTGTGTTTCATTTTTTCAATAAATGGCCATACTTAGTATGTATTTTTTCAAGTAACACTCTTTGAAATAAAACTGTTTTCACTCGACTATCCTGAAAGACAGTTTCTACACACTTATCTCTTGTACAGTGCTCAACATTAAATATTGGACATCGAGGTTATGAACTCTACAGACCCGAAATGAACCGAAGTCTCGTTCCTAAGGTCGATATGCAATAGGTACCTATTTCTTTTTTTTTATGTAATGGAAGTGGCAAACAGTCATGCAGTTCACATTGATGTTAAGTGATAACTGCAGCCTATAGACACCCCCACAAAGACCGAGGTCAAAATGCAGATGCGTTACCACTCCTGAGGCCTAAGGTGTTATGCCTCTGTGCCGGAAATTACAGTACCATACATTACCACCTGACCGGAACACGATAGTGCTGAACACTACCATTTAGCGGTCAGTATATTAGGTAATGCTGTGGTGCCTACGCCCGCGAGTTCCGTCACAGGAGTTCTACCACCAGTGAATTTCTTGTTGGATACTGTACGTTTATTATAAAAATATAAGTATAATTATCGTATATATACTATATTATTAATTTTTCTGATAAATTATGTTATTAAATTTGTTTGATCTGCTTGACATCCGTGAAACACAGGATCCCAGATGAAAATCAGCGTCAGGTCGATTAATGTTATCGACTTGACACGAAGCTGATCTGGGCTCCCATTTGGATCAGCCGTGAGATTTAATCTCTTTTTTTTTTAATTCTTATTGTTTTTTTTTTGTATAATTGTACCTATGTACCTAATCATCTGGAGATTTTGTATCATCAGGTGTCTCTGTGCTGTCCAAATAAATGTTTTCTTTCTTTTCTTTCTTTCTTTCTTATTGAACTGCCGGGGATGGTTTGCATGGGGTCATGAACGCTGAAAAAAGCTATTTCTTCTTTGTTGTATGTGTTAACATTCTCATCCTAACAACTGCATTTTAGTTATCTATGTGAAGTTAAAGAAATGTAGTCTACGACAGAGATAATTGCCAGAAGAGAAAATAACTTAAGCCGACTAAACCCATGTTAGTCGTATTGAAGCCATTGAGATCACTCACGTCTACATTTCATATTATTTCAAAAATAGCGCATAAACCATAACACGCCAAATTTTGAATCACCAACGTACCCCTCACACAGGCTTTCCCAAGAAAGTTCATATTAATTACAGTACCTATAGTACACCTAGATAAGCTACTTTATCGAAAATATGAAGATACTCGTATAGGGACCGTTCAAGAGTTCAGCGCCACCTAGCGTCCGCAACTTTGTGGGACCGTTGCTTGTCTGACCATAATGACATATTACTTTTGATAAAATATTATTATAATCGAAAATTATCTATTAATCTTCTTCCAAATTACTGTGATACCTTAACTCGGGCGGAGATATGGTTGTGAAACATTTTTTGATCATTCAAATTGAATGAGTTGAGTGAAATTTATTCAAAAAGTGTGTTTTATTTCAAATATATGTCAGGGTTTGTTTTGTTTATTTTTATTTGTAGTTTTACAGTAAAATAAGACAATATAGCTATTTTATGGGTTACATGCAATTATTATAAACATATAGAATTGTTCTTGTATCGCTAGTAATAAATTAAATGTCGTTTTCAAATCGAAATGAGTATTATTTTGGGATCCGGGTTTGTGAGTATCACACACTATAAAATTTCAACCACAAACAAAAAAAAAAGAAAATTGTTGGTTTCTGCTGGACATGTCCTTGATATAAAGGAATTAAGAAGAAAACAAGGACAGAGATCAACAATTCAAGCTGGCATCGTAAGATACACATGTATTTTGATACCTTACAAAATTTCTTTAGGTATGAACAATCTCAGTTCGAGGTCAGAATCAATTTGATTGGGTTATAATAGACGTAATATACCTATAAGTAAAATGCAGCACGAGTGTGAAATGTAATTGCGTGTTTGCATGCATTTCTTATATTGTTTCATTTTCGAAGTAGCTCTTGAGAATCAATCGATAAAACTTCCGTTTACTACGGCGGGTGGCTCATGGTCATGCGCCATACTCATGAATGGGTGCTGATGGTGGGGACCATAGATTTATTATCTACTGTGGGGACTGATCTGTTCTGGTCTACCGGTGCTATATTTCACTATGGTGGATAGTTATTGATTTCTACTTATACAAATACATATGTTATATACGTTTACATTACTAGATTTGAATGGCTATCTGTATTAGACATAAGTTAAAAATTTAAAAGAGCTCCAACTGAGTTTTTACGGTGGCGGAGGTCTTCTCAATAGTGACTACTTGGAACTCCGCCAAGTGAATAACATACATTTTGATTTTGACGAATAAGTTTTTACTTCTCTTCTTATCTAGTTTTTGGAAGGAAGAAATTGAAATGTTTTTACCTAATAGTTAGTTTAATTTATCCCTATTTTAATTTACTTAATTATCTGTTTTACTCTTACTTTATGTAATAAGTAATTATTCACTTTAAGTTATTGACTTCTAAGGACTATTCAAAACGGTTGTAAAACTCGAAATAAACATATTTTCGTTCTGTCTTTCTCCCTCTACTACCTTTACTCTTATTTCTAACTGATATTTTTGCAGTTTACAACACAAAAACTGCTGTTTACCATTTTGTAGGCGGTTAAATGTGATTATGAAAATTACATATCCAAGTCTAAACAGATTACTTTGAGATGACAGGTCCCACATTATTGCTACTTTTCGCCACCATGGGCGCTGCGAGCGATAACATTACTCCCCACCTAGTACTTCGCACGGTCCCTATCTCCAGACAGAATCTTGATGGTTTATTATTATTACGATTATATCATATATACTGGTGGTAGAGCTTCAGTGACGGAGCTCGCGGGCGTAGGCACCACCGCATTACCTAATATACTTGCCGTTAAATGGTAGTGTTCAGCACTATCGTGTTTCGGTCAGGTGGTAATGTACGGCTCTGTAATTTCCGGCACAGAGGCATAACACCTAATGCCTCAGGAGTGGCAGCGCATTTGCATTTTGACCTCTGGTCATTTTGTGGGTGTCTATAGGCTGCAGTCATCACTTAACATCAATGTGAACTGCACGCTTGTTTGCCACTTTCATAACATAAAAAAAATATATATATATATATATAACTATATGATATAATCGTAACATCTATGAATATTAAACAATCGGCAAGGTAAAATAATATAATAAATAGAGTTCAATCAACTTTACATAATGTACCTACCTTCTTACGCATGCACATAATTGTCGAGAGAATAAAAATATTTTCAATCATATATTTCGATGTTATTTCTACTCGTGACTCGTTGAGAACATAATTTATTGGCGGAATATTGCCAATATACGAAATATATTGCTCTTGGACAAAATTACTTTCGATACATGATGAAACTTGATGATACTTGACGACCCCTGTTAGTCTAGCGGTGTGAGATGACCGTTTAATTCGAAGGGTCGCGGGTTCGATCCCCGCACCGGGACAAATATTTGTAAGGCCTACAGATATTTGTTTCCGGTTTGGGTGTTTGTGTATGTGTTGTATGTGTACAACGGCACCCACGACACAGGTTTCTACCTACTGTGGGGCTGTGAGAGTAAACGTATTAAAAAAAAATAATAAAAAAACACTAACCCCCTTATTCATAAACGTTCATTAGATACGTTTTAGCTATAGAATGCTTTGTCTTTGTCAGTTGCATTGTCAAATGTGCAGGATAGAAAAGGACAAAGGAGAGATTAGCAACACTTTAGCTACAATACGTTTATGAATAAGGGGGTAAGGCCGCATTCCAAGATAAAACTTCCTGGATATGCCCGAAATAAACATTCAATGGATGATTGAAACAATGGGGTTTTGGTACTTTATACAACTTTTTACCTAGCATACTTTTTCTAATAGTGGCGTTGTGCATGTGCCGTTACAATATTCTGCTTTGACAAAAAAAATATAATCTAGGAATTACTACAAATTGTGTATGTTCTTCTTCCTTTCTTACCTCTTATAAAATGGCTAAAAATCAGCGAAATAGATCTATCTATTCATTTTTATGTAAGTAGGTATTACCTACGCATACCAAACTCTTTGAAAAACTTCATTTGAATGTGTATTCTATTTTACTGTGGCAATTTTTCTACTACAAAAATATACATTAAACAAATCTCCAACTTTCAATGTTATGAGAAATGTTGAGAAATTATAGACATTTTTCTGTATTTTTTGTAGTTGTAGTAGTCATTTGAATACTTTTTTAATACGCAACATACATTACCATTATTCTCCCTTTCATTCCAACTTCTAAAACATGATTACTGTCTACAATATATGCAATAGGTACGGCTTAACAAAGGTCGTTTCTGCAGTTCCACTGGATTCCAAAGTTTCCCAGAGGGGATTAGTCCATAGTTTATAAGCATTGGAATGAATTTATATAAAATGTTAGTACTATAATAGAAGTAAACAAGTCTCTTGGGTAGCATTATTGCACCGTGCTGGAAAATAAACACACATCTCAAAAGAGCTGTTATTGTTAGCTACAATATACCTAGTCCACATGCGAAACGTAGGGTTTCTTGCTTTGATATGTTTTATTTGATAGATATACGTACATTAGTGTTGCTAAACTATCGATAGTTGCGCTATCGATAGTTGACCTCGAAAAACAGTCGATAGCGCGATAGTACTATCGAAACTATCGGCCTTTGACGATACTATCAATAGTATCGATTGTTAAAAATAAGCAATACTGTTGCCAAAGATCAATAGTATCGATAGTACCGATAGTTTTGCACCATGTCGATATTTTCGATAGTCCTATCGATAGTGTGACTGTTTTTTCGAGGTCACGATAGATCACAATACTATCGATAGACTATTACTAGGTATTGTAACAACACTAACTTACATATATATAAATTCGGGCATATAGAAAGAATGTCGAATGAGCGAATGACTATACAGATATACAATGCGAATGTGGATGGTTGCAGAGGCCCAGGAAGACCACGGCTGACCTACCATGACGAAATAGGTCGAGTTCTGTCTGATGGTGGGGTCAAAAGTCTTAGGAATCGGCGTGCATGTATGAAGAGAATGATGGAGGTAGACGAGGCACGAGAGGTTTGTCTGAACCGGGATATCTGGCGCTCTACACTCTCTGCCTATCCCGTTAGGGACCTGGCGTGAAGATACATACATACTAACTTACATATCACTAGTGGTAGAGTTCCAATATAGGAGCTCAACGACGTAGGCGCCATCTCATTAACTAATCTATCTAATTATTGCGGAGCCAACCCTACTTACGAGTACGTCTCAGGGGTAGCCTTGGTGTTATTTATTTGTTCATATTTACAGTAGTTGTATTACCTACACTCATAATATAAGCAAAACACGTTATAAAGAAACTAAATACATAATAGGTACAAAATTACTGGTGGTAGAGCTCCAGTGACGGAGCTCGCGGGCGTACGCACCACCGCATTACCTAATATACTTGCCGCTAAATGGTAGTGTTCAGCACTACCGTGTTCCGGTCAGGTGGTAATGTACGGACCCGTAATTTCCGGCACAGATGCATAACACCTTAGGCCTCAGGAGTGGGAACGCATCTGCATTTTGACCCTGGTCTTTGTGTGGGTGTCTATAGGCTGCAGTCATCACTTAACATCAATGTGAACTGCATGATTGTTTGCCACTTCCATAAAATAAAAAAAGGTATAGGCATAGAAATTAGAAAGGAGGCTCTTTTGTACCTATATTCAATTTTGAAATTTTTGGGGAACCTATGTCTACATAACTAGTAAGTTTACTATTCTGTACTTATCTAATACCTACCTACTTCAATATAGGTAAGTTAAACTTATTCCTCGCTCCGATACCCACCTTTTTACAGTGAATTGTTTATTCGTACCTATCTCTATTTACATTATCCTGTTTTGTTTTGTTCCAGGTAAGCATTGAGATAACATAATGCGGATGAAAATTTCGCTGGCGAATGAAAGAAGTTCATATTACCTAAGCACACGTAAGTTCTAAATCACAAGCTAATTAACTTTTCAGTCGATCACCTACCTACTTTAAAAATGGAAATCGTATATACTTATTCACATCGTACTAAAAGATTTTTGTTTCTTTTATATTTTAAAATCAAGCACATCGTGTTTAATTTAAATAGTTTAAATGCGCTGGTAAATAAAGCAACTCTTTCTTAACAATTTTTAAACCTCATATATTTCCAACCAACGCCATCTGTTGAATCAATGAAAACACTCCCTCTCGTTAAATCATTTCAAATTACAACGCCCAAGGTATAATTACGACAAGCGTCAATTTGTCGGACCGTCGCGCCTCGTCGCGCCGCTAGAGGGCGCGGTCCTGAAACGATGCATAATCGCGATGGACGCGCCCACCATTGTGAACTTAAGTTGCAATATTGTACATAATAATGAAATTATTAACTACTACAACGAATGCCTTAGTTTAATATACAAATAATGTGGAAAAAAAGTAGGTACTTTTATGCAACTCAATGTGTATGTGTTAATTAATCCAATAATCAATGAACAAGTTAAATCTGATGTAAAGTCATTACCTATATGATGAAAAAACCTCAAAGAAGCCTAATCAGAAACAGAAATTCATTTATTAATTTAGGGCATCGACGATACAACGCAGCTATTTAGGGTGACTAGCACCGCTTATGACACGTCGAAAACAAACAAAATAAATTAAAGTGAGCAACAACTATAAGTAATGGAGGATATCACTAAGATAAAACTAAAAAGAACCTTCATGGTCAAATAATACTACATCACTTGTTTGAAGAAGTTATCTTTTTACTATCAGAAACTAATACTTTTTACTATTGAGCACTAACGTCTGCAATTGCTATTACGCACATCATTAGTTACCCTTAGGCACCATTAAGATGGAGATATAACGTTATAATCACTAATTAATGGTCTTGAAATAACCTCATACGGTAATTTGACAGGGTAACTGGATAACGAAATATGTCATATAATTTTCATCACAGTTGATTTCACTTCATCAATCATTGTACAAAAATAAATACCACGTGTTATTTTGTTAGTCCGGATACGGAATAAGTTTGAAACACTGCGTTCAAACGACGAAACGAATTACGCTCACTACACGGAGTGACAGCTGATGAGTAATGGCCGGCGATGAGATCACTTTCAAATGGCACTAATTTAGAATAGCCACGAACCTCAGTCATTACACTTTGCAGTTTCAAGGCGGTGTTCATTTGTTGCAAACAATCGTTTTAGCTTACACAATTTGAAAACAATGTTTGTGCTTTGTATGCACATGTACGTTATTCACAAGAATTGAAAACTCTCATACTTAGGTCACGTGTACTTTAAGATGTGGAATAACTTATTAACGTAACAGCAGTGTCATCCAATCAAAGTTTTTATTTTCAGTTTTACTAGACTAACTGTGCATTACGAGCCTATCATCTGACTGGATTATAATAGTGCCGAGCACAAATATTCCTCTAAATCCTTGAAATGCTTGAAAATTAGACCAAAAAACAAAATAATATATGCACAAAAATACCCGCAGCAATGCATCTTATTCTTAAAATAAAACAAAAACCAAATTTAAGGATAGAGCTTCAACGTAATTATTTTCACATTTGGTAGAGTTGTAGAGCGATATCGCCGTATTATTCGTCTGCTGAATATTTAACCCATTTATGTATGTATCGCGCATCATGCTACTAAATAATAAAGATTTGATTGTTTGTTTGCTACTTGAATCAAGTAGGCAACATCTTTTTACGTACCTATAATACTATCATTTTTTTCTACATTGAGTAAGATAGAACTGACAATTATTTTTCAATAGGTAGGTTTCAAACAAAATAAAATTTAGGTAATACAGTAATATGTATATTGTCTTGCTTCAATATATCGAGGTTAAAAACGTGCATCTGTTTAAATTTTATTCCAGTTCAGTGTCATAATAATATTTAAAAGAATTAATGTAATGAAACTTTCATAATTACTTAAACCACATTTTACGTACCACTGCTGCCATCTGTTGAGCTACTGCGAAACTCGAACACATTAACGTCGTGTCGACATTGACCGTCAGATGGGAGTAGTAGTAGCGAGAATGAATGACGCAAGCGGTAAACGAACGTTCTTGACTGAGCCACTCGAGTTCATACAGACACTGTGTTGTGTCTGTATGAACTGTGGAAATCATGCCGTGAGTTGAACTCGCGCTTGGTTACAAACAGTCACCTTGGTAATATTAAATAATGTACAGAGTAGGAATATACGTTTATTTTACGCGGCGCTGTTCTGTACATTAAAATAATAGACATTGATTTATGTTACCCATTCTTATTTATTTTCAGCATTGATTTTTATGGAGTAGATAGGTATTTGTAAGATAAGTAATTTCAGCAATTTGAAAACATAAAAACTACGTTAATCAAACTGTTCGTCCTCTATCGACTTCCTTACTACAATATTTATTTTATTTATTGTCATAGCTTCAATGTTGGTTTATATTTCCCGCCTTTTGCGATAGATGGCGTAACACGATACGAACTTAAGTCTTATTAGGTTTTTAAATTAAAGTTTTATAACAATGCTACTGTGCTGCAAAATAATCTCAAACTAGCTACTATGCTGAATAGATATCTCATAAATAAATAAAATGACAGATTTAAACTCAACATCATTTTACCCGACATATTTTATTTTTTATCTATATGACATTGCGAGACGGACTGCTATTAAATTTAATTATTCTATTTATAGTTTTTGCAGTGGTATGTACCTTAAACAATAACTATGCGTACTATTATTAACGACTCACGAAGGTTGCACTCATAATGAAACTCTGCAAAACTCTACGTAGGCGTAGATAGATAGAGTAAGTAAGTTTGTAAAGTTAGAGATAATTTAAATAAACCGATATAATTATCTACACTAAGTTCTACCTTTACTCGAACTTGAACTTTGACCGCAATGACTTTAGGACGTAAAAATAATAAAAATGTATAAACTGCGTAGTCCGGAATTTTTATTTTATGAGCAGGATACGGTCGTAAAGTAAGGGACAAAGATTTCACAAGCACAGCTTAATGTTGGGCTGTTTTGGATTTATTGCTTTGTTTCTTGTTAATGGGGATTCCTTGAGGTCAAATTGATATTATTTTTCTTCATAGATATGAAATATTTGCTCTCAAAAACATCAGTGACTTGGACTCAACAGTCGTATCAAATTTTAAAATTACCTACTTACAAAATGGGTAAAACGAATAAGTTGGATTCGGATCTTTTTAATGTATAGAGGTACAATCAAGGAACTCTCCGCTTATCCAAAAGCAATCAAATATAGCGTTAAATTTCTTCGTATAAGATGTCCCTGTGATCGAGCAGCCAGTTGCCTGACAGTACATATGCAAAGATAAACTGACGAGTGTTACCTCTCAAGTTATCTCCCAACATCCTAGCATACGAAGACGCAAGAGTGGTTGAATTTTGATAAAATATTGATTATGTGTGAAATCCGTTTCTCACACTTAATCTAAAACTGAATGAGAAAGAACATTTTCTGTCGCTTACATCGACTAAAATAAAACATGCAAAATATGGAAGGATCTCGTGCAGTCAATATATTAGTCAAACCACACTATTTGTGTTACCAATATAAAGTAATTTTGCATCCTTTTTCGGTCAGTCAGGTCCATCAGTATTGCAGTCGTTCAATTATTTTCCTAAAATTCTCTAATGATTTGATGAATTATTACCGTTAATTCTAGAACGGTAATAATTGTTACAAAACATGAGAAGCATTATTCTCTTTTTTCACTCTTATAAATCACAGTCTACAATAACCTGCAGTTTTAATCATTCGATTCATATCCAATTTTGCATCGCAATTTTTGGTTATTATATTATATTACTATATTATTATAATTTTGTACATTAATCTTTATTATTTATAGCTTCTTCATGTACTTTATGTATCTTTTTGTCTATTATTGTTCTCTAGTTACTGCAATATGTAAGTATATAATTATATTACGTATATATAGTGTTGATGACGTATCAAAATTGAATACGGTTCGAATATGGATTTTTAGATTAAATAAAAAAACTGGCACTTAACACATTATTTCAAAGTGATCCTAAAATATTTTTATGAAAAGAAATCTCGTAAACTTGTTATAAGAATTCACACCTGAAATATCCTATGTAGGTAGACTTGTTTAAACTTTAAAATTATGTTTTAAAGCAATCTTTCTTTTTGTTAATGTTCCTTTTGACTCATTACTTTTTTTTCCCACACCTTCGCTCACGCAACTTTTTTAGTTTCTGATCGCAAACTGTTGAGATGGAATCATAACGAATATTCATTCGCATTTACATTACAATTTACCAATGATCACAACCCAAACCTAATGTTTTGTTCAGATACAAAAAATCTTCCACATTGTATTCATAACAAATTATATGGTTGTGATTCGTATGTCTTAATATATGTTTAAAATATGTAAATGAACAAAACTTGTTGGCTTCTTTCGTTTGTTTCTATCTCAGCACGCATAAGTCCGACCGTTACTATATACGTCAGTCCAGTTTTGTAAGATCTTTAGACATAAACAACGTAATACATATAATAGGTCAAGTTGAAATGGATATACATGTAATCAACTAAAATAGGTGTGGAAGTCATTAACACTTACACAATTGTGAATATTGTTTTTGTGGGGTCATTAGTCTTTTGTGTTTTCAAGCACAAGTGTTTTTTTTTTTGCATTGATCTGTGAATCGCTGTTATTTTATTACTTTATGAATATGTTTCATTGTAACCTACTTCAAAATTACGGAAGGTTATCAGTTTGACATATATATCTATGATATTGTTGGAAGTAGATAATATTTTGAGTATTATGATATAATTCAAGCTACTCTTCCAAACATGTGTGCCAAATTTCGTAAGTGTAACGTATTTTATATGTATGATCTTGAAATAAAAATGAAAATTGTTAAAAACTTCAGTTAAATGAATGAAGAACTAACCACTTTTAATTTTTATATCAAGGTAGACATATATATAATTATATATCTATTTAATACGCGGTTTCGTCAGAAACTACACACAGAAATTGTGTTCTGCACCTAACTTATTCTATTTAAATCACCTTAAATAACACCATTACTTTATACACAAAGTCATTGAATTCTTCAAATTAGATTTCATACAACACCGACCTCAGGGGACTTCTTTCGTGTAAAGCACTTAACGTAACTTCACGCCTGTAATCCCCGAAGGGGTAGGCAGAGGTAAATGCATGCATTCAAGCATACATGCAAACACCCACGATTCGCCGGTTACGTTTTGGCCCATGTAACAGGTGGCGAGCCTGTTGACATCTCCGGGCACATTACCAAACTTTGAGGTACTGGGAAATTTCCAGAAAATGGAAAAATCCCAATAGAACCAGAGATAAAGGCTTTTTCACCATTATCTCTGATAACCCCCTACCCGGGAATCGAACCCAGGACCTCAGCGTAGTAGTAGTGGCCTGCTACCACTAGGCTACCGAGGCAGTTCACAGTGTTAATTCATTTCTGAGCGCCATCTATCAGATGAGATTTGTATTATTTGAAAAGAATGAACATGATGAAACTCATTCAAAATAAATATTATTATTATTCAATAACAATAGTTATTGAATGATAATAATATAGTATTATGATACCTGAAAGCAGTTTACACAATGTCTGTAATCAACCCTATATACATATATATATACCTACGTACCTAACTATATAAATTACCTTTAATTATTGAAATACAGTTTGCAGTTTCATTCACTATATAAAATACCGCAGTGCATAGGTAGTTTCCGATAGCACATGCATCAGATTCAATTATGTAGGTACCTACCATATAAATAAATTGACAAGACGTCTTTATATATAATTGGATGGCATTGGCTCTAGGTAAGGTCAGTGCTGCTCTCTGGTGGTCATTACTCGCACTCATGGTGTAGTGCATTAGTGAACAATGGTGGATTTAAATTTGAAATCACTGGTTCTGTATTTATTTCTAGGTAATTATTATGAAATATTACTGAGAAGTTTGAAGTTTGAATAATCATTATATTTGTGTTTGAAAGAATGTATGAGTAGATGTAGGTTACCTATACCTAGCTTACCCTGCTAATTGTTTTCATGAAAACTAAAGGAGTTTTATTTTAGACTAGCTGTGCCCGCGACTCCTCCCGCGTGAGAATATTATGATTGTTCAGTATGTATCCGGTAGTCTAAGTTACTCCTTATTACTTCAGCTATCTGCCAGTGAAATTCCTGTCAAAATCGGTCCAGCCGTTCCCAAGATTAGCCCCGCCAAACAGACAGACAAAAATTGTAAAAAATGTTGTTTTGGTATATGTACCGTGTACACATACATATGCATTTAGTAAAAAGCGGTTATTTTAATATTGCAAACAGACACTCCAATTTTATTTATTTGTATAGATGTATAGATGAAGTTTGTTTGAAATATCAGAAAACTTAAAATAAATGAAATAAAATAAACAAAATTATAAATAATTGAAGTTTTTTTTTGTCGTTACGTGTCAAACATGCATGCGGTTCAGTATGTTAAGTGATGACTGCAGCCTATTAACATCTCCACTAAACCATTCAAAATGCAGATGCGTTTCTCTCCTGAGACCTTAGTTGTTTGTTATGTCTCTGTAATCCATTTATCGCCCAAAAATGAGAATAACAACAAGATTGACTGCAATCCGCTTCAACATTTAAATTATATGAAGTCTTATAAAGTTGAAAAACGGTGTTAGATATTTTATAATCTAAACTTATACTTATATACTTATATTTATTACTTATATAAATTATATTAATATTATAAAGCTGAAGAGTTTGTTTGTTTGTTCGAACGCGCTAATCTCAGGAACTACAAATCCGATTTGAAAAGTTTTAGTAAGCCCATTTATCGAGGAAGGCTTTAGGCTATATAACATAACGCTAAGATAAATAGGATAAGGTAGGTAACATAGCAACCGCACGAAGCCGGGGCGGGCCGCTAGTATGTACATATTATAAGATTATGTTATACATCGACGATGAGGCATCATGATATATATGACACTAATATAATACTCGGAGGGCTACCGTGCCCTTGAGTTACAAAATTAAGTGGCTAATGTTTCCTCGTAACATGAATTACAATTTTGTGACGGTTTTCTAAAAACTTTTACGTCAATGTGATATTTATCTTTATGTCGTTTTTATCTACGTAACAATAAATTGAATCGTCTTGAAATATTATAACCATTGCTACGACTTTTGGAAATGTTTAGGTACGTAAGTACATTGTATATCCGTATTTTTTAATGAAACATTTTTGATGAGGTTTTCTGCTATACTACAATTCTTATATTAGAATTTAATTATCTGTATAATATAACTTTTCACAGTTTACAGATTAGAAATTGTGTGACTAATAGATAAATTGGAACAGTTGAATCTAAGAAAAGATAAGTATCATCATGATCATAGAGGTGTAACGCTTCTATGATCATGATATAAATATGTAGGTATAAAAAGAAAAGTCCTGATTCACTGAACGTCATCAATACGTCATAATATCCTAAGATTTTCAGGTAGGATTTTTTTTACAGAACCGGTGTTTCTTACCATGAAAATGTGGATTAAGAAAGAATGTTCATCCGATAACATAGTGAAATAGGAAGTGTAGGGTTGTATGTATAAATAACGAATCCCACCCGAACGAAGTCGCTGGCAAAAGTTAGTTTGAGTATAAAATTTTAATAAACACAGATGAAATCGCGGCCAAAATTAGTTCAAAATCATTTGTGCTTGTAGAACCCACTGTAGAATCATGTCATTCATATGCTGCAAATTTTTACGCTTATTTATAACCTAGAGAATATATCCAGTCCAAATTTGGCCGCAAGTATTTTTTTAATTTATTATGATATACGCCAGGCAAATTAAATCGGCCACAAATAAGAAGAGCTGGCTATTAAAGATAAAAAAAAATATTAAAAATACTTGCGGCCAAATTTTGAATGCCAACCTAGTATGATATATTTATTTATTTATTTATTATTTATATTCTCTAGATTATAAATATGCATAAAACTTAAGGTTTGCAGCATATCTGGATGATCGAAATGATTCTGCGGTGGGATCCTAATCTATAGTCAAAGTAGGTATACTATACCTACTCGTTTGCAATCATTATTTTCGCAAGCCACTTCCAGTCAATTGTCAGTATCACTGTCATGATCTCATCACACTGCAGCGACATTATGAACATCGTGATTGTGATTAATGTCGGTTTGTCTCTCTTCGTTTATAAATTATATGCGGACGCTATCAGTCGATCTCTAATTGAAGGAATTGCGACGAGCATTTGTGCTGCACGGCGTGTTTTGCGGACTGAATTGAGCAATTTGCTGAAACGCTGGTTATTTGATAAAGTAACAATTAATAAATTGGTTCCGTCTGCAATATTGCATTGACAAAAAGTTATTTGGCCTGAAATTTCTTTTGTTATTTTTCACAAACAAGTACCAATTATTTTTGCATTCGAATGTTTATGGTACAAAACCAGCAAAGATTGCCGGTAATTAATGGCATTTGCATAATTTATAAGGCTTAGTTGCCGCGTTACGTACGAGTATGTGGTATTTAATCGTTAATTATACCTACGATGCATGTTAATTTAAGGTGTTCTATGATTTTTAAACAAGTTTGTTGACCATGTTTAGGTAATGAACTTGTTGAATAAAATAAGTAATTTTTTTCATAGAGCTCTCTGCAAATACATATTTTTCAGCAAAACGTGATTCGACTATTAAATCGCAAGCCGCATTTCAGATCATCCATTGGAAGTCGTTAATCAGTTAATGCCTGTTCGTGATACATAATGTATTAGTAACATAAGTGGTTATGTTGCTAGAATGTTAAGCGTCGCATAACATATTCCCAACACAGCTTTTACGATATATTTTGTAAATTAGATACCTATATTATAATATATTCATACCTTAGTATCTACACTTAATTTACTTTTATATAATTTTATTATTAAAGACAGTAGCAATACATTTGTAGCTTTTAACATTAGATGTATAAAATAGGTAGGCAACGAACAATTGTTTTTATATTATTTCGCATTAACACATGCTTGTGAAATATATTTTTACTTTTTTAAAGAAAAATGGAGAGAAAAATTTGCCTAACTAGCATAGTTGGTAATAGATGGCGCTGCTGCGACCATAAAGCAATGTAATAGATGTGAAAGAAAGATTTGACAAATCAGGCAGGGCTTCAGTAGCTCAATTGGAAGAGCGGCTGGACTAGATTCCCAGTAGGCCGCGAGTTCGAACGAACAATTATTTCATAATTATTTTATTAACATGGCTTCTACTGGTCATCGCTGACATTATTTGTTTTAAATTAATGAAGGTTGGTAGGTTCATTTAAAACAAAAAACCTTCTATAACCTATCTACGTATTGTACATTTTGCTCATTTATTTGATTTTTTTTGTAAGTAATTTTTACGACACTGATTTGAATATTAAATTTAATATTACGACGGTTTCACGATGTTACTATTCGCCTGCATGACCACTGTTTATATTTAGTTTGTGCTTAGTCTCGTCCACCTTTTACAACTATTAAAATTTTTATTCACACTTATCTCACTGGTTATAAAATCCGTCCATCGGAGACAACGGTTGGTTCGGTTACAGGAGCCGAAAGTTGGAATAAAAGGCAAAAACCGGTCAAGTACGAATCGAGCTTGCGGTAATAGAGCTCCGTATAATTTACTACTAATACCACAAATTTCTTATAGATTTTCCTGTAATCTGTAAATAAAGATTTAAAAAACAATTTCCTAGATGTTTTTCAACATTGAAGGCCTTTGGGAGATAAAGGGAGAAACGGTAGCTTTCCGTCTACTTTATTAAATAACTTCAAAACTATCAATGTTAAAATTATAAAAAATATCTTTGAGATTCTCATAATAAGACATGTTTTACGATATATCATATATACACATTAGATTTTGCTATACTTTTCTTTTTGATTAATGTATCACCCAAAAATGGCCTTTATGTTTGAAATAATTCACATACTTTCGCTACGCGTTCATAATTGGGTCACTAATTTACATGTCATCAGCTCAGCATCAGAAGCTTCAGAGAAAACCGGCTCTAACAGATAGACACACAGAAGTGATCTAATAAGGGTTTATTTTGTTCATTCCTTCTAATCTTTATCTAGGCATTTGGTATAGCTAACTATCAAAATATATACATAAGAGTAGTTTTACCTTTTTAGGATTACGTTTTTTGCTTTTTACCTCAAAAGAAAAACGGAACCCTAAAGAGTTGAAGGAATGAACAAAATAAGAACCTACGTCACTAAAACACATTATTTAGATTGATAAAGAAAAATACGATCCTGGAATAATAAAGTTTTTAATTAAACATTTATTCGCCATATAAAATGGCGATTAAATCACATTTCGTGAAATTAATCCTTATTCTCTAACCAATAAATGTTACTTCAGCGTTTAATATTATCTGTTAAATGAATTTTTGTACTGAGACAGTGAAACAAGAGTGCAGATAGTCACAGTATTATTTTATCCGCTCAGACGTAGCTTTATGATGTAAAGCAAAAGGTTTCCATGTCAGAAAATATAAACATATCGTATTAAAAATTCAATTAAAAACGAAGCGCATGAAACACAAAAGCTCTTTGTTTCGAAGTAAGCATTATAGCAGAAAACAAAATAACGACTGTGTCTGAGACAGATCCTTCAGTATCTTTGAAATATTTAATTGCTTGGGCAATTCCTGTGTTTATGTTTCATAAATACTGATCTTACAGACAAAATGCTTTTCTATCTTTAATACCGAACGTAAATGGCATCGTCAAGATTATTGAATTGGAAGCAATTATGGTTCACTAGTATGTGTTATTGCGAAAAATAATATAAAAATGATAGTTTGTTGGTAAATTTTTCCTTGTGGTAGAGCTCCAGTGATGGAGCTCGCGGGCATAGGCATCACCGCATTACCTAATATACTTGCCGCTAAATGGTAGTGTTCAGCACTTTCGTGTTCCGGTCAGGTGGTAATGTACGGCCTTGTAATTTAAGAGGCAAAACATCTTAGGCATCAGGAGTGGTAGGTAACGCATCTGCATTTTGACCTTGGTCTTTGTGTAAGTAAGTGTTTATAGGCTGCAGTCATCACTTAACATCAATATGAACTGCATGCTTGTTTGCCACTTCTATAACATTTGGCTGTAAGCCTGGATATTACTAAGGCGCACAGGGCACTCCTCGCGAAACTTCCATCCTACGGTCTTCCCGAGAGGCTATGCAACTGGACAGCCAGCTTTCTGTCTGAGCGTTATATACAAGTCTTAGTTGACGGTCAGCGCTCAGACAGACTACCTGTCAACGCTGGTGTGCCGCAAGGCTCTGTGCTATCTCCCACGCTTTTTCTTCTGCATATCAATGAAATATTGAAGCAAAACTCCAATTTTCATTGCTATGCCGATGATAGTACGGGAGATGCACACTACACCAGCCGTGTATACCTCTAGGACACTTATCGAGGAAAGCAGGACTAGACTTGTGTCTGAAATCGAGCACTCTCTGGAGCGTGTCTCGGATTGGGGTCGACTTAATTTAGTGCAGTTCAACCCCTTCGAAGACACAAGTCTGCGTTCACCACTAAAAATAACCCCATTCATTGTAGCACCACAGTTACAGGTCATTCCGCTCGCCGTTGATAAGAAAATCGGAATTATGGGCGTTGACATATCGAACGAAGTGCAATTCGGGAGTCACATTGAGTGTAAGACCAAGTTGGCATCCAAAAAGTTGGGGGTGCTTAACAAAGCGAGGCAGTACTTCACATCGGGACAGCTACTGCAGCTTTATAAGGCACAAGTGCGGCCCCATCTGGAATACTGCTCTCATTTGTGGGCGGGAGCCCCCAAATACCAGCTTGGTCCACTTGAGTCCCTACAAAAACGCGCCGTTCGTTTTGTTAACGATCCAGGACTTACTGACAGGCTCGAACATCTGAGCCTGCGCAGAGACATTGGGAGTCTGTGCGTGTTGTACCGTCTCTACAATGGTGAGTGCTCTGCTGAACTGTTTGACGTGGTGCCACCGTCTCTTTTCCTATACCGTACTACCCGCCAAAGAGAGAAGTTCCACCTTCACCGACTGGACACCTGGCAGTGCTCAACGGTGCGGTTTTCACGTGCGTTCCTGCCTTTCCGTTATCAGGTGGCCCGTTTGCTTGTCTGTACCTTCAAATATAAAAAAGATAATTTAAAATAAAGGATTTAAAAAAATTGCAATCTCTGACTTTATCATTAACGCATGTTACCTTTACAAGGAACGACTAATTAAAGGCAATACCTTAATTCCATGACCTATTTTACAAACTTATGTACTTACAAAATAAACACTTTCATTAAAAACAATAATGATCAACATTAATCCTGATAATCTTTGACCTCATCTCCAACAACTGTGTGTAAGAACTTACGTACCAATTTCCACGTAATTTGGAGGTAATTGGAAACACCATTGAATCCCGTGGAGGAGCTCAGGTCAAGGGCTACCTTCTAATAGGATATTGAAACCAACTATGGCATTTTAATGGAGATGAATGATATGTTACTGAGAAAAGACAAACAAGTCGTAATTTTAAGACGATAAGAATTTTATTTCTGGAAATGTGATTTTTTTGAAATGTAGTAATTAATTGCAATATTTTCTTTTTTTTCATTAAACACAATGGTTTCGAAATTTAGGGGTATTAAAATATGAATAAACTTTCAAAAAAAACTCAAAAATGTCCTGTTTGATCCATTCCTATAAGACAAATTGATTTCATAGCATATCTAAATAGTTGTATTTCATAGAAATCTAAATACTTGTTTTTTACTGGTGGTAGAGCTCCAGTGGCGGACCTCGCGGGCGTAGGCACCACCGCATTACCTAATATACTTGCCGCTAAATGGTAGTGTTCAGCACTTTCGTGTTCCGGTCAGGTGGTAATGTACGGCCCTGTAATTACCGGCACAGAGGCATAACACCTTGGGCCTCAGGAGTGGTAACGCATCTGCATTTTGACCTTGGTCTTTGTGTGGGTGTCCGGCTGGAGTCATCACTTAACATCAATGAGAACTGCAAGCTTGTTTGCCACTTCGATTCCATTAAAAAAAAAAGAGATTTATATGCTGTAGTCAGTTAGTCTCGTTCTTGGCATGTAAATTTTAATAGAAACTGTATCTTCTACACGTGTTTTACGCTATATGTACAGTGCACTACACCGAAAACATGTAAAGAAGTATGCACTTTTGCTTTTGTAACTGCATTGTTTAATTGTTTAATATGTCCACTAGATGGCGTTGTACTTTTCGTAGGATATGGTAAATGACGCTATAGAGAGTTTTTGACATTTAATGGCCCTCGGCCATACATAAATATATGTAGAATATAACTTGAGTTATACGCACACAGAGCGTTTTTATTACCTTCCGTTATATACTTTCGTTTAGTGATGCGATTCGAATGGAATTTTGTGACTCGAGTCACTCGAGTAATTTTACAGCCTCACTCGAGTCATACTCGAGTTTTCGAGTCACTCGAGTAAAAAATCTCACTCGAGTAGAAAATCGCACTCGAGTTGCAAGTTTGCAATTCGAGTGCAATTTTTATTTTCTTATTCACTCATATTTTTTAACAATAAAATTAAGTAGGTTACTTACAATCAAATACCTAAGGTATAATCACTTTTACACTTTAATTTATATTCACCAATACTAAGAATATCAACTCTTTTACGTATTTTTCACTTTTAAACACTAATATTCAATCAATTTTGGTAAAAAAAACTTAAAGTACGGTTAACTACGAGATGCAAGTTTAAACCTGTCAGTTTTGATTTGTTTGTACCGGCCCGACACAGATAAGTAAAATAGAGTAGTGAAGTGACATCTAGTGGCAACAGAATTAACTCGATGCGCCGAGTTGACTCGGTAACTCGAGTGCATAGAGACTCGAGTAATATTTTTTTTCAATCGAGTACGAGTTTGACAAATTCACTCGAGTGACTCGAGTAAAAACAGGGCTCGAGTATCACTACTTTCGTTTCGTACATTGAAAGCCTAGATCTCGTACAGCATACCTATTAGCTTCAATATAAAAAGATACTTTCAAATTTGGTTAATGTTGTAATGTAATTGGATTTTAATACTTATTTATTCATTTTCGTTCAAGGCTACGGATAATCTACGCACTGATTGATTTTACGCCGTATAAATGGACGGAAAGGGAATCAAATCCACTGTCTTCCGGTTCTTTGATCGACCGTGTTGTATACACAAAAGACTAAAAACAAAAATAAAACGATGGACTCGGCCATAAAACTGGACATTAAGTTTTAATGTCACGGAACCCGTTTCCATAATGTGTGTAGGCCTCCGACTGAGAAATGGCGTATTCAAGCAATTCCTACTCAAACCATCATATATATTTGAGAATCCTTTAAGTTCTTTTAATGTGATCAAATTAACAAAATTGTACAGCAACTACCTTTATGAAAACCAAAGACGTGATCTAAAGTCAAAATTATTAATTAACATCTGTTATGCTAATTACGCACCTATAGGTTAGGTACCTATGGATGCGTAATAGTTAGCAATTAGCGATAGATACATAGGTTAGGTACCTTACGCAATTTTGTCTACACTCCTAAAAATGAACATTTTACACATTTTTCATTTTATTTTATCTCTTGAGTTTGTATAATAATCCTTACACCGTTTTAATTATGATAGTAAAAATATTTTTTATCGGTTGGCTTCTAATAAAATCACCATCATTCTGTTCTTGATAGATAAACTTCCACATCACAAGAGGTTCAGTAATTAGTACCCCAATGGAACGAACGAGATGGTTATAGATAAAAACGATGGAATGACATGGGAATCTGGCATTAAACACCATGGTGGTACCGAACGTACTACCGGTTTCGAAATCCTTGACATTGGGAAATGGATTCTTTACTTTGTTTTCTGGTGGACAACAGAAGATTAAGAATAATTATTATTATTTACAGTAAGTTATTAATATTACGATGTCTGGCATATTCAAATATTATGGTAGAGAAATGTCACTAGGCAATAACTCCGCCTTATGTATATTTACGCTGTGCAAAAAAAAAAATACCTAACGTTCATAACAACTATCAAGTAAAAAGGTATATTGTGTGTCTACTTCAATTCACTGCGAAATCAATTGCGATTATATGAATAGAAATAAATGAATAAATTCCATGAATACAAAGTTTATTGAAAAACTCATCAATATTAAAATTGTTACCGTGAACGTGCTTGTAATAAATATTACAATGCCACTGATTGTCGTATCAGAATACGATTCCCGAAATTTGTTCGGAATAATTTGTGATAAAATTTGCAAAGGCTTCGGTGGAATCCATTTTCACTCGGCCCTTGTCAACGCTAAAGTAAATTCTGATAACTTAAGTAAATAACTTGTTTGCAATATATTTACTCACCCTTGTCCTTGAGGTTTATAACAGACTGAAGTACTTACGTCGCTATCACTATATTGGTTTTATGTTGGATACAATAATTCTAGGTTGTCTATTCATATTGGTTCTTTAAGGATTCGTTAAAATTAATTATTGTAATTGATCTGCCCAACTATCGGACCTTAGTCAGAGAAGTCTGTTTTTAGCGATATAAACATTGAAAGAATCATCCTATTTCTATCAAAACATTTCTTATGATATCTGTGGTTTCCAGCATAAATTCTGAAGTTCTGCAATAAGTAAATTATATACCTACCAAATACTATAATGTTCAGCGATTGCAAAATATGAGATAATATATAGTTAGATATTTTTTATTCGTCCGGCAGGTGCTCCGTAAGTACAAGGTTCTCATCATATAGATATTTATTTATTTGATTCCAATAAATCGGGCTTGCAAGCTTGTGCTAGAGTTCACGTAATAGAAAAATATGACCTTGATAAACGAAATATCATGATAATTTCTGTGGTAGAGGCACTGATTATGAACAGTACATTCACTTTTATAATAAAAATATTAGTTCTGGAGGCAGAAAGTGTAAGATAAAATGTATTTATCGATAACCCTACGACACTATTTGGATAGGCAAGTAACTTGCTCTTAAGTTAGGTTCAAGTGTACAAACACTCTGGCAAGTTATCTTCATATAAGTTAGTACTGTAATGTTGACTTGCGGCCAATTGGTTTGGCAAATAATGTTACCGTTCGCTTCATATCCACACTTGTGTTTACTTTTTATATATCTAGGTACTTTTTTATGCATAACTAGCTTTTTGGAATAACTAGTGATTAGTGAGTGAGGGGACGTCTTCGTAACGTTCTTGATTTGTAATTCAGAGAGCCTCGCAGATCAATATTATCTGATTTTGCAGTTCAGTATAATGTGCAATCCACAGTGATGGTATAAGTGAAATTTTATACATAGACTTCTTCAAAATTAAATCTCAATAAATATACACTTTACTACTCCGGAGGCTTCAGATGTTTTTGTTTGCCTCTTTTTAGTGCTTTTCTTATTCCTAGTCTGTGATGTAGTTTTAATTTCACTGCTGCGTCTCTGTTAATAGATCTGATAAAGATTAAAACTGCTTAGCCTGAGGTTTCGCGGTTTCAGAATCTAGGTCATGAAAGTGTAACTGTATGCATGTTTGTCACCTAATTACATGTAATAAATAAAACAATCTGTCTTTATATTGTTTTATGTCTCTACTAAACTATACTTTGTTGTTAGGTGACAAAGAAAATAATTTATTTATTCCAGTAAATGGTTTACCTTCTTTGTCCGCAGTTACGAATCTTTATGTGTTAAATTTTGGAACGAACGCGTAAGGAACGGAATTAGCACAGCGAGTTTCGGAGAAACCATTAGGTGTTTACAGCCGAATAAAATGGTAATAACCTCGATTAGACATATGGGAAAATAATTTTGTTCAGCAGGTGTTGGTACGACTTTGATTCGTTTAATTATACTGAACTGCCTTGGTCTGATTTCGTTTATATTGCCCGTATATCATTTAACCTATTTTAATTATTGGTTTCTGATGACAACCAAATAAATCAACAGTAACAAACGTAGGTATTTAAATAATTATATAAAATTAAACTACATTCATACGTAGGTATCTTTTATATCTATAGATATAACTTATTCAAATTTCAAGCTTGATTGTTTTTGATATTGCTGTCTACAGACATTTTTTTAAGAATATGAGTGTCATCAGAGCCACTTTTGGGATTTTAATTATGTAGAAAAAAAAAATTTGCAAACTATAGAGATTGTGTGATATATCGATATATCGTATCCTCGGCTTTGTTGTGAGGATCTCGAAGATATTTATTAAATATTTAAATACGTATTTTTTTTAATAAATTTAAAAAAAATTACGTATTTAATTGTATTTAATTTAGTGAACCGACGAAAATAGACCATTCTCCCCTATATTTCCGAAGGTAGCGAAACAACATTTAGAAAAATTCTAGTAAATAGTTCTTTACCTATCGATTACAGGAAACCTTTAAGAAGTCATTGATATTTATAATACATAGGATATTAGCTAATAGTTGCGAACCCTTTGAACGCGAGTCTGATTCGCATTTTGCTGGTTTTTTAATGAAAAACTGTGGTATTATGTAGAGGATTAATCACGAGAGCTCGAGTCAACCTTATGGTCTACTTTACAGGGTAACTGGGGCACGTATACCTAGGGGAGACTCCTGTGCGTCCGAATCTCGGCGTAGGGCGTTATTTGGGAAGGAAAAGACATACCTATGCAATCAAGCAGATGCAACTGTCACTCCAGCAGAGAATATGTAACTAACTCTAAGTCTAGTCAAGATGGTATATCGATACCCATTTACAATCTTGAAGTTATTTTCTGTGTTAAAAATTTCGAAGCCTTATGATACCGTTTAACCGAAATATAATACCGGCACGACTTTCTTTCTTTCTAATACTTAATTTTATACATTTTCTTATCATCCTTTAAAAGCACTGCTCTACTTTAAAAATGCTAGACTATTGAACTAAAAGCCTAAAATACTTTGTACCGAACATTGCAATTCCTAGAATACCTCCGGTCTAATCGATAACATCGTTAGAATTGAAAATGTTTGGCCCACGCAAACCCTTGTGGCCTAACTAACGTAGTGCAGTGATAGCGTTGCACATGCGCCGAGAGAAAGCGGTGGAAGTGGTCGTTGACCCACGGCTAATTCGGCCAAGGTCTACAGACGAACCTCGCATCGTTTTGTCTTGTTCTGAATCAAGCACAACGTGTAATTCGAGTATAATTTGGTTCAGCTGTAATATTTACGCTTTAACGCGAACGTTGAATATGAGATAAAACAGCGAAAAATTCACAATCATTGTAAATTTTTCAACAAACTCTTCCATTACTGATTGGTTGACTGAAGGACTGACGGCCAAATACTCAAACGTTACTTAAATCTAAGGGGGACTTAAAAGTATTCTGTCTTTATAAACACGTTCAAATGATGGAGATAGCGCACATTTGAGGATTGCTTAAAATTGAATGACGTTTGAGTATTCGCCCATGAGCCACTGACAGAAAACACATAGCCGAAATAACTGAAGGTAGAAATTTAAATTTATGCGTATAATGCATGTAGCATTTTTGGGGAGTATAGAAAATATTGGGCAATCCTTCTAGTACTCATTAAGAGGATCTGCCGTGAAAAAGTGGTGGAAGTGGTCGTTGACCCACGACTAATTCGGTCAAGGTCTCCAGACGAACCTCGCCTCGTTTTGTCTTTTGCTGTATCAAGTACAATGTCTAATTCGGGTATTATACCCGTTTCAGCTGTAGTACCTATTTATACTCATTTTATATTTTTATCATATTATATCAAAAGTTGAGTATGAGATGAGAGCCGCAATCACAATCACAATCATCGCTAATATTTCAACAAGCTCTTCCATTACTGATTGGGTGACTGAAGGACTGATTCCCTGACAGACAACGCATAGCCGAAACTACTGGTCGTTGAAATTTTACATTTGGCATATAACATTCTTAAGGAGAGTAGGGACTAATGTACTGATAAACCATCGAAAATACGAGCCGTAAAGAATCTAAAATTTGACATACTTATTACCGTTCTTGGAGAGGGTAGGTAATTTGGAATAATGGACAATCCTCTTAAGCTCACTAAGAGGATTTCTCGAAAAATCTGCGAAATCTTGATGCGCATACAAAATTGAGGTAACAAATGAAAATAAGGGATCAATTAAACTCTATTCTGCACTGGTTAGTCTGGAATCACCATTAGAAATGCCCATAAATCTTCCATGTTGCTCTAAGCGAAAAATCGGCAAATGGTGGATCGACGGTTGGAATTTTAAATAGACATAGTTTATTCGAATGTCGACACCCAGCTTAATGGGATGACATCACATTGCCTAGTGCTTAATCATCATTAATAATGATATTTGTTTATACATTTTTTGTTCTTCTACATGTTAATTCGTTAAAAAACGGTAATACAAAAATCACAGAATTTACCAGACGTTGACCTGATAACTAAAATAAAACACAAAATAATGACGAATTATATACGAGTAGGTATAACTTTAGCAAACGAAATTATTTCATAGATTTATTTCGTGAGATAGAAAGAAATTAGTTATTCAAAAGATCAATCTCAGAATAAACTACCTACATCGTAGCAGAATTAAAATACCTAGTTGGTAATTATTTTCTTATTATTAACATAGAAAATAGTAAATTAAAAGAATGTTGTGAAATCCTTGGCCACAATACACATATTATTTATTATACATAATTATATTAAACTACTTTTTATATTATTTTCGCAATAACACACATGCTAGTGTCAGTCTGTCTTTTATAAAATATGTATTAAACTAGCTGAACCGGCGAACTTCATTTTTTTTTCCTTGCTTACCTTCTCCTGACAGTAACGAACACATAAGAGAGAGAAGAAGAAGTAGAAGAATAAGAGCACAGTCGTTTGTAAGTTATGTGCTTACGAAAATTTCAGTGATTCATTTTCATTGATATAAGATGTTTAACACTTCATAGGAGGACACCGATCTCTTTTTGTAACCGAGTTCAAAAAAATAAGAAGTAGGTATTCAAATAAGTACCTATGTACTTAAAAATTAAAACATTTTCAAATAGGTTGTACCTACTTATGTTTATTGTCATAACAATCGTCTCGCCTTATACGTGATAATTTCGTGAATATATTTTATAAGTAATACTACTCTATCGGTAGAGCCTGATAGAGACAAATAGATATAAGCATGCAGTTCACAACGATGTTAAGTGATGACTGCAGCCTATAGACACCCACACAAAGACCAAGGTCAAAATACAGATGTGTTACCACTCCTTAGGCCTAAGCTGTTATGCCTCTGTGCCGGAAATTACAGGGCCGTAAAAAACTCTTTTTGTTTTAGCACATTAAAGCAATAATTATAGAAAAATCTGAGCTTTTAGTTAGACATAAAAGCAACTAATTTTAACTACTCCATACCAGGCTACATCGAAAATATTTTCCTATGTTTTTATTAGCAGCAAACCGCATCTGGCCGATGTACGCGTATTTATAAATCCGAATCATAAGGAAACAAGTTCAGACATAAAGTTTATCGTCGAGCCGGGAAAGTTATAAAACGTACCAGTGGATTTGACCGAGCGTCGAACCTGCGTTTAAAATAGGCCAAGGTCTGTACGGTTAGTGACCTTTTGACGCACGAAAAACTACGGTGGGTTGCCGCGGGATTCTTTCGATTTTCGAAATGGAAAAAAAAACTGGGCAATTGCGTTTCCGAATCTTGTGCTACGGATTCCGTACAATTGAGGAATTTCCTATGTTACAGGTACCATAGGGTATGGTTATCTGTATTTTATTTCGAAACCGTACCGATGTCTGAGACAAGGCGAATATTAAAACTTCGCCTATTTACCTTAATATCTTAAATCTTGCGACCCGCCCCGGCTTCGCGCGGTTGCAATGTTACCTACCCTTTCCTATTCATCTTAGCGTTATATAGCCTTCCTCGATAAATGGGCTATCTAGCACTGAAATATTTTTTCAAATCGGACTAGTAGTTCCTGAGATTAGCGCGTTCAAACAAACAAATTCTTCAGCTTTATAATATTAATAAGTAAGTATAGATAAGTGTAGATAAGAATTTGTTTTTGATATGACATACCGACACAGTACTATGTTCATTGAAAAGTAAGACATTGGGCAAGTACAAGGACAAATACAAAATCAAAACTAAAAGGACTAGTGAAGTCCGTCGAACCGCAGCTAAATACAGCCAAGGTCTCCTGTCTGAAGGGCGCCTCGTCCGAGCCCGCAGGCCGTTTACACCGACGCGACGATAACAAAGGGTTCATAAAAATACATACTCTGACTCATACGCAACGCGAAGAAAGTGTTAGTGAACATAAATCAAATATTGATTTCAGATTTTTTTTATAACAATATATTATTATGCTGTATATGAATAGTGAAATCGGGCTCGATGATTATACGTAACTTCACGCCTAATTCCGGAAGGATAGGCAGAGGTAAATGCATTCAAGCATAATCATAGGTAGATACCTATGCAAAAACTTACGATTCATCATTTACGTTTTACTTACTGAATGGCGACCCCTTTAACATCCGAGGATGGTAATGGGAAGCTTTTCGAAAGAAGACGAAAATCGCAAACTATACAGGGTAATAAGTAGCGGTACTAACCGGTACTTATTTTCCTGCCCCGGGGATTGCATCCCAGACTCTCCAGTATTTGATTTTGTTACAGTAGACTGTAAAACTTCTGAGGCAGTTAAGATAATCATATTACATGATAATCTACGAAACTCGTGGTTTTTAGCACAGAGATAAATCGATTGAGACGTTCAGTCAGTCTGAACAGTGAACGTATTGAGACCCATTTTGTTTCGATGTCTACAGGCTGCTGTAATTAATTACCATCATAGAAAAATGTCTGCTTATTTGTTTTTGCGTTACATAACAATGTAATTTTAGTAGTAAGTAAATTAATGATTAATAAACTCCATGCAAAATAACCTGTAACGTTCTTAATTTATTAAACGTTTTGTTAATTATTTATCTCGCAGCCAAGTTATTTTATCGACCGTGTTTAAGCGTTCATACGTCACTATATTTCACTTCTTAGGAATTTGATTAACATCAGTTTTGGGACCACCCGAAGAGTTACACGAATCGCATTCAATGAGACGCAAAACAAATTAAAACCGTTTGTATGTGCACAATAATAAATATCCCAGCACCATCGTAAAAAGATCCAAACGACCCGTCGGATGTTTATTAAAATGTGAGTAAGTTAAGTAAGAGGATAAAGCAGATCTGGAATAAAGGGTGGTTTAATATATAAGGTGCGTCTAGACGTGGTATTGCTTAGCTGAGTCGAGATGCGCTGTAATGGTGGAGCCCCTGCTGGGGTTCCCATAGACTTGAACGCGCGTATTACAATTCTTTTTTTTCGTAATCCTAACTGCTGATTAGAACCGCCTAATGTTTCGAGCAACACTCATTATTTTCAGCACCATAGTGAACGTAGATAAGGCGGGTATCACAAAGCGAAAAGGGCGTTGACCTCATCGACCTACCTCAAGCCAGACAGTATTCGCGCCGTTGATAAACGATGAATGCACCAAACTTTCCGCACTACGGTGTGCACTCGAAAACCGAAATTGCTTTCCGCTGCGCAAGCGTGTACAATGGTGTTCCCTTGATGACCTACATTCGCGTCCCCCCTAGTACTTAGGGCTTTACAGTAGAGTGCCTGTGCCTGGACCTGACCTGCCTCAATGTCGACGGGCTTGCGGATTGGCGAACTAAAATAACTGGAACGTCGTCAGCTGCTTTCCCGGCCTTGTGCAGCGCTTCCGCATTTCTTTTCACTTGATCGATAATTAACCAGATATTACTGATGGTAATGCATTTGATAATAGTATGCTATAACTAAGCTATATTTATTTCACCATATATTGTCATGACTATGACACGTATCTAGAAAAAATATAATTTATCTGACTCATAAAAATAAAAAGATGACTGAATTACGTTTAAGATTTCAAACAGCCAAGGACTTTGGACTTGATACAAGTCTACTGCACCATTAAAGTGTTTTGAATTACATTTTCTTTGTATTATGAGTTCAATTACCTGTTATATGTGTAAGAATTCTAATTTTTACTTAGTTACGTACTTTATTCAAGTAAGTACCCTTCCAATTAGTTTGGAAGGGTTCCAATCGCTCAGAAAGCATGTTATGTTTCACTATTTTTACTATCAACTCCATTTCATACCTACATCTTTTATCTTTAATCTTTTTAAAAGTTATCACTATATATAATCCATCTAAATTCAGATATTTTCCAAATAAATCTATTCAATTTACATAACAACACGACTATTTTAATATCCACTACACTTACTAACCCCATAAAAGTAAGAAATATAATATGAACTTAAAATATTTATTAAGCAGTATCCTAACTACAGACTTCTAGAAGTTTTCCTTATTAACATTTCTTAAAAAGGTTCAATATAAAAGGGTTCTCAACTCAGATTGTTCGTGTTTTACACGTCAAGGTGCCGTGTACAAGGAACTTTTATCTTAAACAACGAGTAGTGTTAACGCTTGGTTAGTGTAGTTAGCCAAAATACGCGTACGTCATCGCAGACGGTGCTTAGCATCCATTATTGATTGGCACGAAGCGATGCATCGTCGCATTGTTCGTAGGATCGATTGCCGCGTCTCTGTCGCCCCCGCTTCTATTTTTACCGCTTCATTGCCTACTCCCCTCGCTGCCTGTTTCCTGCCTTTTATTAAACTATCTGTATGTTAATTAACAACGGCCTCGTTCGGCTCTGTTTATATTTCTGTTAGCTTGTTCCTAACAAACGTTCATTTGCTGTTTAAGGCGAACCGAAGCTCTAAGCGCAAGCGTCCTGCACGCCATGCGCCACCGCGTATTATTACAGCTGCATTTGTTTCCAGTTTTTTCTTAGATTTCAATAAAAACGTGCCTCGCCGTCATAATGTAGCATACATTCCTTTTATTTTACCGACCTTCAACTACATTAATTAGAGTTCTCCGCACGTTGTCAAACCGAACCGCACTCCCTAGTCGTGCTTTCTTTTTCTATCCTCTATAGATGTTTTATCTTCATCTCTTTCTGTGGGGGCATCTGGTATACATAAACCTGCGTCTGTTTACGTTATTTGTTCATGTGTTGGTGTGCGTGCACGTGTGAGTAGACCAGGGGTGCAGGCATGTGTTAGTGGCGTGGCGTTTCGTCTACAGCTGTTATGGGTTGGTTGAGTCGAGCACTATCGCTTCTTCTAAATTTATGCTTCCTCATGACCTACGCCCCGACTTTGCTATAGTCGAAGACATTACAATCGTGACTCGGTGCTGTTTAAAATTCTATTCAGGACGTTTTAATAAATAAGAAATTCAGTGGAACATCTTTCTTGCATTGTGAATTCCATTCTCGTTTTGTATATAACAAGAGACAATCACAACGAACATTATATTTGGAAACATAACTTAAGACAGCACAAAAGGAAACGGTAGTTTTTTTTATTTACATCGTCATCATCACGATTGTCAAACATAATAATGATGTCATTATTCACGGCTGTTTTGTTGCGGATAATGTGCCGGAATGGTTCCTGTAACCCGTCTTGACTTGCACTTGCCTCGACTATTATACTAGTGGAACAGCTGGCGAGGTCAACGACACCGGGACTAGTGCAAATTGTATAGTTACACATCGGTGAAAGCAAAAAATCCTTCGTCGAATGCTCCTTCGAGCTGTCTTCTCAGAATTTAGGTGCCCACAATACAACGAATGTTATATTTTCGAATCGTTATCCTTGTATCAATTTAGTGAACCGGTTCTTAGATTATATTTGTAATAAAGTGTATTTTAATCGGGGTCTAAGTTATTTTCGAACAGTCTTATCACGAGAGATAAATATAAAATCAATTTCTTGGTGTGCTTTTAACTTAAAAGACTTAATACTTTTAGACTTTTCTTCGAAACCAGCATGATAATACGATATGTGAAGAAGGCTATGTATATTATTATATACACCAAAACAAGGTTTGCTGATAGACATATTTGTAACACCACATACTCAGCTGCCTATAGTGTCTGTAGGTTTAATGGAAACGCCATAATGTCAGATTTTAATGAGACATGTATTTGGACACTCTCCCATAATCTTTAGTTTCGTTACTTATCAAATAAAACGAGGCACGATTGGAGTAGAATAGTACCTAATAGTCATCATAGTCTAAAGACATTCGTGGTATTAACAGGGCGTACTCAGGAGCAACGGTGACGTCATAGCCCAAACCCTCGGGTCGTTGCTCGGGTCCCCTACCTGCATTTTTTATTGCATCCCTTGTGACGCAAGCGGAATCCACAAAAGGGACACTGTATTCGTTTCGTTCGCCACCGATCGATGGGGCCTCAGTTTCGAGTTCACCCTTCAATAGTTACGATCGAAATAGACAGTTAATTGAGGGGTGGATGTACCGTGTGGTCTATTTGTTGGGTAGTAGCGTAGCGTTAATGACAGACGGCAAACGAGTATTTTAAGTTAACTTATTTTTTATAATAACGCGATGATTATATATTGAGACCTAAGATCTGTTTACCTCATGGTAATAAAACTTATAAGTACACAGTAGTTTTCAATACAAGAATTATAACGGTACATAGTTTAGGTAATGTGACAGTTCTTACGCCCTCGAGCTTCGATGCTGATTACACAATATTCTCAATGGGCGCCACACAGAGCAAGCTGCCTCGCGCGGCAAAGACCTCGCGAGGCTACCGTATAATATTTTTAAGGAACTTACCAATACAGATTTGTCACTGAAATTGACAAACTGACCTAAATTACTTCCTCCTGTATATCGATTTAGGTATATTGTTTTAAGATCGATTTAAGAACGGAGTGTGTTTGTAGCAACGCACGTGTCTAAATCACGGACACACGCATGCGCTTTTACAGTTTTTTAAGTACTCCCAATATTAAGAAATTATATTGCACTTTTTTCCAATACGGGCTTCGGATCAACGGTGCAATATACTGCTAGTCAACAATAAAGTAGAACAATGCATAACTAATAGTTTAAAGATATCCAACATTTTCGATGTCTAATCCGGTCGTTATTTGTTTAACATACCTCCACGTCTTTGTTTCTCCGAAGGGAGAGCCAGGGGTGTACCCGCAATACACACATTCGTACATAGACGACTCATGAATTATGATTACCTACATAGTACAATACTTATTAGGGTTTAATATTTTGTAGCAAAGCCGTATGCTATGCAATATATCTAATTACAGTTCACCGTAGACTACTGTAGATAAATTTTATGAAAATGTAGACATAAAGTGTGCCAAGCAAAATTATTCAGGCAATATTAGTGGATATCTGTCTCTAAACACATTACGCGGATAGAGTTACAGAAAAGGCAAATAAGTCAACAGTTGAAAAGGGGAATCTTATATCATTATTAGATTCCCTTTTCCAATTGTTGACTTGTATTGGTATTATACGCCATATTTATGATTTTATTAACTTTGATCACTTGAACAAACTTGTCTTGTATTTATAACTAGCTGTGCCCGCGACGTCGTCCGCGTGAGAATTTATGAATGTTGAGTATCTACCCGGACAAAGTCGTGGGCGCAGCTAGTATAAAAGTAGTTAAGTTACTACTTGTTACGTCAGCTATCTGCCAGTGAAAGTCCCGTCAAAATAGGTCCAGCCGTTCCCGAGATTAGCGGGAACAAACAGATAGACAGACAGACAGACAAGAATTGTAAAATATGTTGTTTTGGTATAAGAACCGTACCATACGTATGCATTTAGTAAAAAGCGGTTTTTTTTATATTACAAACAGACTATATAAGTCTATGGTGGGTATGTAGTAAAACATGGTCCGTTCTGTACAGAACCAGAATCTTAAGAGTATTCCTAGTAGCCTTATTAATATTAAACGCAATACCTGCACTCTAAATCTTGTAGACAGTAGCAAAAAGACTAACATCAAGCGTCATAATCAGATGAATTCTATCATTTATACAAATCGCACGACAGTCTATGGGTGACGTGGATGAATTGAGTGCATAGTAAAATTAAATGTAGGTATCTTTAAAATACGTCACTGGAAGCAAGATAGCTCCCACACATTGCCTTGTCCGTAGGCAAGTGATAATTGAATGTTGTTGAATTAAAAACAATATACTTTCGCCATTTTTTTTATTCTATATATTTTTATAAAGGTTTGTTTTGTCAAACGACATCTCAACCCTGTCCTACCCAATCTTTTTTTATGTCAAAAGGTTGACAGAAAAGTTGACGGGCCACCTAATGGAAGTTGGTCATAGTCGCCTATGATCTTTTGCAACACCAGGGAAGATGCCAACGACTCTTTTGACCCCATTTTTGAAGATCTAATATATATTGGAGCACCGAGGGAACACCTCGGTTCGTTCCACAATTTACACGTCCTGAGCAGAAACGGCGCGAAGATCCTACCTGATGCAACTTCTCTCTTCAGCGGGTAGTGCAGTATAGAAAAAGAGCCGGAGAGTGCCTATGCCTGCGTAATAAGTCAATGGAGCTCTACCGCCAGTAAAGTTTTGTAATTCTGTTATTAAGACGAGATAAAATTATAGAGGCCGTTAATTTAAATTATAGAATTCATTTACTTCGCAGTTACCGCTGATATTTGGTGATATTAGTCCAAAAACTAAACCATTTTATTTTTAGCTCAAAACATTGAAAGCTGTTTGTTTTATGAATAAGTTATGGAAGCCAAATGATGTATGACATCATGTAGGCCGAACGATGTGAGGCCTTTGCCATATTTAATATACAAACAAAACACCTGCATTTTGTGTTTCGTTATACCTAAGTTATAGAGTCACAAGCGTTATCTGTAGTAATAAGTTATAGGGCAAGTTACATTTAGAATCAAATGTTATCATGTAATTTCATGGAAATGGTTAACCCTTTAACTTATGGTATGATCCACCATGAGCGACTTTTAATATTACCTAATTGTAAATTGCCATTTGAAATAAAACTATATTACTAAACAAATATTTCAATAAAAGTTTGTAACAATAACGTTATTATGGGGGCAGAGCAGCTTGTGGCGAGCTGTTGGTGAGTAGCGACACCACCCCTTACCATCATCTCGAGTTCCTCCGAGAGAACTGGGCTCCGCCTCGTCCGCCACACAGAGGTACGGCCGGACAGAGCATCAGGTCTGGTGGTCAGAGCGTCAGGTCAGAGTGGGGCGCTAGAGGTATGGCATTTGCAGAAATTTAGATAATAGGCTATTGTCTCAATTTCTGAAAGAGCCATACACTCGGGGGTGGAAGTGTCTAAAGGCATAATAGCGGGGAAGCCCGCTCCGAGCTCGAGATTACTCGCTCGTGATGGTGAAACCGGGGCCACACCTCTCGACACCCCCAGCCTCTCTCAACAGTGTTGCCCCCTGTCGACCATCGAGTTGGCTGTTTGGGGGGCCCACCAAGGAGAGGCGAGTCACCACCTGCCTAAAGTAGGATTCGATAATGTGAGATGTTGAATATAGGCAGGTGCCGGCTCTCACTACATAGGCCCAGCCAGCTAGTCCCCCCAGTTCACCCACATAGCCCAAAGTTTGGCAAATCACTTTTCATTACAATAGTCCCATTATATTCTGCGGGGTCTGTCTGTGTCTGTATTAACTATTGATGCAGTCAGAGAGAGGTCCCGCGAGGTTAAAAATAACAGAAAACACATTTTCAATCAAATGCACGTTACACTATTCGAATAACTAAAAGTCGGGCCAAAGATCTTTTATTGGGCTCAATCGGCCTTCAGGCGTAACTTCAGCACCAGCATTCAAAAAAATGGAATCATCAAAATCAGTTCACGCAGTCGAAAGCTCTGAGATAAGGAACATAAAAAAATACAGATGAATTAAGAACATCCTCATTTTTATTGAAGTCTGTTAAAAATATCAAGCCGATTCCAGTAAAAGTAAAAAAAATGGCAAGTCTAGCCTAGGTTAGGCTACCGAAGTCAATTGTTCCTTTAAATGCTAGGTAAGGGCTTTTCACCTCATTCATAAAGCATTACATTTTAAAGTAAACGCGGATGCAGTATTTTTAAACAGATGAATTTGCGAGGTACAACCCTCGACCCACAGCACTACAGGGTTGGCACATGATTCAGAAAGTATGTATTATCAACTTGAATGTTGTTAATTGCATCAAAATATCAGCGAATCTTATAGCCCTTCGGATTGGCACAACCGGCTTCCCGTTGCGCAACTCGGCGCAGGTCACTGATCCTACACAATTGGACCGACCAAAAATGTGTCAAGTTGAACCCGGGTCGTTCACCCTGTCGTGTTTACGTTTACCTCTTTCGAGACGCGTCCTCCTGAGTATCGGCAGTGACCCGGTTAGCCAATTGTAGGTATTTTCAGGAATATTAAGGTCAATTTGTATATTTATAATATTATATTTAGGTAACGGTATAATAATAATATGGTCTCGAAATCTGCGAATCCATTTGTTGCGTAATTTTGGTGTGAGTTTTGGATACATAATTAAAGATTTAAAAGTTAATACATTACTACATTTTAGTAATACTTTAAAACACAAAAAGGGGCGGGCCTAGTGTATGCTACAATATGTGTACAATACATCTATGTGCTACAAAAATTATTGAAATATTCATTAAAAATTGGCAGTGACAATTTCAATGTGAAACACTAATGGTGAGAATCACAGACCGCACTACGACTTTACTTTGAGCAAAGTATGCTTAGAACTGTCAGTAAAGTATGGGATTTGTCAATTCGAAGCGTACTTTGCTTGAAAGTGAAGTCGTCGTGCGGTCTGTGAATTTCGCCCTAATTGTGTAGTTCGTTGAAGCAACGCAATGGTAATTCGCAAGTAAAGATAGTTAATAAAAAAAAGAAAAAAGTCTGCCCGTGACCACGGTAGCTGGAAAGCGACCGAAACGTCGGGTGTAAGAAGAAGTTTGGGAGTGTTGTATACGCGAAAAAATCCGTAAGTTTCATTTCTACAATGTATGAAGCTCGCGAAAACCTACGAAAACGTTAAAAAAAAGAAAGAAAAAATAATATGTACCTACTTTTTTACAATAAATCACAGCAATGATAAATATTCATCACATGAATATTCAATACATTTAGTCGGATTTTGAATACTTGCATACAATTGTAGGTGTAAAAAATAGTACATTATTACCACATCCACATTACCTCGAAGGGGTAGTCATAGCAGGCATGACGCTTTAAGCAGCTTTAAATGCATAATGAATATACATTTATCAATTATGTTAAGTCACATCTGATAGATGGCGAGATTGGTGTAATTCGCCATCAACATAATGGATGTCTTAACATACACAGATCAGCTTTCCGCAGTAAATTTCACTTATTTTGCAACCTGGATTTTGGAAACCCAATCCCCAGGCTTAGTAGTAGTACCTACCACTTAGTCATTTTTTATTATTAAGGTAGTCTGTAGGGGAGATTTGGGACACAAACATCAATTTTACTAAATTTAGAAAATGGATGCTATTGTGTTTACTAGGTGTCTAAATGCTAAATAAACACATATTTAGTATCGTAGTTTCCAAGGTCAGGTTTTCAGGTGCTTCCAGTGTGGTCTAAAACATTCAGATTTTCGACACTATATTTTTCCTTTAACCCCAAAACACATATTTTATCATTGTTTAAGTAAGTTGTTTTTCGGCTTTGTTAATGTCACAGATAGTAGTACTGTGAAGGATCAACATAATAATATACGAATTTATGACGTTATATCCAATTTTCGCTGTCGTCGGGACTTGACGACCCTATCGCCAACTAGCGGAAGAATTTTCTTCTACTGGAAGAGAATTCTTCCACTAGGGCAGCCAGTCAACCGAACAATGGCGATCAAACCATTCCAATGAGGCGGTAGTAATTGCCATAACGTAAGATGGGCAGGAGTGTCCTACGATAAAACTACCACCCACTGCGATCGCCAATTCGCATGCCCAACGTGGCATTTATGGTATATCCCTCTAATGATTTTAGAGAGAAATAACTCAATCAAATTTTAAGCTGAGCACTATTAATCGAATGTATTTGCACGTTATCCTAATCTTCATACATTGTAGTAATTATATTTCGGTTACGCTACTTCCAACATCTTCTTTTTCCAGTCGTTTCGGTGCACTATTAATCTATGTGTGCGGGGTTGCCTAAAACCGACAGTGACCGAGGTTCCCAGCCGGCCGAGGCTACCCGATTCTCCCCATCTCATTATTTCGCGAATTCATTTATCCATTTAGGTACCTAATTGAAAGTGTTCAAATGCAATCAAAGTTCAAAGACTTTTTAGCCACTTATGATCATTCGTTAAATGTTCTATTATAATTCACACACTCATCTCCGATATCATTTTCAATATTTCTTTTAAATCCATTAACCCAAATATCTCTCCAAGTATGTTTATTTTTATACTCAGCTATATTGTAACTGTAATGAATTGCAAACCTGCACAGAATAAACATTAGCAAGTCGACCCACTCAATTTATTTTTAATCATTTTAATGTTACACAAACACAAAATCTTAGGTATAAGCATATCTTTTATTCGTAAAGAATCATCAAATTCGATTGAGGATACAAATTAAAGTGTTTGATGATTTCTGGTTTAATTCTACCATCGGTAATGAATCAGATTTATATACCCGTACGAAGTGCCCGATTAAATATTCGAAATAGGTCATAGGTCGAAATAGGTCAAGATTCAAAAGTGCCTCATAAATAAAAATGTACCTACTAACAAGAAAGGGAACCTCTCTACCTCCTCTTTCGATTTTTAAAAAGCGATAGGTACTTATATTGAAGCAATACTGGCATTGTCCAGAGAGTTAAAATAGTCCACACTTATCATTCATAAGCCGTTGCCGTAAAGTTTGAAAAAAAAATTGTAATGGTGACTACGTGAGAAATAAATAATGCATGGAGATCTTTTGAAAAATAACTTGGTCCGTCGGCACAGACGCATTATACTTGTAGATGGCAGTATAAAACTTACACCCATTGCCTTATGCCAAAGTAGTACCTAACTGTAAAGGTAAACATCAAAAGGTGAATTATAACGAAAATGTTTTAGCTACCTAAAGTCTTGCAAAATGGCGGATGCTGTCCGCCATTTCGTGTCAGTTGGGTGACGTGAGTGCGGACGAGTTGCTTTTTTTCTGAATGCTAATGCAAATCGAACGCAAGGCTATTGAAGTTCTGAAAAAACAAAGCAATGTATAGAGATTTTTTACCTGTTTGAGTAAAATTGGTTATAGTTCGGTATTCAAGTTCAATCACAAATGTGGAAATAAGGAAGCAATACGATAAATTGCTTTGAAAACGGCTTTTAACGTTGATATAAAACTAAATTTACGAAGGTATCATGTATATGAGGCATTTAATTAGAAACATTTTATGTTAACTCAATAAAACCAATGGAGACGTCCGGATAATTAAATAATCGTCATCTTAGTTACAAAACCGCAAAATTTTGGCAACGTATGTTATGTAAAGTTTTTAGATATAGATATAAATGGAGTTTCGGATGACGTAATTACGTTAAAAAAGAACCCCTTGCTTAGAGCCGACCGACCAAAGGAACAATTTGCAAAATTACCGACATACAAATGTTGCCGAGCATACAAAAATTACAGAGCTCGAATAACAACGTCCATATAAAACATCTCCATATGTTATTTCTTACGAGTACGTTTATCGAGTTGAACATGCGTTAGGATCATCGCACCTGCGCGTTCGCCACTTTAGCCGATCCTTTGTCTAAGGGGGTGTACATTAATAACGTGAAATGGGGGAGGGGGGTAGTCGAGCCGAATTCTCATCTAATCTCATTTTGGGAAGAGGGAAGGATCTTGTCAAATATCACAGTTTTTTTCCGCAGAAATAAGAAAGAAAAAGAATAGTGTAAATTAGTAAAACATATCCAACATCTGAACAGTAATTAGATAATAGATAGGTAGTATTAGATAAACATATTAAGAATTTTTTTTTCTGTTTACAACAAATTCAACGCATTCACATTACGTACACACGTTTTGAAAAAAAAAATACGTTAGGTATAATGGCGGATGAGGGACAATTTTATGAAAAATCGCTAAAAATGCCTCACGTAATGGATGGATGCACCGTAATGAACTACCATGAGTTGTCGTTTTTTCTTAAAACTGAATATGAAAATGAACTGAATACGCACATACATGCAAAAAAACAAAAATATTGAAATTACATCATAATAATATATATAGGCAAACCTACTTGGGTCAAATAATTAAATCCCCCACTTCTGTGAGTTCTATTTGCTAATTTTTAGTTAAAAATGCTTGCAAGTACGATGTTTTCCTATTAATCGATTACGAGGAACATCCCTGTCCAAGGTATAAGAGCAAATAATAATAATAGGTATACCTACTAAAACGATAAAATTTAAGAATCTCTCGGAGCATAAATTAACACATGAAATATTTTCAATGGTATAAAATAAAATGATTGCCTTTTTGTTTTAATGATGCTATAAATAACATTGGAAATAAAATGTTAGATGAATATCTCATAAAACTTACACAGAAATTACCCTTTGAAACAATCGTAGGTATTATCGAAATAATAATATTCAACAGTTTTGTTTGTCTGATATATTTTTGCAATAACTTTTCTATGAGCAGCTGGCAATATTTCAGAACAAGCCCCAAATAATTCTAAATAATGTCAACAGCCGAGCAATTACAATAGGCAGAGATGATATTGTCTATTCAAGTTGATAGAGGCTATTGTATTATATGATTCGGGTTACACACGCGCTCAATGTATTCAATGATGCAAAGATAGTACACGTCGCCCGTAGCAACGGGCCCACACCAGGCAGAGGCAGGGGATGGTGCCCTTTGGGCTTACCCACAAAATTCCTCGCTTCGGAAATCCCCCGGCGAACTTTTTTTTTCAACAAAAAGTGCTCGCTCAAAATGATTCTTATGTAAGTGACTTGTGACAAATATAAATCATGAATATTTGACTCTGCACATTAAGGGGTTCTCTGAACAACAAGACAATGTATAACATTTACATTGACGTCAATTTAGAAATGTGTAATACCTGTTTTTTAGTAATATCCCCATCACATATTATAGATTTTATAGCTAAAGTGTATACAAACTTAGGACTCGAAAATAGAACTGATCAAGTCGAAGATAGTGAAAGTTTGCTGTAAAAGTATCTTAAAGATAGAGCTGCGGTTCTCTTATATTAAGAAATGCCTTGAATCGTCGCCCTCCGGTGTCTCAATTTCAAGCGAGATCATTTAAACTAAAAGTTGTTCTATGAAAGTTCCCAGCTAGAAAGAAGGTGCAAAATTTTAAAATTGGACGCTCAGACTCAAACTTTTATATGAAAACTGATATACTTTTGCACTAAGGACGTTTAATTATTAAAGACTCAGTGTTCCCGAGACGAAATGAACACACATTTTGAATTCGCAAGTTCTTACCTACTCTGTGATTAAAATCGTTACCGAATCGTTACTTTTATAAATCTTAAGGAACGTTCCTACAAAACGTGATGTTTGTGTTATTCGCGTTCAATATCCCATACTGGAGATAAGACGCGCCTCAACGAATCCACAAAAAACTAATCTAAAATGCGACGCGGTCTGCACGGTGGATAACAAAACAACAAAGCTTATGCAACATCCTGCTATACGAGCGTAGTGCGCCAGAAGGGCTAGATATAATATTGTATATGGGGCGGGCTCGCATTTTGTCTGGCGTGACCTTGATTTTTTCCGAATCGCTGAGGCTGGCCTCGAGCCGGCAGGTGATTAGGTTACATAAACTAAGTCCGTCCCCACTTCCTGCTGGCGCGCTTTGCAGTTGTCGGAGTCTTCTAAGAAAAAGCCGAATTCGCAGCCCGCCCCTATTGTTTTGCTCCTGTTGCTTTTCCAGTTTTACCGGCTTAGACTCCACGTCCACAACATCACGTTAATTTTAAACAAACGTATTCCGATCCTATGTGTACGCAACGGATGGTTTGAACACTTAATAATTCGCAAATATTATCGTTCTACATTCATTAACTCGTCCCCGTGAGGTTTTCAGGAAAAAAAGATCTCAGACAAAATAATCGCCTACGATTATCGGCTAAGCACTTGAACAATCATTAAATCTCTTTAGGTACCTACAAATAAAGTTTACTTCAATTACTGTCTTGAAAATTCCATCAAGTAGAAGAAATAAAAACTTGGGAACGTAATGATCAGCTTGCCTTACGTGTGGAGTGGAGAACAGCATCAAACAGGTTTGGCCGCACGCGATCCGGCTCCAACGAAGGGACATGCAACGAATAAAAAGAAACCTAAATGCAGCTCTAGGAAACGCTGACCTTGGACGCAAGAGGCATGGCACCTGGCGTTTTTATTTGTCCTTCGAAAAAATTGCCAACCTATTTTATAACATTTTCACAACGCCTTGTTACGACGTTTGGCGTCTACGCTTTTAAACTGCGGAGACCGTTGTAAGTCGGTATTTTGCTTGTTTTATGTAATAAGTCGAGTCGACTTTAGAAAGTATGCGACGCACAGCAAATATTTGTTCACTTTTTGAACGTGTACCGACGAACAAGTTTGTATTTTCGGAGTGAGCCCCGCGGGATAGAAGTCCTCGTCTATCGGTAGCGCGCCTTCGTCGCGGCAATATGTCGGTCGTAGAGTCAGTTACGTAATCGGTGTCGAGTCGTGAGGAAAGTGAACGCAGCATTTCGAGGTCGCGTAGAAAGTTGCCGCCGCACTCGCTCGCCGCGTCGCTGTCACCAGCAACCATCGTTCACTAGCCTACTGGACCTTTACGGCCATTACTCCAATTCATTAAATTCAACCTGTTTCGCCCTTTGCTCTGGAAATGGTTCAGTTATTCTTTATACCTATCACACGCACCGATATACTACGGCGCCGAAACTTATGCTAAACGATACCGAAGACACGCGATGTTTTCGTCCACATCCAAATTATGGGTGACGCTTTAATTCCAAACACGTTACCCGATTCATATCTTAAAATACTTAAATGGCACCAAACTATTAAATCGTTGCATAATAAGATATTCAACCCAGAACCTTTTCCGTTGTAGCATTAAAGAATTCCAAGGAGTTTTGCACAAAAAGTTACACGTGCCGGCCGGCTCGATCGCTTTGGGCTATTGAAATTTTGGCCATGGCCAGTCGGGCCAGCTTGCATATAATGGGACATCAATTCAAGCTAGTCGTATTGAATAACAGAGAAGAATGACTTAGGATCGATCGAAATGAAAGAGTTTTTATTGTAGTAACTTCATCCGTTCTTAATATTATATACATACGGCCAAATACTCAAACGTCACTTAAATCAAAGTGGGACTTAAAAATCTTCTGTCTTTATAAAACACGTTCAAACGATAGAGATAGCGCACATTGAAGCGTTGCTTAAAATTGAGTGACGTTTGAGTATTCGGCCATAAGCGTCTCGCATAGACTTATATATTACTTCGTCTCGTCTCTCGCACATTCCTTTTGTATTAACCGTGAAACAATAAATTGAACCCGCTTTATTATCCATTCGATCTTCATCGTTTTATGGTTACATTTTAAGAGTATATTGATTGGGAGATCACGACGTATGTTCGCTTGCAAACCGAGCAAACGCAATTGTTAGACCGTCGTTTGCTAGTCACCGGCATCCATTTATCTCAGTCGTCGAATACCTATTTACCTGCCCACATTGTATCACCGCCGTGCTCCATCCAGGGACACTGCGCATACTAAGCAGGCTTACAATAACTTACAATAGCTGCTATAAAAAGAAGTCTGACGTGGCAAACACGGGAGCGCAGCGCAACGTTCACTCAAATGCACGTAGTTTGATTTCCAATACTGTTGTGTCATGTAACGTTTCTACTTAAGGCTGAGATTAAGATTCTAAGCTGCTTGGATATCATATATTTAAACTGAAAAACGAAGCAACGGTCCTTTGTAAGCATATCCTCGATCAGCGCGGTGCGAGATGCTATTGACAGCAAGTTGCAGCGAATGGCGTGCTGATCGGGCTGGTCGTGTGTATCGTCCTCACGTATCACTTGGCTATTTGCATATGAAACGAGAGACGCTTTCAATGTTTTGATTTTTACTGGTTCTCTTGTAGGTATCCATTGTAAACCAAAGTTCTTTCTTTGTAGCGAGTCTCGTTTACTTAAAACGCCTTGCCTTATTCGGAATGCATCTTAGTTGAGCATTTATTATAATAATGTAAAACCAATTTTGCCGTCGGTTTCATCGTTAAGGCGTTTCTATCTAGCATGTTCGATACTAAAATAATATAGCTAACCATGTGTTACTAGCCAAAATTAAAATTTTATTCGAAACTCGAGTGCTAGATTAATGCCAGGAAGACGACGTTATCTGTCAAGTCTCACATCAAGTGTCCTGGTTATCTCCCCACATGTTTGATCAGGTGGCGTGGGATGCTAACATAAACCACGCTGCGCCGAGCCCCGCTCAAGGCCCCACTGTATCACTATTTGACCATGAAAACACGATCCTGTTTCATCCATATCAAATTAATAAGGCTTCTGGTCAAATAGGGGCCCGCTGAGCTACCAACCAAAAAAAATGTTTATTAGTTACCGAATACGAAATTCAAACATGTCAGGATACAGCGGATGTTATATAGACAAGATATATGTGTATATTCAAATTAATAATTTAATATGCGATTGTGTAATATAAATCAAGTTTTAGTTTTTATAATAGTGTGTTCGCTATGCAAGGCATCTATTCAATCAAGAACCGAAAATGTTAATCGGCTTATAGCTCGCGATGGACGTAAAATTGATATGTGGGATTTATTGCCGGGATTTATGAAGGTTAACACCGTAAAAATCAAGATTGAAGCTATTTATATTAAATACGCTTAGCTGTTTTAAATCGAATGGTTTTATTGTTGAAGAAATGTGAAAAACAATATTTACTTCATCAACTAAGATTCCTCTTCAAAATAAAATTCTACAACATATTTATAATATTCAATAGAGTTAAAGTTAAAGAGTAACCCGTTCTAAAAAAAATAAACACATAATTTCGTTCAGGTCGAATCTGAACTGTGAACGTGGGTGGTGTGCTCAGGTTGCGCTAACCATCAAGTGTACCTACCCCAATAGTCGACAAAATAGCAGAATCATAAAACATTTTTCTACTAAATTACTTGATAATCATCAATATCTCATTCAACATTCTTTGTTGGCCGAGTGATTCAAACTATCTTTTTACAAAAGGAAAGGTCGCCATTCACCTTTTAAGAAATAAATTAAAAGGAAACTCCTGCCTGATTGCTTCTCCGGGCAAACCGGATGACGTAATCCCACAAAGATTTCATCTCACTCTATCAATCGTCCGCGCGTCGCTTCGGAAATGTAAAGACTAATCGCAACCGGTTATTGAGTAGATATTTTAAATTAAGAATCTGTCGGCCAAATACTCAAACGTCACTTAAATCTAAGTGGGACTTAAAAGTCTTCTGTCTTTATAAAACACGTTCAAACGATAAAGATAGCGCACATTTGAGGGTTGCCTAAAATTGAGTGGCGTTTGAGTTTTCGGTCTTCTCACTGTCTATAACTTAAACTAACCTAGTGTGAATAACCACTAATAATAATCAAAACACATAATAAATTAGCAAATAGCATTTAACTTAACTTAACTTTAAAAACATACATAGTGCCAGGGCCGGACTGGCCATATAGTCAGGCTGGCGTTTACCAACTGGGCCCTAGCCTACTCGGGCTCCCAAGGGTCTGACTGGCGTCGTAATCTGTCTTAGGTGGCGGGCCCACTATCTATGTGTATATGACAGTCTTATGCAGCTACACACGGTACGTTTATTTGCCAAATTTAAACGTGCACTTGCTTATAATAACGTTTATCGTACCTATATTGCGCAAAAATTGTGTCCATACTCTTTACGTTTTACTGGTCCGAACCTGAATTTTAAGCCGCTGAAATTTAGAGCCGCAGTTAACTTGTAACGTGTGTGGCCACCATTGGGCCCCGGGCATGTGAGGAGCCACTGAGCCACCCGGTCCCTTCCAGCTCAGTCCAACCCTGCGTAGTGAAATGTATGAAAAGATTTCAAAAATCTTCCATCCAAGAAAATTCCACGGCTTGACCTTCTAATTCATAAGAGGTTAAGTTGATCTTCAAGACATATTTTTATTACAACACCATCATAATAAGTGCCCACTCTCTGATGTTTTTGTCTTTATTTTTCTTTTTGCTTATAGTAGGGGAGAGTCGGATATATTGTACCGGTTTTCAGATTTTGCAAAATATCTTTCGTTGATATTAATTTAAATAAGTTCTTTATCTTGATTCACATAGTTTAGAAACTCATTTAACATGTGCCGCAACGTCAACACCATACTCTTATCGGATTTCACTCAATATGTGTTTTCCCGAAGGCTTTCCTTCGGTACAATTTACCCGACCAGTCGGATAAATTATACCACAGGTTAGGTAAATCGTACCACCAAGACTTAAGAGACTTATTAACATGATAATAAATGAAAATAAAGAGGTTTAATAAAAAGACAAAATAAATTGTTATATTTTAATTATTAATGAAAAAATGCTGACAAAAATTTCAAATTTCTTCATAATGTGACAAAAGAACAAATGTATTATGGACTAAAAAAAAACATTTATCAAACTTAAACACATTATTCTGCAGAAATTAAATAATGTATGAAAATAGAATAAATCACTTTAGAATATTATTTCCGTTAGTCAACAATTATTTATTTATCTACTTATGTACTGAGATCAAAGTCTTTATTTTCTTTTACCATATTATAATAGTATAAAGAATTTCGTAAATATCTTGATTCAATGTACAGGTTCCGTGAACCCATTTACAACAACGAACGTACTTTGTCTTGTCAATATTTGACCCTCAACTTATTTCGCATTCTGGCATGACGTTAAAATGTTGGTTTTGAAAACGAATTCGTTTCAGATATGTGGTTCTAGCTCATCTCCTTATTTTCAAGAGCCAACAATATCTTTCCAAAACCTCTTTCTTCCGTTTTATAATACAATTTATGGTCTTCATTCATCTAACAAAAAATATAAAATAATTAATATAGCAACAAGTTGGGTAAATTGTACCAGTACAAATAAAACAACTGCTGGTGGTACAATTTACCAAACTAAGAGATTCCAAAAATAAATATTTGTCACAAAATAACCGCTGCACATAATACGTTCGAAATGCTATTGTTTTAAGCGGTGATTATAGATCTAATCAATAAAAAATATAACTAAATTGTAACTTACATTTTCACTGAGTAATCTCCTTAGCTACACACGTCAAAATTTGTATGAAGGACTCTCAAAACACATTTTTTTCTCTAAAAACGAATGTACTTTCCGGAGGCCGTTACAAAAAGACAAGTAGTTGAGGCCGCTGTCAGCGCTCAGTTTCGTGTTGCCAGAAAAGAAAATAAGTTACAGTAAGTGTAAAATTTTGAGGTGGTACAATTTATCAGGCAGTTCAATATACCAGACTCTCCCCTAATTTTTTATAGACAGTATTAATATTTTGATATACTTACATATTAAACCGGCTACACTAAGCCTGGGTTGCACCACGATATTTGTTAAAGTTATTGTAACATTTCACATCCCTCTCTAACTTTAACAGATTTCCATAAGTTAGAGAAGGATGTCAAATGTATATAAACAAAGTTGTGGTGGAACCCAGGCTTACTAATAACAATGAATAAGTCTGTAACTGTTACTTAAGTTTAACCAACGGCAGCCGGACACACCTAGTTTTAGCCGGATAGAACTGAGTGTACTTGCTTCGGATATTAGCCGCATCATACTTACCTATGTAAATTAATAATTAACTAATAGCAAATCTTGCATCACTCGAATGCGCGAAAAATATTTCACATAGACGTCCATCCTCGATTTCATCTCAAGAGGGAAGTAACGGTATGAAAACTTAATATGTACCTACGAACATCACAGTTGTGCGGTAATGACTTAATGATTGACTTCAATGGTAATTGACTTCACTCGACAGTGTCTTTATGTATCCTGCCTAGGTAGTTTTTGCATATATTTCCGACAACCACAACCTTGAAAAGTATCCAAGAGAATCAGATAATAATATTACAAATCAAATTCCTTTGAATAATTGAGCTTTTTCAGACATGTTTTACAGACTGGACCTGTTCTTTCTTTTGGCAGTACAGAACCCGTACACACTTTAAACCTACAATAACTTATATGTGTAATAATCAGTACGTAGATTTTTTATAGACAGCAAAAAATACCGCGAACATGCACCGCGTAGTTATGATTCGTGAACTACATTTTGAAAGGCTTGACAGGAAGTTGTTCGAATTAATTGTTAACAAGTAAGTATTTTCGCACGATTATGAATTCAAATGAATGTTAAATATCAATTCACTAATTAAATTACATACCGTTAAAATCGTGTTCTCGGTGGAACTTGTAATCGTTATATTCACACCTGGATTCGATTCGTAAATTAATATTGCAGGATTATTTATAGATTAACTTCCTACAATGATTATAATGTGTATGTATAATGTGCTGGCGATGAAGTTGCAATGGCGAAGCTGGAGATTATAGCATAGCATAGCAAGCCTTTGCATTACCTTTTTTACGCGGAGGAAAAGCCATTGCATTCAACCAGATTTCTAAGAGAAAAGTTGAAATTTATGAGGGATTTGGACTCTCTAAAACCTCGCTGCCGATTTCAGAGCATTAAGAGGGGTATGCGGGTACACTATAAACACTGCTCCGGTATAACTCCCCCTCCCACTTCGCTTCCACTAAGGCTTGTCCTCGGGGGCTTTGTGAGCCCCCTTCGGCGCTTGCCACGATGACCTGCGGCTACCTTGGTCACCGTCCTCACGGAGCCGCGCGTGCTGGACGGCCAGAACCCCCACTCTAGCCGCCCGTGGCTCTCCTTTTCTTCGCCTCCTACGACATGCAGAAGATACCTCATAAAACATTAAACACCCCATGCTTCGTATAGAATTTCAGAAGATACCTCAGTCCTATTCTATATAAATGCAGGGCACAAGCTAGTTTTGACCTTACCTAATTAATTAAATGCTAAATGATATAAGATACCGTGCTGCTAAAAGATACCGTGTCCCGGTTAGATGATTATGTATACCTTTGCATGTGCTGTAGACACTAAAATAAAACATGTCTTCGAGAATGACATAGCATCTACAATGACACCACTATTTTTAATTTTATGGTCATAAGACTATAAAATGTAGTCAGTACTATTAAATGTTTTTGCCTCGTTCAAGATATAAAAGAATACAAGTTTATTAAACAAGCACAATTGATTAAAACTGTAGATATACTAATATAAGATGTAATATCTGTGAATTGATCAGTCTCGATAGTAGATTTAAAGTATAGATACAACTTTAATTGACACAATCTGCACCTTCATAGAATCTTTGAGTTTATAAGCTTTTGTCTGTGGAAACAATACTACATATTTAAGATCCGGGGTATTGTCGATAATGGCAATTACCTCGCGAATAGTAAGCAAATTGAATTGGTGATATTTTTCCTTATCTATTTAAGCTACAAATAACTATAGTTAGTTCCTATCAGATTTTAGGTCTGGTCACTAAGTTACTGATACTTTGTAAGGACAGTAGTTTATACATTAGATCTAATTACTGACTTATTAGTGTCATTTTATTTGTTGTTGTACTCGTATACCGAATCGATGTACAGACTTCAGTCCTCAGAAATAGTCGCATTGTAAAATTATCTCTATTCACATTGTCGGTTCTGCAAAAGAGAGTTCTCTTAGTTTAATAATTTAAAAAATGTAGACATGAGTATCTTCGGATTTTAAGTAAAATGATTATTTAAAATCAACCCAACGAATCTCGTTTTTATTTCAATGAGTGTAGCTCGCGAAAACCGAAGAACACACATCTATCTTAGTATCTTATTTTTATGGTTCAAAATTTGTTTTGACCCGAAAAGAAGATACACACTATATGTCTTTTTTTAGACAACTATGAATCGTCCTCCTAAAAAAACCCTTTTTTGCATTTATAATTGTGTAGCTATCACACAAGACTATTCATTTAACATGTTGCTGCAATTGCTGAGGCATAATCTTGATAAGTTGAATAATTACCATTAACTACCATCTCTGAATTTTATGCATTGATTTTATTCCATATGTCTATGGAATGCGTTAACAATCAAGGCCGAGTCAATTGATTGTTGCATAACGATGTTCACGCTCAAAAAACTTTTATTAGGATTGAAATAAACTACGATGTATATTATACTGCTAAGACACGTTTAATACACGATTTGGGGGCACGACCAAACCAAGAAAAAAAATATTTACTGTTTCAAAATTCCTTAACCTAATTCCTTAACCTATAGTGCTAACCACTAACGGATCAAAAAGCATACACAAACCGAAATAACGTTAGAAGGTTAAAATCAAGCATTATTCTAAAAAGTAATGCAAATTCAACTATCGTTGCAATGGCCAAGTCTATTCTATAAATTTGTAAGTCTTACATTAGAATTAACTATTTTTCCGGAAAAAAATGGGTAGCGGGATTTGCATTTTTGTTAACATTTCATGTTTTAACGAGATTAATGTAAGCATGTTATATAAAAAACATAATCAATGGATGTCATCGAGTTCATTTAATAAAAAATATGTCCTTGTTGTTATTAGTCATAGTCGTATTTATGAAAACGTTGCAGCATACGTTTATTGTAATAACACACTAATCGACTTTACGAGATTTATTAATTAATTCTTGTCAATAACCATGAGAACTGGGAATATGGATTGATACTTACATAATCAACATTCGTCAGATGCCACCTCGCCCTAAGTTTGATTGATTTTTTGTCAGATTAGACCGATCAGACGGATCAGACCCTCGATGATAGTTATGACTCAGGTATAACTTGTGTTTCATGACATGAATTTAATAAGCTCAGACAAGAGGTTCCTGAAGAGTATGATGAAGGGAGAAAAAGCACGGGAGGTATGTCAGGACCAGGATATCTGGCGCTCCACACTCTCTGCCTACCCCTTGATAGACCTGGAGTGAAGATACATACATACACACATTTCAACACAATCAGTTACAAAATCGGATATCACATCACCAAAAAAATATAGTAAAACGACAATAATCCTCATTTTTCTTACTCTCATTGCAGTATCTCACTTTTCCAATGGGACTAACTTCAAAGTACACCCTAGCCTTAAAAGAATCATGGAAGTCAGATCACTCAATAAGAAGTAAAACGAGGACAAAAGTAGTCAATCGATTAAAAAATTGTATCTGAATCTATAATCATTTTTACTCTATTTAAGGCGAGGATATAAGTTATTAATTTACACTCTAACCCCCTTATTCTTAAACGTATTTTAGCTAAAGTGTTGCTAATGTCTCCTTTGTCTCTTTCTATTTCATTGTCAAATGTGCATCATTTGACAATGCAACTGACAAAGACAAAGCATTCTATAGCTAAAACGTATCTAATGTACGTTTATGAATAAGGGGGTTAAAAGATAGGATACCCTGCACGTAGTAGGTACATACAGGTATAAAATATTCGTCGATATCGGTTAATTAATCATCCAACATACGAATTGTGTAGCACACTCAAAGGTTTAATAATGGATTGGACGTGTTTTGCTTCAATGGTGCGGAGATCAAAAAGGTTGTTCATTTCGTACATTTCAAGCGATATCAATCTTAATCTGTTTTTGGCATCGACTTATTATTCCCGTACCATAATATCTGTATGGGCGGACCTTAAAATATTTTGTAGAATTTATTTCAACCAGAAATTCACAAATAATTATGGGGCAACTGGCGTCCAATTTTATCGGTTATCAATGCTGAGTGCGATGCAAGAATATAAAAATAAAAACCATGGGCATGACCCAAATGGACTGCAAAAAGTGTGGGCGTGACTGCGTTGCGATAAGAGCCCTTTTAAAGGTTGCATAAGAAATCTTCCGTGACCCTTTAAGAACAAGCAATCAATCCATTATAAATACTCTTATTATAATTATATTCGTGCAGTAATGAGATAATCGTTATCGACTTACAACCATCTTTTAAGTTATTTTATAATTTTGCCTTATATATCGGTAAACAGTTAGTATACCTATATTTATATGTTAAATCATGTCATTACTATTTTAATGTTTTTTTATGTAACGTAAACAAGCATGCAGTTCACATTGATGTTAAGTAATGACTGCAGCCTATAGAAACCTACTCTAAGACTAAAAGGGCAAAATGTAGGTGCGTTGCTACCCCTGATACTTAAGGTGTTATGTCTTTATGATAACTTATTAATGAGCCATATATTACCATCTAACCGGAATACGATAGTGCTGAACACTACCATTTGGTGGCAGATAGATTAGGTTAGCGTTTCTCAAAGTGTGTGTGAGTCCGCGGAGCCTTGGGGCTTCGCAGAGCCTTTATGGGGTCTCCGCGAGAATAGTAGATATAATGAGAAAAAATACCTACACCTCTTCTATCCATCAGTTTTTTTTTTCGTATTACAAAAGTTACAAAACTACGTTGTCTGTCAGTCACTCAGGTACGTTTATAGCACATCACAGTTTTACATTGTAACATGATTACTTATTATTAATCTTTAATAATCATAATTAAAGAATGTACGTAACTTTTTCTTTTATTTCACGGTTCCGTCAAAAATTTCGATTTTTAAAAGGGTTCTACCACCAAAAAAGTTTGAGAAACGCTGGATTAGGTAATGCGGTGGTGCCTAACCCCTCGAGCTCCAATACTGAAATTCTACCACTAGAAAAAAAATCTTCAAACCTATAGACAGACTACCTTGACGAAGTATTCATATGAGCCAAATAGTGTCAAAGACCGTCGGTAAATTGGATACAAAATAATCCAAAGGATATCATCATAACTAAAAGCATTTAATTTTGTTTAAAGGAAGAAGCATTTCAGTCTCTTGATCAATCGTAAATAACAATTTCAAACGCTGTTTCTAAAATTAATATAATCTAGATTAATTGCGTGTAATGTACCCAGAGCAGTTATTAATGTTCTAAAGTGCAAATCCAGTTAAGCAGTGTATTCATAAAAATAAAACAGATTACCATTGAACGATTGGCCGCAATGCGCAATTTTTCATTCTCTTTGTAATGGGAACTTTAGACCGAATACATTAATTACATGCTGAACTATCGAGCTTCTTCCATTCAAAACCATTGTTTGAAGTCGTGCGGATATAAAAAGGTATTAGGGTGTGCCTACACGTCGGCCCTAGGTGGTGGGCAAATGGTGGAAAGGGATGCGTTTTGGTCCGTATCAGAGTCGACCGTAACATCTATTTTTTGTATTTTCGATACAATATTTTTTTATAAGGTAAAGGTAAGGGTAAAGGCTACCCATGCCAACTGCACACTTGTTTACCACCTTCATTGTATAATAAAATATATGGAAAATCAGTAAATTGTCAGTTTTCAAAATCTATATGTAAAAATGAAATTATATTTGTTAGTCGCGTTAAAATTCGGAAACGCTTGAACCGTTTTGACTAATTTTTGTTTCGAAATATTCGTAAAAGTTCAAATAAGGTAAGTGAAGAAATTTCAAGGTAAATAGTAAAAACAACAATTAATTTTGTTTTCCCAAAGAAATAATACGCACATGTCAAATTTTTGACACATTCTTTAATTTTAAGTACGAAGTTCATCGTCATAATTTTTATAAAACAATTATAACTTAAAATGACTATCGGTTATATTTGGGAGTTTCATAGGTTCGTTCAACGTGTGAACAAACCTTTATATTTATATCATGGATCCGCGATCATGGCCAGTTCACTAATTATGCTCCCTTTAACACACAAAAACTCGAACTCACTTCCCATGACTAGAATGATTTACTGAATAAATTGTTTTGTGCGTACAAATACAGTAAATTACTGAGCAGTGAGCACAGCAATTATTAAAGTAAACATAAGTTTTCGTTCTTCACCGGTTAAAGTATAAGTACTATAAAAATAATGTTGAAATGTATATTATATCGTATGAGCATTTGGGTTTTTATTTTTGGCATACATCATCCAGAACTTTAAAATTGTCTTAAGGTGGCTTTAAATCCACGTACTCGTTTTTAGGTAGGTGTATATGAGGTAACCTTTTCCCGAGTTTCACGACTACGGCTACGAATAGTCGATCTCTCTGAGTTTCAATCAAGATAAAATCTTGATTGTCCAGTGATTAAAAAACATATGTGACTGTCCCATAAAGCCCATTAAAACAATATACCTAACACCAAATCGTGCGGCTTAAAATAATGTCAGCAAATCATTATAAATCACTAAAAATCCATTCCTAAAGTGGGAAACAGTCGATTTATACTCGCAATTAAAATTCCAAGTGACCGAATAATAATAGTGGACGAAAAATGTTTCTTAAATATGCGAGTTTAAGATCTGAACGCGTAAAATGATTATAATGTAGGCACAGTCTAAAGAAAACGAACGTGTTAGTGATGTAGGTATGCCTAATAGGTTAGGATCCCACTGCAGAATCATTTCGTTCATCCAGATATGCTGCAAACCTAATTTTTATGCATATTTATAATCTAGAGAATATAATAATATCCACTAGGTTGCCTGTCAAAATTTGGCCGCAAGTATTTTTAATTAAATTATTTTATCTTTAACAGCCAGTAACTCTTATATGCGACTGATTTAATTTGACTCCCGTATATCGTAATAATGAGTAAAAAAAATTGTTTTCATTTGACATATAAATAATACGTGTACGTTATGGACGTTAAAAGTTATCGAGGCGGAACGAAAATATGTAGAGGCGGGCAAGTGCGCAACGGTAGCCGTGATGTTTCAGAGTCTTTATACATATCGCCGTGAAGAGAACGATATTTTATCGAAAAAGAAGTAAAAAAAAAATCTGTCCAAAAAATTAAAAAACACTTACGGCCATTTTTTGATAGGCAACTTAGTGGATACATATTCTCCAGATTATAAATATGCATAAAAAAAAGGTTTGCAGCATATCTGGATGAAAAGATGAAAATGATTCTGCAGTGGGATTCTAACCTAGTTACAAGAATGCGATGGGCAAGCTGGCTCTAATATCTCTTATTAAAATATTTTCATAAGGTTTGTATTCTCATTATTTGTAAAAAAAAAATCTATTTGATTCAAGTTAAGGTATTTACATAAGTATTCGTTTCAGTTATTATTTCGCACTATTTTGTTTCATTCAATTTAAATTCTTATCTCCTTTTTTAGCGCCCAAGTTGAAATATGTGTTTGCAATATCCATTGTCGTCATACAATTAATTCAGTCTTTCAACTTTTCGAAGGTTAATGTCTTAATGAAATGTACTTACCTACTTATTACCATGAACGAAAGAGAATAGGAGTTTTTGGTGAACTAAATAGCAAATGAGCATGCAGTTCGCGTTGATAGTGATTGTTCATTTCATATTTCTCTCACGTAAAATATCATGACAAATAAACCGATGATATTTGAACCATTTCAATTCAAGAGACATAATTGGCACATAAAAATATGGTCAACATCCTCAGCAAACAGCATTCCATAAGGTTTTTGGCTTTACTCAATAAATATTTTTTTCCTTCGATGTCCTTAAGCCACCGAATGACGCAATGCAACGTGAGACGCAGTTCAAAGTAGGTATACCTACCTATCTACTTGATTACAAAACGTTTTGCAAGGCAAATAACTACATGCCAAAAATTGCGCTAATGCGCGCATATTTATTTTAAATGTGGCTAGCTTGCAAGTCTTAAAAGTAACATTAAATCATTTTTTATCAGATGTTTTGAAAGTTTTTTCTATGTAATGGAAGTGGCAAACAAGCATTCAGTTGACATTGATGTTAAGTGATGACTGCAGCCTATAGACACCCACACAAAGACCGAGGTCAAAATGCAGATGCGTTACCACTCCTGAGGCCTAAGGTTTTATGCCTCTGTGCCGGAAATTAAAGGGCCGTACATTACCACCTGACCGGAACACGATAGTGCTGAACACTACCATGTAGCGGCAAGTATATTAGGTAATGCGGTGGTGCCTACGCCCGCGAGCTCCGTCACTGGAGCTCTACCACCAGTGATTGAAGATAATGCGTAGTTAATGTCTCAACATTGATCTGATTGGATCTCTATCCAAGCTTATAGTACGTTGGTTAAACAAAGCCAATCGGCGATAGGTAGATTACAGACTATTTCCCCGTGGCCTTGGTCAACACTTGTGTAGACCTTGAAGAATAATGTTCAAGTTAGCCAAGCAACGTGCGCCTGAGCACAGCACATCGTGGCGTTCACTAAACTTTATCGATTACGTCACTTTGTATTTTGGTATGTTACAGATGAATAGCCTCCGAACAAAGTTCTATGATCGCTGTATAACTTTATTTGTATACTATTTATATAATTCAATATACACTAAGGCTGTTGTAGAGAAGATAGATTTACCTATCTCCGAGTGCTTTTTTTTTTTTTTTTTTATGTAATAAAAGTGGCAAACAAGCGTGCAGTTCACATTGATGTTAAGTGATGACTGCAGCCTATAGACACCCACACAATGACCAGAGGTCAAAATACAAATGCGCTGCCACTCCTGAGGCATTAGGTGTTATGCCTCTGTGCCGGAAATTACAGAGCCGTACATTACCACCTGACCGAAACATGATAGTGCTGAACACTACCATTTAACGGCAAGTATATTAGGTAATGCGGTGGTGCCTACGTCCGCGAGCTCCGTCACTGGAGCTCTACCACCAGTAGAAGTGCTTCCTAATAATAAACGTAAAAATCTAATAGATAGGTAATCAGAGTTCTGACTTTGAGCACTTATATTGCGAGTACATCTTTAATCTTTTCGAAAGCATTTCACTGTTGTTTGTTTCATTTGGAGTTTATTATATAAATGACATGAAATTTTCACTTTCTGCTTCATGGGACTTAAAATATTAACGTCGAATCATGGGCTCGTGGGACGTCTTCATATTATGCAGGAATGCATGTTGGTACATATACTTCTTTGTATCTCTACACATAACTATGTTTGTTAGCGAATTATTAAAAAAAAAAGGAAAGCTACCACTTTGACAATCCTAAACAACTAATGTAGGAAATACGTATACTGGACGATCCTAAACCAGAGAATATAATATAATAGGTAACACTTATACCATGAAGTCATAAAGAATCCATACTCATCAACCCATAGATTCCCTACAAAAAATAATATTTGGTCTTATTAAATTTGCAGAAAAATTAAAAACTTACTACCTACATACACACCATTTTAGCGCAAACATCGTAAAATCTGAAATAGACACAAACAATGTTGTCTAAACCGTAATAAAATTTTATGTTCATAAAATTTCCCTTACGATAAGGAAATTAATTTTGATAAGAACATAAATAAAATAGAATTTAAAGTAATTTCCTACTTAAATTAACCGAGTTAGATAAAATATTAAACATTTCTAATTATTTGGCATTCTGAACGTATAGACTTAATGTCGTCGCAGACTTTTTGTAATGGCTCTAAGGTACGTTTCTTTTAAAAATATGCATAATACATAATTAATATAGCCTAGCCCACGTTAAAAATCTTATCTATATTGAAATCATTTTTGAAATCAATGTTTTTAATTAACTTACATACCTACCTAACTACGTTATATTATTTTTTACTCATTCTCAGGCCTATAAAAATCTCAATGAACAATAAAATCAAAGAAATCTACCTTTTATAAGTTTTATAAGCTAATTGTCATAGCTTTGCTCAAATGATCTATTTTCATATTATTCAAATGAATGCTCGTACCAGTACACCTACGGTTGCATCGGTAATTAGTCAATTATTGCATCATGCCATCACGTTAAAACACATTAGTCATATTATGGGATTGTCATGTCGGACTTCATCTCGCCCACACGCTTCTCAAACTGAGAAAACAAATATTGCAGTATCTCGATACCAAGGCAGTTGACACTAAACCGTCTTAAACAACATGACTGAAACAACAACACTACACGATTTTTGGGGCCACTATCTACAGGCTGCTGTAAAAAGAAACAGGGAGTTATGCTCCCTAAACAGTGCGATCTAGTTGTGACCATTGCTTGAGCTCTGCGTTGAAGAAAAAAAGCGTTCGTTACACATATTTAGGTTTGCATTCAGACTGAGTGTGAGTCATGCACGGGGGGTCCTATTTCTAGCGTAGTGTGGCAGGATGCCCAAGAAAAAAGGAACAATAAATCTTACAGTATAAAATGCGACAAAAAAAATCAATAATAATCAACTTCTTGGGGTCTTATTATTTTTCGTCAGGGAATCTTGTAGTGTTTATTATGTGTAGACTTGTATTAAAAATACTTATTTCATTCGAGCCTTATGCAGTTGGAAATGGGAAGCTTTCGGGTATTTACTCATGAAAAATGAGGTTATTTTCACAGCATTAAACTACGTTAGGCAGTTTGGCTCAATAGAATATAAATAGGTATTAACCTTTTCTACAAAATATGTTCAAATGTTAAAAAGTAAGCCATTTGTATTAAGTTTAATTTGTTGGGACCGACAAATTTTTCTCCTAATGAGAGTGCAATTTAGAAAGTTCATCACAATTGAGAAAATTGTTCATGAGAAAATACCCGAAAACTTCCCCTCTCCAACTGCAGAAGACTCGAATCAAATAATTATTTTTAATACAAGTGCTGAAATTCATGAGCATATCTATTATAGTCATTTTCTGAATACTTCTTTACGATTAAATCATGTTTAAATAGATGTTTAATAGATAAGCGGTACATTTTGTGTATATAACTATGTAATTTATCATTAAATTCTTAAAAGAGTTCTTTAAATTAATCCGAAACTAGAATGAGTCCAAAAAAAAACAAAATTAACCTAAAACTATTAATTCTAATATATTGTATACGCCACTTTCTTAAATCATAACATATTCAAGTTTATCAGTGCATATGATGATGATGTACCTACTCATTTATTTATGTGTGCTCTTATCAGTCTATTTGTGCTCCGTCAATGTCACCGAGTTGCTGAGAGGGCAACGGACGAGATATCTGTAAATACGTAACTATTTATTACACGTATAAAATCCTTGCTTTATATCAACTCACACATACAATTCGATGTTTTCCTATCGACGTTCCAGCTAGGGCTGTCAAACGTTATAGAGTGAGGAACGACAAGCTGAATTTACCTAAGAAATATAACGCTTACCGTCGGGTAAGCGTTATATGCAGCATTATAAGCAGCGCAGTTTTTTTGTTGCTGTTTAGGGAAAAAAATACTCTTTAATTTTTTTTTCCCTAAACAGCATTCAATATAATGATCTTAAATGCTTAACTGTTTGAGAGACAGAACGATGAGTCAGGTTGCCGTTTTTGTAAATGAAATATATAGACTGTAATCCATTGCATTCATTATACACAGTACTACACAACTACACAGTGACCATGATCTGAAATCTATCCAGATTTTATGTGACGCATACCGCAAGCCGTCAAGCTGTCAGTTTCCTTGGTGGAACAGACGACAGGTCTTTAAATTTGCTTCGACTTGAGAGACAACCCTAGATTTTGTGCAAAACGGATTATTCGTATGATAAAAAGTATTATAATTCATTGCCCTTGTGTGCTATCTATCTCTGAGTCAGCACAAGTAAAATAGATTAAAATAAATATTTACTACACAGCTTGGTGGGTGCATTGGCTATCAAATAATGATATTTTAAATAAAGCCTTCATTATCAAATATGCATGCAGTCTATGACAAGATGACGCTTGAGACTTCAATGCAGATGTATTTAAATACTATGCCTGTGGAACTAATGCATGCATTGGACCAGCTAGATATTATTTGACAATTTTTGTTTTTTTTTTAAATACGCTTACACTCACAGCCCCCAGTAGGTATAAACCTGTGTCGTGGGTGCGGTTATATACAAACAACACGTACACAAACACCCAGACCCGAAACAAATATCTGTAGGCCATACAAAAATTTGTCCCGGTGCGGGGATCGAACCCGCGACCCTTCGAATCAAACAGTCAACTCACACCGCTGGACTAACCGGGTCGTCAAATGTAACATAAATCTATATACTTTTAATAAAACAGTAAAATCCGCGTGTCTGTACATTGTATATATTTACGAAAAACTAATTGGGGGCGATGTTAAAATAGTATTAGAACACTTTTCAACCATTTTTTTTTTTTTGTCTGTCTGTTTGTCGGTTTGTCTGTTTGTCTGTTTGTCCCTTTGTCGAGGCTAATCTCCGAAGATACTGGACGGATTCGAATGAAACTTAGTGTTTGTTTGTCTGTTGTTGTTTGTTAAGAGGACATTTGATGGCGTGGAGTATCCCACGTACCGCGCAGCCTGCGTAGCACGTCACCTTCTCGACGGTGGCCAAAATTGGAATGACACCCTCGCGGAGGCAAGCGTCAGTGACGGAGAAGTATCGCCATCATCTGTCTGAAGATTTTCTATGAGCTTTGAGACACGTGCTACTGGAGACGAATTCGAAGTAACTAATGAACGCATGCTGAACACCTGTCTTAGTTCATTTCAAGATGTGGTCATTTCCACCGCCGATTGAACTATCAAATATGGGTTACCAGCTCCCCAATCATCACCCCATCAAGACCGTAGAAATTGGGAGTATAACGCTGAGACAAATTACGATCCGGGCGAAATGACCATGTCACTTTGTTCTCTTCAGAGCAAAAACAAATTTATGATACCGTCCTTGAAAGCGTTGGGTAAAATGTTTTTCTTGGATGCTCCTGGTGGAACAGGAAAAACATTTGTTACCACTGACATACTTGCAGAGTTCAGGAGGCACGGCAAAATTGTTATGAAAAATATATATGAATTGCTGCCACACTGCTTCCGGAAAGCAAGACAGCACATGCCATGTTTAAAATTCCCTTACATTTAGAGAGCGCCAAAACGACTGTTTTTGGTGTGTCATGTAACAGCGATAAGGGACACGTGCTCACGGATTGCTCCCTGATTGTATGGGATGAGTGTACGAAGGCCAATAGAAAGGCAGTTGAGGCCGTGGACAGAACCCAGCAGGACATCTGCAGGAACGAACATTTGAGTGGGTAGTATCACATCACTGGTCACTGGCGATTTCCGGCAAACGCTGCCCGTGGTGACGCGAAGATCGAGGGCTGACGAGGTGAATGCTTTGTTGTCACGATCTTAACCAGTTCGTACGCTGGCCTTGACCATTAATACGTGAGCTCGGCTCAGCGACAATGCACGAGCTCTAGAATTTTCAGATGTCCTTCTAAGTCTTCGCAAAAGTACTCTACCAGAAGAGAGAGGTGGACAGATGGTGCTTCCATAGTCTTCCGACAGAGAAGTATCCAGCTTAGAAGAACTCATTCTCGGTTTCTACAGGGACATCAGTCGTATACCGCACCAGCAGAATACAACGTTATAGGTGTGTGAGCGGGCCATTTTGACTCCCAAAAATGATCAGGCTGCAGCAATTAATAGGAAATACAGTGATCTACACCTCCATAAATACTGTCGTCGAGCAAGATGACGCCACACATTATTCCATGGCATTTCTGAACTTCCTGTCAGCAAGCGGACTTCCATCGCATACCATCAAGCTGAAGGTAGGTGTCCCGATTATGCTTCTTCGGAACTTATCTTCTACGAAGTTGTATAACGGGACTTAAAGCCATCTCGCCCCACAGACACGGAAATCCACAGAGGCGGAAATTCTTACGGGTTGTGACATTGGTAAGGCAGTATTTATACCACGCATTCCCCTCATACCTCATAACTTCACGTTCCAGTTCAAGCGCGTAAAGTTGAATGTTTGCTTCGCGATGACCATCAATAAGTCGCAGGGGCAGACACTGAGGACAGCGGGTGTTAACCTCAGGACGAGTTGCTTCTCACACGGGCAACTGTACGTCGCTTGCTACCGCGTCACCAGTCCTGACCCTCTTTACATTTTGGCTCCCGGCAGAATAACTACCAACGTAGTTTATAGGAAAGTGTCGTAAGGTTCGAAACCTTTGTACGTATTTTTACTCCTTTGTGTCCGGGAATACATTCCTGCATTATTTTCTCTATTTCCTTCCGTCACATCTTTTGACTGGACTCAGCAGGATTCCCAAAAGACTCGTTTCACTTGCTTCGCTTTGAAAAAAACTTAGAGTTAAAAAGTTGTTTGCTAATAATGCTAAAGCGACATTGGCATCTTAGGTATATTTGCTGCTGTACTGCCTTCACGCAGACGACGTTGCGGGCAGCAGCTAGTAATATATATTATAATAAATATCGTTTATTTCATCCCACAATACATACATGTGACACTTTAGTAGGTATATAATAATATAAATATAAAAACACAAAATTAAGTTCAGAGATAGCATAGCATACAAGCCAATCAAATAAGCAATCTTTTGCGGATAGAAGACGAGCGAAAATAGAATATCTTCTTAATTTTACTCAGTTCCAATACTTCACAAAAAAAAATCTTCAGTAACCAAAAGTTGGATTCCACTGTGAGTGGCAAAAAGATAGCCAATATAGTGAAATAATGGCTTTTGTTGATGGATATTACCGCTTATAAAATTTACTTTGTCAGATAGACCCACTGATACCAAATTTACATTACACTATACTAAAATTGTAATACATATTTTTCGCAATAACACATGCGAGCTAACTTTAGAAATTAAAGAAAAAACGGAAAGAAAAATTTGACTTCGGGCAGGAATCAAACCTGCCACCTCAGGATAACCAGTCAAGCATCCACCCTGAGGTCGCAGGTTCGATTTACTCAACAATTAATATAGCACATCGAGCCTGCGAAAGAGATCATCCGCTCCTTTCGACTGCGTAGAGCGTTATCTCTGTTGCACACTGCCTATGTAAGCACTGACAGTCCGGTATTGGTCAAACCTTGCTCAAAATGGTCGACAAACGTCAAATAACGGTGCGAAAGAGATAACGCTCTACAGACCCGAAATAAGGCGAAGTCTCCTTCGCGTGCACGCGATCCCGAATAACACCACTTCTAATTCACTATAATACGAATCACTTGAAAACGAATGCACACCACCACGAAAAACTTAGCACCGAATCCACGCGACCTCGAATAACAGAACCTCTAATTCATTCGTTGTCACGTTATTCGTGTTAGTAAACTTACGGGGACGTGATATTCGGTGTTACACTTTTTGAAGTCCCGTATCGCACCCGTCTCCTGGTCCTAGGCTCGATGTGCAATATTTATTGTTGAGCACTGTAGATATCTTATGGAAATATGGCGCCGTTCTTCTAATCAATAGGTATCATTTTGAATATGAATAATAGCAAATATTTCAGTGTTGTTTCGGAAAAGGTCAGATTATTATCACCGCAAAGTCTGGCGATAAGAAATAATCGCATGATTGCAGTTAGTCTTGTCAATGGAACTACCTAAAGTTTTTGTTAAATTCAGTTCGTGACCTAAATTTTCAATGCTATTAGGTAAATATCAATAGTAGTCTACAATTAAATAAGTACGTATATTTTTAAATTAAGGTGAAATTAAACTTAAGTTTTATGTTTTCATACATTCAATAAATATCGCATTATCAATCTGGGAACCATGTTTTGAACATTACAATTAAATAGGTAGGTGATGAAGGTAGACGAGGCACGAGAGGTTTGTCAGAACCGGGATATCTGGCGCTCTACACTCTCTGCCTACCCCGTTAGGGACCTGGCGTGAAGATACATACATACATACAATTAAATAATACATACGACGAAAGATCTTTTAGGTCATGAAAACAATACCAGTACATCTGAACAATTTGTAAATGATTTGTAATTAGATTTAGTTAAGCATCAGCATTAAAGGCCTAATAACAAAAAAAGTATTATTATATTTGAGTAATACATTATAGATAGAAAAAACCTAACGTACGAATAATTACCATTTTTTAAGAAACTGCAGATTCACTGATATAAATTACAGATCATTTCAAGTCAAATAAATTAATGGTGTTTTAATAAAAAAGGACTTTAGATTCTTCTCTTAAAACGTACCTACAAAAAGACACTCAAAAGTACCTGGACACTGTACTGTACATACAATGTGGAATTATGTAGTAGAGACCACGTGCCGCATCGGACCGCGAAGAGGGCTCGTACTAGGTCACGGTGCCCTTTCGCAACTCTATTCTCCGTTAAGATGAACGCCAAAATGTGGACTTATTTTTGATGTACTGTCTCAATCATTTGTATTAGATGGCCGATTTTCCAAGATTACATAATTTGACTATTTAAATGCCTTCTGTCATAAATTACCACGGAATATTTTACTACGTGACTAAACACTCCCCACAAAAAACGCCCCGTTCAACCGTCACATACACATAATATTATCAACACAAAATTCTATGTCAAGTGTCCAAATCAAAATGTATCTAACCAACAAAAATAAAATTAATTCTGAAGGTTACCGATTAGGTTAATACAATGAAAGTAAGTTACAGTAGTAAAATACAAGTATACTAATAATAAACGACTTAGTTCTTCAAGATGGTCGCAGCACTCGCATAACAGGGATCGATCAATCATTACTGACAAGAATATTGTAACTAATAACCTTGATACGATGGTAGATCTAAGATAGTACCGTGAAGTCAATGTAGCCATCACTTGTCGAGAATCTCATAAAAGCTGTTAGGATTAAAATATAGTTTATAGGCTATGTTTTAGCCCAAAAATGGGGTTGCAATAATTGTATCGAGCGTTAAACGGCTGAAGAAATACACGTTCTCGAACTTCCCAGGACTCAGCACCTATTGTGAAGAGGTTCCTCTCTCTCTCTCTAAGATCTTAATTAACTAGCAGTTTCGTATCTACACCTGATATAGCACTGACTTGTACGAAAAGATTAAACTTGCATATGGGGCAATCCTCGTATAACGAAGTACCTATATTTTTTTAAAATTTAAATATTATGGGGGGGTGCAGGTACTTTTGTCAAAGAGTACACCTCTGTTATTTTTTCTGCTTCACCGCAGACCACCGACATATACTATTCATTTGACATTGACAGTATGAACGTAAGCATTTTTGGCAAATATATTTTCAATAGAAAAGTTAACGGTTAATTATATTATTATTCTAATTGTTGGTAGAGCTTCAGTGACGGATATTGCGGACAAACCACCTCATCTACTTGCCGCTAAATGGTAGGGCTCAGCGTTATGTATCATATTTCCAATCATTTTCCTTAAAAGGCACATAAAGTTTTCTTCGCAATAAAAATAAAATATAAGTAGTTATACTGTTCCACTTATTTATTTCGTTAACTTATTAAATATATTTTTTACTTATTATATAAGTATAAAAACAACATATATATATATATATATATATAAGTCTGTTTTACTACATGAAAGAAATAAACCTTGTGTTGCTGAAAAGAAGGTTTATTTCTTTCATGTAGTAAAACAGACTTATTAAACGACAATGAAAGTTTATTCTTTCACTTTTAAAACATAAAATAATATAATATTAAAATTTTCATTGATTATGCAATTGTCAATCAACTCCTATTTGAATCTGTCTCTGACATTCTGAATTCGTTTCTTCTTTAAAATCAGACAGTTAAAAAGTTAAAAACTATAACCAAACTTCATGGTAAATAAACACACAGAGTGCGAAGAAAGAAATAGTATTTCTTTACATATATATATATAAAAAGTTTAAAAATTGTGTGCTATTGCCAGCGGGTGCAGAGTCCAAGGTATCGGTGGTTAGGGACACAGAGACAGGAACTTCCTCACTATGCGTACCGTGCCGAGGAGTACTGCATTTTGTATCCGACCCTTGATCCATCTACCTAGCGAGATCCTCTTGAGATGATGATCGAGGCTCTTCGCTTAGGTATACTATTATTATTAAGAAATTTGTTGTTTTGTGTTTGTTGTGACACTTAGACATAGTTGTGGACATACTTATAACGGCTTTTAAACTCTTGTTAATTGATATTATTATAGAACCAAGTGAAAATAAATGTGTCGACTCGTGCATTATTGAGAGACTTAATTAGTCACTCCTCGTTTCAGAGCAGTATATTAGTTTTTGCTTTTAAACTTTGTAATCAAATTAAGAGAGAAGCTGATGCTTTTGGCGTTTATCAGGATTACATTGCATAATACTTCTTATATCGTTAAATTAGAACCTCGGTTTTGATTCACGTGTTTTTATGACGTTTCCAAACTCGTGATTCACGCTGAGAATGACGAGCATGACATGCTAATGAACTCCTTAAAAATAAGCGTTCCTCGCATTCAAATCTGCAACCTTCAAAATTATCTAAACTGGTTTCAGGTGGCGAGCAAACTTGTCTTGCTAAATGCAAACGTATTCGCTGTTTGGTATTGCATTTCTATAAATTTGCACTCACTACTTTATTCTCGTTGTAATGTTGGGTAAATTTTTGCAATTAATTGCGTAATTCGTGATTTGAGATTTAAAGTAACATCTCCTTCGTACCTATTGCTAATGATGAAAATTAAGAGACAGACAAAAAGTTTTCACTTTAAATAACTGTACTACTTTTTTTTTAATGTAATGGATGTGGCAAACAATTTTGCAGTTCAAAGTTGATGTTAAGTCATGACTGCCTATAGACACCTACACAAAGAGCAACGTCAAATTGCAGATGCGTTACCACTCCTGAGTCCTAAATGCCTCTGTGCCGGAAATTACAGGGCTGTACGAGTACATTACCACATGACCGGAACACTATAATGCTGAACTCTAAGTACCATATAGCGGCAAGTATATTTTATTATGAAACATTTTATTTGACTCCAGTTCAAGGTAAATATCAAAGGGAAAATCGGTAACATATAAACATGGAAAACATTAGTAGGTACTTGAATTATCTCTTGTATAATCCATGTGGCTATTTATTTATCTTCAAGAATATCCAATCACAAATATTGAAGGAAACATGTCGGTATTATAATATTATTGCTATGTTGACCGATTGATCTTATGGCAGCTTATGAATTACGGATAATTTTACAAACGGATGAGAACCGCTATAAAAACAGCTGTGCCTAATTTATCCAACATACGATTTTATTCCTAACATAACTCTGGCTTATTACGATGGTACCTATGGAATTCCACAACGCGTAGCCGTAAAAATATTAATTTTAAGTAGCAAGCAACTCATGTTGGTAAATGAACAGTAAGTAAAGCATCATCATCTTTCTTTAGCTCGTTTAACATATTTGTTAATGTACCGGTTAAGTAAATCAATGACTTGCCATTTGAAAATTTTAAAATGATATCATACTTTTAATTGCTAACCGTAACTGGCCGAGCTGCGCTGGGTTATGTAAACCGCTGGTGCCTTCGACGACATAGGTGGAATGCGTATCGCAGTCACTGGTGAAGCACTGTAAGTAATGTGCGTATGTTAATGCTAATGTTTAATTTGACAAAAAACATAACTTTGACAAAATCTTTGGTTCCACCGAACCTAACTGATTTATTTCATGAATCTACAAATTTACAAGTCTCACGTGATCTGTTGAACGTGCATCTTCTGAACCTAAAAACATAATGTGTCTGTTCTGTTCTATACACTCTTTAACTACTGCAATGTAAGAAGATTTAACAATGCAATAATTTCCATAGTATGATTTAAAACATCTTCGTTTTCTTTAGACTGTGATTTAAGTATCCACATCGTATAAAGATTTTTCTATTATCTATTATTTATATTATTATTTATTATCTATATCCATAGACTATCTATTCTCAAATCTTCAGATGTATTGATTGTATCTAATGTCAAAACAACAAAGCTATCATTTCGTCGTTCTTGATTTGATATACATAGTTTCGATATGATGAGTGTAAACAATTTGAGCACGCTTGCATATATCGAAAAACGTTACAATCTTATGGCGAAATGACTTAAACGCCATGAAAGACTTTACATAACTTTGCTATTTTGTTTTCTAACTTACGCAAAAAATAAGTTGCTTAAATAGTATCAATTACATAACTAAAGAGAACAGTAGTTGCGAGTGATTACATCGACAACAAAGTTTAAAATTTAACTGAATATGAGCATCAAGTTGTAATTTACATAAAATGTCAAGTGTATTGTTTCGACCTCGTGTCTTTCATTTTAAAGGCCGAAAGGTTTGTGAATATCAAGATATGAGTAAGTAGATCAAGCTGTATACGATAGCGAATAAGGCAATAAGTAAAATTTGTGAATTAAAAGTTCGACCCCTCATACCGTCAGTGCTTATCCAGCAAATCGAACCCGGAACTATTTTACTAGGCAGGTGATGCCTACCCATCCAACGGTTGCCTATTTACTGTACAAGGATGACCTTTAAAATAGCTGATTAAAAAATTAAAAGTACTTTAACATTACAATAGTGGATTGCAACCCCTGGTGACCGTTAATCGTTGTAATGAATAATAACATAATTGTAGTTTAGTCTCTTTGGATGTCGTTCACACAGTATTGTAATCTATACTTTTGCATAAACAAACTGCAGGTATTAAAATATAAAGTTTTACACAAACAAGTGCAACTACCTATTTATTACAATAGACTTTCAGAAAGTTATCTTGCATTGTGGACAATAAAGAATATTTATTACATTTAAATATTATGTTATAGGTTAATGAACTAAGTAAATATATGAGAGGCGTAGATTTGTATAACATATCTACTATTATCTGGTAACATGGCTGGTTAACAAAGCTCATAATTTATTTCAAAATAACAATAAAAGTTGATTAGTTTATGTTTTTACAAACTTCATTCGTTTGAATTGTCGCTTTTCGGAACGGCAACTGTACGCGACAAGCAACTGAAACTGCAGATTGATTTGGAAAATATTTTTATTAAGCAAGATAAAAGTAATTTAAAAAATCACGTTGTCATCGTGATAAATCAAATTTCATAATTTTTCTTGCATAGCTTTATTTTGATCTACGGATTTCTCGGTGAGTATGAGTAACATAAATAATTATTAAATTTTAAATAGATATGTTACGATAATTTTATATGAAAGCTAGCTAGAACTTCGTCTCAATTTTATTAGCGATATAAAATACTTTACGAGCTCTTGTCAGATCTGCCGAATATACACAAACACTCACTTTGACACGAGAACTATATTAGAGAAAAATATGAGTCCCATGATAAGCCACTAACTCGCTAGTATATTGAGAGTGCCTACTCTAGTTTGTAAAATTCAAAAGAAAGGCAGTAGGTTTTTTCGATCTGGCGGTTTCATATCGGTGTGATAGGCGGTTCTACTAGTACTATTTATGAATTCCATACAGGTGCTAGGGCGGCGCAGGTGTCGCATTGTCGACTGCATTGTATGACCTTTGCATAAGAATACAGTTTACACTGCAATACAAAATGTGCGCAACTAAGTACCGGCGTATGTTAATTAGAAAGTTGTTTATTATTAAGAATAGTGAGCGTTCAAAGACAGCAATAAGTACCTACCTTTTATTTTCGTGTACATGAAGAAATGTGTGGTTTTCACTAACATATGTGTAAAATGAGGATTATTAGTAGACCTGCTTACTAATTAATCATTACAATCTTCGACAAGTTATATATATATATATTATATAATATATATATATATATATATATATATATATATAAGTTAAGTTAATATATAGATAAGTTTGTATTATATATATATATATATATATATTATATATACATATTACAAACTTATCCTCCTCCAAAAAGTTAAGTTTAATATGTAAATTTTCAAACAGATTGTTCTTAAAAAGGAAAACTAATTAAATTCAAATGGATAGTTAGCCTCATTATAAAAAGGCAGTTCAAATTAGGTGGGATAATATATTATAAAATGAGTTGATAAAACATTTTTTTAAATTATAAATGTTTTCCATTCCAATCCATTTTTATGTACCTATTGCCCCACAATGATTTCAAAGAGTTGACACCGCTTTCAGAAATGTGTAAAAGCGGTAAATTTTTATAGATAGGTACTTAAATAAATAATGAACTGTGTGGATTGTCATTTCACTTGAAAAGCCCTTCATGTAATATTTGTGAATCTTTGTACGTGTGATTAATTTGACCATTAGCAATGTAGAGTCAATAATGTAGAGTTCAAATAGTGAAACAAGTTATGTCATGGATGTGATGGATGCACACCACCCGATATGGAATGTTTCTAATTGCTACAAAATTTTGTACTTGCTGTTTTACAGTTTTTTTTTTATAGTACTAATTTTTCATTTTTTTAATAATTGATTTGATGATTGTTTGCCACTTTCATAGGTGGAAAACTAACACTACACTTTGGAGGCAGATAGATTGGGTAGGTAATTCGGTGGTCAATGGAACTCTACCACCCGTAAAAGTAATTCAATGTGTGTTATATAGAGTCTAATGACATAACTCTATATCTAATCTAATATCTTGTATATATAAAAATCAATTGCTGTTCGTTAGTCTCGCCAAAACTCGAGAACGGCTAGACCGATTTGGCTAATTTTGGTTCTAAATTATTTTTGGAAGTCCAGGGAAGGTTTAAAAGGTAAAAAATATGCAGAAATCGAAGGGAAATAGTAAAAACCACAATTTCACTTTTCCATACATATAGTCCGTATATATATCAAACCTTGGACACATTATTTCATTCTGAGGCAATACGAAGCTTGCCGGGTCAGCTAGTATCTAATAAAGATATAGAGTCATTGTTGGTACAGCTTAATGACACCAAAAAATCTCTAATTGCCTCCAGTGTCCATAATTTGTTCTGAGGCTAGACATCTATTGTGGTATATTTTTTACTGCCTACGATTTTTGCCAGTGACGTATCTAATTCCGATTTGATAACCCAAAAAACAACGTAAGGAATAAATCGAATCACGTAGTAATCGCTTTTTGTGCTAAGACACAATTTCCTAACTATCGTTCTTGTGGTATGGCGATTCTAAATAGCAGGCTATTGAATGATGTTGTTTATTTTTTCGGATTCATCTTTGAACGAAGAAAATATTCCTCCTTTTTTGTATTCTTATTTTCTCATTAAAAATCATGCAACAATGATAAATTGCGTGTTAGAATGAGAGGCATCTCCAAATTCTAGAAAGACCTACCGCGAAGTATAAAACGTTGATACCTTACGTGGATGAATGTTGAGTACCTACAATGTCAAAAATCTAAAGTTACCAACAATAATTGGTTTATATTTAGATTTGACAAGAATATTTCCTTTTTTTACAAAAGATGCATTAGATTGTTTATGTCTATTAGCGGCACAGAGGCAAAACACCTTAGGTCTCAGGAGTGGTAACGCATCTGCATTTTGACCTTAGTCTTTGTGTGGGTGTCTATAGGCTGCAGTCATCACTTAACATCAATGTGAACTGCATGCTTGTTTGCCACTCCCATTACATAAAAAAAATATAGATATTCTAGAAGTATAATCTAACCTATGAGGTTCTTGCTATCGAATTTTTATAATATTCTAAGGACTTTTAGAATGATATTCGTTGTTTCTACGTGGAAGACACATGCTTGTCAGAGTGCTTACGTGACCTCATCCTAGCCCTCCAGCAGAGAGTTTGTTTTATTTTTCAGATGTCCATGATCATTTGTACACGAGTATATACTCGACATGAATACGGATATCAATATATCAACAAAAAATACATGAACAAAAAATGAAACAATAACACACAGAATATAAACAGACAAGTAATGCTGTAACGTGTTGAGTGAATGGCACTCGATCTATCATTTTAGATTCAGAGATCCCACCGTGATAAGTGGCGTACCGATTTGCACAACTATTTTGATTTATGTTGGTAGCTTTTAGACTTTGGTATAGCTTTAGCTACACAGCTTCTATCGTGTATATAGTTGATGTGAAATCAAATTATTGTTTTCATTTCAGAAACATTGTCAATTTAATAATTTCCGGCACAGAGGCATAACACCTTAGGCCTCAGGAGTGGTAACGCATCTGCATTTTGACCTTGGTCTTTGTGTGGGTGTCTATAGGCTACAGCTATCATCACTTAACATCAATTTGAACGGCAAACTTGTTTGCCACTTCCATTAGAAAAAAATTCTTTCACACATTCGCTTTTGTCGCACACAATAAATTTTGAACTTACTTCTATGAATCACGAATAGAAAACTGCAGTTATAACACTACTAGTAGGAAATCTTTTGTAATATTTAACACAGAATCATAAAATATCAGATTGTATGTGTAGCCCCGGTGATAGCTATCACATAGGCAAAACAACTTATGCCCCAGTTTGATAATATATCTGCATAGTAATATCTTAGACTCCAGTCGTCACATATCATCGATGTAAACTGCATTTTTATTTGCCATCATCATTACCTACATAAAAAAAACTGTTCTACAGCACAGAGTGCGTTTGTGACAAACATGTTATGTAACAGACAATAAAAAAATATTCCATAGGATTATAACTATCAAGCAATAGAGGTCAGTACAGGTTATCTTTTGTTGCATGAAAAACATTCTTAAATTAATTCCACATCTTATTTATAAACTCTCAATGGTGAATTTGATTACTCATCAATCTTATTTATATAACAAGATGCCTCTCAATCATCCTGAAGATAAATTAATTAAACGAATTATATTCCTGTCCATAAATAGTATGCGCCAAAATATTATCGTTTAATTTATCTACCCACACAATACACTCAGTGTTAACAAATAATTAATATTGTGCTACTAAATAATTACTAAGATAATTGCTACATGAGTTCGGTAATTGTAAAATCTTGTAGCACTTTTTCAATTCTACGTTTTCCCTTGAAGTTTTGTTTTTTTTTATACTTCATGACTATGTATGTGTGCATCGTACGTTTTTGCCCGTGACAAATGATATAGTTATTCATCGTTAATAGGTATGTAAATGTAGTTACTGTCTCAGGACAATAATTACTACATATAACTTACATGACTGGCTAAATTAGGCCACTACTTCTTGACTCAAGACAGAAAAGAAAATTCAGTGGTTCCAAGTTCGATCAATGTCGAAGAATATGTGTTTTTAGAATTTTTAAATTGTCATTTATGGCAATATCATCTGAAACATGAAAACATGATCGATAAGTACTAAGACTCGATCTTTATAACAGTGAGTGGGCAGTGAGGCTCAGTAACACATTAGATACTGAGGAGACACACGAGCAAGGGATGATACATACGTTGTAGAAACTAAATTTGCGGAATTTCTCACGTATACAACACTCCCAAAGTTCTTCTTATACCCGACGTTTCGGTCGCTTTAATCGGTCGGGTATAAGAAGAAGTTTGGAAATGTTGTATACGCGAGAAAATCCGTAAATTTTAATTTCTACAATGTACGAAGCTCGCGAAAACCTGCGAAAACGTTGTGATACATATATGATTTCTTATTTATCTCTGCCTAACCTGTCTGACAAATTCAGACGTAAAGATATGTTATTAATCCTTCAAGGATCGTGCGGCCACTGGCGGCGAGACACAATTGAATTTCAATTGTCATATTTTTCTCGTGTCTGGGGAGATTAAAATATCTTCAAAATAAAATAGATTAAAATATGTCTTTAAAGTGGGCTTAGGCCGCATGCAAACTGGTAACCACGTTTATCAGATGACTGCGATGTGTCCGAGATAGCGGCGCGGTAAGTGGACCAAGGGCAGACTGCGATAACACAAGGTTGTGCCACTATGAAGCTAGGGCTACCACCTGCCTGAAAAAACGCACTGATTTTGGAATAGGTAGCTAAAAAAGACGAGCATGGAGCGTATTGTATCACTTCCACTGCACATCGTTAAAATGTTTTACGGGGCCTGGAAACTGAGCCAGTATCAGAATTAAAGATATTATATACCTGTTAGCTGATTAATTGGTATTAAAAAATATAGCATTACGTTATTGCTCTCATCAACTTTGATACATATGAAGAATCTTTTTATAGCATCTTCACAACTTTTTCAGATATAACGAAAATATTCTGATTAATTGTAAATCCACAAAATCTCAATTTGTCGGTAATATAAGAGTATTTAGGTTGGTGATACAGCATTGATATACTATTACCATAGCTCGAAGTTTTAATTTCCAAAAGTGATCTATCTTGTTGATCCGTATCCCGATCTACAATCGGATCAATCCCAAAGACGTGATACGCGACAACCCTATACAGCCCATGTACTCCGGGCTTGACTCGTTTACCAAAATACACGTAATACAGTAACAATATTACTAAAATTCTGACATTGCATGAACACATATATTATGAGGTCTTGGCCATATGGACGCGGTACGTTGACTTTATTTGAATATTAATTTACGAGAAAGGTCGCTATATATTTCAATTTAAACGCCAATTTCGTGGAAATTGAAAATTATCTGTGGAAAATTGTTTGCGATGGTGTATTGTTGGCTAAATATCGACATTGCGGTTGTAATGAACAACTGAACGTGACTATTATTGTTTTCGGTGACCAAAATAAAACGTTCGCATGTTTAAAACTTCTAGGTACTACAATAATTTTAATTTAGCAATCTAATTGCAATAGCTTAAAAATACTTTGTTTTTTTATTCAATTTCCGTCAGCTCTGTAACGTGCAATTCAGTACAGAATTTAGTATACGCACTTGCCCGGTTTGTTTTTTGAGGTACGGAACCCTAATTAATTGGCTGTTTTTATACGTCTACTTTGTTGATATCGACCTACAATTGTGTAATCTTATTCAACAGATCGTTGACTTAACAGAAAGTTCTGCAAGTTACACATTCAAGGCTTTATTAAACTTTCTTTCAAAAAGTTTTACTAATTGTGTAATCCTCAAAGTATTTTTCTTAACGAGAAGTTTAACTAACAAATTATGTAATTTTTACCGTGTTTATTATGAAATTCTTATAATTTGATAATTCTGATATCTGTCCTCGTTTCCAGTTTTACAGTTGTGCTTGACGAAGCTCTTTTCGAATAAAAATATAAATATGAACTAATATAGAATTAATATAATTATAACAGCTGCTCTGTATTGTATTAACTAGGTATATCGTATTTGTTATTCTTGCTCATACCTACATTATGATTACGTTTGTATCTTTCATAGGAAACACCTAACATGTGAGTAAGCTCGTCGTAAAAACACAATTCAAAACATTGACCTATACTAAAGTAGGAACTAGATAGGACACTTCTCTAGGAAGTCCCCACTGTTCTAGTTTCCAGAAGTTAATTGTCCACACTTTCACATAGTAACATGACAGATGACGTGGAAATGTCTGGAAAATTCTGTTAAATTAATTTTAAAATGGAATATGACGGTTCTGTTTGTGCCCGGTGTCTTCTCTAATATTAAACTCGTCTCGTAAAATCTATTTAGTTTTCATATTTAAAACGGTATCTAACTTTGACGAAGTAGGTTGTAGGGTTGTAGAGTCATATTTGAATACATACAAATATATCTTTGCTTAGCCCTTCGTGGAACATAGGCGGGAATTAACGTTTTAGATTTTCAATTTTATTTAAGTAAGTGTATAGTTAAGTGTAAAATCCTATCTTGCCAACACTCAATGGAAAGAAGCACGTTGAAGGTGAGAAAAATTCATAAGGTAAGAAATACAGAAATACGCCTAAGAACTAAGCTGACAGACGCCCTTCAACATGCATTGAAGCTGAAATGGGGATGGGCTGGAGACATATCAAGGTATACTGACATGAGATGGACCAAACACTTGACAAAATATGTCCTATAGGTAAGAGATATAGATAGGCCGGCCAAAGAAAAGATGGACCGATGACATTGTCAAAGTAACTGGGGTAAACTGGATGCATGTGGCTCAACACAGGAGACGTTGGAATAAGATGGAAGAGGCTTCAGGGACATGCTGTTGAGCAGCAACAATTAATAAAACAAAATAAAATATATTCAATTCTTTAACAGTAGGTATGAAAATAAAGCAATAAATAAATAAATGTATACATACTTACATACTTACAAACCATTTCATAATGACTGAGAAAATTTGTCACGGAGATGTAACAGCCAACTTAATTCCATACCATGGAAGATGTCAAAGCTATTAACTTGAAGGACAATACATTATTTCAACAAGTCTATAAAGATTAACTTCATATGATTACTAGGTAAACAGCTATCCAGTTTCCATAGGATATCATTTCAATGTAGGTATGCGACTCGAAAATATTTCAAATCAATCGCAACGAAATGTCATGAGTAGTTCGAATTCGAACTTGCTTCGAATTCGAACTTGCTAATGCCTCATTGGCTTGTTTAGCAATCAAAATGCTAATGAACTATTAGTATAATTGTTATGTAAGTCATCGGCACCTATGGAATGTGCCTTAGAGCCATTTGTTTATCATAATAGGTGCAAGAAATCACCGCCATATAAATCGGAACGTCAAAAGCGGAAGGCCAGCCGATAACAGTGAATGCATTGTTTTCGGGTTATAGAGGTTACAATTGATAAGTATATCACGACCTCGTGGACGCGGAAGGAAGTCTCCGATATTATTTTACCAAATCACAATGTCGTGTGGAGACGACATCGCGTAATCGGTGGGACGTGCTAACATTTTTGTCAGTTTAACGTCTGTAAATATGCCGCCGACAAAAAATCTTCAAGGTTGACCTCGTAGATAAGCAACGATAATTTGGGACATAACTTTGATAGTGTCCGTCGAGAAGATACGACGTTTTCAAAATACGTGAGCAAACGTTTAGATTCCCGACTACGATAAACGAAAAAGGTTCTTAGATCGTTAGTAACTGTTATCTTGTAGCGTAAAAGAGCATCTTTAGTTTAAAAGACCGGCCATGTTGTGCGCCCAGTTCACAGGTCCCATCAGTGAATCGTGGCTTGATAGAATAATGTGTCCTCCACAGCCTTGTCCCCGATTTATGCCCCACTTGCCCTGAACAGGATGCTCTTTTTACCGACATCTACAATTAGAGTGCCCGTAGATGGTGTTACATACCTATCTACATTTAGATTACACTTAAAAAATGAAATTATAGTTTTGATTTGCTTTACGCTTTACATTTACAACATCATGACAGGTCTGTTATTATTCGTAGAGACGTTCAAAAACCGTCTCGATAGTTGTAACAGTTAGATATATAATGGAATGTTATTATTGTGAGATGTCCACGTAGGGAAAGCGTTTGCCGGCCTTATGCAATGACGCAGAGAGCAGGGGCGATGCACATTGCGCGCGACGTCGCTGAGTCAAGCGGGCCGGGTCAAGGCTGGGCGACGGAAAACGCCCCGATCCAATGACCTGGTTTCGCACACCAATATCTGCCACTGCCACGGAACCGCCCGTGTCAACTGTTTCTAGAAATTACAACCGAAGGTTATCGCCACCTGATTTTAATTAAGCAACGGCTACACGTTTTTTGTTGTTGATAAACATTTTTATTTATTGAAGGTTAAAATATTGAAGCTAGTGAACGGTTTAAAAACAATTCGGCAGCACATTTTTCCATCAGTTCTAGATATTGACGTGATTTTCTTTCAAAATTAATTAAATCGGAAAACAATAGTACTTACTTATAATTTAGTTAAGAGATACATGGAACTTATTATTCTTTAAAATATATACCAAAAATTAATTGTATATAAATCATTCAAGTCAAAAATGTTGCAGACGAGTTCAGGCTATATTGACAGCATTTATAGTGTTTTTACACATCTTTATAAAAACTAAAGGTTTCAGTGAAGATATGTGGCTACTGGCTGCTTCTAAAGCTGAAAATATTTGAATATTTTACCTATTACAACATGTGTGTGTTATGATAATGACTTTGCCTACTACTACTATTTACTGGCAAATAGATTAGGTTGTACAGAGATACCTACGTAGATATGCCTGGGTTGCACCAAGATTGCCCTGTAATTTCCGGCACAGAGGCATAACACCTTAGGCCTCAGAAGTAGTAACGCATATGCATTTTGACCCCAGAGGTCAAAATGCATATGCGTCCTTTGTGTAGGTGTCTATAAGTTGCAGTCATCACTTAACATCAATGTGAACTGCAAGCTTGTTTGCCACTTTCATGACATAAAAAAAAGATATTTGAAAAAAATTAAAGTTATTGTAACATTAAAATTTCACATCCTTTTCTATCTTAAAGTAATCTGTTAAATTTAGAGAAGGATGTGAAATGTGAATGACAAAGAATGTCCCATATTTTTTTGTTTAGTCTTATCTTGCCGTTTGTAAAAGAGAGTATGGAACATTCTGTTGATACCTATTTTTATTATTAAGTATTTTTGGACTATTATTAATTTATTTACTTTGACATATTAATCAACGTATCAGTTGTTATTCGCTTTAATTTTATATTTGTAATTTGACCTATCACAAGCAAATTCTATTATTTCCAAGTGATTAAATGAATTTTTGAGTTTGAGTTTGAGTTTGAATGTTACAATAACTTTTACTTTAACAAATATTTTGGTGCAACCCAGGCTAAGTCCTTGGAATGGACCTATATCGGCAGTAAATAACTTTAGCAGGTACTTGGTTTTGTTTCATCACTCATAATGTAAATAGAATTCATCCTATAGTGCTGAAACACCTTGTCCGTGTCCTATTTTAAGGTTACTAGTTATCACACTGGTGCCAATTGTCCGATTTTAACCATTAAATATAAATAATAAGTAGGTATATACCTATGTAACCTCACTCTATAGACTAGTAAATTGTTTATTACCAAGTGTTTAAACTATAGTGTAAACAAAGATAATTATATTGACGTGTTTACTTTAATTACATATTCATTATTAAATTCTACGAAGCTTGCATTTTGTGCATACCTACGTGCATAAAACTAACCTGTCAATTAATTATGAAAAACATTTTAATAGGTTTATCTACATTTTTGTTGACATTGTTTTTTTACATTTAATCGAATAAAATGCTAACGTTTCCTAAAATATATGATACATTTAGGCTACCATTATTATTAATTTAAAAACACGTCGTTTTTACAAAATAGGTACGATTACTTTCTTTTCTAAATTGTTTTTACACATAAAAGAAATGGTCATGTGTATCTGTTGTTATTCACTCTACAATTTTTTTGTACTTCGACATTTCACAAGAGATATTAGTCGACCAAAATAAAAAATAAAAATTGAGTTCACAGTGTAATTAGAATATCGTTATAAAAATATACGTTATTTTTAATGTAATATGTAGGTATTTATCATCCAGAAGAAGAAGACAATTTTTAGAGCAAATTAAATCGTAATGTTTGTCAACTCCATCGATCAGTTTCGTAGTGTTGCTACAAGTTATAAACCTATTTTTGTTTGGCGTAATTAATGAACCTGTCATGCTGTTCGTTTCGGCTGAATAGTATAAAATTAATGATGTCAGTTTAATGTGTGATTAATCTGTTCAAATGAGCATTAACACATTCCAATGAAATTATAAATATATTAATAAAAATCCAGCTCTATATTCCGGTCTCAATATCGCGACAATTTAGTTCGTTAGGTATCATTAATAGCGCTTTTGAAAAAAAAAAAAAAAAAAAACGACTTCACTCAATTTTCACCGTCATAACATCAAACAAAATTATTTATATTAATTATATGAATCATTTAAATTTCACTATTAAGATGAAACGAAAAGATCGATTATAATAATAATTTAATTTTAAATGAATGTTAAGATGAAACGAAAAGATCGATTATAATAATAATTTAATATTAAATTAATGTTAAGATGAATCGAAAGGATCGGTTATAATAATAATTTAATTTTAAATGAATGTTAAGATGAAACGAAAAGATCGATTATAATAATAATTTAGTATAAAATTAATGTCGAAAGGTGTCAGGAATCAGGACAGTCGAAAGGTGTGACGACTACCTACACTACTGGTGGACGAGAATTCTCTTCCTAGTGCTGGCAGTCAACCGAACAATGCCGGAAAACCTTTCAAACAGGCAGCGAGTAATTACAATAAAGCGGGATGAGCAGCAGCGTTCCGCGATAAAACGATCACTACTACTATCGCCAATCCGCTTGCCAAGCGTAGCAATTATGGCATATTCTCCCCTAATGACGCACAACCATGTTGTGGGCGTCTTTGGGGAGGGTTTTGTCCAGCGGTGGAGGTCTTACGGCTGCAGTGATAATGTGTTTAAATGAATGTATTTAAAACACTTACCTAATTTTAAAAAACTTAACCCTGCTCTTAAACCTCGCCTTAGTGGCAGCAACGTATTTACATTTTGACCACCGGTTTTTGTGTAAGTAGATATAGGTATCTATAGACATTTACACAAACACCGAATGCAATATTCCATCCATGTTAACTGCATGGTTTATTTACCATCAGTACCTACATGTTTTTACTTACATAAAGAAATACTGAATTTTAAGGATAAGTTCATACTACATCATCATGTAGAAAATTCACTATTTTGGCAAAACACACACTTTTCAAATAGTGTGTTCCAAAGCTGTTAATCAAAATCTGTTACAATTTTGAAAAGCAATGTTTTGGTTTTCAAAAGCCATTATCAAAGATTATTCTAGAATCGCGTTCGTGTCTCGTAGTGATGTAGTTCGCGTGCCATAAATCGGATCCAGGTCCGACTCGCTAGATTAAAATGCCTCACCTCGACGTGTAACGCAGTTACGTAAGTCGTCTCGAGTCTCGGCAAACAATTTGTTATCGGATTTCAAGGGCACTTCCATCGCACAGGACAACAGACAAGCTCGATCGTGAGTCGATGCCGTCACTAACTCACTATGCACTGTAGATGACTGTATGCATTCCGTAGATAAACTTTAATGTTGACTCCTCAGTTTTAAAATACTGGCCCAACTGCATTTTAGTATTGAGTTTGCGTGAAAGCGTTGTTATCTTGGAAGAGAAATGGTTTATTTTAGAAATAAGAGGTTTATGGGAAGCCCATTCTAAAATTGATAAGGAAGATGTTGAAAATAAGGTTTAGAATGGAATAATAAGCAACTCAGAACATCTGTATTGGTTTTTTTATAAAAACTTCTTTCAGTTATACTCAGATTAAAAACTAGCTTATGAAGTTCTAGAGATTCTGTGATCATGTAGGTACTGTACCAACAGTCCGATATGAAAATAATCTTTTTGAATGGAAGGCATTTAACTGACACTGCATCGCATCACATCTTGTTGTGAACAAAACACAAGTTTTCAGTAGATATTCATCAAGGTTCATCCTTAGAATTCAGTCTCATCAATTTAACGTTCATCGTATAGATACCAACAATGTATATAAAATAGTTATAATTAGAGAAAAGAATTAGGATGATGACACAAAAATAAATAACGTATTTGTCACAACTACAACTATAAAGATATCTAAACTGTTCAGTGTGTTTATACTAAATATCTGTGTTCAGTAATAAGAGACACATAAAATTGATGATTTACAATCACGGAAACACAATAAAACAAACTTTACAACGTTGAACCGGGTACTAACGTGTGGGGCATGGATGTTCTCAATGATAAATGTCGAGACACTCACTTCCGACAAATAAGCATCGTGATCTATTTTCCAAAAGTTAAACTCCAATATATTCTCGTTCTTATATCGAATGGTATGTAATATGTTAGTAGGATTTATTAAATTAACCATTAGAACTACATTGGTGACAATCAATTTAGAACATTAGTACTTTTAGAACGTTATTGGTGATGAATACATGTTCAAAATTCAATGTCTAAAAGACTTGAAATGTTCTTCCTTGAAAAGAATAAGTAACTACTTAAATACAAAATAGTATGCTTTCCTGTAACCTGACCTTTATCCGAGACTTAAAACCAGAGGACTAGATATTGATAAGAACCTTAAAACCAAAAAATAAAAAGGAGAAGAAGGGTCACATAAAATTTCTCAGTGTCAAGTAAATTATGGATGTACTGCAGTCAGTACATAAATTGAATATATATCTAAGATCATCCTCTATAGACTGAGTGATTGAATTATTAAGAAGCTGATAGACAACGTACAGATGCAACTGCTGGTCGTAAAAAGCTGAAGTTTGGCATGTAGGATCCCTGAGTGCTAAGAGAAGATTCTTCTAAATTCTCGGACATACTACCTGTATCATAATAAAAGTAGAAGTCGCAATGCAGGCTACAGCTATCATTGAGCCTTCTGATATTTTGCACTTTTATGAGTAATGTTGAAATATACAATTGTTGTTTTATATAAATAAGATAATACCGTGATATCGCCATTTTCTCTGCCATAGAAGCTCTTTAAATAACAAACGTCATTAAGGTACTCATGAGAGTAGCTTATCAATTAAAAAAAAACTCATTCATTTTTTTTTGTTGTCCCTTCAGGCATCATTTATCATCACCGCGAACTACGCAGCCGTTTAATATATATACTTTGTTGGTAGTATACAAAAAAACATACAAAGGTACAAGCTCAAATTAATATTACCTTCAATTCTATATGATCTACGAGTATATTATAATTTACAATATGAAATTAGGTTTCATTATATTGTTGCCGGAGAGCGATTTTAACGCACGAAAAGACAGATTTAATATAAATGGTGCTTTCTGAAATCAAGATAATTTTAAATAACGACATATAAATGAGAAAAAACCTTTAAAAAATACAAAAAGCAAATATAATTATATTTCATCACGATCGTCCAAATAATAATTGCTACTTCGATAAATAATGACTTCTGCCAATCAATTATATGTAAACGGTAAAAATTACCCGTACATTAGTAAACAGACAGTCATAAATGTGAAATACTATTAGCTGTTAGAGAACTTTAACGGTAAAATAATGTTCAGAATGCATGTTTTCATTGCATTACTTTATCTAGTTCACATAATTATGGTCGAATTTTAAAAGTTTCATATACTCGTAGATAGTCGCATTTCAACTGTGTATTACAACACGATCTTTAGCTAAGGAACACTATAAATATGAACTGTATAATGCAAAAGCGAACATGGATAGAGAAAAAAATATTATAGCGGCTGCAATTAAGGCTTCTAGTAGCCGTTGAAATGTCAGAGTTAATGTGTAGTATAAAAGTGTCAGTAAAAAGTGGTATGTGTGGTATGCGGTGTGTGAGGTAGACTAGACGTGGTTTTAAAATGTACCTAGGACAAAAAATCGAACATTGTTTACTTTTTAAAATAAATCAATGTCATGGTTGAATTTCAATATGTATGTTTTGACTTTTAAAAATACAAAAGAAAAGGAATCCTCCTCCTGTTTCAAGTCGTTTGAAAAGAAAGGGATTTTTAAAATAAGAACAATGACTGTTGTTACTACACATAAGTACAAAATAAGAGAACAAAAAACTGTCAACCGTAGTTATTTTTCTTGTTCATTTAACCTTCTTGGAGATAATTATGGATCCGTACATTTGAAAGATGAATACCACATATCAGTTAAATATAATTTTAAATAGCATCAGTTCAATTTATTATTCAGCAATTAAACTTTATCTATATATTATATCGATGCATCAATGACAGAATGGAATGATTCAAAAATGATTTACAAGTCTTGATTAAAGGGCACCTCGGCAACAGCCCTCGATCGAAGGAGCTATTGTTGATCGTGTTCGATAATTAAAAGTCAAAAGGTTTCGCCATTCGCCTTGTTATGGCCCAGTGTAATTACAAGACATTAATTTATACTACATACAAATAAATTGTGGTACGCCGACTGGTATTTTTTGCAATACGCTTCATGTTGTTCAACTAGTGTTGTCAGTAAATTTTTGTGTACATTATGGTTAACAAATATGAAAAAGATCATCATACAAAAAAGATCATGATTAGACTTCATCTTTAAAACTAACAGCTTGCCTTAGTCAGTATTTTACAATAATAATATTGACGATATGTCAATAGGTTTTCGTGAGTTACACGGATTTTTAAGGATCTATTTCACGTATATTAACCTAAAATCGTAATCAATCAGATCAATCCGTAAAATAGTTTTATTTCAATAATCGTCTGCAAAAATCTTACATAACATCTAAAATCAATAAGAGGCGGAATGAAGAAGCTATAGATACTATTAGATACCACATATGTAACACTGATTGAACTATTACTTGGTCGAACGCATAATAGTAGGTCGTCATCGAAGAAACATAATTCTGTTGTTTATTTACACCATTTAATACTGGAAATGGTGTATTATTTCTAGAGTTACTTCGTTATTGTTTGCAATGGAGTAATGCCTCCATGCTTCTTTTATGCCTTGCTAGAACAAAGGGCCTGGTTTTTACTTTTTAACTTTAGTCGAAGTCCACCTATCACAGCGACGAACGATGCTATAAATTTAATACAGCATTTGCCCGTGACCCAGGCCGCGTTCCACAGGTACCGAGTTGGGTAATAGGACCCTTATGTTTGTTCCACTATTTTCATACTCGTTTATAGGAAGGGACATTATGTCGTGTTGAATTGTGAGTCCGTGATGTTGACTCGAATTGTACGTGACTGTGGACCGATTCGTCTAAACTTTTATGTATTGATATGGCATTCTCCGCATACTATTTTTGTATATTTAAATACTGTCATTCACGGCGAAATGCTTATCGTTCAGCCTCCGAAAAGCCTGAATTCGGTATCGATTAAAAAAACGTTTGGTACAAACCTTTTTTGAAAATTTGATTTATTTTTTTCTCGAATCCGTGGGTAGAGTGACACTGCGGTTACTAGCAAAAAAGGATAATTTTAGGAAGACAGACCTCTGATCATTCACAAGCATCATGTAAGACTTAACAACAATGGGCGATTAGGTAAACATTACTAGCTACGAGTTTTTGCTTTTAACCTCTTGAGCTGCAGTAAAATATGACCATTGATTTCATATTGATTGTGGACGATATCGTCCACGCGTAGCTCAACCTATTAAAACTCATTTTTTAAAGAAGAATTGAATTAATTGTAACTAAATACGGATTGTTTTCAGACTCAAAATTACTTACCTACATTTCAAAGTGTATAGAATAGTAGCCATTATAATACAGTTAGTAAAGAGTTGTATAGCGTTATAAACACAAGGATTTAGTTGTAATGTGTGAATATACGTATGCCTAGACGGAGCCTTGGCGATAGTCCAGAAATGCAAGTAGGACAAGTGCTCGTAGGTGTCTATCGAAATACCGTTTGTTGGCAATCTCCTTAATAGGTTATGCGGAATTCACAGAGGTGCGTGAATAAATTGAAGTTTTTCTTAAAAAACAGAATTTGATCATTATTATAATTGGATAATTTCAAAAAATATCTTTAATATTACAATTAAACCCACGCAATTACATTTTCTTATAATAAATAATAATAGCGACAATTCTCAATGTTTTGATACCATTATACTGTGCATCCATCCATAAGTTTCTAGTTTATATCCGGCTTGAAGGACCACGAATGCATCAACGATATGCTGTGATGTGACTACTGAGTGTTGGGCATGAAATAAAAAAGTAGGAGCATAATTTTGTCATTTTTTTCGCACAGTACATGTAACGGAATGGAGTTGGAATGTGTACACTAATCCTAATATTATTCTAATTCAATATTAATAATTATTACCATGATATGTAACAAAGATTCAAAATTTACTTAGTAGATACAGACCTTCGGTCCACCTTCTCATGTTCTTGCTTATTGGTGCTTATTGGCCATGACCGTGACTCGCAATTAGATATAATTACCTTCAATTTGTGCAGCTACCAATGTTATTCGCGGTGGTCGGGATTGATGTCTAACTATCACAGTATGTAATTATATTGCCTTTGTAAATTAAGACTTCCCTTGTGCTCGAGCTTGTTAAATTCGAATCAGCGTCCGTGGACACACACAATTTAATTCTTTAATAACATCACACTTCCAAGAACGAGGATATTGCACGATTTTGTACATTTTATAACGTAATTTTAGGCCACATCTGGATATAGGCGATCTATAAAAAATTATGATCTCGTTCAAACCATAAACCGCACATGTATACCATGCGAAACTATTACTAACTTGTCTAATTGCAAAGTTGGCAAGGGACCTAGAAGCGACATAAGCTGTCAATCCGTTGCTATAATAAACTCGGTGGTGAGCGTGAACTTTTTGGCAAATACCCTCTTTTCTAGTTGGAGTCAACGAATCCCCTGACAGTCGACACGGCTCATGTCAAAGAAATAAATAGATACTTCGGTTTACAGTTTGAAAATAAAAAATATATTTGTCTAAGTATTGTTCCGCTCTGATCGTGACATATTGCTGAACGCCTACTCGTTTTTAAACTCTACGTCTATATTTACTGTTAATTTAAGAATTTAAACACTATTTGCTACAGATTGTTTATACAAAAATTATATTTTATTTTATGATAATCGAGTGTTTTCCTTTGGAACCCAAATTTAAACGTGTTTTAATACTTTTTGTGTTGGTAGTTGCGTTACTAACATAAAAATAATAGAAAATCTTTATTTTTATGTTAGTAACGCAAATGTGGTAACATAAAATATCTATTGTACGTATCATCATTATCCTACACTGGTGACAATACGTTACGCAAACGTTGCATATATTCGGTAGGCGACTCACGCGCATCGGACAACGGTCGTCGCCACGTTGGTGCATCATTGCTTCTGACCTATTTCATTCCAGCAAATTGTATTTAAATATTGCAGAGTTGTTACACGATATATTAGTATGCAAGAAGACGCAACTATCAACGACACTACCTCACCTATAGCGTCGTTTCTCAAAGCTGTTCATTTTGTAGAATTCTGCAAATGCGCCATTGTATGTTTACCCTTACATTAGATTTGTTATGACCCCATTGAACTTCTCCCCAAAAACGATCTCGGTGCTAATTTCCTGACATTTTGTACCCATCTGTTTATTCAGGACCACAATAAAGAGACCAACATAAACACCTAAAACAAACATCGATAATTCACATCAAGTTTGCTAACAAAAAATAACTTGCTTTCGCAGGAAATCTTGTAAATAAGATCGTAAAGCATTGCCGGTCTCAATTATTACATTTTACTGACTTTAATCATGATGAATATTCCTTGAGGCGGCATTAAAATAAGACATTTGCCATACTCGCCATTTGGACTTGTTTTCGTCGTACTTATTTATATTTTTTCTTTTATTGTAGCCATTATAATAATTCTCGGCCATTGAGAAATTATTGTAATGAAAAAGAGGCTACGATTCGATTGAAAACAAAGTTAATGCATTTTCAACCCAACCCATCACCTTCAATAGTAATTGGTTCGAAGCACGCACCAATACTTCATAGTTCATGTTCCCATGAACTATTATACAATGTCAGCCGGTTGCAGCCCTCGATAGAGCTGCATATCACTCGGACTCGCTAGTTACATCACGTAAATGATAGTACTAGAAACTCAAATCTAAAAACAGCATATAAACGTCCCAAACGACTGGAAAATAAACCTTCTTTACAAACATTTAGAGTTTCATATTCAGCATATAGATGCACGAGCAAATCGCGAATTGCACATGGATGAAAAGTGCAATGAGAACGCTTCCAAACGAAAGTAAATCTAAAGTTCCCCACTGAAAGGCTACGTTCATCTAACATCAAACGTATTGTCTAAGCTGCATTATGTAAGTGTTCGTGTGACTGCGAGGAACGGTAACATGGTTCCTTAGCAGGTCACATTAGTGCGAATGACATCAGTGTCTGTCAAGTGCATAGGAGTCAACGAACAGGATCTAGCATTGTGTATGCAATAGATGCATCGTAGCTCTGACTTCCTCCAGCTCAGTGTGGCGTCGGGCCAGAGATATGGTGGCTTCGGAATTTCCCGAATACCGTTTTGAAAGTCACAAGACTGTATTTACGACAGCGGCCATGCAGACCGTTAAAGGGTTAAATGTGGCGTCGCATAGAGAACTGGATGTCGCATCAATAAGGCAAAACAAGTGGCATACGGGTACTTAAGACTATGCAGCCGGCGCGTTAACTCTGCTATTATCTTTTAATACCATCGGCTTCATTATTCGCTACATTTTTTTGCGACGGCAACGAGGCGCGGCCGGCACCGCGACTCGCCGACACGGGTTTGATAACCCGGAGACCTTGGTCTTAATTGCGCTTCAGCAGACCATTCCGCCGAGTCCACTTTTTATGCCTGCACATCGCTAGTAAAAACACGACAACGACAGCTACCCGACTGACTTTAAATGTGCAATGAGTCAAGGAGAACTGAAACCGGTCGGGGGCATTCTGTTATTGACGGTTTACCTCAAGTGCGCTCTACCGAGAAAGCTACGCTTAGTTATACCTGATCCTTGGTAGATTTCGCTCGATAAAACACATTTCTAATCTTTTATATCATGAAAGCCTTGACTCCGATTCCTAGAAATATGTTTTCAAAGCGTTTTAAACCTTGTTGTCTACCAGAATACTTTTCAACCACTTGATTTTCTGACGATGTTTTCATGTCAACTTACGGACTTGTTTTTTGTTCCAGGTAAGAGGAAAATCAAGCTGATTTTCGACTTATACCTACCGTAAGTTTTTGAATAATCTTTTCTGTAAACAATCGTTCCTGTGAAGTAATTTTGTCCTTGTAAAAAATATAGCCTTGACGACAGCAATAAAGGTATTAACTATGTACAAAGTAGGTTTTTTAATGTAAAATTATGGCCAACCTTTCTCTCGCAGACCACAGCAAATAAACTTAACGGATGGCATGGTGCCAGTATCGACTGCGGCTGCATTGATCATTTTGTGCTTTGGGTATACAATTAGCAATTTATTAGACTTATGTCCATTAGCGATAATGACTGTCCGAAAGTTTTTTGTTCAAAAACATGGAAACTCATTTTCATTAAATGGTCGAATTTAGACCATCAAAATTAATTACCTAGCAAGTTAAAATGTAAAACTAGAATGTTTTAGGTACACCATTCTGTTCAAGGTACATTTTGGGTAAAACTAACAAAAACAATCTAATTATTTTTTCAGAAATAATTAACCGAACCTTGTAATCAAAATTGGAACGTAGATCAATTTCGTCTCTAATTTACATTTATTACAAAACTCTTGAATTCTATTTAAAAGTATAAAAAGGAATAAGTTACTGAATATACTTGTTGCAAGGTTATGACGAATCAGAGTAATCTCAGTAACTCTGACCTCGCACAAATTGACGACATTTGAAGATCAATTGAAAACTGATTAGTATTTTCTCTCTTTGATTCTTCTCTCACACACATCGCATCGCATTCGTGACTAGTGACCAATTCGATCAACGCAAGATACATATGAATCTAACATCTGTAAGTGTTATAAATTCATGACTAGTTCAAAATATAATCGAAAAAGTGCTACCTTAATCGAAATCGAACAAACCCTCGATAGATAATAAACATTAAAAATAAAAAATGTCTTCTACTCACTTCATCAAATACAATCAGCATTAGAAATGCTGCAATGCCAAGCATAGCAAGTTTAATTACTTGACAAGGACGATATATTTATGAAAATTGTTTAACGGTGTTTGTTTTTTTTATGTCAAAGAATTGATAGGCGAGCAGACGGGCCACCCGTTGGAAAGTGGTTATCGTCCTTTGAACATTTGCAACACCAGGGGAGTTGTCAACGAGGTGCCAGCCCTAAAGGACTCTTTTGACGCCAGTTTTGAAGAATCCCCTATTGTAGCGCCAGGGGAACATCTCAGAGGGAAGTTGTTGTTGTTGCTGCACCTTGTTTCCACAATTTGCACGTTCTAGGCGGAAAAAACGTGCGAATCAGACTGTTGAGCACTTCCAAGTCTCCTATCTGTGCGGGTGGAACTTCTCTCTTAGGCGATGGTGCTCTGTTAAAGTTGGATCTGATAATATGACCACGTGTCTTTTTAAAATCAACCCGACGAAATGCAGACTGTGCAAAACGATAGTAGGTAACATAGAATTTTATATCAAAATCGATTTACTGAAAAATAGGTACGTTAGATAAATCCGCAATAAATTGTTTCGTTACAAAGTCAATAGCTCGCGAAAACTTAAAAATTCATGAGTAGTCTTATCTTTTGCATTCTTTAGAAAAATCTGAATTGTAGGTAGTATGCCTGCTTACCTTTTTGAGTGATAAATGTTTTCAAGTAAGTAATATAAGATTGCAATGCATTCAATTATTGCGTTCCAGCTCTTTTCGAGGATCACGCAATTCCTTGTCCAGTATCTGTCACCGATTGCAGAGATTGCACGCGAAAGTATTTTATTTGCCTGTATTCAAAACTTAAAACCAAACATGTTGTACTTTTGCGAAGATAAATCGAATGAACGATAATATAAGGGGACTGAGAGGAAGAGAGAACTGTGAAGAGGGCAGGGGGGGGGGAGGTAGAACCAATCGAGCACTTTACTGCACGCACGACTAGCCAACATCACGACTCCGGTTTACAAGTAAACACTTCGATGTTTGAAACTATAACAAAATGAAATGTCGTTATATAAAAACATAAGATCTGTGTTATATTTTTTTATTAATTCAGCTAGCCTAAAATTTTTGTGACTAACAACACATTTAAGTTCAAATACAGAGGTCTAATAAATCTTTTTAAACGTACCTAAAGAAACACGCCATTACTGTATTCTGTTGCTATCATCTGTTCCACTTATCTGCAGATTGTCTACAGTCTAACTTCCTTTTACTGTCATATTGTTTTGTATTATAAACAGTTTTTTATAGTACATATTAAATTCTTAGGCCAAATATTATAAGTATTTACTCACATATACACAACACAGTAGTCATCATTACAAGTTACTGTAAATTCGACTATTGTGTGTCTTTAATGAAAAGTTCGGTCTATTATGAGAATTTTGATAACTTTTTTAGAAACCTCTTCTTTCCTATCGTTGAACAAATAGAATAGTTTTTTAAAGAATTTTGATGATCTTCTCTGATGAGAGACATGTTGCGACAAGGCAGGGTAAATGATTATAAAAATTAATGAAGGTGGCGTTAATGGTAGTAAAATGACATTAATGTGGCCATTAATGAGATGGATATCTTCCGAAAATGTAATTAGGTATGTGGATTTCATAGATTCTCTTTGGTCTTAACAATTTTATAAACTTTACATATCAATATTAACAATATTTATTTACATTCTTACTTTATTTGTTATGCCTTTTTTGTGGTCCCTAAGTTGCGCCCAGTCTATTCTTTATTCTCCATTTAAAGAGCTTGGTCAAAGACCATGACGCTCTATAGTCTATTCTTATTTTTCAATTTACACCATATAAATTTACGATCAACTTCAAGCCGTCAATTTGTCAATATTGTCATCGACGTAGAACCTCCGCTTTACGTCATTTCTGATGACTTTAAGCAGTATAGAAAGTATATAGGTAGTTGATGGTAGTAACCACAGAACAGAAACAAAACAATCTGCAGGCTTTTATGTACTGCCTATTACTTCCTAATTATGACTTTTAAATATCTATGTGTCGGACTACAACAAAAAACAACTACATATAAAGGACTTGACTGACAAACTTTTTTATTAATGTATTTGTTATTAAGTCGCGACTATTATAAATATGCACGAGAATTATCAATGATCAAATTAAAAATGACCACTTAAAATTTGGTGTCCAATGTAACGATAGGAAATTAATCAAACCACAAACAAATCATTAACACCTACGTAATGATGGGATAAATGAAAAATTAAAACGAATGAATAATTCATTTTTTAGAGCGCTCTATCTCTACAGTTCTAAAAATCTATTGTTACGGAAGCAGCCGAAATAAATTGTATGTATATCTGTATACATTACATGCCGGTTGTGTATTTCCAAAACACGGCAGGTCAACGATCCTTGCGAACACGTGAGGCAATGACGAGATCGAGCGATGAACGAGTGAGCCTCTGTACCATGTAGTTTTGACATCTCATGACGATTATTATCCTCGCTTTGATACTGAAGATGATTTCCCTCGTGTTTACGAAACGATTCGAATGGACCACGAAAAACTTGGTTTGTAAGACGCAATAGTTCATTTTTTACTACAGGCAATCGTCAGGACTCTATGTAGAGTTGTAGGTGGGCCTCGCGTCTATAACTAGTCGTTTTTACACGTAATTACGTCAAAGAATAATTTATGATCTGACACCGTCTATGATTAAAGTAGTTAATATCTTATAGAAAAAAACATACATACATCACATGACCAAAAAATCTCTCCACGGCTCTACGTCATGTATATCTAATCTTATCTACGCGTCATATTTCGTGTTTCGTGTACATTATATAACTCACCTTTTTGTTTTTATTCAACAAATTCATAACACTGCTGAAATGTGATTTCAAATATTATCTGCAACATGCATTCGTTTTAATCTACTAGATTGCCAATGCAATTTAGGTCATTGTTCTGTATGCCAGCTAACCAGATGGATTTGTATACCAATGTCGGATAAAAAAAATTGCATTCTATAGTAAAACAGGAAAGTTATGAGATTTAACGGTCGATTTAGTTTGATAATGTTCTTAATATTACAAACTTAATTTACGTTTTATGCTATTAGACTTAACGTGAAGAAAAAAAATAAAAAAGGACTTAAATAAAGGAGTTACCTATCATTATTTGAAAGCGTTATAAATTTGGTTCCGATGTATCTATTTGTTTTGAAATATCCAGGAATATATACTGTACATTCTCCTTATTTAAACATTTCAGCTTCTTTCAGCGTTGTCTTAATTTTAGCGCTTATTATTAGCATTACCTTTAAAATATAATTTAAAAAACGATGTGAAATTTTGTAATAATGGAAATACGATCGATAAAGAAGAAACGAGAAAATATTGTAATCTCGAATCTATCTGCGAACTTTGAGAATTAAATAACTTAGAAGACTCGGACGTAGATGTATTCGCCTTTTAAAGGACAGGTTGTGGTCAGATCTTGGTACGGATTATAATTTCTTGTTTCCAACTTTTTCGATCGTTCTATTAATAGTCAGCTTTTGCATATTCTTGTCAAAGCTGGACGCCTGAACAACTACCTAAAAAGAAGTCTCTGGGCAACTGGCTATTTTAGTAAAATAGGATAGACTTTTAGTAAAAGAGGAAAGATATAAAAAAAACTCACTGGTGGTAGAGCTCCAGTGACGGATCTCATGCGCGTAGGCACCACCGCATTACCTAATATACATGCCGTGGTAGTGTTCAGCACTATCCTGTTCCGGTCAGGTGGTAATTTACGGCCCTGTAATTTCCGGCACAGAGGCATAACACCTCAGGCCTCAGGAGTGGTAACGCAGCTGCATTTTGACCTTGGTCTTTGTGTGGGTGTCTATAGGCTGCAGTCATCACAACATCAGGTGAACTGCATGCTTGTTTGCCACTTCCATAACATTAAAAAAAATGGATATAGGTATTTTTAGACACTACTGTGTTCTAGTTAGAACAGCTGCAGGATTTGCAACGCATCTTCTATGATTTCTCAATTACCATTACTTACTTATAATTTAAATGATTGCTATTTTTATTTAGCACCTGCTCCTATTTCATGGGACTTTAATATAGCTGATGCACGAAGGTAGAATGTTTAGTCTGAGAGCAACGCAGGTAGAGTCGCGTGAAGTTTTTAAAAAAATTAGAAAGAATATAAAAAATCAGGAGATCCGAGTGAGAAATAATGATAAATAAACATAAAATTTTAAATTAAATTATACGAGTAAACATCTTTGTCATTTGATGTGCCTATTAAAAACATGGACGTGTTACACGTGACACTAAATTCAAATTTCAGAGTCTCAAAACGTTATTTTTGTATATAATATAGTTGAACGTTCCTATACCTGCTGATTTGGGTAACATAGACGGATTATGATCAAGTTTAGAGGAATACTGTTTATAATTAATATCATCGATACTGCTGCACCGTAAGCCGCAATTTCCTGAACTTAATACTAAATTCCACACATTTTGTTACACAGAAAATAAATAATCGAATCTGGCGGTAATCGGATATCGTTTTTCAAATTTAATATTCGAATTTATATCAGAATGATCAAGTAGATTCATGATGATATCAAGGTTTCATAAGTTTAACGGTTTTCTGTTCCTGTTTTGTGTTTAGGATAGGAACTGCCTATATCTTAAACAGGTAGTGTGTTCGTTTATCTTAAAGTTATTCCAGGGTTCCTACTTTGTAATTCAAAAGGCTGCTCCGTTATATTAATAACTATGTGTTCTCCCTTACGACATAGGTAAGCAGATGTATAATAAACATGTTTAGTTTTTATTTTATCTTCAATATCCTTAAATAAACTAACTTCGAAGCTACGTTTAAAAACATGTTTCTTTGCAGATGGACGAACAAAATATACTATATAGAGACGCAATTTCTGTTTTCTTTTTCGTCTGTAAAATCTTGGATATCTATCCAAAAAGTTTATTAATAAATGAGTATTTCTCACCACACTCGTTACTACACACTTTACATTTTACCCAAGTGGGACCATGAGTTAGATGCTTCAATGGCTTCCCTAATGAATAGGTACCTATATTAATATAATTATTCAAATCATCAGAATGAAGAAAGTGCCGGATACAAAATGTTAGGGAAATAGGGATACCTATCCCTATTTCCCTAACATTTTGTATCCGGCACTTTCTTCATTATGTATTATGTATGAGTATTTCTCACCACACTCGTTACTACACACTTTACATTTTACCCAAGTGGGACCATGAGTTAGATGCTTCAATGGCTTCCCTAATGAATAGGTACCTATATTAATATAATTATTCAAATCATCAGAATGAAGAAAGTGCCGGATACAAAATGTTAGGGAAATAGGGATACCTATCCCTATTTCCCTTCTAATATTAAAAATGCGAAAGTAACTCTGGCTGTCTGTCTGTCTGTTACCTTTTCACGTCCAAACGATTTTAATGAAATTTGGTACAGAGATAGAGTTGACTTTGAGAAAGAACTTAGGCTACTTTTTAAACGACATCCACGCGGGCGAAGCCGCGGGCTATAGCTAGTATTAATATAATTTGGATTATAACTTTGGATTGCTACTGAAAACTCTTCCATTTGGCTGTTTTGAGAAAACTCAAAATAGCTTACCCCACTTGAAGATAATCAGGGATTCAAGCATAGCAGTAAAAACAAGCGATCACAAAGTTTTCTTGACATAAAACAATTCCATTTGGATCGACTGTTTGACACATTTCCTTTTACTGTTCTTATTAGCACGTTAGCAAACAATACACATTGAAGTGTTTGCTAAAAATAAAGATTTTCCTTCTCTCTCACTTGTGGCCGACTCTATTAATAAGCCTCTTATGCGTTTAAAGATTGCCAAATATTTATTACCTTACTTTTAGCAGAGAATATGTAATAATTCTACGTATGGAATGGACACTTCGACGACCCGCCCGATTTCCCTCCCTCTTATGGGCGACGTTTGGTATTCTCTATGTGCTATGCACACAGGTGCACTTGTAAATGACACACGTCACTGATTGATGTCTGTGTAATATAGACCAAATTAAGCGTTTGTATGGAATTTTGGCAAAGTGTCCGCGGTGTGTTTTTAGTTTAGAATATTTGAAATTTAAATGTTCTATAGAAAATTGTAGCACTCCTAATTTCAGCCGAGAGGCGTGCTCTACAGGACAATAGCCTCCCAAGGATGTCCTACAAAAATAACCTGGGCCTCATCCACCGATTACGCGCGCGACCTTCACCAGGTCGGTTCACCTTGTGCCGGGTCTGCCCACGCTTCTTCTTCCGGTAGGCGGTCGACACTTGAGGACCCTTTTGCCTTCAAATAATATTTTATTTAGCTTATATCATGTATCATGCTGTCATGAGTTCACGAATACTAAAACATTTTCCCTCAAATCTTCCCAAGAATGCGTAAGGCTCCCGGAGGAGATTGGTAGATTGATATCTCAGTGCGGATTTGGAAAATGATGCGCTTGCGAGATTAACGAAAATATTCCGAGGTAAAGAAGCGTCGCAAGTTTTATTGAATGTATCATCAGACCAACTCCCTAAAGTAATGGCAGAAAATAAAGGCTAGTTAGGTACCTAAACAATACGAAGGTTCATGGTAGAGGTAAATGGACCGACTCATGACTCTCAAGTCTTCCGTCGAACATCATTCATTTAAAAAAAACGATACTTAGGTACGTACCTATTTAGTTTTCTATAGGTAGTAGGAAATTTACTACATAAACTTTTTTTTTCACCTTGATGAAAACTATTTTTTTAATATTCTAAATACACCGTGGTTCGTCATATATTATTTTGAATATTATTTTTTCCATAATTAGATTTAATATTAAAAAAGCATCATCATTTTCAATCGAGAGAATTTTCGATACTTACGTCATAATAATCGATTTTTTGTTTGAGATATTCACTGTTTTAATATAGGTATGTGTTTTTCCCAAATTAAATCCAGAAAAGTTGTTTAGTAAGACGTTTGTTTAATTGTAGGTAATTTTAGTTTATCAAGTTTAAGGTAGGTAACCTTGAACTTGATAAACTAAAACAAACTGCCTCTTGATGACATTTGTAACAGGCCCCGCCCTGGCTTAATCCGGCCCTGGTTGAGACCTCTTTTTTTTGTTGATGTCGTCAGTTTTTTTTCCGTATGAAATAGGTAGGTATTATTATGAACATATTTATTTGCTACTTTCAATAATGCCTTTTAATTTTTTCGTTACTCCTGAAGGATTCATCATTTTTTAAGTAGGTAGATCAAAACTCTATCTATTTTGAAATCCTAGTCTAGATATATAAGTAATTCTATATTCAAAATTCATATTAAAAAATCTAAACTCATTTCATCACTATTAAAATATTTTTTAGTTCCAAATTAAAAAAAAAATTAAGCACGATTTAAAAAGGTAGAGTTGGCAAGTAACGTTATAATCTTCAAAATAACGCAATCATTGGCCCCTAAGTGGATCAATCAATGAAACAACATAACGATCATAAATTACTTTCTCAAGTTCAAAAGTTGCGTAACAAACAGCGAAGTTGTTTCGATAAAGTGAACGGAGGCAGTAGGCAGTCGCTTCATAAATTTTACCGAGGGTGTTATCGCGTCGCGCTACATTCTATCGCCCGGTGACTTGACTTTCTGTGCCACGGCTGCGCGGCGGGCCAACGAGGGCGCGCGGGGCAGGGCGGCGGCGCACGGGGCGGGGCGGGGGACGTGACGTCACGCTCGACCGTGGCAGTGAGTAGTGAGAGCGGTCGCGTCGCTGGTTCGTTCGCTCGTTCTACGTACTTCGTTGACGACGGTCGCGCGCGCCCAACGTGCTCGTATTTTTGAACGTTCGCGACCCGGCTGCATCATCCGGAGCTCGGAGGTTCACCTGTTGCGTGTTGTGTTTGTGACTCGGCGCCGGTGCCGGTCCTATTGGAGTGCGGAACGGTGGATGGATTAGTTTCGGTATCGGACGCCGACCAGTGGATGTTAGAGTTTAGTGCGGGGCAAAGTGAAGTGATAGGTGGATGATGTCCGTCGGCGGTCGCAACTACGGGAGCGTGTGACGCGCTCGTCGACATGAGACGCCGCTGGTCGAACAACGGAGGGTTCCAGACGCTGCGAATGCTGGAAGAGAGTTCGTCGGAGGTGACGTCGTCGTCGGCCCTGGGTTTAGCGCCTGCTATGGTTATGTCGCCGGAGTCGCTCGCCTCGCCGGAATACAGCGGGTTGGAGCTGTGGGGCTACGATGATGGCATCACGTACAACACGCAGGCGCTGCTGGGCAACGCGTGCACTATGCAGCAGCCGCAGGTGCAACCCCTGCCCTCCATGCCGCTGCCGATGCCACCCACGACGCCCAAGTCGGAGAACGAATCTATCTCATCAGGTCAGGGTTTTAGAAGTTTCTAGAGTTGTGTGGTGTTTACGTGCGTTTTTTGGCGGCAAGCCGGTCGCCGGTTAGGCCGGAGCGGCGCTGTCATCGACCTTTGGCCCGGATACCTTGACCGGGCGCCGGCCGATGTCGCTTTGCCCCGAACAATACACATAATCACAGTTTGTTTACCTACATCTGTTTCTGCGAATTATATCTTTTTGTCTTATTTGCCCCGGCGTTTGTCACTCATCGTTTGTTTTAAAAAACAATTTTTAACTTTATCTATCTTAGATACCTATTAGTACCTACCGTTTATGATAGGTAAAGTATTACTTTTAAATTAAGCAGATATACTGCCTAGTTTAAGCGTCATGGGGTTAATGGAAGGTGTTTAAATGTAAATCAACCATCGACGACACAACACCGCTAAATCAACAAACCACAAATTAGCAAAAATTTTACTGATAGGAAATAGGTAAGTAGGTATGTAGGTAAATAGCTTAAATAAAAAATCCGTAGCCATGCCAAAAAGGTAGGTACACGCCAGTTCTATAGAATAGGTAAATTGAACCATTTTCTTCCAATGATTTTTGTCATTTGAATAATTAACTAACTCTGTACTATTATCTAGGTATCTACTACTTAATTAAACTTTTGAAGTACTGCGAGTAGAAGATATACCTACTTAGGTTACACAGACCTACCTACTTACCTTTTTTTCCTATTTTTGTAACGGGAAATGTAAATAAACCATAATTTTACGGTTCTTCAGCTAATTACTTACGTAGGTACCTATCTACTCACCTACCTATTTTCTCTTATCCCCAAAATTATTTAACGGAAATCGATTTGATTATCTAATAAGGTATAGGCACCAGTAGAGCTAGGTCATTCTAACACGCTTTTTTATAAATAATGGAATAGGTAGGTAAAATAGGTACATCGTGGAATAGGTACATACCTACATACCTATTCGCAGATGAGTAGTGACCCCTTAATTTTCAGAAGACACAAATTAATGTAGGTAGGCACCTGTTTCATGCATTCCAGTGTAGGTTAGGCATGCAACGCATTTGCCAATTTGACCATAAAAGAACATGTGATTTTAAGCACTTCCTTCCTTAGTAGAGGCCAAAGATACCAATTTTGGAATGGAATACTGTAAAAAAACGCATTTCTGTTCGTACCAACATCCGTAACTCTTGCTCGAAGTAGGTACACCATGTTTAACTTGATTTAATTTACTGCCGGTAAATAGTGTCGGACAAACATATTTATTACTAGCTGTGCCCGCGACTTTGTCCGCGTGAGAATTTATGGTTGTTCAGTATCTACCCAGATGAAGTCGTGGGCTAGATAGTGTAAAAGTAACCTCAGTTACTCCTCATTATATAAGCTATCTGCCAGTGAAAGTCCCGTCATATCGCTCCAGCTGTTCCTGAGATTAGCGGGAACAAACAGACAGACAGACAAAAATTGTTTTGGTATAGGTACCTATGTAGGTACCATGTATACATACTAAAGCATTTTGTCAAAAGCGGTTATTTTTATATTACAAACAGACACTCCAATTTTATTTATTTGTATAGATAGACTTCTATGAAGATGAGATGTTATTCCTCTATCATTGATTAGTTTTACAGAATAGATGGAAATTGAATCCGCTAACGCTATAGAGACCCCATAAAGCTTAATCTTCTTTGATTATTGTCGCATAACGAGTTAATATAACATCTAAGTAGAAACAAACATTACGCCATATTTAATAAGACAATAAGTGACTAATCAATCTTAGATGAATGTGGGCGACGAAAAACATACATCTTATAGGTACAGTCTTCAAGATTACATGAAGTAAGACTTCCCCATCTATTCTGAGTAAACAATGCCTGTATGTTTGATTAGTGCCTGGCAAGTTAGCCGTAGTAGGAACTCCGCTATGAGTAACGTGACCATTCGTCCTGTTTTGAACGGGATAGTCCCGTTCTCGTACATCCCGACCCGGTGTCCCCGGGACAACTTTTAAGACACGTAATTGTCCCGTTTAAAATGATATTTAAAAAAATGTGTTGAAAATTAGCGGACCAGACTAACGTTGTCTCGTAGACACGTCCTATATTTCAAACTTTGAATATTTCGTAACAATCTTGACTGTTTTGTTGATGAAAAAAATTGATAAGGTTTTAGTGGATCGAATTGTGAATCTAAACCATTCTCAAATCCACTTGAACACACACAAAATAGGTATCATCAGAATAGGTCCAGCCGTTTAAGAAGAGTTAAGGCACATACACACGCACAGATAGCAGTAGATAAGATTCCTTAAGATACTTATGGCGATACTTTGAAAATTTACAGCCGGGCGTTAGTCTAACGAAAACCCTTTCCCCCCCAGGCAGAGAATATGTTATAATACTACGTACCTCTGGTTCCTTTAAGGGTAATTTTGGGAATATCCCGTTTTGAGTGGCAATAAAAATGGTCACGTTAGCCATGAGTAATGCTTATCGCGATGTTCTTCAAGGTTAACGTGGAAAATTTAATATCCACGCCACTCCGGAAACTTGTACGTCAAGTTTGAGTGTCGTCGAAGTTGATAAACCGCGCGTTCACGAGTTTGTTGATGCAATTTTATGTTCCATTTATTTAAATTAACGTTAAAATTAAGAAAAAAATTAATTTTGATCGAGACTCTCTCTCTCTCTCTCTCTCTATCTCTGTCTGTCTCTGTCACGTACACACCATTTAGTGGTTTAGAGGCATAATGCCATGTCGATGTTCCAAGAAGCTTGAACAGTGATAATACTTATTCGAACTGATATCTCTATTAGCGTGGACCCACTTTTTCTTTAAACAAAAGCCAGGTCGTAGATATAATACAAAAACACTAAAAAGTAACTAAAATGCTATCAGTATTTACGGAGCACAAGTGCAGAAACGAATAACAAAAACAAAAATCATAGCTGTCAAAAACTAGGGATACCAATTTCGAATCAGTTTAATCGAATAAGTGTTTATGATTTACAGGTAAAGTTCAATTTTTATCGATTCTTGTAAAACTTATTTCTTTGAAAAACGGACGTGAGGTTACCAAAAATGAATTTAAACTAAACTATTTAACGTCGTAACTATGTGTATTTACGATTAAAGGTCCAGCAGGCAGGATTTTTCAAAGATTTCAAGTATTGCTCTGAATCGATTCCAGAGTATTTACGATTCAAATCGATTTATAAGTAATATTTTTTTGTCAATAACTGGCATCCCGGGGTTTTGGCGGGAACCATGAAAGATGCGTGTGGTGCTCTTATTTTATGTTATTTTCTTGGTGTATTTTTGAGTTATATTAAATAAAGTTGGTGGCATTTTGTTTGTTATAAGCTTATTACAGTGCTCGGGTATAGTGAAATAGAATAACAGTGCGAAAACACGTTTTTTCGGGTTGCCTCCAAAACTTCATTGTAAATGTTCTGGTAAAGTAGCCATCGCTTTACTAGAATTACTGACTGTGACTGACTGACGGTCTGATAAATTGACTGACAACTCTGACTTTTACGCTGCATATAATACAAATACGAAATATCGTTTTACTTGACACTGGCAATGCACAAGCGATGCCATAAAATTAAAAAAAAAAAAACTGGCATCCCTATTAATTATGGCGGTAGGACATTTTTATCGTTGAACTTCTTTTTTTTGTTATATTTCATTTCCCATCGGTTTCGGATCTCCCGCAATCATATGTTAAACGAAAAAAAAATAGTTTCATTCCTGTCCGCGGTATGTTCGTGGGCCAAATTTCGCCAATCTCCTTTAAAATATTTAGGTCGCCGCCTGTCCTATAAAGTTTGATGGTGCCTTAACAATATTTTATAATAAACAATTTCTAAGTGGAAACGCCTTTAAAACAAGGAAAACACTGAGTAAGATACCTAGATATCCTTTCTGAATGTTGAGTGAAACAATATTGATACAGTTAATAGAAGCCTTATAATTATTTTTATATCAACCAGCGACAACTTGAGAAATCGATGATATAAACAGTCTTCAGTGTAGAGGCGTAGGCATCACCGCATTACCTAATCTATCTGTCGCCAAATGGTAGTGTTCAACACTATGTTCTGGTGAGATGGTAATGTATGGCTCCGTAATAACTATTACAGAGACATAACAACTAAGGGGTCAGCCTCCAAATAAATTTAGATTATAAAAAAAAGGGGTTCAGTCAGGGTTGGCAACACATCTGAATTTATTTAATCTCTGGTTTTGTGTAGATGTCTATAGGATGCAATCGTCATTTACAACATCCATGTGAACAGCATGCTTGTTTACCATCTTCGTTAAATTAAAAAAAAACTATTCCATGTTGCCATTCCTTTGTAATTTAAACATATTCAGTGTGGCCCAAAATTGAATCCCGCAGCATTTTAGCTGCAGATAGATTAATTTTATTTTATTATTTTACAAGCTGTTATTAGCAAGTAATTTTTAATAGCTGATGGCCAAAATTACTTGTTAGGTAATAAAAGATTCCAATTGCTACTGATTCCTGTTACTAAATATATGGTACCTAACTATTATGTATAAAAAGCTGGATTGTCAATGCAAAAATAGTATAAAATTAAATAATGTAAGTAAGTATTTTATTTAGACTTTGGTCCTTCGAATATCTTTCACAATAGTTAGGTTAACCTATTGCATTCTGTTATCTACCTAAATAGAAAAAAACATTATTTCAAAGTCAATAACACATTTGAATTTGCTCGCATTCTATTAATTCTATTGTATTTTGCCGAATCATTGATACTGGTCGATATGTAATCAGAATCAGGGAACTGGCCACTTGACCACTTGACACTTATGCGTTGGCAAAAGTTCCCTGACTGTACGCAACGTACCTACCTATATTCACAAATGGAATCGTCGTGATGATAATGGTAAGTACATGACATGTAAAAAGTATTTTCTGAGTAATTGCTGGAAAAATTGTTTGTTATCTTAATTCATAGTTTTTATGTAATTAAGGTGGCAAACAAGCATGCAGTTCACATGGATGTTAAGTTATGACTGCAACAAAAATCAGAATGCAGATGCGTTGCCACCCCTAAAACCTAAGTTGTGTAATGTCTCTGTGATAGTTATTGGACCATACATTACTATCTAACCGGAACACGGTAGTGTTGAACACTACCATTCGGCGGCTGATAGATTAGGCAAAATACGTAGTGGTGCCTACGCCCTCGAACTACACTTGAACTCTTATGAAATCCTTTTAAAGAATTTGAAATCCTTTTGTGTATTTTGTTCCTCTCTCCTCGCGTCGTACTCCTCATTACTGAGGGTCGTGATTCCCCCGATGGGAGATTAATTTCTGGTGGAAGATATTCTTCCATCGATGTCTGTCCTTGGCGTCATAGAGTGCGTTGTGAAGCTTTGTGTCCAGAGTACAGCGGATCTGGTCACACCATCTGACTGGGCTTTTCCTTCTGCCATCCACCTTACCAGTAACCATAAGCTGCTCAAGGTTATGTCCATCTTTTCGGGCAATGTGTCCAAAGAATTCGAGGATTCTTCGAAGGCAGATGGTGTATCACAGTGTATGCATTTTATTATATACCTACATTAAAAAAGGTGCTTAATTAAACTAGGTGGGTTTTGCCTGCAACTTCGCTGGTCTAAAATATTTTACATGGATAGGAATATTCTGTACCTATCAAACCATGTCAACGTGTCATGGTCTGTCCATTCCGAAATTTAAAACCATTCACTACTTTTTGTGCGATTGAAGGACAATTATACAAATCACATTTAATATTAAACTTAAGGTAAGATTCTTATTTTTGTCTCAATGAAATAAACGTTATCACTTTGTATTCAATATTTCGTTGCTATGTCTTCTGCCAGTGTTATAATCTACATTTTCGTTGGAATATTATGTACAAGACGTAATCTATCATCAATCGCGGAGGGAGGACTATGGTGAGGCGTCGGGGATGGCAAGGGAGACCGCTCCCTCCTATTAACAATCCATGTTGACTAGCGATGGCTTGGGAAACTCTATTTTTAGTATGAAAAGAACTGAATGGCTCGTCAAATTGGTACCAACAAAATCAAGCAGACTTGTTTGCGTCACGATTAAATAAGATTATTATGATAAATGTTTTGAGATTACATTTCATTCAATAAGTAAATACCGTATTATAATTGAAACATGTTGACTCTACCGTACGTACTTAATACAACTTGTGTGATAGGTATTTTCACATTTGAATACCTACATAGTTTCGAAAAATGATAGTTATTTTTATCAATATTCAAACGTATTCTATACCCACTATTCTCAAATATATCTTAAATTCTTTTCATGAAAAGGTTAACAGAACATTTATAAATTAGGATTGGCGATTAATAAAAACATTTCATTCCCGTGAGAGTTTTTAAAAATATTTATCGCCTTTCAATAATCGACGGCAATATTTTTTACACCTAAATATCCTCGGCAAAGTAATTGAAAACGAACAATCATTTCTATAAAGGTACAGGCCAGTTTCTTGAACGCTTGCTAATGACAATATTAACTTACAAACTGTCAAATCGCCCGTCAAATGCGAATTGGGTTGCTTGAAAAGTATTTGAATACTCCTATTTGATAAAGACAATTGAAAATCTCTTGACCAATCTATGAAATCTTTAAAATCGGGTTTAAGTAAAATATTTCAGAGCGTTTTCAAAAAAATATGTCATTGCGACACCACTTTAAATTGAATGCACATCGCGAATAATTGAACACTAGACTAGAATATAAATAAAGTACTTACTGATCTCTAAATTCTAACTAAAATTATACGATGTCTACAGACGTCATAACAATATATTTCAGTTTACGAGCTGATTTAAACCTCCAATAGGTGTTCAATATACACACCAAGTTGTACAGAGTAAACAATTTAAGAGTGAGCTGAATGCAGCTAAGTTTCGACGAGGACTGGCGCCCGGTCCGACCGGTTTGAGTCCACTTCTGATGGTAAATCGCATCGCCTGACAAGGCACGTATGTGCATGATATATGTAGCTAGTGTATGTGAACCGCTGATGTTGCCATCCTTTCGATTGTGTTCCCATTTTTTCAGTAAGTAAAAAATTTAAAGTCGTAATTAGCGAAATGTTATGAACCATTTTATTTTAAAGTACTTATTTAATTACATTATTTAGTATGTGACCATCACATTATTGTTTATACAATAGCCAAATTTTTGTTTGCTATTAAATCTTTTTAAGTAGGTATTGAACAGTAAAAATTATGGGTGGCAAGTGAATACCGCAATCTAGACATTACAAAAAACAAAGCTCGAGTGCGATGCTGCTCTTAGAGCAAGTTGATTTCCTTCCAAAATATAAGCCCATATACAATTTTATTGTTACACTGTTTGATTTTAATAGTATTGTAAAATAATAATCGTTTGATTGTCACTTTCCTTGCGACGCGGCCAAGCAATGAATTCACGTTTCACACAGTGTTATCTTATTAATTGACTTATTGTTTCTTTGCTTTCTATCTCGTACATTAATGAAGTAAAATGGAAAATAGCATTTTGTATGCAGACAACAATCTTTAGATACGTTTTGTACGGAGCATAAATAAGCTTTTGTTTGGTGTACCTACATCATGTTCGTTTCTGTTCGTTGCTTTTGTTTAAAATTGTATTATTATAAAAATAACTATGTATTTAGTTTCTATTTGAGCAATAGTTAAGTTATTCAAACCTGGTTACAATAGTTTTATGTTGGTTAATAATAATTCAACTCATTGAAATTAACATTGTGTTGATTAAACCATCAGACACTAGAGTCTGACCATTTAATACGAAAGTAAATGAACTATGATATTTAATGAACGTGATATAAGCGGCCAAGTCCGAGTGTGACGGACGGACCGACCGACAGACATGAAGAATGTATAAGGATTACGCTTTTTGCCAGTTAACTCTATCGAACTCTAAAAAGAAGCATTAATACCTACACCTATTTCATAACAAAAAGCAGTATTATCATATTTATCATAAAAATCGCAACATTTTAATATTCCACGTTTGATACAAGTAATACAATACACCTCAAGTCCATTATCTATTGACTTTCATTGTGTAATAGGTGGGTTTTATTGAATATTGCTATAGTCATGGCGTTTAAGTAATGGCTATACATCCAAAGATATAACAATAATAAAATAACCTTTTTTCAATGCGAAACGAACCTATTATTATAATGTAGGTACATTTCAATATCTAATGAAACGGTAGATAAGGAAAAAAGTGAGTTGCTTGTTTGTTGTTGAGTTGTTGTAAAAAGCTAAATGAACATCACCTTTATTTTTCTCAAATGATCGACAGAGACATATATACATGGGTACATTCAATAAAAGGCTAGTATTGAATCCTTATAGGTAATTAATTAACATGGAACGCATATTGGCATATTCCCAAACTTCGAAAGTATTCCCAATAGGAAAAAATAACAAATACCTATCATATTTCTACCTACTGCCACCGTATCTATAGGTATGTCGCCAAATAATAGAGTTCTGGTTAGATATTATTGATTTGTTTCTATCACAGATATTAAACAAAATTAAATATGGGTTCAGGATTGGCAACGCAACTCCAATTTTCCGTTAGTTTTTTGTGTAGATATAGACTGCATTATTCACCTTAACAAACCAACCATCATATGAACTTAACATCCATGTAATCCATCCATGTAATACATGTATCAAAAAAATATGTTCCCCAAATCAAGAATAGCATCCGGAGACGTAGTAGAGGTGGTTGGTTATTTAAATTTCAAAATTTAACATTACTTAGGTATAATGCCTAATTAACAAGTCTATTGGAAATAGTAAATGGCAAATCACTAAAAAGGTATGACTAGCTCATAAATTATACATTTCATTCAAGTCACTGACCCCTAGTATACCTCCTATAATGCGCACAAAATATATTTTTCACTTACCAAGTTTTCCTAAGTTGTCGCTTATAAACTTTGATGGATTATGCGCTAGCGTTTTTGTCGAAAAAATAAATAACAAATTGGTACGTTAAATAGGTTGATTAATCAGCAATTCGATGGACATAAAAATACCGCCTTCATACCATAGATTTAAAAGTAAAAGAATATTTAAATGAGGTATACGTGTGGGTAAATCCATTTAACTTTAATTTAGTTAATCCAGTAAGAAGTCCTGTATGTCCGTGGCACAATAATATAATCCCGCTCTTAATAAAGCAACCCGCATCTGCCGTCGGCTAAAATACATTAATAAAACATCTCTAAGTCATGGGGAATTAAAACTATCACAGATAACTCTAATGTAGCGACAGACAAACATGCGGGCACAATACATTCTTATTACGAAAGGAAAAATACGGAGTTTACACACAACGTTCACAACATTTATAGATTATCATGCTTATGACACTAACGACACTTGCCTAAAATGAATCGGATGGGTTTTTTTTATATTTTATTATATCGATTTTATTGTGTAATTTCCATGCCAATTTTTATATTATTCAACACCTTATGTATATTTTACACGAAACTTTTGCTAGACAAATGAAGTTTTGAGTTCTAAAATATTTTAGAGTAAGTAAGTACTACGTGGGCACTTAATTATAGTTCGAACATGTTCGGCGTATACACAAATCAATAATTTTTATCATATTCCAACTATCCGGATATGAAAATACGCTCTAGCGAAACCATACGGCTATAATAGGGCTATAGCCATACATCTCGGGCCCCACCTGAGGTGAATGTATCTGCGTCCGCGCGGGGGCGCCAAGGTCACATCGGTTTTTTGACACGTATTATAAATAGCATAGTGGCAAAGCGAAACATCATGTAGGTACCTAGCACTAATTACTTTTGTTGTACTGTTTGTTCACTTAGCCGGAAATTATTTGTTTCACGCTTTGAATAATCATTACCAACGCCGCGGACAGGGTTACGGACCGCGTTGAAGGCCCGCCGTTCGATTTGACTGTTGATTAGAAAATAATACAATTGCCTTTTGATTTCTTTCGTTCAATTCGGTTTATTTATTACGTTCGCAATTTGTCTATATTGAAACGCTTCATATTCCATTTCATAGCCGAACCGTTTCCGTCATTAATGGACTAAAAAAATTAAGACGCAATTTGCTCCCGCCATTTTTATTTTTGCAAAGTATATTTTAGGTATCGACGAATTAGTCCGTATTTTGTTGAAGACAGACGATGATTTATTACTCCATTCCTATAAATAATACATCGTAACCTTAATTACCCATAACTCTGGTATGGATATCTAATTATACCATATTGGCGCACTTGTATCCCCTGTCTTTATAACTGTGATATTATACGATTCCGATGGTGTGAAATGTGATATGTTCCACACACAGAGTTATTAATTGATGATTCCTTAATCAGAGGTCGGTAACCCCCGCCCGCGGGGTAATCATAGCTTATGACTTCATCTGTATTAAATAAAATACATCGTGTTATGTAACAAAATATGTAATATATTTGCCGTCAATAGCAAAGACAGTTTCCACGCTACTAATACATGTAAGGATATCTTTTATGTCAACGTTTTATTGAAATTAGCATAGAAATCGGGTAAGCTCGGTCGCTAATACGTGTAGTTTACGCATATGGCTTTGGTGTTAGAATAATATTACTTAATCTAATCCCCACTAGCAGCTGTCGTGCCCAGTGAAAAGGGTTCAATTTTTCATTAATAAAAGCGCCCAGATTTGGCAACCCTTTAACTTATAAAATTAAATCTAATGGTTGCTCCCTGACCCCTTTATTTTTCTGTGTCCTGTCGTTGGCAGTTCGTTGCATCGGCGATTATTTCGACATAGGTACATTAAAATGTACTAGAGATTGTATTTTAAGGTGTCTCAAAATTGTTTCGTCTAATCTCGTTAAGTTCGTTGACTCTGATATTGAAAAAGTTCTTACGTCACTATACACAATGATTCGATCATTTATACCTACTGTCATCAAACTTATATTAACGTTATCAGCATGATTTTACGTCTTGTAAAATAAACACATGAATGCCAAATTATATCATTAGACATATTTTCCTAATTTAGAGAGTGAATGTGCAAAAAACTAAGAAAACGATCCTAGAATGCTCCATAATTTAAATCAAAGTATCTAGATAGGATTGTTCATCTGTAATGAAAAATATGATTTCATTATTAGTTAGACAGGTCTATTTTTTCTCTAGGTCTCGTATCTACCTACCTATTTGCTCTCTTATGAAAAAAATAAATGAGGAATTCATACTGTGCGGATGAGTTCCAAGTTCAGTTACACACAATTTGATCGTATCTCTTGACATTTTTCGATACATCAGTTCAAATTAAATGGTCAATTTTTTTGTGATTTCTTGTGTGTTTGCAAGACCTTAACACGGTAAACAAGATGACAAATAATTTGATATCTTCTGTTCTTTGTTCTTATGTACGAAATATTCCGATATTCGGTCACTTATAAGTATATCTTTATAATTATGTTTTTCGTAACATATTGTTATAATAATATTGTCTTTAAAAAGTGATATTTGTCTAGTCCTTTAAGTCATTCGCTCTACTTTGTCGTAGACTCACATCCGTAGCTTCGTAGCTCAAAGATACTAGCCTTTGTACTTAGCACATTTTGGTTTACACACCTAATGATTTTATAGAGTTTACGAACAATAGGTATACTAATTTTAAAGTTTTTGTGTAAGGAAAAAACCGGCCAAGTAGGTATTAGTCGGACTCGCGCACGAAGTGTTCCTTCCGAACCTATCTATAAAATCTAAAAAAAAAACTGCAAAAACAAAAACATTTTGTGTGGTGGAGCCCACCCCAAAAAAATATTTTGTTCTGTTTTTAGTATTTGTTGTTATAGCGGCAACAGAAAATTAAATCATCTGTGAAATTCCACAATCTAGCTATCACGCTTCATGACTGACAGACCGACAGTGGAGTCTTAGTACCTACTAAAGTCCCATTCTTTGAGTGCGGAACCCTAACTAACAGACGGATTATCCGAAACTGTAGAACAAAATTAAATGTTATATAAATTGTGAGATGTATTTAATATGAAGCGTAAAAACAGAGGTTCGGTATAAACAGATGTCACTGTATTATCGAAGATCCTCTATACCTTTTACTTCACATGTATTTTCTCAATGCCCACATCAAGGACTCTATACATTAGTGGGCCACAGCCTGATAGAAAAAAAAACATGGAATCAAGTTTCTTATTTCATAGCGAGTGGGTCTAGGAAGGCATCGCGGCGGATATGCGGTCGAGCGCGCTTCGCGGCTGGTTGCGCACGCACTGCCATCACGGCGCTTGTTACTCCTATTATCTCCCTCGAACCGGTCGCCGTAACCGTGAGATGTTCTATCTTGATACAAATCACTGGAGTTTCAATTTCTCCACGTTGTGTTGTACAATTCTGTGTTTATTTTATGGCTTTAGAACGAAACGTCACTCAATTTTCAATCAACCGTCTCTGGTCGTTTTTATCATTTTATAAAGATTGAAGCCACTTTAAATTTAGTAACGGTTAGCGTTCAGCCATCTTATTTTGTGTGACTGATAATGTGTCCAGTAGGTCATTTGTGTTCATAATGCTTTTGCCATTTATACTGAGTGAAACAATCAAATTGTAATATCAGCTGTACATTTTTTATAAATACGACCCGTTCAATACGAGACAACACTAACCACCACGCATAAGTATCGCTACTAAATACATGACCTGATAAGCGTAAACACATTTTACCAGCTTATGTACACAGTTTACTGAATTATTTTTGTTTAACTTACTTTTAACGTGACTCGAATGAGGTTAGGGTATGATTTGTTTTCCTCCGACAACTTTAGGAACTCTTAAAAGTAGGTCTACAGCGTCTTTATGAGTAAGTATGATGTATAATAGAATATACAGTCAGGAATTATGACTCGCAAAGATAAATATACATTATGAGAAAAATACACAAAAAATTATATATTAGCGACCTACCTACATTATGCAAAGTTACTCTTCGATATGTAGGTACGTGTAAAAATATCAGCCAATGCCACAAACATACGGTATTGGTACACACGAATACATTTTCTACTAAAACAGTTAAAGATTCCACAGAAAATAAAGTCTTAGACAACGGTCAACTTGAAATCACAATTTAATCTTTTTTACCATCAACTAATGAGCAAATTTATCGTTTCGAGGGCATCAGTTGTACGGAGCTTCGAACAGTGTTGCCATTGTTGGCCGAAACTATATACCGGATCTCGTTTAGGCACTGATCTAAATCGAGTAATCATAACGGAATCTCTAATATCTCACCGCCTCACCTGATAGCTTTGTTGACTGAGCCATTGTTCTTTTTAGTGATGCAACCTAATAATTTTTCGAGTAGAATTTTAAATCGGTGATGGAATCCTATTCTTTCATATTTATATTTGACTTATAGTCAAATAAAGTAGAAATTAAAATAGGTACATGCTATGCTACATAATGTAGGAAATATCTAAATAGGTACTTATGGACACTGGGATTTCAATGGGCGGGGTAGAGTAGTGGAGGGTACGGTTTCTGTTCCAGTGTCTAAGTACTAAACTGAAGTCTAAGAGCATCCAAGAAAGACTAATTTAAAAATAATAGATATTTGAAATTATGTAACAAGTTTGCTATGTGCATGAATTATATTCATCATATTAATTATAAGGAAAATTTCTTTTGTAACAATTTAGTAAGAAGTTTTGTTTAAATGTGTGCGTGAAATTGTTTATTAAATGTATCTTGTTAAAGTGAAGGTATGAGTTTCTTAGTAATAGACGATTTTTGTAGTGTGTGTTCGCATTTCCCCCCCGCAAAATATGACAGACTGTTTTGCATTGGTAATAAACGCTATGGCTACTCCCCTCCGGTCCGCCGCGGCTGGTCGGTCGAGTTTCTCTATGGTCGCATCACTAGCTAAGACTGAGATATCGATGTCAGTGAACATTGTCAGCTGGAGACACAAGTACGATGATCTCATTATCTGCTGACCGGTCGCTTTAATGTAACTCGCACGTATTGTTGCTCGTTAAACGAGAGATAAACCTGTTAGGTGTCCACCGCTCAACTAATGGGTTTAACAATACCCATATTCCAGTCCATTTGGTGTAGATACCTGTAAGTTCAAGCGATAGGTCAAATGTATTTCGATTTGCCTTAGTAAGTAAGTCAAATAGTATAAGGCAAAGACGTACTTTGTAGAGATCCAGTGAAGGAAATCAAGAACTGCTTAGGCACTATCACATTTTTAAATTGTTGTGTTCAGCGCTATACTATTACAGTCAGATGGTAATATAGGTATAGGAATAACATGTCATCTTAGACCTCACAATGCAATGCATCTATCTACTTTGAGATCTCTTGTTTTTATGTACTTAGATGTTTATTGGGTAGGTATTTTCAATTACCAATAATGTATGCTTTTTTTTTTTTTGAAACTTTCATGACAAAAGATACAGACACCTAAACAAAACACAAAACATCGGCTGGGATAAATAATGTTATGTTTGGACGCAACTAAAAATAACTTGGTTCTAGCGAATACGATATTTAAGCTGTGACTATCAGATTTATTGCCTAAGTTGGTTTCAAAACAACTTTCCAAGAAAGTAACATTGTGAAGGGAACATGTAGCGATGGGCTCTACATAAATTCCAGGTACCTACTCGTTGATATTAAATATCTCCAAGAATCTCTATGATTCGATCAAATATTATAATAATCCCTTATTTCGCCGAACACGCCGAATCCGACTCGGATGGGCAGCGTTCGGGAGGCTACGATATATCTTCTCGTCATATTTACCGCAGTGTAAACTGAAGAAGGAGGTCTTTGACCAGTGTGTGTTGCCAGTGATAACATACGGGACCGAAACATGGCTGGACCGATTTTGACGGGACTTTCACTGGCAGTTAGCTTATGTAATAAGGAGTAACTTAGTCTACTTTAATTTATTTTATTTAACGAAAAATGGAAAGAAAAGTTCGAGTCTCGTCTGAAGTCAATTTTTTCTTTCCATTTTTCGTTAAATAAAATATATTTCACAAGCATGTGTTAATGCGAAATAATATAAAACAATTACTTTAATTTGTGAATTAGGTATATTATACTAGCTGCATCCACTACTTCGTCCGGGTAGATACGGAACAGTCATAAATTCTACGCGTACGAAGTCGCGGGCACAGCTAGTGTCCTATAAATTTTATGATTAGGTATATTAAAGGAAAGAAGTATAACTTATAAACAGGCAATACTTCCAATTTGCGTTCAAAGAATTAATTCCATTCATTGCTTCTAAAGTTATCTTAATACGGCAGGTTTTGTAACGACTACGCAGTCGAGGACAATTTATTATAATGATAACAAGCCAAGTTCATTATTATATGCGACTGTCGTAATGTCTTCGTATGAATAAAGAGCAAGATTATATTATTTTCAATAAATAGGTAATTAGAAATTCAAAGGTATAGAGGCTGAGACAATCGATAACGATATTAATATAAATTTGATTATATTCGTATATTCTTGTTCTATATGTCTGTACTGCAGACGTTTCCACGATGTTCCATGTTATGGTCTTTCCACACAACACAATTGGTACTACTTCGCTTTCAAACAGTAACGAGATAACTACATATCTCTACACAGTTAGAATCAGAATCAGAAACTGATTTATTCATTTAGTGTGACAGGCACCTCTTACCCCTAGCACAGTCTAAAGAAAACGAACGTGTTATGTACTTATACTGTGCCCCTAGTTTGCACTAAAAACATTAAACATGATGATGTTTCGCAACTCGTCGCATAAACTGTCAATAAAGTAGGTATGTATTGCGATGAATGTCTTGTTGGTGCTAGCGTTCGCACTGCTGTCAAACCAATAATTTTAACATGTTTTTATGTGAATGTTTCATCAATGCAAACTCACGGTTATAACCACGGAATAGATAAATAAAGATGGAATGGTAATGTGGGCGTGGCAAGCGCACGACAACTATGCGTGCACACACACAGTTCAGAACCATCCGTTCGCCGCTCATAGTGTCGTGTAGACTGCTTCGAACGACGCATCTCTTGGTAAAATACCATGTAGTGCCAATTTTAACATGTAATATGAAATGTCAGACCTCAAGTATAAAGCGAGGAGGTATATCTTTTGATCGGTAAGTCACAAATAACATTTATTGTTATAATACTTGTAAAAAGCATATAAATATACAAAGGAATATGAATATTCGAACTTAAACTGCATTATTTAAACGTTACTGCTAGCGAATACATTGCTCGTTAAGCACTCGCTCAATTAACGCTATTACTGTCTCCGCTGGCAATGTACAGCATGTAATGCGTTCGCTACACTTCGACTAGTTTATTGGTGAGTATATTGTTGTGTGCGTGCGAGTGTTTATTGTCTACGGGCGTTACATCTTAGTATGCAAACTTACGCAAACGAATAGCTGCCCTGAGATTAATGTGTGACTGATTGTCGAGATGGTGTTACATTTGTGTAAGAAATTGCACGGTGGGAGAAAAGCGGCGACACTGGTTCTAATACTAAATTGAAGCAATGGCCTTTCCATCCTTATTTATCTATTCCGTGGTTATAACACGTCAAAAACTCAAGAACAAACAAAATAATTTAAAGTGAATAACAATTGATAGGTATACCATGTCAAACAAGATAAAAATATATGTATAGTCAAGAATATCACTAAGATAAAACTAAATATAATATACTAATGTAAAAAGTAAATCTGTAGATGTCTCATTTCCCCTTTACAAACTGATAACAAAGAGTAAAAATAAAAGAAAAGAGTCGTTAATGCGTTGAAAAAAAATCAGATTCTAATTAAAACGTTATTTTGTAAAAATGTACGGGCATGATAATACGATTTTCCAAAGAGTACCTACCTAGTCTGAAACATGCTTTAGTATAGGTCCAAACCAAACACTGCCCACATCGAAGAAAATATAGCATTACACGCCCGACTCGAGACATTCCTGTACTCGATATTGTTATGTTTGAATCGGGTTTCAAATGCGAGCCAAATCAGTTTCTATGTATAAAGATCTGTTGTTCAGATATCTTACTATCATATATCTACGGTCTATGTACGTAAATTTATTACTAAGAAACGATGTGTTTATTTTTATGCCAAAGAAACGAATGCAAGTACGATCTATAGTAACTTTGTGAATGTTTCGGAAGGTGGAATCGATGTTAATCCAAAGGAAATATCTGTCAAATTTAAAGAAGGTACGAGTGGTGCCTTCATTCAATGGTAATATTCACTATTTCAGAACTTTGTCAAACTGAATCACAAATTACTTCGACGTAATATGATAATTACCAACATTTCACGATAACAGCAATGTACTGAAAAGTCAATATTGAATATCAAATGTATATCACCTGAGTTCCATATTACGCTCTCTGATGTGCTGAACGTCTAGTGTCCCATCCAGTCTCGCATGGCGCCTCATAGCTTCCCACGTCACGAGTCTTGTCCAGTGGAGGCTGGCCATCTAAACTCTCGATTTATTCAGTCGCCTGCTGGTTGATTTACTTGTCTCACCCACTCGCGTCCAAAATAGACACAATGCGGAGCGACACCGAGGCTAGGGAAGACGAGCGAAGAGGGGACACGAGCGCACCGTCCACACTCTCGTACTCGCGTTCCCTCGTATAGTCCCGTGGAGAATCTGAATGGGCCATAAGAACCACGTAGATTTACAAATTAAATTTGATTCCGTCCGTTCGAAGAAAACGTCGGACGTCAAATTCTAGCGGCAGAACCCACAAACGTATTCTTTACTGTTTAATCACACCATCAAAAAGTATCAATGTCAATACAAACCAGTGTGTGTTTAACACATTCAAACAGATTTGGCGTTATACAAGATGTTTGGAACACGTCCCCTAAAATCCCGTTTTAGAAACGTTACAGTAAGCTTTTACGTCTGAGTGCAATGCCCGACGTGATTATGAGCAATGGTGAAGTTTATTCTCACAGTTAAAACTTGGGTAATTGTTTCCTAGAAGTACCAAATGGATATTTAACTTGGATAGTCGGAAACTAGTTTGCAGTTGTGATAACGCACACTTGATTGTAACGACACTCGAGTCCGCAAATTATTTCAACGATTAGACGATTATTATAAAATGTTGACTATACCTACTTAAGAAGGCAATTGACTTTGTCTGTCTGTGCCATTTGTTTTAGGTCTGTTTAGAATTATTTAATTTGTGTGTATTGAATAAAAAATAGTTTGTGTGGCGGTAACCGTGGGTTATCGTTTAATCAGCATCGCATCCGTGTCTCCATACATTAGATACTCATAAATACAACCAATATCAAATAACCAATAAAATATTATAATAATTTCTTGTTTTCTTTGCGAATTCATGTTTTTTACTGACTAATGATTTCCGTATAAAATTATCAGTGCTAAAACGAAATAATATTGCGTCTATTTTAAAATATTCAATCGAGATCATAAAGAATATCGTAAAGGATGATCTACAGTTCAGTTTAAATTAATTGGATCTGTCTCCGCGATGAATATCTCATCATTTTAAAAAATCTTCCTACCTACTCATCACCCCGGTCTTATAATGAGGCAAACATTCATTTAAACATCAAAGAAAATATTTTTTTTTGCAAATGTAATGGTCCGAGACGAGGACAAACGAAGTCTGGAATTTTCATCACAATCTCCATTCTCCACCTAATCATTTCAATGTCTTTGTGCAAATAATACGTTCTCCTAACGTCTATTACTTTCTTAGATGTCTAACATACCGAACTACGATGAAAAATATTGTGACATTTTACAGCAGTATAAAATTACTGATGGAGACGTTAGCGCCCACGATTCTTTAATTGGCACGAATAAATAATATAATTATGAAAAGCGATTGTTGTCTAACCGTTAAGAAACTAGTTATGATACAGATAATAATGATTATACCTAATGTAATAGAATATTATGCAAGTGTGCCAACAACATCGCTATTGCAATTCTGTGCATGAAACCATTGCTGTTTGTGTAAACTCTGATTCGAAGCAACAGCGATAATTAATTTAGCTTGGCCTTGATCGTTGTGCATCGCTGCATGGCGCACCGGCATTCGCCTTATCGTATGTTGAACTGTTCTATATCAAATCCGACCAGAGATGGACCTAAATTCAGACTTATATACCTACTCTGTATAAAGCTGCAGAAACATAACAACGCTTGCAAGTTTTATGTACTATGTTGCAAACGGCGGTCTCTTGACGTACAACTGAATTTGGGCGTGTAATACTTATTTGCTAGCTTTAAATACATTCGTGACGAACACATTCCTATCGGGCGCATGTGTGTGTGTCTTGATATACGAGGCAGTAGTCAAGGTCGACAGTGTCATTGTACGAGCGAGCCCGACGCAAATTCACACACTGACACAACATGCAAGCGTTGTATGTGTGGAGCTATTGAAGTAATCTTATCATATAGGTCACCTTACTTTGTAGATTATAAATACATGGCTGCACTATAGAGCTGCACTCCTATTTTGCTGTGTAAATATTTTATCCAACGCAGACTCTAAGATCAACATAGGTGCATACCGTGTACCTACATTAACGTGAATTTTTCCACGAGCTGAGTATTTAAATTAAGCGACACATACTTACGTGAATTTTATAAACACATGTAGCCAAGTTTATTTGCATATTGGTCGTGTAGTGTGTCTAGATATTTCAACATCGACAATCTTAGCGAAAATGTTTTTATATGGTTTAATGTGGTTAAAAGCTTGCTTGGTCCGCTTTCAAAGATCAAAAATGTATTAATTATCCCCAACTTCTGGTTAATTGTAAAATCTTTCATTAGGTAGATACTTTTTAATCAAAATTTTGTTATCAAATGCCAAATAATAGCACAACCAGGTATAAACATAATGTTATGTGAAATAATTAGTATGAGACTGATCCTAAGTTGAACTAAGTTCACATTCATCGATCACTAACTTCATCTTAAAGCTATGTTGTTGGTTAATGTTTGTATGGAATTTTTCGTTCTGTTCAATGCCATAAAACGAGTGCTGTTACATGTTTGTTATAGTATACCTACCTATTGATTACACTCCAATCCTGCTAAACCTGTTAACATCATGCCAACATAACAAAAGGTAATATTTCCTTGTTGCCACGTGGGTATGTTCATTCTTATAAACCAATTTTTACTGCACTATAAAATCACTATTTAAAACTACAATCTGGTTTTCGTGTGCCTCAACATGTAAGGTGCCACAAACAAGCATAAAATCCATAAAATCTGTTCACAAGTCATAATTTACCAAGAATCTATCTGTATTCTAATGAGACGTCTATTTCGGTAGATAGATATTTACTTCTGTAAACTGAACGACAACGTATAATTTACAAGATTTGGTATAAAAGTACAGCTATAGGCATCAATCACCCAAATAGGTGCAATTTTCCACGACTACCTTACGGAATGCTAAGCTTGAAATAGAACAACAGTACAGTAGTCAAACGTGAGCACATCAATGGCTGGGCGAGGCGCGGCCACGCCGTGAGCGATTGACGCAGCCGCTTGTTTACTTACACGGCTGCCGCAGGTTATTTACATCGGGGTCACAGACACGCAGAAGGAGAATTCGATATAACGCATCTAACCTCTAAACTGTTTCAGCAGTAGTCAGGTCGCTACACAGCTAAGAGGGAGTCCTCAGCTCGATTTGATTTGGACGTATATCTATTGGCTATATTCTTTTTTTTTGAAGTTTCCCAATGCTGCCCTCTGAAGCCGACGATGTCGGTAGGTTCCACCTTATTAAACGATTCAAAATTTAAATAGATTACATCAATTTATCTCTGCCTAACCCTTTGAAGAATACAGACATGAAGCTACGTTCATCTACCTGTAGCTAGAGAAGTACCTGCTAGCCGCTAGCCGGTGATCGGCGGCCGTACGTGACAATGACCCCATTTGACATTACGAGGTCGTTTATGCAACAATTGCGAACTAGTTGTACCCAAGTGGGTGACTCCAACTCGCAGTTGAGCAAGGCCGGCGGATTTGCAACTCGCTGGAAATATGTTTGACACTAATTGATAGGTCGCTCACGTGATCATTTGAGGTTGTTACGTTGTTGAAAACTTTTGTTATCGTCCAACAAAAATGCGACCTTATCTGGGAGGTTTGATAGCGACTATCAACGTTAAATATCTCGGGGTCGATGATCTTGAAGCCACGTGGCCGCTTATGCAATGTTCTACGGCGACACTTCTTGGAACCGAATGCGGTTTATTGGGTTTGGCCGTACAATGTCACTAATATAGGACGACACGTCGTCTCCGATTGGGCCATCAAAACTTGGGTTCACGAAGAAAGTGAAACGTATAAAAGCGAGTTGCGGTTGGACTAGATAGGGATTTTATCGCGCTTCTAATTTCTATTGGCCGTGAGCGAGTCATAAGTATTTACCAAGTTGGTATCATATTGATCCGAGTCAACTGCGACCACACTTGGCTAGCGACGAACAGTCACTCCATATCGGAATAGTCGCTGCCCTGATTAGATTGCTTTATGATTTGTAAGTGTAACTAGATAGGTAGGTACTAACCGACTGTACTTAATCATTATTTGCTATGATGACTTAAGTATATTATATCGCGATATTATTCCAAAACAGATGCCCCATCAATCTCTCACAATAATAATAGCTTAGCCTGTTTATTCCGGTTTTCGCAAATGGATAGTGTTTCTCGAATATGTTCGACAGCCAGTGAATACCAATGTAGTGGACAAAATGTCGTCGGTAAATTATAGTAATATCACAGTCTAAAGAAAACGAACATGTTAATAATGTGGTAAATTATGTAGGTTAAAAAGTGTATCAGACTGGATTGATAGTTTATTTCTGTATTATTTCGCAAATAAATGAAATGGGTGTTACATTTCTTGTTTTCATCAAAAATCTAACGAATACCTATACGGATTAGCACTTCAAACCAGTCAAAAAAAAATACTCTACATTATACAACCCTATTGCTAAGAATAAATAATTCGTAGGTCTATTCCAGAGATAAAGAGTTTCCAAAAAAATAAACATGTTAAGGGAAAAGTGACACCTACCTAAAGAATGGAGGAATGAAATGTAATCCTTTTGTTTTCATCCTTTCGTATATCAAGTAGGTATTCAAGGTATTTCAAAAACTCCTCTTTTCCTTTTTACAAGTATTTTTACATGACAAGTCTTGCTATAATCTGGCATCGCTAGCCGAATCGGAATATAAAAACTTATAGAGAGACCAGTAATTTAATCAATAGATCGTAGTTGCGTTGACGGATAAAAATTACTTGAGACTTTTTATTAAACCTAACATTATTCGTTTTGTTTGTGTTCGAATTTGTATTTGCGAAACTTTGTCAAATCCCATAGTTTAATAGGATAATATGTTGATGGAAAAAAACAAAGCCAGTAATCGAAGTAGATGCACAAATAAAATATTGAAAACCGTCGCCGGAATGTTTTAACGTTCGAGTCATTCGTGTTGTATTTTACACAGCGAGGCAGTTAAAAAGTAAAGCATTAAGAAGATGGATGCTCGGTGCACATCTATTTATATCTGGTCCGGCCATAAACAGCCTGCGAGTAACCGGTCAGCCCGGCTTCGGAGGAATGCCTGCTCGCTAACTAACCCAGCTATCACTGTCCGACTATTGCGAGTGTGCGAACAATGTATATGTTTTAGCATCGCAGTGAAGTGCTTATTCGTAAGAATTGATATTTTTTGTGAAAATTATATCTTTATGATACGTTCCGTGCAGTTATAGATACCACATACGCATTGTTCATAAATCAATTTCAAAGAGAATTCCGACCAAACTAAACTTTTGAGTTTCATTCTCTCAGCAACAATCAGTAACAAGCTTATTAAATTTCATTTGCTTGTCACTGTTGTACTTATTTCTATTAGAATTAGACGTTAGGCAGTGTTCAGCGCCTTGCACATAAATATATTTTTTTATCCCCAGAAAAGCATCTTACTTGAAGAGCTTCGGCTATTTTGTTGATGTCTCTGCAGTAATTAAGCGACTTTACTCGCATATAAAACGAATCAAAGTACAATGAATTTTGAAGTCGACTTAATGACCGAAAACATCAGCATCGCAATCATTTTAATCTTGTTTCATTCTTGATTTATAGAGCCTTTACTCATTTTATTACAGACGTTAGCATTTCAATGTACGTATTCAATAGTCGAAGCAAGGTCTTCCGTGTTTCCCACGCACAAAAGAATTCCACCTTAACGATTTGGTTGTCGGCACAGTCGTCGTAACACAAAGAATACCAACTCTTTGCAATGTCAAGTGGGCCCTACTTTAAAAGCGTTCAATTAGCACGAGCAACTGCATTCTTAGCTGGAAAAAGCTGGAAAGAATAAATCCAAATTCTTACGAACAACTTTTTAGATCTACTAGTGAAAACTATAACAGTAACGAATTGAACAAGTTCTAAAATCCGTCTTATATTCTCGCTGCTGCTGTATTTTGCAGTCGTGTGAAACGATGAACAAAGAATTGCAAACCAATTGAATTTTCTCTGCTCAAGATTTCACTCGCTTCAACAAATTACGTTGCAAGAAGGTGTAATAAAGTCAACTAACAATTTAAAAGGTCAGGAACATAAGTAAGATTTTGTCGGTGATAGGTATTGGATGTATTTTGGACATGTACTTACCATATCTCACATGTATCACAAGCTTGCAAACCGTCTTCAAGCAAAGATGTGTGTTTAAAATTATATAAAGGAAAGGAATAATCTCCGAATTCTTGCCATACAAATCAGTAGCACCATAAACGGAACACTAACTATCACCTCTCAAATCATGAGCTATCTCCGCCATACCGTTTATCTGCGTTAAATCTTATTTGGGACTGTGTTATATTAAGTTTGGATCATTTACTCGACGGTAAGGTGATTAGAGATATTCGCATCAAGTTCCCGCCGCCACCACTAACGGCATCGAATTGATAGCACCGCCAGAGGAAGGGGAACGAACGGGGAAAGTTTCGTATCTTGTGTGCCCCGTCATCGCCGATCCATCCATCAAGCTGACAGCGCCGATTATTGTTACTCGCTACCATCGTCTACTTATTCTCGTCCTTTCACTCGTTTCCGTGTAAGCGTTAAAAAGGGTTGCTTACATCCATATTTCACTTGAAAAATGTCCCTCGTCGATTATTCACCATAGGAACACAAAAACCTTACGGTTACTAACATGTCATTTCCTTGTACGCACTTACGTAATATCTGTTTTGTTAGGCTGGGTTAGTGTTAAGTTGCGCAGTGCTCATGTAATAGAACTGTGTTCAGAATGATGATCTCGATATGTCTTTGAGCTGAATAAAAATTGTCAATAAAGTATCGAACGCGGCTTGGTTATGTAGGCGACATGAATTAAAAGTTGATGAAAGCGACCCAACGAAGCGCACCAGACAGCTCAGTGATATATTAAAAAGGGTAAGATCTCACCGCTATCAGACAAGGGTACACGGACGGTTGATCGGTTCCAGAGACGAGGAAATAGCGTTGGATAAATTAACCCATGTCTGCGTGCATTGTTAGACCGTTTTCCATGATAGAAAATAATGAGGCTCTGTTTCTGCATGACAAAAGGTAATGATAGAGTGTTTTTAATGATTCGTCGAGTATACTTTGGGGGCGTCCGACCTTCCGATGAACGTGGGTTAGCCCATGACACAGTTCACAAGATGTGCCGTCACGGATATTTATTTCTGTACTATCGTTTCCACGCAAACGAACCTTGCTACAAAGTGGCCCGGCTATTTTAAGGCATAACAGTGTGGCATAAGCTTCACGTTGTACTTTTGGGTACGTCGTTAGATTTCTGAGGCTTGATAACAAAATAATGATTTTTAGTCGACTAATTATATTGAAACCTATCTGTCGATATATCAACGGTGTTGGAGGGCACTTCGTGGAATATGACTTGCGTTTTATAAAAGTACTCTATCTTTTTTACAGCTTATAATGTTGGTTATTTTTTCTTCGCTCTGTTGGATGTCGTTTTGTAGTTTTTGCTCGTTACTGAGATCTAGTCACGCTGCGGAGGCCCTGCTGGTGTGACCACTTTGCTATAACATAAATTGATGTACCTATCCACTCAAATAAAACATTGGATAACTTTAATAATGCGTTTCAATTCAGTAGACGAGTCAACGGGCAGGATGATTGTTTTTAGTTATCTAGTTGTAGGTGATATAGGATATGGCTATTTTAAAGACGCAAAATGAATTATTATTTGCTATTTTGTAGAAAATAATTTAAATCCCTCCAGTTTTTATTTTAGTATCTAATTTATCATTGCTGTCGTATAAAAATACGCTAAATGATTATCGTGAGATCGTGGTAGAAATTTCCACTAGCACTAAAACATACCCCTGAAAACCTCTGGTAAAATATTCTAGGCCAATTGTGAACATTTCTCAGCGGACTAATGAAATAAGTTTGAAATTTACATAATTTCCTTCAATTATCTCTTAAGATAAGTTTTGAAGATCACGCATACAGCCCTGTTAATCTAATCGACTTTGTTTGGCGTCAAATTCGTCGAAAACAAAGGCGCTCTTTGTCGGCCGATAAGCGTTTCGGTGCTGACTTATCTCGTCCGATACACGGTCACTGACCCTGACGGTTCCCGGTTACATATTAAACCACTAAACATATTATGTGATTTTTTTTTGACCTTCATCTGTTTTGATACATAAAAAAAACTGATGTATGGTAAAAGGGCATGTTAATGCTATTCACCATGAAAATATATTAAGCATAAGGATTGGCTAGGCATCTGAATGAGAAGCCATTCAAATTTATGTAAATGTAAGATATTCTGCTTATAAATATTATGTTTCATGAATTAAAGCTTATTGTTTTGTAGTTTTCAAATAGGAAGAAGCACCTTTCATCCATCTACTTGCCGGATGAAAAATATTTTAGGAAAGATTCGTGAATCGGTTGCCTAAAAAAACATTAGCAAGGCCGTGACTGCCATGAGTGGTCTGTGAGCTCACATTCTAATTTCATACTTAAATACGTGGAATATTGTAAAATAAATTGAATAATTTTACTTACATCATCACAATATATTTCTGTGTTATTTCTGCTTCGATTTGATGACAACGCGGCCCGAGCTGCCGACTCTCGACCTACTTTACCCGACTTACCTCTGTTCGTCACATTTTCCTGTAAATGTTGTGTTAATGACCTATAAAAATTTGCAATAAAATAAACAGGATAAACTGTATTAATATATTGAATAATCTTAAAATTTTTAGTTGTGTCTGAGTACGAATTACCTAGAGACAACAAAATTATTATTATTTGCCGTTAAATGTAATATTCAACGCTATCGTGTTCTGATCAGGTGGTAATGCACGACCCTATAATTTCCAGATGTATACCTAATAACATAGACCTAGGGATAGGGACAACATAGGGATTCACTTGCCATCAGTGTGTACTGTATGCTTGTTTACCACTTCATGCCTACTTATAGTCTACAATAATCTAGCTAGATAATCCCTTTAGCACTAAATTTTGTTTTCATTTCATGTTTTCTTCTAATCTGACCCTTAGTACCCGAAGTTAGCTAACATAAATAAAACATTCATTTCAGCTTTGTAATATCAGACCAAAAACTTCAAAAAAGTAACGAGCTATTGTCAAACGTATTGCTGTTAGTAAAATGCGTAACAACCTAGTGTCTTTAATTTATTATGAAATACCTTTATCAGGGCAAAGAACAAAGAGTCGTTGACCCATTTGGTAGTAAGCCGGTCTTAATTAGCCCTACGAGCGACGGACGATAACTGACGTCATTTACGTGCCTTGACCCACTTCCCAGTTCTGTGGTACAATTTCTTAGAATGAGGTTAATAAATAAATGCTTATGGGTATTTTTGTGAGTAATAGTATATTTGTTATGAAATATGATTCGCGATCGTGTGTCCATTTTGTTGGACACAGTTTCGAAGAAGCTCGTTTCTGTTTACTTGTGGTAGAGCTCTGGTGGTGAAGCTCTTTTTTACAGGTATCTAGAGTGTGTTTTGTTTAACTCAAACTGTTAATAAAGCTATTATTTACGGGCTGTAGTAGTGCTACTTTTTAAATTAATTTATTATTTTTCGACGAATAAGAAAAATCAAAAAAGTAATATGACTGCGTACGTCTGTATATTTTACGTGGACACGTAACGACGAATACTTTCTTTGAGCGTAGTTTAATATACATATTTCAAAACGAAAGGCTCTCTCGTGGAGGAAAATTCTTCCAATACTGCAGTCAGTCAACCGAACAATAGCGGCCAAACCATATCAATGGGCGGTAGTAAAAATAACAACGCGGTATGGTCAGCAACGTCTCGCCATGATGATGCCGCCACTGCGATCGCCAATCCAGCTGCCAAGCGTGGCGATTATGGCACATTCTCCCCTAATGGCGCACAACACTGAAAATTAACGTCTTTGGGGAAGGCTTTGTCCAGCAGTGGACGTTTTTCGACTGGGGTTATGATTTCAAAATGGCGGCACCAAGTCCGACGCGCACGGCGTAATTTTACTCCACCTGATTAGTGCTTTGTTTCTTTAGCTATCTTATTAAACTATGATCCCTCGATCCTGGTATCAATTTTTTAGATTGTCCCCTACTATGGCAGCCTTAAAGACCTCAAGTTAAATATGAAAACAGGAGAGGTTAGACAGTTATGATATATCTTCCGAGGTCGCGGTTTGCAGGGCAAGGGCGCTGATAGTATCCAACGACCCGCCTTATCAGTGTGCTGCATATTCATACGGTTGTTATGTTACCACGTTTCGATGTTTTACTGTTGTAAGACTAAATTATATTGTATTATTATGGTATGTGATTTTAGGTACAATTGTAGCAAATAGGGTAGTAATTTTGAAGCCTTTGTGTTTCTGACATCATAGCTCATGAGTACTATGTAACTTTTATTTTGTTTTGTTTTTTTGATGGAATTACGTAAGCGGCTCGTCTCAATACGACACTAGTCTACTTCATCGGGCAAAAGGCGAGCGCAAAGGTCCTCGAAGCCTAAATAAATTTATACAACTGCCTAAGGACCCTTGCGAGTCCGATCCTTGACTTGGGACAAGACATTCGCTATTAGGGGCGGTGCTAACTGAGGTCGTAATGAGTAGGTACTATGAAACATGAGGCACGGGAGGTACCTACCTATATCAGGACCGGGATATCTATCGCTCCACATTCTCTGCCTACCCCGATAGGGACCTGGCCTGGAGATACATACCAACATACATAAAATCTATGAAAAAAAATCTTTAATAGCTATAGCGTTGCGTCAAAAGCTATAGTTTTTTTTTTATTTCCATCCAGTATGTGGATATGAGCTTGTAGATTAAGATTACTTATCAAGCTACTTAGAATTTTTTTTGTATAATAGTGCACATCAGTACCTACCGCTAAAAAAATACTGTTTCTGAACTTCGAAAAAAATCACGAGATAAACTTTAGTTCTTTGACTAGTGGCACCATGTTCGTTTTCCTTATACTGTGCTAGTAGTAACTACAACATAAAACTTCTTTCAAACAATCTCTCAAGCTTTACAATACTAATTAGATAAGGTATTCTATTCCCGTTATCGTATATCTGATTATAGCTCATTGTAAGCATAATTTCCATTGATTAATATTTAGAGAGGAAACCACGCGGCATCAATTCTAATTATATCTCCCCCAAGCTTTTCTATTTACTTATTTGCCCATTTCAATGTTTACTCATAAAGGCGCGCCAGAGCGTGGGTGCGGCTTCTATCCTAAATTGAGAGATAAACATGTGGAGGAACGGGTGGAAATGTTCCTCCGACGAAAAGGGAGGATCCTCCGACCAGGCGAGGTGGTAGCGCCTGGCGGGCCGCGGGCCCAAAGATTGACGTTGGGAAGTTGTATATATGCCAACTCTTGAGAAAACTTCGCATTTGCGATGTAATTCGAATGCACGCCATCTATCGTACTAGATAAGTACTGTGATTGTCTTATGTGTGGTTTTCTTATGTGTTCCACTAGTTGGCGCCTTAATGTAGTGGACGCTACAAACAAAAGAAAAATTAGTAAAGTTAGAACGAGGGATGATTTTTATGGAACTGTTTCAGTTTCGGAGTTTAGCACCATCGTATTCAATGCGTCTGCTACTAATATTCTTTTATTCTCTTCTACTAATAAATAGTAGTATACTAATAGTCCGCTACTATACTACTTAGTTCCAGACTTCGTTAAGGCACTAATGTTGCTTGTCGGAAAAAAGAAATGCAAAAGCAAATATGAAGCTTAAAAACGACGTCTGTATTATATGGATCGCTATTCGAAAATGATTCTCAAAATAATAAAGATGATTAAAAATCCCGACAGCAAGTACCTAAGTTGTTTTTTTATAGGCCATTCAATTATATGAAGCCACGATTACATTTTGAACAAGCTAACGCATCAAAACCTCCGACATTATAGAACAGTGGTACTTCTCCATTTGAATTCATTTGATAGAGTCACTCTTTATCAAAGATCAACTCTTTATCCAAAAAATATACTTTTGCGTCAATATTATACGTTACAACGTAGTGTTAATTCATACACACACATCTCATACATGTGTAACCATAATTTTAGTTGGCTATTATCGTTATCACACACACATGACATGTCGGCTACGTGATAACTGAACACTTTCTAGTTTATGGCGTGAGTGACGAAACGTGGAAAGAAACGTTCACAGAATACCGACAGCGTTCCACATTGTACTTTACTATCTTTACCTATACTTTCATGCCATACGTGAGTTTTAGGATTCCCTAGTCTAACGGCGAAAAGAAAAATTGTTTCATTTTCTTCGCCTATATACCTATACAACAAGAAATAATGCACATCGACCTCAGGAAGAGACGTCGGCTAATTTTGGATCTGTAGAGCGTTTTTTACGTTTGTCGACCATTTTGATCAAGTTTTGACCAATACCGGACTACGGATGCTTACGTAGGCAGTGTGCAGCAGAGATAACGCTCTATAAAGCCGAAACTAGCCGATTGTCATTTTCATAGGCTCCATGTGCATTATTTCTTGATGAGCACTGTACGTTGTCTAGCGAGAAAAATGTAGAATCAGACTCTACATTTTTGGAATTGTTTTTGAATTGTTTTTATCTATTTCACGCATACAACGCTTTTCTATGAACTAGGAGCAATTCTTTGAGTGATGCAATTTGTAAAAATTGGTCGTATAAGTTTATGCTTTCAATTATTTTGAGGGTTGAATGATATTGAATAAAATACATAATAATATTGAAGATGCGCTATGCGGGTATCGCTAGTTCCTTGAAAAAGAGAATCGTAACTTTTACAACTTCCTCGAAATTAAATGATCGTTGATTGACCTAATCACAAAATCTCACAGTGTCTCTACCATCGACGACACAACACAGCTTCGATGGTCTCTACTAAAAATATTTACTGGTGAATAGTGTCGCTATAACTTCTATAACTTAAGAATCCTCGTGATCACGCGGCTATTTCTCCTTCGTCTAATTAATAGGAGTTTAATAGTCTATTTTAAGTCTCTCGTTTAATTATTCCTTTAAATTGGTGCATATGTCTAAGTCCGGATGCGCATGCTGTCGACGAATGTTCGCCGGCGGATGTAAACACTTCCACGTGCGTGAATTCGACGCTCCGCTCTCCTAGTTAAGTCCCCCTAGTTGCCCCGATTGCTTCCCCGACAGACGCCCCGTTATTTAACAAGCTTAGCGGGACTCTTAAAATAGGCGATGTTTCCTCGACGTCAAGGAATGCTTTTTGGATCTGAAGTTGAGTTTTGAAAGTGAAATGAACGATAAAATTCGATGTTACACTGGCGAAAGACTTATCGAGCTGTCAGTGAAAACATACTTTGAGTTGATTGCTCACGTCTGTCTGTGGGAGGAGGCGGCGGCCGACACTATGTAGTGATTAGAGAATGAAAACATCCAAGTTTCCACGTTGGCGTGTGGCGTGAAAATGGCGATTTTCACCGCGGCGCGATTTCTATTTCAATCCAATTTTCCCGACGCGTGGAGAAACCGATCGCTCTAGTTGCGCCGGCTCCGGCCCACATCTCTTGCTAGAAAGTATTGTAGAAAGTAATATTGTGATTCGATCTCCGTCCGACCGATGCATCGATCACGTGTATCGTTTTTCTTCTCCTAGAATCGGATAATCGTCTGTCAGATTCCGTTCGATTTTTATAATGCACTCGATTGGCGCGCATGAAAGCGATGCGGAGTACCTACTTTGTTCTTGTGAACGACTAATTAATATCTAAGAGGCGTGTCACACTACGCTACGCTTACTTTCGCCGCACCCGAATTTCAATTACGTGTGCTAAGACTTGTGCAATACTTAACTTTGGACAACTTTCACTTACTAGTAATCGCTTACGCGGTGCGCCTGCGAAATCATTGCGTGGTCGCCTGTTTCTGGGGTTATAGAGAAAGTTATTGAGGTATATGTACGTTTTTAAAAATATATTTAAACTTGGATGATCTCCAAAACACACCATTCGCTTCTTTGGTGTTTCTTGCTTACTCTTGAATATTTTCTACGAGAGGCCAAATATAAAAAGATTTCTTAACTCTATTGTTGTGTTTAATAGTGATGATAGTAGTTTTAACTATTTAACTGCATTCGTAAGAAATTCTATAAATATTCCACTGCCAAAGAATATTATCGAAGATTTTCGATTAAGATGACGAAACCTGATTTCTATCGCGTGAATATTAGGCACAGGAATATTAGGTATATGCACCGCACCTACTTCGATACCTTTTCAGTCATGGCAGATAACCGTTTATAGAGCCACAAAACTATTAACCGCCGTAGTTTTCTCACGCGTTTAAATAATATAACTTTAAACGCCGTTCTACTCATTGGCCAAGACTTCCCGTAAGTCGCCGAACGCGAGAATATTGAAGGTGATTCTTATCTCTTTGTTATCTTGGAGTACTTTTACATAAAGGCGAGCCTCGCCTGAGACATTCCACGAAAAGTCTATATACCTTCCTATGTAGAGCACACTAAGCTTAGTAACAAAGTAACAACATAACTAGCAGTGCATCAAGCAGCACTGACTTACACGATATGCAAGTATAAAATTAAATACCTACCTACAATATGAATACAGTTCTTATCCAATACCCATAAAACATTGTCTATAAGAATAATAAAACCCCTCTAAAACACGCCACTGACAAACAAGAAACAAGTCTCGATAGATCGAACAAAAAGTCGTAAGTACATTTTAAATTCACGCATATGCTTTTACCAAGTTGGTCGCTATCCGCAGAGACAGCATCTAAAGGAATGAAAAAGTCGAATCGCGTGAGAGGAAAAACGAGTTATTATTAGTTGGTAGAGAATCGCGAGCTTGGAGCTCTGATGCTATCATAAATAATGTGGCGGCGCGGCGGGCGGGAGGGGGGAGGGCCTCAAGAGTCAAGGCCGCACGCTGCCCCCGGTCGACGCTCGCGCCCCACTTGTCTCTGTCGGCATCTCGCTCACGCGCCCGAGAACATCCGAGCACCGGCGAAGCGGCACGAACTAGACCTTCTATGCGCGAGCGCAACAGCTGAGACGTAATAACATAACACACTGACTCGGTCATCCGTGCATTCAACTTTTGATTGGCTTTCTTTTTCACAAACACCGATTTTATTACTAATTTGTGATAAGCACGTAAACCTGAAATGACATTGACATGTTTTTGTAAACATTGTAAACAAGTAGGTTTAGGTATTTCCTTTCAAAATCACATTGAATAGGTACCTACTTGCAATAGGAATACCTACTATCGATAAGTTATCACTAAGCAGGTTGTTACTACGAACTATGGAAAGTGCAAAGCTACCTCTATCTATCCTATGTTTGTGATTTACAGTAAGTAGGTAGGTAGGTATCTAATTTTTGTTAAATTTTAACTCACAATGGACATCACTATTAAGCTGGAATTTTGGCGATATTAATTTTGAAATGGTTCATCCAGTCAGCACATACCTAATAACTTACGATTTAACGTACCTACCTAACTAATATTAGATGCGTGAGGCCTACCTGCCTATTTTTTGTAATTGTTTAGTTTTATCATAAAATTACACATCCCGTAGAAGACCTATGAACATGCAGTGTTCGGGTTAAGTAAATTATTGGAACCTATAAGTATCCTAGTTCACAAGTTAATGGTGAAGTACCTATACCAAAGATATTTTTAATAATAACACCATATCAAAAAATATATATAGGTACCTATAGTATTTTTTTTTATCATAAAAAAGAAACATTTTGTGTGCCGTAGTTGGTTCAGATGCGGCGTTCGCGTCTCGAAATTCATGTTTAAAAAGCGAGGACTAGGTACCTACTTAGGTAGGTATTTTATTTAAAATTGTCTCCTCTTTTAACGTCTTTTATTTAAATTTCTTAAATTATTAGGTATAAGCAGTTATTCATATGTTTGCAAAAAAAAATCTTAAGGTAGGTAGGTACCTTAACCTTTTTTGTATCATCGGTTTTTTTACAGTTTTTGAAATTTTCTATAACCTAAAAACTGTTTTAGCAAATTTTTCTAGACACCAATCCGCATCGAATTACTTAATTATTGCACCTATTTTTAACGACCTCTATATACCTACTACTCTATATGTCACCATTTTCAACTTGTGAACTAGACTAATAAATGGTAATGTTCATCTCCGTTATTGAATGTATAGAAAACCGAAAACAATTTATAATTTAACAAAAACCTTTTTATAACGTCATCCGGTTTTTGTCGGGTCTATTCAAATTTAAATATGACCCTAATAGTGATGTAAAGAATTGACGCTACTAAAAGAAGAGTTACGTTCGATAACGTAACAAATAGATGCTCATCTCGTAAGTTCGATGGAACCGAACCAGTTTGGTGATCTTGGTCACTTTCACCACAGTCCGATGAGCAATTGCGTCACTATAACCTACTAAAACGTTATTCAATACTTGTAAGAATATCAATTACCAGTAGACATATTAACTTAGCAGACTGATGGTAAACTTCCAGTGTCGGGGCTCCACGGCGTAGGCACCGCCGCATTACCTAATCTAACTGCCTCCAGAAGGTAGAGTTCAGCACTATCGTGTTCCGGTTAGATTTTAGTTACTGTATGGCCCCGTAATAACTATCTTAGGAGTGACAACGTATATGTATTTTGACCTCTTATTTTGTGTAGATGTCTGTAGTAGGCCGCAGGCGTCACTATCCCTGAAAACTGCATACTTGTAGGTACATCACCATCATTAGATAAAAAAATACTATAGAACATTCTACATTGATTTTGCGTTTGACTGGTCTTTAAAATGCAACGAATAGTGTTTCCATCTTCCATATTGGAACCTATAATAAAATGCCGATTTACTAATGATGCAACAAAACATGGCCTCGATATTCTATTGGAGGAGCAAGTATTGCGTAAACAAGAGATTGCCTTCACCAATTAAATAACTTGGCATGAGAATACAAATTAATAACTGTTAAAATTATCCTCGAAAGCTGGAATGTAAAAATTCTCAGATATAAATTGTCTCTTCAAAGGCACTTCATCGAATTTAGCTGTTGTTATACGTATCTTATTTAAAACATTCTATTTTGATAAGATCGACACAAATACATGACAACATCCATGGGATGAAGCAGCGCACTTGACCTCTTTATTGAGGCATATTTATCACCTAAACAACCGACCAGAGACATAATTTAGTTTGCAAGCGTGCGATACAAAGTGATAGAAAAGTGTTCGTTCGTTGCCAAATTTATTAGTAAAACAAGGTTAGCAGTATGTTTTGGTATCCCAGTCATACTAGACAGATTTTAAAATTATCAAGATATTTTTGAATTGAAAACTTTAGCGACGCTGTGCACTTTTTGTGATGGGTAAAAAATTATAAACTCGTGTCAGGTCACGTGTCCTGATCGAAAATTCGTAATACGGAGGAGGAGTAGCCGCCGGTGCGGCGTAGGAGAGGGACAGAGAGGAGAGAGGGAGCGAGAGAGAGAGACAATTTTTAATGTAATTTAAATTGGCATGCTTGTGTACAATAAATACAATAGCGCAATAAAATAATATTGTATTTTACCACATAAATGAAAGTATACTTCTACCGATACAATTTTCACTTCTGGTGGCACTCCTACAGTGCAACCCATTGTTTTTTTTAAATAAAACTTCTTGACGCACCCTTGACTTGGGGAGTAAGTTGGTGAATGAGTAACGAGAGCGGTACGAAAAATGTGACTGGGCGAGACGAACGGAAGTTGAAAAGGAGATAATTATAAGAGATGTAAAGAGATGGAGTTAAAGTAATTTTATTTCAATCGAGTCTACTCGTAAAGCACTCTCGTATTTTTCACTTTGATAATAAATAGCTATACTTCCAGGCTGAATAGTAAATTCATATACTTATATACCCCCTTATTCATAAACGTACATTAGATACGTTTTAGCTATAGAATGCTTTGTCTTTGTCAGTTGCATTGACAAATGTGCAGGATAGAAAAGGACAAAGGAGACATTAGCAACACTTTAGCTAAAATACGTTTATGAATAAGGGGGTTATGGCCGAATACTCAAACGTCACTCAATTTTAAGCAACCCTCAAATGTGCGCTATCTCTATCGTTTGAACGTGTTTTATAAAGACAGAAGACTTTTAAGTCCCACTTAGATTTGAGTGACGTTTGAGTATTTGGCCGTTAGTCTTTTACTTATCTATGTAAAATCCGCTATTTACCTATTTGGAATTATTTGTGAAACTTAAACCATCCCTTTAGATTATTTGACAAAGTTATCGGGTTGAACAGTGTGACATAGGTGTTACGAGTCGCTATCCTACTTACCTATGGGATTTCGTGCTATTCATTTAACATACATACCTAATTAACTACGTGTGCCTAAGTGTGAAATCGCGTTCCGACTTCGCAATACTTCGCATACGAAGATCGGTAATATTTTTTTTATTTTCAAGATCGTTCAATCAATTATAATTATCCGTTGAACCCTGGTACTAGGTTAAATATACGAGGTTGTGGGTTGTTCTATTTCCCACTTATGGTTGTGTGCCGAAACAAGCATGGCCTCCGACACTGTTGGCTCCAATCCCACGTGGAACTAGTTTTTTGGCAGCGGCTATTTCGGCCGGTTGCGCAACGCAGGTACAAGCCGTTCAGGCCACCGACCCGTGTCGACGTCGCTTAATGGACACAATAAAAATGTAAATAAAATTAATGCTAGGCTCAAATGAAATGTTCGTGTATGGTAATGCGCTTTGGATTTACCTACTTTACCTACATAAATAAAAATTATGAAGTGCCGCCTGGTATTGTTTGGCTTCTGCTGTCTTATAGCATCATCGGCAATTCAGTATTTTTTGTTAATGTAATTTGAAATATTTTTATTCCTCTAAACCCAAACGACGAATTAATTATGTCAATCAAAGATAAGAGTGGATCGTTCGCAGAATTGGTCGTTAGTTGTTGAGCAGCTGACATGTAATTAATCCCTGACTTTGACCGTGACTGTATTATCAAACAGCAAAATTGAATTTACAATTTATTTTTGCCTTGAACGCCATATAAAATCTACCAGCCGTTGCAGCAGCTTAGGCCGTAAAAAAGTCTCACAATACCCCGTCTTACTTTTTAAGGAGTTCCGACTGCGTGATTGACAATTGTCGATTAAATTTCCATCGCGCATCGCACACCCTACTCCCGGATACGTATTGAATACCAAAATCGTGTGCCAAACGACATTAGTATGCGGACAATCGCTCTAGCCACCTTTTGTTTGGACAGGAAATGTCCACGCTACCGCCGAAAATCACTTACCCGTTGTTCGTTACAAAAACATCTCTTAGTCGAAATAACATTGAACCCCGAATAAAAGTGAAAAATAAAACGATCTTCACTCGCCCGCCGCCTCGACAAATGGTTCATGAAATGTATGCAAATTTTATAGCGTCCGATTTTAGATGTTCTCGACACCCGGCGCCTCAGGTCCACCGGTCTCTGCTCGCTTATTGCGCAGTTGCATTTTACATGTAAAGAAATGTGATCCAAATGATTTTTTATCATTTAGGGAATCTGAGTTCAAAAATATACGTAGGTTACACGTTTATTTTACAAAATCCTCTTTCATTTCTCTATTGAACCTTCTTTATTAGGAAAAAGACAGTTGTCAATTAGTTCAACGTTGCGAAATTGATACTCCAGCCCACAATTCAATTTAAAAATACGTACGTAGATAACGTACTCATATTATTATTAATACTGTTGACTTTCCTCTTCTGATGATCTTTGTCTTTTTTTCAAACAGTAGCACCTAACATTTCTGCCATTGTTCAGATCTGCCATAGACTGGGTGAGCTGATAATGTGCAGCGTCATTTCTGAACTACAGACAACAAGTTACATGAAGTATTAACTCATTAAACCCTCCCTTTTTAATTTAGCCTGCAGTATCCACTTACATCAATGTGATCTGTATTAACACTTTAAGCTTATATGTGTTTGTAAATTGTTACAGGTCGAGAGGAACTATCGCCAGCATCAAGTGTGAACGGCTGCAGTACAGATGGGGAGGCGCGGAGACAGAAGAAGGGACCCGCGCCTCGGCAGCAGGAGGAACTTTGTCTCGTATGCGGCGATAGGGCCTCCGGATACCATTATAATGCCCTTACGTGTGAAGGATGTAAAGGTAATAAATAGGACTTTTATTTAATCCTGAACATCGTTTCTGTCTCTGCAAGATGCTTGAATTTAGATTAGTATTTTTTATAACTGCCTAATCTCCTATTAGTTCCACTACGTCTCAGGGTTGCGGGCGTGTCCTATTGTACTTTTTGGAAGTTTCCCAGTGCCGTCCTAAGAGTTTGGTAATTTGCCCGGAAATATCATACTAGCAGGTTTGCCACCTATCGTTTACCTACGTAACTAGCTTCTCCAATATTATTATCATTGGAAAGTTTTTGACAGGATCACGTTCCACAGTTACCTACTAGGTGAGCGGCGACCTTCTCTACTGTACCTATACCACATCACTACGTAGAGTCGTTACCATAGCAATATAAAATTTGCAAAAATTCGTCGAGTTCCGCTCTATATTGCCAAAGCATAAAAGCATTGTTTCAATTTGAATATAACAAACACCACTTATTGATTAGTACACTCACGGCCATATACTCAAACGTCACTCAAATCTAAGCGGGACTTAAAAGTCTTCTGTCTTTATTCAATTCAAAATTCAAATCATTTATTTCAAATTGGTCTACAAGGACACTTTTGCATTGTCGGGTTATAAGCTACCTAGAGATAATGACTTATAATAATAATTCAATAGGTATTAATAAATACCAATTTAATAATAATACTTAACCGATACGTGAATCATCAAATTTTTCAATTCCTTCATAGAAGAAAATGAAAAATCTGTTCGTCATAATCATAGTCATTCACTTAGCAGAGTTCCAAGTGCAGGCACTACTGAGAAGAACTCCGCTACCCAACAAACTCAGCGTGTTGCTCCTTTGTCAAAACCTTAGATTTAATACAAATATTATAAAATAAAATAAAGATAATGTGAACGTCCATGGCATATAAAACACGTTCAAACGATAGAGATAGCGCACATTTGAGGGTTGCTTAAAATTGAGTGACGTTTGAGTATTCGGCCATTAGTTTAATATCTGGTCTGAGTTAAGTAAACATAAATCAGATAAATAACCCGATCTTTTTTTAAATTGTCTGTAAGTCATCAAATGACGCGACACACCGTCTCCAAATAGTACAACAGAGATGTGATGTAAGCAAACGTAGCAAGGTAGGTTAAGGGTACGTGCATTATGTTAAACAGCTCAAAGAAAACCATTCAGCGTCTGATTACAATATGTTGCCAAGTACACGAATGCGGCCCTTGCTAAATAAGCGCCCACGAACGTGCCAATTCAGCATTGAAATAGCGCATTGTGTCGGCTAGTTGACTTGTTGCGAGCTGCGCGTGCACTTTATGCCTGCTATGTCGAGACGACACGTCACAATAACCGTCTGCTTCGTGTCTACTCCCTCACACAAGCATTCATCGTCCATTGAACGACCACGTCTACCTTCACAGGACTTTAGATCTAAATAACCGTGAAGCATCTTATCAACGACCTTAATAGATAGTAACGTCTCAACGCAGCGCAGATTTCACGTACACAAAGCCTTGAAACACAAAATTGGCGCAGTCCTTAATCTCTCTGTAGCCTAGTTAGATAACTCCAGTATATAATATTTATGATAATAACATATAAACACAATCGTCTCGCGATGCAATAAATTAATAATGGTAATGGTCAAACCTTTAGGAGACAAAACAATACAGTAACTTAATCCCTGTTTACAGACCACCCTTTACAAATTAAGCCTGTATGACCCAATACACGCCGTCTTTCTTGTTTGTTTTCGACGGTAAATTATCCCCATGCCTGGTGTACCTGCTTGGTGCTAATGACCTATGCCTTTCAGACAACCTTTCGTTTAGAACAATGAGTTGGATATATGATATTTATTATCTTTCACTTACGTCTATTAACCGTTATCAACTGTTTGTTTACCCGACGCTTAATTTTAACAATTCCAGGATTCTTCAGGAGAAGTGTCACCAAAAATGCAGTGTACATTTGCAAGTTTGGTCACGCGTGTGAAATGGACATGTATATGCGACGGAAATGTCAGGAGTGTCGTCTAAAGAAATGCCTAGCAGTAGGCATGAGGCCCGAGTGCGTGGTGCCCGGTGATCAGTGTGAGAAAAAACGGAAAGAGAAGAAAGCACAGCGAGAAAAGGACAGACTCCCCGTCAGCACGACGACGGTCGACGATCACATGCCGCCCATCATGCAGTGTGATCCACCGCCGCCAGAAGCTGCCAGGATTGTAAGTGCTTTTTGACATCTTAAACAAATAACACCATTTTATAAGGCCCATATGGCATCTATCTCCCGTATTCATTTCCCAATATCTGCTCGTTAAATCTTGCGTAATCCAAAAATTATAACATTTGATGGCATTCAAAATTTTTCTATCGTTTCAATCTGAAGCGAAATATTAACGTTGCGGTTGTTTCCTACGTGAAGCTGGAATGTTTGCAGCACGAAGTGGTCCCGAGGTTCCTCTCCGACAAGCTCCTGGAGCAGAACAGGTTGAAGAACATCCCTCCTCTCACGGCCAACCAACAGTTCCTGATCGCGAGGCTCGTGTGGTACCAAGATGGATACGAACAGCCGTCTGAAGAAGACCTCAAGAGGGTTACACAAGTATGTTTTATTCATAAGCTCTTACAATAAATACAGTAATCATTGTTGTATCGATTTAATGACTAAGGCTTATCCTAAATGATATTATTATCGTCCATTGTTCGATTTAAAAACATAACTACCGTTAGTAAATTGATACGCATCTCACAGTTCTAATTTACTTCGAAAGCGTTTCGTGCAGATCGTGCTGTGGAGTAAAGTCTTTGGCCTAGTATCGTAATTATATTCGTAAGCCCTAACCATAATAACCTTTTTCATAAATTTAAGTCTCATGTAGAATTATCAACTGTTATAGAGACTTTGTGTGAATGATAGTATCGGTGTAAAAATGAAAAAAGGCATGCTCCGATGGTTCGGGCATATAGAAAGAATGTCGAATGAGCGAATGACTATATACAATGCGAATGTGGATGGTTGCAGAGGCCCAGGAAGACCAAGGCTGACCTACCATGACCAAATAGGTCGAGTTCTGTCTGATGGTGGTGTCAAAAGTCTTAGGAATCGGCGTGCATGTATGAAGAGAATGATGAAGGTAGACGAGGCACAAGAGGTTTGTCAGAACCGGGATGTCTGGCGCTCTACACTCTCTGCCTACCCCGTTAGGGACCTGGCGTGAAGATACATACATAGAAAACGTACAATCCGAAATTTGATATTTATGTCATACGATAAACTACAGAACGCACGTGTCATGTCATACACGTACTTGACCGATTTTTCCTATTTTGTTTGGCTGAGATACAAAGTTGATATATTATCATCGCCTTGGCCAACATTATTAACAATTTTCTTGTCATCTTCATTAGGCTAGTTCTCTCTTTTTAATATTATGCGTACGAATTTCAATGTAAGTAGTTGCGTAACTCTATGAATTATATCCATTTGTAACTTGGCCATCGGCTTTATGGTACCGTAGTCACTGTAGAACACTTTGATTCCTGAAACGCCTTACGCATCACGGATCAAGTGCCGTTAAGATAAGTGGTCAAACTGATGTTGACCACTGGACTTTTTTTTTTTCTTATATACAAATCCTGTGTGCTCTCTATCCAGTACAGCTAAAAAAATACAAATGCTCCCCATATTTTCGCTTGTGTGAGCAAATTATCTGCCTCTGGTGTCCACGCCGTGATGTTCAATTTTTCAAGCAGTTGCTAAATTTCCTTACGGATTAATCTGGAATTGACAGTATGCTTGACAGTATTCACCATAAAAATGCTAAGCATTAAATGGGGCGGTGGTAAGTGCAATAACGCAATATGAGCAGCAGCGTCCTGCAATAAAACCACCGCCACTGCGATCGCCAATCGGCATGCCAAGCGTGGCGATTATTTATCCCCCTTATATGAGACTTTGGTCCAACAGTGAACATCGTTCGGCTGATGATAAAGCATTAAATGAGGAAATGTTTTCAGACGTGGCAGCCGACGGAATCGGAGGAGGAAGATACCGACATGCCTTTCCGTCAGATCACAGAGATGACCATCCTGACGGTCCAACTCATCGTCGAGTTCGCCAAAGGACTGCCGGGCTTCGCAAAGATATCGCAGCCCGACCAAATAACACTCTTGAAGGTAAGGTTCAACGACTCAAAAACAAAAGCAACAAGTAAACGTGTTTATACGTTTTTTTATCTCATTATTTTATGTTTACGCGTTGTTTTTTTTGTCAACATTAGAATGCTGCTGTAGGTGATCTTCAGATGAAATAAATTTACGTGTATTACTGCACTCTGGCGGGACGTGAGGACCCCACCTTTTTTTTTCAAGAATTTTCGTGTACCGAAGGAGATTTCTTTCACTAGTAGGCAGTGAACCGAACAATGTCGGTCAATAGGGCGGTAGTAAGTGCGATAACGCAAGATAGGCAACAGCATCCTGTGATAAAACTTCTACCTCTGCGATCGCCAATCCTCATGCCAAACGTGGCGATTATGGCATATACCCCCTATGGGGAGGCAGCAGGCGGCAGTAAATACAATTTCGCGGGATAGACAGTAGCGTCCCGAGATATAAATGAAAAAAAAAATCTTTCCTACGATGCACAACCCAGTTTTGGACATCGTTTGGGAAAGCTTTCGGCCCAAGTTATGAAGTTGTGAATTTGTAAATTAAATAAAATTGGAGTATACACAAACAGTTAAATAAAACATTTGTTTTTAAAGAATAGTTTTCATCCCCGTCCGCTTAATAGGTTTTTTTTTTGCATTTTTGACGCTTTATTGTACCTTTTATTCATTCTACTTGTAGGAATAAAATAATGGAACGAATCAATAGGATACGAAAGTTTTGGACTCAACTTAAAAACTTCCGTCAAACTTCGTATGTACAAAAATCCTTATAAATTCTCAAAATTGTACCTATGATATCGCATCAATTGAATGGATCATGTTTTGAGTGCGAAATAATATATGTTTGAGATGAACATTGTAGAGTTCATTTACCTCAGTATTTTGTTGTCGGATGACTTCTCAGAATACCTAAATGTACATCATTTTCCGCCTTGTAGAATTCGCGTTGATATCAGTGAACTTTGCTTTAGATTTTATATACAGTCGAGAGTCATAATATAAAAATATTATTATGCATGCTCCTTTAGGTTTTTTGCAGGAATTTTTGCGGATTTTCTTGGGAGTGTTGTATACGCGAGAATTTATATTTTTTTAACTGGTGGTAGAGTGTAGGAGTTTGGGGGTATAGGCACCTCCACATTACCAAATCTATCTGCCGCCAAATGGTAGTGTTCAGCACTATCGTATTGCGGTTATGCTTCATTACATTAAAAAAAACTTTCTACAAAAAAAAACAAATCAAGAAGATACAAGGTAGTTTAAAATTTTATTTTGAGAACAGAAACAACATTTTTCCATGTTTAAAATACTTTAACCAATCCAGAATGCATTATGGCGGGCTTCTACGGTACTATTTATAAGAAAGAATATTTTACGGGGGTGAGGTAGAAATATTTGAACTAGGAAATTCTTTTATAAGTTATAAGTTTCTATAAGATCCGGCAATGAAGGTTAAAAAACTAGAAATATTTGAACGACAACCAACCTTTATTGTCTGCAGGCGTGTTCAAGCGAAGTGATGATGTTGCGAGTGGCGCGACGGTACGACGCCGCGACGGACAGCGTGTTGTTCGCCAACAACAAGGCGTACACGCGCGACAACTACCGCAAGGCCGGCATGGCGTACGTCATCGAGGACTTGCTGCACTTCTGTCGGTGCATGTACGCGATGTCCATGGACAACGTGCATTACGCGCTGCTCACGGCCATCGTCATCTTCTCAGGTAATTCGAGACACGATCGACTTTAGTTTTACTAATTTGAAAGAAAGAAAATATTTCTTATTTTGAGTAAAACTTTACAACCATTTTCGAAAAATCAATGAGAATCAATAATTACCTAGAGTGAATAACTATTACATAAAAGATGTTATCTTAATGAAAATAGTGATACAAAACTTACAGTTCAAATATCATAAAAATTTCAATTTCTTCTTTCCAAAAATTTGTTAGGAAGGAAAAGAAAAATATATTAACATAAGGCCGACAAGGTGGGAGGCATCGCGTCGTGAAGACCCCATTGCCCATATCCCATATTTAATGTACGGCCCTGTGATCTCCGGCACAGAGGCATAACACCTTAGGTCCCAGGAGTGGTAACGCATCTGCATTTTGATCTTGGTCTTTGTGTGGGTGTCTTTAGGCTGCTGTCATCACTTAACATCGATGTGAACTGCATGCTCGTTTATCATCTTCCTTACATAAAAAAGTGATGATTATAACGTTGAACACTGTTGGGGGCGTATTTGGGGAAGGATTTATCCAACAGTGGCCGTCTTCCAACTACATCACTCCAGTCGGAAGGCCGACAAAACACTAGGCCTTACCATACCGCCAATTTCATACAGCAGAATGACACGATGCATGAGCGCCAGACATAGTTACAGTACTCAACAATTAATATTGTACATCGAGCCTGCGAAAGAGACGATCGGCTCGTTTCGACTTCTTAAAGCGTTGTCTCTGTTGCACACTGCCGACATAAGCACTGACAGTCCGGTATTGGTCAAAACTTGATCAAAATCGTCGACAAACATCCAATAGGTACGGTGTGAAAGAGATAACTCTACAGACCCGAAATAAGCCGAAGTCTCCTGCCTCGGCTCGATGTGCAATATTTATTGTTGAGCACTATACTATGCTCGCGCTGCAAATTTTCCTTTTATTATAAACGAAGATATGTTTTAATCACCATGCTTGCCAGAGCATTTAGCACTTCTGTTCATATCTTGTTTATAATTCTATGATTCTTATCTCAGCTAACCGACTAAACACACATTTGTCAGAGATCACAAACAATATCTATTATACTATTCTAATGCCTTCACATATCTATGTACCTGTACTAATATTAGATTAACGAATTAGTGTAAATAGCGCCTTACTGATTATCCGGTTCTGAGATTAAATTAAATGTCTATCCCTACGGCCTTACTTAACGTTCCTAAATTTGAAAATGTGTGTTTGTCTGTATGTCTGTTCCGCTTTCACATCAGAACGTCTACGGATTTTAATGTTATTTTGAATGTAGATAGATAGTTCGTGATACTGGGGAAAATTCGAGAACCCTAAAGGGTTTGAATTGATACTGATTTAGTTGTTACCTACCTAGTAAAAAGATTCCTTATTGAAGAGTCAGACAGAACGTATTTCACATGCCTAACAAAAAATTATATCGTTTCAGATCGGCCGGGTCTAGAGCAGCCGCAGCTAGTCGAAGAGATCCAGCGGTACTACCTGAACACTTTACGGGTTTACATCTTAAACCAGCTGAGCGCGTCGAACCGCTGCTCGGTCGTCTACGGCAAGATCCTATCGATCCTGACCGAATTGCGAACGTTGGGCACGCAGAACTCTAACATGTGTATCTCGCTGAAGTTGAAGAACAGGCGGCTGCCGCCGTTCCTGGAGGAGATATGGGACGTGGCCGACGTTTCGACGACGCAGCCGCCACCCGTCTTGGAGGCCGCGACGGAGCTCTAGCGGACATCGAGCGACCCGCGCTCCCGCGGCCTCCTCTGATCGGAGGGCCGATTCTCGATGAACGTTCCGAACGTTTCGGTTTTGTCTCGGTGCTGTCGTTTTGACCCGTGAACTGAGTTTCGACTTGATATCCGTGCAGATTGGTTATGAATGGCTTGGCTTTACAGCTGTGACATCCGTGTAACACGGAGTTTGATCTGAGGTTCAAGGTTGACAAATTGAGGGACAGAATATATCGCAACTCATCTGGTCATTCATCACATTGAATTCAAGAATTGACTATCTAATCTCTGTCGTGCCTTATTTCTTTTGTCAATCTGTCTGGAGAAGAATTATATTCAACTCTGAAAAAGTAAAGACGTGAATATTGCCGCAGCGCCAGTATTTGGCCGTTTCTACCTACGTATATTGCAAGAAGCATTTTTCTCAGCAGTTTTGATTAATAAATTGAGAGTTGAGTGACATGGCATTGAGATGAGACCGAGACTGTATTTGAACGTTTGTAAAGACGAGACGGAGCGAGCCCGCCCCACTCAGGAGAGAAACCCTCATAGACTGGCTAGTTTTAGTGAAGTGCACGGACACTACCGTCGGACGTGATCGAACTGGACCGCGACCGCCCTCAGGGGCCCGTATTCGGTGACCGACGACGATTGTGCGAGAGATTAGTGAATATATGTGCTGTTGAACGTTCGGAGTATATATTTAGTGTTGATCGTTTAGGGCCGTCGACCAAAACGACCGCGTCTCGTTTTGATCGACGCGTTACGTCCCTCGTTTATTTCGTTTACGACTGGATACTGAGTTGGTCACTCGGATACGACTGTATGATAAGACTTCTATAAGTACATCCTAAATTACGCGTACATACGAGAGTTATAAAAAAAACAAAGTAATATATGAAAGAGATGTTTCTATTGGGGAAAAGTTGATAGTTATGTTTATTTACCAAAATTAAAGGTACGTTGATTGAACACTTTCGATTGAATATATTGTAAAAAAAGTAGTCGTTCGGTGTGAACGTCCCGCGTAGCTGGATATATCCGTCGGCGGACGTTGTTGATGATTTACGACTGTGTTTGTTTATATATAGTTTATGTCAGACGTGTTATCGTGTCCTGTCGATTTTAGTTTCGAATCATGTTCCATTGTCCTGTGACCGCGTCCCTCGATTTTACGAATAATTATAATTTATTATTGCTGTGATTACATTTATAACATGTTGAAGTATCTTACGTAGGATGGGATAAGTGTGTCTTATTACAATATAATATAAAACTGTCGTCGGTAGCATTCGTGTCTGCCTGTTTACGTGTGAAATAATAGAATTTTGAAAGAAACTACAATCTACAGTAAGCACCGCACCGAGTCAATGTAACGTAGGTCGATATTTGCTACTTCGTAATAAAGTATTGGTGTCGTATAGGCTTTTGTCATCGTAAACTTCATTCACGGTTGTTTTACCGATCTTTTCCGAGATCCTGTGTTACTGCGAGCCTAATGCAGCGGCCACATATGCGGAAACTCATGTAGCATTTGGGTTGGTCTTCATGCCACTTTTTTTGCCACCATTCAATGTGATTCGGTCCTATTCAATCCGCGGACATAGAGACACGTTTTCAACTAAAACGTTTATACATGAGCAAGTTTTTTACCGTCAGATCCGTCTTTAAAAAAGGCGGGCAAAGACTGGTTTATGCTGTAACCCAATCCCGCATTTGTGTCCGTTGCTTAACCAAAACCGTTTACCAGTCAGTGCAATTTACATTACCGTAGTAAATAGTATCACAATAGACTACTTGTGTCACGTAACAAAGTTTAGATATAATGGAGGCAGGTTTGGTTAAAGCAGTATATCTCATTGTACTATACACCCCATACTTAATTTAGTTAAGATATTTATTTGATTATGTAACCCTGCGTGTTTGTTGTCGGGCAGCTGTTATGTAGATATGAGGTTAGAGATATAGTACCCATAAATTCCTTTCTTTTACTTAATAATCTTATAGATTAGTATAAACTTTATTATTTAATATTTATTTAGATAAAATTACTTATATAACTTAGAAATATCAAAATTCATGGCAGCTGATTTACCTCAAGTATATTTTTTCTATAAAACAGTCTATGTCTATTTGGCCGAGCTTACTATATGGGAACAATATTGGTATAGAACACAATAAATGTAAAATGATAGTTGACAGGCACGCAGTGTTACATTATGAATGAAATAACCAAACCTGTCTCCACCGTTACATATAAGGGAACTTTGAGGATGATCACAGATGTGCTACGACACATTAAGATACACGAAACTGCCCATGATAGCGATATAACCGTACGAAATGCCTTATTTCGCGTTACCTGTACTGTGTACCTACCTTGTTGAGAATGGAATATCATAGTATATAGAACATAAAAATAATCGATCTCAATTATCCGTAAGCGTTGTTTATGCATACGTTAAGCGTGTTTTCAGTTCGTTGCTGGGCATTCTTACTTCGGTGACTTTTCGACGTCGATTTTTTTTTCTTGCAACTGTTGTACAGTGACCATCCTGAAGCCTTCAATGTCTGTCGCACGAAGGCCTACGGTTAGGGTACGGACCTATGACTTACTGCCCTCGATTGCCCCAATAAGCGCCATACATCGATGTACCCACATGTGACGTTCTAAATCATACAAAAGTACTGCCATTCAGAATATGTGTGTATAGAAGTATGAGATGTAATTATATCGTGGACGTCATTAGATAGGTCCGCAACCGTGACCCTCTTAGGTCATAACTGTCGCTAATCGTTGAGTCGCAATTGTCGTAACACCAACGCATCGTGTATTTATGTATATTATTACGTGTAACAATCATAAGCTCGCCGACACATCACCATCCATACATTTAATGCGATAAGATGTAACTTTAAGTCTCTGTTTGGTGCGTGTTGAATGTGTCTTCTTTACATGCCATTAAGTGTGTTGTACATTTACTTACGTAATACGTATGTATGTGGTTTTTGGAAATGCATTTCTTAATATACGTATAAATTCAGCGGGAGACGATCGGGCTTGCACCGCGGACCGCGCGCTAGTCCGCTTGAGTACATCTTTTTGAACTTATTTTATTGTAGCTGTAGGCGTTCTAAAATAGAGAAAAAAATAATAATAAAAAAGCACAAATGTTACTGGAGTGTCTCTGCTGTTATGGGGGCGTATTGACAAACACACTGCCATTATGTATATTCATGGTGCGACCTGGTACGCTTGTGGTCATAGCGAGTATTTCTATGACATTTCATTTATGATCTTGTAGTGTTAGTGTACCGTCATGAATAACTTTACGCTATAATACGATGCCTTATAACTGAGATGCGAAGGGTCGCGTGAATGTTGCACCGCGTTTCAATTCAACTCTATAAATATAGCGAACAATTCTCGTTATAGGAAGATTTTATATAAATGAACACGTAAAAATGCGTTGCGATTCATTTAAGTCATTGTGTGCGCGAACGTTATCTACATTAATCGTGTATACTTTGCATCTCTAGTTTGTGACAAATATAACTGCCATTCGATAAGTAAATTGTTATACATCATTCGCGTAGTAGGTTCATAATAGCTTCATAGTTACGGAATCCGTCGGTGCACAGCCGGTCGTGTTTGATACATATTATTCGATTTCGAAATTGTAATAGATTTATTAAGTATAAATAATCTCACACGAGAACGTAATAAGTAATGGAATACCCTAATATAATTTGTGTCTTAGCTGATAATGGAACATTAGAGTGAAGATAAGTTTTTAACGGTGGTGAGTTAGCGTGCGGTAAGACGAGCGAGCGACTAAGGGAAGATGCGTCCATTGAGACTGGCTGTGGGAAGCTGAAGGTTCCACTGTTCAACCCGTTCCCCCTTTCGATGCCTTTGTCTATTTCATTTACATGGAAGCGAGTATTGAAGTGACCAAACGTGGCACGTCCAGTCTGATAACAAACCCGCGGACTCCGTACGGAGCCCGCCTCGTGTCCATTAATACTTGTATATAGGTACCTTTAGATTCTATTGTCATATGTTTGACATATGTTTAATTTTATTCATCTAAGAAAGTACAGATGGCTGTTGTTATTTTTATATTATTTGGGTAGAAGTATATTTTTTGTAAATGACCTCTGTATTTATCTTTTGTAAGCTTTGTAAGCCATAGGGATTTAGATTTTAATATACGAGCTACGAACATTGTGATTGAAACTAACTTCATTGTATTTGTATTTACTGATATATTTTTGTTCTGCGTATATACATATATATTCTTCGTTTCGACAGATTCTTCGTAATAATTTTTTGTTACTTCAGAGTGCAATATGTACAAATATTTACATATAAAATGTACAGTCAATTTTTAGTTTTTAATGTGTCAACGCAATATCTTTCGCTATTCATTCGTTGAATGTACACTGAAAGGCATAATAAACGATATCACAAGTGAGCGCGCAGCCCTCACTCCACTATTGTGTTTTTCTAATACTTAAGTGATTAATTTTACATAGACGGACTAGGTGACATTTGTATTTAAATTTGCTATTTTTTTGTAGCAGATTAGATTTGTTTACTTGGATAAGATGAATAATGTACATTTTGAATTGATTTTAAAGTGAGTTAGTTGTTATTTAGTAACGAATTTTTTCTTATTAGGTGTAACTGGCAGCCTCGTGGCCAGTCCACTGATACCAGTGCGATTTGTGCAATGTCCATTAGAAAAATTGTGTAGGTAGGCCACTCAGAGGGCGGGCCATCACTGTTGAGGTCCCATACGATCGCTAGGCCCGCCCATTCTATCGATCTAGTGCCACGTCGAACGATACAGGAAGGCTGATATTACGCGATAAGAGCCCATTCCGTGTTCATCGAAACACAATTTTGTATATTTTTTTTTAACTTTACTTGTCCGCAGTACTATAATTTTCTTTTCTCCTAATAATTTGCCTTAGCATCCTCTATCGTATGATTTAACTGCAGTGGTGAAGCGAATTAGATATAGGGAACAGACATGACGATATGTTAAAATTTTAGAGAGTCAACTTTTATAAAAGATACTACAAAAACAAAACTGAAAAGGTGTGTACAAAACGAGGAAATTTGTATGAAACATTGTTATGCGAATAAACTTACACCTCAATATAAAAAATTATATTGTCTTTTATTTCATTTTATTTTTTGAATCTGTGGATTCATTAAATAAATTACCTTACATAATTTATAAATTCCATTGCCTAAGAGGATTTGTACAATATTATTATTAATATGTGTTTACTTCTTTTGCTGCAAACGTCTGTATCAGAATGCGTAACAATTATGAAATTGGTGATCGCCCAGAAGTATAAGTGATAGAATATATATATTTATAATATATAATATATATATTTGGAGCAAATGGAACATATATTATGTCGTTCATGAGCTACTCTCGTAGACGACTAGTCAACGGTCTTATCAGATTTTCTGCTTAAATTTAACTATAGTCCAAGCACAAAAAACTTATAGCCCAAAGATTTTTGAATTTACTCGAGCGCGTCAGAATAAGATATTATGGATGCCCTTTCTTTATAGGGTTGGGGCCTTAAGGCAGCTGTTCGAATTTTTATAAAGTCACCACTAGCTTAGTTACTTTCTTCCATCTATATAATTTTGGAAGGGGTTTCGATCACGTTTATTTAACACCCTATCTGAGTATCTGAAACGCTTGAGTATTATTTCATATCAGTTTAGTTTATTGATATATTTCATAAGTGTAATTCTCTTCCTGGAGAGCACTTTTACATCGTCTTTTTTAAACTAACTACCCAGAGTGAATAACCACTAATAATAATCAAAACCACATAATACCTATATTAAAAAGAAACGAAACAATTATGTATAATATGGAAAGAATCAATTATTTACAAATTCCTCCATTTCCCCATTTCAAAAGAAACTGAGAAAAGGAATGAATTTGGTCGTCATAATAAAGATTATTGGCAGAGATTTCCGTTTTTGAACCGTTTGAAAAGGTCATGGCATCCATTTCGTGGGCCAAGGACGCGTCAGATATTCTGAGAGATTATTAGGTAAATGTACCCAAACGAACCTCCCACCCAAGAGTGACAATTCAGAAGTAAAATGCGTATTTTGAAAGTTTGAACATGCACCTGTGGGCGCGACACGCGCGGCTCTATATACTTAGAAAGCTCAGATTTGGTAGTGATGCTAAGTATTCTCCATAAGTCTGACGTGGTCGAGTAAATAAAAAAAAAACCTTTGGGCTTCCCTACTATTGCGACAAAGTATTCGTATATCGTCATCAATTTGTATGAAAATTGGTACAGCGCCTCTATCGAGCGTTAATTCGCCTTCATTTCATATAGCATGTCGAGAGTCGTTTACGTATGAGCAAGTTACGAGGCGAGACTAGAAGCGAGATTCACAGATCGCACTACGAACTACGACATTACTTTGACTAAGGATGAGATTCACAGACCGCACTACGACTTTACTTTGAGCAAAGTATGCTTAGCACTGTCGGTAAAGTATACGTTTTGAGAGTTCTAAGTACTTTGCTTAAAGAGTTGTAGTGCGGTCTGCGAATCTCACCCTGAGTCGAGCTTACAATATTTTTTTGCACCACAGTTGTGAGGAACTCCGGTTTTACTCATTCTATGCTTTATAAAGATTGTTTGCTAAAGCAAATTAAAAATTTAACGTCTGTGAGACACGAGACAAAGTCAAAGTAAAGTCTTAATGCGATCTTTGATTCTCGTCCTACTAGGTAGGTATGTACCATCCTACCATGTGTGCGTTCCACTAAGCGTTCACAACGATCAAAACGCTCCTTTAGTCGTTCCACATGACGACCGCAGTCGTTGTGGTCGCGGCGTAAACGTCACTCATGACGTCATGAATTACGCTCACGCGAAGCTCACGACGACCCATCTAAAAAGGTGGGTCGAAGTGATCGTTGAGAAAATTAGCGGCATTTTCAAAAGTCAAAACATAAAAAATGGCGACCGTAAAGCTTACGTTATTTCATGCCGTTTGCCATTAGTAGAAGTGAATGTTTCTGCAGCGGATGCTCAACGTGCCTCCACAGGTAAATATAATTATGTAAAAAAAGTTTAGAAAAATTAATTGTAGTTTATAATTAATATACATGTATACCAAACATCCAAGTGCCGCCGCAAAAGACATTTTAATTACATTTGAACATAAATTAATTAAATACACCACTGTTATTAAATATCAAAAAATTAAATTATAAATTTTTTCAATATAAATCGATTTAAACGATAATTAATTAAGTTTATTTTCAAGGCTTACAGATTATAACCTAACCTCTTAAATCTTTTGCATTTTTTTTATTAACTTGCCATTTGTATTATTGACCTCTACGCTCAAAACGCTCTTTAATCCATCCCACTTGAGTTTACGACAGTAACGCTCACAAGCAAGTGGAACGGGAAAAACTGCGGTCGTGAGCGTGATCGTTGTGAACGCTTAGTGGAACGCACCCCATAAAGACCGTTGTGACATTTAACTAGGTAAGATTATTTGACATAATAAGGTGTAGTTACCTATCAATCTTCAATTCTTTAGATTGTTCGTCTAGTCGCGCATTTATCTCTGAACGAAATTTTCGCAGTTCCATGAGTATTTTATTTTCGATGGCCTCGTTATCGGTGGCCGGACTGGTGGGACTTTGACACGTCTTTTGGCGGTTGCTGCCGCGCTTGGTATTTACATGAATATCCGATGTGAGTGTTTTATTACGGATAATATTTCCTCTCACTGGTGTATTTGAGTTATCCACCCTAGGAGTACGTACCACACATTCCGGGCACTGCCATCCGCGTTTGTATTCTTCAGTCATCGATTTGAATCTTTCCACCGTTAAACCGAGACACTGCAGGTGGTATAACTTTTTACACGACACTTGTTTACACTCCAAATACAAAACATCGCATATAATGGTATCACATGCATTCATATCACAACATTTGGGCCCCATTTTGCACCGAAAATATACTTTATATTATTTTAAAATCCAAATATTTCACAGTAAAGCGTAACACGTCCTTGCTCACGAATGACCATAGACAACTACTAAATAAAATTGGAGTGACTGTTTGTACCTAATATTAAAATAACCGCTTTTTACTAAATGCATATGTATGTATATATGGTACATACATGTACCAAAACTGTCTTGTCTGTCTGTTTGTTGGGGCTAATCTTGGGAACTGCTGGACCGATTTTGACGGGACTTTCACTGGCAGATTGCTGATGCAATAAGGAGTATATAACGCTACTTAAATCTAAAATAAATAAGGTTACTAAGATAAATTATGTACTGTATATACAGGGTTATTTGTAACCAGCGCATAATTCTTACAGGGAAGCTTCGGCTCATCAGAACTAACACTTTAGTTGTACAACTTTTTCTAATTTAATATTTTTTTTTACCATACAAAAAATAATAAATAGAATTTCCAGTTCTAATACTTCTTAACTTCAGCTGACGTTTGTACCTATGTAAAAATATACCTATGAAACGTAGTGCTAACAATTGATAGAAGTCCGAACGACGAGTACGAACGATTTTATTTCTTATCATATGATATACTGCGTTTTGGCAAAAGTCATAGAACAAAAGTTGTTAGTCTTAACGTACCTAACTCAGCTTTGACGATATATGCGCTAGATATACTTAACACTGTATAATAATAATAATAATGGCAACCCATTTTACGTCTGAACGCTGGGCACGAGTTTCTCCCCTTCTTGGGGGGAGGCCTGGAACTTACTCCACCACGCTGCTCCAATGCGGATTAGTGGAGATGGGTGGGTTAGTGGCCAACCCGCTGTCGGATGTTTTCAAACCGCCCATAAGGCCTCCGACAAGGTTTTTACGACTGCTAACTATCGATAGCAACCGGTACCGAAGGCTTAACGTGCCCTCCGAAGCACGAAAACGCGCATTTAATTTGCCACTAGCGGTCACCCATCACACTACCCGACCGCGCCCGTAGTGCTTAACCGAGTAGATCGCCTTAGATCTACACCAGCCGCCGGCCCATGCGCGCTTCATATACTATCTGTACTGTATATAAAACACTATAAAATATAAATCGTAAGTTAATGTCACGTAACGACTTTTTACGATAGAACGGCGGCCTAGAGTACCGACGTAGTGAGAAATGCTTTGGCTGTACCAAATAAAAAGAGGGACAAAGCATGACCACAAGTGAAAGACCCTGACCAAAGGTATGGAACAGGATCAACTGGATGAAATGAGCGAAGAAACTGAACCCAAAACCCAATAAATGGAATAAGACACTGCAGAAGAAGCGCATAGTCTAAGATCCTGAAGTGAAGAAGAGTGAGGACCTTCACCGATCTGTTTAATGGAAAAAAAAATGATAGGTTGCCACTTATAATGTTGTCCAAACTATAATTAATTAATTACCTTAACCTACTAACCTAATAAATAACCCTTAAACCTACTAACCTTTTATTTTAAAGTTTTTATTATTCCGAAGAGATTAAAATGATAAACTACCTTTATGATAAATAAGTCATCAATTTTTGAGGATTTCCTTCGATTTCTCTCCATTATCAGATCCCAACTTGATGGCAATGAGACCACCTTGTAGTGCGATCTGTGAGTCTCGCATTCCTTATTACTTTTAAATCGAACTTTTAATTCTCATTTATTTTGTCCCAACAGCCAAAGTCGGACTAGCTGAGGTGTTGTTTGCCAGCCGGGCTTACTTGGCTCCTCCACGAGTCTGGCCGCAAGCAACAAATAACTTTTTACTGGTGGTAAAGTTCCAGAGCAGGAGCTCGACGGCGTAAATACCACCGCAATATCTGCCGCCAAATGGTAGTATTCAGCACTATCGTGTTCCGGTTGGTCGGTAGTACCTATATGGCCAGGTAATATTTAATTTTATCACAGATACATAACAACTTTGGTCCCAAGGGTGGCAACGCATCCGCATTTTAACCTCTGGTTTTTGTGTAGATGTCAATAGGTTGCAATCATCACTTAACATCAAATGTCAAGCTGCATGCTTGTTTCCCACTTTCCTTACATAAAAAAGCATCTTTCTTGGGCCCAGAGCTCGCTCTCCAGTCTCAAGCCCAGGCCACATCGGCCAGCGGGTGAGCGAGCTAGACGGACGAACATCGTTTCACCCCTTTCCATCACAGCTTTACATATAGTACTCAACAATTAATAATGCACATCCATCCTACGAAAGAGACGATCGGCTCGTTTTGACTTCGTAAAGCGCTGTCTCTGCTGCACACTGCCTACGTAAGCACTGACAGTCCGGTCACAGTCCGATATTGGTCAAAACTTGATCAAATTGGTCGACAAACGTCAATACTTAGGTACGGTATCTACGAATGAGATAACGCTCTACCGACCCGAAATAAGCCGAATATTTATTGTTGAACACTGTACTTCGGTTCACACCGCGAGCTACCGACAGAGGTGAAATTATGTTCGCCCGCCTAGCTCGCTCGCCCGCCCGCGGGCTGTGTGACCTACGCTTTAGCTACGCGGTGTGTGATGTGAGCATTTACAGGTCTACTCCGGCCCTGCCATGGCCAACAGCATTGACACGCGTGAGGTAGGTAATTATTATTGTAGATTTATATGTATAGGTACATTTAAAATACGTACGTAACTTCACGCCTATAATCCCCGAAGGGGTAGGCAGAGGTAAATGCATGCATTCAATCATACATGCAAACACCCACGACTCGCCGGTTACGCTTTGGCCCATGTAACAGGTGGCGAACCTGTTGCCATCTCCGGGCACATTACCAAACTCCGGGGTACTGGGAAACTTCCAGAAAAAACTTCCAAACATTTAAAATCTATTGCAAATTTATAAGGTACTTAAAGAACTAGCTACAACCCGTACTACCACATTATTTTCCTTCAAGACAACAGTTCCACGCGAAAGAATTCGCGGGGTACAGCTAATTAACAATAGGTGAATTATCTCGTTCTTTGTAACATAAGCGTTTGTATCCATCGTTATTTGCAATACCTATATATAAACTTATGCATATATTCCACCAATCAGTCTTCTTTTCCTGTTAATCTTGTTTCGCATGAAGCGAACGCGCGAACGCAGTGAATCTGCCGAGCTCATTTGTGTTCGAACGTCTGTATAAAAATATCGTGTGCCAGTGAAGTTCAAGTGTGTGAAATGTCATCTTATAAATATTTACACATTTCGTTGTTTATGAATTTAATTCTAAAATTTACATGTGAGTATTAATCCATCTGCAATAATATTGATTTAAATCGGAAGGTGAATACTCATACGTTTGTGGTGTTTAGATGGTCAAGTCGACGGTAAATTTTTTCGGAGTGATTACCAGTACGATGACGAGATGAAGAGTTTTTATAAAATTCATACCATACAAAAATCTTGGGAGGAAGCTAAGAAAGTGTGTGAATGGGAAGGTGCCACTCTATACTATCCTGACGATGATGCTGAAGCCGATTATACGATTGCATATTGGAATTCCACTCAACCTTTCTCGTGGGTTTGGATCGGAATCTCGGAGTCAAAGTTTGTCAAACATGAATTCAGGACAGTAGACGGTAAGTGCCAATGTACCTCATTAATAATAATAAAAAAAAATCAATTTCAATAGTTTAAAAGTTTTTAGGCTTCTGTAATCAACTGGGCACAGCCGCGGACATCCGCATTCCGTGAGTTGTTATAAAATGGTGAATTGAAAACATTAGAAAAATATTTAATTATGAATACTATTCATATAAATAACTAAGTGATAGATGAATAGGTTGTACCTTTGCGTTAATTATCGTTGAAATGCTTTTGAAATGACGTACCTATAAGTGGTCTAAATTTTATACCTTATACGACATTAAGAGCAAACGGTCACCGAAATCATGCAATATCGTGGTCGTTTCCGGTTATCAGCAACCGCTAACTAGAACTAGAGAATATGTAATAATACTACGTTCGACGTCCCGCCCGTTTTCCCCGCCTCACCCAACCTCCACCCCTCTTATGGGCGACGTTTGATATTCTCTACGTGCTACGCACACAGATGCACGTGTAAATACACGTCACTGATTGATAGAGACCAAATTAAGCGTTTGTATGGATATTTGGCGGAGTGTTCGCGGTGTGCTAGAACGAAAGTTGCACCGCCCCGCATGTCATATTATGTGGCCCTCCGCAATGCCCTAAGTCGAGGTTCGGAGCCGCAGGGGTCCGCCTTCTGCGCTCACCGATTGCCCGGTCCAGTAGACTAGTGTCATATTGCCCTCTCGAGACGTGACGACTACATGAGTCCATTAAAAATAGGGAGTTAGTTTATAGGTAGTAGAGACGTTCGATAAGAACGGTTTCTGTGACAGGGCCGGATTGAGGAGGTCTAAGGGCTTTCGCATGTGTGCATGAAAGTAGAACAAAATCCAGTGTTTAAAATATTCTTGTACTATTACATATTAATGCTACCTCTCATAATTTAAATGCGTGAAGGTAATGTAAAAGCTCCAAATTTTTCATCAATAAATCGTTTTTTCATATAATATTTTAATACTAACATACCTGTACGGCCCTGTAATTTCCGGCACAGAGGCATAACACCTTAGGCCTATAGGAGTGGTAACGCATCTGCATTTTGACCTTGGTCTATAGGCTGCAGTCATCCCTTAACATCAATGTGAACTGCATGCTTGTATACCACTTCCATTACATTAAAAAAAACCTACCTACATATTAGGATTAAGGCACAACCAGAGAGTTCACTTATCCAAAATCAAAATATTAGTAACGCATCATTAAGTCCCCATGTGGTTAATTAAGTTAATAGTGAAGAGATATTCATTAATAATTAATTATTATTACTCATCCGGCTACAAAAACCTACATAGTGCGGTTAATTAAGTAGGTATAAATCACACAAGCTGGATTCATTTGAAAAACATTGCATGAATTTTAGTTGTATTAATGGAGATTCTCAAGGTTCGATGCAGATGACCTCTTAGTTATTTAGAACTCATCAAGTTATAAGTGTAGGTATGTAAGTGCACTAAAATAAAAAGAACTGAATGGATTTTTCTTGGAAATAAAACTAGTTTTCGGATTTATCGCGTAGGTATATTAAACTAAAATGATTATTTAAAATCACGTAGTCCCGCGAACCGAAACGCCTATAAGCATTTTATTCATGGGAATATTCGGCCCACAAATGGAGAGTGGTCCGAATCACCCAAGAGTTCTTCTTAAATGGGTAGATTCGGTCCAATTATATTGTCATGTACAATCGAATAGAAAAAAATACTTTCGTTCACCAATTATTTGAGTTTATTTAAGTGATTTTTAACTCTTTACTGCAGAAATATACGGCGATATGTTTATTTATAGTTGTGTTTTTTATTGTGTAAAAGAATTTAACACTACAACGGCAATTACTATGATTAATGTTCTGTGTATAATACACAGAACATTTTATAGCCTATAACCTACACAAAAATAAACTTAAACAAATAAATCACATAAATCAAATTAAATATATTAAATTTGATTGATAATGTTTGTGTCTCGTGTGAACACAATGGAATTTTAATATACTTGATATTATTAAAACTCTTGTATATATGTAAATCATGTATAATCTTGTAAACTTGTATAAAATATATAAAATAGGTTCGCGTACAGCGCGCTGTCTTTCTTTCTTTCTTTCTTTTGGTTAGTGGCAACTACCAACTTTTAAGGGTAATTCTGCCAAAGTCCGGTGATAGAAGAGGCACAAGTGAAAGGAAAATGCCCGGTAGAGATGAAGGCTTTGTATCCAATGCAATTATTTCGCGTTTTGGTATCTACAACAAAAGACAAAGACAAACACATAGGGTTAAGTTAGTATTGACAAAACAAATATAGTTAGTAGAGACATATCAACACAGATTACAATTTAATATCATTTACACGGATGTATTTACAAAGAATATATACAAAAGGGGAATTGACACGCATAAGAAGGGAGTTTAAATTGGTAGGAAGAGGGATTTTTGGCGGGAGATGGGAATATAGGGAATTCTGGTTTAGAGAACAGTTGAAAAATATATGGTCCGGGGTCCCTTCATCCAAGCCACACTCGCAGATAGAGCTGTCCCTAATCCTTAATTTGTGCAGGAATACAGGTGAGCATACATGTCCCAAACGTAGACGGCATATGGTAGAACATGATCTTTTGTCAAGCTTTCGGAATTTACAAAACCAGGGTTTGATGGGGATGGAAGGTTGAATTCTAGCATAATGTTTTCCCTTTATTAGTTGTGAACGCTCCCATTCTCTTTGCCATTCTTTAGCCAATTGAACTGTCGATAAAGAAATGAGATCATGACAGAAAGTCTTATTATGGTTAGAGCAACCGCTATTGATAGCCAACTTTGCACACTGATCAGCCGTCTCGTTTCCAATGATGCCACAGTGACTAGGTATCCACGCTAAAATGATGTTAATATCTCTCCTGTAACACTTGAACAATGCTTCACGGATGTGGAAGATTATGGGGAATTTGGATTTGCTACTAAATAGGTTCGATTGTACGGCTTGAAGGGTGCTTAGTGAATCTGAGAAAATAACTGTAGGCGAAATGTTGTGAGATTCAGCGTATGTAATAGCTTCCAGGATCGCTATAGCCTCACCGGTAAAGACAGACGATAAATAAGGTAATTTAAAGTTTAAAATTATTTTGTACTTGGGTATCCAGACTGCTGCCCCTACACCACTGTCAGGGGATATTTTTGAGGCGTCTGTAAACATGTGTACCCAGTCTGGAAATTTAGAATAGAGTATACCTTTAAAAATTGAATTTGCGCCCGCTGAGTCCTTATTAATTCCTAGATCTAAAATTATTTGAGGGTTGAATGTAAGGGCATCAAAGCTAGTTAAAAAAAGGGGACATTTATCGTAACTGTGAACGGCGTTTTTTAATTTTTGTAGACAAATAAAACTAGTCACAATCCTAGGAGGAATTTTATTCGTCCAATATTTATTTGATTGTATTATTGAAGCTAACACCGAGAGCCTAGATTTAAGTGGGTGCGAATCATTCTGAATAACCTTGTAAACAAAGCGATCCGACAGATATTGACGCCTGAGGTGATATGGCGGATCACAACATTCCACTTGGAGAGCATTTCCTGGAGATGACTTCATGCTCCCAGTAATAATCCTAAGACATTTTAATTGTATTTTATTAAGTTTGTCTAGACTACTTTTATTGCAAGGCTCCAATAAAAAACAACCATAATCCAATATACTTCGAACCAACGCATTGTACAATAATTTTTGAGTGTAAGGATGCGAACCCCACCATACACCAGATAAAGATCTTAGGATATTTATGTTTTTTTCGCATTTATGGATTACATTATTAAAATGGTCGCATCCTTTAAGCCTTGAATCCAAAATGACCCCCAGAAATTTAACAGAATTTTGGACAGGGATGATTACATTGTTAACTGTAACTTCTATATTAGGTATCTCCCTTTTCCTTGTGAAAATGACCAAATTACTCTTGGAAGCGGATAGCGAGAGACCATGAGAATCTAGCCAGTCATTAAGATATCGCATAGCGAGGTTCAGGCGATCGGAGGCATCATCTATGCAGTCGGTTGAAAGGTAGATGGCACAATCATCAGCGTATTGGAGGGAGTTGCAAAATGAATTTACTACAAGATTGAGATCATAGGTGTATAAGTTAAATAATAATGGACTCAAGACGGACCCCTGAGGGAGGCCTTTCCAAACTGTCCTAGTAGAAGAGACTGTATTATTATATCGCACTTGTATTACTCTACCACAGAGAAGCCGCATGACACAATACACCATCTTCGGGGGTACGCTCAGTTGATGCAATTTATGCCTGAGGAGATCGAGAGGGACGTTGTCATAAGCTGCTTCTATGTCCAAGAATATCCCCACTAAATGTTGATTTTTAGATAACGCTAATCTAATATCAGTTATAAATACGCTGAGACTATCCATTGTGCTAAGTCCCTTTCTAAATCCGAATTGGGTACTAGATAAGATACCTCTACTCTCCACAAACCACTCTAAACGATTCTTTATCATATGTTCAAGAATCTTGCCTAACACAGAGGAAAGAGCAATTGGCCTATATGAGGAAGAGTTAGAAGGGTCCTTTCCAGGTTTTAAAATGGGAATCACCAATTGCTTCTTCCAAGACGGGGGAATAAGCCCAGACTCATACACTTTATTAATGATAAGAAGTAAAAGAAGTTTGGTTTTATTTCCAGACTTTTTAACAAAGGAATATGGAATCCCATCTTCCCCAGGGGAAGAGTCCTTAACTTTCTCAAGGACCAAATTTAACTCCTCAAAAGTAAAAGGAAGGTCAAATTGATCTACTGATTGGGGTGAGGGATTAAGATTCAAAGAAGTTTGGTCTGGGACTGAAGGGGGGGCTAATTTATCTAAAAAATGCTCTATCCAATTGGATGCTATATTTGTTGTTACTACTGGAGGGGTTGTCAAAGAATTACGGAAACGCTTAATACTTTTCCATACAACCGTGGGGTGAGAATTAGGGGATAAATTTTCACAAAATTTAAGCCAAGATCTTCTTTTCTTTGTTCTAAGGGTCATTCTGGCCTTTGCAGAGTTCCTTTGGAATTTAATAAAATTGGAAACAGACATATCACAACAGTAGCCCAGCTCTGCCAGATCCCTCTGGGTTACAACCTCAGTACAATCAGCATCCCACCATGGAGGTGATAGTAATCTATTGGTACTCATTTTCTTTTTGGGAATTGCTTTGTCTGCAGCAGATAATAACGATTCAACTAATATATCGTGTATTAATAAAAGATTGTTATCAGATATAACTGGACTGTTATCAATAAATTCGTCAGAAGTTTGAGTAAATGCAGACCAGTCCGCTTTGTGTAAATTATACTTTAGAAGAGGTTCAAGCTGGGTGGATGGAACTCCCAGATAAGGAAAAGAGATAAGTATAGGACAATGATCACTGCCATAGGATTGGAGAAGAACTTTCCAGGATAGTAGGGATGAAAGTTCTGGAGAACAAAAGGAAAGATCAACAGCACTAGGGTTTTGGGAAGGGTATGTTCTTCTCGTAGGAGATCCATCATTCAGGATGCACAGGTTACATTCATCTAGAACATCAATTAAACTGATAGCAAACCTGTCAGCTCTGTGACTACCCCACGATGGGTGATGACAGTTAAAGTCTCCTAGGATAAGAACAGGAGGGGGGATTGAAGAGAAAACATTTTTAATGTCGGAAATGAGGGATGTATTGGGATGGGGAATGTAAATGGAAATAATTGACAAATCCAGAGCTCGAACAGCAACAATATTAAATTGGTCACTGTGAGCTGGAATGGGAATTTGGGTGAAAGAGACGGAGTGGTTAATTAAAATAGCACAACCTGCATACCCATCAACTCTGTCATCCCTGAGACAATGGAAACCCCTCAGCCTAAATGTAGCTTTGGGCTTGAACCAAGTCTCAGAAAGTGCCAAAATCGATGGGGAGTGGTCATTAACTATTCTAATTAACTCATGTTTTTTACTAGTGGCACTTTTACAGTTCCACTGTAGGACTGGGGCCATACTGGGTAAGTGTTTGCATGAATGATTTGACTTTGATAGCAACGTTGGACGGTAAGGGAACATCATTGAATTTAGAAAAAATATTTAGCAGAAGGGACATTAACAATTCTATAAAGTTTTCTTCAGATTCACTGTTTGGCTGGGACAATGCACAACCATTTTGGGGAGAGGGAGGATTATAATCACGGATTAACTCATTATGTGATTGAACATCATATCCTTTGCTTGATTGTCTGGGACGAGGGGATTGGAAAATAGTTTTTTTATAAGAGTGAGATGTTTGCGAAGGAAAGTTATGTGACAGTTTGGTGGGAGTGGAATATGGAGATTGAATTGGAGATAATGGAGTATTTTGGGAAAGAGGATAATTATTTGTAGATTTAAGTACATCCGCAAAGGATTTTCCAACTGGAGGACACTTTGCAGAAGCTTCCGCAAAGGAGATGTTTTCTTGCGTCATTTTTATTTTAATACTTTTCTGCCTGCCCAGCTCCGGACATGCATTGCTATTTGCAAAATGATTTCCCGAGCAGGACAAACAACTGGCCTCAGCTTCAGATACCAAACAACTTTCTCCAGAGTGAGAATTGCCACAGCGGTAGCATCTGGGTTGAGAACGACACTGATTCTTTACATGTCCAAATCTACAACAATTCAAGCATTGAATGGTCGGTAAGTTATACAGAAGTACAGGAATAGAGTTGTGAAAACAGTAGACTCTAGCTGGTAATGTCTGACCACTAAATGTAAGTACAACTGATTGTGTAGGTAGCCATTCCACTGTGCCATTGGTAACACACTTTCGATTTAATCTACGGGCCTTTAAAATGGTTCCACATCCTTCCGGAACCTTGACAAAGTCAACAAGTTCCTCCATTGACCAGTCCACAGGGACATCTTTGATCAGACCCATTCTAGTCACCTGAAATGAGGGGATGAGTGCCTTGAACTTATTATTTTGCAGCTCTTGATTACTAACAAAATTATTTGCAGATGTTGCATTTTTAAATTCTACAGAGATTTTATTCCTTCCTTCTCTTTTAACACCTCCATCCATAATATCTTGAATCTGATGTTTATGTAAGAACTGACCAAACTTAATAGGGCGAATGGTAGTGCCTGCTGCTGTATCAGGTTCAGTTCGGGAAACATGTACGATAAATGGTCCCTTATCATTGTTACTATATGTATTTGTTTCTAACAAAGACGGGTGGGTATAAACAGTTTGAATAGATGCCGAAGGAAGGTCTGTATTCGTTACATTTTTCTTTGCAGTAGAAGTACTAGGTTCTGGTGAAATCGGCCGCTTACGATTAGGTGAAGGTTCCGGGGGGTCAGGAGGTTTTGGAGGCAACTTATCCACCTCCATGATAGGATAAGATCATAAATACCTTAATACACAGTAGAAAACAACGTACTCTTACACAAAATACTTAATATCCACCACCAAACAGATATAACGCTCAATAAAAAGAATTGTGACACAATAAATGCTTTAAACCTATGAAAATTCCACAAACACGTGCGTCAACCAGTACACAGAAAGCAGAACCACCCAGCGCGCTGTCGGTCGATCGGTGTAGAAGAGAATGGGTCGCACGTCACTGTCACAAATGTCACTTTGACGCGCCTGTGTAAATTTTTTTTTTTTTTTTTTTTTTTTTTTATAAATGGCATTGTATGTTGTACTTATGCCAAAAATGTGTAAATTTTAAGAGCACACGCAGCTTGGCGTGTACAGATAATATATATTTAATTTGATTTATGTGATTTATTTGTTTAAGTTTATTTTTGTGTAGGTAATTATAAATAAATATAAAATTTATTATAATACATTGCATTTTATTTATTTCTATTTTTTTGAAACCAACTGTACTTCAGTCTTACAAAACAGGTATTCACAACGGGACGAATCGCCCTATAATAATAAAAATATGGGGTGATTCGTCCCGCGGACCGAATAAGGTCTATTCGGTTCTATCTATTCAGAAGGCATTGTTAGGCGTTTCGGTCCGCGGGACGAAACACGAACGGACCGAAACGCCCCACGACCCAAGAAATCACGTTCATCACAGTTGACATTTATTGTCTGACAGCGACTTGAATAAATATTAAATAAATTATTATTACATAGGTATCTCCATTAATGCCTACTTTTAGCAAACGTCTTGCGTAGGATTCAGGATTAAAATAAATTTACTAAGTAATTGTATCTTGAGGTCTTACAGATTGTTGCGGTTGGGATTTAATTCTGAGTACCTATTGGATCTCATGATGGTGACAATCGCCATCCTTCCTCTCTATCATAATTTGGATGTTTTTAATACCAATAGCCTCGCGTATTCTTGGAATTGGTCTGTGTTCTAATAATTTTATGTTGGAACAGACACTTTAGTTTAATATAATTACGCCAGATAAATCCGAAAACTACTTTTAATTCAATTAATGTAGCTCGCGAAAACCTAAAAACACTATGTTAGGAGTTTTGTTTGCTTGAAGATCTCAGGAACTCAGTGAAAAACTCTTTTTGCATCAGAGCTTCATTTATGATGAAAGTAGGTACCAAATAACTGAATCCGGGTGGCAAAGCCTCTAATAGGTATGATCTTGTACCGATTATAGATGTTTATTCCAATTTAAATTAACTGCCTCAGTAGCGTAGTGGTAGCACGCCGTTCGATTCCCGGGTCGGGGACTATCAAAGATAACGGTTTAAAATCCTTTATCTCTGGTTCTATTGGGATTTTTTAATTTTCTGGAAGTTTCCCAGTACCTCGGAGTTTGGTAACGTGCCCGGAGATGGCAACAGGTTCGCCACCTGGTACATGGGCCAAAACGTAACCGGCGAGTCGTGGGTGTTTGCATGTATGCTTTAATGAATGCATTTACCTCTGCCTACCCCTTCGGGGATTACAGGCGTGAAGTAACGTTTTATTTCAAATTAATAAAAAAATCTTATGTAGGTACCCATTTTAATATTAAAAAAATATATTTGTATAATATTGTTAAACGCACAATCAAGCGCAATCGACGTTAAGGTCTTAGGTCACATTACTGTTGATAACTAGGTAATGGGTACTGTGACTTACATATCTATATTTCGATCGTAAAGTACCTATATATGAGACAAATGTAAAAATAACATTTCTTGGCAGTGTAGATACCAACTACCAAGAAATGTTATTTTTTATCCAATCCTGGTCATCGGCAGCGGCTTCCCAATTTACATTATCCATGGAAAAGGCAGTTATATTACGCTTGATACTGTGTTTGAACCGTAACCTGGCAAACGAGAATGAGGCTTACGGTGGACGTGGCCTAGCCAACGCAACCGCCTTTGTTTAAGCAAAGCACGAGACTGTTTTAGTCAGTCTAACTAGACAGTCGGATAGACTTCAAAGTTTGACTGACTGTCTATCTCTATCTATACTCTATCCTTCCAAGAAATCCTTAGTATGCTCCCAAGCCACCACATATGAAAAGCGTTTAATTCTCACGCCTGTTTAAGTAAGATGTCAAAGTTTCTGCCCCGTACAAGTGCACAGATAAAATGCAGGTTTGAGCTGTGAGTGTAAGCGTATAATAATAAGCAGATAATACATATAACAATAATAGAATAAAATGCGCAGGCCCACACTGATAATGACTTATTAATAAAACAATTCCCGGTATTTATTTACATAATTATGCGATACTTAATTATTTGTATTTGAGACATAAGTAGGTATTATAACCAAATATTCGCTGTCGCTGACAGCCATCAACCACGATAAGAATGGGAATACACGGATATTTGAAATTATCTTCGTTTTAGGTACCTACTGTGTATAGAATATCATTGGTACTTGTCCATATTTAGTGTGTAAACACACTATGCCGAAGCTACGCGACGGAAGTTCGACGGCTGATTTTACGTTCCGACGTATCTTTTCGGCTGATATGAGACACTATAAGTGCCAAACTTACGCGGCAGAACTTCAGTTCAGTATGGTGAGCAAAGTGTGTGAATTCAGCAATTCAGCAATCGAACCGAACTTCGGTCGTACGCCCGAATAAATTTGCGCCTACGCATAATTTCGACTTTAGTGTGTCGCCAGTAATTCAAATAGCATTGCGCTATTACGCAATAGTGCCGAACTTCGGTCGCGTAGCCTCGGCATAGTGTGTTTACACACTTATATTAGGATTCATTTTGCCGCTGTATTTTATGCACAGGTTAACCTATATAAAGTATACATAGATATACCTACCTTACTATAATGTGATGTTTCAGGGCAACCAATTCATAAAGTTTATAACCGATGGGGTCCCGGAGAACCAAACAACGCTGGTGGCAAAGAAGGCTGCGTTATTCTACGTCGAGATGGTACTATGAATGATGATATTTGCCGAAAGAATTATCCTTTCATTTGTAAGAAAAGTCTCACTAGTCTAGAATGGAATGACTTGTGCAATAACCCTGATCCAAGTAAGTAAACCTAATACATACTTATAGGCTGAGATGTTACTCTTCTATTATTGCATATACATAAGTATAAAACATCTCGTATCACGGTGTTTGTTTTCTGACTTCTTTTAATCGGCTCTTTACTGGTTAGAAAAACCGATAGTTCCACCCTAGTAGTCAAGTGGTAGCAGGTCACTACAGTACTGCTGCGCTGGGGTCCTGAGTTCGATCCTCGGGCCGGAGACTATCAGAAATAAAGGTGATAAGCCTCTATCTCAGGTGATTTTGAGAATGTAAGTACTATCTTCTGAAAGTTTCATAGGGCCACCCTCAATTTTTAGTGATGTGCCCGGAGATGTCAATAGCACAGTACAAATATGAACAGTATGGAAACTACGTACAAAACGTTCAAAACGGCACACACACACAAACATGCGCATCGACGCTCGAGTAGCGAGTTACTCGGAGCTGCAGCACTGCGAGAACCGCTTAGGGGCCTCGTTGATGCGCATGTTTGTGTGATTGTGCCGTTTTAACGTTTTGTATGCAGTTTCCATACTGTTCATATTTGTACTGTGTCAAGAGTCTCGCCACCATTACATGGGACAAAACGTAACCGGCGAATCGTAGGTTTATTTACATTAGACTTGGGCTGGCACCGCGGCTGAAATTCGCGGCGGCGGCGTGCTGAAGTATATTTCTCGGCGGCGTAACGCCATCCTTATTTATTACCGTAATGTAAATCATATTTTTTTATAGAAGATCGTTTTTACAACCAAAAGCAACTCCAGGTTTTCAATATTAATTTGACGAATTTATAGCTTTTATTTCAAAATTTTGAATACCATGCCTTAAAACTGATAAAAAGAAATAAATTGGAATCCGAAAAACAATAAAAAATATCAATTAGAATGTTATCCGTGTGAACTGTATGTTTGTTACTCACGTCACATGTATCATGAAAAAAAAACACTGTTTATTTTTTATTTATTTATTTATTAGGTATGTCTCCTGTCAGCACGGGATCAAAGTTGAGTTCTTGGAAGGGACGTTCTTTTAACAAGTAGAGGCTCTTTCGAGAATTTTGATCTAGGTACTTTGTAGTGGGTTTTTGATAGGGATTTTTTATCTAAATTCTCTGATCAAAAGATAATTAAGTACCTATATTATATCATTATAATTTTACTATACCCATTCATCATAATATGCGAAATAAGTATGTTCTCAAACCTGAAATTTTGTTTTAGTGTATAAATTCAATAATCAGCTAAGCAGATGTTATAAGTTTCACTTGACTCCAAGTAATTGGTCGGAGGCGGCGATGGTTTGCAGCGCCGAACACTCCTATCTAGCTATCATTAACAGTGATGAAGAAGCTGCACATTTAGCCAAAATTACTGCCGAAGCACCTAAAGACTCAGTAAGCGGGCATTTTTTAAGGGGAGCCGTACATTTGGGATTCGCAAAAGAAAATGATGATTGGATCACGATTCAAGGTGAAAAATTTATAGATAGGTACTATATTAATTTAATACTTTTTAAGCATTTCTAAGAAAAAAAAATCAAGTGCACCGTACAAAATGTTCCAACGCATCGTGCATCACAATCCTGCTTATGTTGCCCTCATAATAACATAGAGCAAAGAGCAACGCGGCCCACCGGTCGCGGCGGACCGGAGGGGAGTAGCCATAGCATGTATTACCGATGCAAAACAGTCTGTCAATTTTTGCGGGGGGAGATGCGTACGACACACACGCATACTACAAAAATCGTCTATTACTACTCAACTCACACCTTGACTTTAACAAAATACAGAAACAATTTCACGCACACATTTAAACATCTAAGCGACAGGTATAGGCCCATTTGGGCTTGTACTATGACAGAGGGGAAAGCCTGCATATGGCTACTCCCCTCCGGTGTTGCTCTATGCATAATAACAATAATAATTGTTCATAATGCTAAGTAAAATAACCCCCTAAACATTTGAAAGTGTCTAAAAATCACATTGAACTTATAAAACTAAAGGAATGTATGCTTTCAGGTACACCGCTTAAAAAATCTGGGTACACGAAATGGGGAAACGGACAACCCGATGGTGGCGACAAAGAACAGTGTGGGTCGATGTTCTACCAAGGCACTTTAAATGATATTGGCTGTGATCAAAAGGCATTCTTTATATGTGAACTCGAAGTAGACATCATAACAAACTTCGAAAACAGGTTTGGTGTAGGTATAATACCTACCAATTAAGACGTTTTGAAATATTTGCTGAAGTACTTTGTAAAGTCAGGTTCACTCTATTGTGTCGGGGTGTGTTGTGACGCGTTAGAACGCTATATTTAAACTATAACTGCACAACAACACACTCAGCATAATATGTAAGATACCGATCGCGATATACCCCGACACTGTAATGTGGACCAGGGGTGCGACCGCCTAACGACATTGCTTTTGTCGTTGTCATTGCTGATAAATTTTAATGTCGATTTGTAGCTCCTTTAAAAGGAGTAGTTATAATCTGATCGTTTTTCTTGCTTTCGTAGGTGAGAAACAAGCGATAGTGGTAGATTATTTCGATTATTGTTATTTAGTTAAAGCAATAATCGACATGAAAATTTGACAGCAATGATAACGACAATAGCAATGTCGATAGGCGGTCGCACCCCTAGCGTGATAGTTATAAGTAGTACCTACGGTCGTGAAATAGGAAGAATTTCGTTCGTTCACTTCGTCAACGGGAATAAACCTTTATATATTGCTTAATATGTTACGTTGCGCTCGCGCAACATCGAGAGGACACTTTTAAATCCAATATGAAGCTAGAAAATTATCATTGTCGCTGTGGTATTCTTTCTTTTTAAAGCTGGGTCTACATTCACACGCAGAGTCTTTGATCGACGTTGACTCGTGAGTGACGACTTTCCGCCAAACAGACAGACAGACAATAATTGTGAAAAATGTTTTGGTTTATGTACCGTGTACATGCATATACATTAAGTAAAAAGCGGTTATTTTAATATTACAAACAGACACTCCAATTTAATTTATTTGTATAGATTTATTATTGAAGGTAATATACAACATAAGATCTAAAAATTTTAAGCGTCTACTTGCTACCGTTATAATCGAGCAAAAAATATACAAAAAAAAACACGTCTATTGTATGCCCCTTTGGACCCCTTAACATTTTCATTTTCTTATTTTTAGTAATTAATTTTGTTTTTATAGCGGTAACAGAAATACTTAATATATGAAAATGTTAGCTTTCTAGCTATCACTATTTATGACATACAGCTTGGTGACAGACAGACGGACGGATGGACAGACAGACAGACAGCGGAGGATTAGTAATCCGTAGGGTCCGTTTTTACCTTTTAGGCAAGAAACCCCCTAAAAGATAGAACTAAGATACAGAATAGCTTAAAAATATTCGTTAAGATTCTTTAAATTGACATAACTTTTTTATTTCTGAACCGCTTCACATGAAACAAACACTAAATGTACTTTGAAACTTACCACAATATATTAGTGAAAACCACAAATCGAATAAGCCGTTTCTAAAATTAGGGTGCACAAACACACAGACAAACAGACATTTTTTTCGGGATAAAAAGTACCCAGTGTTGTGCGCCAAAGGTTAAAGTATAATCATATCAAGTTTCATTGTAATCGGACCGGTAGTTTTTATGTGATGCTTGAACAAACAGACAGACAGACAGACAAAAAATTTTCTAATCACATATTTGTGTTCGGTATCGATCTAGTAACATCCCCTGGTATTTATTTTTTTAATATTTTTAATGTACAGAATTAACACTTCTACAGTTTTATTATAAGTATAGATTAAATTTCATTTATATTAAATTAAAATTTGAGCCGAATTAAATAATTCAAAAATTAATACCGCGTAGGTACCACGTCAACATAGAAAAGTCGCTGATAGCTGACGGCTTTCAGATTTAGAGCCGCCATCGATTAAAATAGCGGCCATGTGGACCATTCCTAATTCGTAACAAAATTAGAAGTTAGCAATATTACAGAAAGAGAAAGTTAATTACCATGGTTGTAAGTATTTGTCTGAAGAAAATCTCGAACAACACTCAGTGTGACCTCCATTTTTTACTATATCTTCGTAATAATAAAGGTTAAAGTGCGAAATTCTTCCTAATTCGCGAACTAAGTAGGTACAGAACAAAGTGAATGGCAGAGCATTCCTACTACACACACGCATTTACATGAATGATCTATCGATCAATTTTAGCAATTAGAAACACTTTATTGTGCAGTGAATAACTTTTACTGCGAATCTGAAATCGCATGCAATCGTTAAAAAAAACGCCGTTTCATACATTTTGTTATGCCACAAATAAAATTTAGTACGGTGAAGATTTTTTTTGTAAATGAGATTTGGCTGATAGTAGAAGTTGTTCTAATAGATTCTTGAAATATAGGCTGCAGTTAAAAATTACATCGTATAAATAACCAAAAAAGCGCATCTGTCTGTATACAATAAATTATTGTCATTTGCAGTCATTTTTTTAATGTTACCATGGTGGCAAACCAGCATGCAGTTCACATAGTTAAGTAACGACTGTAGCCTATAGACATCTACACAAACCAGAAGGTAAAAAACCAGATGTCAAAATGCAGATGCGTTGCCACCTCTAAGACCATAGGTGTTATGACTCTGTGATAGTATAATAAATATAGCTTAGATGGTAATCCATCTAACTGGAACATGATAGTGCTGAACACCTGCGTGCCTACTCCCTCGAGCTTCTTCACTGGAACTCTACCACTAGTCATCATTAAATTGAAATATGATGAATTGATTATAATAAATACATTCCTTTTTTTCAACATACTTCATAAAACCAGGAGGTTTTATGCTGGACTGTATGAATTTTAGTCAGTTTTTTTTTAATTTAATGGGTATAAGCTAATTTTAATTTATAGTTGTAAGCATAATGTACGAATAAGTTTTATTGTTACGTAACAGTGGGACGACGATCGGTGCTCTTAGTTAATTTGCCAGTAGTATATGCTAGAATTATTTTGTGCTTGAAGTAAAAGAAAAAAAGTACCTTTATTTTGCTCGACTTCCAAATACTCGTACATAATACCACACTATAATACCAATATAATACCACAGGCAGGAATTTAATTAAACTACCCATTCATATTAGTAATCCAAATAGAAAAAAGAAACTTAAACACTCAACACTTTTCACAGTTTTCACGATGATCAGATATTACCTCCTTACGAATAATGTAACCAAGTTATGTGTAAATTATTATGATACATACCTATGTTATAGAGTACACCGTGAGTATACCTGATCTGACTTCAGTAAAACTACTTACCAACAATTGAAATAAAGTAAAACATGAGATATTCCTACTTATTCTATCGTTCTGGATAAATAAGAAAGTTATTATGGTATATGTTAATATGAATATGTTATAGTATTGATTCTGAATTTAATCAAGCTCTGTCAATCAGGATCAGATAAGTATAAGGTTGGGAAAAAAGTTTCTTCGCATTTTTTAAGATAATTCAAAACATTTTTTAATATAGTTTATTTAACTAGAGTTTTGCATGTGGTCTTACCTACAGTTTCACCTAAATCTTCCGGGAATTACATTCGTGATGTTTATTGTTCATGAATCATCCAATTAGCCACTGAGTAAATCAATAGATACATATACGCACATAAGTGCCGACATTATTGCAAAATTAATAAAGGATTAATTATACATATCTAACACTATTGTTTACTTTTCCTTATTCTGAACTGTTAATTGTATCTACTGCAAAAGAAAATCAAATACCTACGAGTACCTACCCAAATTTCTATCCTGTTCTTTTATTTCATATCTATAATTTGCATCTAGAAGAGTTGTGTTTTCTATAATATTTATTTATTTATTCTTCATTGCATCAATTTTGCATTTTCAAGCTACTAGTGCAAATAGCGGACTTAACGCTTAAAGCGTTCTCTAACAGTCACTTATTCGTAGTCATGAAATTTAGTTGGCGGTGCTAGAAAAAATAACGTAAACAATAATCAAATGTTATGAAAGACAGATTTAGATATATTATGACTGGACTATATATATGAGGAATAGGATTCTGCTTTCTGTCGCACATGTTCGTAAAATTTTCAAATTATTTTGAGTCTATTCGCTGTTTTCATATTGCCATTGTTTTTGTGTCGTTTATATGTGTTAAGTGATAAGTTAACTCGAGGAGACTGCAGTAAACAGGAAGCGGCATCAAAAGCAGCCAGATACCTCATCTTTAAAAAAAAATGTTATTTTGACCGTAAAAATACATACGGAAAGTATGCTACAGGACCGCATATTGTCCACATTTCACGCTATAACACACAAATAGGTAAATACTCGCTTACACTTGGCCGCACTGTTCACTCTATCTCTATTAAAAAAGAAACCAAAAAAACATAACTTCAGGCCTGTATTTCTCCGAAAGGGTAGGCAGGCGAAGGGCAGCGGTTTATACGTGTTTTATATTTTGTTTTAGGAAATAGAACACAGTATTCTCAAGAGTGTACTAATCAAGTCGGCCAATGGGAGAGCAATCAAGCAAAAAAAAACCTGTCAGACTGCCCTGTTGTATGAAGAGCTTCTAATTGGTTTTGCGTAGGAAATAATTTAAGCTATTGATACTTACCTATATCTCTCATCCTTAAAATTTCCATTAAGCTTCCCTTATTCACAGGGTGCATAAGATCTTGTATTTTATTGTGGCTATACAAAACGATCTTTTGACGTACGCCTTCAAAGACCATCAATTCATTATTGATAATATGCAAGGCAAAAAAAATCATACGAATTTTTGCATGAAGTCAAACCGAAAAAGCGGTCATTGCCCGTGGTACACCTACTTAGTCCGCCTGGGTGAATCAGGGGTAAAATTTTTCGCCCATGGTACACCTATTATGAGGTGTACCAGGGGTTATTACTTCTTTCCGTTGTCCACCTCAGTTCACCTAGGTGTTCCAAGGGAAATATATTTTTCTCGTGGTCCACCTGTATCAGTGTATGCGTAGAACTCGTATTTTTGGAACTTAAAGGAATCATCAAATCTTTTTTCATGAGTTGAGTGTAATGTACAACGTAATACGATAAATATTTTTGGGTTCGAAACAGATGGGTTAGGTTAGAACGGTGGTCACACAACGCTGCATGCTAAGAACGTAATTTTGAATGTAAAACCAGAAAGGATTTGAAGTTGGATATTTTCTTATCTGTGTCAACTAGTCTTATATTCACAGTTGAAAATTGTTAGGTGGACCATGGGCAATATATTCCGCTGAAGGTGGACTACCGGAAGTACAAATTACCCCTGGTTCATCCAGGTGGACTAAGTAGGTGTTCCACGGGCAATGACCGAAGAAAAGAACTTAATTTTCTTAAACGTTAGGTACTAGATTTACTAAGCCCTGTACCACCACAATTATAGTTTTATCTCCGGATGTAAAACCCTTTGTCCCGCACTTAAGACGGAGGGACACATAAGACATATGCGATTAAGGGCGGTGAAACTTTCTCTAGACATCGGTTGGTGATAACCGGAAGATCACGCGGGTCGTGCTAGGATCGGGGTTGGGTTTGCCGGGTAGACAGCACACATTATTGTCCCGCACTTAAGAAGGAGGGACAAGGAGGGAGGGATGGAGACATATGCGATTAGGGGCGGCAATATAAATAATAGATTATTTTAGCAATATTATACCTTCCTGAACATTACATATCGGCTGCAGAGTTAATACGGATGAATCGAATCGCTATCGTGTGAACACAAAAGCCATAAATCGCTCTCGAATCCTCATTAATTGTAGGCGCTGTGTGCAGACCGTACTTTAGTTCGTACACTCTGAACTCTTATTATCTGCAATCCCAATGTTTTATCTCGTTTCAATTTAAGTACACTACCCGGCGTCGTAGGTACATGTTCGTGTTTATAAATAAATGGAGCGAATTGACCAATTCAGTTGTAACTGAACTACCTACTTATTTATTAGTTTATATACATGTAATAAAATATACCTAGCTACAAATTTGCAAACTGCACTGGACTGGTAGCTCGCTTTACTGCCTGTCGCCACTCCTCGCGTGCAGATGCCTTGCGGGTGCACTCATAAAATATCTTTTTAGTGGCTGTTTTAATTTGGTCGACCCATAGCATAGGGGGACCTACCGCGTCCTCGTTTACCGTAAAAGTCCCCTGCACAGTTAGTCGTTCAATGGAGGTCTCACTTCGCCTCAAAACGACAATACATAACAGCTGTCTTAATTTTAAATAGGTACAGAAATGACAAAATAAATGTATCTCCTAATAAACAGACTTAAGTACATAAATAGATGATAGTTATATAATATCATAGTTGAATGAGATGCCATAGATATATTATTATAATAACTCGTTAGTCTGGTTTCAAGAGGATAATATATACAAAATTAAACGACTACATATTGTATAACTCTATTGTTTAAATGATAGGTATAAAAATTCCTTAAAAATACACATTATTATCTGTATGCTATGATAACAAATAATGATAATCCATCAAATACACATTTTGATTGTTTTAACACCATTTATGTTTATCCCAAGAATTACATTCCTGGTTAGCACGATACATTAGACAGGTACGAAGTGAATACAACTGATACATGTAAAGATGTCGCTACAAGATTTTTCATATGAACTCTGATTGTTATGATATTCATATGAATATGAGATTAACCTCACGCAGCGAGAATGAGAGACCTCGTGTCACAGGTCGTTCTCTACGAATAATAATGTAAAGAAGTGTAACTAACCAAAAAAGAAATGGTTCCATGTAAACAGAAATTATCTTGTTGCGAGAAATTGTCTCGTTTGCAAGCATTTTATAATAATGGCAACCCCTGATACGTCCCACTGCTGGGCACGAGTCTCTCCCCTTCGTGGGGGGCGGCCTGGAGCTTACTCCATCACGCTGCTTCAATGCAGGTAGGTGGAAATACGGGTTAGTGGCCAACCCGCTGGCGGATGTTTTCAAACCGCATAAGGCCTCCGACAAGGTTTAACGACTGCTATCTATCGATGGCAACAGGGACCGATGGCTTTCCGTGTCTTCCGAAGCACGGAAACGCGCATTTTAATTTGCCACTAGCGGTCACCCATCACACACCCGACCGCGCCCGGATCGCTTAACCGAGTACATGCGATCTACACCAGCCGCGGGGCCATACGCGCTACTTAGAGCGGACTACTATTGCAAGCATTGTCTATTTTGAAAGTGTGAGTATTTGTTATGGTAGTAGCTAGGGATTGCAATCCCGCAAAGTGGGATCCCGCACCTTCAAGGCGCGGATCCGCGGATCCCGCAAAACGTTTCAGCAGCTAATTTAATAGCTGCTGAAACGTTCCTAAAGTTTTGCGAGAAAACACAAATTCATTCTAAATCTCATTATTAATAAGATTGATTACGTAAGGTAATCTGTTTTTAGATGTAAGGTTAAAATAAATAATACTTGATGCCAAACATTTTAAAAATTAAGGTCTTAAAGAACTGATTTGCTTACTAAATATTTCTCACTTACTTAATTAATATTTTATATTATTGGTAGCACTCGGTTGATGCACAAAATAGATTTTGATAAAATTCCACCTATATTTCTTGATGGATCTATAATTAAATACTGTAAAACTGTAAAAAATCTAGGCGTTACAATGGATAGTTGTATGAATAGGGCTCCGCAAGTCAGTGAGGTGAGCAGGAAGATGTTCGCCGCAGTTGGTTCTTTAAGGAGATTGCAGAATTTCTTACCAATTGTCACCAAGGTTACACTTGCTCAATCAATTCTGTTTCCTATCTTAGACTATGCTGACATATGCTATCTTTATCAAACTCAAGAGCAGCTAAATAAGCTTGAGTGTCTCCAAAATGTATGTATAAGGTTCATATTTGGTTTACGTAAATATGACCATGTTTCCGAATTTCGTCTTTAACTCAAGTGGCTGCCAATTCGCTTTCGCAGGAATACTCACATTCTTTCCCTTCTCTACTGTGTAGAGTCTCTTCTGGTCCAATATGAAAAGTTTTTTCAGTAGATAGCCCATTTATCGAGAAAGGCTATAGGCTATATATCATCACGTTTCAATTTCTAACAACAACCGTTTAGTTAGTAGAGGGTGGGGGGACACTTGAAAAAAAAAAACAATTATCCGCGCGTTACATGTAGGGGAGGTACCCCAAATATTTATTTTTCATGTTTTTATTCTACCTTTTTGTCAGCATGATCAAAGTGTATACTTGTGCCAAATTTCAAGTCTCTGTTACCAATAGTTTTGCTCTAAACCGCGGGAGGACAGACAGAGAGACGGACAGACGGACAGCGAAACTATAACCCTCTAACTATAACTAAAACCTGCAGTTTCAACTGATTTTATAACAAAATTTCTAAAATGCGGGATCCCGCGGGATCCGCACGCGGTTGATTAATCCCGCATATCAATCCCGCGGGATTGAAGAAGCTGCGGGATTGCAATCCCTAGTAGTAGCACAGTCTAAAGAAAACGAACGTGTTAAGTTAGTTTGTTTGGTAAAATAGAAAAGCGGTGTTGTGTCGTCGATGGGTAAAATGGAAACAAAATCGAAGCGATGATTATATTGCAGTTACATTTCGATACATTATTATTCGTCAATTGTGCTCGACCGCCTAACTGGCGCGTAAAAAATTATAATAGTCGTTGAATAGTCATTAGAATGAATCAAGTAGGAGACCAGGTACGTATAGGCACACCGCGGACACTCCGCCAAAATTGGCCAAGTGTCGATTCGATATAATGTAGATATCTAACGTAACGATTAAATCCAACGCACCTACTATTAAGCAACATTACTATTAAAAGAATGAGAACGTTAATTCATGTTTCATGTATAGCTATCAATATTTCACGAACAACAAATGTTGAGACACCACCAAAACATGCGGGTACTTATAGTCTTACATAATTCATGTGACTTTTACTCATTATTAAACACTGCATTGCCAACAAGGGGTAGATACCTCACGAAAGGTCCTCCGAAAGATAGAAGTTGACGAAGGGGTTCGAAGAATAACACCATCCAATACAGCAGCAGCAAATAAAAGAATATTGACACCAATTTGTCCATCACGAACAATCTAGAAAGTAAACATAATTGTATTTCCTATTAGTTGTGGCCTTATGCAGTGGAAAAGTGAGACCAGAGAGCGGGCTACTATACTAAAGAACAGAATGAGGGATTAGAGGGAGGGGTGAGGTATTTTATCACCTCCAGGCCGTAGGCGGGAAGGAAGCTCAAACCGTAAGTCTCACAACTCAGCCGCCGTAAGTCTGTTCCTAGGACTCTGTGAGCTATCAATTTCCAGTATTAAACCCTTGGATCAAGAGCGGCCCTGGGCCCCGAGCATTTGAGAAGCTACCGAAACCACTCTGGTCTCTTCCGACCCAGTCTAACCTGTATGTTGTATGTATACCTATCATACTGTATGTATGTTTTCCACTTTTTTATATAATGAAGGTGGCAAACAAGCATGTAGTTCACATTGATGTTAAAGTGATAACTGCAGCCTACAGACTGATAGACATTCATTCACACATTCACACAAAGACCAGAGGTCAAAAGCAGATGCGTTGTCACCCCTGACACCTTAGTTGTTATGTATCTGTGATAGTTATTACGGGGACATACATTTCCATCGAACTGGAATACGATAGTGCTGAACACTACCATTTGGCGGCAGATAGAATAGGTATGTAATGAACACACCACGCGCCCCCTCACCAGCCAAGTTTGATTGGATTGTTACTTACATGTTGTTCTGAAGCCTCGCTTTTGGCAGGTTTTCAAGCTTTTCCTTCAGACAATACAACTTCCCACCAATCATGCACGTCTCTATATATGGCCCAGTCTCGATGACGGTCAGATTCATAGGGAAGTTGGCGAAGTCTTGCGAGTTCAATTTCGTTGCCAGAGCCTTGAAATTGTGCGTGTCGAACCACCATTCCCGCGTCGTGAAGTATTGTAGTACTTCTAAACCAACAGATATTCGATTCTGTATGCGCACCATGCTGTAAGTAAAAAAAAAAAACAAAAAATAAAAAGCTGAAGAAATACCTTGTTTGGGTTCCGTACCTCAAAAGCAAATAATTGGCACCCTTATAAAATCCCTCGTGCGTCTGCCTGTCTGTCCGTTTGTCAAAGCCGATTTTCTCGGAAAGTTCTAGACCGATTTGCAAGATTTGTACAGAAAAATCTGAAACACGTTAATATAAAAATACTTACAATCGTTTCTGTCCAAATATAAGCATGAGGAAATCAATGAGGTACGCAGGTATGATGTGGTAGAAAAAGACGCAGAGGTCGTGTATGAACTTGTTGTGACGGATGTTCCCGTCGGGGTACCACAGGGGCCCCTCGAAGGGGAACTTGCGGACCGTAGCCTTGCCCACGTCCAACACTTCTTTCCATGTCGTGTTCCTGTCGTCGCCCGTGGTTAGATTGAACACGGGTATCTCTGGAGGTCTGAAAAATATGTATAAACAAAATATGATAAAAAATACACAACCTCTTGAATAGTTTCCAGTACTTAAACAGTATTTAACAGTATTTAAAATATTTTTACCTCTCCGGAACAAAATTTTAATATTTTTATGCCGGTGAATTATCCTGTCCGCTCAAGGAAGCCGTTTTTAATTAATGTTAAATGTGACTTCTTATTAAAATTTGGGTGAGTTAAAAAGAATACAATATAAGAAGCGCTAGGCTGCAGGTTACAAAACTAATCTTCGCTTTCATTTTTTATATTTCGCTTTTATTTGTAAAAGTTATTTTGACACCTTGATTTCTCCAATGAACCTTACGTAAGCTCATCATGTGAACCGAATTATAGAGGTTAAAACATTCATAGGTCATAGGGCGGTAACGAATACAACGCGGAATGCGCTCCCGCTACTGTGATTTTGGGGAAGGCTTTTGGCGGCTAAAGTTATGAAGTTTATCATACCTTTCAAGCTGCGTGTTGATGTAATATGGTATGACGATGATGGCGTTGATGGCCATGTCCACAGGGACGACCTCCGCATGGTAGTGGCCGTAGCAGTGCATAGAACGGATGACTCCCTTCCCGGCTCCCACCATCAACCCGATTGGACCATTGAGGTTGTCCACCCATCCGGGTATTGGCTCCTTGTAAGATGGAGTTACTGTAACATTAATATGTTTTTTTTAATGCCATAAAGTGACAAACGCGCGCATGGCCCCGCGGCTGGTGAAGATCGATCATGCGATCTACTCGGTTAAGCGATACCGGTCGGGTGTGTGATGGGTGACCGCTAATGGCAAATTAAAATGCGCGTTTCCGTGCTTTGGAGAGCACGTTAAGCCGTCGGTCCCGGTTGCTATCGTTAGCAACGTATAGCAGTCGGTAAACCTTCTCGGAGGCCTAACCCTTATCTCCACCCACCCGCATTGGAGCAGCGTGGTGGAGTAAGGTCCAGGCCACCCCCCAAGAAGGGGAGAGAGACTCGTGCCCAGTGGGACGTATCAACGGTTGCCATTATTATTAAGTGACAAACAAGTGTACAGTTCATTGTTCAGTACAGTTCATTTAAGTACATACCTACTGTAGCTTATAAACATATACATAAATAAAATCCATTATTTCAATGTAAGTAGTTATGCTCTACCATTTAGCGGCAGTCGTCCTTCAGCTGAAGTGTGCATTACTAATTTCAATAGGCTGAGTACCGACGACAAGCAGGAACCGAAATAGCGGTAACAACTGATCTTACCTATACTCGGGCGTACGACAGCCGCCGGTATTTCGGGGTAGCTCTCTCTCACCAGCGCTTCTGCTAGTCTTTTGGAATAGGTGTAGGAGTTGGGATGTTTCTGCATGATGGTGGGTGCCAGTAAGTTGAGCTGGTGGTCGGTGAGCCAGCTGGCAGCTCGCAGCACCTCGTGAGGGTTAGCTGGAGGGTCGTGCACCTGATCAAAGATTTAATTCCTGCTAAATTGATTGATACTCGCACTTCAATATTTTTTTCAGTATTTCTGTAATCTCTAATATCCATGGAGAGTATTCACATGTAAAATATTATAATTTTGATTTGTAATAATATCTCCTGTTTTGCTGTCATCACATGGGCGTAATGTTAAGTCGGCTCGCTAAGTCGCGTGTGACGTCGCGTGAATTCACAGCGCGAATTCACGGCGCGACGTCCGTAGGGTTATCGCTTTACTCGAATTACGGACTTTGACTCTGATTGACTGACTGATAATTGACTTAACTCACCGACTGACTCTGACTTTTACGCTCCTTAAAAGAATAGGTGCGAAATATCGGGCGTTACAATCGATGCGGCCGTTTAGTGGAACGCGCCCAATGCAAATGATTCGAGATAATAATAATGTTGGAGCGAAATCTAACTCGAGGCTCAGGGAGGTGAAAATCCACTGTCACAGATCAAGGGAAAGGTGGCCTGACGGGCCCACCGCAGTATAGGCACCGCAGATTTTGAATCAAGTAAAAGAAATCAGGTTTTGCTGAAGCATATTCTTTGCGGTACGCACAAGTACATACTACATAGTGCTACAAGTCAGCGTCGGTTACGTTTACGTTGCTTCGACATTATTCATAACAGCAACGTGGAAAAGGAAATGCTAAATGCAAAAGATATTTTACCAAGGTAGTAGGTACCTATTACATCCACAGAAGTGAACACTTGACCGCGCACGTTCTGAATATTCCACTTACCCAAGTGGGTAATGCACATGAAGTGAGTGTATTGATAAGTCCAGATTTTGTTAACTCTTTATGTGAAAGAATTAAAGGCTCGAAAACTCGGGATATATGAAGTTAAACTCTCACACGTTATGTCTAAAGATGGATGTCACCGACCGACGTCGAGTTGAACTAGAATCTAAACTTCAAATTAAACAGATTTTGCAGTTCTTATCCCAGGACCGATTTTTGTAAACTGCTGTCTATGAGTCTACTATTTGTTTTTATTTATATTGACTTACGTTAGGCGTACCCACGATTCGCCGGTTACGTTTTGGCACATGTAACAGGTGGCGAGCCTGTTGACATCACTGGACACATTACCAAACTTCGAGGTACTGGGAAATTTCCAGAAAATGGAAAAATCCGAATAGAACCAGAGATAAAGGACTTTACCACCTTACCTTACCACTTTAGTACACCATTATCTCTCATAAACCCCTACCCGGAAATCGAACCCAGGACCTCAGCGTAGTAGAAGTGGCCTGCTACGACTAGGCTACCGAGGCAGTTTGACTTGAGATCTCAAAACAAATACGTCTGAGATGTAAGTTGTTTAACCTATGAATTAATATCTAGGTATATTATCATAACGTACCTTTTCAGCCATCCTCTGATAATCGGGATAACAGAAGGCTGTAGACAGGTGGATAAAAGCAGCCATGTTCTTGGTCTTTTTAGCAACGTCCAGCACGCGTTGTGTGCCTCTTGTGTTCATCTCCAAACCTTCCTTCAGCGGAGCCTCAAGTCGAAGACTGGCAGCAAAGTGGAATATTACTGATACCTTAAAAAAACAACAAGGATTAGTTGCTATTTCCATCCTACTACTACTTCCACTTCTTCTGTAAACTGAATAAAGGATTTGTGATCAAGCGGGAGGAGGGGGGTGCCATCTGTCTGATAGATGGGCACGAGGCTCTTGTGGCCCACACCGCTCACGCTCTGCGTAAGTATTTATTTAATATACCTAGGTATTATATTAAAATATTACAGATTTACAGTATGTAAGTGTCTTTAAATTGCTTGGCTTTTACGCTTTCACGAGCAAATACCTGAGCCAATTGTGATAGAATCTAAAAAGGATAGTTTGAACCATGTAAAGGAACATAGTCTACTTTTTGTGCCAAAATCTAAGACCACGCGTGTGAAGTCACAGTAAACAGCTAAGACTTATATAAATGTGTATATTTTTGGAGCTTTTAATTTTTGGAGATGATAACAGTTGGGTGATAGTATTTATAATAAGTAATTAAACATACGGACCGATGGATAAACATGAGGAGTTAATGAGCATTCCAAACACGGAACCCTAAAAACGTAATATGATATCTAATAATTCTCACAAAAATAAAGATGTGGGATCGAATTTTGTTTAAAACAATGCTCTTTAAAAAACTAGACGATGTCAAGGCAAAAAGTCAACGTTACAGACAATGTATTAATTTGGTATTTCAATGCAAAAAAATATATATCCATATTCCGTATCTAATTATTATTTCCTTGTTTTTCTATGGATTTAAAAGCCTACCTTGGACCGACAAATTATTATGGAGTTGCCTTTAATTTTAGAACGTGTTACAAAAATGAACAGTCATCGCAATTTTAGAGATTTGATCATTTAATAGTTGCTAACAACAGCGAAAGCAGTGTAAGTCATTAGAAAACACTATTTACATGTTGTATTATGTTTTTGATAATTGCCATCATTAAGGTTAACCTTTCTAATCCAACATTATTTATGAAACACTATTTCCTATTCAACAGTCTGGCATGTTACGGATATTAATATGAAAGAGTTAAACATTTTCACTGCTCATTAGTATTCAACACGATTATGGAAATATTCTAAGTTAATAAATGTCAGATTTCACTAAACATTGGTACAGTAGGTGTGGTACGTGTGGTAAGTAGGTAAATAGTGCTCGTCATAGTTAATTTAAAACTAGAATCGTTTTCGTAAACATTGCATTAACGTTCAGTAGGTACCAAAAGATGGAGGCATCGGGACGTGAAGACCCTATCGCCCTCTAGTGGAGGAGAATTCTTCCGTCAGTGTAGTCAGTCAACCGAACAATGGGGGTTACACCATTTCACTAGGATGGTGATTAATCTAATAATCCCGCGATAAAACTACCGCCACTGGGATCGCCAATCCGACTGCCGAACATGACGTCTATGGCATATTCTCCCCTAATGACGTTATCATTGTTGTGGGTGTCTCTTTGTCCAGGCTTTGTCCAGCCGTGGACGTATTTCGGCTGGAGTGATGATAACCTAAAAGATGAACTAGATTATACTAAACATTTAGGTAAAACCTCTGGTTTTTTATTTTAGGCACCTACTGTTACTTAAAAAAATATTTGGTAACAACCCTTTTTACGTCCCACTACTGGGTACGAGTTTCTGCCCTTTTTTTAAGGAAGCCTGGAGCTTACTAGTTGGTGTAAAATACTTGTACACCAAGTAGTAAAATAGTTGAAGTGTAAAATACTAATAGTTGGTGTACTTACTTACGGGTTGGTGTAAAATACGGATTAGTGGCCCACTGTCGGATGTTGTCAAACCACCCATAAGCCCACCGGTTTGACGACTGCTATCTATCGATAGTAACCGAAAAAAATATTTGAACATGCTTAAAGGTCGTTAGTTTTGACGAAGTTCAAGAATCCTTATATCCTTTTTCGAGAAGTCCCTTTTATTATAATTTATATCCGTGCCATTTTCAACCTTATTGGTTATTTTCGTAATCATATAATTACTCATAATCAAAATATAAATGAGTATTTTCGCTGTTGTACATAAGTAAACGTAGATAGGATTAGACTGACTTAAACCTCTTATGTCTTGACGCACAGGAAAATTCGCAGCTTTCACCACTTCTCGTATTCCTTTCTAGGTAAGAATGACTATATACTTTGTATCAACTACATACTAACTTGATTCACTGACTTTCACTGCTGTGGTGCTCATCAAGTTGTTAATGTACTTAATCTTCATTTACCATTGTATTCTACTGTTCTGTGTTTTTCTTTATATATCTATGCTGTACCTATCATTTGCTACTTCACTTGCCTGAAGTCTACTTTTATCGTCGTGATGGATAAATGTAATTTTATTAGGTGCATATTTTTTCAAACTGATATTAAAATTTAGTATACCAATTACTAACAGGTTTCACTCAAAATTATACCATGCCGATAAATGAAAACCCATTGATAATATTTATCAGATTTTTCGCTATAACACTTAAGACGTGATACGGTTACTATGGTTACATATTCTCGCACCAAGTCTCCTAAGGGGTAGGCAGAGAGTGTGGAGCAGATGATTAAATACCAATTCTGTATAAAGTTTCATAGAAACATAGTAACCAAAAACTGATTGGTTTAGCAACTTCACACTGTTTGTTGCTGTTATATGTTAAGCAACTAACTTCAGAATGTCAATTTTATCTGTCGGTGTGCGCGCGCATCGTGAAAAATAATTCTCATCATTTTTACCAGTCGCGCCAAAAGAAGTTTATCTTCTAAAGTCATTAGTCCAGCCGCTCTTCCAACTGACCCGAAGTACGAATCTGACTGTCAATTTATTTCCTTCACATTTTATTGCATTGCCTATGATGTAGACTTCGATAGCTTGTTTAGATAGATAGATAGTTTTGAAAGCAACTGCACTTTTTTTCACTGGTGAGAACTCCAGTGACGGAGTTCGCGGGCGTAGGCACCACCGCATTACCTAATATACTTGCCGCTAAATGGTAGTGTTCAGCACTATCGTGTTCCGGTCAAGTGGTAATTAACGGCCCTGTAATTTCCGGCCCAGAGACATAACACCTTAGGCCTCAGAAGTGGTAACGCATCTGCATTTTGACCTCTGGTCTTTGTGTGGGTGGATATAGGCTGCAGTCATCACTTAACATCAATGTGAAATGCATGCTTGTTTGCCACTTTCATGACATAAAAAAATGACTTTATTTTTCCTAAAATCTTTTAATAGGTATTAGCTTTCTTTTGATTACCTACTGTACATCCACTGGGAACACTACGTTACAACTCCATTCTTATCATTGTGTCTTTAAAATCCCAAAGTAACATGCCGAGTAGTATGTATCATTGGTACCTACCTATAGTACAGTATGTTTCAGGAATAAAATGAAAAATTTGGGTCGATAGTTACCTCTTCGTAAATTAGTTCCAACTGTGGCTTCTCGATGCCGAGGTTATCGTACATGATGTCACCAGAAATCGGCACGAGTTTCTTCATCATGTGCGGTTTTTCCTCCCTTATCCTCGAAAACAACTGTCAACATAATATAAATTAAATAACGATAGCGAATGTACGAATATTCGTATTAATGATAAGCAATTTTCAGTATTTTTGTTTGTACTAAGGTACCTGGGGTGCGACCGCCTATCGACATTGACATAATACCTACATATTGTTTTAATTTACTTTTGTACATATTTAAAGATTTACATTCTTTTATTTCACTAGGAAGTTTGTTAAATAACTGTGCATCATTAAACATTATATTATTTTTGCCGTATTGCTTTGTCCTATGTTTCCTGAGTGTTATTTTGTTTGTGTTTCTTACCGTGAGTTTGCATTGGCGATACATTCACATAAAAACATGTTTTAATTGCTGTTTTCATAAAATCGTTTGCATTGTCAACCAAAATGTTATGTCAATACGTGTTTGACACAATCAAGCACAAGACGAATTTCACGACAAGTTTCTTTACATGTTGTGATGGTGATGATCACAACAAAATCTTGTTCACTTCATGTTTCATATTTACCGACTCACTTGGAAAAGAATTAAAAAACTTTGAAACACGACTTCCAAACACGTTTTGGTACAAATTGTGAGGCTTTGTAAACGTCAACATAGACAAACATGAATAAACGACATGTTTTATGTGAATGCAAACACAGATAACAACAAATCTTGAGATGTTTTACTAAAATGATAGGTTTGACAGCGGTGCGAACGCTAGTACCAACAAGACACATCGCAATACATATTTTATGCGACGAGTTGCGAAAATCATAATGTTTAATGTTTTTAGTGCAAACTAGGGGTTAGATTATGCGAAAAAGGTCGTTTAGTATATTTAAATTAGTATTTTTTACGAGTATGCAAGTAGTGTATGTATATAATAGCTAGAACTAGCTATAGCTGCATAGCACATCTCTGGTGGAGAAGCACCCTAAAGCATCATGATCTATTCTCGCTGGAATAGCCAACTCTCGAAACTGTACTTACGGGCAATTTCCACATGTCTTCAATGCGTGACTCCGGTGACTTGCCGCGTTTGGATCGGACCAGAGCATACACACAGCCAATATCTGGAACGCTATACAGCAGCTTCTCGATCAGCACTTTGCCCATGAGGCCTGAGGCGCCGGTCACTAGGACCTTCCGGCCTCTATACCACCCGTTCACCTCGGACGTCATCTTCTATTCCTATGGGTAATGGAAATTGAATATCAGTTTCACTTTAGTAGGTATAGTTGCTTACTGTTTACTGCTACTTTTATCATGGGCCTCATAAGAACGTTCAAGATCACGCAGAGAGCAATGTAATGAGCTATGCTCGGCCGACTTTGAATCAGAAATTGAGAGATCCGCATGAGAATCAAAGAAACCGCCATATAAATAGCCATAAATAGCCAACGCATAACGAAACTACTAATAGGTACTTCACCATCATCAATAGGAAATTGATCTTGACCATCATTAAGAAGGACCAGTTTACGTACATACGTACAATTATTATTTTATAGCTGTTGCCCGCGGCATCGCCCGCATGGATGTCGTTTAAAAAGTCGCCTATGTTCTTTCTCAAAGTCAACTTTATCTCTGTACCAAATTTGATTAAAATCGGTTCGGTGGTTTGGACGTGAAAAGGTAACAGACAGACAAGCAGAGTTACTTTCGCATTTATAATATTAGTAGGGATAGGCATAGATACATCAAGAAAGATATACTTACGACGGTACTATCCCTTACTATTTAAAACCCGTCATAAAAGAAAATACCTGTACAAATGATCTTCAGTTTTTTCTTCCCTAGTAGTAGTAAAAACGTTTTGACAATCATACATCAAAACATTGCCGGTGTATTAAATAAATTAAATGCCTTAGAAATATGTGTTCATGAGTTTTCGGAACGTAAAACAGAATTAGATATAATTTGCCTCAGTGAAACATTAATCAAAACTGGTATAGAGTCAAACATTAAGCTAAAGGGTTTTAAGCTTGCTAGTTCTTACTCAAGAACTAGTGAAAGACGTGGCGGTGTATGTATATTAATCAAGACTTGGTTAAAATATAATCCTCTTGACATATTAAATAATAATGACTTTGCCCACGAACGAAGCTAATTTGTAGTATAGAATTAACAACAATCAATTGCGTATTATTGTTTAATTATAGGACCCCAGATAGTGACATTATTATATTTTTTCTTAAACTTGACATTTTATTGCAAAAACTTATTATAAAATTAAAAAAAAGATAATAATCGTAGGAGATCTGAACATAAATAACCTTAAAAAAACGCAGCGTCTGATAGACTTCAGGAAACGGTTTTAAACTACGGACTAAATATTCATATTACGGTACCAACTAGACAAAAAAGCTGTATTGATCATATAATTAGCAATGTATTGGATGCAAATGGTCAAACACACCAAACTTATCTATCTGATCATAATACATGCCAAACACTTACTGTTCCCCTGAATTATACACCTAACCGTCATGATTATTGGTATGTTGATAAACGAAATTATTGCAAAGAAAATATTGACAAGTTTAAAAGGTATTTATCAGCTTTATCATGGTCAGATGTTAAAGCAGAAGATCATTTTGATAATGCTTTTGACATGTTTCATGATTTGTTTTGTTTGATGCACAATTTATGTTTTCTTACGACGAGATGTAAAATTAAATGTAATGTAAACAAATATAGGTGGATCACCAAAGGTATTAAGAAATCTTCTAAATCGAAAAGAAGCCTAAGATATTTATGCTATAAAGCTAAAACACCCGAGGCGGATTTTAGGTATAAAACTTATAGTAAAATATTAAGAAAAACATTAATTAACATATCTAGAAAACATACTAACCTCAAGTTCATGACTAAATGTAAAAATAAAGGTAAAGCGACATGGGATATTATTAAAGATAAACTTGATCCAAAAATTTGTGACACTATTAATACCATCAATTACAATGAAAAGACTGTAACTGATATAAATGTTATTGCAGAACTGCTTAATAATTATTTTATAAATGAACCTGTCTCCACCAACTCTACGTATAAGTGTGACATTAAAAGAATACAAAGTAGTATATTTTTAAAACCAGTGAATTGCGAGGAACTTTCTCTAATAATAACTTCAATTAATAATACTAAATCAGTCGGATTTGATGAGATTCCAACACATGTGATAAAAGAATGTGCGCAAATTATATGTCCAATATTAGCCCATCTTATTAATATGTCTATATCGAAAGGCAAATTCCCTGAAAGGCTTAAAATTTCAGTTGTAAAACCATTGCATAAAAAGGGCAACAAATGTGAACTAAATAATTACCGACCGATCACATTGATAGCCATATTTGCTAAAATATTCGAAAAAGTTATGCACAGCCGGTTAACAAATTTTTTCAACAAATATGAAGTCGTACAAAAAAACCAATAAGGTTTTCAAAAAAATAAATCCACTACTTTAGCCGCTTTTAATTTAATAAATAAGGTTATTGATCTCGTTGATAAACGCATACCAGTTTCAGTTGTATTCTTTGACATGAGCAAAGCTTTTGACTTTGTTAACCACAAAATACTGCTTTTGAAGTGTCAAAGATATAGCATAAGAGGTCCTGCATTAGATTGGCTAAATAGCTACTTGGCTGGACGTAAACAATACGTACAGTTAAGGAATATAGATGAAAAACATGTCCTAAAAACGAATAATTCAAGCTATAAAATAAATCTATTAGGTGTGCCCCAGGGAAGTATTCTGGGTCCACTTTTATTTTTATTATACGTCAATGACATTTTCTCAATTACAAATCACCAGTGTGTTCTTTTTGCCGATGACATTTCAGTAATATTACCTAATGAATCTAAAAATAATATTAATAAACATGTAGAGACCGTAAAGTCTGCTATTGACTCTGTTGTTCTGTGGTTAAAGTGTAACAATTTGCAAATAAATATAACAAAAACAACATTTTATTTTATTTATTTTTATGTTATGGAAGTGGCAAACAAGCATGCAGTTCACATTGATGTTAAGTGATGACTGCAGCCTATAGACACCCACACAAAGACCAAGGTCAAAATGCAGATGCGTTGCCACTCCTGAGGCCTAAAGTGTTATGCCTCTGTGCCGGAAATTACAGGGCCGTACATTACCACCTGACCGGAACACGATAGTGCTGAACACTACCATTTAGCGGCAAGTATATAAGATAATGCCTACGGTGCCTACGCCCGCGAGCTCCGTCACTGGAGCTCTACCACCAGTAAAAAAAATGTGTTAATTTTAATAAATAAAACTATGAAACTGACTTAAGCCTGACATATTGCGACGAACCCATTAAAAATGTAGACGATACACTATTTTTGGGTATATACTTAGATAAAAATATGAAGTGGAAAAAACATATAGCTTATACATGCAATAAACTAAATAAATTAGTGTTGGCTCTCAAACATTTGAGATTTAATGCTGGTCTAGAAACAGCTCTGACTGCCTATCATGGACATGTTGTATCAATTTTAAGATATGGCCTTCTACTCTGGGGAAATTCGACGCATGTAAATAGAGCCTTTATAGTCCAAAAAAAGTGCATAAGAACTTTGTGCGGAGTAGACTCCATGACCTCATGTAAACCGTTATTTAAAAAATTAAATCTATTGACATTGCCATCCTTATATATTCTTCAAATCAGCTGTTTTGTACTCGAGCATTTATATCTGTATAAAAGGAAGTCGGATACTAACACGTTTGTTCTCAGCAAAAGAGATCCCACTAAACTAGCCATACCAAAAAAAATACAGCTTTGTGTCACAAAAATAGTTACATGATGTCGATCAAAATATATAACAAGATTCCAAAGCACATTAGAGAGTTACCTAAAAAACAAATTAAAAAGCATCTTTATACCTGGCTAGTTGGTAAATGCTATTATTGTGTTAAAGAATTTTTAGACGACAATTAATTTTTATTATCAATAAAACTATTTGCTTAGAAAAAATACAGCCATAAATTTATTTTAGAAAATATTGACATGTGTTGAATTGTGTTTATTAGACGTATACCATATTTTGGTTGAATGTGTTCGAGGTGAGGCTCATCGCAGGGCTTCATTAGAAATAGGACATTGCAACAGTGTCCTGGCAGATCCTACTACGGATGACGCCAGAATACTGTTGCAACTATATCAATTGTCAATGAGTTAATGTTGTTAAATATTTTTTTTTTAATGAAGAATGTAATTCATGTGAACGTATAGAGCGTCATGGTCTTTGACCAAGCTCTTTAAATGGAGAATAAAAAAATAAAAAAATTGTGTTTATTATGACCAAAGATTAAAATAAAATTTGATTGTTGTAATGATTGACATAATATTCAATATGGTATTTATTTTATTCTATGTATTACAATTTCTATTTTGCATGTCAAGAATCTGACGAAATATGTGAATCCTAATTATCTAAAACTAAGAACTTATTATGTACCATATTTCAGGCAAATAAATGTCTTTGTCTTTGTCTTATTAATATTCAAAGCTTGGTCTCATCAAACTCACGAGTCAATATCAAGATTTAATATTACCTCACACTAGATTCAATTGAACTTGACCTCTGCGGTAGCAATGGGTCTTTGAAATTCAAGTGAAGAGAACCGGATTTAACAGATGTAAGTTTATAGCTAAAACCAATCTGCTAATATTCGACCTAGCCGTCGATGCTGCCGTATTTCGGCTAATTGGTTATATGGCCTCGTTTTTCTTCTTTTTTTTTAAACAAAATCTTAGGCCTGCGAAATAGTAACGAATCTTCATGCAGATGCGTTGCTACTTCTTATTTTTATGTCTGAAGTACGATGTTCATTGACTGCAGTAGGTATTCACTAACCCCCTTATTCATAAACGTACATTAGATACGTTTTAGCTATAGAATGCTTTGTCTTTGTCAGTTGCATTGTCAAATGTGCAGGATAGAAAAAGACAAAGGAGAGATTAGCAACACTTTAGCTAAAATACGTTTATGAATAAGGGGGTAAAACCATAAACTTATATAATGGGATGACATTTTGTGTACCCACTATTTTAGTTCGACCTTACATACCTAGATGACCTAGATCATAAATAGCACGCTCGTATGTCTCCCTACTCCCTACGTCTTTCTTTTAGTAAAACAAAAATATTAAATAATTATTTATTCAATTATATTTAAGTATAAAAATCAATTGATGTTCGTTAGTCTCGCTAAAACTCGAGAACGGCTGGACCCACAGAATAGACGCTGGACCGATTTGGCTAATTTCGGTTTTGAATGATTTTTGGAAGTCCAGGGAAAGTTTAAAAGGTAAGGTAAGGTATAAAGGTAAGAAAATATGAAGAAATTGAAGGGAAATAGTAAAAGTCACAATTATATTTCTCATACAAATAGTCCGTATCTATCAAACCTTTGACACATTATTTCATTCTGAGGCAATACGAAGTTTGCCGGGTCAGCTAGTTCATATAATATTTATGTACCTACCTACTTATACCTATAAATTACAGGTAAAGTATTGGTTATTACTTGGGTATTTAGACGTACGGACGTGACGACCCCGCCGTCCACAAGCGCTTGTGGGCAAGCGGAGAAGAATTCTTCTGCTAGTGAAGACAGTGAACTGAACAATGGTCAAATCATTGGAAGTACATGCAATAGCGCGGGGTCAGCAGCAGCAAAGGTATTCTAATATATTTGGCCAGCAGCATCCCGCGATAAAACTAACGGAAATTCGATCGCAAATCCGCTTACCATGTGTGGCAACTATGGCATATCTGCTCCTAATTACGCAGAATGCTATTATGAGCTATCTTTGTCTCCATTTTTACTAAGTCTCCGCTGTCCGTCCGTTTGTCCGTCCGTCTGTCTCTCCGTCTGTCTCATGAACCGTGATTGCAGAGAATATGCAATAATATTTGGTGATAGCTAGAGGGTTGAAATTTTCATAGATGATTATTTCTGCTGTCGCGACAGATTATAATAAATATATTTAAGCGAGCCTCCTTATTAGAAAATTAGAAATTTTCAACTTTTACTTAGAAAATTTCAACTCTAAAAGTCAAATCAAAGTAAAATCATTCGAAGTACATGCAATAACGCGGGATGGGCAGCAGCAAAGATATTCATCTAATATCTTTGGGCAGCAGCATCCCGCGATAAAACAAACGCCAATGCGATCGTAAATCCGCTTACCATGTGTGGCAATTACCTATGTGCTATAATTGCCACACATGGTAATCGGTTTTGCGATCGCATTGGCGTTTGTTTTATCGCGGGATGCTGCTGCCCATGTGTGGCAATAACCTATGTGCCATGATTGCCACACATGGTAAGCGGTATCTGCTCCTAATAACGCAGAATGCTATTGTAATCTATCTTTGTCTCCATTTTTACTAAGACTCCGCTGTCCGTCCGTCTGTCTCTCCGTCTGTCTCTCCGTCTGTCTCATGAACCGTGATAGCTAGAGAGTTGAAATTTTCATAGACGATTATTTCTGCTATCGTGGCATATTAAAATAAATATTTATGAGAGCCTCCCAGACAACAAAGGAGTTTTTTTGCTATAAATCAATTATGGTAACAGGCAACGCTTCAAAAACCTATTCACAAAATATTGAGTTTAAAATAACTTTAAAAATAAATAGGTAGTTTTTTTTAAAAAGTAAAAACGAAGCTAAATATGCTTTTCATTAATTTCTAAATTTACTCGTAGGTATGTGTTTTTGCGAAAAATAAATAGGTATTGATAGATACTTATTAGTTACAACTCTTAAAAATTACCTATAGATATACGTAAGTATAGGTACGTGACCCTATGCAGCACAACCTGGTACCAATATTTTATGTCACCAGTAATTACGAAAGAAGTCTTCTACGGTCTTGACCAAAACTGGGTTTTAACCACAAAGGTCGTGTTTGAACTTCGGTCAGAGAATATGTATAATTTTGCGGTTAATCCTGCATAAAATATTCACCGAGGTAGGTACCAAGTGGGTAGGTTATCTAACATAACCTTACGTAAATTATATTTTTTATGACGTAGGTAGGTACCTTAGTATGTACCTTCCGTGTACCGCTATGCATATAAACCTACTTGGTTTCTTTTCAAACCTGGAATATTAAATTTACCTATGTTTAAAATTAATTATCAAGAGTTGGATAATAGAAAGGTATATAAGAAGGACAGTAACATTACAGTAGGTCCTACTTATACGTACCTATAGCATATTTCAATGTGGTGTTATAAGAAGAGCAGTTTCTTATAATAGGTACGACGTTGAAATAAATACCTACCTACTGATTCAAACATAACAATATTATTCAACTAAATAGTTTTTATGCCCCTGTGCCGGAAATTACAGAGCCTTACATTACCATCTACTTCCGTATTATTTAGCATCAAGTAGATTAGGTAATGCGGTGGTGCCTACACCCGCGAACTCGAGCTCAACCACCAGTAAATTAAATTGGCTGTTTCCAAAAAACAACCTATTTACCTATGGGCAGGGGGCCGCTGGACAAAATGTATTTTTAATAAGCTATATAGTGTCAGGCAGGAAACCCCGACTTATTTTTATATAAATTATCTACTATATAAAAATAAGTCGGGTTTTCCTTCCTGACGCTATAACTCCAGAACGCACGAACCGATTGCCACGGTTTTGCATTCGTTGGAAAGGTCTCGGGCTCCGTGAGGTTCATAGCAAAGAAAATTCAGTAAAAAATATTTATAAAACGACATCCACGCGGGCGAAGCTGCGGGCAACAGCTAGTATTATATAAAAATAAGTCGGGGTTTCCTGCCTGACACTATAACTCCAGAACGCACGAACCGATTTCCACTGTTTTGCATTCGTTGGAAAGGTCTCGGGCTCCGTGAGGTTTATAGCAAAGAAAATTAAGGATTATAAAACGACTTCCACGTGAGCGAATCCGCAGGCAACAGCTAGTAATTTATAATACTCGCAATCCACACCGGCTTCGCACAGGTCGCATTTACGGGTTATAATGTAGAGATAGTATTAATACGTACCTACCGAGCTAACATTTAATTTTGTTTTAGTACCATGTTATATCATGTATGACGCTGTAATATAATGTTAGGTAATGAGCAATACTTCCAATCCTATGCCATCTAAATTGCGAAGATTGTACCTACCAAAACCGCCATGACTTGCGTTTCCACTTTCCAGACAGTAATGGCGACACAGTTACGCAAAGGACGTTGTGACACGTAAATTATATTATCGAGAGACGAGTGGATCTATGTGCGAGTTATTTTCACATATTTTGAGTAAACGACCTATGATTTCCATTATCGTAATGCAGAGAGACAAACAAGCGGTCCACATTCAATTGGTGGTAAGTGTTAAGATACAGCAGCCCTAAGACATCTCTATAAAAATAAAAATATTTAAAGGAGATGTTGCGAGCTCGGCTCTGGTTCGTACGCGACCTCAAAAAATGGTTAAATTAAAGAAGAATCCGAAAAAAATATAATTAATTTATTCAAGAATATATTTTAGAGTTACGACCACATTTAATTCAAACGATTTTATCATTTTCAACTATGTTCAACATGGCGGCGATACAGCCGACGCTTGGGATCAATCGATTTCGAGAGTATTTAGAAAATGTTACTTTTTTCTCCAAGTAAATCAAAATACAATTTAAAAAATAAAAATGTCAAAATGTCATCGCCCGCCATTTTCGTCATGTTGGTTTTGAGTTGCAATTCTAACTGCAAAGAATGTAACTGCAAACAAAGCTAAATTAGTAAAAATTTGCAGTAAAAAACGTTATTATATTGATTTTGCCTGTTTAATGATATTGTGTACAATACATGGCCGGAGGTTCATACATTTTTGCAACATCTCCTTTGATAATATTTGTATGTGTTTTCACGCCCCATGTTGCTTACGGGGTAGCCAGAGAGCGTGGAGCGCCAAATATTCCGGTGCTTGCTTCTTCATTCATCACTGTCTTTATACATTCTCTTGACCCCACTTTCAGATAGTACACGACCTTTGGTCAAGGTCTTCAAATTGTCCATTTGGTCAACAAATTGTACCTACTCGTATCTGTAATAATGCGTTGCTACTCCTGAGGTTTAAGGTATTGCTTCTTTGCCCAAAAAGTAAAATTAAGACGGTAAGTAATACGGTGAAACTGAACACTACCATAATAATACCTGTACACTGAAAATTTTATATTTAGCAGTAATACCTATTTACGGCAAGATTTATGCAGCCCATACAACATTATCAATAAATTATGGAATATAGGTAGAGAAAATATATTCATTTACATACATAAGAGGAAATATTTAATGATAATAAAATGCTAAAAATTTATCATAAGCACAGAAAAGATAATCCATAAGTCATTGACATACTTACAGGGCAAACAAAAGATATGTATATGATACCTATTTGGCGAAATAACGGAGGGACACGCTCCAACCTGTGCTCCAACCCCTAGCTCGTGATGCCTCAACCCGTACCTACTGCACGTCTCGTCGATACAAATCGTTGCACTTTAGATTTAAAAAAATGCACAGACGAAGACACGTACTCAGCTAGTATTAAGTACAATAAAGATGATTTAACACCAGATAATCAATAGGAAACCCTTTTTAAATGACTTCAAAATATTTATTCATAAAAATATGGTAGGCATATCTTGTGAAAGACCCTAATGTATGACCGTTTACTGACGAGTTTACAACCTTTATATAATTTAAAGGTCACTACCTATTTATTTTTCAATTTGTTACGTTTTCACTATTTTCATAGCTGAATTAATTGGAGAAAGTTTGATGCTGAGACAAGGGCTACTTTATGTTACAAATTTTATTAGGTTTTAATTCGTAAAAATATTCATCTTGGACAGTAAGATGTCCTTATATCTTCTCTAAAAATATATTTAAATTAATTTTAATGAGATTTGACTAGTTTGAAGAATGCGTTGGTACATTTGAAATTTGGTATTCCTTAACTAGAGCAATATGAACCTACATAAATATTAAGATGAATACATTCTTATAGGTGTTGGTGTATGCATCTTCACCTCAAGTACACCGTCACAAAGTATAGAGTGCCAAATATAATTACATACTCATGTGTACATGTCTTTAAACCTAATCTGTTTCTTCTATATTCATAGCATTCTTATCTATAACATTAATAAAGGTAAAATTCGACGCTCGGGTTAGGAATTTTGGTAGCTAAGTGGTAAAGCCGCTGGACTGGTTATCCTGAGGTCGAAGGTTCGATTCCTACCCGAAAACAATTTTTCTTTCCAATCGTATGTAGAAAGAAAAATAAATTTTAAAATGAATAAAGATGTCACCTTTCAGAAAACCTAAAAATAGAATATGGGGTAACCTTTTGCGGTAGATTGCATTTTCGTTCCCTGTGTCGCATACTTATAGAACATTTACTAGCAAAGTGGCCTAATTATTTTCAACTCTACATAAACTTGATTCATCTAGAGTAGGCAAAAACCTACCTACCTCCACTAAACCGTGTTAAGTCGGTTATGACGACCCTATCTTATGTTACTTTCACTGTAATTTACAAGATAATTTTATCTAGTAGGTTAACATTATTACGCCCAAGAATGTGACGACCACGAAAGCATTAGATTTAAAAATATTTGGTGGATTAGGTACTAACGCTTAACAATGGACATTAGCATTAATTTACTATCTAGGTACAATATAGCCGCGTAACAACTACCACAGAGACATAATAACTAAGGTGTCAGGGGTGGCAACGCATCTGCATTTTGACCACTGGTCTTTGTGTAGGTGTCTATAGGCTGCAGTCATCACTTAACATCAATGTCTACTTTATCAATGTCAATGCCTACTTTATTTTGCCTCTGAAAGAAATTTCACGGCCATACATATATACCTACATTAGGTACCGTCTAATTAGAACTATCACCTGCTATTACTATCATTTGGCATAGGTAACCTAGGGAATAAAAAAATGCATAAGATCACAAACTCCGTTCGTCCGTCCGAAACCACTCTTTCTTAAAGCATCGCCCTTTCATTTACCTACTTAGCTCATAATCATGAATTAAAGAATATAGATAGAAAGAATATAGGAGATAAGGTAACAGGGACATTAAATTTGTAGAAGTATGTTTCATTGTCGTTACAGTCTACTCGCGACCACGGCCGTTGCATTACGGCCGATACGTCGAGTGTCGAGGTAAATAAATACCTACTTCGATTAAAATTGTAGTAGCGATTAAGTCCCGTTTACATTATAAGAGTATGTTTAATGTTTATTGTTGTAATATCTAGGTAAAATGGAGGACGTCACCAGTCACCATTAAACTAACAAAGCACGACAGAGAAAGTCGACAGAATCCCGGATCATATTATTTCAAATCTTATATAACCGACCTTGTGGCTGTGTGTTAAAGAAAATGTCCATTGATAAACAAATAATACCTGCGTTTCCCTGTTCGTTTGTGAAATATTTATTATCTTGGGCCAATATTTAATTATCTTGACCAATACGTAAACTAAATATTTGCACGCATGACAATGATTCTGACTGATACCTATTAAGATATTTCACAGAGTTATTTCATTGTTTTCGTAATTTTCAACGGAATACCTATAAGTCAATTATTAAAACAAACCTTCTAGTGTCAGTTCTTTACTATTGTATTTTTTTAGTATTATTTTGTTGATGCTCTAGATTACATACAGGCATAGATAAAAGTAAAGCTATTTAAAATAGATATATCATATATTCGCATAATTTCAAACGATTACGTGATTAAAATGTTATCTCGATCGACATAGCAACACATGTTACATGACAGATGCTTCACAAAAATGTATAAATATTTAAGAAAAAAAAACAAGTATCAAATGATGAATTTATGCTACGAATAAATGATATGAGGATAAATAAAAACAGTAAACTTAGCATACACAACAGTAACAACATAGCCGTAATAACCGTAAGTATGCGGCATGTTTCAAGACATTAATCAGATATTCACTTACAGAACGATTCGATGTAGCAATGAAACGGTGGCACTCGGTCGATAGACTTTGGGAAATTAAATATAGGAAATCGTATCGTGTTTAGTAGTTACGAAACCTTAGGTGAAAACTTGTTCACTACACGTGATTAGGTGAGCCGACGGGCACCGGAGCGCAACGCTGCTTGGCTGCGCAGGCGCACACCTACTGCCGTTGTATAACTTCAGTCTAACTCACCTGCCTGCTAGCAGAGGGAGGAGGCTTACGTATGAATTACGGTGAACTGGCAGTTCCGTGAAGATGCTGGACTTATTCTACAGGTGTGAACAGTCAAATCAGTTACCGGCTTCTACGAAAGATGATTTTTAAGTTTTTGCATGTTTAACGACAATATGCAAGAATAAGTAGAGTTGTAGTTTATCAAAAATATGTTTAACACTGACAAAACTAGGATTGTTTAGAACTAAAGATGATTGCATCCATAATAAAATTACACTCAAAGTGGATTTCATGCTGTCTACAACTACAACTGATGCTGGTTGGCTAGTCAGAACGGGATAAAATACAATAAATGTAGAATTTAGTGGTCGCAGAGTTCCAGTGATGGGATTCGAAGGCGTAGGTACCACCTCATTACTTAATATATCTGCCGCCAAAGGTTAGTTTCAGTAGATGGTAATGTACGACCCCGTAATAAACTATCATAGAGGCGTAACAAGTAAGGCCTCAGGGGTGGCAAAGCAATACATTTCGACCTTATGGTTTTTGTGTCGATGTCTACAGCCTGTAGTCATTATTTAACACCCATGTGAACCACTACTACTACGCTGGGGTCCTGGATTCGATTCCCGGGTCGAGGACTATCAGAAAGTAAGAAAGAAATATTTAGACCTTTACCATCCACCGATACCACACTGTACCATTAAGGAACTCGCTGCTTGGCCACACAAACATTGAGTTCTCTAATGGTACATTTTTTTATACAAAAACCGGAGGTTTAGAGATAGAGATAGACCATTGACGATAGAACCAAAGCTGCGTTGTGTCGTCGATGACATAGACAAACGAGATAAGGCGGTGGTGCCTACGTTCTCAAGCTCCGACGCCTACGTCCCATTAGTAAAAATCTTACCTATTCGTATACAAATTAAATAAGTATGTATGTATCTTCACACCAGGCCCTAGAGGGGTAGGCAGAGAGTGTAGAGCGCTAGATATCCCGGTCCAGACATATCTCTCGTGCCTCATCTACCTTCAAACTAAATAAGTACCTATGTAATTTGAGAAATTAGGTTTTAAAATAATTACCTCACCTATTGATTTACTAATGAACGTCAGTACGTTGAACTTATAAATATCACATAAGTAGGTTTTTAGTGGTGGTAGAGTTCCATCTTCCCGTGTAGGAGCTCGAGGGCGCGGCGTAGGCACCACCGCATTACCTAATTTATCTGTCGCTAAATGGACTACCATTAGTTCAGCACTATAGTGTTCCGGTTGGATGGTAATGTATGGCCCTGTAATAACTCTATCACAGAGACATAATGACTAAGGTCTCAGGGGTGGCAACGCATCTGCATTTTAACCTCTGTCTTTGTGTAAATGTCTATAGGCTGCAGTCGTCACTTAACATGTGAACTGCATGCTTGTTTGCCACCTTCATTGCATAAAAAAGGTAACAATTTTCAAGATATTTAATTTTAGAAAGTACTTGCGATATACACTCGATTTGAATGAACGTAGTGTCAGTATTTTCATGAGTGTTGTGTAGGTACCTACCTATTATGAAAGTCTGAACTAACTCTAGATTTATTCATTCAGTTTTACAAATTGGTACACGTTGGTACAAGAATCAGCTGTCAATATTTTATGATAACCGGTTCAATGTAGTAAATAGAGGCCAGTAGGCCGGTAGGTTCGCCGCGGGAGAAGCCACTCCCAGATCCGCTATCTACATTGTTTCTTGCAAAATTGGCTGGTACAATGGCATATAGCCGAATGGTTCTGCAAATGAGTTAGTACTTTTAAAAAAGCAGCCTAGTCGAAGTCTCAATCACAAGCTTCCGTAGTAAATGCAAAAACGCGGGATGGGCAGTTATACCAGATATTGCCGGGAATCTACATAGACTACCTAAGATATGCCTACGTCTTGATTTCAACTGAATTCAATGATTCTAATGAATCAACAGTACATAAAAAGTGTTCAGGTCTCTACTTCATACCTACTAAAGAGTAGGCATATATTTTTTAAACATATTCATAATATTTTATGCAACAGAATTTCACTGCTCCAAGTGTAGTGGTTCGCGCGCGTAGCTGTAGGCACCACCGCATTACCTAACCTATCGGCTGTTAAATGGTAGTTTTCGGCACTATCGTATCCGGTTAGATGGTAATGTATGGCCCCGTAATAACTATCACAGAGAGATGACACCTTAGGTCTCAAAGATAGCAACGCATCTGCATTTTGACCTCTGGTTTTTATGTAGATGTATATAGGCTGCAGTCATTACCTATTTAACATCAATGTGAGCTGCCTGCTTGTTTGCCACCTACCTTACATCCCTACTTCCCTACTAATATTATAAATGCGAAAGTAACTCTAAAACCTAAGAACATATCATGAAAGTAACTCTGTCTGTCTGTCTGTTACCTTTTCACGTGGAAACGACTGAACCGATTTTAATGAAATTTGGTACAGAGATAGAGCTTACTTTGAGAATGAACATAGGCTTAGTTATTTATAAAACGACAAAGCGGGCGAAGCCGCAGGCAACAGCTAGTAAAAAATAATACAAAAAACTCAACTCTATAATATGAAAAGCATCAAACAGTCATGGTGGGTAACAGGAATCAATAATTTAACATTGTTACATTGCCCGGCACTTTCAACACAGTAACAGGTTTTCTTGCAACCATTCCTTCCCTGTATTTGTAGAACCACTTCAACCACGATAGTGTTCGTTGATGGTACTCTCACTCGGCTATTATAGAATCTCTATATTCATAACATCAACCTTACGAGGTAGGCAGAGAGCGGGGATCACCGAACATCTTGGTCCCTATCTGATGTAAGCTGGTAACGCAAACGTAATGAAAAAAAATATTTTTTTTTATTGTGGCATTGCTATTACGCATATTGCCAGTGTCAATTAAAACGATATTTCGTATTTACATAAAGCGGCGTAAAGGTTAGTATAATATAGTCAGTCAATTATTTATTAAGTATGTCAGTCAAGTTATTCGAGTAAAGCGATGGCTGCTTTGCCAGAACATTTACAATGAAGTTTTGGAGGCAACCTGAAAGGTCGTGTTTTCGTACTGTTATTCTATTTCACTATACACGGGCACTGTAATAAACCTATATCAAACAAAATGCCACCAACTTTATTCAATTTATCTTCAAAATACACCAAGAAAATGAAATGAAATAAAATAAGAGCACCATACGCCTCTTTCAAGGTTCCCGCCAAAACTCCTCCTGTATATATTTGTTGAACGCTATCTTTTAAAACACTAGAGAACTACTTAGTACCACAAACTATGCCATCTACCGGCAAAACTCGTAACTGCTTGGTAACATGTTAATCAACAAAACTGTTAGCTGTTCATCTAGTAGTGAGTGTTAAACAATAGACACTAGACAGGTTCTTTGTAGTTATAGTTACAGATGGCGTGATATATAGATGGCGCTACGTGTTTATTTATTCCGAATATTATTAACTATCATGAACTTTTGGTCTGTAACTATCTAATAATGTAATGTGTAATAGTAGCTTGAGTATTTTTTTAGTCACAGACTTGCAATCTTTGATACTCGATTAAGACACATTAAAGAGAGTTAAATAAATACTCGTACAACGATATTATAAGAAATAAATTAAAAAATAAGGCATGTTACATAGAAGATAGATACTGTAGATAGAAGGGAGAAAATGTTATGCACCTATTTATTAGATATTGTTGCTGCTATCTGGTAAACGACGTTGATAAAATGAAAGTCTTTAATTTTATCAGAATCTATTGTTATCACGAGGAACATCTTGTAATAACATTGCTATTTATAGTAGATAACATAGAAGATTTAATATTACCTTACCCATACCCAAATATGATGAACATGCCTGAGTATTATCTCTCTTTTTAGGTACCTATTCAAAGGAGCATAATATCATTAAACAGGCAAAATCAATATAAAAACGTTTTTTACTGCATATTTTCACTTATTTAGCTTTGTTTGCAGTTACAAAATATTATTTGCAGTTAGAATTGCAACTCAAAACCAACATGGCGAATATGGCGGGCAATGTCATTTTGACATTTTCATTTTTTAAATTGTATTTAGATTATAAAATACTTGGAGAAAAAAGTAATATTATCTAAATATTGAACTTGTTATTACTATCGAAATCGATTGATCACAAGTGTCGGCTGTATCGCCGCCATGTTTAACATAGTTGAAAATGATAAAATCGTTTGAATTAAATGTGGTTGTAGCTCTAAAATATATTCTTGAATAAATTAATTGTATTTTTTTCGGATTCTTCTTTAATTTACCCATTTTTTGAGGACGTGTACGAACCAGAGCCGAGCTCGCAACATCTCCTTTATGAAGACTTCCCTATATTATAATAAACAAAAATAATTTTCATGTTTATCATGCAATGAAATTATAATGATAGTCTTCGTCGATGATTTTTTTATATTCGCACATTACCTAATAATAAAGACGTATGAAACAATTATTACTCGCTATTGAAATGAAATAACCGAAAATCGATCTGTGTATCAGAAAGGACTGGTACGTTTCAAATGAAAGCCTTAAAACAAAACGATATACCTAAATCAGATTCTCGCATTCAACGTAGATGGAACCCTGCATTTCTACAAGAGTTGTTAAAAAATTAGTGATTTATTATATCATCATGCGTTTGCCTCAAGGCGCCAGTAAAGAGAAAGTTGTCCACCTACAGGGAGCTTAAACCTACGCTTCTTCATATACCAAAAGCTCGGTCATGTCATTCAGTCTCCAAAACGTTCAATAAAACACGTGGACATATTATATAACGGAACATATTAAAATAAACTCTTTTAACGGTGTAGATAATCTAAAGAACCAATCTGTTTTCCGAAAAAGCGGTCCTCCCACAATAATTCTTCCACTCATTTTTAAATCAGTGTACCAGAATTGTTCGTACGGGAAACAAGTTTTAACAATAGCAAGTAATTGGAAGTGATTTGATGATGTGATAGACGTACGTGTTAGTGTCAAGAACAAATCTGTAGTGGAACGTGAATCGTCGATTACGTCGTGAATATTATCCAAGATCTGCGCGGTTCAAAAATTAAATTCATATCTTGATCGTTATGGGCACCAGCAATATCTGTAAGTCGGTCGTGTTCACCGTTGCTTATCATATGATATATCATCTGGCTGCACCCGGCCTTGTCATTTGATATGGTAATTCGATCTGGCAGGACTGGATACGCATAGAGCACAGTAAAGCTACATGAGGCGCTCGGACAAATCTAATTCACAGTTGGCCACAGGATCCATTGAGTTTCACACGTTTCATTAATTTGAAGTAGGACGTCGAGTATGCGACGCAAGGAACAGGCGCCGCCGCCTAGTGCCGGGCGCGGCAGAAGCCTGATTGCAACGCGAACAAATCAACAGCAGCGCAAAATGCAGGGGGTGCGCAGTCAACTGCCGAGGAGCTACTCTTCGCCGGCACCGCGAAACGAACCAGAACCATCTCAGTCCAGCCAAAGCAAGACCTACATAATGCGCAGCTTTTCATCGCCGGAACCGAAGCAGATTTGTTACCGACGAAATTCCGACTCCTTTTACAGACCAAAAATACATGGTTCACGAACCGAAATAGATTCCGATTTAGAAAACTTTGAACAGTTTGAAGAGTGTTTCATAGATATCGATGCGGATCAAGATGAAACTATATACACCGGGTATGGAAGGAGCCCGGATAGAGACGAACCGCACAGAGTCGTTGCTGCAATATTGCCGGGTAGTGGGTTGCAGAGAGTGACTATTAGACCTATTTCGTCAAACACTTCTCAGACGTTGCACGGTGCCCGAGAAGCTATGAAAAAAATACAAAAAGATAGAGACGATGGCAAAGGTAAGCATATTTCACTCACTTAAATATACCTACTTTAAATGTTAACAATATTTTTGCAGTCACGACCACTGATTGATATATTCTCGATTACACATAGTAAAACAAACAATGTTGCAAAAGATTTGCATATGACAATGTAAAGATAACACCTTTTTGTCTTCTTGTGCTAGATAATATATTATTTGAAGTAAGAGGTTAAAGATATTCAGGATATTTATAGTATCCGCATAACTGTTTCCTTTAAAACCTTTATATTATGTAATTGTGGCATACTAGCGTTGTAGTAATGTTTCAAGACACACTTACTCAATATCTTCTACTCAAATATAAATACATTTTTCAATTTTGAATTAACCAGTGCTTGTGCCATAATTTGACACGTTCGAACTAACTCAGATGCACAAATTCTCTTCACATATATTTTTAGTGGCCTTAGGACTTAGTGTATGTGAATTAAGAATAGGTAAAACTAATAATATGTCACCGCCATAGTCATCATATCCATAAAAACAACGTATGTAGGTCGTCAATATTTGCGGACCAGTTACGATTTTTCGGCCTATAGTAGGCGTCTTGTGTTATATGGCGAAGTACACTATTGAAACTTGTTTACGAAATTGCCCACGCAAATGTAAAGATTATAATTAACATACCAGCCAGAACCGAGGTACTGCAAGGTCATGGACAACTAACGCGGCCGTTATAACTAATTAGGACTCTATATTGTGTAGTATTTACGCGCTACCGGATGAGAATTTATTCAGATTTAATAGACAAATTGAAATCGCGCCTGTACAAGTGAAAAACAAGCATTCAGTTCATATTGGTGGCAATTGAGTAGACTATATCCTATAAATCTATAATATAAAAATAAGTCGGGTTTTCGTTCCTGACGCTATAACTCCAGAACGCACTAACCGATTTCCGCGGTTTTGCATTCGGATGGAAATGTCTCGGGCTCCGTGAGGTTTATAGCAGAGAAAATTCAGAGTCGGAGTCAGGATTCCACACAATTGAGAAACTGCCCCTTAAATAATATATTGCTCCCTTAAATATTATGGATTTCTTAAAAAAGATTTTTGTGTACCTATTCTTATAGGTAAAGAACTAAAAATTAAATAAATTCCAAATAATCGATATCAGTTTCAGGTATGACCCGTTTGAACTTTCGGCCACTGATTGTGAAGATGCCTGTGCACCATGCTGTTCAGACTGATGAACCTTCGTCTCCGGACATGGAAGAACTGCAAGCTTCTCCTCAGCTTGAGCTAGAAGCTGCTACCCTCGATATGGAGCTGGATAACGCTGAAAAACATTTAGACGGTGGAGTTGCTTTGGCTACAGAGGAGAGTGATGCTGACACGGTGAGTCAATATTTTTCATCATCCTTTTTTTGTCCTATTTTTATCTTGAGATTAGACGGATATACCGACGGCCAGATACCGGATTTTTTAAAAGTCTAGAGTTTGATCATAAGTTTTATCTTTATAATGTAACATTTATCTTGACTAAAGTCTTTCTGACTGTTTACTACAAGAATTATTGTCGGTATCAGAGATAAAGAATTTCTTTAGCTCTGCTGGTCAGTACGTAAGCATTTTTCTGTTAATATTTACACTTCTTTTCTACTGCCAAATCACTTTTATAAAGTACTAGGTATTAGGTTATAGGTTCTTGCATTATCTTGTTGGAGTTAATAATCCTCATAATAGTAACTAAGTGTTAGTCATGAATGAAAAGTAAAGAACTTATCTGAACTTCGATTATCTTTTGATTGACGATAATTGATAAAAAAAATTGATTGAGTTTCAAATTATCGTTCTCTCAGCATTCCAATAGTTTATCCCTAAATCGCACCTCCCTTAGTGGAAGCCAATGTCTAGACAAATCTGAACGAAAACCTCTTTTCATAGATCTTATTATCTTTTTAGTCATCTGACAGTCAAAGTAATTAAGACACATTTGTCTTAATTACTTTGACTGTAATATCAGTCGACAAATCTCTACATGCCATTGCATGTAGAGATTTGTCGCTTTATTTCTCGTCAGTGGGCGTCTTGACTTGACCCATGTAATTGTGATTGTAGGTTTATGATACAACTATTATTTACGAGGCTGTCCATCTATATATCTCTAGAAGGTCAACAATATCTATTAGCTCAAGCATTATGTCAGTTGTAAACTTCCGTTAACAACAAAATTTATTACCTATGGCGTAATGGGAAAGATGTTTAAAAATATAGATGTTTTGGTGCAAATACCATCGAAAAACTTCGTATAGGTAAAATAAATATAGTAGATACATGATTTCTTAAACAAAATTTATGTAATAGGTACATACTTTAGTCATGATAATCAATGCCGTCTCTACCATAAGGGCACTCGGGGCCAGTGCCCAGGGCCCCCATCCTCATAGGGACCCGAAGGACCGACAATTTCTCTCACATAAATATTACGCACGGGTGCATTGTTCGGTTGTACCTACCTACTTTTCTCGTTGCACGAACGTCGATCATTTGATCGACGTGATAATCTGTCTTTTGGCCACGGCTTCGCTCGCGTGGAATTTAGTCTGCCACATTAAGTTTCGTGACGGATTATTTTAAATATATACCTATTTATTTAGCAACTCGTACATCATGTACCGTAATAATTTTTAAACTATGTATTCTGTTAATTTATTTATTTAAAACTTCAATTAATGCACATTTAGGTACATTAGGCGGACTTAGTGCCATAAGGCATTCTCTACCAGTCGACCTTGTGGTAGTGGAACCATATTGTGGGGGTGCAATATAGAAAAAAAAATACTTGTTGTAAAAGACAAAGTTTATCTAAATGCATAGAGCAACACCGGAGGGGAATAGCCATATGCAGGCTTTCCCCTCTGTCAAAGTACAATCCCAAATGGGCCTGTACCTGTCGCCTAGATGTTTAAATGTGTGCGTGATATTGTTTCTGTATTTTGCTAAAGTCAAGATGTGAGTTTCGTAGTAATAGACGATTTTTGTAGTGTGCGTGTGTGTCGTACGCATTTCCCTCCGTAAAAAATGACAGACTGTTTTGCATCGGTAATACACGCTATGTATGGTTACTACCCTCCGGTCCGCCGCGACCGGTGGGCCGCGTTGCTCTATGTCTAAATGAAATACTTAAAGCAACAAATATAGGTATTGATTTTGATTAGAGTTTGATAAATATACTAAAATGTGCATTGTAAAATAGTTTCTCATTCGATTAAATTTATTCATATTGTGGATTTGGAGAAGGCGTTTGATAGGGTATTACGAAAGGAGCTGTGGGACATTTTGCCAGAGTATGGTATTGATGGCAGTCTGCTCCGTGCAATACAGTCCACGTATGTGGGCTGTCAAGCATGTGTGCGGGTAGATGGTAACATGTCACCCTGGTTTGATGTTAACATCGGTGTCAAACAGGGTTGCGTGCTTTCGTCTAGGCTGTTTATTATATATCTGGACAAATGCCTCCAGAGGGTGAAGTTGATGGATGTGGGAGTGCGTATGGGTGACTTAGTGGTGAACTGTCTGCTTTACGCAGATGATGCGGTAATTGTTAGCTCTACACCATCTGGGCTACAAGCACTAGTCACAGTCATGAAAGAGGATTGTATGGAGAAAGGCTTACAATTGAATGTGGATAAAACTAAAGTATTAGTATTTGAAAGAGATGAACAGAGAACAAATGCAAGGGTAGTAGTAGATGATGCAGTGTTAGAACAGGTTGATGAAATTGTATATCTTGGATGTGCTTTTAGCAAGGATGGTAGGTACACAACTGACATAGAAAGAAGAGTGCTTGCTGGGAATTGCGTGAATGGAGCGTTGGGTAAGCTGCTAGAATCTAAACATCTCAGCCAGCGGGCTCGACTAGCCCTACATAATGCTGTACTTACTCCAACGCTTTTATATGGAAGCGAGAGCTGGGTATGCAGGAAAGAGCATGAAAGTAAGTTGAACGCGGTCGAGATGAGATCTTTGCGCAAGATCTGCGGTGTATCACTCACCGATCGCGTTCGTAATGAAGATGTAAGAAAGAGACTTTGTGTGAATGATAGTATCGGTGTAAAAATGAAAAAAGGCATGCTCCGATGGTTCGGGCATATAAAGAATGTCGAATGAGCGAATGACTAAACAGATATACAATGCGAATGTGGATGGTTGCAGAGGCCCAGGAAGACCAAGGCTGACCTACCATGACCAAATAGGTCGAGTTCTGTCTGATGGTGGGGTCAAAAGTCTTAGGAATCGGCGTGCATGTATGAAGAGAATGATGAAGGTAGACGAGGCACGAGAGGTTTGTCAGAACCGGGATGTCTGGCGCTCTACACTCTCTGCCTACCCCGTTAGGGACCTGGCGTGAAGATACATACATACATACATATAAATTTATTCACAATTTTGATCATAATGGCTTCCACATAAATTGTACCCAGCAAGATATATTGCACATCGAGGCCTGCGAAAGAGAATCAGCTAGTTTCGTATTTCCTAGGCGTTATCTCTGCTGCACACTGTCTAGCTACAGTTACGTAAGCACTGACAGTCCAGTCTGAGAATATGTAATAATACTACGTATAGAATGGACACTTCGACGTCCCGCCCATTTTCCCCGCCTCACCCAACCACCTCCCCTCTTATGGGCGACCAACCACCTCCCATCGCTGTAGCGAGGTTGCGAGGTTATTAAGGGTAAGAGACTTCTTTACGATATTCAATAAACTGAAAAGTCTATTATATCGGTTGCCTAACTAGCATAGTTGGTGATAGATGGCGCTGCTGCTACCATAAAGCAATGCAATAGATGTGAAGGAAAGATTTGACAAATCGGGCAGGGCTTCAGTAGCTCAATTGGAAGAGCGGCTGGACTAGATTCCCAGTAGGTCGCGAGTTCGAGCCTCGCCTGAAGTCAAATTTTTCTTTCCATTTTTCTTTAAAAATAAAACATAAAAATGGTGTTTGTAACGCTATTGTGTTCGATGGTAATATACGGTGATAGAGCTCCAATGAACGAGAAGCGTGAATACCTACATGTTACCTATTTGACCTGCCAGTAAGTGGTTATCGGTTTTCTTCAATGTAAACTGTTGCTTCAAAGGAGTGTAGGTAAATATTTTATAAAATGGGCTTAGTTTCCATACTGTATGTATCTATTTACTGTGGTACAGCGGCGCCGGCGCATTGTTTATGCCCGCCATTAGAACTCGAGATTATTCGACGTTGACACCGTTGCGTAACCATAGAAACAAAACTCTATTGTTCAGAGTTTACTGCTTCGTCAATATCAGTTGACCATGAAAGAGCCATCAAATTTATAGCACCAAGCTTAATAATGCTAAACACATTATAATTATGTGCCTTTCGCTTTTTAAAGGCCAGGTCACCGGGTCTTCAATTTTATTGAACTGAGATTAACAAAGTCGTAAATTGAGTTATAATAGTTTATTCAGGCCAACGGCTGCTTAATTTGTCGGTTGTTAAGTTCAAATTATGTTATCAAGTAATTTTATGGTTTTAATACAAAAACTGCCTCGATAGTCTAGTGCATTGTTTCTCAAACATCGTTCTGCCATTGCCCGGTAATTTTCACACTGCCCCTCCATGAACCAAGCGAGCTCCATTGTAATACACATTGATTAAGAATATTTACCATGCGTCAATCAACAGTAGAAGGTAATAATTATAAAACTAAACTAAAGGTATCTTGCGACCCGGTATTTTATTTTGATGGTCCAGTACCGGGTAGATGGAACCTAGTAAATGGGAATCGCTGGTCTAGTCTTAACAGGCTAGTACTACGACACTGAGGTCCTGATTTCGATTAGGGATCAGAAGGAAAGTACTATTGGGAGTGTTATATATTTTAAAAGTACATTTCACAAGGGTATTCTATTTATTAGTATTTATAGGTACCCCTAGAGTTTGGTAGTGTGCCCGGAGATGTCAATAGGTTCGCCATCTATAAAAATATCGTGGGTATTTGCAATGCAAAATTACCATACAATACTAGAATGTATGCACATAGGTAGGTAGGTACTTGAATTTATGACAATCCCTTCGGGAAATACAGGAGTGAAGTTTTTAATAATAACGCGGAGGAGTAGTTTGTGTCGTAACCTCATAATCTTTGCATTTTTTAAGCTTCAACTAGTCTGAGATTACTGTTTTTTACTTTTACTTCCATAACATAAAAAACCTCGATTTTGAATTCTTGATCTAGCTTTATTTGACGACGTGGTGAAGACAGCTTGATCTGAGGATTCGCCTGCCCGCACAATGACAAATAAAAAAATTGAAGGACTCGGATTTTCTAATTAGAAAGATCAGCACATGCGAAACTGAAGTGGCAGTTGATAGGATAGTTCGAATTTATAACCGACAGCCGTTGGAGCAAAAAGATGGCCACAAAGAAGTGGCGACCACGTACTGGAAGACGAAGCGTGGACGGTGGACCTGCTAAAGATCGCAAGCAATCACTGTGGTACATTATCGTATATTTAGGAGATTTTCTCCAACAGCAGAAACGTGTGTGTTTATACAGGGTTAATTGAAATGAGCGCTTCACCTCTTGCAGGCAGCCTCGCTACATCAATCCAAATAAAATTTGCTCTACGACTTTTAAAAATTAAAAGTTGAATTTGAAAAGTATTGCTGTTCGTTAGTCTCGCTAAAACTCGAGAACGGGTGGACCGATTTGGCAAATTTTGGTTTTGCATGATTTTTGGAAGTCCAGAGAAGTGTAAAAGGTAAAAAAATATTAAGAAACTAGCTGCTGCCCGCAACGTCGTCTGCGTGAAGGCAGTACAGCACCAAACATACCTAAGATGCCAGTGTCGCTTTAGCATTATAAGCAAACAACAAAGCTAGTGAATAGTAGTAGTGAAGTGGCGTCATCTTGCTCGACGACAGTATTTATGGAGGTGTAGGCCACTTCATTTCCTATTAATTGCTGCAACCTGATCATTTTTGGGGGTCAAAATGGCCCGCTCACACACCCAAAACCTTGTATTCTGCTGGTGCGGTATACGACTGATGTCCCTGATGACACCGAGAATGAGTTCTTCTAATCTGGAAATATCTCTGCCAAGAGACTCTGGAAGCACCACCTGTCCACCTCTCTCTTCTGGTAGAGTGCTTTCGTGAAGACTTAGAAGGACATCAGAAAATTCTTGAGCACGTGCATTGTCGCCGAGCCGAGCTCTCATATTAATGGTCAAGCGCAGCGTAAGAACTCGTTAAGATCATTTCAACAAAGCATTCACCTCGTCAGCCCTACAGTAATGTGACACCAACCAATCAAATGTTCGTTCCTGCGGAGGTCCCGCAGGGTTCTGTCCACGGCCTCAACTGCCTTTCTATTGGCCATCGTGCACTCATCCCATACAATCAGGGAGCAATCCTTGAACACGTGTCCCTTATCGCTGTTACATGACACACCAAAAACAGTCGTTTCGGTGGTCTCTAAAAGTAAGGGAATTTTAAACATGGCATGTGCTGTCTTGTATTAAGAAAATCAAGGGGAATAAAAAACACAATTTCATTTTCCCATACAAATAGTCCGTATCTATCAAACCTTTTACACATTACTTCATTGAGGCAATACGAAATTTACCGGGTCAACTAGTACAAAATATTTATTTTGCCTTTGAACTAGCATTTACTCCGAGCTTTGGTATGCCACGCACCTTGCCTAAGCAAAATATCGCCACGAGCAGAGGGGCGTGGGGTTACGGGGTGACGTAGCGGCGGCAATGCTCAATCTATTGAACTTTTGAAAACATTTTTTAAAGTTATTTATCAAGACTTGTAAAAAGTCGTAGAACAAATGTTGTTGGGATTGGTGTAGAGAGGCTATCTGCAAGAGATGATGCGCTAATTTAAATTAACCCGGTATGTGTGCATGAATAAATTTACCTCTGCCTATCCGTTCGGAGATACATGCGTTACGATTTTATGTTTTCTTAATAGCTATGAACAGACTCGCCCATTACCACACTACATAATTATATATACATTTTCCAATATATATTTATTTATAATAAAGTTTATACTTTTATACATATATATTATATGTAGTTACATATATTTAATTCTATTTATTTATATATATAGTAATATATATATAATGTATATATAAATACACCTATATCTTTTACTTATGTTGTATGTATTTAGACATAGATATTTATAGAAATAGAAATAGAAAATATTTTTATTTCAAATAGATCTTTACAGTTTTTTTTTTTAATGTAATGGAAGTGGTAAACAAGCATGCAGTTCACGTTGATGTTAAGTGATGACTGCAGCCTATAGACACCCACACAAAGACTAAGGTCAAAAAGCAGATGCGTTACCACTCCTGAGGCCTAAGGTGTTACGCCTCTGTGCCGGAAATTACAGGGCCGTACATTACCACCTGACTGGAACACGATAGTGCTGAACACTACCATTTAGCGGCAAGTATATTAGGTAATGCGGTGGTACCTACGCCCGCGAGCTCCGTCACTGGATCTCTACCACCAGTAAAAATACTTTCAAAACGTCAATAAATCATAAACTACCTAGAGCGAATAACCATTACATATAGTAAAAGCAAAATCATATATTAATAGTAAATTAAAAACAAGAATTTTAACTACTTGGTTAAAACATAATAATCATAAAATTTTTCAATTCCTTCAATGATAATAAATGAAGAAAAAGAAAAACTTATTCGTCAAGATCAATGTTATTCACTTAGCAGAGTTCCAAGTGCAGTCACTACTGAGAAGAACTCCGCTACCCAACAAACTCATTATTTTTAGAATATAAGCATTTTTAAGAAACATTTGGCTATATAATTCTTAGTAATATCGTTATATTATGTGTCTTGTGTCTTACACGAGATATTTATAATAAATACGTCTTTGATTTTGTGAAATTGTTTTCATTCGTTCATCCAACAACCAGTCGCGTGGCAATATGCCAGAAGCTTTTAGTTTTAAAAGGTCGGGGGTGCCCTGTTCTATGTATATAATAAATGTGTTAAGTAGGTATCTATTAAAACGTTAAGATTGAATGTGTTTATTATAGTTTTTGGTATCATCATTTATAACTATGAATACAACAACTTAAGAAGCTCGTACGTTTTCACCATTAAGAAAGATAATGAATATAAAAAAAAACTTTTATTCTAAAATTTGAGCTTATCATATGGGACTCAAACTCAAACTCAAAAATTTATTTACCAAATTAATCACTTGGAAATAATCGAATTTGCTTGTAATCAGTTGTTATTCGCTTTAATTTTATATTTTGTAATTTGACCTAAATTACAAAATATAAAATTAAAGCGAATAACAACTGATACGTTCATTAATATGTCTATGTAAACAAAAAATAAAATAAATAATGGTCGAAAAATACTTAATATTAAAAGGGAGGGAGGAAGGAGGGAGTTCTGATGAATCTAGTTTATACTTACTTGAAACTCTGTAGGTAAATATATAGATACATAGGTACAAGATGCAGCTCATGGTAACATAAGTGATATATTGAGACAAACTTCTGAGAAGAAAATAAAGAAAACGTTTTAGGTATTAATTACTTACATTAATACCTACATTTTAGATCCGCGGGATTGTTAATTTTATGTCAAATGAAATCAGAATTCCACTCTCAAACTATTTATTACAAGAGAAATGACTCATTCCCGTCTCGATAACGAATCAAATTCAATGAAACAAGCATATACCTAATTAGGAACCAGATTACGCGTCTGTGTGAATGGCGGCACCTAATAAAATTGGCGTGGACCAATTACATCGGATTACATTGGATCACGGTTTTCTAACTCACATCTGCGTAAATAGTTAACCAACGAAATGTTCCAACGTTTCGTCTCTGTTTATTTTCGGACATAAAATTCACGAACATTCCATGCCTGCAACAAAGAATGCTATTATTAGGTTGAAATAGGTCGTACCTATTTAAGTACAATAACGTAATTTTCTCAACACCTTTCAATTGAATTTTTCATTAAATTAAATGTATCAATTATACATTAGATTAAAAAATTGGTGATTCTGGCAATTTAATATTGGTTAATCTTCATCTTAAAATATTAATGTATAGCCCCGTAATAACTATCACAAAGACCTAACGACTAAAGTACTCAGGGGTGGCAACGCATCTGCATTTTTGTGTAGGCTGCTACCTTCGTTACATAAAAAAACGAAATTTGGTATCAGAAACGAAATGGAAATAATTAAGTACCTAATTTACCACTAGAAAGAAATGCCAGAAAATAAATGTAATGAGCTTCAAACGTTATTCCTATGTAAGTATTAAGTACAATTCTACGAATTGATCAATAATAAAGTTTATGTAATGGTTACACCATAACCAAAAAGAAATTGATCATTTTATTCGTGTAAATGGCGAAAAAACGTATTTACATATAAGTGTAAAGGTCGGTTTCTGTTTCTGGGACACATAAAAACTAAACACGCTTATGGTCGCTAGACACGAAACTAGCAGAACGCAAGTGATTAGGTACCTACCACTAATATTATAAGTTTTGTACAGATTAATTTAAGCTAGAGCCAAACTGTGTTAATATAAAAAAATATTAAAATTAAAATTTTGTTTTAATATCTCCTGTATGTAACTTTTTCAATTTCATTATATTTCTCTAAGTTAACCGCTAATTTTATAGGTTTGAAAAATTCTACTGTAATAGGACATTTCTGCACTCACTTCGATTACTAGAACTCGACCATTAGTAAAGTATCGTATGTTACCTTTTTATAGGAATTACAATAACATTATAGTACGTATACGTTGAAGTACCTACTGTTTGTTGGAAATGTACACTGATTTGTTTAACTCTGGTAGAAAAGATTGGTACAATTAATTAATGGGTGTTAAGAAACTATTATTGGGTGCTACGAACCTAGAAAAAATGAGATTTTGTAGACACATTTTACAGCCCTGTCAACGACTGTGCAGCATTGGAATGAACGATGCTTTATTTAGTAAACTTATGCAGAGTATTATAGAGGGCTATGGAAAATGATCGACTTTATCGAGCAAGTGGCAGACGCGAATCGCTCTAACCCTTAATATTTAAGGCCCATTTGACGCAAAATGTCCAAAAATACCTGACCTTCGCGCTTCGTAATCATTTTGTTCAAGAGCTGTAAGCTTAACCCTTAAAATATGTAAGTAGTACATACTTACATATTTTTAAAGTAATTAGGCTAATTATTGCAAAGGTAAGATTTTTTCTTTTTTGGCTGGTAAACATGTTCATATAAAAAATCACAACAAAGTTACCTAACGATATTTTTTCACTTGGAACCACATTTGTCCTTCAATTGTGGTATAGTATAAAAACAATATACATTTTTACTAGTAAGTAATTGCTAAAAGCATAATAAGATGCATTACTCGTATTGCTTAGAATTTTGAAAAAACTGTTTTTTAAATTTTAATTAATTGATTAGTGTAGGTGCCGTACATATTTTTTTAATAGATTTTTTTTATTTCAAATTAATTATGATTTGCTTACACACATTCAGACAGACAAACAAATATAAAGCAATAAAAAAATGACACCAAATGGCGCTCTTAATTTTTATCTTTAATTCTCTCATGTAAAGATACATACATAGTTACAGTTTTGTTAAATTCATAGATTATATTTGATAAACTAACAATAGGTACGTATTAAGGTACTACACCCATCGGTACTACCTCCACCAATCCGCATTGGAGCAGCGTGGTGAAGTAAGCTCCAGGCCTCCCCCTAAAAAGGGGAGAGACTCGTGCCCAGCAGTGGGACGTATAATGGGTTGCCATTATTATTATTAAGGTACTACATGCGACTGCGGTTTCGAATAAAATGCTCATGACGTTGTTGTGAATTATTTATATGTATAGGTATTGTCTTACATAATAATATTATTATGCATTGTTATCATCTACATAAGAACATCGTTGTTTGTAAACAACATAATATTAACTTTCCGCCAGTAAATAATATTTACCATGATTTAACGACATTGTCTTTATTGATACTTGTATGAATTGTGAAGACAATGATTTTTCTTGAGAAGTTTTTTAAACTTTTTTTCAAAGTAAAGGAAATGAAAATTGTATGAATATTGCCTCACCAAAATAATGATTGGGATTACTTGCACTACATGATTTTAGACACTTAGCTATGAATACATTTGATTGCACCAAGGTCAATGAAATGAGGGTCGGGAAAACGTATTTAGGTAGGTATCTATTTTTAAAGGCAACCAATATTAAAATAATACATTTATGACCATTTGCATAAAGGTCATTCACGCTGGCAACCTTTGTTCGCACTTAACTCTGTTTTGTTATGGTTTAATAATAACATGTGACGCGTTTTATTATTATACGTATTCATAATTGGATGCTTACTTACTTACCTATGTTAATAAAAAATGAGTAAAAAACTTCAGCAACTTAGGAAGTTATAATACGATACTCTTTAACCTTTGAAACAAACCAGATGGCATTCCGTATTTACTACTCCGACCGATATGTCGCGCACTCGGCACGTGCTCAATATCAACTGCGCGTCCGATAACAACAAAACACCCACCACATGCTTCACCTTCCAGCTACTCTGTGTTCTTAATTAAATGCCACGGCTACCGTAAATATCGGTCGTCAACGGTTACTACGGTTCCCGTGGCAGCCAGACGTAAACATCGCGTGATCGATAGTGGCGGCGGTGGTCAGGCGGGACGACGGTGCCGGCGGCGGCGGTGGTGTTTCGGACGGTGACCACCGACCAGCGACCAGCGACCAGCGGCCAGCGGGCAGCGGGAACAATGAGTACGCCTTGACCTTGCGACGCGCGGGGGCCGGGGCGATGACGCCAGCGCGTCCGGCACGCCGGTCGGCTTTCGGGTGCGATCCTTCGCGGCCGACATCCGTGTAATCGGCGGTCAGTGGTACCGGAGTGCGCATCGAAAATACCGGGGTGGTGGGCGCCGCGACGCCGGGGACTCGCGACGCGCTCATTCCGCGAACCGGCGCCGACGCCGACGCGCCTCGAACGACCGACCGAACCGACTACCGACCGAGCGACCGCGACATGCTCGCGCCTCGACATGGGTAATGTGCAGTGCTGCGCCAGCGATCGTCTCCCCGAGGGCAAACCCAAGAAGGCGAAGGCCAAGAAGAAGAGCAAGAAAAGGAAGAGCCTCGGAAAGACTAACGGGGTGGGTGGGGGCAAAGGAGACGGGGGTGTGCGAAAATCGGTAATTGTGGCGGAGGAGACCAAGCCGACGGCGGCGCAGGCGCAGTCGTCGCCGCCGCCGGAGGACCCGCAAAGGACTCCGATCCAGGATCAGAAGTCGCAGCCCGGCGAGACCAGCGCTTCTGAAACGGATGGGTCTCGCAACGAAAGTATAGCCACGGCGAGGGAACGCTTCTTCGGACAGGTACACGATTACAACGGTTTATTTTCAATTTGGTTTTCCCAGTGCAAAATAGGAACAAGAGGGAGCGCGCAGCGGAACGACCTAATCCTCTTATCGTAGCGGAACGATTCGGTTCGTCTCACAGAGCTAGAGGCCGCACTGCTTTACATCACTTAATGTTGCTACTCTCGATAACGACTTTTAAACTGTATCTGTTTTCGACCATTGAGTTTCAATATCGGCAATCAAACAGATGTTTCTGCTATAAATTGTGACTTATAGACGTAACGTAAATCTAATGAATTCGTGTGATTACATTGACGTCTCGTAACTATTTTACATATGCAAATCAGGTGTTTTCTGTATGATTCTAAACAACCCAAGGCGTCAAATAAATAAAAAAACTGTTGTTGCAAACACGTTACTTACGTGTTCGTTGAAACTCTTAGGAAAATTTGATTTCACAAATGCACACAATGTGATTATCGTGATCATACTTACGTGTGTACGTTTACAATGCTATTAGTAAGTTAATAATGTATTTAAAGATATTGGACAGGTTTTACGTGATGATCTAATGTGCATTGATTAACAGCCAAGGATACTAAACGTCGCAATGTCATATTATAGTCTATTCGAATGCTTTAAATTACAAAATGTATAGGGACTTCAAACTGTATGGTGCCAGGAAAGATAAATTATGTATGCATGTCATTCTACAAACCTTAAATTGGCTAAAGGTGTCAAATAGTCGCAACTTTCTTCCAACCAATGTAGAATGTTATAATAGTTTTAATCTTTCAGCTTTCAATGTAGTCAACCGACTTCAGTTTGACTACGTGAATAAAGACTTTATAAAATTCTACGATGACCTAAAATAAAATTAATTTATCACATCGTACTATTAAAGCAAGCTTAGTTTTGAATGTGGCAAAGTGCCAATTTAAAGGTTAAGAACTCGTTTGTGAACCCATAGTTATATCAATTCATAGTAAAAAGCTAAAACTCAGCTCGCCTCTTATTGTTTACCTACATCAACATGATGATTACTGGAACTGCCAACAGTAAGAGTGTTTATGCTTTACACTAAATAAAAGAGTACATTTCCAATTTGCTCTTCTATCCTTTTTTTCAATGAACTTGGGTAAATATAACTAACAACAGCAATTAATATATTAATGTCAATATAATATATTTTACTTAAATATTGCGTTTTCTTTCTATTTTACTAAAAGGTTTATAAATATTGTGACATATTTCCTAATCTATTTAATACGCGATCTTTTCTATTTCCTTAACAAATTAAAATACTTCTCCCGGATCAGAATTGTTAACCACGCATTCTGGTATTTATTATAATGGAGCGATTTCTTCACTGGATAGTAAAAAACAAAAACCAGCACGACTACCTAAAATAAATTTCTCAATTTAAACATTACAAGGACTTCGTGTCCAAGAATAAACTAGGATGGAGTTAATAAAGAAAATTAGAATTGTCTGTCTGCGTTTTGTCTCTCATCTCCATTCTTGAGGGCTAGTTACTTTAACTTAATAAGGATAGCGAAATGTTAGCATTTTCGAATTAAAATTATTGAGAGTAAATCATTGTATTATGAATGATTTACAAGAACTTCTTCAAATTCTAGTCTACTGTTAACAGCTATTAGCATTAAAGAAGCTTTACTGAATAAGCTATTAGTATTCCTCAATCAGCATCTTTATGATTATATTTTCATGTCCACGAAAAATTCTCCACTTTATAAGACTAAGAACGATTTACACGTTTCTGCCCAACTTAAGATTTCTTGAGCTGTTGTATTACTTCATACGTATAGGTAGGAACGAGTTTTTTTGACCAGGCCTAACCTGTTGCAGCTTTGCACCCATGATACTGACCCGTAACACCGTCGTATTATTAATATATGGCAGAGAAGTCAAACAAAAAGGAAACATTCATTTGAATGCTGTAAAATACATAATATAAGATAAAAGTAATATCAAATCAAAATGTTTAAAACCAACATTTTGCGTTAAAACACATAGGAGATTTAGAAATAAACGAATCAACAATTAATATACACATTTAAATGAATTGCTAATAGGATAAGATATCGATGACTAAGATCAAATAATAAATAGTAGAGTTTGTACCATACTTCATTCAAATAGGGACCTATGTATAAATTACAGATAAATTATCTCTGTTGCCCATCTAGTAGCAATTTGAATAACAAATGTCAGTTTCGAAGTATCATCCTGGCCCAAAACCAGTTCAGTGCGCTCGCGCTGAACTGGTCCCAAAATTTGCAAAAACACGTGCATGTACCGAAATGTAACGAACAAGCCTCACACTCCGTGTATCACCAATTTCTTAGTAACCATTACCTTCTCACGATTCTCACTAAATTGCGTTCTGAATTCGAGAACAGTATCGTAAAAATAGTTCGCGTGCGTTACATTGATTTTCAAAACACAAACTCATCGGGACACGAATCTTACTCACATGTCGTTGACTCAGCGAGAAAAGTGACCGGGATCTGATTCCGCGCGACTTTTGGAGCTGCTCCAGGCCATTTCCAAAAATAACTTGCACAGTTCCGAGTTAGTTTATGATTTTATTCGGTTGCAACATTTTGTTCCGCTTTTGTTACGCTACCATTGTATTATTTCAGTGAAATAATGTTCCCGGTGCAGAACGAATGATAGATAATAAAAACATTTCTACCATTTTACAGATACTGTTTCGCTTTAGATACCCAATATGAAATTTGGAACGTTTTGGATCTTCTGTTAACTTTTTTACTTTCAAATATGTCTTCACTATACGCTACATTTGGCAATCTCCTGGTAATAATTTGCCGAGGTTCTAGGATTCTTTCTTGATTTTTTTACTTTTCACTATTTTATCCTCCGTTTGTGAAGTAATGAGGACAAACTATTAATATTAACTACCAAATAGGTAACAAAAATAATTCACACTTTATCCTCATTATTTAAATCGGAAAAATCCTATCGACCAATTTATTTCTAATGTGAAATATGTATTTCATTATTTATACAAAGAAGTCCGAATAAGGTGTTTCCGTGTCCCAAATACTATACATGTAAAAAACAGTATCCATCATGAGTACTTATTGAATATTATTATTATATTTACATCATATTAAAAATTAATATCCATATCATGCGTTGACGTTGATGAAATTAATATGGGACTTCCTCAAGATTTTCAGCTGAATTTAGTAAAAAGCTTGCGAATTTCATAACATGGTGTATGAAATGATGAAACATTACATTGCAAAGTAGTGGGTGGATGTCAGATAGTACATCTGCGATTATTTGGGGCAAATGATTTGGCATCGAAAACATTATTTACAATTTCGATCGTTTACAGTATGAACTGTGGTTTAATGCTAGGTGATTAGTTACACTTTTAAATAATAAGTTTACTAATAATTATAAAAAAAAATAGTATAAGAAAAATCTGCTGCTCCATATATTTTGCCGCAACGCACGCCAAAATGGACGAATGATATTTTATATGGGGCAGATTGTTATGGCTATTTTATAGATGCACCTAAGTAAAAGTTGTTCTTAATGATGATTAAATAACCCCCTTAAAATAATGAAAGTCACTTTCAATATGGTAAGTATAAAATTGTCAACACGATTTGACCCATCATTTTGAAAATATTACCATCCCAATAAAGACACAAAACAGCGTAATGACATGATATCCAGCGAACTTAATCGTATCACCTTCAGTCTATGTCACGAAAAATAATAACTAAAATACTTACCTACTTCTTATAAAAATGTTAAATATTCAACACTATAAGTTTAATTCATTCTTTCTGAAGTAAACAAGAACCCCAGCCCAATCTTATCGCGAGATACCGAGGCAGGCTCCGCCCGTTTTATTTATAATGCAATGCACGCCACTGCCTTCAATCTCTTTAACCAGCTATATTATTCTTTTCTATTCTGCTTTTCTATCTGAGCATTTATCAGTCTCAATTGACTGAAGTTCAGACCAGACAGCAAAAATAAAACCCGATGTCTTTATCTAACATGCTCAGGCTTCTACCTCCTGCCATTACTGGACCATTCAATATAAAGAACTTACGGAAGCCATCATTTCAGAATAGGCGGATTTCGTCTTAAAAATGATATTTAACAAACAATATAACATCTTAGCACCATGCATCCATAATACGGCCGCACCTACTTATCGATATTGTTCATGAGCTAGAATTCAAGGATTTCGCTGATGCGCTAAGTGACAAAGTAAGCACACTCAAAGATACGTTGTAAAATGTGTAGCCGGCGGCTCGAACCGCCTAACTGAATCGCTTTTGCGCTCGTGTACGTCTTTGATTTTTCTTGTCCTTTCTACCGTCTGTGAATGAATTAATCCTCTTATAAATTACTCAAGTAATAACTACAGTCAGATTATCGCTATAATCTCTCATCATATCAGCCACTGCTCACCAAAGCCCCTTCGCAAGGAGGATATACCATAATGACCACGCTTGCGGATTGGCAATCGCAGTGGCGGGCATTTTATCGCTGTACACTGTTGCCCATTGCGTTATTGCACTTACTACCGTACCGGCCCATTGGAATGGTTTGACCGCTATTGACTGACTGCAGTAATGGAAGAATTATCTTCCAGTAGAAGAAAATTCTTCCGTGGGTTCGTCACGTCCCGATACCCACTTACGTACATTACTCTCATATGCGATACGAAAGGATAAGAAAAATCAAAGACGATAACGAGCGCAAAAGCGATTCAGTTAGACGGTCGAGCAGCAGGTATTATTTAAAAATTTTAAATAACAGTCGAAGCAAGTGACAAATTAAATCGCATTAGGAGGCGCGTCCCTGAAAAACGCGAGAATATGGCCTTACGGTTTTCAAAATATTATGAAATCCGCTACACTAAGCAACACTAAAAAAAACTCAGACGCTTAATAGGTCTAGCAACAATAACACCGCGTTATATTTTTGAAGTCTATTATAATTTTCTATAAAAAAATCGTAAACATTATGACAAACATCGAAATCGACCTTTTCTATTGGCAATATTGATGATGAAGAAAGTTTACAATTAATGAATTTGAAAATGAGCTTGAAAAAATATATGTATAGTCACAGGAAGTAGGTTTCAGTCCGCAGTAGCTTTTCGAAGATAAAACTAATTGAAATCCACAAAGTGCTGGATTTATCAGTAATCAACGCTATACGAATATCAGATAGTAGCAATTGAATTTGTGATATCGTCAACCAGTATTTTAGGCGATTTCAGTAGCTTGACATATCAATATATTGATTGAACATTGCCTATATGCCTGTTTTAAAAAGCTTTACACAGGCACCAATATCTTACGACTGAACAATTAGTGGTATTATAAGAATACATGTTAGTTCAACGCAAACTAGGAGAATTTTCCGAAACAGATCAACGGCTCGACCGAACAAATGAATAGCTTTTGTCCTGGGTTCACGTATTTGATTTTACTTATCCTTTCGGGCCTAAATAGCTATTGCGATTTATCACTATCGCTTTCATATAGCCTACTAAAGTACCTTATCTAATAACAACAGTCCATCGTTATTGGTCTCATAGAAGCATGGCTGTAGTTTTACTGATGGTAGAGCTCTGGCGACGGAACCAGCGTGCACCCATCTACTTGGCGCTTAATGGTAATGTTCAGTGTCGTGTTCCGGTCCGGCACTCTAATTTCCGACACAGATGCACTTATAAAAAACAAAATGACTTGGAAAATCTAAGACGTATCTAAATGAAGATAAAAGTGATTCAGAGAGGGTGGAGCCGCAAGTTAAATCGTATATAAACATTTATGTCCTTTCGTTAAGTGTAGAAAATAAAGATTCTCTATTATTACAACAGGGTGACATCGAAAACATAATAAAAGAAAGGCTCGTGTTAGGCACAACACAGTAACCAATACGAGTGTAAACCAAGCATGCGAAATTTCTCGAGCTACTTTTATTATATCCAGTAGGTAAATCGAAAAATCTAATCTTTTAACATAATGTAGGTATACCATTATAACATCCAGTACCGTTACGTGAAAGTACCTAATCCTAAAGAGAAACTACATAGTTACATCAGTAGTTAGTTAGGTACAATTATTTCTTTTATTGAATTAAAATTGTTTGCAGTTCGCGCCTTATAGAAAAACATTTTTTTTGAGCACTGAACAATACTTACCTAATCATAGTCATCCGGGTGAGTAGCCTAACATATAACCGACGTAAAAATTAAAATCTGTTGCTATTTTTTTAAACTACATATTACCCTATTATTGATACCTACCTACAAGTAATACATCATGCCCGTATTTCAAGGAATAGACAATACAGGTCATGCGTCACATGATTCAAACGCTAGTAAAGTTTTTCGGTCCGTATAGAACCCAAATCAATATTCATCGGACAATTTCGAAACTCTAGGTACCTAAAGGTGAAAAGTGCCGTTTGAAACAATTCAACTGCCTTTAAACTACTTTTAATGTAATAAATAATAAATAAATATAATGGCAACCCATTATACGTCCCACTGCTGGGCACGAGTCTCTCCCCTTTTTGGGGGGAGGCCTGGAGCTTACTCCACCACGCTGCTCCAATGCGGATTGGTGGAGGTGGGTGGGTTAGTGGCCAACCCGCTGTCAGATGTTTTCAAACCGCCCATAAGGCCTCCGACAAGGTTTAACGACTGCTATCTATCGATAGCAACCGGGACCGACGGCTTAACGTGCCCTCCGAAGCACGGAAACGCGCATTTAATTTGCCACTAGCGGTCACCCATCACACTACCCGACCGCGCCCGTAGTGCTTAACCGAGCAGATCGCTTACGATCTACACCAGCCGCTGGGCCATGCGCGCTTCCTTTTAATGTACGGATCTGTAATTTCCGGCACAGAAGCATAACACCTTATGCCTCAGGAGTGGTAACGCATCTGCATTTTGACCTTGGTCTTTGTGTCTATAGGCTGCAGTGATCACTTAACATCAATGTGAACAGCATGCTTGTTTGCCACTTCCATTACGTAAAAGGAACTGGAAAAAATTATTACCACTTATTTTCAGAGCATGGGAATGTACCGCAGGACTTTCAAGTCTAGTATTAGTTGCCAATGACATTTTTATTTTAACATTTTGCACGTATATCAGTTTGAGGCTTAATGACCCCACTGCCCACTAGTGAACGAATTCTTCGGCTAGTGTCAACCGACCAATGGTGGTCAAACCATTTCGATGCGGCAGCAGCGTCCCGAGAAAATACTACCGTCACTGCGCTCACCAATCCGTATGCAAAGCGTGCCGATTATATAGCATATTCCGCCCTCATGGGATTGTCCAGCTGTGGACGTCTTTCGGCTGAAATGATGGTGGTGATGATATCTAGTTAGTTAGTTACTGACTGAGTGATTGACTAAGAGACTGAAAAACAACGCACAGCTCAAATCACTTGTCGTAGAAAGCTGAAATTTGGTATGAAGGTCCAAAGTGAAATCCCTACAGGAACGGAAGTCCAGAACTACCTACTCATTTTTTCGAAATGAAGTATAGCTGATTGTGCTTTTTTCATCCTGTTTCGTTAATAAGTAGGTGATACACTATGACATTTTTAGCGATTCACAAGCACAACAGAACTATTCATATTACGCACATAGGCCAATAATTAGGTATCTAATAATAATGGCTGGTGACAAATGAATAGTAAAACGGACTCTACTAGATTATAATAGTTCCATTTTTGCCACTGGGCGATGCAACATCGATATAATTTTACTATTTAATCATACTCCACACGCCACGCATACCTCTTTCACTCCAAAGTGTTTTTTTTGTATTCAGTCGAAAAAAAAAATGACAAAGATTAGTTGAATAGTACTTTTATTTGTTGAATAGTACTATTATTTTACATAAATAACTTACTTTTTTTTATATCTATATTTCTTCACAAGTACGTCACACATGTTCACGCCTAATCCCTTTCTAGTTTGTGTTCTCTTAAAAAGACCGATATTCATTTTCAGTCAATTTCCACAACGATACACAAATTAATATAATTTTATCACAGATATACGAGTACATCTATAAACTGTGCAGTTTTCCTATATTCATTCATATATTTTTCCGGTTGGTGATCATAAAAAAACTCATTCACGCGACCATTTTTTGTCTTCAATGTAGGTACCGTACTAAATTGGTCTAAGCGATGTTTTTTCTGTATTAAAAAGACACAATACATACATTGTAAGTAGTATATTTATAGTATTTTAAATCGAACGAGTTGATCAAAATATAAAAAGAAGAATAAGTGGATTTTTTTATCCCACAATTCGTTAATGTAAATTGTTGATGATAAAGCTCAGCAAGTTATATATGTATATTTAAATTGAATTGCTCATACTCAGTGAAAAAAAACCAAAAATTTGCAAGAAAAATAGATATCTATATTACTACTAGCGGCCCGCCCCGGCTTCGCCCGCGCTGCTCTGTTCCTATTAGTCATAGCGTAATGTAAGCTATCCTATCTCTCAAGTTGGATCGAAATGCACATGGTGTGCGAATTTTATTATAATCGGTTAAGTGGTTTAGGAGTCCATTGAGGACAAACATTGTGACACGAGATTTATATATATTAAGATTACATAAACAAGATACATTAACATTACAATATATTTATACATACCTACACATTTTACTCCAAGCGGAACTTGACCCCGCGACCATTGGACTATAGACTTCGGTAGTTCAGTAGGTAGTGACTGGGATAGTGACCCAGTGGTCGTGGGCTCAAGTCTTGCCTGAAGACAAGCTAAAAAAACTATTTTTCCTTAAAATATTTCACAAGCATCAGTTGTTGTGAAAAATTCAATAGCGTAAAACAAAAAACGGATAGTGATAAAATTGAATGGCAGGTGTAGTCTCGTAAAGGTAAATTGAAACAGAACAACCCAATAACATCAAAACTCAGAGAAGCAAGTAGGTTTATTCCTACTTGCTTGTCTGCTAATATGTAAGCAACTATTGTGTCACCATCGCTTTTTTCTTAGAGGTCACTAATCTTAGGAACATCATCATTTTAATCCTCAGTCGTTAGTTGTAAATTTTGTGGTTTATTCTAAGTACCTATGAGTGGATAATGTGGATATAAATAAACAAGCTGAATCTACGTCATGGTTTCAGCGAAATTCTTTAGCAATATTTTTATTCTTTCAATACCAAAAAGATTTCGTCAATCTCATATAATATTCTAAGCCCAGAGATTAGTTTATTCATACTTGTTTAGAATCTCTTTATTTTTACAATATTAGTATGCATGTATTCATTTTTACTGAGTCATTTTGTATAACGATTAGTCCGTTTGCCTAATTTTAGTTTCTTACTAAACTGACTAGACCTTAGCCGCCAGCGACGAGACGACGCAATGACGGCGACGACACGGGTCAATGGCGCATCACGTGTACAATAAATCTGTGCCAGCGTGTGATTACAGCTGATGCAGGGACAACATCTGCGTATATTACTACGAAGCTTCACAATAAACGTAGATATTAAGGTTAAATATAAAGATCCTGAAGAAAGAATATAATATTTCGAATTACGTCAAAATTTATGATAATATTGTAAAACGTTCGTCTGGGTGTACTAACCAACGAGAAAAGATACCTACATTGAAATTCAATGTTGTGTTGCAACTTTGTATTATGCAGCAAGTGCCTACTTTGAAAATGTATTTTGATTTCGTTACCGTGATCATAAGTTTAGTAAAGCGTACAATTGTGTAAAATTGCGATCGAAACGTACCCAAGTAGGCACTTATCTCTGTTTTTAGAGAAGAAAAATGATGCATTAACATATTGCAAAAGTGGATCGATAAGCTGCTCATTTAAAAATGAGTTAATAAGCGTTTAATTTTGTTAGTAAAGCTGGACTGGTTCTAGTTAAGGGCATAAAATAGAATAATAATTCATACTAAGGTCTTCAATAGGCTCTGACTCGCTTTTGTCATGTAACTTTTGACGTCAATCTTTCTTCTTAGTTGACGATAAAGGTCAGACAAACTAGGTACGCTTAACGTCAGTGTACCGCAAGGTTCTGTTATATCTCGTATGCTCTTCCTTCTGTATATTGACGATACAGTGGAGGAAACCATAACATAACTTCTATTTAATTGGACAGACCGGACGATAACAAGCCTATTGCACTATATTTATTAAATCAATTCGGTAGACTATTCGGAGCAGCGAGGGTTGTAATCTGTTCAGTTTTAACCGCATAATGATGCGCTTTAAAAATTAAACTGCACCTAAGTTGATGTATATATAAAGGTTATTAAAGAAGTGACTACGTATTATGTAACTCGGTTGACGTCATTTTGATCTATTACTGTTACTTATTGCACTTATTGTTGCTTTGACATAACATGATAATTGCCATCGTCTTAGGAAAAACAGCAATGTACAGCAGTATCTACCTTTCAAATTGATGACTCTCGAGTTACAAAAGCGTTATAGTCATGTAGGACATGTAAGCTCACAAACAACCAAAACACTGAACAAAAAATTACAGATCATAAAAAATATTAGCCCCTTATTCATAAACGTATTTTAGCTAAAGTGTTGCTAATCTTTCCTTTGTCTTTTTCTATCCTGCACATTTGACAATGCAACTGACAAAGACAAAGCATTCTATAACTAAAACGTATCTAATGTACGTTTATGAATAAGGGGGTTAGTCTATAAGTACTAAGATCGATAATTTTAACGAGAAAAAATACAAATGTTCGCCATATATGAGGCCGTAGCATAATATTTAACCGCACCCAGAGCTCGAGAATTTCGAGAAGCTGTTATTAAAAGACGTTACTCCGTGACGTCAGAAAATCGGTCTCTTAACTTCGTGATTCACGTCTAATCGACGTAACTGATAATAGTGTTTTTGTAAGTCGGAGTACAGGTCCATCTATTTATATACGATGACGATATTTAAATGTATGTAGAACCACGAACTTTATGCTCATTCTACGTGAAGAAAATGTTCGAATGTTTGAATAAATCTTATTATTGAGTCGGTGGGGACGTAGAAAAAATCTATGGTGGACAAAAATAACGATGATGTAAAATATTTGTTCAAGCTCGTAAAATTGTCATGCGTTAAAATAACTTTAAAATATTAATTTAATTTAACTATGAATTAATTTTTGTGATCTAATATTATTTATAAGGACTATTGCTTGAATATTGAGCAACTGTTAACTTAAAAAAATTAAAACAGCTTATTTTATTCTTGTATACTATTTGTCAATACATTGAACACGGCACGCAGACTTTTTGCCGATTACTCTCGAATGATGTCTCGATATTCACGTAAAATTGAATGTTCTTGAGGCAGGATAGATAACTATAACCTTTCAATAAACTTCAGTTTAATTCGTAATGTAAGTGACGCTTTACCATCTTGGTGCCACAACCACAACCCGTAAATTGTGTTTCCACTGGCGGCAGGCGAAACGGTAACAAACACAATTTCCGGTGCCATAATGATTACGAGCGTAGAAAATTGCGTAGTCAGGAATTTGCTCACAAAATGTGCTGCATCAGAGCAAAAACCTCTTGCAGAAAAAAAGGCAAAATAATTTACACTCTAACTCATGGACACAGATCAGATTGTCGGAAGCAAATTAGAAACTATAATCAATACTGATAATAAATCTGTAGAAGTGTAAATTCTGTACATTAAAAATATTGAAAAAATAAATACCAGGGGATATTATTAGATCGATACCGAACACAAATATGTGATTAGAAATTTTTATGTCTGTCTGTCTGTCTGTCTGTCTGTCTGTTTGTTCAAGCATCACATAAAAACTACCGGTCCGATTACAATGAAACTTGGTACGATTATACTTTAACCTTTGGCGCACACAACTTTTTATCCCGGAAAAATGTCTGTTTGTCTGTGTGTTTGTGCACGCTAATATCAGAAACGGCTTATTCGATTTGCGGTTTTCACTAATATATTGTGGTTAGTTTCACTTAACATTTAGTGTTTGTTTTATGCGAATCGGTTCAGAAATAAAAAATATAACTACGTTAAGAAAAACCGACTTCAAAACTGAAAAGTAAAAAATAATAAAGATTTAATTGTAATTATATACTACCTATAATTTATATGTGCTATTTACTAATAGGTTTTTAAACAAATAATTATATTTTGATCACTTAAATATGCATAGGAGCAAATTAATACACTGAACAAAACGTAATCGGCGAATCGTGGGTGTTTGCATGTATGCTTGAATTCATGCATTTACCTCTGCCTACCCCTTCGAGGATTACAGGCGTGAAGTTACGTTTTAATACAATGAAATGCCTACTTTAGTGATTTTGGCTTGGCACCGACTTCAAACCTATTAGTAAATAGCACATATAAATTATAGGTAGTATATAATTACAATTAAATCTTTATTATTTTTTACTTTTCAGTTTTGAAGTCGGTTTTTCTTAACGTAGTTATATTTATTTAATACTTTTTAGTTTATTGCTGCATTGCCAATTAGATTAATGTTCACATCTGTTAAATTTGTAAAATCTGAAGAATCTGAGACAATTAGATACCTAATTTAAATTTCTTAGGTGTGTCCATACAAAATTATATCACGATTATACGAAATCAATGAAAAAAAATTATCCACGAAGGAGTAAATAAGCTGTGTTGTGTCATCGATGAGTAAATGTGTCATTGTTACTTGTTGTCATCTTGTTGTCATGCGCATTAGGACTATCTAGGACGTCAGTGTATTCAACGCACTGTAAAAAAATGCTCATAAAATAAAAACTGATGGGCCTATCTGAATCAAATTTTTATGGGACCAATTCGAAACTATTCCGCATCAAACAAAACAAGAATTACGTAAATCGGTCCAGAAATCTCGGCGAAATTCGCGTACATACATTAAAAAAAATATATATATACCAACCGAACTGAGAACCTTCTCGTTTTTTGAACTCGGTTAAAAAGCTATGTCGATTTATAGAATCGTATCGAATATTTTTAAGCTATTCTGTATCTTAGTTCTATCTTTTAGGGGGTTTTGTATCGTACCTCAAAGGTAAAAACGGGTTCTACGGATTACTAATCCTCCGCTGTCTGTCTGTCTGTCCGTCTGTCCGTCTGTCTGTCACCAAGCTGTATCTCATAAATAGTGATAGCTAGAAAGCTAACATTTTCACAAATTATGTATTTCTGTTACCGCTATAATGTAGACGCTTAAAATTTTCACAGAGTTTTTAGGTCTTATGTTGTATTGTAGCTTCCATAATAAATCTATATAGATACAAATTAATAAAATTGGAGTGTCTGTTTGTGATATTAAAATAACCGCTTTTTACTAAACGCATATGTATACACGGCACATATTATATACCAAAACAACATTTTTTACAGTTTTTGTCTGTCTGTCTGTTTGGTGGGGCTAATCTTGGGAACGGCTTGACCGATTTTGACGGGACTTTCACTGGCAGATAGCTGATGTGATAGGGAGTAACTTACTACTTTTATCTCCATACATCCATACACACATACATACCTACATACAAATAAATAGAATTGGAGTGTATCCGACTTTGACGGGACTTCCATGGGTAGGTAGCTGATGTAACAAGGAGTAACTTACGCTACTTTTATACGAGCTGATACTGAACAATCATATTTTTTCTCACGTAGACGAAGTCGCGGGCACAGCTAGTTAATAATAAAAATAATATTTCTTTTTTTTATGTAATGGAAGTGGCAAACAAGCATGCAGTTTACATTGGTGTTAAGTGATGACTGCAGCCTATAGACACCCACACAAAGACCAAGGTCAAAATGCAGATGCGTTACCACTCCTGAGGCCTAAGGTGTTATGCCTTTGTGCCGGAAATTACAGCGCCGTACCACCTGACCGGAACACAATAGTGCTGAACACTAATAATGCGGCTAACTTGCCCTTTAGCGGCAAGTATTATTAGGTAATGCGGTGGTGCCTACGCCTGCGAGCTTCGTCACAGGAGCTCTACCACTAGTCAAAAAATAAATAAATTATAATTATTTTTTTATGATGTTATATAAACAAATGTGTAAATCATCTATTTATAAAGTATCTCACAATAGTGACTCATGTAATGTGATTGACCTTTCGGGTTGTTATTTGATATGACCGATAATAACGCAAGAACGTGATTAATTAACGTTAAGTTTCTTTAATTTTAAACAATTTTATTACCAATTATTGCTTTCTTCTTGTAAGTTCAATGGTTTATACGAGAATAAATTGGAATATTTTAAGATAAATATTTATTCAAATAAATTTTTCTTTTCAGGTAAGTGACATGGAGTGAATACAAAATATTAAAGGTAAAATTAAATATTAGTCTAAGCAATATCAATTACAATTACTATACTACGTTAATTATTACCATTCATTACAAATTATACCTACTTAAACAACTGATATCTTGGCTATAGGTAAACATGTACCGTAGTACTCCACCTATGGTAACGTGCCCAGAAGGTTAAATGTAATTCCACGTTGATTGGCAACGCCTCCGCAATCCTCTGGAGTAAGTACTCTAGACCAAGAATATACCAGCCCTCTGATCACGTGAAACGTCGACCTATCGTTTGGGAATGTCATTTAATAAAAGCACTGGGATCTCACGAACTCCAAATGGCTGAAATATGTAGTTTTTTTGGAGAATATCTGCATTTTGCGCTATTTAAGACAATCTGCACGCCATAGCGCATCTATGGTGGCAGGGGTACGACGAATGGAATCAAACTGAAAATTTTACTTATTTGCTGTTTAAAATATTAAACTTTAAATTATATACCAATATATTTTCTAGCTCCTAGTTGCCATAAGTTGATATTGGTAGGTAGTCGACAATCGAGAAAAATTTAGAAAAAAAAAATTTTACCCCGTATACCAGTGACAAACAAGTACAAATATAGGTAGTACTTATTTGTCACTCGCTTGCCTACGTTTTTTAGGAAAGCGAGTGACAAATACTTCATTCAGTTCTTTATTTCAGAATAATCATTATTAGTAGTCTTGGGTAAATCTGAGTACCTTTGATTTCAATCATGATATCAACTCACTTCGACGAAATAATTTATAATTTGAATTTTCGAAAGGAACACGAATGTTATCGATAAACTATACATTAAATTTGTTTGAGTGGCGGCGAGTTTAGTTGTCGACTTACACACTTGCACCTCGCACCTAAACTAGCTTGTGCAATAGGTCATTCAATGTGCACATTGTGATTGCGATGCTGAATTCAATAACTTGCGACGGTATTTAAGATTTAAACGTGAAACCCGTAAAGGATAACCTTATTAACATGGTACTGCGATGGGGTTTGTAGTCGTTTCGCACCGCGAGCGATTTGAACCGCGAAGTGAACTTTATTTTTAAGTCGTCTATTTTTAAATAATTTCGTATTAATACAGACCATCATTTCAAAACGTTTGTCATAAAACACTTAGAATAGCAACCTTAATATTAAATTATGTATTATTTCAAACGATGTGCCTAAACGCGGCGTGAAAACTGATAGAAAAAGCAAATACATAAAGAAAATTAGACAAAAAATAAATATTTGTTGTAAGCCAAAGGTATGGTAGATTTATGTACAGCCGGACGTAGCCACGTAGCTATTTCTGAAAGATTCGTAGCTTCGTAGCCTCGCTCTGTGATAATAAGGCTTTATAAAATCATTATATAAATTGTTGTGTTTTAGTTGCAATAAACTGTAATCTGGAAAACTCGAATATCTGAAAGGGACATTCTATTCAAATTTAATAAATTTCATTAATTTTTAATGATGTTCCACTTCAAAATGAATCATTCTCTAAAATCGCAATTTAACTAAATGCTATTCCGAGATACTGATTTGGCGCCGCCCACGTCGAAATTCCCATCCAAAAACACATTCAGTCAAATGAGAGATAAAAATAGTTATATGACCCACAATGCCTAGTCTAAATGAGTCACGATTGGTATCAATTAAGGACTTAGAACATCGGTCAGAACTCAAAACTAATCGAGTTTTCGTGAACAGAATCGAGCACGATAATAGGACTTAAGGAGTGTCTCCTAAAGTTATCTCATAAGTCATGTCTTAATTGTTAAATAATTATCATTATTTAACCACATACTAATATTATAAATGTTTACTTAACACTCTGTCTGTCTATTACGATTTCACACTGAGCCGATATGGCCCTGGATAAGAGAAGAACCTCTGTTATGTATAATAATAATAAAATCCCGACAAAAAGAAAATTTTGTGTTAAAATACCTCTGTTACTAGGAATCATTATATATATTAAAGGAAATTTCTAATATAGGACTTGATTTCCTCGATTTGCCGATGTTTACCTCTATTATTGGAACTTTGTTAAGATGCGTTCACTCCCCCATCCCATAGTGTTGACCCTGATGTGAACCTACTTATTTGAGAAACTGGATAAATGGAAAGCCTCTACAACTCTACATCGATTATACACTCTACACTCAACTCTACATCAATTATACACTTATTTAAATTTGTTTTAGTTATTTTTTATGATTCTCGGTATACACTTATTTTTTTTTGTATCCTTACTAATACGAGTATTATAAATGCGAAAGTAACTCTGTCTGTCTGTCTGTTACCTTTTCACGTCCAAACGACTGATCCGATCTTAATGAAATTTGGTACAGAGATAGAGTTGACTTTGAGAAAGAACATAGGCTACTTTTTCAACGACATCCACACGGGCAACAGCTAGTTTTTTTTATATTTCACAATTCTCGTTATTAGGTACAAATACATCGGTATCAAGTATCAAGTGTTCGGATATTTACTTGCTTTTTACATCATGTATACCTAAGTAACAAAAACACAGGTCTCTTCAGATCCGTGAAAAATAATAAGTAAACTACCGATTGTTTTATATTATTTCGCATTAACACATGCTTGTGAAATATATTTTATTTTAAAGAAAAATGGAAAGAAAAATTTGACTTCAGGCGAGACTCGAACTCGCGGCCTACTGGGAATCTAGTCCAGCCGCTCTTCCAATTGAGCTACTGAAGTCCTGCCCGATTTGTCAAATCTTTCCTTCACATTTATTGCATTGCTTTATGGTAGCAGCAGCGCCATCTATTACCAACTATGCTAGTTAGGCAACCGATATAATAGACTTTGCAGTTTATTGAATATCGTAAAGAAGTCGCTTTTACCCTTAATAATTGTTTTATATTATTTCGCATTAACACATACTTGTGAAATATATTTTATTTTAAAGAAAAATGGAAAGAAAAATTTGACTTCAGGCGAGACTCGAACTCGCGGCCTACTGGGAATCTGTAAATAGACGGATATTCAATAAACTGCAAAGTCTATTATATCGGTTGCCTAACTAGCATAGTTGGTAATAGATGGCGCTGCTGCTACCATAAAGCAATGCAATAAATGTGAAGGAAAGATTTGACAAATCGGGCAGGACTTCAGTAGCTCAATTGGAAGAGCGGCTGGACTAGATTCCCAGTAGGCCGCGAGTTCGAGTCTCGCCTGAAGTCAAATTTTTCTTTTCATTTTTCTTTAAAATAAAATATATTTCACAAGCATGTGTTAATGCGAAATAATATAAAACAATTATTAAGGGTAAAAGCGACTTCTTTACGATATTCAATAAACTGCAAAGTCTATTATATCGGTTGCCTAACTAGCATAGTTGGTAATAGATGGCGCTGCTGCTACCATAAAGCAATGCAATAAATGTGAAGGAAAGATTTGACAAATCGGGCAGGACTTCAGTAGCTCAATTGGAAGAGCGGCTGGACTAGATTCCCAGTAGGCTGCGAGTTCGAGTCTCGCCTGAAGTCAAATTTTTCTTTCCATTTTTCTTTAAAATAAAATAAACTACCGATTTCCGTTTATTTACTGTGGTTCCACGATACACGAACATCTAATCGAACCGGTCGAATGTTCGGATCGACATACAGGTCATACGTAAATATAGCACCAACTCTAATTTTAAAATTGATGGCGGCCATCAATAATCACGTTCTAAAAACACACTAAAAACATTTACTTACAGACGAGTGTTTACGTGACGTGATTACCGTATCGAATACGTTTACACCACGTCTCTTGCTCGTATCACTGCAGTGACCAATTTTATTGACACTCCAAACGGGACGTTTTGAAAATTGGACGATTGGACGCATTATCCCAGGTGACATCAATTTAATGGACACTATGCAGTTCGTTGCTGCTTTTATGTAACGTGATAATATTCGTTATTTAGGAAAACAACAATGTATGTTTTACATAGCCCTATTACAATCGCTGTCAACCGAGTTAGCGAACCTCCAGGGGTGATTACTAACTCCCAGATATATCTGAAAGCTTTTGTAGAAGAACAAAACTACAGACTGATAAACCAAGAGTGCCAGTATGGGGGCTCGAGGGCGTAGGCGCCACCGCATTACCTAATCTATCTGCCGCTAAATGGTAGTATTCAGCACTATCGTGTTCCGGTTAGTTATTACACAGACATAACAACTAAGGTCGCAGGGGTGGCAACGCATCTACTTTTTGGCCACTGGTCTTTGAGTGAGCGTCTATAGGGTGCAGTGATCACTCAATATCAATGTGAACTACATGCTTGTGTTCCCACGTTCATTACATTGAAAAAAAAACCGGTACTGTCCCGTCCAAAACGGGACTTATGGTCACGTGACATATGACAATGGTCAATTCCCTTTTATTCCGTACTTCAAAACGCTTGTGATTTACGTTGACAGATTTAATTGATTAGACAGAAAAGATGAGCTGACAAGCTGAAGATGCTCTATCGAATGATCATTATTTTTATTTATTGGACTGGTTCATCTTGTTCAGGAAGTCACCTTAATTCACGGATATATAATTAAGGTTTACTGCGTTATATTGCTTTATTTATATTGATTATATTGCTTAATATACACGTGAGATGATAGCAATTAGTTTATCTGCTTGCTTAATTTGTTTTGACACGAGGTCTTAGGATTTTGTTTCCATTGACCGACGGTTTTGTGAATTAATCTCTCTAATTACAAGCATATTTTTCTACAATTCTCAAATGTGAACTGAAATGTCTTAATATATTAACCACCGCAAGCAAGATTTCAATTACATAGGTAATCAAAGATTAAACTTGGACTCATGTACAATAGCTTGGCTTGCAACGGTAATTGTTTTTTTTTTTTTATGTAGTTGAAGTGGCAAACAAGCCTGCAGTTCACATTGATGTTAAGTGATGACTGCAGCCTATAGACACCCACACAAAGACCAAGGTCAAAATGCAAATGCGTTACCACTCCTGAGGCCTAAGGTGTTATGCCTCTGTGCCGGAAATTACAGGGCCGTACATTACCACCTGACCGGAACACGATAGTGCTGAACACTACCATTTAGCGGCAAGTAAATCAGGTAATGCGGTGGTGCCTACGCCCGCGAGCTCCGTCACTGGAGCTCTACCACCAGTAAAAAAGTAAAAGTGTAGTAACAAGTTTGATTATATTATTATTGGTGGCAGAGCTCCAGTGACAAGGCTCACTGGCGTACCCATTATCTAATCTACGTGTTAAATGGCAGTGTTCAGCGCTATTACAGCAAGTAATGTACGGTTCTCTTATTTAGAACTGCAAAAAATTAGCTAGGTAAATCGTGGCTAAATCGGTGTTATTATTTCGATTTCTTGAATATTTATTCAATAAATTATACAATATTGAAAAAGAAGCAGATATAATAATATAATAATAATAATGTGGAGGCAGAGCAGCTGTGGCGAGCTGTTGGTGAGTAGCGACACCAGCCCCTACGATCATCTCGAGTTCCTCCGAGAGAACTGCCTCGTCCGCCACATAGAGTAGGTACGGCCGGACAGAGCATCAGGTCTCTCACCTCTGGCTTGCCTTTATTGGCCTGTCATAATGGGGCGCTAGAGGTATGGCATTTGAAGAAATTTAGATAATAGGCTGTTGTCTAAATTTCTGCAAGAGCTATGTATACACTCGGGGGTGGAAGTGTCTAAAGGCATAATAGCGGGGAAGCCCGTTCTGAGCTTGAGATTACTCGCTCGCTACACCTCTAGCCTCTCACGCCAGTGTTGCCTCCCGTGGACCATCGGGTTGGCTGTTTGGGAGGCCCACCAAAGAGAGGCAAGTCACCGCCTGCCTAAAGTAGGGTTCAATATCAATCGATATTTTTGATTATGGCATATTACTCATAATCAATAAATATTTCATAGATTAAATCTGAATGAAATTAGAAGACTTGTTTTACTGATTACGCACGAAGGTGACTCACTAAACATATCATAGATAAAACACATCACGTATATTTATTTACGTTTATAACATGTTTGGTCCGTGATATACAATCATAAAGACAGATTTTTACTGGTGGTAGAGCTCCAGTGACGGAGCTCGCGGGCGTAGGCACCACCGCATTACCTTATTTACTTGCCGCTAAATGGTAGTGTTCAGCACTATCGTGTTCCGGTCAGGTGGAAATGTACGGCCCTGTAATTTCCGGCACAGAGGCATAACACCTTAGGCCTCAGGAGTGATAACGCATCTGCATTTTGGCCTTGGTCTTCATGTGGGTGTCTATAGGCTGCAGTCATCACTTAACATCAATGTGAACTGCATGCTTGATTGCCACTTCCATTACATAAAAAAAAACGACAGATCAACAAAATATAGAAATAAGCTATCTCAGAGAACAAGTTAAAATAACTTAATAAATATACCTACATTAGCAATGCTTGTCTTACAAATTAAAAATTACGTACTATCCTACGTAACTAAGTCACAAAGAAAGAGCAGGTAAATACTTTTGAGCATAATGTTTCAATAGGCGGTACGCAACTGACAAGATAACGTCATAATCGAAAGCATTGAGTTAGGCGGTCGACCCCCAGTTCCTTGAGTACCTGTACGAAGTGTACGGCCCTGTAATTTCCGGCACAGAGGCATAACACCTTAGGCCTCAGGAGTGGTAACGCATCTGCATTTTGACCTTGGTCTTTGTGTATAGGCTGCAGTCATCACTTAACATCAATGTGAACTCCATGCTTGCTTGCCACTTCCATTATATTAAAAAAAAACCTACAAGAACGCATCGTAGACCGTGGTATAACAGAAACGAGCCCGGTCAATTAACAAGTTGACTTTCCACAGCCGCGTGTGGTCTCAACATGATGAGTCTAAAATTAATAGCGTGCTTTGACACCTACTAATAGGTCTCGAGGTTATTTTAGTGTCCTCATTAATAAATGTTATGTCAGTTTTCATAACACAAATTGAATGGCTTACACTTTGACTCGGGGTAAGTAACACGATATTGTTGTGAGATTGCTGAAGGATAATTATATCTATTACGTTTATTGCCTAAATGAAACTATGAGAATTGAGGATGTTACATGTTGTAGGTATGGCTTATTGTCGAATTATTTATAGGTAATTCATTCATTGATTCTCTAACATAAAAATCTAAATTAAATGACAAACAACTCCACATGATTAAACAATTAAAACTAAATGCTTAATGCCTGCCTACAAATCAGAGCTCTACATTTATTCGTCTAAATACTAATATCGAAAAACATGATTGCGTTAGATAGATTAGTAAATATGAGACATACAATACACCTCTAGTTTACGATGATAAGCTTGAGATAAGATGATTTAACATCGATTTGGTGATTGAGGGTTTTTTCTACCAACTACCAATTTGGTAGAAAAAACCCTCAATCACCAAATTAAAGTTAAATCATCTTCTAATCATTAAGCCTGGGTTGCACCACGACTTTTGTTAAACTTATTGTAACATTTCATACCCTGCTCTAACTTAAGGAAATCTGTTCAAGTTAGAGCAGGATGTGAAATGTTAGAATAACTTTAACTTTAACAAAAGTCGTGGTGCAACCCAGGCTAAGACATAGATGACAAATCATTATTTCAGTCGAATCAGTCGAATTCATTCCAATGGCTACTCTCCTCCGGTCCTCCGGGACCGGTGAGCCGAGTTGCTCTATGACACCACCTTAATTAAATGGTTTGACCGCCTTTGTTCGGTTGACTGCTTGCATACGCACACCTCCATAGAAGAAGGTAGATTATCAAAATACAGTAAAAATAAAACTTTGTAGAATCTAGTCCACTGGAGAAAATCACGACTACTTAATCGAAAAATTTTAATATGACAAAATACTCTTATACATTAGGTTAGACAACACGCTTCACCTATCTAACCTTTGCGTTGAGAAACTTTATAAATGACAAATATACCTAATAGCTTTGGATATACCACCATTAATTTAATATTAACATTTTTAAAAGGTAGGTAATTTGCAAAAGAAAAGAAACTAGGAGAGGTTTTATCATTGAACATTCACGACAGAAAATGTAGACTCTACAAAATTTTCGTAGGTCGTAATTTGATTCGGCCATTTTGTAATTGAGTGATTACTAAAATGCCGGACGGAAGTAGACTGAGTAGGTCGTTAACCCTGGTGTCGGCGACGGTCTGACAACCTGTGTACATGTCTGTGATGCTGACGCTATCATATTTCTTCTTTATTCAATTTCCACGAGCTCACACATATACATTGAAGTTCGTTGTATTATGAACAAAATACACATAGATAGCAAGTACAGCATATATATTTTTAAGGATGAGATTTTTTTCAAAGCGCATTTCATCATAAGATACCCTCGTTGAACAGATCTTTAAAATTATTTAAGGTTGTGAAGACCATATTCAATTAAACGATCCGTTCGTGAAATATTTAGCTTTAAAGTCCAAATTTTTGTTATAGTTAACTTGGGGATGTTGACATTAACAAAAATTTTCACTTTTCACTAAACGGTAGTAATTTGACAGGTGAAAAAAAATCACAGTGTGCACACATTACGAATTTAAAAGAAAAACTATCACGGCTAAGTGGACTCAATTAAGTCGATCAACAATTGCATCACAATTAATAACTGTATCCAATCATGAACTATACTTTGAAAAGGTTCTTAGTGTGAGTGTGAGATTCACAGATCGCGAATGCAATATGGGTTTTGACAGTTCTAAGCGCACTTTGAACAAAATATGCTTAGAACTGTAAGAAAAGTACGAGTTTTGACAGTTCTAAGCGCTCTTTGCTGTGGTGTTGTGTAATTGTTAATATAACGGAACAAGTAAATCATTTCGGAACCCTAATGACTTTTCTACGAAACCCCTATGTGCTACGTAAACCACTTTAGGGATCACTGTTTTTAACTTTTTATCGTCCACTACTTTATGCCACAATTATGGACAAAAAGTATATCACTATTCACTTAGAAATATTAATAAGTTTATTTGTTTGTTTGCTTGAACGCGCTAATCTCAGGATCCGAATCTAGGGTAATCAAGGGAAACGCGTTTCACCTTGTGTATAATAACCGATCCATACAATAACATCATATTTCAATGCAGCGTTATTATTTTGCTCCGTGTAAATATCTTGAGGAAATACCTACAACGGTAACTTACTACTTTGTGTTCATCTACACATTCTACATCAATAAGTAAAGCATCTATAGTCCTACATGTACAGTCGTCTATCAAAACAGCGTAACTTCACGCTTGTATTTCCCGTAGGTGTAGACAGAGGTAAATGTATCAATTCAAGCATACATGTAAACACAAACGATTCACCGGTCACGTTTAGGCCTATGTACAGGTGGCGAACCTATTGACATCTCCGGACACATTACCGAACTCTGAGATAGATACTGGAAAAAAACCAAGATGATGTAAAAAAAAAATAGCACCACAGATAAAGGATAATACACTTTTATCTTTGATAAGCCTTCGAACCGGGGATCGAACGTAGCACCCCGTCGTAGCAGGCTATTCCTGCTGTAGCAATTTCTAGTAGTTTCTCCCAAAACCAATATGAATACATAATAAAATATTATTTTCAAAGTTCTTTTGATCAAATACGAATTAGGTATGGTGGTTCTTGGGAATAAAAGTAAAGGAAGTCGAGGTACCTAGGTAATATTATTGTGCATATCCAAACCGTATTTTGGTATACGAGTATAATCGTGTAATTTATTTGTCGTGAAGGTAAAACATATCTGATTATTATTTTGTTTCTTTTTTATAATCATGATTGTGTTGACGACCCGGTTATTCCAGCGGTGTGAGACGACCGTTTGATTCGAAGGGTCGCGGGTTCGATCCCCACACTGGGACAAATATTTGTATGGGTTACTGGAATTTCGTTTGGGTGTTTGTATATGTGTTGTGTGTGTACTACATCGGTACCCACCATACAGGTTCATACCTAGTGTGGGCTACGAGTGTAAGGGTTCTCACCGGGATGCCATGGCGACGTCACCGGCTACGTATCCAAGCAGCTAGTATGGAAATACATGATACCTTACTCACTTGGCAACCCTGTGGCGACGTCTCCACATCATACTAACTGATTGAATACGTAGCCGTTGACGTCGCCATGGCATCCAGATGAGGTAGAGCCCTATGCGTATTTATTTTCATTTATTAACTAGATGTGCCCGCGACATCGTCCGCGTGAGAATTTATGATTGTTCAGTATCTACCCGGACGAAGCCGAAGGTATATATATAGTATAAAAGTCCCCGAGATTAGCCCCGCCAAACAGACAAACAGACAGACAGACAAAAACCGAAAAAAATGTTTTGGTATATGTACCGTGTATAAATACATATGCATTTAGTAAAAAGCGGTTATTTTAATATTACAAACAGACACTCCAATTTTATTTATTTGTATAGAAAATGATAAATAGTGCGTGTAATAAACCGGCTCCAATTGCAAATGCGAAACTTAATTGATTAGGTTTTCTTTTACACAAAACTACAGTCAAGTTAAATCTTTAATGGGAGAGAGATCTCGGAGAGAGATGATTAAATCGACCGATATATAAGCAGATCTAAGAATAGACATTGTTGTAAGAAAAGTTATCTATTTGTTGTGACGTTATCTTATCTATTTAATCATATCTTCAAGAATTCTTACAATAAGTACATCCATGTGTTAAATAGCTTTCTAGTTATTGTGGAATTTTTAATCATTCACATTTCGTCCCATTTTTTGGCACCATCGTGTGTTATGTAATTGAATGGCATTTGGCATGTGTTTTCGTGAAAGATGTTCACATGTTATCACATTGTTTTAAATTACACAGTGCCGTGACATTATAGTTGAGCAATAACATACTGTTGTGTTGCATGACAATATTTAACAGGCGCTCTGTTTTACATAGCCTACTTACAACTTCATGAGATCTAGTACGTTAATTTACGTAGAGACAATGGATGAGAGTAACTTGCTAGGCAAAACATGATTAAATTTATTAATACTTTCAATGGTGGTAGAGCTCCAGTGACAGTTCTCGCGGACGTAGGCACCATCGCGTTCTAGAGAAATTATTTCCAATGTCATAACCAAAAGCATATCCTTCATTTGTCAGAATCTTACTTCCGTCCTAAAAAGGATATTTTCCCCAAATTTTGTGAAAATTGTTCATCAGTAAAAGAGCCCGCAATTACATTCTGCGAAGATATTTTAAAGGTTTCTGGGTATGTAATTTTAATTTAAAACGGTTTAAACCTATAATCACAATGTAATTACTCGATTCCTGAAGGTCTGTTGTGAATTATTACGCGTCACCAACAAAGTAGGTACCTAACAACGTAAAGCAATAGAGATAAGACCGCACCGGGCTAAACGCGGCGACCAATCACTACTAAATGTTTACGGGAAGCTATCGGTTTCACCGGAATTCATGTGGGTTAATAAATCTACGTCAATGTAGATTATACTATTAAATTTTCCTAGTGTACATTCTGTTTATGGATTAAAACCAAGTAGGTATTTAATGACAAACAAACATACAGTTGGCTCACATTTTTGGGGTTTCATAATCACACTAGATCATATATCGTAAACAAAAGCGTCTTCTTCATTTGTCTGGATCTGACTTCTATTCTACATATGGATATTTTCTTCCTATTTTGCCCAAATAGACGATTATATTCTGCTCACAAATCTACTTTTGGAGGTTTGTAGGTTAAAACAGTTTAATTAAAAATGAAATAAACTTATAATTTACAGCGAATTATTACGCGTCACAAACAAAGTAGGTATCGAAAAGCAAAAAAGATAAGACCGCACCAGGCTGAGCGCGGCGACCAATCGCTACTAAATGTTTATAGTCTTTGTCAGAAGCTGTCGGCTACACCAACATTCATGTGGGTCAATTAATCTATGTCAACGTAGCTACATTATTTATACAGTTAAATTTTCCTGGTAACGATTCTGTTTAAGGATTAAAACCTCTTTTTTATTCAATAAAAGTGACAAACAAACATGTACCTACCACCTTGTTGGCGTTAGTTGTGAGTAAATACTCTTTAAACATCTACAATAGAGATTTCAATGTAGATGCTTCGTCATTTCTGAGGCTTAAGAGGCCGTACACGACATTACATAAGATACCATTTAATCGAACCACGATAGTTCTGAACAGCAGCATTTGACGGCAAATTGATGCGGTGGCGCCTACGCCCTCGACCTGCTTTACCTACTGGAATTTTACCACCAAATTACCACACCATCCTATGTAAACCATATATACATTAAACCATCGTGAATATTGTGATGAGTGCACAAGCCGGATGTGGTTTATTACAGAAGACCTAAGATACGCCAAATATTCCACTTCGCCAATTTTTAAGCCCGTTTTCTGAAAAATCTATTCAACTTATTGTTCTGTTGGAAATTACGTACTATAATAATCGTACTATTAATGTACCTACTTAGGTGACACTGCACTCGTAAATATTATTACGTACATATTCTCGGCCCGTGCGAAGCCGGTCGAGCCTGTAGTAGGTAGGTACCTAGCGACTAAATGTATGTAAAAGACTAAGGCAAGAGAGAAGATTCACAGACCACACTACGCTTTACTTTCAGGAAAGTATGCTTAGAACTTTTTGTCTTATGTTATGGATGTGGCAAACAAGCATGCAGTTCACATTGATGTCAAGTATTGACTGCAGCCTGTTGACACCCACACAAAGACCAAGGTCAAAATGCAGAAGATGTTATGCCTCTGTGCCGAAAATTACATTACCACCTGACTGGAACACGATAGTGCTGAACACTACCTACCATTTAGCGGCAAGTATATTAGGTAATGCGGTGATGCCTACACCCGCGAGCTCCGTCACTGGAACTCTACCACCAGTAAAATATAAGTAATCAGTAAAGTTTATGTTTTGACAGTTCTAAGTGTACTTTGCTCAAATAAAAGTCGTAGTGCAGTCTGTGAATCTCATAAGAGAACGTGAGGAAAGATTAAAAAATGTCGTCAACGTATTCATTGAAATTAGTTCAATGCCAGAACTTTGTGTGGTCTAACCAGGGTCTATAACCATTATCGTTATAAATTATAAAATGGCTCATATATTATTCGACGTTAGACGTTTTGTGTGAAACAAACTTTGTAAATAACATAACAATACAGTCTTTGTTCAATGCGCAGGCGCCCATACGACGCGCATTTATTATGACAAAGAAGGAATTATCTTATACCTACAACACACATTAGAAGTCTATGCTTAAAAGATATAGTAGGTACTTCGTCCGAATGGAATACATAATATGGCAGTGTAGTATTCATAGTACGGTATCCTTCGGGAACTAGATGGGAAAAGGGATAAAAGCTAACCTGTCCTCTCTTCTGTGCCTTGACATTATGCCTCATGCCTAATTCCCTAACACCCTGAAGGATTGAATGTCCAAAAGCGCTGAACCACATGTTTCGATATGTATCTATACTAATGCTGGGTTGCACCAAGATATGTGTTAAAGTTAAAATTATTGTAACATTTCACATCCCTCTCTAACTTTAAAAAATATCTTGGTGCAACCTAGGCTAAGGTATCATTATGCCAACATTCAAGGAATTCGGTGTACTTATTTTTTTACCGTGCAAAGTGTCAACCCCCAATTCAAGGAAGGGAATTTCCTTACTTGAGGGAATAATTTCCAAAAATCGTTTGTTTACCCTTTTCTCAACTTTTCTGTAAATTATTTATCTACATTGAATGTGGTAATAGGCATCAGACGGGTCGACCCCAAAGAGCGTACCTTACCTTACCTGTAAGATTTTTTTTTTGTCATGAAAACTGCTACTTATTTGAAAATGTAGATTTACCATTGCGTCATAAAATATACATTTATTATTCTCAACTCAACATAAAATATACATTTATTATTCCCAATTTGATAAAACATACAGCAGTTTAGCGTGTAGGTACAACAATATCACGCGAAGGGCAGGCGATGATATCTATTTAATTCCAATAAAACAATAATAACTCGGCTTTGTGTCCGTATAAATGTTTTATATTATTTCGCATTAACACATGCTTGTGAAATATATTTTATTTTAAAGAAAAATGGAAAGAAAAATTTGTCTCGCCTGAAGTCAAATTTTTCTTTCCGTATAAATGGTTAAATTTTTATTTTATTGCATGAGACCCAATTAATAGAATTATTTATTTTTAACAAGCCACCCCCCGCCCTGCCTTTTTCGGATAAGTAGTTCCGTCATAGAATTACAGTGCTCATCAAAAAAATAATGCACATCGAGCATATGAAAGTGAGAATCGGCTAGTTTCGGTTTCATAGAGCGTTATCTCTGCTGCACACTGCCTCTGCCTACGTAAGCATCCGTAGTCCGGTATTGGTCAAATCTTGATCAAAATGGTCGACAAACATCAAATGGGTACGGTGCGATATTATGGCCTAGGCTCGATGTGCAATATTATGCAATATTTATTATTGAGCACTGTACATTCGTTAGACTAGGATTACATTTACATGAAATCGTTTATGTATAGAGGTATAATAAAATGCATTAAAATACTTAAGTTGATGTAAACGATTACATGTAAATCTAATCCTAGTCTTATGAATGTACAGTCAATGTTATAAAAACAATTTTAAATATTTCCACATTTCTGCCTGATAACGTGTAAAAACGAACATATTTTGTTTAGTCCCCATTTCTGTCATAGCGAAAAATGCGCCCAAAATTGTATCGGCGTGTTTTTTTTGTTCTGTTCATCCAGCCATTTCGAAATACATAAATAATGAAACAAAAAACCTACTATTTCTTTAGATTTATCTTATTCAATCTTGGAATATAGTTTTTCAAACACAATTCATGAAGCACGTGTTTCAGGCTTTGGTCATTCATTCCGTAAATATGATAAAATTAAATTATCTTGTTGGAAGTACGAAACTAAAATCGTATAATAATGTGCAAAGTATGAAATTTTATACAAAAAATTTACTTGTGCCTTCGTTTGGGATTCACGTCATAAATCAAACGTCACCTGAAATAAAGAAACTAGCGCGAAACGAAGAAACTACTTAGAAAAAGCTGTGTAATATTTTTTTATAATATCCAATCTTATAGATATATCTCACATCTTTCTCTTAACACTACGTCATAAAGATCACTGGATTCAATCGTGGAAATAGGTTAAATAGCACATCTTTAAAAAAAAGTCATCTTGAAAAGAACCAATTACAGACTAACATTTCCAGGGAAGTTTAATTATTTAATGATAAGTACTATTTATTGCAATACTGGCACACTATTTATATCAAAGAAGAGTAGGATATTATAAGCTAGCGAAATTGCCATCAAATAGACTGGTGACAAGAACATGAATAGTATCCCTAATTATTGACAGCACTATTTTTAAAGTAGACAGTCTTCAGATAACTTTTCTTTCATGTCACAGTAGAAATTTCCAGTGTTTGTGTTCTTGCCTACTACTAGATTCACCTTTGTTCGTTTTTATTTGGTATTATCATGTTTATAACTATCTACATACGAGCTGAGACAGCGGAATTCCGTAATCATAAGGAATAATAAATAATTCTCTCATATTTTATCTATTTCATAAATGATTGATGTAACTTATCAAAACCTAACAACGACTTTACAACAGTTCCGTTTCTAATCTCCAGTCAAATTGTTATCGTTAGTAACTATGTAAATATTACATTATGGGCTGGTCTAGCCATAAAACTGAGTAAGCCACAGTGAATCACCTCGAGAGCGCAGACGTGATATGTGATATTTATGAAAGATTTCCGTTATTCTATCACAGGTATATCTGAAAAGTCTGAGCGTAATGCGGTGAGTTGTCGAATCCGATTATGTTGCACCGTGATGTGACTCAGTTACTCAGAATAACTGTGAAATATCAAACAATACTGTTGTTTACCTGTTTTATTCACTTACCAGGAAATGTAAAGGATGCATTTGTATCGGTAACTTGGATGCAATGAGAAAAAGATTGTTGCCTATAAGTTATCTGTTACAATTATCTCCATTTATTGTTACCTACAATCTAATACGGCGGCGACATGCCTTGGTTTACGTAGATATCTATAGCTGTAGATGTTATCGTGACTTTTACGCCTTATGAAATAGTTTTTTTTTCAACAACGAATTTCTCTACGTAAACTAATAACCCAGTAACAAAAACTGTCCGATCACCACGTCAAAGGAAAATTTAAAAAGAAAAATAGTTTTGTTTTACACTCCTCAGTAACTAACCGTCGCGTACATCTTGAATGGCGCCAAATCCCATAAAGCCAGTTATTATTCCACCTCCATGATGCTAAAACAGTAAACAAAGCTTTTTATTATGTAAATTTCAAACAACGCATTACAAGCGTGTCTTGATCGATGATGTTTTTATGAGGGAAATCGCTATAGGCACTTATCCTTGGGCCACTCTTCATTATAGGGGCTTATTCTTGCCATGTTCATTCATATTACAAGAAGAAAACTTACTTATCGTAAGAAAATATCAAATGATACAATATATCATTACCAGTGGTACGTATTAGTAAGTACATTATGGTATGAAACTAATCAATATGTAGAGAGACAGTGTAAGTTCTAAAGAATTTAGTTTAAATTGCCTACTGTGGAAGAATGGGTGTGCCTAATGTACCAATCACAGAAATATGCAAAAAATATGAAACGACAATAGACAGAAGTGCTTGTCATCACAAATTGGTGTCTCTTCGAGAGTATTCGATAGCAATTCCAGTAATCTGTCAAATCTTGTCATATACACAAATATAAGATTAGCGATGAGCGAAACGCACTTACGGCACATTTTTTCTTTAAAGTATTTCGATTATTAGTGCTAACTTGAGTACATACGTAGTTATGTAAAAATTAGAATACCTAATTCAAAAGTATCTTGTGACTCTAAGATAGGTAGATATAATTCGATTTGATTAAACAAGCACACTTGAAATGCTGCTGGATATAGGTACTTAGATTAAATAAATATCATAATATCTTGTCCATCCTGTATATCCTATTATAAATACAGAATCGTTGAACATCACATAAAGTGACACTACAAACATTCAGTTCAAGTGAAGAGATATTCTTTCATGATATTATAAAAATATTGAATAAATCATGACGATTCATGAAGGATGAGACAGCAAATCATGAAATATTCATAATGACTATATAAAAAAATCTTACATGGTGTTATACCTAGAGTTGCCAACTATACCTACTGTTTAAAACAGTATTATACTATTAGTACATTATACTTTTTACTATACGTTTACACTATACGTTGAACAAAAATAAAGTATACAAGAATACTGTTTTCAGCATCAAAATGCTCGACACTGTAAGTTAGACTTAAGTAAATTAATAACTTGTGCCAGAAGCTCTAAAAAATATGTATTTAAAACTTAATGTTTTAATTGTAAATAATACAAAAAAATCTGTTAATTTTTTCTAAAATACTGTTTAATATTTTTCTCAGACCTAATTAAATACTTTATTTCTTGTAAGAAAAGTTGGCAACCCTAGTTATGCCTCTATGCAAAGATATTAGAGGAGTTGCTATAAATTACGGAATATCACCACCTGATCGAAACACGTCGGTGCTCAACATCACCATTAAACTAAAGGCGAGTAGACAAAGTAATGCGGTAGTGCGTAAATACTTTTTGTTTTTTTTATTTTTTGGTACCAACACCCTCGAGCTTCATCATTAGATCCTCACCAACAAAACTTACAATTAATATCTAATATTTAATAGCAAAGCGTCCGAGTTCAACTAGTTAGATAAAGGTCCTACCTTCTAGTTGCAATCCAGCGTCGAATATGTAATATAGGTTTGACGGGGCTATAAATATAAAAGGGTATGTGTTTTTATCGCAGTAGACATTCCTCCATAATTTCTTTAAAGAACTTATTATAAGTCGCCATGTGATACAAATAGATAGGACTAGCATCATTGGAAAAGCACACCTTTAGATAATATTCAGCATTTACCTCCAATAACTTACTTATTTTATGCAAATTACGCGAAGTTAAAGTCTTCTTTATTGTCAGAAATACAAAATATAATATAATCTAACTAACCGTAGAATCAACCAATAAGACCATTCGAAAAGCTTGGCAGTAAATATAATAACGCGGGATGGGCCGCAGCGTCCCGTGGTTAAACTACCGGCACTGCGATCGCCAATCCGCATTTCAAACATGGTAATTATGGCATATCCCCCTTTATGGGAAGGGTTTGTCCACCAGTGAACGTCTTTCGTCTACGGAAATTTTGATGACGATGAACCGTAAAATAGCTTTATCACGATGCAAAGATGCAAATCATACAAAAATGTACGTCGAACAGCTTCCTTTGGAATTATCCCTTCGAAGCAACGTTTTATGTTGGTTAATCTAATCAACATATTAGCCGAAAGATGTTTACTGCAAGACCAAAGCCTCCCTGTGAGGGGGATATGCCATATTCGCCACCCTTGGCATATTTTTTGGCGATCGCAGTGGCGGTAGTTTTATTGCAAGATACTTTATTTTAATGTTATGGAAGTGGCAACCAAGCATGCAGCTCACATCGATGTTAAGTGATGACTGCAGCCTATAGACACTAACACAAAGACTAAGGTCAAAATGCCGATGCGTTACCACTCCTGAGGCCTAAGGTGTTGTGCCCCTGTGCCGAAAAGTACAGGGCCATACATTACCACCTGACCGGAACACGATAGTGCTGAACACTACCATTTAGCGGAAAGTATATTTGGTAATGCGGTGGTGCCTGCGCCCGCGAGCTCCATCACTGGAGCTCTACCACCAGTGCAATACCATACCATACCATACCATACTACTGCCCATCTTGCATTATTGAACTTACTGCCGCCTTTGGAATGGTTTGACCGCAATTGTTCAGTTAACTGACTGCACTAGTGGTTGTCACACTTCTCTTCCAGTAGAAGAAAATGCTTCCACTAGTGGGCGGTGGGGTCGTCACGTCCCACGCCATAAGGTAAATCTTATATCTACTTCTAATAGGTAATCTGGTATTCTGATAAATACACTACCTAGCTTTTGTTCGCAACGGCATACGTGCATAATATAGATAACCTTATTTCAAAGATTTCGATTGTCACAAAATACCAATCAATACATACTAGGAAAAAATCCAAACCTTCCAACGTTAAAAAATAAGCACACAATGTTAGATTGTGAGTTTATCTTTAACTGTGACTTATCTTAAGTATCTTCATTGATATTTTTTATCATTTCTCTTCAACAGTAATTCAGTATAATAATGAATGTTAGTTTTTGTGAGAATTGTTAACATTATGTTGAGGAAAAATGCTCATCGTTTGTGGAACATGAGTAATATTCAGCGATAGTACCTGGTTACAGAATTACACATTCATTCATGAGCTGTTACCTCATTGTGACTTTGGCAAACAGAATTATGTTATGAATTGCACATAAAGCAAAGATTTTAATGTGGCAAATAGATAAGGAGATTGTGGTGCCTAAACTCTTGAGTCCCGGCGCTGAAACTTTATCACCAGCAGCTAAGCTAGCAGCACTGATAGCAAACAGATATAACCTGGCAGGTAATATTACGCAATAATCGAACTCAAAGTACTTTTAGGATGTTTAACATTCGTTCGTACATGATTGGTCTACAAGACGATCAGGGCCAATGTTATTAACTTAAACTACATTGTTAGTCTGATATTTTATCGATCCTCTTTACTATTTGTAATTGTCAATGTTACAGACGACATATAATAGGTGTAATCAAATCAGTACGCTCATAAAACTGGTGTAGAGTTACATCGTCATGTAACATTTTAAAACGGAGGTCAAACGGCCGGTGGAAGTGGTCAATGAATGAACCACAATAAAACCATAATATTCTAATTTGAGGGGCACGTGGGACGGCACTAAACTTAAACAAATAACTTTATGCCTACTCTATTATTGGGATGTCCTGTCGCCAATCATGCAATGTTTTCATTTCACTCGTTTTAAAAGCGTTGCTACAGTGAATAATACGGTAGTCTAGTTTCAACCAAGTTCGATGATCATATTTTTTTGCATATTTGTTGTTATAAAAAACAAGAACCTTTCTTACTAAGTCCCTACTAACAAAATGTTCTGTAAAAAGTTACCCCCTTATTCATAAACGTACATTACATACGTTTTAGTTATAGAATGCTTTGTCTTTGTCACTTGCATTGTCAAATGTGCGGGATAGAAAAAGACAAAGGAGAGATTAGCAACACTTTAGCTAAAATACGTTTATGAATTAGGGGCTTAGACTACATTACGAATAATTTTAAATTCAGTATAGTAATACGATTTAGATACTTACTCAAAAACGTACATTAGATACGTTTTAGCTATAGCAGCTATACTCTAAGAGTGTTTCGCGGAACCCTGGGGTTCCGTGATACCTCTGTCGGAATTCCGCAAGAATTTAGAAAAAAATAATCATAACACCTCTCTCTGGTCGCTCCGCGGCCGCACAAAACGCTATGAACGTTATTTATTTATTTATTTGTATTTGTAGAAACATATATTACATATATTACGTGAAGTTACGTATATATTACAATAGCTGGTACAATATCTCATAAGTTTGGTATCAACAATTTTATTTTTGTACAACCCGTTCGCTCTAAGTTTGCCGGTCTGTGGAATGCGCGTACCCTCCCCCACGTGACAACAAAACTTACAATGTGTCATAGTTTTACCCAAATATGTACGTACACAATTTTTATTTTTATTGTCTTTTATGGCGGATATCTTTCAAAAACTTAACGAATTTAATTTATCGTTGCAAGGTAAACAGACAACAGTGTTTCAGGCCTATAATAAAAAAGTGCTTTTAAAAGAAAATTAGATTTTTGGATCATTTGCATAGGTAAGAAAGAAATTGAAAGCTTTCCGTTACTCAGTGAGTTTGTTAGCGAAAACGACTCAGAAATGTTTGAAGATGATGTGTTTGAAGTATTGGTCCAATATCTCAGTTCGATGCGCGCAACTTTTGAAAAGTATTTTCCCGAAGAACAAACACAATACCAAAATTAAAGTGAATTCATGGATTCATAATCCTTTTTTAACCCAACTTGGAAAAGCCTGAAAACATGCCAAACGAGGTATATGAATCTCTTTTAGAAATGTCATCAGACACAAGTATGGAGTCACTGTTCAAAACGACGCCTCTCAATGATTTTTGGTGCAGAATCCAAGATGAACAGGACTCTCTACCTACGCAGCCACGAAAAAAAAATATCGCAATAGACTGGACGCCGAAGCTGACATGAGACTCCAACTTTCTTCCATCAAACCTGATATCAACCAATTGATGAAAAATAAAAAACAGTTTCATACCTCCCACTAGTTAGATTTTTTCTTTTTTAATGTTTTCTATTATTGTCCTTGCCAAGTGGTGAAGTAAATGATAATTAGTAACTGTTAAATTGTACTTTTATTATGCTGATTAATAAAAAATACACTTATAAAAACAATTGTTTTATTGTAGGGTTCCATCAAGTATTTTGATTCCCAACAGGGTTCCGTCATTAAAAAAGTTTGAGAACCACTGAGCTATAGAATGCTTTGTCTTTGTCAGTTACATTGTCAAATGTGCAGGATAGAAAAAGACAAAGGAGAGATTAGCAACACTTTAGCTAAAACACGTTTATGAATAACGGGGTTAATCTAAAGAAGTATATTTCTTAATACCTATAGTGGTATTCTTCTATACATAATTAAGGATTTTCGTCAATTATCAAGTAAATTAAGTAGTTCACTTAACACTTCACAAAAAGTGAGCTTAAAATATCAAATAATAATTACCTTTTGGGTCATTTATATTCCATAAAACCGTGATTATTATGGTCTACAAATGTCAAGTGCCGCCACTACTTACACAAGTCTCACGTCATCATCATGTTCACTGCCTAAATTTAGGAGTTCTGTAATGACTTAAACATGTCTTTGTTATGGATCTAAAGCAAACGCGAAATTCTAAGTACCTATCTATGATTCGTATCTCACTTGTTATCTATGACATACCAAATTAGATAGGATTCTAATATGGCGATGGTTTCGTAGAACAAGGTAATTGAGTCCATACGTTGTAAATGATAACAACGGAACTATTATAGAAGCTTGCTTTCAGAACACATATGTTTAAGTGGCCAGGATTTTGGGTATCGTTGTGTGGGCACTGTTCTGTTCGCGGTTCACACACGTATATAACAGTGTTTGTTTGAAACAACTGAAAAATATTTACATGCAAGCATTCTTAAATGTATTATTGGAAAAATGTTTTTATAAAAAAAAACAACAACAACACACAGGTACAAGTTTGTGAATAACAATCAAGCAAAATATCGACAAGCAGAATAGATACCTATTATTACCTACATAAATTTATAATATATTTGTTTTTTTTTTTATGTAATTGAAGTGGCAAACAAGCATGCAGTTCACATTGATGTTAAGTGATGACTGCAGCCTATAGACACCCACACAAAGACCAAGGTCAAAATGCAAATGCGTTACCACTCCTGGGGCTTAAGGTGTTATGCCTCTGTGCCGGAAATTACAGGGCCGTACATTACCACCTGACCGGAACACGATAGTGCTGAACACTACCATTTAGCGGCAAGTAAATCAGGTAATGCGGTGGTGCCTACACCCGCGAGCTCCGTCACTGGAGCTCTACCACCAGTAAAAGTGTTTATTGTATTATTTATATATACCTATAGGTAGCCGAAGTAAAATTCCGAAACTTAGCTAGTAATACATAATTAGATAAAGAGGCATTTGATCACAAAATCAAAGTGCCATTCATTCAGTTGTCTCGTGTGATTCAATTGATTATCCAGTTAAAACTGAATGGGTTGACTGCGTTCCATTCGTATATTTATCTTGGCCAACATTGGATTAATTGTGAGGTCGGTATGTTTGAATGATGGAGCAGAGAATATGGGGATCGGACCATCCGGTTGGTTTAGGTAGTACTGTACATATGGCAATTATTGGTCTCGATGGCGAAATTTTTTGGCTGCACATCTGGAGCCACTCCTTAAATTAATTTTCGATTGAAATTCAACTTTGTAACAATACATTCCCAAATAATTGAATTATTATATCGCGGGAATTCTATGTGTAATCAACGCTTATACTCTTAATATCATGTTAGTAGGATATTTTTGATGGGATATTTTAAGTAGATAATTAGTCTGATAGACGCGTCGAGACGGCCGTATTCCACTTCATCGGGAGTTTCGAGCGTCAAGGGGCCTCAGACTAACTTACTAATGGTGAGATTCACAGTCTGCACTACGACTTTACTTTGAGCAAAGTATGCTTAGAACTGTCAGTAAAGTATGGGATTTGACAGTTCGAAGCGTACTTTACTTGAATGTAAAGTCATAGTGCGGTCTGTGAATCTCTGCCTCTCTCTGTGAATGTGAAGTGCGAGAAATTAATGTATGATTTTATGATCCTGGTTGCAATAAAAAAACAGATTATTATTTAACTTTGATCACAAATTCTGAGTTGAAGGCAATTAGTTTTTCATAAGAACAAATTTGACTGACTTAAAATAAACTTATCAGCAAAAAAAAACATAAACGAGAAACATACGGATAAAACACTACCTACTTAAATGGATATTTTGACAGTTAAAACCTAACCAGTGTAAAAATACCCATAGTAATGAAATGGGCTTCTTAATCCGACTACGGCGAAGAACAAAAGGAGGGTTTGCTAATTGATTTATTTGCAAAAAAGATACAGGAATAGGTACCTGAAGTCTTTTTTAGCACAAAAACCATCATCAATGTAGAGACGCGATCTCGCGATATTGAGCTTTTTGTAAGTATATGTTTTTTTTTAATGTAATGGTAGTGGCAAACAAGCATGAAGTTCACATTGATGTTAAGTGATGACTGCAGCCTATAGACACTTACAAGAAGACCAAGGTGAAAATGCAGATGCGTTACCACTCCTGAGGCCTAAGGTTTTATGCCTCTGTACCGGCAATTACAGGGCCGTACATTACCACTTGACCGGAACACGACAGTGCTGAACACTACCATTTAGCGGCAAGTAAATTAGGTAATGCGGTGGAGCCTACGCCCGCGAGCTCCGTCACTAGAGCTCTGCCACCAGTAAAAATGTAGAGCAATTAGACCATAAATTTGACTGCAAAACCATGTACTCGCGTACTACTTCGTCCTCGTAAAATAATGGAGCTGTACCTACTACACTAAATTGTCCATTAAAAATAATATAAAATACGCTTACACTCACAGCCCCACACTAGGTATAAACCTGTGTCGTGGGTCGTTGTACACATACAACACAAACACAAACACCCAGACCCGAAACAAATATCTGTAGGCCATACAAATTGTCAAAAAAAAAACAAAATACAATTTGTCCCGGTGCGGAGATCGAACCCGCGACCCTTCGAACCAAACGGTCATCTCACACCGCTGGACTAACCGGGTCGCCATTATAATCATAGTATTTACCTACTACAGATCAGTGTACGGCACGCCTACAATCGGTAACGTTATCAAGTGTAATTTAGGCTACACAGGCACCGCCCACTCGCAAGCCAAAAGTCCAATGTCAAATTGATCAGAATTGGGCCGATAAGCTATAGTTTATACTATGTTTTGTCCGCGGCTTCGTTCGTTTTATAATTGTGACAAAACATCACAATCTAAATAATTATCACCATCATTATTTCAATCGAGAGACGTCCACTGCTGGACAAACACGAGAAGGATATGATCGCTTGGCATACGGGTAGGAGATCGCAGTGGCGGTAGTTTAGGCTGGAGCGCCTTCTGCGCTCGCCGATTGCCCGGTGAAGTAGACTAGTGCCGTCTCGAGACAGGCCGCCTACACAAAGCCCGACCTAAAAAAAAAAAAAAAAAATGTGGCGGTAGTTTTATCGCAGGACGCTGCTGCCCGTCCTGTGTCCGCACTTACTGCCGCCCACTCCATATTGGAATGGTTTGTCCGCCATTGTTCTGACTGTGCACTGACGATAAACTGACTGCACTAGCGGAAGAAGTCACCGCCGCTTGTGTTCGGTTGAGTCGTCATGTCCCTACTCCTATCTAACAACCAGATTGAAATGTCTATTACCTCAGATTACCTTAATATCATACATCTACACTATATCTACACTAATATTATAAAGAGGAATAATATAATATTATAAAGAGAAAAACTTTGTTTGTTTGTTTGGTTGTAATGAATAGGCTCAAAAACTACTGGACCCATTTTAAAAATTCTTTCACCATTCGAAAGCTACATTATCCACGAGTAACATAGACTATATTTTATTTAGGAAAAAATAGGGTTCCGTAAGATATTTGGATTTTTCGGACTGCTGGTGGGCTCCGGGAGCCTTCAGCCCATCATATACCAACTTGGTCCACTCGACTCCCTACAAATGGAGTTCTTCAAAAATGGCGTCAAAAGAGACTTCAGGGCAGCGCGTTGGCAACACCCCTGGTGTTGCAGATGTTAATAGGCGATGGTATCCACTTTCCACCTAAAGGCCCGTCTGCTTGCTTATAAAAAAAATACTAGCTTATCATTTGTCATTTGTCATCAGCTTTTAAAGCATTCATAGACTTACGGAACAGGTGGAGAGTTTGAGATCATTGGTGTGTAATACAATTGCTTGGGTGACCCCGCTGCTGATTCGCTAATGTGATGGAACTATAGAAATATGAATAATTGTTTAGATTTCTGTGGTTGGAACGTCGTGGGGTCTTAGTGAATATGAGCAAGAGTCTTCTCTACCCATAGTTCCCCTGGACAGCAGAGCTCGAGATGAAAAAATCTAGACCGTATCATCTTTGTTCTCTCTTAAAATAATACCTACAACTTTAATTTCAGAATACGTAAGTACCTACTACTGTGTTTTCGAACGATATAGGTATGTATTTGCATTTCGATAACATTACTGTGGGACATCGAATTTTGTTTTGGTTAAGACAGCGTATTTACAAATTTAGCTAGCCTAGAGAGCCATTAGATAGCGTTGCTTCAAAGTGAACCATCAATTCAGTCCTTTGAATTGTCGGAAATATTTTAAACAATTTAAAAAAAAATGGAATATCGCATTGAATAACATTTTTTTTTGAAGAAGTCAAGCGGAGAACCTATTTTCCCTCTGTGCCTGTAATTAATTATTAATAATAGCATCTACATAAAAATGTAAATAAATATTTCCGACCAAAAAAAACATTCAAATTATTTTTTGAGTATTCAGGATTCTACGTATTTTTCTCTATCTTTTGATATAGTGTACAAGGTGCAGGCCCAACGTGGAACTTGTCCTTTATACATGATTTACAAAAAAAAGGTTTGAAAATTACCTATAATTAATTATTATTTTTTAATTATTAGTTAATTACTCCCTCTTTTATTTCCTTTACCCATATCTAACTGGGTATGGAATTTGAATAAATACAGAATATAGTTTACATTGACCTCCCTCCAAAAAAGGGGAGAGACTCGTGCCCAGCAGTGAGACGTGTCAAGGATTGCCATTATTATTGTTTACATTACAGTATTATCTATAAATTACAGGAAATCCTATGTTTTTAGGAATCAGGGAGTTTCTCAATAGAACGTTGTTTTTTTCTTTCATAAAATATAATTAATTCATTAAATTGGTTGAGTTCTGCATAACGTCATTCAATCGTCAGGTGTGTTTTGATAAGTAACTCGATTAGCTTTCATTGAAAGATATTTTATATTTTGAAATTGATATTAAAATATTTTGAAAATAGACACCGTAACAGATTTGTAAATTGTAAACATTGAACGTGACGAATATATATTACTTAATATTTTGTACTAGGTACGTCAAATTTTAAGTTTTCCCCTTTTGAATATAGATTAATACCAACTATTTGTACATTACACCTGTTATTTTGACATACCTGTTATTGAAATAAAACATTTTTTTCCGTTTTTCTCACGTTACATTAAACTAAAAGATATATTTGAAATCACATATAAATATAAATTGTGGAACGAACATCCTTCTGAGATGCCTAGGCAGGCAAACCTAGGTGCTACAATATGGGGTTCTTCAAAATTGGCGTCAAAAGAAAGTCTCCAGGGCTGGCAGCGCGTTGGCAACTCCCCTTGGTGTTGCAAATGTTCATAGGCGACGGTGACCTTTTTCCATCAGGTGGCCCGTTGGCTTGTCTGTCAACCTTCAGACATGAATAAATTACCTGACGTCCGCTTTTCAGCTGCCGTGGTCTCGAGTAAACTGAGGTCCGCTCAGGTGAAATTCTAGACAGTAGCAGAGAATATGACAGGGGAATTTTTAATTGCACCTCTATTTAAAATTTAAGCAAACAACAATTATCCACTAATAATATATCAAATAAATGACTGTTTATCAAATTAAATAATTGTATAACTAAATGTGTAGTATAAGAAAATGTCTAAAATATATCAAAGTTAGCGAATTTATTTATCTAATTTTACTACGAAAATCTTGCTAAAACCACAGATATAAGCATTCTAAAACAAAATTACTCGCCATATAACAAAAATACTGATTTGCACACTAAATTATCCAATATTACCACCGAATTACTAAAATCATTATCTAAAATTGCATAACAAAGAATGCATGTTTTAGGTTAGGTTAGATTTTTTTTTTTCTTTAAAATTTTATAGGTGACGTATTCCAAAAAACAGGTTAAATGTATCGTTGCACTAAAAGGATAATTAGATTTACTATAAGTTACCAGATAGTAATTCAGTAAAATAGTTCAGCTTTAAACATCAAACAGTGTAGTATATTTGATTTATTTGATCAATATTTGATGGGCAAATTTAATGTGCAATTCAGTATTTTTGTTAGCAATTTCGAATACTTTGATAGAAAAATGTGGATTTACAGTTGTAACATTACATGGGACATTAGTTTATTACATTTAGTTTTATCTTAGTGATATTCTTGACTTTGTATATATTTTTTATCTTGTTTGACATGTATATCAATTGTTGTTCACTTTAATCTAATTTGTTTGTTTTTTGAAGTGTCATATGAGGTGCCTGTCACCCTAAATGAATAAATGAGTTTCTGATTCTGATTCTGATAAGATTAAATACTACCCATATGACAGTAGTTCAAAAATAGTTATGTGCTGCTACCTCCATCTATTTACCAGTCTTGCGTAGCGTTCAAGATTTACTTTAACAAAAGTTACTAATTGAGGTTGAGGTTGGGATTTAATTTTACTAAATCTCGGATCCCATAATAGTGACAAACGCCATCCGTCCTCTTTATTAAAATTTGGATTTCTATGTTTTTTGTGTTGTATGAATTTGTCTATGTTCTGTGTTTAGTTGGACAATACTCGAATACGGGTATTCGAGTTTTGTCCAACTATATAGGTATAGTGGTTTGGTTTGTCCGCTATGTGAGCATAGACTGAAAATTTCCTTGTTCAACGGTTTTTGACGTCAGTAACATGTTGTTTAATTTTATTGGATATTGCCTATTTTTGTCCAATCCAATTAATTATATCAGAATGTTGTAAGAGAATGCCACTCTTTACCCGACTGCATCAGAAGGAGGGTTATGTTTTTCAGGTGAATGTATGTTTAACTGAACAATTAATGCAACGCGTTATCAATTGTCTCTGGTTTTCTCCGTGTACTGCCCGAATCTCTTTATTTAAACAACGTTACTAATCTAGACAAACCATTATTTCTATGTAAGTTTAACAATGCCGCGCCGACCGATATTTCGCTCAAGGTATTTGCACATGTCATGTAGAAAACTAAAGTTCAAATAGACAGAGAAACATTCCGTTATAGAACGTGTACCTAATAGCTTCAATTAATATTAGCAAAACAATAGTTATGTAACGTTCCTTATAAGAGAAAGGTTTAAAACACGTTTGCTAGAACAGCGGCCGTATCATGACCACTTATTGGGATTCAATTGGGGAATTAGGGATGTAATGGAGCACCGTAACCATAACTATTGGATATTTGAAATATATTTCTACCGGTAACCAAATCGTAGGCGACGAGCGACGAGGCGACCCCATCCTCCACCATAGGGAATTTTTCAACTGGTCCAGTCAGTCAACCGAACGATGGCGGTATAAACATTCCAATACGGCGATAGTAAAGACAATAACACGGGATGGGCAACAGAGTCCCGCGATAAAACTATCACCACTGCAATTGCCAACCTGCGTGCCAAACGTGGCGATTGTAGTATATCCCTTCATATGATACAATAGGGCAAAAATAATATAATAAATCAATCTTTGGTCCTTTGTCCAGAATTGGACAAATTTCGGTTGAAATGACGATGATACATTAATTTCTTTTTGCATCTATCTATACATCCTTCATAAATAGTTTGTATTTGGTACCTACCTAATCCATCTTTAATAATCAGTATTTAACATTAATAAGTTCTTTGTGTGTCGAGCTTCAAATTTGGTTTATTAATTCGGACCTCAAAATTGTACAATAGCTGACAACACTAGTCAATAAATTATATTTAATAATATAACTATTATTCAACTCACTCGGTCACAATAAGAGATTAAGTATTTATTTTTACGACTTGAGGAGCGCCTGCGCACGATTTATATCACCTCACGTGGGTTTCAACTAAGAATTGTGCATGTTTTACGCGTATGGTAAGACTGGTCTAATCAGACTGTAAACCATTCAATTTTTGTATTAGGTACCTATTAGGAAAATCATTCATAAAGTTTCAGTCAATCTCTTCTTGGTAGAGCTCCAGTGAGGGAGCTCGTGGGCCTAGGCACCACCGCATTACCTAATATACCTACTAGCCGCTAAATGCTAGTGTTCAGCACTATCGTGTTCCGGTCAGGTGGTAATGTTCTGCCCTGTAATTTGCGGCACAGAGGCATAACACCTTAGGCCTCAGGAGTGGTAACGCATCTGCATCTTGACCTTGGTCTTAGTGTTAGTGTCTATAGACTGCAGTCATCACTTAACATCAATGTGAACTGCATGCTTGCTTGCCACTTCAATTACATAAAAAAAACCCCATGCGCCATAAGCCATCCGACACCACTACGCACTCTACACGCTGTCACATCGCTGTGGTGGACCATCACAATGGCCCATAGTGTAGCGGGGCCTTTATGTACAGGCAAACAAGCATACACTTAACATTGATAGTAAGTAATAGGTAGGTAGTCAATAAACACCTTCATGAAAACATAGATTTCAATGTTGATGCGTTGACTCTCCTGAGGTCTAAGATATTGTATCGGAAATGACAGGCCAAACCAAATAACAGATAAATATTTATCTTTTCCTTAGGCCACACATTACCACCTGATCGGACCACGATAGTAGTGAAGTCTACTATTTAGAGGCAACTAGGTTAGATAATGCGGTGGTTTCTACGCCCCTGTGATAATAATAATAATGTAAAGCCTTCGTTACAGCGGTCTACCTACAATATACCTAGTTTAGTTTTATTAAGTTATAAATTTAATTAGGTTGAGAGCCTTTTCACTCGCCAATTGCCCGGTGTAGTAGACTAAGCCGTCTCGAAAGGTGCCGCCTATTTAAGGTCATTAAAAAAATAATAATAAATCTTGGAATCATAAATATAATCGTTAAAGGATAACGCTTTGCAAGCATTTCCTGTGACGATACATGAAACCTGTGTTGTTGGCATTCAGCACACGTGCCCTTATGATAACAGCCAGTTTACCTGGCACATTTACGGCCTTATCCTACTAACAAGTTTCGGGCGAATTGAAAGCGATGCGAGTGCGTCACGAGTGCACAGCGAGATTGCCGCCTCTTTTATACGATTCACGTACGATGGGGCGGTTCGGTCGGGGTGGATGACGTACAGTGCGTGCAAAACTTAAATGCGTCCATGAATTTAGTAACAAATCGCTGCGAAAAAGGAGATTTTATGGTGTAGAAGTAGAAGGGGGGATACGTGAGGCGGATAATGTGGCAGTAGTTTGCTTTGAACAGGCCAACATTGAAACTCGCTTACTTTCTTCTCTGCGTGGTCGTCGTGAGCTAAGAGACTGCGGAAAGTTTAAGAACTTCACTCAGTGGCACTCACTCGTCGGGTACGCGCGACCACCTTGCAGCGCACACGCGACGATTCGGTATTCACGATGAGTTGGATTGCAGCCATTGGAGCATTGGATTTAGGATCGTTAGGAAATCCACGTGGTTTTTAACACTCACGACAAGTTATTGCATTTATTTGGTGTTTTGGCGTGGAGCGCTTCCAGATGGAGTGCTCGTGAATGGCCACCTTTAAACTCGTTAGGAAATACTACTGTCATAAAGCCGTAGGATCCGATATGGATTTCTCACAATGTAATGCAGCAATCGAGCAATCAGTTGAAATAACCGCAGGGACGAAGTTAATTAGTGTGATATCAATATTCATCAATACATAGGAATCGTTTAATCTGCTGCCTATGTCAATACTAATGTTTCTTCGAAATGTCGATAGTGTTTGATTCCTATTCATCAGTTGCGAAAGCGTGAAACATGCCTTTAAGTTTAATAGAACTTTCGAACAGGTCGAGTTGGGATACGATATTTTTTATTGTTTTAAGAAGTCCGTTTGAATAAGTTCAGTTTCTCATACAGCAAATTCATATAGTCTCTATTTTTTGTCTCTGCTGAGACTTTACTCACATCACAACACTTATAAGTGGATACTTTTCATAGGATAGAATAGAATAATTTATTTGTTCAAAATGTAGGTTACAATGATGGTAAAAGTGGTGACCCTATACATTTTGTCGCGAAACGCATAGTGATGAGATTTCTCGTAACCTAATTTCGTTACCGTAAGATTTAAGACCGTAACTCTACTTGTCTTTCTGTGTTACGCTTTCACCAAACAGCGCTGTCAACTCTTATGAAATTAAACATTGTGATCATTTTAATTCTGATAACGACCACTGACTACATTTTGAGTCAAAACTTTCGATATATACTTACGAGATGACGGAAAACACTATAAACCATTTTCAGAGTTATACTGTTTTTGCACAAATGTTAATTGAGCTGAATTCAGAAGAATGTTACGTAAATTATATATTTTCTTAAAGTGTGAACGTTTATACGTGACTTAAACGAAATAAAGCTTCAAAACATAAATATTTCAAGGACAACCAAATATAATTAACACCCCGATGCAGATGTTTTTGAACAAAGATGACCTCATTCTTTTGAAGAGGGGTTCGACCCAATTTCTTCACCGTTACTTACACTTATAGCCTTGCATGTAGCACTGACTGCTTGAAATTATTATTTGAAATTGAGAAACACAAACTTTATTTAAACCAAACCAATAATTTCTTCATTGACAACTTTGCATGAGATGCAATGAACACCTGCTATAATGCACGTTTGAATACATGCATTAGAAGTTTTATTGTTTATATAGAAATTCAATATTGAAATAAAGCAACATTGCAAAGATTTTACTCAATTAAACTCTATTAAAGTCGATTTCAGCAATAAAATATATACCAATCTACATACAATTACTGTGAGCATGACTGAATAATAAAATATATAATTTTTCTTATAAGGTAATGTTACACGTGGGTTTAGTTATTGGATTTTAGTTATCGAATTAAAATCTTTTATGACATTAAATATATTTCGATAATAACATGCCTTCTTTGTGTCAAATCGTTTTTTGTACGAGTTTATTATCGTTTCCCTCAAGTTGATCTTTTTTGTACACCTTCCCACGCGTCTGGGAGTCTCCGCTAAATATCCAATTTCCTGTGTCAGCGATAGATGATTTGCATTTGGTGTTCATTATTAATATTGTGCAGTGCAACTCAGAGCAAATAGCGCAGTTTCTCAACAATATAATTAACTCATACACGTGCAAATTCGTGTCGTACAACGTGTTTCTTTAATTCGCGATCGATTATAAAATTAGGATACGGTACAGTGACTTGTTATTGTGTCTCATGTTTCATTGTTAGATAGTATGGACTTTGCATCTATCTCAACGTGACATTATAGAAAACAAACTCGAAGCAAACTAGGCATTTCAGTAGGTAGTAAAACAGCCATAACGTTAATGTTAAGTGTTTCGCCGGTATAATTCTCCCCTCACGATCGTTGAAAAGGTTTCCTGAACGCCAATTTCCAAAACTATTATCAGACGTTCTCATTACATAATCGTATGGTTTGAAGACGGTAAAACGAGCGTTTACTTGTTTATATTTCCAACAAACAACAAAGTGCGCCGCCGCCAGGTCGATGGTCTACGTGTTTTTTGTGTAATGCAAATGAGCAAAATTTTTACGTTATCGGCGTCAAAAAGCGTTCATAAAAGCGATTCATATTGGATGGAGCAAGTGCATTGACCCGAGGCATACCTACAATTTGAAGTTGAAACTCATTTCTACGTACTAACACGTCCTCCTACATCGTAACTCCATTTACCGCTTTCAGAGAATAGGTATCTATCTAAGGCTTTCCTTTACATAAATGGTAACAGAAGTGTATCATTGTATCAACTCAGGGTTAACAAACTATGAAATGTCTTTATGGATTTATAATTATTTTTTCTCGCATTATAGGTACTTTATACTTGTTAAGTATTATGAAACCACAGGTTTTAATATCTTCAATGCACTCTATGAGCAGTCTATGTGGTTTAGATCTTTAAAGAGATTTAACCACTTAAATTAGAGCAATAATGTCCTTAAAACATACATTAGGTACCTACAAGATTATGATATGTCAGAATAAATAATAAACCATTTATTGTTTATTGGTAATGGACAGCAGTTTTGTAATTCAAATGCACTTTATTTCCGATTTTAAAACAAATGACAGAAGATGATCTAGATTGTTCTCATATGTATTTACGCAGAATCAATATCATGCATGTTACTGTGCACGTAGCAATTTTTGAAAAAATGAATAAACATGTGCCACATTTAATTGCATAACGTCAATGAACAAAATGCGAAACAGCTAAATATATCGGTCGCGCCGAAGATTTGATGACGCTGGTTTGAACGTATAGATTTTCTTTTCACTTAGCGACACAATCTAGTTAAGGTTTATTTAGTATAGACGTATAGAGTGATCAGTCCGCGAAACGTGTTACGGATATCGTGTACATTTTGTGTATAATATGAAATTGAAGAAGACAGTGACATGCTGTATCAAAGGGAATTCGTTTTCTATCCAGTATTCCACCAAAATCACACCTCAGGTAATTGTTTTTATCATACTTATAATAGATTTATCTGTGCAAGCAAGGATATTGCTCACATTGATTAATATCTAGTTGAATACTGCATCCTATATTCAATAAAAAGTGATTTCATTGAAATGCTTTGGGAACTGTGAGCATGTCCATAGGATACTTACGGGAAAGCGTTTTCTAACCGCTAAAATCTTTGACTGACGCATGTCTTGTGATTGTTATGATACAATTCGTCGTATTATTAATGGTCGGCGCTTTTTCCCTTCTCAGACATACTCAGCCTCACTACCCTGATTTTAGGGTTTCTGCAAACCCATACAATATACTCATGCATACATTTTATCATAATCTAAGAAATAGTAATGAGAGATGTACCTAATAAGAAAGAGCGCATTTCGCCATCAAACTTTTATTAAGTTTGGGGAATTTAATCAATAAGTACTCTTAGCAGTTAGATCAATAATGTAAGTATTAGGAAAGAACAACTTATATAAAAAAAATACATCACTGTACATTTATGTTAGTCTAAACTTATACAAGTTAATCAGCATAATTTACACTTGGTTAAAATGCGATTCAGTAATTAAGCAGCATTATCAGTAATAAATGTGTGTTGTGATTAGCTACCAGTGTATTTGTGTAGTACATGTGTATATTATTTAACAGATTTTTTTTGATTTTAAGTGTAAGATGTATTCTCAGCGTTTACACTATACTATGCAAGTATCATTAACATATCACCATATTCTCTGACAGTTCAAAGTCATTTTTAACGAATTTACTCAATAGCACAGTCTAAAGAAAACGAACGTGTCGATAAAAGTCTGTTCCTTAATCCAATTCATGGTTCATCGTATTCAAAAACTTAACATTTTATCACTAACACCTGTACTTAACATAGTGTAAACTGCGTCTTAAGTGTGATTTTCACTTATCAGCTTTTCCAGTGACGACGTGATCACAACATTTCGGGGGATATAGATCACAAGAGCCACGCTTGCTCCTGCTGTATTGCTGCTGACATTGTCATTTGCTTAGTAGGTACGTAGGAATACGCAGTTGAATTTAATATTATTATGTCTCTCGTCAGCACGGGGTCCAATTTGAACCCCGGACCTTTGTCAGGCTTGCGCGGGGACACGGGGGGTCCAACACGTAGAGGCCCTTTCGAGAATTTTGATCTACTTTGTAATGGGTTATATTTGGCGGGACCTCTCTCTGACTGCATCAATAGTTAATACAGACACAGACAGACCCCGCAGAATGTATGGGACTATTGTAATGATAAGTGATTTGCCAAACTTTGGGCTTTGTGGGTGAACTGGGGGGACTAGCTGGCTGGGCCTATGGAGTAAGATCCGGCACCTGCCTATATTCAACATCTCACGTTATCGAATCCTACTTTAGGCAGGTGGTGACTCGCCTCTCCTTGGTGGGCCCCCCAAACAGCCAACCCGATGGTCGACGGGGGGCAACACTGTTGAGAGAGGCTGGGGGTATCGAGAGGTGTGGCCCCGGTTTCACCATCACGAGCGAGTAATCTCGAGCTCGGAGCGGGCTTCCCCGCTATTAAGCCTTTAGACACTTCCACCCCCGAGTGTATGGCTCTTGCAGAAATTTAGACAACAGCCTATTATCTTAATTTCTGCAAATTCCATACCTCTAGCGCCCCACTCTGACCGGCCAATGAAGGCAAGCCAAAGGTGAGAGACCTGATGCTCTGTCCGGCCGTACCTCTGTGTGGCGGACGAGGTGGAGCCCAGTTCTCTCGGAGGAACTCGAGATGATGGTAGGGGGTGGTGTCGCTACTCACCAACAGCTCGCCACAAGCTGCTCTGCCCCCATATTATTATTATTATGTTCCTTTTTTCTATAAAAATGTTAGTGCGATCCGTTTTTAGCTAGGTTAGATATTATACACAGCTCTTAGGTACTTAATACCTAAGATCTGTATATAATATTAAATTATTTTCTTTCTTCCCTTATGTTATTGTGCAATGAATAGATACTTAAATAATATTTTAAACATTTAAGTGAATAACTTGCACTTGGTTTGGTTATCGCTCCCAATATGTCTGTCACAAAATTGGGTCACATGGAAGATTTTTTACATAATGATCATGTCTCGGAGTGATGAAACATTCTTTCGGTGTTCGTAATTGGTCGGATTGGTAATTCGTGATTTTAAATTAGTCTTTTCCTGTTTTATCCTTTTACATTCTCACAGGATTACAAATCTTCTTGAAAGTTGCCAGATATCCATCTTGTTACGCATGTAATTAATCCGGCTATTTCTACTACACTAATGTTCAAACTCTGGGTCGGAAGATTAGAGCTATTGACGTGTTTCCATTCCGGAAAATTCCCAGTCCAAATGTCTATCGAAAGTCACCACATGGCTCGTCACTTAATTGTTATTGGGGGATTGTAGTTACCTAAGTGTTTACATGTAGGTTTCCATGAATATGAGTACCTACCTATACATTTCACCTCTGCTTACCCCTTTTATGGGATAGAAAACAGCAGACGTGATATTCATGCGATATTACGTTTTTTATGCTTACGTAGAAACAATTTTCAATTATTATAAAATCGCTTGGAGTGACAATAGGTAAAACTTATAAGAAAAACAATCCTAATCTATTAATATGTCATAGTCATGTCATATTAATTTACGTAAAGTGGCGGTCGAACTCAGAACTAGAAATGTAGAAGCTTGAGGATACAAGTGTTACTCACGCAACACCTAAATTACCACATATTTTATGTAATAATGCATACAGATAAAAACAGTTATTTTGCTTTATTGTAGATGTCCATAGGCTACTTCGTTATCATAAACAAAAATATTGATAGCACTAAGTACGAAGATAAAATAACTCAATGGACACCTATACAAAGTCAAACGTCTTAGGGCCTGCGCAGACGAAGGACTTTTGTCCCTAGGGGACAAAAATTCTCAAAGACTTTTCGGGGTACTCTTTGTCCTTTGTGTACGTTATTGCATACGGTTTATAAGAGATCTATATTGATGGATAAAAAAGTACCCCGGGGACAGTACCTCGCCTGCTCTTGCCTTTATTAGTTATTCGTCGTCAATGAATCATCACCTTTAGAAAAAATGAACACGATCATTCTTGTTTTTCTGCAAGAATGTTCATGCTCAATTTGAAAAATACATAAGTATAAAATCTAATTCACAACTTCTTGTTTTTGGGAGGTCAAACGATCTAACATTTTATTCAATGGCATAACTATATACACTTCTATTGAAATTTAAAACGGCTTTTAATTGTTTCTGGCAAATATAAGTTAATTGTCCAGCAATGACTCTGAAATACGGAATTCCTATTTATTTACGTAGCTGTTTCGTGTCCGTGTGAACCGAATTCCATTAGTTTTTTATGTTTCTTACCTTATGTTTATATAAGTAAATTTAAAACAGGTAGTATTACAACGTCATTATTTAGTACATTCGTAGGTATGATGTATAACATAGTATATATTATATATTTCAAATAAGGTCTTTGTAATCGGTGTGCATGTATGAAGAGAATGATGAATGTAGAAGAAGCACGTGAGGTGTGTTGGGGCCGGAATATTTGGCGCTCCACACTCTCTGCCTATCCTGTGAGGGACTTGGCGTGAAGATTTCAAACTACACACGCTGACACGGAAAACTTCGTATTCCCTCAGAATGAAATAATGTGTCAAAGGTTTGATAGATAAGGACTATTTGTATGGGAAAATAAAATTGTGGTTTTTACTGTTTTCCATCAATTTCTTCATAATTATTTCCTTTCCTTTTAAACCTTCCCTGGACTTCCAAAAATAATAGAAAACCAAAATTAGCCAAATCGGACTATTTGTATGGAAAAATGACATTATGGTTTTTATTGTTTCCCTTCAATTTCTTCATATTTTCTTACCTTTTAAACCTTCCCTGGACTACCAAAAATCATTCAAAACTAAAATTAGCCAAATCGGTCCAGCCGTTCTCGAGTTTAAGCGAGACTTACGAACAGCAATTGATTTTTGTATATATTGATAGATAAGATTTAAGATAAGAAGATAGATATAGATTAATGAGTGCGTAAGAGTTCATTCATACAGTCAACAGCCAACTAAGTGCCGCTCGTCCATATTATATTAACCCTAATATAAAACAAACTTATATTCTCACGAATGTACCTATTACTTGCCTACTTCTCTCTTTTCGTTACTATCACAAACAACAAATTTTCACGTAGTGCATTTTTTCAATCATTCATAAAATGTAGGTACCTTCACATGTATTGAAAGGGAAAACGAAGTTATATTATTATATGGTGTGTCCTGCTTTTAGGTCTCATTCATCGAGCTTTCATTCACCATAAGTTTGCACCTAAGTTTATTTCAACAACCTTGAAGTCGCCGATCGTATCCCATATCATGAAAATAGTAGGTACTTACGAGCACTTAATCGAGGTAAAAGTAATAGATTATGTACCTACAAATAAAAACTCCTGCTGATCACTGAGTGATATATCACCGCCCAGCCTTAACATTTAATCCAGGAAGGCTAGGTTTTTACTTAAGGGTGGTTGATACGATGTAGAAGAAGAGTTGAAAAATTAGGGATAAAAGTTTGTATAAGTACCTACTTACTACGAATGTCACGCGAACGAAGTCACGGGTAGGTAATAGTAGTCATACATAAAACAATAATAACAGTTGAAGACATGTATTTGCTGTCTCCATGTCTCCATGAAGCCTGGCGCCTCGTGACGGCGCCGCTGTGTCACTCCTCTCTATTTTCAGTATTTACAACCCGTATCTAAATCCCGTCTTACCCTACACGGCCAACGTATAAAAATAAACGTCTAAACCTTTGAATCACTCCGGACTTGATTTTTCCTTTTTTTAGACTTAGGCGTCTTGTGTTGTGCGATGTTACTTCATATCTTTATATATTTTTTTATCTTTTAACCAGTTTTGACCAAAAGTTTATGATGCTCTTGGATATTGAGAATGTTCAACACGAACACAATTTTTCATAAAAGTTTTTCTTTATTTTGCACTATATTTAATCCACCAATTTTTACAAGTCACATAATTTTACATGAAAAAATGTTCAGATATTTAACTAATAAAAACACTTACTTAGATAGGTTCACATCTGAGTTATAAAGACGTAAACATTTTTTAAGGAACTCTTAAAAAACTAAAAACAAAACCTAACACCGAATTCAATAAAACATCAAGTCAATGAGTTTTTTTGTCAATACTATTCCTCAATATCTCATGCACTTAATATGCATCATTTGAGACAAAGACAGAAAGAGACACGGGTGAAGTTCATCAGTTTTGTAAAAAAAAAAAACAGAATTATTCTAACACCATTTACTCTTCCGCATTATCACATCCTTAAAGGATCCTCTACTACACAAAACAAAACCGATATATCGCAACAATTCTCCTGACGATAACCTACTCAACCTATTCTTACTGTACTTCGAATTTGATATCTATTGATTGACGTCAAATTTACGTATGCATCAATACGAAACCAAATTCGACGTCACTAACCATCGATAAGAGTAGGGTTTTCATACGACAATTTCCGATATACCTATATTGCGTTTAATGTTTTTGCGAATACACCACTAGATACCATACCTATTATCATTGTAGTATCATTACATAGATTTTGTAGATAAATTATATTCCCATTATACACCAGTAATGTTTTTGAAATATACTTGCGGTAGAGTTTCAGTGTAGGGACTCATTAAAACATTGATGATGCAGAACATTATTTCCTAAGACATGGGAATAACTTAAAAACATCCCCACCGAACAAAAAGCTCACAGATCTGAATACCTCGATTCTCCTGCCTTAGCACTGATTTACCAAATCATCGAATTTGGCTCCATGTCCTCTGCCTACCCCCTTAGGGACTTGGCGTATAGATACATAAATACCGATTGACGATATTATTTTATGTATGTGGAAAATAATTCCACTTCCCCTATTTTCATTAAATGAATGTTCAAATGAATAACACCTGCCCTCGTCGCTGACTCTTTAAGCAACTGATTGCCCGTACTTTGTAAATTACTATTTTTACTATTTTCGTCGTTTCTAACTTAGAATACTGCTGTAAGAAAGAAATTCTTTGAATTATATGTATTCGTTAGGATATAAAAATTTAAGAATAGAAACATAGTTATGTCTAAAGTGCCAGCGTCGATGATTATAATTTTGCAAAGAAATTAGTTTTGCAAAGTTTTTTTGTCTTACTAAAAAAAATCTTTGTGTTTTAAGTACCGATACAGAGATATAGCTACATATAGAGACTTTACAGAAATTCGATATTAATATATCATTAATATTGAATTTCTGTCTTTAACAAATCCAATACTTTAAGGTATTTATTTTTGTTGATCAACAATAAGACAGAAGTCTACTAGACCATAAATCCAATAAAACTAAAACCTAATCGTGTGAGTGCACAAAATTATTACAACTTATTACTTACTGAAATACTAATATTATCTAGTCTTATGATCAGTAATACAAAGAAGACAATATTAAAGAGTTCAATGTAGAATATTGAACTCTTTAAACAGAGATTTGTATACTTATATTGATTATAGAGTGCCTGATTTGCTGAATAACTTTTACTTTATAAATTCTTATTTGATTGAATAGAAACTCTACATATCTATTATATGAAAATACAAGATGATCGCATTAACTTGGTAACTTAGAAAAGTGTTATGTTCATATTAATTATGTCATTCTTGCGTCCACTTGGCAGACTATGAATTTATGTAGTCTCTGAAATTAGTTTAGTTTATTTGGGCGTCGGTAGGTAACGACCCCGCCGCCCATAAGTGAAGGAGAATTCTTCAGTGTAAGTAGTCTAAGCACCGAGTAATAGCGGTCAATCCATTCCAATAAATTCAACAGGTAGTAAATACAATAACGCGGTACGGGAATCTAACATCTTACCGCAATAAAACTACCGCCACTGTGATTGCCAATTCGCATGCCAAGCGTGGCAATTATGGCATGTTCTACCCTTATCAATTTGGGAAAGGCTTTGTCCAGCAGTGGACATCTCTTGCCTCAAGTGAATATAATAGTGATTTTTTATTTAATTCTGCAACAATCAAGGCTGACGCAAACAAAACATGAAATTATAAACCACAAACAACCACATACTTGCCAATATCAATAATCACCAGGATTAGGTATGTTATTTAATTGCTGGATTATTTATAATTTAATGCATTATATTTTGATGATCACAAGTGATAATCAATTTTATCAGTAACCATCTAATACACTTTATAATTACTTGCTATCGTATTGATATATTATATTGCTCTACAACTCTACAACAGGCTACCAAACAACCAAAATATTACAACATATACATTTAAAAAACGTATACATATGTAACGTATAGTACATATTATCGTTTACGTATATGTGTTTGTGTGCGTTTATATCGCCCTCGCTTTTCTCAAATCTACCGAATATACTGCGTGAAAGAGATAGAGCGAGGCGCGGGGGGAACGCCATATGAATTGATAAAAGCATCAGTTGAAGTCGTCGAAAATTCAGTTTGTAAAGAAACTTGCGTACGGTGTCTCGTGTTATGTGCCTCGTGAACAGTCGGCGCGATACTAAAATGTGACTGCGAAGTTGAATGAGTGCTCGAATATTACATTTATGATATAACATGATGTGTATAGGTCAATAACGTAACGTTTGGGTGCGTGCAAAACGAACGACGGCGCGACAACGGTGACGTGGACGCGCCGCGGCCAAGGATTAAAAAGTTTATTGCGACGAAAATCACACGAAAAAAACACAAACTTTTCTCAACGGTCAAACTTGTGAGAAACATTAACTTAAAAAAGTCATCTTTTCAAAGTTTCCAACACGTGATCGTCGAAAATTCTCGAAGTCGTAAACGTTTGCGCTACAAATTTTAACGTATAACCCAGTGTTTGCTCGTGTAGGATTAAGTGTTCTTTACCAAATTATGGTGGTTACAAAAGTCGATAAAATGGCGTCATACTCCACGTATACGGGAAAACCCAAAATTTTCTTCCCAAAGAAGGTAAGAACCGTTTTTGTGTGATGAGAATTTTTGAACCACATAAATATTCATTGTAGTTCAAAACAGCGACGAGCAGCAATTACAATACGATCTTCAGACACAACCTCTGTAATGTTACTGTTTGTGTAGGTGAACACGAGGACAAAAATATATAAATTACCAATACGTATTTACATACTACTTCAATTACTTAACGTAGTTATGTCTGAAATAATAGACTATATTACCTAGTGGTTTCGTGCGTAAAATTAACGTTCTGAAAGTCAAACTAGAATCATGCAGTTTTCATATTGCATTGCCTACTTCAAATAAACACTTGAACTATCCATCAACACACTTATTAATATAATTAATTTCATTAAGTTTAATCTATTTAAGATTGAAGAATGGAACATGTCACAAAAAGGCATTAGATGCCAAACATGGCAAAAAATAATGAGCCGGTAAAACATTCCTGAGCGGCCTTCAAGAAATACAAGATTAAGATTAATTAAGTCACCATGTATGAAGACAGGTACCTACTGGTTAACCAATTGAAGGCATAGATATATTAACTACTCAAGTCGAAGTACCTCGATGACTTAATAGCAATAGACATGATAAGTCTATGGTCTCTGATCGAATTCCCGAAACAATATTTGGGTTTTTCCTGATGAGACTATTCTCAGTAGTACTCTCAAAGCTCTATGTAGCAAATCAAAAATGATTTAGTTACTTACCACCTGACACTCAAAAAAATCACTTAAAAGTTTATGTGTCAATGTCAATAAATTGATGTATTCGTACACACCTCTCCTAGCGCCGAAAAATACAAGCGTACAGTTACGTTATCTTTATCTACTCAGACGAAATGTACAGCACCAATGGCATTCGTTGATTCCAAATCTAAAATAAACTAAATAACATCCGAGTCAGTTGTTTGACGGATAACAGAAGCACGCACATCGCATAACACAAATAAACATTACAATATGCGTCTGTTGTGCTACACACACTGGTGGAAATGCAAAAAATAATAATGATCATGATTTTAACGATGAATAAGTACCTACTTACTAGAAATTCTAGGTACATTATGTATTTGTGTATACGCAGACTTAACACTTTCGAAATACCTTAACCCTAATAAGTAATTCGGACTAATCAACAAATAATAAACATAAACAAGTGAACTGCGAGAGAGCGTTCAATAGTTTCGAAAATTCATACAAGATCAGCATTTTTGCAGATGAAACCGTATGAAGCAAAAGCAAGAATTACAAAATTAAAGTCCAAAATGTATACATTCATAATTTATATCATGTATTAATTAGGTTAAATCATTCTGACTTGTAAGAAATCTAACTATGACGTAAAATAAAGTCTTTTGTAAATCAAACAAAGACTCACTGATGTCTGATAATGCTTTCGCTGCGTGTGTACTATATGATTCAGTTAGGATGTTACAAAGCGTGAGACGTTCCAGTTTGTCGACCTACTTCAGAAATATTCGCACCTCTAGCCTTGACTAAATTCTACGAAGTAGTCTCTCTAATCATTTGTAACTCTATTCAATTGTATGTTTTAGAAGAAGACTTTTAATTGTGTTTGGTCATTTTCAGTCACTAGCTACTTCAATCTTCAAAACACACAAAGATCTTTCAATACCTTCATTCTCATTCAACAATCCTTGTTCTTATGCAGCCCCCGTGTTCATTCGACATATTGTAATATAATGAAACAAGGTCCGGCGTGCAATATCTGTGACCTACAAATGCTTGGGCAAGTCTCATCGAGAACGCAGATTGAACCGTACCTCGATATTTTAAAGATCACTCTCGTCTGTCTATGGCACAGGTTAAAGGGCATTATCGAGTCCACATCTGGGGATAAAGAACTCAAATGATTTTGGACTTTGTTATTGTGAGAGCTGAAAGTTATTTTGTTTGCAACATGTTGTCCCTTTGATATGGCCGCACTCAGATAAGCAGCTACTGCGTGTGCGCTCTACGTTGCGAATATTAAATGGTTGCACATAAATTTGTGCAGTCTTACCGATTACGGAACAAATTGCTTGTAATTGTCTCCTAAATAGGTCTTAATTTTCAGAATCGACTGTAATTCCAGGCTGTAATAGCTAACTCTAATTAATTAAAATGCCATTACGTCATAAGGATAATGAAGTAGAAGTCAGACTTTCTGATCGTTAACTAAAATACAATTGCATACTTGTAAACCGTTGGCAATAATAAAAGTATTCAGAGTTCTTTTCAATGCAATGCTTCTTGCTAGTAGGTTCGGGATCTACGAAACATAATTCCACTGTAGGTAGTTACGAACCTACTTCATCTTAATCATGATATTTTAATTTTTCCAATACGTTTTTCCAGTAAGTATATTCTTTAGGCAGGTAAGTAGGAAGCGTTATCACGACAGTAAAGAAGATTCTATTATGACGATTGCAATGTTTATCATTTTAATTATTCCGTTCTATCCTTTATCTTTTATACTGTAGATATCTTATATCGTGCGTATAATGTAGAGCGTTTCCGTCTCCATTTGTCTTCATTCATGTTGACAATAAACTCTCCATTACCGTAATCAAGATTGTAATGCGATAATCAATCTGTACCGCCGCCACTTAATGTCAATGAGGTTAATTTAGATAGACGAATGTCATTTGAAATGTTACATCCACGGACAATATGGGTCATGGTTCAGACTTAAAATAAAGACAAACTTCAAATATCATCATACCTACCTACTAACAGAACAAAGTGTTTGTTCTGTTAGTAGGTAGGTATACCTATGTCATCCATTTCACTTTAAAACAAAAACATCAGATACATTTAGAACTTGAGAACTGTTGTCCTGGGTTCGATCTCCAGGACAGTGCTACAGAGAAATTATTGCATTTCTGCGGAATTTGGACTCTGCTGGAGTTATCAATAGACTCGATACCATTTATTATAGCTACATGTGCCAAAACGTAACTTACAAACCGCGAGCGTTTGTATTTTCCTTAATCTACCGCTCACTATACACACAATTTTAAAATAATTCTGATTTTTAACATAGTATGTAAAAATACGAAGTAAACGTTTTTTTTTCTTACAAATTGTAAGAAAAAAAACGTTTACTTCACTCAAACACAATCTTTAGAGAAATGTCATACAGAAAGGATTTCCTTCTGTGTGACAAATTCAATTTATGAATAAAATAGATACCAAATGGTTTGTTTTTTGAACCACCACCTCACAAGAAAAGCACTTTTTACATATATCTTGTAGACTCCTTACTAAGAGCCAACAGTCATCTACATAGGTACATTAAATAATTTGTAAAATGTATTTTTTCTTTTGTTTTATGTAAATGAATCAAGTCATTTAAAAAGCGAGCTAAATTTACTACAGAGATAGCAATCCGCATTCTTTCATTACATTATTTCGTAATTCATTAAATCAATCGTTAAAAAGGCATGGAATGAGCTGATTTTATTATAACCACCAACACATTCCAAAGCTGTTCTATTGTTCAGCTGTAAAGTACTTGTACAGGCATCTTGCCAATCCCATTATTAGTTAGGTTTACCGCATACGCTTGTTTGAGTAGCTATTCTTTCACTTACATATTTCATAAAATTTGTCTTATTTTAATAAAATTCACTGACGAGATAAGAAGGACCTCTGCAAAAAATTATGGGATAACCTAGTTGAATGACGAAATTATATCATCGAAACCGTAGATTCCATAAAGATTTTGTAAGACCTTGTAACTAAATATCATTATAAGAACAGCTCAAATAAACTAGTTTAGATGTGAGACACTGTTCACTTTCGAGAAAGATAGGTGAAGTTATATGAATATCTAATAAAGATGTCCTTTATCGGACCCGTTGACGCACGGTCAAAAAATGGCAAGAGCATTTTTTGTCCGTATCCGGGTGTTCCAGTAATTGTGTAGCCGGTGCATTCCCGACGTGCCATCGACACACAGTATGGGAATGCCGGGACCCGCATGGGAGACAGGAATGCAGTAAGGAATGCTCCCGCTATCTTCCTGTCCTGCACAATTTACAGCCATTTCTTGGCTATCTGTATAAAAATGTATTGTTTGAAAATATCGCTTTATGATATACGCCATTTTCTAAAGTTTTACTGCGTGTTATCTATTAGCGTTTTATTTTCTCTTGGCACACGAGGAAAGTAATACAGTTTAGAAAATAAAATTAGAGATATTCAGGTAGACGAATGAGTTTGCCAAATTAATTTGCAAAATTATATGTAGGTACCTACTTTTTATAGCGGCATTCTACAAACTGCGGTAAATATAAAGGCCTAGTTAGCCGTTCTTCTATATCTATACAATTTTAAGTAAAGCAAATAGAGCGATTAACCAATAATGAGGATATGATACGAATTCATAAAATCAAAGTTCTTCGAACCATCGATTGCCGAAAGCCGACCTTGCGGTTACGTGATAAGTATTTTTATCAACGATCTGAACCATGTAATTGTAATGTGTTGCGTTTTTACCTGCTATTCTATTTGTAGGTCTGTTGGACGTCACAACGATTCATCTACAAGCAGCGATATATTTAATTCAGAATCCAATGATAGGTACCTACTCTAAAACACAAATGTACTCTCAACACAGAACTCTGATACATTTTGGGTTCTGGCTATAGCCAGAAAGTAGAGAATTGCTGAAGAATTAAATAAGTCACTCAAAAATATAGTAATAATGTACATGTTAAAGAAAGAAAAGACCCAAACAAAAGTTGAAAAAGTTTTCTACCACGTGGTTAATGTAAATCGAAATGAAGATCATCGTATTCAGTTAGTGAACTTTCCTCGGAGGAAGCGGCGATGGGCGCCAAAAATAGCGTTTCCGTCGAATACCGACCGGTCTAAGTAGGAAGTCCACTAACACTCAACAGTCGACTCTTCCGCCCGCCTACTGTCGCGTCGCTTATCGAGTTTTATAACACGATCATGAGCTGCAATGCAATGTGCCCACGCGTCTCTTAAGCTGAATTAAATTGCTCATACTTTGAATCGAAATTATTGACCGTCTGCGATTTAACCCCACTCTAAATTTGTTAGTTCCAAACCAGATTTCGTTTATAAATTTTATGATATAAATGTATGTGTGAACAAAGTGTGTGACATGATTTACGACATTACGCAATATTGATGACTAGCCTATCAATAATATAATTTATATGAAGAATATTAAGGCCCATTATAATTTAACACCTGGAAGATAGTGCTTTGTTCGGTGCCACTTGATCATCAAGTGGCAATTCGAATAAATAATTATGAACGGGTTTTTAGCGACATGGGTCAAAACGTAACCGGCGAATCGGTGGGTGTTTGCATGTAGTTATGCGAATGCATGCATTTACCTCTGCCTACCCCTTCGGGGATTACAGGCGTGTGGTATACGTATGTATACCATAAATAAATAAAAATTATTTGTTTTATTAATATTTACAGTTCTAAAAAATAAACTGGCTTAAAAGAAAAAGATTTTATTTTATATTATATTTCCCATATTTACATTTTTTCCCCTTTTTAATCCTCGAGAAATTAGGCCTAATCTTTTTAAACAAGCATAAGTGAATTGTTTTTTACCTATAAAGGTATTACGTCAAAATCTTCACGAAGTAGTCTTCTTTATACTATTGAGAGAAACAGATTAACAGTTTCTCATTTGACTCGCTATTGGCCGGTTTCATTAGGTATATTGAAACATCGTCATAGTGGTTTTCGAATAACCAATTAGACAATACCTAGGTATCAGTTGGAAGAGTTACACAATACCTAGGTGAACGAGAATGAACGCTTGTCAAAAGCATGATCATTGTCGTTCACGTCGTCTATTAAAACCACAGAATTAACAATTGATAAAATGTCAGTGATAATTATTATAATGTAAAGAACATACATAATATTACTGACCTTACATGCATAATATCTATAATGAAGAACATTTCCAGAAACGATTAAACGATGTACCCTGGTAAGTATATAATAAGATAAATAGGAATTAGCTATCTAAGGAGTACAAGACATTAATAATGTAGTAATTTTATTGGTTATTGATTTTTTTTGTTGACAGTGAATGTTTTTCCAATTAAAGGATCAAAGGATAACTTTTCCACGTTGTATGAGGTACCATAAAGGGAAATGCATAAATTGCATCGCGTAAGAAGGCTGCGCAGGTAAATGAACTATGACTCAGCCATACATAAACATTTGGATGAATCATTCACTTAGAAATAATCGTGTCAGTCTTAATATTAGTAATCCGTTTCTGCATTGTGTCCTTTGTGAATTCATTAATGAATTAATATTGATTATGGAAAAAACTTTAGACCTTACAACAGAAGTTGTCTCAACAAATTTTGTTTCACCTTAGCGGTATTTAAAAATTGTTTACGACCTATTAAGTATCAGACCTACCGAATATACCCAAATATTTCATAAAAATCTGTCAAGCTGTTTCGGAGGAGTTTGGTTACAAACATTGTGATACGAAGATTGTAAAGGTATTATCAGAATAATACGTTTACCATCAATATCAAATTAGCTATTAGCTGTTGCTACAGATGTTAAGACTAGGTTCGTATGTCAAAAAAAGAATAAGTACCTATTTGCCCATTTTCGAACGTAAAAATGATAATGCTTTATGCATTAACATTTTTCACTTTAAAAAACTTAATTATCGTTACAATATCACATTATTTATCCACGAATTTTACAGTTTTAATTTTGCTAATTTAATTATTAAGCCTCACATATAAAGCACGTGCTATCTCGTCTGCTCAATAATAATAACAATATAAGAACGATATACCTACCTAACTGTAAGCTACTGAGGTTATTGACTTGACTTGCCACAAAGAAAAATATCACATATTTGTAAATTTACACAGTTCGAAAAATCAGAAACCTTTTGTGTCTTGAATTAATTGCGTAAATTACAGAAGTCGACAGAAACTGAGAGCCTTGTTGAATTGCATTGTCGAATGATTGACAATGTAGATTAACCAGTCTAGTCTTTACTTGCGTATAGGTATTATAATAATTCCAATTCTCTTTTGCTAAATTGCTACTCGCTTATTTTATAGACATCTACTTGCTTACATAATTTTCAACTAGGTTATTACTAGGTATATTGGCCCTGACTCAAAATTTTATTTTTTGTTTTTCAGTGTCATTCATTGTCGGCGGTTTCATTTTTTGTAAAAAAAGTTTTTATTTTATCTGAGGTTCTTTTGACAGTTTATTATGTTTTCGTTTAGACTAGTGATTCATTAAATGGCAAATTGCGTATCCAAACAACGAAACTTAAGTTATCCTAAGAAAGATCCTCGAAAATATTCAAAAGTACGAAGTCATTTTAACTTTTCTATACCTACTTTATTCAATCAATAGCTAATGAAGAGTTACATGAAAAAGTCAGAAACTGGACATAAATCTTTTTTCAGAACATTGATATGATGTAATGTTCCACTTCGGTGGTACGATACCTACCGTTATTTCCGGCATAGGGACAAAACATCTTATGATTCTGTATTCATTTACCAACAGCATTTGCTTAACGTCTTAACTTACCCAACAACGTTCTAAGCAGAAGTTCGGGCCCACAGAGTGCCGAAGGTAGTTTCTTAATAATTTAAGCTCAGTTATTCGCGCACGCCACATGCCCGGTGAAGTAGATTACAAGAAGGGCTCAATAGAGCTGTGGTGTCGAGATAGCACCCTACATAATCCCTACTATTATTAATAATCCCTACTAATATTATAAATGCGAAAGTAACTTTGTCTGTCTGTCTGTTACCTTTTCACGTGGAAACGACTGAACCGATTTTAATGAAATTTGGTACAGAGATAGAGCTGACTTTGAGAAAGAACATAAGCTACGTAGTTATTTATAAAACAACATCCACGCGGGCGAAGCGGTGGGCAACAGCTAGTGTCCAATAAGAAAACTGTTCATTTGCATGAACATTAAATATCTACTTAATCCATTTTCGAATTGTTTTCATTTCCTTTGTTATTGTTATAGGTACGTTCGGAGGAATCCCTGCTTGCGCCTGAAAAACCCTCGAAAACTGCACGATGGGTATGTTAACTTTACTTGCATGAGGTGGAGGGTAGTTAACTGTAGGTAATTTATTTACAATTTATAAAACTTCTAAAATAACACGACTCCTTCATAAGTCATGATTTGGAAAGATAATACTAAAATTAAGAATAACTTAGTAGGTAAACATTTGTTTAATTTTTTTATAAACGGTTGTAGTGTTGAAATTAAAGAGTATTAATTATATCGTATTCTATGTTGTTAGTCGTTTAGTGAACAAAAAAAATGTGTTAACAAGTCCATCAAGTTTCTTTTCAACACTTCAATCTGAAGATGAATATTTTTTTAGAATAATCTATACAAATAAATAAAATTGGAGTGTCTGTTTGTAATATTAAAATAACCGCTTTTTACTAAATGCATATGTATGTATACACGGTACATATACCAAAACCACATTTTTTACAATTTTTGTCTGTCTGTCTGTCTCTCTGTTTGGCGGGGCTAATCTTGGGAACGGCTGGACCGATTTTGACGGGACTTTCACTGGCAGATAGGTGATGTGATAAGGAGAACATAGGCTTTTATACAAGCTGCGCCCACGACTTCGTCCGGGTAGATACTGAACAATCATATTTTTTCTCACGTGGACGAAGTCGCGGGCACAGCTCGTAATAACATATTATACTTACTAATGATAAAACGCTACATGAAAATACAATTCAGGTCTTGGCATTTATTAGGTAGGTACCTATTGTAGTTTTTTACAGTAGAATAGGAAGGGGAGAAGGAGAAAAATTACCTACCTACGGATTGACATGTAGTTTAGATATTTATAATATAATTTTAATAGAAAACCATTTTTTATGTTATGTATCTAGTCGTAGACCTAACTAAGCATGGCATGTTTTAATTTTTGGTTGGCATGACTTAAGTATTTCGAGGCATGTTACATTTTTAGTACATCTTTTAAGAATGCTGGCCGTACGTTAAAGCACTCAGGTATAATATTTTAGTGTAATAATAGAGTAGGTACCCACCTACGACACGTTGAGTGGTTTAAAAATTATCAACCTTTTTTGCATTAAGTACAAAATAAAACTATGCAATAAATAGGCGAACTTAGAAACATTTTGTAAAAACTATTGCTGAAATTTCAATAACTTACGCTTTTTTGGCTATTAATGACTAGAATCTGAACGGAGTAAATACAGAGTTGACTCATGGGGTGCTTTCACCAGAACACAAAAAGCAGAGTGTTAATGTTAAGCCAAAAGTAATTAAATAGGTACTTATTTGGTTGTCCCTGCTCTCCTGAGCTTCTCCGATACAAGCTCTCTATCGGCTGTTCAAGTAAACTACGCAATCTACTACTTATATACCTACAAAAAGAGGAATTGAAAATTATTGCACAACATTATTTAAAAAAAATCATCTATTTCAGATTTGTATAGTGAGAGTATTGAAATTTCTGATTATATTGTGCAAATGTCGATGATCTCTGATTATTTGAATGATCTTAACATTTTTTAAACAACTTGTGAAATAATTCGATCATATCGACATTCCAGTCTATTTTACTGTACCTACCTAATTGTGGTATCATAAAGAAGATTAATAAAAAACGGTAGGTACGTACCGGTAAAGAACTAAGAATGTTATAGTTTAAATATTCTAATATAGCGAAATGAATTCAGAATTTTAAACCTACCTACGACGCGTTATTTCACAGAATAGATGTTTAACAGCTAAGGTAGGACTCAGAAAAGGCAACGCGTCCTAATTGACACTTCTACTTTTTAAGTAGGTACAGTTAGGGAAATCCACATATTATACCTACCTATGTATATTTAAATTAAAGAGAGAAGTTCATTATTTCTTCATGCTAATCTTTGGACTGTGGTAATTACTCACAAGCAATGTTGACAGCATACAGGTTTTCCTACTTCATTAAAACAATCTCAACAGCATAACTTTTAAATTACTTCAGATTGTATTCCGTACGTTTCCTAACCAAAAAATTCTTCAGACAATTTGAATGTGCTTCCGCTGCCGTTGTAAATTTACACATAATGAATGAACATCCATTTAGCATGTTTTTACAAAAAATTGCACGGTTTTAAGTTTATTTTTGGTCTAAATTTTTTATCAGGTGTTTATTCATCGTGGCTTAATTGACCCTAATATAGATTATAGTCTAAATTATTCAAACAATCCTAATAAGTACCTAATTTTAATTTTATTGGTAATGAAATTAAACTGATTAAAATATAATTTATAACTATTATTGTTCTTGCAACGTTTTAGCTTTACATTCATAAAATTATAATATTTATAATTGTAAAAGACAAACAATCTCTTGAAATAAATTCAGACCAGACTGCATTTTTAACCGACTTCAAAAAGGAGGAGGTTTTCAATTCGCCTGTTTGTTTGTTTTTAAGTATTAACTAAATTAAAAATTCCATAAAACTATTCCAACCTACATGAATCGTTTGTTCAACAAATGCATGTGGAATTGTCTTTGGGAAAATACATAGCTCGTAGAAGTGTCACTGTCTATATTTTGTATATTTTCTTTTCCATTATCATACCTTTAATTTTGATCATATTAGGTTCCAGTATGTAACGCAATATTGAAAATTGTGAAGATTTCATTTTGAATTGGATCCAACGCACGTATGTAGCTGAATATCGCATTTAGTAACATCCGTTTACTTAGAACTAATACCGCTCTTCCTTTAGGGCGATATCAGTTAATGTCTAGGCTTGATATTATCTCAAAACTTAAGTCGGTAAATAGACGTTGCGTTGGCGATTTGGCAGATAAAGTTGACATCGTTGATAGTAATCTGTTAAACAAAAGCATTACTAACACAGACACTGGGCAGATCACCGTTGTGGTTTTATTGTAAGTTAAGTGTGGGCGCTTTATATTTAACCGTTAGTAACAGTTACATACTCTTTTTTCATATTATTCACTCCTGGTTCGAAGCTAGATCTCTTAAATTCATCGATTTTGATGAACTACATTTTTGGTTTAAAAAAAAACATTTATTCACGTATTTATTAATTAAGCTTATTATCAAACAGCTGATATCAAAAATCATGTTGATATATTGAATGACATCATCAACAAATTTTTAATTAAAATACTACAACAATTCAATGATATCGTCTGACTAGTTACGTGACTCATGTATCAAAAATTATACCGGTCCTATGGCTCATGGTCTAGACGTGACATACCATCTGTTTATTACAACTTTCGCAAATACCATACTAGTTGAAAAGGGAAGACGATATTATAATTACACCAATCCAATCAAAAAAAAAAAAGATAAATTTCGACGGTTCTATTTTTATTATGATCGGGATGTGAATCGCGTAAAAAATACCGACATTATTGCAAACAGAGTTTAACCTTCAATTGGGAAATTTATTGTAAACTTGGCTAAGTTGATAACGATTGAACTCCAGCCAACTCTATTGCAGCCAAACTTCTTTTCTTTTTGATGAAACTGCTTTCGTTTGAACAAATACAAATCTTATAATGGTAGGTACTTAACAAGAATAAGATCCTGTATTAAATCATAACTAAACAACATTAACTAAAAATTGAATATAAGGAAAACAATATTGTCTAATCCAAAATCGGTCGCAAAACATGTTGAATACCAAATTCGTGAAAGTGCTGCAAAGGCAGAACAGGATGTGTGAGTCATGTTTGTTGTACTCGGCGCACGCGCAGGTAACATCTACTATATGCCGTAATAATGTAGCATATTTATGTATGTGATAAGCCGCCACGTGAATGAATGATGAGTCAACAGTCGAGTTTCCAACATCAGTTGACTATACAAGAAAACATAGACTTAACTTGCTTAACATGATATCTATTAATAGGAAATGATATACCACCTTACGGATATCAATAAAAAACAAAGCTACTATTTTGGCTGGTGTAGGCATAATTAAAATAATATTATATTATATTCTGATCGAAGGAAGCTCCATTGGGACTTATGATGAGGGCCCAGAGGGAAAAATACAGACATAGTTAAATACTACGTCTTCGTCTAATTTGTGGGTCGGTAGGTTAATGGGAAGGTATGTGATATTAACTGTGTCCCAGATTCATGAGACTGCTTCTATTATTGATACAATATTTCGTATTTTTTAAAAGAAAAATGGAAAGAAAAATTTGCCTTCAGGCGCGACTCGAACTCGTGGCCACTGGGAATCTAGTCCAGCCGCTCTTCCAACTGAGCTACCGAAGTCCTGCCCGATTTGTCAAACCATAAGGCAATGCAAAAGATGTGAAGGAAGAAAATCACTAGCATGTGTTTATGCGAAATAATATTAAAACAATATTTTGTAGTTTAAGGGATGCTATCCACATTTGATAATCTATATAGCAGATTCCTTATAATAATTACTCTACCTACACTGCATTGGACATGCCTACTTACATACTTCTTCATTTAAATAATAAGATCTTCAACGATTCTTGTCAAGGAAAAACAAGACTATGATATTAGACTCCATGTACTCTCGTACTCGTTCAATCATGTTTTACGATGACTAATAATTAGGTAAATATATTTTTTTGTCACGAAGTTGGAAAAAAATATTCCACTTATATTGATGGTGTTAGTGACTACTGCAGCAAGCATAAGTCCTAGATATTAATGCAGATATGTGTCCATTTCTGAGATCTTAGAACTTTTACCTTGGTCCTAGTAATTTCAAGGATACGCCAGCATTGAGAATTACCATTTAATAACACATAGTTGTAATTTGTAATAGAGTGGTGCTTGCTCCCTCTATAACTAAGCACTCTACCTGCAACTAACTCTACCACCAATAAATACAGTTTTTCGAACTCTAAAAGGAGAATTCTAAAAGGAGTTCGAAAAACTGTATTTGTATAAAAACACAAATTGTTTTATCACTGAAATGTTGGATAGACATTTCCTTTCCGATAACTTCCATACACCTTCAATCGGTAAGTCAACACACTTGTCAAACTTATCTATCTATTCAGGGAAATTCGCATTCCAATCATTTCTTCACTATCAGTGCATTCAATACTGAGCCGCAAAGAGTTAAGCCGTAATATTCATTATCAATTATGATTGATAACAACTAGTGATAAATACAAAATGCCGTTTGTAAAAGTATTTGTGAACATTGAACCGAATCCATTTTATGAATGGAACAACTCATTCTGTTTTGTGATACAAGTGTGTTAAACTACGAGACAGATACGATTGCATAAAACTTATGACTCAATGCAACTCTCAATAACAAGCGTAGGTCGATTTCATTTTGTCATCATTGTCATTAATTTAATATTACACGGAAAGCGATTTTTAATTATTGCTTATCTAAACAAAATCATCAACCTACTTAAAAAAAAACAGGAACTAGTAACGAACCTTGAGGAAATCTTGTCATATTCCCCGAAAATTTGCAAAAATATTGTTTTAATGAAAAGTTTTTTTCTATGTTGATGTTTATCTGCTAGTACTCACTTACTATCAATGAATAAAATATTGTGCAGAACTGTGATCTAGACGTAACAAATATAGAAACATAAAACGTAAATAATAAGCTTAACATTTTACTACTTCACTACTGTGGTGAATGTTAGTGGTTGTGGTAAAAGGTGTAGCTTCAGCACCGTAACCTGATAACAATCTGAACGATGAATAAGTGCGGTTACTCACAAATTTAGTAAACATTTAATTTACTAGTAACAAGACTAATCGTGCGTTTGTTAAACATAATAAACCACTGATTGCTTTAACTGTGACTCACGCAAGGACAACTCAAGAAAGAAAAATGTTCTTATCGGAAGCTAGCGAACTTCTAATAACTTTTCAAAGAATTGATTTACGTAAGTGAGAGGATCAGAACTATAGCCTCACTTAGTGACTAACTTTTAAGAGAACGGTTATCACACATCTATTGGGTGTTCTACCCTGAAACTTAATGATAACATAATTATCACAGAGCCGAGGCAACATTTTCGTAATTGTCATCCCGATTGAATCTCTCTGCTGTTTTCTATGTTAGTGTCCGACAGCAAAGTGATTCCATTGCAACCCAATGACAATTACGACTAATTCCATTAAGAGAATTAGGTCTCTGATCATCAACCACTTTCTCGATGACAATAAGTATGTTTATTAATGTGTTAAGTAATATGCAGGCTAACTTAGTTAAACTATTTAACTATAATTTAATGTTATAGGTAATAAGATGGAGTATGAAATACGTAATCTCATGTCAAAATACTACAGGATTCTCGGAATAGAAATCTTCAATTATTAAAATTATGAATAAGGTGCACCTACATTGATTATTGTAATAGTGGGCGGAAGATTAGGCTGAACGTGAGCAATTATAGTTTAATCAATAAGCCACAATAAAAATACTCGTCTTCTTATAATTATGACAGTAATGAATCCATTTAAGTTGTTATTGCCATAATAAATTTCTATCATCGTGTACAAAATCGGCGTTTCAAAGGAAATCCAATATTCATATTACTTTAATTACTAATGTCGATTTCGCAGCGTCTGGCTGACATAGAAAGGTCGTTGACTCATCACGACGACAGAATTATCAGCGGGTCTCCCTTCCCTATTTTTTTTTACTAAGACCTTGTAATTTATAGTAAGTACATATCTACTAACTTCAGAACTTCGTATGGATATTAAGTTACGAAAGCATTTTAGGCCGGTACCCATTTTTAAAAAAAGCCTGGAGTTCGTTCCGTATCCGTATAAAATTTTGTTATATTCGTCCTAACCATATTCAATTTGGTCTTCTATGAAATTAATGTTGTTAGATTAATATCAATTAAATCATTTTTGGTTAGAAAAATTTTATCAATTTCCAAATCAAATATTTCATGAGATAGGTATCTCATGTATATCTATTGGTATCATTATGCAACCAACAGTGCCAGATCAAATCTTCAGTCGTCTGATGGATCCATCTATTCTCGCCACAAATCTGGGTCAGTGAACATGGCAAAACATTCTTTCTTTGATGAATAGACATCGTCTGCACTCGTGGTATTGTGTTTAATAGCATCAACACTCATGTGCAGAGCGTGGAACGTAGAACATTCACGACTAGAACGGGTTTCAGTTCTAGTTTGATAAAAAAAATAAAAACAATGTGAGATTTACCAATATTGTCAGTTTGAGAGGACAGGGTGATAAGATCGGTTTCTCATCAGAGTCGTCGATGAGGCGGATGCGAAGGTCCGTGGGTGGAGCTGCCTCAGCCCGCACCCCGCTCTGTTCGCCATTCTAATTAGCCATTGTGGTCGCCAGTTAAAGTTTGCGATCGGCCGGCAGGCAAACAAACGGCACACGCAGTCACACCGCAACCGCCGCCACACGGACACGTGCTAGCGACGTTCAATCCGCGCAACACACGCGACTCGCGACTATTGTGATGATGATAAGTGATTGACAGTGCTCTCGATAGATAACAATTTTTATCTCGCTTCGGCACATAAAACATGCGCCGCCGTTCTAACTATTGTAGACATTCTAGACAGTGCTAAAGGTCTAGACGTGGCGCAGTGCAAGGTAAAGCCATTATGCCCGACAAATACACTTCTAAAACTGGCACCATTGTGTGACAATCTGTGGATACTTGCAGCAATATCATCCGGTAGGTTTATTATGCGCTAATGCACCGTAAACTTAGCAGTTTTTCCTTACTCGCAACAAGTAGGCAATTAGACTTTATGGAATTGACCGGTCGCAAACGTTATCGTTGCAGGTATTTCCAATTTATGGTTAATTTCATTTTAATGAACAGCATTAATATAGGTATAATTAGCAAAGCAGTTCCGCGACGCTTAAAAGTTAAAGTGATAAGAACCTGAAAAGCGGATGTTTTACCCGCATGAAATAACAATTGCAGTCTGATATTATACGTACAAATAATTGTAACACTACAATGTGGATCATTGTAATTAAAAATAAGAAACAAATTAGATTAAATATTTTAAACCAAAGAACTACCTAATATGATATCGATACGCGACGTAGTTATGACTCCATATGATATAAGAATTAAATATTTATGTAAATGTAATGCCATGGCTAAGGACCCGGTTTGCTTGATAGATAAAAGTTTATAAGTGTATTAAACTTCGACGTTGGGGCACCGGTTTTATAGGTTTGTTGAGATTTGTTCATTATCAAACGACCACTGTTAGTGTGAATGGCATTTCCATGTACTGATTATGTAATAAAATCTATTCGTCTCTCTCGCGCACGCAACCAATGTGCACGCAGAACTGACCTTCGGTAATAATGTCCCTTGATCAGGTATGCAGCGAAGAGCTGAGTTTGATGCATATTGCACTTACTTTGAATGTCGGGGCACTTTGTGTTTTTAAACGTATCGCATCTTAACTCTAAAGCTTGTAGCTTGTTCTTAAGCGAATTCGATTTGAGAACGCGTAATGAATAGTCAGAACTGTGAAAGTCTGTGCCGAGAAGTGGGCCCGGTTTGCATGTGCAGCATAGATATTGCCCTATTACTAATCTAAACGGTGTTCAGTATTCTATTTATTGCATGGTTTATCCTCCAATATTCATGGTTCGCCGCACCTATTAAATATTTGCAACTATTAAACAGTTCCTCTTGAACTACTATAATTAAAATGAACAACATATTGATGTTATTATAAAGCTATCTGATAAAGTTCACTCAACAATTTCAAGTGAGCAAGAACTTCCTATTGTTGATATCTCTACGTCGCAACAACTAGAGTGAAACTATTTACATTAATTAATTAGATAAGAACGATTTGTTTATTTACATCGTATTTAATTTAAGTATAATAAAACAATAACGTGTCACTAAAATTGGTGGGAATCACCGTTTGATAAAAACCATTCATTTATTTATTAAATATACTTCCTTTTAATACCTAATAAAAGAAAATATGTTCAATTAAGATTTGTGTTAATATAAATAATATAATCACGAGCGTTTAAGCAACGCCCTTGCGTTGTTCTTCTCTTGTTTTCATCAGCCATTAGTTGGCCTTCTTAGTTATTCTATAATATTTATTTGATTTTTACTATCATCTATTTGAAATTCACATATTGGATATAAGTTTTCTTCGCTTATATGTTAGTTACAAACATTTTACTTTAGCGATCAAATGGATCTTTATTAGAAATTTTATTATTTTTTAGCATTAAAGAAATAAACCAATGGTGAAAAACCAATGATTTTTTACATACAAAATAGTATGTTTAATATTAACTTGAACAAGTTTATTGGTGTATGTAGGTAAGGTAACACATATTATTCGATTTTGAAGATAAGATAAAGAGGACTAGAACTAATTGAGAAATTAATCAGAATTGATAGGACTAGGCTTGCTCTTAGATAATTAGATAATCCTGATGTCTGTCTTGGCCCCTCGTTAGACAGAAACCATATGTCACATACACTAAAACACGTGGTCCTCTATGATAGCGACGGACGATTAACTAAACAGCGCACCAATTTAGTGACGTGAACCCCTCCCAACACTACGTAATTTATGCAACATCTCTGGAACTGTGACGACATTTCTACGAACAGTGACTCATTCTCAAACCACAATTGACCTGTTTTGTAGCCAGTTGATTCGCCATTTTTTTGCCACGATCAGTATTACTCATCATTCAAGTCAGGATAGCCGGGCTTATCAATGAAATCATTACGTAATGTCAGCTTGCTGGTACGAAATGCCTTTCGAAACAGGATGTTCGCTAGATCTTATCTCACTATCGAAAGCAAAATTGTGACTCCTAGTTTCCGATCAAGATTATCCAATGTTTGGCTTAATTATATCAATTTTACAAATAAAGTCTTACGGTATGTTGTGTAAGATTATGTGCATCTTATCAGTCTACGCGTCATCGCGCCTCGAAATAAAATAAATATGGTAATAATGAGCAAAATTCTCCAATTTATCTCTAAATACTTCAAAGTTTACGATTTTATTACTCATATTTCATAGACAACACAACAATTTTGTACTGTGACGCCGCACCGGCCGGCGTCTTACTGGTCTATGTGACATCACCACCTTACACGTAAGCGCGCGTCATCCTGGTCTTCCAACGGATTCTCCGTGACTGCAATCATCGCGATGTCATACCAATTAGCATATTGTGATATTTGTGATCCCGTTGATTTCGCAATGTACCCAGCTGATTCCTAAGAGCCCTCAATTTATCATGCGTAGCAATGATTTCATAAGAATTTCAATCAAGATGATTGATATGCGGTGTACGCTATTCACACATTGGAATTACAAGTTGAAGGGTTCATTATTTCGGTTGACTGCTGACTGGCGTATTTTGATTGCGTCGGCATGTCCGCACTCCGTGAAGCTATGGACATGAAGTCCGTGGGCGGTGCCATCAATATGCGTGGTGCGAGTCTGCATGTTCGACACTCATGCGCGTGACCAGGGTCACAGATTGTCATAGCTGCGACTTCGGAGTCTTCGATGACTCACGCATTGATATTACATTATATATCCAGTTCCTTTAACCCTATTGAACGGTTCCATTCGCTGCAACAGATTGTCCTTGCGCTGAATTCTAACTAGTCAATGTGTTCCCAGAAAGCAATAAAACTATTGTTGTATGAAGGTTGTTTCCATTGTTGCTTTCATGGATCCCTTGTTAACAATAGAGATTAATGTTATGAGCTTTCTATGCTGTATATTCTGCAAATTTTAACGTTAGATATTGCATTATAACCAATTTACCAGCAGGCTGACGAGGCTGGAGCCTAGGGTGGCAAATTTTAAGGCGCGGCAGATATAGTTCATAATTATTTATATTTCGATTTACAAATAAAAAAAATATTACAAAGGTAAAGGATTAATTTAAATTAGCGCATCACCTCTTGCATGCAGCCTCTCTATATCATGTTGTAGTTCTCAATGATTCTAACCATAGAAGAAAAGTTGATGATAAATCATGAAGTTGGAAATTTATTGATAGAAATGAATATAATTGATATGATCGTGGACCTACATTTTTTTTTATTTAATTGAACAGCATTGCGAATTGTTCATCAAGTAAAGGAACATGGAGAATGAGGTAATAGATAAGATGACCACATCAATTGAAGCGATCGAGAAAATTATGTCAGATGTAGTACCTAGTATGCTGTAGGCATGTAATATACGAGTAGGTGCTTCATTACGTGAGTTGAAAGTGTTCACTGTACCTTTTGCTCTAATAAATTAAAAAGAGAGTGGTCATCCTAATAAAATAAGATTGAATAAGGCAGAAAAATGATTTGTCTTCTTTCGGCTTAATTTTTAGACAACAGGATTAGAGTGATTTATTTCAATTTCATGGGGCTGACATATCCTCCAGTGGACATATGCCTACAAATAAATTTAGATAAAAAAAAAACAATCATGCTAGTCTTTTGAAATTCTTATTTAAATATACCAACATTAAAACAGAGGCGTATAACTTACTGCGCTGGCTCAGTGACCAGAAGGGGATCTTGACCTCCTCCAAGACGAGAGCCTCCCACCTCTTTCTCTCCAGCGATATCTGGGTCTTCCGATTAATCTTCTAACACTTGGTAGACTCAATCACATATATATGCCCCTCTTCACATTCCGATCTTCACCCATTCGCTCAAGGTGACCAAGCCAGCGAAGCTCAAGTGTATGACTTGTGTAACATAGACGAGTATATCCTTCAATACGTACAAGCATAGGCACATACAATTCGCCAGTGAAGTTAATTTTTTCATTGTAGTCAAACAAAAGCATGAATAAACCTTTGATAACATGGGACTCATTTCGAAATTCTGCGGTGGACTTCATTACATATACTTGCTCCCCTCCAATACTGCCTACATTGGACTTTCAGGATATAGCTCTTTATTTGGAATTCTACTAACCAAGTTCTGTTTTGATTTATCTTAAGAAATAATATGGTTGTTACACTTTATCAATTCGAAAACATACGATTTTTTCAAAACGAATTTTAGAATGTATAAATATCTAGTTCTTGATCGCTACCGGTTTTTCGGGTCCTGCCATTATAAAATTTGGTTAACACCAAGATACACAATATGTAGTTAATCGCTGTTTTTCTAAAAAGATGGCAATTATCGCGTTACGTCAAAACAGCAATGCACAAGATAGTACTATCATATTGATTTCTACTGAGTTCAAGAATACGATCTCAGAATAACTTGCATTACCGAGTATTAGGTAGGTACTACCTATACCAATTCGAGCAAGAAGGAGCTCTTAGATACATAGAAGTGTTTAGCATTATCGTATTCTGTTCTAGCACAATATATCTCAGGATCAAAATACATTATATGACCAGGACAGGATTCTGCTGAACACTATCATTTAGTGTAGTAGTAGATTACGGAGGTAACGCGTTGATTCCTACGCCCTCGAATTTCGTTACTCTACCACCAGTAAAACATTACATGTGTACTGGTTTGCCGCTTTTAGGACAAAATGCATATCGCCTAACTACTGCATCAGATAATACCTATGTAAGACTACATCATACGCAATCCAACGGATCAGTTGCCTTAATAAATTGCCTTAAAAAATGCTTAGTGGTAGCAGACCAAAACTGCTACGCTGAGCTACCGGGTTTTTTATGTTATGATGGTGCCATAGAAGCATGTAGTTCACATGGATAGTAAGTTAGACAAGAGACCAGAGCCTATAGACAAGCAGATTAGGTAAAGCGGGGTGCCTAGTGCTTAGCTCCCACGCCCTCGAACACCTACTATTTTCCACACATACCTACCATTAGACATGATATCAAGGCACAGCCTGGCTGATTATGGTATTTTTTGTCGACCCTCAGAGTTAGGAAAGGCAACAAAAAGGCAAAGGCGAATGTCAGGAATCCAAACTACTACATGTGACTAGAGCCCAAAAAACGTAACTTTGGCGCAATGTGGGTATTGAGGTTTTAAACTCTACATAGTCTACATCTAAGCCAAATTGAGTAGCTTGGTCGATTCGGGTAGGTACATTAATTTCTGAGTAAATTAAATTCTGACCATCAAACCCATTGGAGACATAGAAGTCTCCACGTGGCTCTTATTGTGAAATCGCCAGTCTTTTTTGGCTAAGATGTAGAGTTAATAGAGTTGCGACGAGTAAAGTTAGGAGCTTGGCTCGGCATGAAATCTAATCTGAATTAAAATATACTTAACTTAAAACGTAACTTCACGCCTGTAATCCCCGAAGGGGTAGGCAGAGGTAAATGCATGCATTTAATCATATATGCAAACACCCACGACTCGCCGGTTACGTTTTGGCCCATGTAACAGGTGGCGAACCTGTTGCCATCTCCGGGCACATTACCAAACTCCGGGGTACTGGGAAACTTCCAGAAAATGGAAAAATCCCAATAGAAGCAGAGATAAAGGATTTTAGACCGTATGTATGTATCTTCACGCCAGGTCCCTAACGGGGTAGGCAGAGAGTGTAGAGCGCCAGATATCCCGGTTCTGACAAACCTCTCGTGCCTCGTCTACCTTCATCATTCTCTTCATACATGCACGCCGATTCCTAAGATTTTAGACCGTTATCTCTAATATCCCCCGACCCGTGAATCGAACCCAGGACCTCCAGCGTAATAGTAGTGGCCTGCTACCACTACGCTACTGAGGCAGTTACTTAACTTACTCGTCTGGTAATCTTTCTATTTCTTTTAATTTCGATTTCTATAAATCTTTTATGTAAACGAAAATGTTTGTGGGATACCTATACTTATAGAGCACAGTGCATAGAAGCTCGGCGCCGGTTGCCCACGTTGTTCTATGAATACCTGTAAGTAAAATATATTTATATATACTAAAAAATAAGTGCATTTGTTGGTAAGTGCACACCTACTGTAGCCTATAAACATCTAGGTAGGTATATAAAAAGATTTCAATGTAGATGCGTAAATTCGCCAGTCCTGAGATTCGACTGCCTGTACAGGAAACTGGTGGTAGAGTTCCAAGTGTGGGAACTCGAGGGCGCAGGCACTAACACTAACCTATCTGCCGCTAAATGCTGTAAAGTACGTGTTCGGCATTATCGTCTTAATTACTAATGTATGGGCCCGTTATGACTACCACAGAGACACGACACTTTGGGTCTCAGGGGTGGCAACGCATCTGCATTTTGGCCTCTGGTTTTTGTGTAGATGTCTATAGGCTGCAGTCATCACTTTACATCAATGTAGGCTGCATGCTTGTTTTCCACCTTCTCTACAAAAAAAAAATACGGAGCCTTACATTATCACCTGACCGGAATACGATAGGGCTGACACTACCATTTAGCGATAAGTAGGTTAGGCAATGCGGTAGGACCTACCACGTCACTACGCTCTCGAGCTCTGTCACTGGAGCTCTACTACCAGTCAAATGCATATCCGGAATATCAGAATGTTCAAGTCAAGCACTGGGATATCAGGAATTATTATTAGTAGTCTATTTTTATAAAGTGATAATTAAGCACTCCATTGGTTAGTTATGAGTTCATTCGTTACAAATATAATAGTGTTTTTTCCATTATTTTTGTTTATATTGATTAATAGGTTTAGAAAAACGCATAGAGCAACACGGACTACCGCCCGCGGCGGTACCGAGAGGAGTAGCCATATGCAGGCTTACCCCTCTGTCAAAGTACAAGCATAACTGTGCGTACGCCTGCCGCTTAGATGTTTAAATGTGTGCGTGAAATTGATTATGTATTTTGTTAAAGTCGAGAATAGTCGAGATGTGAGATTCGTAGTAATAGACGATTTTTGTAGTACGTGTGTGTATTTCCCGTACGCTCACCCGTATTCTCCCGCAAAATATGACTAGACTGTTTTGCATCAATTGCATCGGTAATACGCTATGGCACTCCCCTCCAGTCGGCCGGTGGCCCGTGTTGCTCTAAGGAAAAACCATATTACTAATGTGATCAATTTGGCAGCATTTATATAATTATATCTATTAGGAAACCATTACGTAGGTACCTGCAGATAGACGGTGATTGGCAATAATTCAATAAAAAAAATGAAACATTAACTAAAAAAAATACCTAATATAAAATGTAGGTATACCTATTACACCTACATTTTATATTACATAGGATTCTAATAAGTGGCAAGCACATTACCAAAATCCGAGGATAAACGTACCGGAATGGCGAATCGTGGTTGGTTGCATGTATGCTTGAATGCATGCATTTTACCTCTCCCTAGCCCTTCGGGGATAATAGGTGTAAAGTTACGTTAAAAGGAGTTTAATTACTTACCTATTTGTCAACAGATACCAGAATTCAGCCTGGATGGGAACAGCAGCCTAAAACACAACGGCAGCGCCAAAGACTTGGCCTCCGTCATGGAGAACCTCAAGAAGAGCAGCCTCGTCTCCCGCCAGAACCAATCCCTCAACACACAGGTCACCAGCTCTTCTACACAACAGGTTAGATTATATTTTATTAGGTATGGTCATGAAGCTATAGTAAAGATGAAAAGAACACTCCGAATACCTATTTGAAGATAGTATACAAAATTATCAGTTGCCCTGTCAGTGTGACCCTATCTTTCTAATGTAGATACTATTAGGAGTTAGAGATCGAACCACATTTAATTAAATTTGTTATAGGTATTTGACTAAAACTGTGGGTCGAATTGTTGTCCCCACATTTGCTTCAACTTCATGGGGACGGCACTAGCTGACCCACAGAGTTTGTTCTGCCCTCTGTCTAATCAACTGACATTGCCTGATATTGCATGACAAAAGGACGCAAGAAAATGTAATTTTTTCGAGCTAAATTACAGCTTACTACCTCTTCGTATTGCCTTAGCTCTAATTAACATAGAGCAACACGGGCCACCAGCCGACCTGAGAAGAGAAGCCGTAGCGTTTACCTACTACCGATGCAAAATAGTCTGTCATTTTTTGCGGGGAGAAATATGTGTGACAAACACGCACTGAACAAAAAATCTATTCCACTATACGTCTATTACTACGAAACTCACACCTTGACTTTAACAAAATATATAAACAATTTCACGCATACATTTAAACATCTCGGGTCCACTTGGGCTTGTACTTTGACAGAGGGGAAAGCCTGCATATGGCTACTCCCTCCCGGTCCGCCGCGGCCGGTGGCCCGTGTTGCTCTATGATATTTAACGATCCATTAATTATCATATTTACCAAATAGGTACATTAAAAAAATCAGAAATATCGGTCGGGCAGTTTCGGAGAAGTGTGACAACAAATATCTACTGTGTTAAGAGATGATATATTTATTTCATATATAAGCGAAGAATTTATGATGTTTGTATAATATGATTACCTATATGTACGAGTATTTATCGAGCAATGCAAAAATACATTAGGTACTGATAATAGAGCTCTGACGGCGGAGCTAAAGAGCGTATCTAACACAAACATTTTTCAACAGAAAGAGTGTAGAGAATGTATTATATTACCTACCATATTAGGCATATAGTTCAACATTATTTTTAAAGACCAGAGTAACATTGACGTAATCATAAGGTTCCTGCATTAACATAATAAATATAGAGGAGTAAAATCTCTATCACGAAAAGACAGACAGTCATGCATACATGTATCTGCTATGAGGGAAAAGTACTTAGCGTAGGTACATGAGCGCTCTAAGTGGTGGTAGCAGGAAACTTTCTGACTTAACAATTGCCCATTTGCGATTGTTTTGTTTGAAATGAACACTTATTGGGCATCTATCCAATTCTGGAAGTGCCACTGAGAAAATTCTCAACTGCCAAAATCCAACATTTTAATATTAATTAGTTCCCGACGAAAACCTCAAATCTAACAGTAATAACCTCCTACTACCATGAAATCTGTGAGCCACCCAGACATTTAAATAGGTCATAAAAATATTCGGATACTAGCTGTTGCTCGGTCAGGTCGGTCAATCGGTTCAGTCGTTTGGACGTGAAAAGGTAACAGACAGACAGAGAGACAGAAAGACAGAGTTACTTTCGCATTTATACTATTAGTAGGGATTACACGATACCTACAATTTAAAATGTCTGTAAGTAAAATTATGACTAGAGTTTCAACCCACGCTTGTCCTCGCATTATTATTGGCCTTTCCTAAAAATAAATTATAAATAACATAATTGACTCGCTAGCCAGGAGAGTTTATTATGGCTTATTGTTGAGAGACAGGATACTTAGACCCGCAAATGTCTAACTATTTATCAAAGAGCATTTAATGACAATGTTCCGAGGGAACTCTAAACACATAAGTACGCGAAAGAACGATTAGATTACTGAAAGTGACCCGAGCCTGGATGAGTAGGTAACGCAAGTACAGTATTCGCAAAACTTTATCTTCTCCCTCACGTAGGTATGTATCCCTTCAATCAAATCATCTTCTTCGCGCGGACCTAATAATTTTTGAAGTCTTGTCGTTTTAGTCGTATTAACGGGAATGATGGTGATGAATTTAAATGTGGTTCTTACTGCTGTAACTGCGTACATATTTGAGGTACACATTTTTTTTCTGTTTTGATGCACCTAATTTTTTGACTTGCTAGCACTACTGTTGTGCTTATTGCAAAATACTTAAAAAATTGGAAAATAATGTTGCAAGCATCCTACGTTCGTATCTACGAAGAAATGCCATGGTATTAACAAGAACTCTACCTTTCGTAAAGTAACTTTATATAAGATACGTAAGAATAGGTTACCTACCTATTCGTACTGATGAAAGCTGTATATGAATAATAATATACCTACATACAATTATATATCTAGTATGTAGATAGGTACGTACACCCAGATTCCGTTCAAGCATGATAAATCTTTCGAATGAACTATCCTTTCTCGTATGTTCATGATCTCCATAATTATAACGTTCGACCTCACGATATATATTATACTATCAGTCTTTTATATCATTTTTTAAATGCTAAGTAGAAGACCACCGTACAATTAACAATCATTTGTCTTGAAATATTGTATTATAAAGAGAGTACCTTTATTTCTATTATAAATAGCGTTATTTCAAATTTATGAATGTGAAAACAGCGGTTAGGAACAGTAATATCGGCAATGGCCTCGGTTTGTTCATAAAATGACCAGTTTATTTCGAATTCAACAAACATGGGTTAGGGAAAAATAATTATAATAACTCCAAATGCAAAACCACAACCGACAATACTGGACGAGAGTATGTTAGTACCTATTGTTGGAACCACTCTGAACAATGCGTCGAGGTCGACTCGATCCATAATTATTTTGAAACTGCGATTTTGGCGTGCCTTTGTCTTAGAATTAGCACTATCCGAATAATTGGATCGCCTGCTGTTTCACGTATCGGCGCATCGGGATATCGTGGTTCATGTCATTAAATCGACAAACGATGCCTTAAACATAGTAATCGATCACGTGTCACCATTTACTTAGGTGTAACTGGAAAACGAATATAAATACCGCAATCTTGAAATGTGTTTACGATAAATCCGCTAGTAATTATTGGAGCAGCAGTTTTGTGCGCGCGCGCAAGCCGGTGTCTGCTGTTGGCACGGCGCCAAAAGCAACGCGACATGGCGTAACGTAGGACGGAACAGTGCTGCCCTTCATAATTTCTCATTGGAATATAAAATATGTAATCGCACGACAAACATTTTTTTTAATTATATTTCAGTGTGAAAATACTATTTATCTCTATAATGAAGTCAGAAGATAAGGTTAATGTCTGATTTGTAACAGTTAGTGTGCATAAACTGTTGGGGCCAATAAACTGCCCAGAAATGATAGAATAAATATTTTAAATAAATGGAGGAAACTCAATTGCGGGAAAAAATCCCATTAATTTGCCACTTAAACCTGTATTTATAATATAAGAACTTTATGTTACTCGATAAAAATTAGATACTTTTTTAACTGAATGGAAAATGTTCTAATAATACAAAAATATCATCAATTATAAAATCGGTCAAGTGCGTGTAGGGTTCCGTAGTTTTTAGGTTTGATTAATGTAATAAAAAAAATTTCTATGGAGTTCTTCAAAATTTCGAGAATTACATTTGGTCGACTATTACTCGCAAACTTGCAAAGCCAACTTAGGTGTGATAGTTTAATAGTTTTCCTTTTAATTTCGTTATATGTAGCTACTATTGCCGTAACGTTACAATTTCTAACAACAACCGTTTAGTTGGTAGAGGCACTTTAAATCTTAATAAGTCACGAACAGTTAACTAAATCGATAAATGATGTTAGCTTACCCCTAACGTTTTTGAAAGACCTATCCAACGATATCCCACACTATACATACAAAACGAAAAGTATAAAAATTATCCGCAGGTTACATGTAGGGGAGGTACCCTAAATAATTTTGTTTTTCATGTTTTTATTACCACTTTGTCGGCGTGATTAAGGTGTATACTTTTGCTAATTCTCTAGTACCAATAGTTTTAGCGCTATACCGCGGACGGACGGAGGGACAGACAAACAGACAGACAGACAGATAGATAGACAAACGGACATGGCAAAAATATATGGGTTCCTTGTTTATTACGGAACCCTAAAAAAAATGAGTTGAGATGTAGCTGAATTTTCAAAGTAACCATATTATTATCCTAAAATTATTAACTGTTTCACCCGTTTTAAATACATCTACCAGTTAATGCATCTGTTGAAGAAGAAGTAATTGACTTGATCTAAGTTTCAAATATTTTGGGTGGATAAAAAAAAATGCTGTGTTGCTAAATAGGTGCATATTAAAATTCAACAAGCGCCATCTATTTTGTATAGCAGAGAAATTAACCTCCAAAGAATGAGGAATCAATAGACGCCGACCAAAAGCTGAGTCACTCAGAGTGACTCGGACATCATATTCATAAAAAATAACAATAGGAGAAATACGTTATAATTAAGTAAAAAGAAACCTGTGAATAAGCTATGCAAAATAGGTTTAAATCTAGACGCGAAAAGAATCTTCATTCCACGACGCAAGTAGCTGATTCTATGCCCTGGCTTAGCCGGGTCGTCAATTAGGTATATTATCTCCGATTGTTAATTTATTTACATGCATATTTAAATTCTTTATAAATATTGCGTGTTTCTGTGACTCCCACGCCAATTTCCGTATCGGGGTATACCTACCTGAGATACAATTATAATTTTTCGAAATGAACTAATATGCATTTGTTGTTTTATGATACAGAATCACATAAAAGTTTGTTTACCTTTAATTTACGACGTGAACACGAATCGTTTGTTTGTATGTAATGTAGGTATAGGAGAAAACTCGTAGACAAGCTTCAAGCAAGTCTCTTTTCCTACCTTCCATTAGGTATACTAGGTTCTACTTTATACAATTTGTACATGCTCAAATAAATCTTTCTAATAGAAATTCCTATTTTTTTTGATGTGAGAGATATTTTATTTATTTTGTATTTATATGTAGGTAATATATATTTAGTAAAATATTATATATAATATTTTTGATCAGAATAAGAATAAAAAACGCAATGATTTTAAAAATTATGAAATAACCTGATTGCTACAAGTTTCAGCATATTAAGTGAAAATTGCAAAAAATGTACCTAATATGATTATAATTAAATGTATTATTATTATTTATTTATTATTATTTTTATAAATAAATAAAATTAATATACCTACGTGTTTACGGTTAACTTACGAACATCACATTATGCACCCTCGGGATAAGGGACCGCAAATGATAATTCTGCATTACATTATAATACATAAATATGTATGTACCGAGATAGCCTTTGACGCTACTGTCATATCTTAATATTGTTCTGATATTGTTATAATAATGGACGTTCTGAATTAATTTCAACATTACATTTCCATATAACACATTATGCCTAAATTATATGATTACAAAATGATCCTTATTTACTATGTTAAATTAGTGTATTTAGTCTTGGATGGGTCTATCTATAAATAGAGAGATTATTCTGATCAAGTATTTTTTTTATACTTATTGCATATTTTTATTTTAAACTCTAGAGAGACGTCTGTATCTCCAAAAGTCAAACTATCATAACGGAATATAACATTTCTAAATATATATATTATAAACAAGTCTAAATTACTCCTATTGCAATTTCCCAGTGCGATATTTTTTTCTAAATAGCGATTTTATGTTGTAGATAAATATGATTAGCATCACCAATTGGATTTTTCGAGATATAGTTAATACCGAAGCAACCGAAGTTAACTGTGCTACTTTAATAGTTTGTCGTTTTCCTATATTTTATATATCCTACCTATCGGTTCAGTACTAAATCGTCTTTTTTGGTTGTATGTTTCTCTACCATTTCTCTGTTTCAAACAAATCAATACCAACTTCAAGATTTTGCATTATTATTGTTCTACCGAGCCAATGACTCAAGTCGGATTACAAAATTCTGACCACAGGTTTATCACACATTTACTTACCTACATAAATGAATAACCAACCAGATGTGACTATTTTTTTACGTATTATTTCACTTAGTTATTTATAAACACTTTACATGTAACTAACATCGAGTGATTGCGTCTAGTAGGTAACTATGGTCATAGCTTTCACGATTTTTTTAAAATTGGACCTGGTAGGCACCTCGCCTCCAGACGACCCTACTCTATACATCACCGAGCAATCGGCAACTCCAAGGGACTGTATTTAAGACGTTCAAGTACTGGTACAGACATCTTCGGGTTTGGAAACAAAATTTACATTTCAGCTAATCTATAACCTGCTCTTATGGTATTTTTTAATAAAACTGATAGAATATTGTAAGTACCTATACGCGAGAAACCACGCGTCATTTGACATGCAGAATATTGCAGAACCTTATAGACTGGTGTACCTACCTATCCCATTTAAAACGTATCGTATGGTTGCCTGAATTACATATGTAATGTATCGTATGAGATGTTATTGGACGTTTTTAAAACCGCCATCTGTACCTACGTTCGAGGTTCAAGGCCATTTGATGCATCCCGCCCCCGCATTCTGAATCACTTCTCAATCACTGTCCATTGCCAAAATATACTTCGGGTATTTCTTTTTTATATTGTGCTTGGAGACGACCTTTTTCACATGCAAGTTCCACTATCAATAGTAGTTTTTTTTAGGTACCATCAATAAAAATATGACGCATCAATTATCTACCGAATTTCATAATTAGAATAAAATTTTTATCATTGGTTTTATATTTATTTATAAGACATCTACAATCTAATATGCTCAAATACGCATTAATTTGATATAAAACTTTATACCTATCTTTCTATGTTTTAAGCAATACAATATACCTATTTGTTTTCTTAAGTACAATACCAACTGAAGCCAAAATGCCTTCTTGTTGGTAATGTTCTGCACAACTCGTTGAACCCTTTTTTGCGATACTTAAACCATATTCTGACGCAAGTATCGGTAGAATACTTACCTACGGATACTTGCGTCACAATATGGTTAATTTACTTGTTAAGAGTCACGATTAGTTTCCCTATTCACAAAATTCATAAAGTTATAATTAAAGTTCGTCATCGTGATTAACTAATACAATGGATTAAGTAGTGTAAGAATATCTACAATAACTCACCGCCTGATTATTTCCCAAAAAAAAATAAAATTAGTATCCACGTTATTTTTACAAGTCTATTTCTGTATTGACATAGCCCTGGCTCTATTTACCTCGTTCGTAAATGCGCCAAGATGTGACGCTCGCACGTACAAACTTCAGTAGCATTGGCACTGAACTCCAGTCCTTGTCTAGATAACGACTGTGTACGACGACGTTTATCAGACCGATAGTCTCCACAGTCCACTTTTAAATAAAAGTCCTGAGATACTGCAGTTTTCCCGGTTCCGTGAACAAAGATATAGTCATCGAAGCAAAGGTTAATATTCTTGTTTACAAGACGCATTTACTTAAGAAATAATATTATTGAAATATAAATTTACCAATCGCATTATAATAAACAGAGATAAAGATGTGCCAATATGTTGCAACATGATATGTATTTTGCAGATGGTGTCGAGTACAACATCGAGCAGCGCCGCGACGAGCCAGCGAGTACAGAGCTCGTCGCAGCGCCTCCAACACATGGCCGCCTCCGAGATGAAAGCCAGCTCCATGAAATCCGACCTCTCTGAACTCAAGAGCTCCATTTCTGAAATGAAAAACCTGAGCAGTTCGGCTGCTTTAAACTTCGGACAAAGGTACACGATTCGTGAGCGACACAGTTACTAACATTTTTGGTACACGTTTTGTCAATGAGTATTAGAGATAACGCTAGCCCACCTGAGCCGACCTTGGCCCTACGCCAATACCCGCTCGCTGGTTTACCCCGTCTATGTTTGCAGTTTCATACCGACAAACAATAGCAACAGTTCGTTTCTCGTTGGACCGTTCCAAATAATATAACAAATTTTGTAACCAACGGTGAAATAATCGTGACTCACGCTTGTGAAGGCAGTGCTACCTGGATTATCAAAATTGTTTTATTTGTTCCATTACAGACTGAGAAGCTCGATGGAGAACATTGTAGATCAAGACGATATGGGCGAACGGCATATTCCCGATATAAGAGATCTCAGCGAAATGGGAGACATTGGTGACATAAGCGACATGAATGAACTCGGTGGAGACGGACCTTTGGTAACGTTTCCCGAATCGGATACGCCACCGCCTGACAAACCGTGTTTGCTCGCCACCAACACCGCTGCCGTAGGCTCCAGTGCGGCAAATGAACTGAAGTATAGTGCAGCACGAATGACATCGGCGAGTTCGACCCGTCTGGTGACCGATGGGTTCAGCACATCAAGGTCGGAAGCGAACAGTGCGCGGATGCGACGGCTGCAACACGGTGATATGCAGTACGCGGAGCGCAGCGCTAAGGGAGCATCACATAGACTGCTGCAAGCCGAAGGACTCACCGCGGAACAGAATGCCGCTTATCTTCAAGTAAGTAAATATGTATCTATTGTAAACATAAAACATTCACTATTTACTTCAGTGACCATACAGTGCCATTTTTCTCTCATACATTCTCAAATCTTACATAATTTTCCCCCACCAATAATTAAAATCGAAGTCAATGTCGAGGCACGAGTTAGGTACCTAGTGACTGAGAACTTGAGTGCAATGCGTACGTCCACGACGTCGGAGCCAGAAAGGCGCGCCGAAGGACGCGACCTCGCGTGACCGAGCCCGATCGATATCCTAGACTGACGACTCGCCAGGCGCCGCCGAAACGCTCAGTGGGGTTCGGATTCTTGGGTCGGTAACATCTGAAATGCCAATGCGGCAAACTATGTGAAAGTGTCACATATGAGTTCACGCGACACCTTATCATGGCCGCACGCTTCGTGGCGTGGACGGCGAGGATTCTGCGTCGCGGAGGATCGCCGGGGGCGGTGAGCTCATTTATCTACTCGCTTATCGCCGCGTTGACCGCACCATGCTTGTCTCAGTCAGTGTCTGAACGTCGTGCGCGCGAGCACACGCGGAAGTCAATTACTGCGCAGGCGCGATCGGCTACTCGAATAGACGGCTTAAATATAGAAGTGGAATGTCGACGGGTGGGGGCTCGGCCCCGTGGCCGGTACACCGAGGCATCCTGTCGCGTTTTCCTTCGAAGCCGCCTTATCCTTCGGTGAGAGTTGATTTCCCGGGGAAATTTCTCCACAGGCGGCCTTCTGAAAACGTGACGTCTATACATAAACTTTAAAATATCACCGTACCAATACCCACGAGTGCCGCGCGATTGGCCTATATCCAATAGAAACGATTCAGCATACAATCTCAGCTATGACGTACTATAGTTTTGAATATAAAAGTAGTTTTCGTCCGAGAAGAGCATGTGTCGGTCTGATTTTCTCAAACAATCATGTCTAGTAAACGACGCTCGAGACCTAAATTACGCCTTTATATTCCTGTAAATATCCAATGTTTATTTTATGACTCACGGTGTAAAAAGTAGTGTCAAAACTAGTGATTTAGTGATAACATTTGACGCTAGGTCACGGTGGAAGTTTCCAGATTTATACGTTTTAATATATTCAGTGACTTCTTTATAAACTGTCAATTGTTTCCGTTAAGTGCGTGCGGTGGTTTTTATTCGTGGAATATTGTGTGATTTTAGGAACAACGATCGTTAAAAGCCGGAGAGGTTTCCGCGCAAGAGGCAAATAACATGTCGGCTTCAAGTTCTCGACTGCAGACTGAGGCGTTCAGTGCGGAAAAGAAGGCTATGGCGTCAGCACAAGCCAGACAAACCGTCACTTCGAGCGGAATGTTCAGTCACAAGGAACACTCGAGTGTAGCTCATTCGAATATGACTATCTCCAGCAAAAACCTATCCACCAAATCCACTCTGCTTTCATCACAGGTCAGTTAACACAAACAAGCGATAATTATTATACGCGCAAATGAACTGTTGCATAATAAATTCTACTTCCATTATGTTGAATTCATTGTATTGCTAACGTTCATCACGATAAAATTATAGCGATCGTCTATTGTAGATTCTCATGAAATTGTAGCAGCAAACACCATTTGTTACACGTATACGTTAATGATGGATATATTCTGACGTAGGTGTCAATTTTGATTGTAATGTCGTCGTATTTGGGTGTTTCAGATGAGTCAGTTGCTAAACGGCACAGTCAAACCGGGCGACGAAGACCTAACAAACTTAACCTTCGAAGACTTAGATAAATTAAATACAGATTCAAATCAAAAAGACGTAGAAACAGCTATTCAGAAATATTCATACCGGATGAATGCATTTATTTCATCGATAAAAAATAACCAAATGGACATGAAAAATGCTTGCGTACATTTTAACAAACTGAATGAAATGTTAAGGAGAGCGTGGGCAGTACCAACGTACGGACACGAATTGGGATATTCTTTGTGCAACACGCTGCGCTCATCTGGCGGCCTCGATATCTTAATGGCTAACTGCTTGGAATCAAGCAACCCAGAGTTACAATTCTCATCAGCAAAACTTCTAGAGCAATGTCTTACGACTGAAAATAGAGAGCACGTTGTCAATAATGGTCTTGAAAAAGTAGTCAAAGTAGCCTGTGTCTGTACAAAGCATGCAAATTCAGTTGATCACTCGAGGGTTGGCACTGGAATATTGGAGCATCTATTCAAACACAGCGAGTGCACGTGTAGTGATGTGATTAAATTAGGAGGCTTAGATGCCGTATTATTCGAATGCAGAAAGAACGACGTGGAAACGCTGAGGCATTGTGCGACAGCTCTCGCCAACCTTTCCCTATATGGCGGAGCCGAGAACCAAGAAGCCATGATCAAACGAAAAGTACCAATGTGGCTATTCCCTTTAGCGTTTCACAACGACGACAATATTAAGTATTACGCGTGCTTAGCAATTGCAGTTTTAGTAGCAAACAAAGAAATAGAAGCGGCAGTGCTTAAATCTGGTACCTTAGATTTAGTTGAACCGTTTGTGACAACGCACAACCCTTCTGAATTTGCTCGATCCAACCTCGCCCATGCTCACGGTCAAAGTAAAAATTGGTTGCAAAGGCTTGTTCCTGTATTAAGCTCGAAAAGAGAGGAAGCGAGGAATTTAGCGGCTTTCCATTTCTGTATGGAAGCTGGTATTAAAAAACAACAAGGCAATACTGAGATATTTAGGGAAATAGGTGCAATAGAATCTTTGAAAAAAGTTGCTAGCTGTCCGAACGCAGTGGCATCAAAATACGCAGCGCAAGCGTTGCGGCTTATTGGCGAAGAGGTACCCCACAAACTGTCACAACAGGTCCCACTTTGGTCCATAGAAGATGTACGAGAATGGGTAAAACAAATTGGTTTCTCAGAATACGCCAATAACTTCTATGAAAGTAGAGTCGATGGAGACTTGCTATTGCAAATAAGCGAAGATAATCTGAAAGAAGACATAGGATTACAAAATGGAATCAGAAGAAAAAGGTATATTTATCCTTATCACATTTTATTTATTTATTTATTATTCTTAGATGGTTAAGGAACAGAATATGGGTCAATGTATATAACGTAATATTTTAACTTTCAGATTCACTAGGGAGCTTCAACAACTAAAGAAAATGGCAGACTACAGTTCGCGTGACACGGGCAGCCTAAACGAATTCCTTCAAAGCATTGGGCCGGAGTACACCATATACACATATTCCATGTTGAATGCCGGCGTAGACAAGGAATCTATTCGTGGTCTTAGTGACGAACAATTAGAAAATGAATGTCGCATTGTTAACAGCATACATCGGCTCCGGATTTTGAACGCCATCCGAGGTGAGAACCATCAATCATTCCGATAACATCCTAACATTTTGTAAGATAAGATTCCGCAGTCAGCCTTTGTTTTATTTTATTATGACCCTAATACCGTAAAACCATTTCCCGGCGCCTATAAAAGTTTGTAATCTTGTGCATGTTCATAAATGTTGTACTTTAAAATAAACAACGGAGGACGATCAAAGACTGAATAAAAACATTAATCAGCGTCACTGTAAATAACTCCCGGTTTATTTGCAGCGTACGAGAGTACTCTACCTAGCAAAGGAGAGGAGAATATGGAGAAGAATTTGGACGTGTTTGTGAGTTATCGGCGGTCGAACGGCTCGCAACTTGCCAGCTTGCTCAAGGTCCACCTCCAGCTGCGAGGGTTCACGGTCTTCATTGACGTGGAGAGGCTAGAAGCAGGGAAGTTCGACAACAATCTACTGCAGAGTATACGGCAAGCGAAACATTTCTTGCTGGTCCTTACACCGAACGCCCTCGAGAGGTGTAAGCACGACAATGAACAAAAAGACTGGGTTCATCGGGTGAGTAAACTATTTCTTACTGTTATGTCACAAGTAACATGGTAAACAAAGTAAAATATAATAAGCCGAATATCTTACATCAGTGAGACAATTTTTTCGAGTCTTTATGAAGAAGCCATCTTTCACCAGATGTATAAATAACTCGGAATTGTGGCCAATGCCAATTGAAGCTGTTAAAACTGAGACCGCCTGCCGTTCCGTATTTAGCGTCAAGTTTGTATTTATAAGTTAGTAACAAGAGGCCCGCTGCACCTCGATTCTCATTTTAACGAGCTTTGTACGTTTAAGTGTACATCCCACATTAATTAGGCATTAAATCCCCGTTTAAGGTGAATTTTATATTTTCTATGTAAATATATCTGTCATTAGGTTTGTTCCGCAGTTTCCACCCGCTTTCTAAAACTGGAGCATGGTCGGTGACACATCACGCCCCCGTCCCTCACTGTTATTCGCTATTAAAATATTTTTTAGCCTAAAATCGAGAACAATAAAGACGATGAAAACTATTTGATCCGGGTTTACTGTCGACGCTGTCTCTTAATCTTTATTCCGATATTAACACATAGATTCGTTGTACTAAGCATCTCCCTATGCCTTGGTATCGGAATAAAATGAACGCCTACTAATTCCGCTAACTGTTGTAAGTAGGCACAACAGGATAGTAGAAGAAATAACAGAAAGAATAATTATGGGTGACACTCGACCTTTTATGTAGGTACCAAGCACCTATAGGTATGTCACTTACGGATGAATACAGTGCGAACTTTGACAGTATGAACAATTATAGCAGTTTTAAAATATCTGTAGCGTTACTAAAAAGATAACCTACTGACTTCTAAAATTCTCAAAAAGTTATTATAAAAACAATCAAATACAGGATGGAATGTAAAAAAAATAGTATATAAGTTTACACCTTTTAAACAGCTTTAGAACTTAAGCTGACAAAATTCAAGGATAATCCCCATTGATTACTTTGACTAAACTTAATTCGGGTATATATTTGCTTAACTATTGGTAGTTAAACTAGATATGGTTATTTAAGAGCTACATCGTCTTTATTGTTCTGATACCTTAAATTTTCTGGCATAAATTACTTTCCAAATCATTAAGAAAGCCAACTAAATCATCCGTTCAGAGGCCTTATTTTGAGAACTTAAAATTATCTAGTCGTAATTGTCACTCATAGAGCAACACGGGCCACCGGAGGGGCGGACTGGAGGGGAGTAGCCAAATCGTTTATTATTGATGCAAAACAGTCTGACATTTTTTGCGGGGGGAAATGCGTGCGAAACACACGCACACTACAAAAATCGTCTTTTACTACGAAACTCACAACTTCACTTTAACAAAATACGGAAACAATTTCACGCACACATTTAACCATCTAGGCGACAGGTATAGGTCCATTTGGGCTTGTCTGCATATGGCTACTCTCCTCCGGTGTTGCTATATGTTGTCACTGAATTGCGATATTCGCGATCGCTCCGCTGTTTGCTTTAACCAATGGGTGCGGCCTATGTAAAAAATCAGAGCGATTAAATCGCGATCCAATGACAATAACGACTAATGATGTTAGCAGAAAATAAGGCCCCTGCTTTAAAACGTCAGGTATATTATCTAGATAAAAAAGATATAAGTAGGTCTCTGTTGTGGGTTAGTCAATAAATGATTTGTTAATCGTATTACAGGAGATAGTGGCAGCGTTGCAATCTCAGTGCAACATTGTACCAATAACCGATAACTTCGAATGGCCCGACCCTGAGGATCTGCCAGAGGACATGCGCGCCGTGTGTCATTTCAACGGTGTGAGGTGGATACACGATTATCAGGATGCCTGTGTTGAGAAATTAGAAAGGTAAGTACTTACATTACGTAGTTCGGACTCATAAAAATGGTATGTTGCTAAAAACCGCCAGAAAGCATATTGCCGGTTTGTATATTCACTACTATATACATACATGGTTAATAACTACATTTGATAGATCACTGGAATTGGTGTTTGGAATAATGAGAACTTACTGTCGAAGCGACACCAATTTGTGGCGACAAGTTCACGCGTTCATGGCACTTCTATTGTCTTGTTATTTAGTTTTCTGTGTTGGGACTCGCATTCGATTAGTGAACAATAATATTTCTAGAATAAATGACGTGAAGGTATGAGAAATGGGAATCTGAATCCAAGGAATGCCGTGAGACCGAGATAATGTCATTAGCCCTTTACTATTTGACGGCACGGGCCTAATTCTGCTAAATAATTTGTCGTAATTGTCTTTGGATTCCGATTGAATCGTTCCGCCGTCTTGCTGTAACCAATGCACGAGGCACCTATGATAGAGCAAGACAGCATTCAGCAATCCAACGACAATAACTAATAGTAATATTAACAAAATTAGGCCACTAGTGCTCAGAAAGTAGGATCTAGTCTTAACATAGAATAGCCCTAGCTAAAAGATAGAACGTGACGTCATTTGCAAGCTCTAAGCCTAAGCCACATAGGCACTGGTAATCTTGGAGTTTGATAATAAGCCCAATGGCACATGATTACATAGGAAAAAATCGTAACCAGGCGAATAGTAATTGTATGCACATCGCTCCGAGGAAATGAAAATAAGAAGTTATTTATAATACAACGAATTTCTTTCTTACAGTTTCCTACGCGGCAAATCAAATCTCGCCAACCGTCAAGACGGGCCTCTACGCGTTCGCAACGACGCTCAGACTCCAGGCACCGGCGCCATAGGTCGCGGACCGCCTAATTACCAACGCATGGCCTCTTGCGAAAGCAGAGGGAGCGACAAGGCAGATTGACTAGAGCCTTTACACACCCTGCCGCCTGTTAGGTAAGTTAGTAGATTTTAGTTTGGTCCTTCGAGCCGGAGGAACAACTATTCTTAAGACTTTTTGATTATTGAAAGCTGGAAATAAGGAATTCGATCAGGTTCATGGTAAATGAACAGCAGATTTAAAACAGTTCTATTAAATAATACTGATCTCATTTTTTTTGCCAAACAAGCATACAGTCACATTGAACTGTAATGGTAAGTGAACACGAGTGTAGCCTAATTCAACCACCACGCAACTAATCACAGCGCCGCACATTACTACTTTATAGAGGAACAGGATAGCGTTGAACACTACCATTTAGTTGGAAGTAAAACGCGGGAAACGACTTAAAATTTTTGGCGAAAAACGGTAACGCTGAACTCTATTAATAAAATTCTGATAAAATAATGCGATGGTGACGACGCCGTCTAACTCCATAATTGAAGCTCTCTACAATGAGTAAAAACATTATATTCGGTAGTAAAACTAATGTAAATTATCATCTTTTTTTACAAATTCTAAACGTTACTCCTTTCAATTTTCAGACCACGACGAAGCCGTCAATCTTCAGTAGAAAAAGCTTTACCAACCTCACAAAGCAGTGACCAACTGTGCAGTAGTAGTACATCAATAACTGCTTCGCCCGCCAAATCTCTGTATAGTCTTCCCGAAAGGCTATCTGAAAGTAGCGACAACTTAGATTGTAAAGAAGTACAGGACACTGCACGTAGATCTCGTAGCTGCGAAGGTATATTAGAAGCAGACGAACAAACGCACACACACCTTTCTTTGCCCACGCCTTTAGACGCTGCCACACAAACAAAGAGGAAGAAGAATTTCATGGACAGATGTGTGAACAAAGTGAGACTTTGCTGATGCTTCATATCGACTGATGTTTCGTTAACAAGTGCTTGCAGAGTGTGTAATGAAATAATTGACTGTGTTATTGGACTATCGCATATTTATGTGAATCTTATTTTAAAGTACAAAAGTGTGCACAGTAGTGTAAATATTTTGTGACATACCAATTACAATTGGTAATCTAAAATGATGTAATCTCAATGAGTGCATGTGAAAGATTTAACCGCTGAGATGTGACAAGTGAGCTACCCTGCAGTGTTTCGAGAACATCGCATGCGGTGGCGATGATGAATATTATGACAGTTTGCTATTCGTTGTAGTATGGCAAATTGCTTTTAAAGTTTCTTTACTCTGGCTATATTGATGATATAAGTATCTCTCTATCTCTTCACTCTCTATAGAATTTACAAAAATGAATTTATGAATGTATTTGTTTTAGTTTCTTGCCAATAAAGTATTTTGTAAAATACAAAAATTGAAATGAAATTATAATTCGCATATGTGATAGCTTAGATCTTTTACGTAATATAAACGAATTTTTAAATTCACTCGAAAATATTGACTTATTGCTAGTAATTTATTCCTCAGAACATTGTTTTGACATTGTCTTGTACCTATTATTCATAGTTGTACAAAATTTTACCCTAGATTTTAATTAGTCGTTCACATGAGTTAACCATAATAAAGATAATTTTCAAGATTTATATATTTATGTACTAGCCTAACCATGAAATAAATGGTATTATTAAAATGATTACTTATTTCATTCCAATGATGCCCCTGCCCTACTTGAAAGCGTAAACTTACTTTAAGTTTGACTAAGTTTAAAATCTATAATACGATAGAGGCTGAACGATACCATTACGCGGCGAATAAGTATACCTAATATTAAGATACTCAATGAGGCGATGCCGATGCTTTCGAGCTTCTGAACTGGCACTCCTGGGTGCCTAATTCATTAACTACATGTACCTATAATTAGTCATTTACTGTCATAGGATCGCGACTGTACCGATTCGCGGTCTTGCTCTAACATAAATCGCGCGCATCGGTTAAAGCAAGACAGCGGATCCATTCAATCACGATCCAATAACAATTACGGGCATTACGATTCATTACGTTACGAGACAACAAAAAAAAACTACTTCTCAGAGATCCATGGAGGTAAACATTCGTAATAAGACTCAGAAGAAAAAAGAAAAATAAAAGTTAAATGTGCATAATAATTTATTAATAATATGTATATGAATGGAAACCAAAATAACAGAGGCATTAATCATGGAAACCAAAATTACACATGCTAACATTATTGGTGGTAGAGCTCCAGTGACAAGTTCGCGGGCGCACCACCGCATTACTTAATCTACTTGCCGCTAAATGTTAGCATTCAACGCTATTGTGTTCCGTTCATCCGTTCATCTCTGAATATATCGCTCCTTGAATACAAAAGGGACACAAACCGAAATCCATAAATTTTACAGGACAGCCAAAACAAATTTTTGAAACTGTATTTTTACAATCTTAATATATATAAATCTCGTGTCACAATGTTTGTCCTCAATGGACTCCTAAACCACTTAACCGATTATAATAAAATTCGCACACCATGTGCAGTTCGATCCAACTTGAGAGATAGGATAGTTTAAATCTCAATTCATAGTCGTAATATTATGTAAGTACCTAAATTGCAACCGTGCGAAGCCGGTACGGGCCGCTAGTATATCATATATTTATTGAATAAATGTAAAGAATATTAATTCTTTAATGTAATTGTATCTGAGGAGTATTTACTATCTATGTACAGCCTATCTTTTTATTTTCAAAATATAATAAAGAACACATGTCATCACCTAGGAGATGACATGTTATAGGAAAATCAAATGTTGAAGAATATCTTATTGAAGATTATAGAGAATGTTAAATTGTTATAAAACATAATTAATATGTAAAGAGGGAATTGACAATTCAAATAATAACTTTAATTGTCGTTTTATAAGACAATTTATAGTCCTTTTTGGGAATTGCAAATTAAACTATTGTGTTGCTCTGAAAAATCAAAGAAACGACAATTAAAGTTATTATTTGAATTGTCAATTCCCTCTTTACATAATAATTATGTTTTATAACAATTTAGGATACTATGTAACATTTTACGAAAGCATAAACTTATTAATTTTGCAGTAAATTACATAGACGATATTCTCATATTTTCAAAGAGTTTTTCGGAACACATTAACCATCTAACACAATTGTTAGAAGCTATAAAGAAAGAGGGTTTTAGGCTAAAATTTACTAAATGTTCATTTGCTTCAGATTCTGTCCAATATCTTGGTCATATAATACATGACAATACAGTACAACCAGTGAGAGATAATTTAATATCAATTAAAGATTTTCCGATACCAAAGACTCAGACTAAAATGTTAGACAATTTTTGGGAAAAATAAACTTCTATCATGAATATTTGCCAAAAAGTGCAGTAGTTTTAGAACCTCTGCACAATTTACTTAGAAAACATCAAAAGTTTGTCTGGTCAGCAGAGTATCAAAAATCTTTTGAAAATACAAAAAACTTTTTGTGCCCACAACCTATTTTAGCAATATTTGATCAAAATTTTCCGATAAATATTCACACAGATGCATCTTTAGAAGGTATTGGGGCAGTTTAAAAACAAACGCAGCTAAATGGAATAGAAAAGCCAGTAGCATACATCTCTAAAAAAATAAATGAAGTACAGCTGAAAAAAGGCAATTTATTTAGATTGCCTGGCTATAAAAGAAGCAGTAAAGTACTGGCAATACTGGTTAATAGGATTTTTTTACAGTATATTGTGATCATAAGCCATTAGAGAATTTAAATATTAAATCTAGAACAGATGAGGAATTAGGAGACTTAACTTATTATTTGTCACAATATGATTTTAAAATAAAATATACTCCAGGTAAAGATAATATTGAAGCAGATTGTTTGAGTAGGAACCCAGTGTTAGAAGCATGTAAAGATGCAGATGGACAATTAAAAATTGTAAACATGGTAAAATTGAATGATATTATAATAGATCAAGAAAACAATTTAGAAATACAAAATAATAAATCAAAATTAATATTAAGACAAAATGTTTACTATAAAAATGTTAGGAAACGAGAAAAAAATATTTTAACGGAAGATTATAGTACAAAACTTATAGAACGGGTACATGAAAATATGTGTCATATAGGCGTTAAACAAATGATAAGTAAAATTAATCCATTAGGTATATACAGCAAATAATTTAATACCAAATATTAAAAAACATTGTAAAAATTGTAAGATATGTATAAAAAATAAAAGTAGAGGACAGGATAAATATGGTTTAATGTCACACTTAGGTCCTGCCACAAAACCTTTTGAAATTGTCTCAATGGACACCATTGGAGGATTTGGTGGCTCAAGATCAACGAAAAGATATTTGCACCTTTTAGTGGATCATTTTACACGATACGCATATATTGTTACGTCAAAAACACAAAGTGCTAACGATTTTGTAAAATTAATCAATAACGTTACGGAGTCGCATGTGATTGGAATAATTCTCAGTGATCCAGGTATAAATTCAAAAGAATTTAAATCATTTTTAAATAAAAAATCAATACCAATGATTTTTACTGCAGTAAATGCTCCATATTCTAACGGCTTAAATGAGAGGCTTAAATCAGATGCAAATAAACGAAACAAGTAAAAATAAAGTAGCATGGACTACTATGGCTCATAACTGTATAAACGAATATAATAATACTGAACATACAGTTACTGGTTTTACACCAAAGTACTTATTAGACGGCACAGACGTTTCTTTATTGCCAAGTGAATTAAAAAAAGGCAAAACCGAAGATGAATGGACGAAAGATAAAAAAATTGCATTTGAAAATTCAATTAAATTGCACAACTACAATAAAAAAATATTTGATAAAAATAAAACACTGATAATATTGGATTACAAAAAGGACGCATCAAATATGGCAATTTTGTATTACAAAATATAATAACAAATATTAATGTTAGAATGCAAAACGGACGTTTTCCAAAATAAGGCACTTTTGTATAGTAAAATATAATCAGACTTACCCAAAATTTTGAATCCAACACAAACGTATTTTGGATTGTGGCACTTTTTCACGCACCGACGTGCGTTTGCGACGAATCTCCGGGCGCAACTAACAAAATGGCCGTTTTGCACTGACATTGCCTGTCAAAGTGAGCTAATGCAAAAATGGCGGTAAGTCAGTGCAGCCTATAATATAAGCAAAAATGATGGGAGTTTTTTTCACTATAAAATATAGTCGGTTTAGGTGTCATTTTTGCAATAACAATTGTTTTTTTTATTGTTTATGTAATGGAAGTGGCAATCAAGCATGCAGTTCACATTGATGTTAAGTGATGACTGCAGCCTATAGAAACACACACAAAGACCAAGGTCAAAATACAGATGCGTTACCACTCCCGAGAGCTATGGTGTTATGCCTCTGTGCCGGAAACTACAGGGCCGTACTTTACCACCTGACCGGAACACGATAGTGAACACTATCATTTAGCAGCAAGTATATTAGGTAATGCGGTGGTGCCTACGCCCGCGAGCTCCGTCACTGGGGCTCTACCACCAGTAAAGATTTCCTATTATTCTCGTACCCAATAGGGTATATCTGCTGCTTCAGGGATTATTCCTAATATATATTTAAAGATGTCATCACTAGATTATTACCAAAATATTTACCTAATAAATACCTATTTGATATGGATGTTAAAAAGAGCCACCATCATCATCACCATCACCATTACTCCAGCCAAAAGACGTTTACAGCTGGTCAAAGCCTTCCCCACACATTCCAACAAGTGTTGGGCTTCATTAGAGAAGAATAAGAATAGTGACACTTTAATATGCTTACTACTTAATAAATACTGGTGGAAGAGCTCCAGTTTTAGATAATTTCTGAAGATTAAAAAGAAATCGATAATCACATCTAAAACTGATTTACTGGAAAGTTTTGCTAAAAATTTCTTATGTTTACACTATAGATCACATCCTAGTGGATTATTTAAAAAAAAAGTTCACGTTTGCAGCAAATCTAATATTTTATTTCTTTTAAACATGTGGTACTTGCCTATACTACTACTATAATGTAAATTGAAGTACATACTAAACTACTACCAATTAATTAATAACTTACTTGGAGGTAGCAATGGTGGTCATGCAACAAGCACAATGTATTATACCTATATTAATGTCTATAATAATTTATTGGGAAGTTAAATACACACTCCTTATTCTAAAAATACAAATACCTTCACTTCTACTTCTTCAAGGTGCATAATAATCATCACTTTTAACAGTAACTCCACTCTCAAGTCTGGGGATCAAAGAGGTACAAACATACAGTATGCACAAATTTTCTTCTAAATCTTGAGAGAATAAAATGGCTACAAATTTTAATCAATTTGGTGCAGCGAGTTGCAATATTGAATTAATTTACACATATTAAAATATATAACTTTCCAAATATTAGTAACAGTATTTACGCTGGATAATTATTATACGTACAACTCTTATATTTATGGGACCGTTCATGATATATGCTAACAACCAGGTAGGAGGGGAGAGTGTTGTCAAGTGTGATGGTACATGTTAAGATAGGAAAAAGCGTGACGAATGGGGAGGGGGAAAGGTGTCGAAAATACCGATATTTTGCGTGACATTATTTACGAACGGCCCCCAAGGATTTTTCAAAAACACTCAAGGAGTATGCCACTGAATAGAGTTGCCTGCATAAACCTTAAACCAATCCCTTAGCTTGATAACAACACAGATGATGGGAGGGTTCAAGTATTACATAACGCAATTCATGGTCATTTTTGTAAGGTGTCGTAACCCTCCTCCCCCTCTAAAAACGTTATGTAACACCCAAATGAATATTTTTCCCTAAGTATAAAAGTTTTCGTACACCCCTCCCCCTCTCAAAACGTTATTTAACACCCAAATGAGCATTTTTACCTAAGTATAAAAGTTTTTAAGTCCCTATTTTTTTATTTCAATAAAAAATAGGAACTTAACATCATTAGTATCAGCACATATTATTAATATTTAACCTTAAAATGCTCTACAGTATTGGAATACTGATACAAAATGTGGTAAACTATTGGAAAATATTTATACCACCAGATATTGCTTTAAAATATCCCATGAGAATCTCTTGTATACTATTCAAAAGTTGAGATTGAGAGACAGGAAACTATGCTTCAACTTCTTTTTCTTTCAAGAAGTCACATTTAGTAACTTTTACAATAATTCCATGAGTCTGATAATCAAAGAGGTAAAAACATAAATTGAAGGACCAGAGAAGAACTGGTAAAGAGTAGATTTAGAGTTCTTTTTCTCGTAAGCTACCTAAGAAGAAACATGCCTTTTTAATAAATGACATGATAGGCCGAAGTTTTATAATATATGCAACATGTAACGGGAATAATGCACACTCTCTAAAACCCCTATTAGAAAATCGAGTTATAATCATAATACATGAACTGAAACAACATGTTAATGTTTTTAATATTCTTTAATTAAGAAATAAGTTGTCCTCAATTGAACAGTATGCACACCCTATGCATTCTTACCCTACCTCTACCTACAGCCGCACAAAAACACGAACCTACTCACACACCCACACTGTTGCAATGTGATGTAGCATAACCTGCATACCCACATTTAACACTCACCAGTAATAAGATTAATTTACACTATTTTATTTTTCAAATTATTATTTATAATAAAAAGTATATCTCAACAAGTTCTAATAAACTTGTTAAGACTAGCATTTTATTTTGGATAGATATTTGTTTCATATATGATTGTATTGATTGTTCACCAAATGCGTGACCATGATTTCCTTAGTTGTAATTACAATTTTACAATTACAAATTTTGGAACAAAATATTACCTATATCAAAAATGCCTGAAATCAATTTGGTTATCAATTCTGAACAAACTTGTTTCGAGGTCATACATTTTATCCTGTTACACATTGTATATAGAGACCATTGAATTCAAAATATTACACCATTTTGATCAAGAAAAAAATGTACATACCTAGAACAAACACATTTTGCCTAGAAAACACTAGTTTATTTTATGGAGGAGCAGTATTAATTAATATTGATAAAGTACAGTCACTACAGCCGACCACAACTTTTGGAGTTATCATTTGATGATTCTCGAGCACATATTCACCACCACAACGGCAATCAAAATAATAGGTATCATCTTCTTGCTCCATGTCTCTCAGATTAATCGTGTCGTATAATAAGAAGCTGGAATGCTCGTGGCAGGCCAAAGTAGCATCATACAACCTTCGTGACTCAGGGTCCCGCAATACGGTCCATGCTTTCTGCACAAGAAGGAATGCTTCGTCTTGCTCTCCTTTTGGATCAATTAAACTGTCAGGGTTAAGGAATATATCGACGTCCTTTTTATCCGGGTGTTTTAAACGGACTAATCGTTGGTAGCATCTCTTCAAATCCTCACCAGGAGCGGTTCTGGCACATTGAAGAACCTTGTAGTAATCCACAAACTCCTCTGGAGCTGACATCGAGTTGAATGTTTTTTTGATAAGTAATTCAAATAGAGTTGATCACAGACACAGAGTGATACTCAATAATTATTTACGCAAGAGGCAAATTAAGCAATGAAAAAGTATTAAAACTTTAATTTAAATTCTAAGAAATAAATTGGAAAATAAACTATGACATGTAATGGCACTTACTCAATGACAGAATAACACTCACAGACTGTACTCTTTGCTCACAGACCAATGACACTATGACACTGTTTACCAGGGTTGCCATTGTTTGTTGCCAATGGTATTACTTCATAAATCATATTATATATATATATATATATGTATGTATGTATCTTCACGCCAGGTCCCTAACGGGGTAGGCAGAGAGTGTAGAGCGCCAGATATCCCGGTTCTGACAAACCTCTCGTGCCTCGTCTACCTTCATCATTCTCTTCATACATTGTATGCACGCCGATTCCTAAGACTTTTGATCCCACCATCAGACCTAACGTAAAAAAAAACATGAATCAAAATATTCATATTCCCCAAAAACCTAATTCAAATTCCCCGAAATGAAAATATATACTTTAGTTTTGTTGAAATACAACATAAGAAGAACGCGCGAACAAAAATAAAACGACTTCGGCCCTGTGTCGTCGATTTAATTGAATTACAACTTTAGAAAAAAGCGCTAGAAATATTAGACACATTCACTATTATAGTAGGCTTATTACAGTGCCCGTGTGTAATGAAATAGAATATTAAGGAAGGTTGAATTCATTGGTCTGTGAGAATAATAGTCATAGGAGCCGTTCAAGTATTACGTAAGCAGATTTATTACAATTCTTTACCCCCCCATCCCTCTTGTCAGCAAAAGTAAGCAACTCAGCTCTTACCCCCTCCCCCCATGCTTACGTAAACATTTTTCAATTTATTTATTGTTTTGTTTAATATAATAATTATAATGTTACATTTATCATTTAAAAAATAAGAAAATAGATTTAGGATAGAGATTAGATTTTACTAATGTAATAAAAAAGTAACTACCGATGACGTAATCAACATCTAGATTCCCCTACCCCCTATGTCATCCAAAATAACCAGAGCAAAGACCCCGACCCCTCCCCCATAGTGCTCACGTACTCACATTTAAGTAAAATGGCCCCATAGTGTGAACACGCGTCCTTTCGGGTTGCCTCTAAAACTTCATTGTAAATTAATGTTCGGGTAAAGTAGCCATCGCTTAACTCGAATTACTGACTGACGGACTGATAAATTGACTGACTGACTCTGCCTTTTACGCTGCTAATACGAATACGAAATATCGTTTTACTTGACACTGGCAACATGATAATAGCGATGCCATAAATAAAAAAAAAACCACTAGTGATTGTTTACAACAGTTTGTGGTTTGGGTTTGCTTTCAGGTTATACTTAAGTACTTAACAAAATATTTGAGTATTTGGGTCTTTGGGTACTTATCATAGGTATTTGACTATTTGTAATGGGTTCTAAATTGATGACATACGGTCTGTGAAGTGTGAAGCTAAATAAAAATCTCCATTTGAGTGAACTAAGAGCCTGCTCTGAGTAGTTGTAGTTTTGGGCTAATTCATGTGAATTTGAATTGAATTACTCACCTGTGCTGGACCGGCTGGGGTCTGGACCACACATAGGTTGTGTTCACTAAAGGTTTTAATGATATTTATATTTATATAAAAAAAAAACTTATAAAACTTTGAATTTGCCAACATGCCGACTTGGAATCAAATACAATCGCAACTGAGAAATCCAAATAATCCTGTTGTATTTTTTGATGTCACTGTCGGCACAACAGTAAGTATTTTTATAAATTTATATGTTTAGGAATCAACTGAAATTATATAAAAAGAAGGTCAATAATCTTATAATTGGTTACTTTACTAACTTTGATCTAACATTATTTAGGTACATCTATCTAGAAATCAAGAATCTTGTGTTTTAAACTCAATTCATAACATTATGATAAGATACAAAATAATACTTTGTCATTATAAGTATATTGTCATTTCCAGGAAATAGGCCGAATGATATTTGAACTATTTGCTGATGTAGTACCTAAGACTAGTGAAAATTTTAGAGAATTTTGTACCGGTGAATATAGAAGAGATGGTGTTCCACTAGGATATAAAGGGGCCACATTTCACAGAGTTATTAAAGACTTTATGATACAAGGTGGAGATTTTGTGAATGTAAGTATATGTTGTCCAGCTAACTTCTACTAACTTAGGCTCACACAAATTCTATTTTGATTGATATACTAAGCATTTTCGTACGCAAAATGACAAGAAATGCATCAAAATAAAAGAATAGTACCTATTTAAATGTACAGTTTTGGCCATATCTTCAGAATACAAAAACTGTGTGGTTTTTTTTAATCAAAATCTTGTCATAATATGAGTTTTTTTGTATTTATTTAGTAGCAGTCTTTCTTGTAAGTAATTTTACACTTACAGGTAGTTGGTACTGCAACTTGATTGCCAGATTGAGGCCAGTGTAGCAGCTAATATTTCATGGTTAATTATATAATTTTTGTATGATTGTTGCTATCTATGATTTTCAGGGTGACGGTACTGGTGTCATGAGTATTTATGGAGGTAGTACTTTTGCTGATGAAAATTTTTCATTGAAACATGATTCACCAGGTCTTCTCTCAATGGCTAACAGTGGAAAAGATACAAATGGCTGCCAGTTCTTTATTACTTGTGCTAAGTGTAATTTCTTAGATAATAAGCATGTTGTTTTTGGAAGAGTTATTGATGGTTTACTAGTTATGAGAAAAATAGAAAATGTTCCAACTGGACCAAATAATAAACCTAAAATACCAGTAACAATATCACAGTGTGGGCAAATGTAAATAATATAAAAAAATTGATAAAAATAATCACTTTTACTTATTTCTCTCCTTTAACTTAGCTTTGTCAACTAATAACTTTTATAAATAAATTCGACTATTTAAATAATTACAAATTAATAATCACATTGAATACATTATACATTTGTACATGTAGGCTTATGGGTAACTAAAAGTGGTAAAGAGTGTCAACTTTTTAATGCGTGATTACCAAGGAGTAAATTTCGAGGCGGCATTGTGGCACGGCCATGTCTTCTGCCCACTTCTTTAATGAATGCACCTTCCATTTGACGTGCAACTTGATCGAAAAATAAGTTAGACAAATGTGAGTGGAATGCAGAACGAAATTCAAACATTATTTGAAAATCTACAACACAGGACTGTTGTTCTCTTTTCAAACCGGGACTAAATCTCCATAAAGTTGAGAGGTGATGAAATAATCTTCCATCGGTGCATTCAGCTTTGACTAAATGTGGTTTAACTAACGTAACACTAGAAGTATAACTTTCGTTTATCGGAGGAAAGCCAACAATCAGATCTGCTTGAAGGTGATCAGTTGTTTTCTTCAATATTATTGACTGTTTACACCACGGTACAAACTTGTAGTAATTTTCAACATCTGAGACCACTTCAAACATTTGATCCATTGAATACCTGAAATTACAAAAAAATTAATATATACATACAAAAAATTTGCTTATATTATAATATTCACAAAACATGTATTGTATCCATCAAGAATGATTGCACATCAATCCTAGTAAGGATACAAAGTCTAATTTCGGATCTGTAGAGTTATCTTTTTCGCACCTTACCTATGTGATGTTTGTCAACAATTTTGATCAAGTTTGATCAATACTGGACTATCAGTGCCTACGTTGGCAGTGTGCAGCAGGTATAACGTTCTATGAAGTCGAAACTAGTCAATTATCTCTTTCATAATCTCTCTCAATGTGCAATATTTCTTGCTGGGTACTGTATTTGTATTGAGTTGAAGGTATACATTTATACAAACAGAGCCTTAACCGTTCAATGAATGTAAAGCTGCCAGCAGCTAGACACAATTGAAATTCTATTGTCATATTTTCTCATTACTTGCCGGGTTGATTTGATATTGTCTTTTGAATACCACAATTTCTAAACTCCATAGAAATTCAGATGAAATTCCCAATTTAATTAAATTTATGCAGTCCTAATAAACAAACCTAGTACTTTAACCTGGCAGTACTGGCATATGAACAACACTACATAAAGCAACAACAAAATGTACCCACATTTCATACATCTTGATATACCACATTGGATTTATTGCCAAGTAAATAAAGATACTTGAGGATAAATATTCATAAGCAAGGCAAATGCTTATGTAGGTATCTCTTCAATATTCATGCACATTACTAATGAACCACTGAACGTTTCTATGAATAATTTACTGATAATAGCTCCGTTTGTTATAGCTACATTTTAATCTACAGATTTCAAAAGATAATGAGTGAAACTATGTCAACAATGAACACTGAAAAACAGATCGAGGAAGTCAATGTTACACTTACCCCACTAGCTGCCTTCCACAATATTCTCGTTTTTTATTTGTATTCGAGAAATTAAATAATGATCTTCGTTGGTCGGATGTTTGGCACTGACAATGACTCTCTCCTTCACGTTTATTTACGTAATGACCCTGAAAACTACAGGAAGAGATTATCTTCTAACGACGCACATTTTATCACTGAATATTTCAAATAACATAATGCACCAGTTTCAATTTTTTTTAATATACTCAAATATTACCTAAATACTTTACGTTTACACAGAAAGCCTCTCGTGCCCACTGAAGTTCTAGCCAAAATCATCTTGAACTCTATCTTTCAGGAAGATTGTGAAATTTATACATTTTATCTAGAAACACATATTCAATGGGTATTAGGATAAAGTAATATCGTGAGAATACAAAAACTTGATAATGAGACAGACACTGTAGGTCTAGATTTTAAAAAACAAATGAACGAAAGTCATGAAATGAAATCATGACGGAATTCGCAATCGCCAATTTTGATTTTCTAGTTGTCAAATGTGTCATTTGTTGTCATGACGTCACGAATGACGTCACTGTTACTATCCCATAGTGATGTACTATGGAGCTATATGGGAGCTTTAGACAAAGTTGGAGACGAAACTAATTGAAGAGATATATTATAAAACTATTGATATTCTTTTCAATGTGGTTTTCTCTTTCTGATGTTCTCTAAGCATCACTCATGACCGTTTTTTAGAGCCCGTAATTTTAAACTCGCCATCTATAACAAAGATAAAAGCCCTAGAATCATCAACGACTGGAACGCGGATTTGCCGTTGTACCTACCGATTATTCGGTTTGGAAAGAAAATACTTCGACGAAATTCGATCCTTGTCTTACCATAATTTTTGTTGAGTACAGCTCAAGGAATAAAAACGATATTATAGAAAGAACTTAATAAAATATAAACTTTTTAAATAAAAACATCCTTAAGAAAAGTTTGTATTCTGTAGAAATATGATTATTTTATCTTATTAAATCAGCGACGATTATAAACTGAGTTATTTCACGATTCTAACCATAGAGCAACGCGGCACAGAGCGACCCATTGAGCTGATAATTACATGGAGGTGCTCCAAGAAGCTTGAAGATAAAAATGGATTTTATTTTTAAAGAAAAATTTGACTTCAGGCGAGACTCGAACTCGCGACCTACTGGGAATCTAGTCCAGCCGCTCTTCCAATTGAGCTACTGAAGCCCTGCCCGATTTGTCAAATCTTTCCTTCACATCTATTGCATTGCTTTATGGTAGCAGCAGCGCCATTTATTACCAACTATGCTAGTTAGGCAACCGATATAATAGACTTTGCAGTTTATTGAATATCGTAAAGAAGTCGCTTTTACCCTTAATAATTGTTTTATATTATTTCGCATTAACACATGCTTGTGAAATATATTTTATTTTTAAAGAAAAATGGTAAGAAAAATTTGACTTCAGGCGAGACTCGAACTCGCGATCTACTGGGAATCTAGTCCAGCCGCTCTTCCAATTGAGCTACTGAAGCCCTGCCCGATTTGTCAAATCTTTCCTTCACATCTATTGCATTGCTTTATGGTAGCAGAAGCGCCATCTATTACCAACTATGCTAGTTAGGCAACCGATATAATAGACTTTTCAGTTTATTGAATATCGTAAAGAAGTCGCTTTTACCCTTAATAATTGTTTTATATTATTTCGCATTAACACATGCTTGTGAAATATATTTATTTTTTTCTTTCCATTTTTCTTTAAAAATAAAATATATTTCACAAGCATGTGTTAATGCGAAATAATATAAAACAGATAAAAATGGAGTCCAAGCTCCAAACAAAAGTTTGAGTCAAATACCTACCTATCTCTATCCTCCTCTTGGGGGGCCGACCTCTCTTTTTAGTGTGATCTGTGGTATTGCTATCTTTTTATTTATATCTCTTACGAAACTTTGTGAAAGAAACACCACAGTTATGGCTTGGGCAAACCAAAAGCAGGGCAGTAGCAGCGCTGTTTGAACGCGGGCCCGCTCAAGTTGTAATACAAAAAACTCTTTGAACTGCGTCACACTAAATTTGAACGCGGGCACGCGCTCAAACTGCACCGCGCCGCGCCGCACAGCAACAGCCGGACGACAAACCCGGCGGCACGGGAGCGGGGCAGGCGCAGCGCAGGGCAGTTTGAGCGCGGGTCCGCGCTGTTGTATTACTATGGCGGTCATAATGTCACGACCCACCGGAGGCAGTGCAGCGCAGCGCATCGAGAGCGGTTGGCGACTGTTGTATTTTTTTACAACGGCGTAATGAATATCATGAAAAGATAATCGAATTAGTGCGTAAAAATAAAATGTTTGTATGATTTCCGATTTCAAGCTGTCTTTCGCAATCTTCAAAAGAACTTTTGGACATATTTTCACATATATTCAAACTAAGTGAAAAAAATATTTTCATGCCTTTCCAGCTCTTTGCAGAGACGATGAAATTCCCCATATTCTTCTCTTCTTGTATTAATATCATGAACCCAAATTCTTTTTTTTCGTCTAAGAGCCAGAAGCACAATGAATTCTTCTTCATCCGAGTCCGTGCCGTTCGCATTTTGTAAAAAAAAAGACCAGAGGTCAAAATGCTGATGCGTCAACACTACTGTGGTCTAAGGTGTTATGCCTCCGTGCTGGGAATTTCAGGGTCGTACATTACCACCTGACTGGAACACGATAGTGCAGAACACTATGATTTAGCGGCAAGTATGTAAGGTAATGCGGTGGTGCGTACGCCCGCAAGCTCCGTCACTGGAGCCTTACCACCAGGCTAATCGGATCTTGGATCGTTCTCCGCACCTTGGTATCGTGGCAACTATGGCTGCGGATCTATTGCGTTTACGTGGGCGGTTCGTGTCGAGACGGCACTAGTTAGTTCACCGAGCAATCGGCGAGCGCAGATGGCTCTCAACCAAAGAGTATACATATACTACCTGTCAACCTGAGGGAAAAGCGTATACAAATACTCCTCGGGGCAAAAAGCACGTGCGGTGATGCCAAATAAAGGTTATTTTAGTGGGGCCAATATTCCGGCCTTGGCCCTAGATATTTGCCTCCGGAGGTAATCGCCGCGGGGGCAACTGGGAATGCCCCTGCCCCTAGATGACCTGTTGTGAAGACATTTCCACCTCGTAAAAAACTTACCTAGCACGTATGGTCCCACACGCGCAACGTAGGTTCCGTTTCTCCGAGTACATTTTTACTTGAAGTAGAGCTCTAATCTAACTACCGCTAAATGGCGTGCCGTGGTCAGCGCTATTGTATTCCTGTCAGGTTAGAGGCATAAGTGGTTAAAAGTGCCAAAAGCCGTTAAATAAGAATTTTATATAATAAATTACATTTAATATTGTAATATTTTATAGCGTTAAGAATACAGCTTGCCGAAAATGTATCGAGTTACAGAAACATTTTCCGTATCGATATTCGGCAAGCATTTGGGTAACATCTATATCAATGGCAGCCATATTGTGTTCTTGCTGAAGTTTAGGTATGCACCTTTTTTTTGTAGGTATTTCGGTATTTCGTGTCCATATATTTCCAAGGTCAATGAGCGGACCGGACTCCGGTGTTGCTCTATGATTCTGTAGCAGCAACTAACAGCAGAAACGGTGACGAAATAGTTCCTAAAAGAACTGTTTCAGTACAGCACGCATTGACGCACAAGAGACAGGAAAGTTCTTAAAAGAACTATATGCTGTACAGATGACGTTCGACAGAGACAGGATGGTAGCTCTGAAAAGAGCTGTTAGAGCTCTTCATCTGCAACCACGCTCTAACATCTTCAGTCTTCGACGTCTCCACTTCAATACTCACCGCACGACTTCAGATCCAGCTTGAACTCATAGCCACATCAGTCTCCGCTTCAGTCTACATCTTCGGCACGCGTCGTCAGCCGGCGAGCTCCCGCGACGCGTGCGTTCATCTTGCGAGCCCCGAGCGAAAGAGCGAGCCAGCGAGCGCCGCACATACTTATACCGGCGACTGGCGCATGCGCACTGGAGTTCACCGAACTTCGAACGTATCACGCATGCGCGCATTGCTCCCGCGCTGACCTTGACCGATAAATCGACACGTGCCGGAAAAGAGACAGAAATTGAGATAGCATTATCAATTATCTAAAATCCTATTGGTTGTTAATTATTTATCTGTTATTTTATTGGTTTTTCATATTTTCCTTTTTTGTATAAATTGTGCTGTTTTTTGTGTAAAAATATATTCTACTACAACCTTCTGAAGAGTTTCATTATAATCAAGAACGAACACAAGTAGTCTTCAACAGTGGTGACGCCGACGTGATACCAAGGATCTCAAGGAAACCAGGCAAATCCCTGCCAGCCTGCCCAGCGACCTGCACACGTCAAACAAGGCGAAGCTCTGCCCGGCTGTACAGCGACTTAGTGCATACAGCCTGCAAAGAAAAAAAGGAAGGCGAATCCCTGTCCGGCTGCCCATCCACAGAACACCGTCATGGAACCCACCCAGCCACTCGTCCCAGGACGCCTCCACGAAGCCGCCACACCAACGACGTCTCACGCACCACACGCCGATGGCATAGCGCTGTCCATGCGCATACCCCCATTCTGGCGCGACAATCCACGGCTGTGGTACATAAATTTCGAGACCGCCACTGAAGACCTAAAAAGAAGTACCGCCCAGCTCACGCAGATGGTCCTCGTCCAGCTCGATAAAGGGGACGTTGAGCAGATCGCCGACATCCTCTGCAACACACCACGGGACGAGCAATATCAGGCCATCAAGAAGCGTCTGATCTCAGTTTATGAGGAATCAGATAGCCGGCAGCTACAAAAACTACTGGCTGAAATGGAGCTCGGTGACCAGAAGCCCACCCACCTACTACGACGTATGCGCATGCTAGCGAAGGACAAGGTCACCGACACAACGCTGCGCATGATGTGGACCAAACTCCTCCCAGCCCACGTCCGATCTGTCCTCGCCGTCAGCGAAACATTTAGCCACCAAACAACTCTAGAAGAGCTAGCTTTGCTCGCTGACACTATGCTCGAGCAAACCCACGATGTCGCCGCTATCTCCGTGCAACCACCATCACCACCTACCCCAGCACCAACCAGTCAAGCCGACACCCAATTCCTCATCAACGAGATCCGCAAGTTGACCATGGAAATAAACGAGCTAAAAACAAGACCGCCGTACCACAATAACAACAACATGCACCGGTACCGCCAGCGCTCCCGCCAACGAAGCACCTCTCGTCAGCGTTTCCGGACGCCCACTGACTCTCCGGCACACTGTTACTACCATCGACGCTTCGGTAGTCAAGCGAAACGATGCACTACACCATGTACCTACAAGCAACAGTCGGAAAACTAGAACGAACGTTGGCAGAGGCGGATACCGGCGTTCCCAACTCATCATACCGCCTATTCGTCCGTGACCGGAAGACGAATTACTCCTTCTTGGTAGACACTGGGGCTAACATATCCGTGCTACCAAGGAAGCAAGGCCAGACACCAACGCCGCTCCCATTCAAGTTGTACGCAGCAAACAACACAACGATAAATACCTACGGAGAGAAAACGCTCGAACTTGACCTGAATTTACGACGACCATACAAATGGAAATTCATCATCGCCGACGTGTCGAAACCGATACTTGGAGCCGACTTCCTCAACCACCATCAATTGATCGTAGACATCAAACATCGAAGATTGATTGATGGCGTCACAAACCTACAAATCGCCGCTCCACTAATGTCTACAAACATACCTACAATACGCAGTATCGACATCCGCGAGTCCTACCATGACATACTTGCGAAATACCCTGGCACTACGCGACTCACTTCAATGAATCTGAATTCGAAAATCAACGTCGAGCACTACATCGAAACCACCGGACAACCAGTACACTGCCGTGCCCGTCCGATACCTCCGCATCGATACGAAACCGTTCGAAAAGAATTTGAGAACATGATGCAACAAGGTCTATGTCGTCCCAGCAAGAGCCCATGGTCATCACCACTACATATAGTACCGAAGAAAAATGGAGATATACGAGTGTGTGGTGACTATCGCCGCCTCAATACGATTACAACACCCGATCGCTACCCAGTTCCCAGAATCAAGGACTTCACCTACCACCTCTCCGGAAAAAACGTATTTTCGACAATTGACCTGAACCGCGCATATGCCCAGATCATAGTCCGAGAGCAAGATATCGAAAAAACCGCTATCATTACACCATTCGGTTTATTCGAATTCCCACGCATGTGTCCCGGCTTGAAGAACGCAGGCCAAACTTTTCAACGATATATACACGAAGTACTGCGTGGACTCGACTACGTTTTCCCGTTTATCGACGACGTCCTGATCGCCTCAACCAATGAAACGGAACACCGAGAGCACCTCAACACCGTACTGTCACGATTGGAAGAAAACGGCATCACAATCAATCCCGCCAAGTGTGTTCTCGGTCAGCCGCAAGTCAAATTCCTCGGCTACATCGTGTCAAACGAAGGCATCAAACCACCTGAAGAAAAGGTCGAAGCCATCCTTAAATACACCAAGCCAAAGACAATCGAAGAACTACGACGCTTCCTCGGCATGCTGAACTTCTATCGCGATCACATACCTAACGCCGCTTTATTACAAGCTCCGCTGAACGCATACCTACACGATGCAAAGAAGCGCGATAAGACAGTCATCGAGTGGACCGACGCCGCGAATCAAGCATTTGACGCATGTAAAGTCAGCATCAGTAACGCAGCTTTACTCGCTCACCCGTCTCACCACGCCACTCTCGCAATATTCAGCGACGCCTCAGACAAGGCCGCAGGAGCAGTTCTTCAACAATACATAAACAACACATGGCAACCACTTGGATATTTTTCGAAGAAATTTTCCGATGCGCAACAGAAGTATTCTACCTACGATCGCGAGTTACTAGCTATACATATGGCAGTTACTCACTTCCGTAAAATCTTCGAAGGGCGACCACTCATCATTTTCACCGACCACAAACCGCTGACATTCGCGATGAACAAAACGCAGAGTAACACCGAGACGCCACGGCGAACGCGACAACTACTCTTCATCAGCGAATTCACCACGGATATCAGACACGTATCCAGATCAGAAAACGTTTGTGCCGACGCTCTCAGCCGCATCGAAGCCATATCCTGTCCATCATCCATCAACTACGAAGAGATTGCAAAATCACAAGAAAAAGATCCGAGCATCCAACAATTAATGCAACAACCAAACCTATGCATTAAAAAAATCAGTATACCAAATACCAACATCGAACTATACTGCGACACCTCTACTACATACGTGCGACCGTACATACCTACCGAATATCGCCAAGAAGTATTCAACAGTATACACAACATAAGTCATCCCGGAACGAGAACAACACGGAAACTTATTACGAGAAAATACTTTTGGCCGGCAATGAACAACGACATCGGAACGTGGACGAAGCAATGTATAAATTGCCAGAAAAGCAAAATACATCGTCACACCCACAGCGAGATCGGTACTTTCCCGCCAACCGAGCGATTCACACACATTCACGCCGACATCGTAGGACCGCTACCTACGACCGCTCAAGGACATTGCTACCTAGTAACAATGATCGACCGACACACCCGATGGCCCGAAGCTATACCTACTACCGACATCACCGCCGAAACAGTCGCCGAAGTTATCTACAACAATTGGATTTGTCGATTTGGATGCCCTACAACAATAACTACGGATCAAGGAAGACAATTCGAGAGTAATTTGTTTACAAACCTAATGAAAATAATGGGAGTAAACAGAATACGAACAACTCCGTATCACCCGCAGAGCAACGGAATCGTCGAAAGATGGCATCGCACGCTAAAATCATCTTTACGCGCCAAATTATCAGACGCGCGAAGTTCCTGGAATCAAACACTGCCGACCGTAATGTTCGGTTTACGCGCCGCTCTCCGCTCCGATAGTGACGTAAGCGCCGCCGAATTAACCTACGGACATAACCTACGTCTACCCAGCGATTTCTTCGAGGCAAGCACATCGACCACGCCTACATCAATGGACTACGGCTACGTGCAAAACCTACGAGAAATCATCGCGCAAAATCGACCGCAACAACGTAACGCACGAAACAATAAACACATTTTCGTTCATCAAGACCTACATACCTGCAGTCATGTGTTTATTAGAGTCGACGCGATACGCACACCGCTTCAAACACCCTATGAAGGTCCCTACAAGGTCGTAAATCGCACAGACAAAGTGTTTACGATCCAGTTACCCGAGCGTCAAACCAACATATCTATCGACAGACTCAAGCCTGCCTATGTTGTGGAAGACACTGAAAACTTACCTTTACCACAAGTCCACTTACCTCAAAAACCTTTACCTCAGAACCACATACCTTTACCTGAAAACCTTTTACCTTTACCTAAAAACCTTATACCTATACCTCAAGATCAGTTACCGAGCACTTCGAGCACATCACAGCAATCGACTCACCGAGTGACAAGTCGAGGCCGAGCTGTCAAACTGCCGGTACGTTTCACTTGAGGGGGGTTACTGTAGCAGCAACTAACAGCAGAAACGGTGACGAAATAGTTCCTAAAAGAACTGTTTCAGTACAGCACGCATTGACGCACAAGAGACAGGAAAGTTCTTAAAAGAACTATATGCTGTACAGATGACGTTCGACAGAGACAGGATGGTAGCTCTGAAAAGAGCTGTTAGAGCTCTTCATCTGCAACCACGCTCTAACATCTTCAGTCTTCGACGTCTCCACTTCAATACTCACCGCACGACTTCAGATCCAGCTTGAACTCATAGCCACATCAGTCTCCGCTTCAGTCTACATCTTCGGCACGCGTCGTCAGCCGGCGAGCTCCCGCGACGCGTGCGTTCATCTTGCGAGCCCCGAGCGAAAGAGCGAGCCAGCGAGCGCCGCACATACTTATACCGGCGACTGGCGCATGCGCACTGGAGTTCACCGAACTTCGAACGTATCACGCATGCGCGCATTGCTCCCGCGCTGACCTTGACCGATAAATCGACACGTGCCGGAAAAGAGACAGAAATTGAGATAGCATTATCAATTATCTAAAATCCTATTGGTTGTTAATTATTTATCTGTTATTTTATTGGTTTTTCATATTTTCCTTTTTTGTATAAATTGTGCTGTTTTTTGTGTAAAAATATATTCTACTACAACCTTCTGAAGAGTTTCATTATAATCAAGAACGAACACAAGTAGTCTTCAACAATTCTAACCAAGCGGTTAAAACTTATCGCAACGCGGCCCACCGGTCGCGGCGGACCGGAAGGGAGTAGCCATAGCGTGTATTACCGATGCAAAACAGTCTGGTATTTTTTGCGGGGGGAAATGCTACGAAACTCACACTTTGACTTTAACAAAACACAGAAACAATTTCACGCACACATTTAAACATCTAGGCGACTTGTACTTTGACAGAGGGGAAAGCCTGCATATGGTAACTCCCTCCGGTGTTGCTCTATGAATTAAAATGTATTAATATATATGCACATTTTAAATCTCATTTAAATTTATTTTATGACTTAATTATGTATCAAAATTAAATATAAATTATAATGGCAACCCTTGAGACCTCCCACTGCTGCTGGGCACGAGTCTCTTTCCTTTTTGGGGAGAGGCCTGGAGCTTAATTTGTAATTGATGTCATCATCATCATTTCAGACAAAAGACGTCCACTGCTGAACGAAGGCTTTCCCCAAAGATTACCACAGCGAACGGTCTTTAGTGTCCTGCCCACTGCCACTTGAGTTTCGCTATTTGGTGAGCAATGTCTCTTACTCTGGGCAGAGAATATGTAATAATACTACGTATACAATGGACACTTCGACGTCCCGCCCATTTGCCGCGCTTCACCCAATCACTTCCCCTCATAAGGGCGACGGTTGGTACTCTACAGCGAGGTTGCGAGCGACCTTATTATTAACATTAAGAAGCCTCTTAATAACATTAAGATGGTGCTTTATTGTGCAGTGCATGGCTGTAAGTCAATAAGTCGTGACAATAAAAGATCATTTTTCAGTTCCCCGACGGAAAACGTAACTAAAAACATTTCTAATATCATGATTTCTTACCTTTACCACACCGCCATACAAACGCTTATTTTGGTTACCTAATACACAGACATCAATCAGTGACGTGTAGTCACACGTGCACGCACACAGCGTAGCACGTAGGGTGTGTATAGTATTACTTTATGAGGTTATGACTTTAGGCCTCGGACCGACAATATAGAAATAAAATAATACTATGTACTTACGTAGATATTTCTTTCTTTCTTTCTATTCTTTGACCCGGTTTACAGTATGCACCCCGTCAGGCCACGAGAAAAATATGACAGTTGATTTCTAATTTTATTGCTCTTGGCCGATATCGGCCAACTGCGGCTCAACGGGTGCGGACGGTACGGACGGTGCGGGTCTACGAGGCCTTCCTCTTTGCCCGGGCTTGATCTGCCCCCGTTACGACGGGGGCGTGTTTCACCTTTCTTGGTTTAGACGCCGGCTGTGGAGTGCCGATACCGATAGCCGGATCGTGGCACTTCCACTTACAAACACACCCACAGTTGACAACTGCTGGCTGACAGCTGACAGTGACATGGCATGGCAGCATTGACAGATTTTTGACAGCCAAATTTACATGCCGCGCGGCGCAGCGAGCGAACTTTCGGTCGTTTGATTTGAGGGTTATTTGTTGAGTTTTACACGTGTGTCTGTGATTATAATCGTGATTGTGATCAAGTTGTATACTTTGAATGTTTGTTCTTGATTTCTATTATTAAAATGGGTCGTAAAGCTAAATTTGATGAGGGTCTTAAAGTGAAAAAAGGACCTGGCCGTAAAGCACGCAAACAACCCGATCCTGTCTTCAGGAAAGAACTTTGTGAGTAGTTGCATTTTTTGTTATATTCACTATTTATACATGTTTGTGTAAGATGTAAATGTAACGCACTGTCTTGAAATGTACAAAAAGTGTTAAATAATATTAGCCATACATATCTCGTATTTTCAAATAGCGGCTCAACCGCCTAACCGTATCGCTTTATATAGTGGTTATTAACGTCTTGGATTTAGCTTGTACTTGCCTGTGGCCTTTGAAAGAAATAGCCATAAACATATTGCTATCGCCTTAACCTTTACTTATGTTACAAAAATAGTCATCAGATTTTAGCTATTCTTCCCTTAGGCGGTACCCAAAGACAGAAAGACAAATGAGTTGGCCACTAACCCTTATCTCCACCAACCCGCAGCATAGTGGAGTAAGCTCCAAGCCTTCTCCCAAGAAGGGGAGAGTCTCATGCCCAGTAATGGGACATATCAAGGGTTACCATTATTATATTTTATTCCCTACATGAACTATGAGTATGTTTTTATGTTTGTTAATCCTTCAAGGATCGTACGGCCACCGGCGGCGAGACACAATTGAATTTCAACTGTCATATTTTTCTCGTGTCTGGAGAGATTAATGTATGTAGTAAAAAATAAGACATCTGTAGTAAACAACTCAACAATTGAGATGACAGGGTTCCCAAAATATTAATGCATTGGTCACCTATTGACTTTTGAAGCAGATAGTTAGTTCTTAACTATCTGCTTCCACAGTAAGGATACTTTGTCTGGGGGAAATAGAAGTTATTATTATTCTCACTATGAGCACATTGAAATTGGAAAATATCTAAACCCCATGAAAAAAGCTATGACCATTCGATCTAACAAAATGGGAAAAGACCACATTAGCTACATGTCATATTTGCAATTTTTAGCTTTCCTTTACGTGCGGACGAATTCATGGGCAAAAGCTAGTAGTTTTAAAAGGTGTGGATTCTTATATTGTCCAGACAATTTTATATCTTAATATATATAAATCTCGTGTCACAATGTTTGTCCTCAATGGACTCCTAAACCACTTAACCGATTATAATAAAATTCGCACACCATGTGCAGTTCGATCCAACTTGAGAGATAGGATAGCTTACATTACGCTATGACTAATAGGAGCAGAGCAGCGCGGGCGAAGCCGGGGCGGGCCGCTAGTAGTTATATAAAAAGATTAAAGATTTTAGAGGGGTTTCTTCGCACCCTAAATCCCTAGATGTCTAAAGTCACTTTTTCAATTAAATTGAAAAAAGAGTGAATTTTATTATCATTTTGGCTCAGAAACAACTGTTTAAAATTATTTCTAATACCTGTTTCTTTTTTCTTGGTTGATATTGTGTTCAAGTTAATTTTCAAGCAAAATCAAAGTAACAGTTTATTGTTTAAAAATGTAGTGGGAATGTTTGGTAATTCATTGTATAATAGTATCATTCAAAAACTAGGTGCCATTATTCTGTTGTTAATTATTTCATATAGAATCAATATAGGCTATTACTAAAATGTAAATACAGAATTGTACATAATATTTTTCAGTGGATGATGATAAAGAAGATAAGAAATTGAGCCACAGACAAAAACAACGAGCTGCACGTAGGGTTAAAAAGAAGACAGAATTAGCAGAGAAGCGCAAAGCTTTGAAACAAGCCAAAAAGAATGTTTCTAAGCAACAAGAAAAGGAAACTGTCAAGGATAATACAAATGAAAGTGACACTGAAGAAGAAAAAAATCAAGGTTATTAATTTATTTAAGTTTTCATTACTGAAGACTATGTTCGTTGTATTTAATTATGATTGTCTGTTTAAAAAAGGTACATATTTTTTCTCAGGCAAGTTTCCTCGTTGCCACTATTAAATATGCACTAAATTTATAACTACCCTCTCTCAGGAACAATTTCAATTCCATCATTATTTCAGGTTTCACTGATGACAATAAAGAGTGGCTGACATTAAAACAAAAAAGTAAGAAGATCAAGAATCCAACATATAATTCAGACAGTGACAGTGGCCATGATGATGGTTCCGAAGATGATGCAGAAGAATCTGATGATGAATTAAGTGTTGGAGAAGACTCTGATGATGAAGAAGCCGTTAAAACTGCTCCTGTGAAAGAAAAATATAAGGTAAAATGACTGTGTTGTAAAGGAATCAAAACTATAAAATAGCTTGTTCATATTAATCCTTCAAGGATCGTACGCGGCGAGACACAATTGAATTTCAATTGTCATATTTTTCTCGTGTCTGGAGAGATTAAGATTCAATTTAAACATCATAAATATATTTTATGATCATATATTTCAGGTTGGAACTTTAGATGACTTATTTGAGGATTCTGACAAAGAAGAGGAAGATGCTTCATCTGAAGATGAAGGGACAACTGCAGTAAACAAAATGTCATATAATTCTAGTGATGATAGTGGTGAAGATACTGATGAAGCTAAAGATGATGATGACGACGATGATGATATGTTACCTATTGAAAAGGCAAACATAAGACTCAAAAAGAAACAAAAATTGGAAAAACAGTTAGCTGATGAAGAGATGCAACTTAATATATCTAAACAAGATGTTTTTGCTTTTCCTACTGAAGATGAATTACAAAATCCGACCAGTCTTCAAGATGTGCATCAAAGAGTCAAAGATGTAGTCACTGTTCTTAGTGATTTCAATCGCTTGAAAGAGGAAGGTAGATCACGTAGTGACTACACAGAATTGCTTTTGAAAGATCTGTGCATGTACTACAGCTACAATGAGTTCTTAATGGAGGTCCTAATGCAGATCTTTCCAGTGCAAGAGCTTGTTGAATTCCTGGAGGCGAGTGAAGTTTCCAGACCAATAACTATAAGAACTAATAGTTTAAAAACTAGAAGAAGGGATTTAGCTCAAGCACTAATTAACAGGGGTGTCAATTTAGATCCAGTTGGTAAATGGAGTAAAGTGGGCTTGGTTGTGTATAGCTCCACAGTTCCAATAGGAGCCACTCCGGAATATTTGGCAGGCCATTATATACTACAGGGTGCATCCAGTTTCCTACCTGTTATGGCTTTGGCACCTCAAGAAAATGAAAGGATTTTAGATATGTGTGCTGCCCCTGGTGGCAAGGCATCCCACATTGCGGCCATTATGAAAAATACAGGTGCATTATTTGCAAATGATGCAAATAAAGAGAGGACTAAGGCAGTTGTTGGAAATTTCCATAGATTGGGAATTGTGAATGGAATCATTTGTAACTATGATGGTAGGGAATTTCCAAATGTTATGAAAGGTTTTGATAGAGTTCTGCTAGATGCACCATGCACAGGTACTGGAGTTATTGCTAAAGATCCAAGTGTGAAAACAACAAAGGACCAAAAGGATATACAAAGATGTTTTAATCTTCAAAGGCAGCTTTTATTAGCAGCAATAGATTGTTGTAATGCCAAGTCAAGTACAGGTGGATATGTAGTGTATTCAACGTGTTCAATCTTGCCTGAAGAAAATGAGTGGGTTGTGAACTACGCCTTGAAGAGGCGAAATGTGAAATTAGTTCCAACTGGCTTAGATTTTGGTACAGAAGGATTTGTTAAATACAGGCATCACAGATTCCACCCTTCATTGAAATTAACTAGAAGGTTCTACCCACATACTCATAACATGGATGGTTTCTTTGTTGCCAAGTTTAAGAAGTTTTCGAATGTTGTTGTAAGTATTTTAATTTTTTAAAAGTAAGTTTTAGAAAAAGTTTTTAATATTTATGTATATTTATAATAATATTTTTATTTTGAAATAGCCTGAACCAGTGAAAGATGAGGAGGATGAAGGTGAAATTAAAGATGATAATGAAATAAAACAGAATGGAGATGCTACACCAACAGAGCAAGAACAATCAAAAAAGACTACTATGAAACGACAAGCGGAAGCTGACGCCACTCAGCCAAACATAAAGAAGAAGAAACCTCAAACTGAAAGGTAAATAGAAAGATAGAGAGATGAATTTGTGTGTTATCACCATTTGGTGCTTCACACATTTTTTACACGTAGCAATTATACTTGCTTGTAGTTCACATTGACTTATCATCAGTGTGAATATTACTGTTTAAAGATATGTGTAAAATGTCAGCGATTTCAAAAATTGTTTATATATTTAGCAATAGACTTGGTAAAGTGGTGTTTCTTACGCCCATAGAGCAACACGAGCCACCGGCCGACTGGAGGCGAGTAGCCATAGCGTTTATTACCGATGCAAAACAGTCTGTCTTTTTTTGCGGGGAGAAATTTGTGTGACGCACACACGCACAATAAAAATACGAAACTCACACCTTGACTTTAACAAAATACATACACAATTTCACTCTCACATTTAATTAAACATTGCTACTTGCAAACAAACTCGGATCAGTCGCTCGACCGATCAGCGTATCGTATAAGGTACACCTATCAGTCCGCCTGACTGTGCTGTTTTAATCAGTCCAAAACAACACCAGCGATATTCTCGCATTTTTGAGTTTTTAAGAATCAAATAATAATATTGTGAATAAAAATTACATATGAAGGTAACGCTATTTTGTAAACTTGATGTGGCAGATCTCTTTTTACAGCAATAAAACATAGCAAATCGGAATTTTTCAGGACGTCAGTGCAGTCGCACTACTAGATTTATTCTAATGAGCAGTCCGGCTGCAACTAGTTTTTATTATATCCATAGGACCATTTGAGCTTGTACTTTGGCAGATTGGAAAGCCTGCATATGGCTACTCTCCTCCGGTCCGCCGCAGTCGGTGGCCTGTGTTGCTCTATGCTTACGCCCTACATCTCCGATACATCACTCACCCCATTCTTTCTTCCCTAACACTATATCATGTTTATTTTTTTTCTCCATTTTATTATTATATTTGGGATTTTTATTTACAGTAGTCAAGAAAAGAAAAGTCAACCAGGTTCAAAGGAACAAAATACTAAACAAAAAAAGAAGAAACACAAAAATAAGAAAAACAAACAGCAACAGACAAAAGAAAAACGAAATGTACAATCAAATATAAACAATGTTAGCAATAATGATCACGTGGTCAATGAGACATTAGGAAAAGAAACGGTTCACAAGAATAAAAGGCAACCGAAAAAGAATAATAATGAAAAAGTTATTCCTAAAAATGCTGAAGTGAACAAACCGGTGAATGACAAAAAGGTAGATAATACTAACAATAATTCATCAAGTATAGGTGCAAATCAAAAACAAAAGAAGATAACTAAAAAAAATAAGAATAAAGTAGAGAATAAGGACAAAGTAACAACTCCAGCAATAAATATGAATGAAATTAAAATAACAGAAAAACTTGAACTCCAAGCATCAAAGAAGTTAAAGAATAAAATTAAAAAGAAGAAACAGATTGGTCAGATAAATGTAGATAAAAGTAAAAATGTTAGTAAAATACCAAATCCGAAAGGACCAAATAAAAGCAAGAAGATGAAAATGACAAAAAAATGAAATAATATTATTATATTATTAAAGATTAATTTTATAAAACGTAAACTAGTTTTATTTAAATCGGATATGTGAAACATTCCTTTAAATATAGTATCAACGAAATCGATAATTATTATGCTTTGATGGCGTAACGGTAGCAGGCCACTAAAGTACGTTTTCTTTTATTCCATTAGAAATTTTTTTCAGTGGCATTCTCGGAGTACCTGGTGGTAGAGCTCCAGTGACGGAGCTCGTGGGCATATTCACCATCCCATTACCTAATCTACCTACGTGCCGTTAAATGATAGTTCAGCGGTATCGTGTTCCGATTATGTGGTTAATGTACGGCACAAAGACAACAACTAGGATTTCGGGAGTGGCAACGCTGTTTGTTTCACTTACCATCAATGTGATTTGTATGCTTGCTAGCCTCATGCTTCATGACAAAAAGTTACGTACGTAACATAACTTCGCGCCTGTATTCCTCGAAGGGGTAGGCTTGCATTCAAATGTATGCATTCGAACATACATGCAAACAACCACGATTCGCCGGATACGTTTTGGCCCATGTAATAGGGGGCGAGCCTGTTGACACTCGGGCACATTACCAAACTCCGAGGTACTGGGAAACTTCCAGAAAATGGAAAAATCCCAACAGAACCGGAGATAAAGGACTTTAAACCGTTATCTCTGACACCCGGGACTCGAACCCAGGACCCCAGCGTAGTAGTAGTTAAATAAAAAAGTTGACGTGTTCAATTGAATCTCTGCTTACAGTATTAGAAATATTAATATACTTTCATCTGTTTTTACATTTCTTCACGGTCTGAGAATAGATCGTAAAATTATATGTTAATAGTATTCGTTATAATTATGTTTTATCACCATGATTTATTTTCACGCCTCCAAATATGGCTGGTATAGAGCCGTCAAAACATTTTTAAGTTGGCAATTAAAGCCGAGACGAATACGTTCGGATAAGCGGGGTTCTACTGTACTTACAAAAGCCACCTGGTGACCTGCTTGATAAGATTTGCAATGGCACCTCATAGAGATAGCAAAATGCTACTGGCACCTTAGCGCAGTTTGGTATAGAACATGAAATTTCAATTGTAGCGTACTTTGTATAGTCAGTATATAAAAAGTAGTGTGTTACACAAAGATATTAGAGGAATTAGATTTCCAATACGCACCGGCCGCTGAGCGTTCGTTTAGACTCGCGGACGGTCAGGTGACCGCACGGTGACCGTTCCCGCTCACGTGGCAAGCATCATGCATTTGCATTCGCCCACCGAGCGCAAACTTAGTGTGAAAAAACCGATGAAAATGCGAAATTGTTCAGTGTTTTGGTGTAAAAACCGAACAGTAAAGCAAACCAAACCACTCAGTAGGATTACATATGACATCTCAATTTTGTTCAGGTCTATAAACTCTTGTACGAACTGATAATACGCCATATTTGTGACGTTTTGTGGCGCGACCAAACACTAATCAGGTGAAGTCAGGTGTGTTGGCCTCGCGCCTAATTGGTGTTTATTTGCGCGCCAAGATAAGCTCCTCCCACTTACAATGATTGAAGCCACAGAAGAGATAAATAAGTAATAATTCCGTGGTTGAAGCAGTTTTGATAGAAAAGCGTGTGTATTGTCAATCTATTCTTATAATATCTTTGGTACTACATATAGTTTAAGACATTTCAATATTATCATGTAGCGTACTACTCTATCCGGATAAGCGGGGTTCTACTGCACATAAAAAAGCCACCTGCTGTGACCTGCATGAAAAGATTTGCAATGACACCTCATAGATAATAATACTTAAAGTAAAATGCTACTGGCACCTTCACGCAGTTTGGTATATTTATGAAATTTAATAAGTAGCGTACTACGTATAGCATTAAGGTTGGGGAAAAAGTTTCTTCGCATTTTTTAAGATAATTCAAAACATTTTTTAATATAGTTTTTTAAATTTAGCTAAAGTATGTATGTACCATTTTGTTCGATAACCTGTTGCCATCTTGTAGGTAGGGACATGATCCCATTGCTATAAAAATTTTGGGACTTCTCATCAAAATACCGCGACAAGTGGATTTGGCAATCCTCTCGTGATGTTAACCTAACATTGCATAAAGAATTCTGAAGAGACCGAAACAGGTGGAAATCTGAAGGTGCAAGGTCAGGACTATACGGCGGATACATTAACACCTCCCAGCCAAACTCTCTTAATTTTTGCTGAGTGGCTATAGATGTGTGAGGTCTAGCTATCATGATGAAACACCATACCCCTTCTGTTGATCAATTCCGGCCGCTTTCTCTCAACTTCTTGCTTTAATCTCATCAGTTGTTCACAGTAGAGTTCAGAATCGATAGTCCTGCCTGGTGGTAATAGCTCGTAATGAATAATGCCCTTCCAATCCCACCACGCACACAACATCACCTTTTTGCGAGTTAACCCGGGTTTCGCCAGTCTGTGAAGCCTAACCGGCCTTTGACCACGACCTTTTTCGCACGTTCTTGTCGTACGTGATCCACTTTTCATCACCAGTTAACAGCTTCTTCAAAAATGATTCGGTTTCATTACGTCGTAATAAAGAATCACAAATGAGGTTCATTAGGTTTCTTTCAGTGAGCTCGTGAGGTACCCAAATATCGAGCTTTTTTTTGTACTCAGCTTTTTTCAAATGCGCCAAAACTGTTTTGTGATCAATTCTCAGTTCTTCAGCTACGTCGTAACTACTGATATGTCGATCTTGCTCCACTTTTTCAAAAATGGCATCCATTTTATCCGTAATAGGGCGACCAGAGCGAGGTGCATCTTTGACATTAAAATTTCCGGATTGAAAACGCTTAAACCAAATTTGTGCTACTCTCACAGACACTGCACTAGGTCCATAAACATCGCAAATTTTTTTCGCGGCTTGCGTTGCATTTTTACCTTTTTTGTAGTAAAATTTTAAAATGTATCGAATTTCTGCATTAGATTCACTCATCTTGACAGTACGAAAAACAAAGGAAAATCACACATTTGCCTAGTTTGAATTTGGAATTATGTTCCTTAAAATTTTAACTTTCAATGATACCAAAACCAGCCAGATACAAATACTACAGCCAAAGAGATTTTTTTACAAATTCATACAAACTATAATGCGAAAAGACTTTTTCCCAAACCTATTATGAAGTAGCGTACTACATCAGGTATAGTAGGTACCTATATCAAATTCCAATATGTCGCGTACTACGCTAATTCAAGTGGCAAACAAGCATGCAGTTCACATTGATGTTAAGTGATGACTGGAGCCTATAGACATCCACACAAAGACAAAGGTCAAATTGTAGATGCGTTAACACTCCTGAGGCTTAAGGTGTTATACCTCTATGCCGGAAATTACAGGGCACCGGTCCCTTTGCGGGTGGCGCACCTTTATTCCCATCGGCCCCCTCTGAGACCGCCACCGGGGTGGCCGTTGGGAATAAATAGTGCCAACGGCCACCCCGATGGCCGTTAGTTTCATTTGACCCCTTCGTAGTTATACTGCAATGGTTTATTCGCATTTCGCATCGGACGTTAGGTACCAATAGTAAAAAATTGACTTTGGTGACAATTTTTCAATTTGACAATTTGTATTTTTATATTGTAAACGGGACTTAATCGCGTACTATTTTAATCGAAGTATTTACCTCGACAAATCGTCGACAATACAAATCGTGTAAGTTTAAAACAATTGATAATTTGTGTCAAAATGTAAATCAAAGATGGCGGCTGCATGGAGTTGTCAACTTTTTCGTCATGGGTGTCGTTTTCATGGTTCATGGGGGTGTTGAATCCGATAGTGGTGTCAAAATGTAAATCCAAGATGGCGGCTGCATGGAGTTATCAACTTTTTTGTCATGGGTGTCGTTTTCTTGGTACTTGAGGGAGTTGAATTCGATAGTGGTGTGAAAATGTAAATCCAAGATGGCGACTGCATGGAGTTGTCAACTTTTTCGTCATGGGTGTCGTTTTCATGGTTCTTGAGGGTGTTGAATTCGATAGTGGTGTCAAAATGTAAATCCAAGATGGCGGCTGCATGGAGTTGTAAATTTTTTCGTGAACCAAGAAAACGACTTCTTGGTTCATGGGGGTGTTGAATCCGATAGTGGTGTCAAAATGTAAATCCAAGATGGCGGCTGCATGGAGTTGTCAACTTTTTCGTCATGGGTGTCGTTTTCATGGTTCTTGAGGGTGTTGAATTCGATAGTGGTGTAAAAATGTAAATCCAAGATGGCGGCTGCATGGAGTTGACAACTTTTTCGTCGCGGGTGTCGTTTTCTTGGTTCATGAGGGTGTTGAATTCGATAGTGGTGTCAAAATGTAAATCCAAGATGGCGGCTGCATAGAGTTGACTACTTTTTCGTCATGGGTGTCGTTTTCATGGTCCTTGAGGGTGTTGAATTCGATAGTGGTGTCTAAATGTAAATCCAAGATGGTGGCTGCATGGACTTGTCAACTTTTTCGTCATGGGTGTCGTTTTCATGGTTCTGGAGGGTGTTAAATTCGATAGTGGTGTCAAAATGTAAATCCTAGATGGCGGCTGCATGGAGTTGACTACTTTTTCGTCATGGGTGTCGTTTTCATGGTTCTTGAGGGTGTTGAATTCGATAGTGGTGTCAAAATGTAAATCCAAGATGGCGGCTGCATGGAGTTGTAAATTTTTTCGTGAACCAAGAAAACGACTTCTTGGTTCATGGGGGTGTTGAATCCGATAGTGGTGTCAAAATGTAAATCCAAGATGGCGGCTGCATGGAGTTGTCAACTTTTTCGTCATGGGTGTCGTTTTCATGGTTCTTGAGGGTGTTGAATTCGATAGTGGTGTAAAAATGTAAATCCAAGATGGCGGCTGCATGGAGTTGACAACTTTTTCGTCGCGGGTGTCGTTTTCTTGGTTCATGAGGGTGTTGAATTCGATAGTGGTGTCAAAATGTAAATCCAAGATGGCGGCTGCATAGAGTTGACTACTTTTTCGTCATGGGTGTCGTTTTCATGGTCCTTGAGGGTGTTGAATTCGATAGTGGTGTCTAAATGTAAATCCAAGATGGTGGCTGCATGGACTTGTCAACTTTTTCGTCATGGGTGTCGTTTTCATGGTTCTGGAGGGTGTTAAATTCGATAGTGGTGTCAAAATGTAAATCCTAGATGGCGGCTGCATGGAGTTGACTACTTTTTCGTCATGGGTGTCGTTTTCATGGTCCTTGAGGGTGTTGAATTCGATAGTGGTGCCTAAATGTAAATCCAAGATTGCGGCTGCATGAAGTTGTTAACTTTTTCGTCATGGGTGTCGTTTTCTTGGTTCACGAGGGTGTTGAATTCGATAGTGGTGTCATAATGTAAATCCAATATGGCAGCTGCATGGAGTTGACATCTTTTTCGTCATGGGTGTCGTTTTCTTGGTACTTGAGGGAGTTGAATTCGATAGTGGTGTGAAAATGTAAATCCAAGATGGCGGCTGCATGGAGTTGTCAACTTTTTCGTCATGGGTGTCGTTTTCATGGTTCTCGGGGGTGTTGAATTCGATAGTCGTGTCAAAATGTAAATGATTGTTGCTATTAAAAAATATTTAAATTTTGTAATAATATTTTGTTATATTGGTGCAAAAAACTGTGACTATGCAAATTGTTATTTACTACTTAAAAACTGTTCCATATAGAAATGTCATAAAACGAATAAACAAACAAAATAACATAATAATGACGAAACACTTGAAATTTTAGTACTTATTTGATATAACATATTTATACTCCACGTAAATTATTGTAAGAGTATCTGCTAATATACCCTAGAAAGAAATATTAAATTTAAAATATTCTTTAAATAATTAAGGTAAGAAAATTGATTTTATAATCATTAGAAAATTATGAAAACATTCCAAAATTATTTACCAATATTACACTTTTTTAATACTCAACTTTGTTTTAATTCAATTTTGATTGGTACCTACCGTCCGATGCGAAATGCGAATAAATCATTGTAGTATAACGAAGGAGGCAGATGGAACTAACGACCACCGGGGTGGTAAACGCCACTTATTAGTGCCAACGGCTAGCCCGGTGCCAGGCTCAGAGGGGCCCAGAGGGGCTCAGCCGATGGGAATAAACGAGTTTGACCAGTTGACAACTTTTTCGTCATATATTTTGACACCACTATCGAATTCAACATCCTCAAAAACCATGAAAACGACACCCATGACGAAAAAGTTGACAACTCCATGCAGCCGCCATCTTGGATTTACATTTTGACACCACTATCGAATTCAACACCCTCAAGAACCATGAAAACCACACCCATGACGAAAAAGTTGACAACTCCATGCAGCCGCCATCTTTGATTTACATTTTGACACAAATTGTCAAATTGAAAAATTGTCACCTAAGTCAATTTTTTACCATTGGTACCTAACGTCCGATGCGAAATGCCAATAAACCATTGCAGTATAACTACGAAGGGGGCAAATTAAACTAACGGCCACCGGGGTGGCCGTTGGCACTAATTAATTATTAATTTAATTTGTTTGATCTGCTTGACATCCGTGAAACACCAGGGTCCCAGATGAAAATCAGCGTCAAGTCGATTGATGTTATCGACTTGACATGAAGCTGATCTGGGCTCCCATTTGGACCAGCCGTGAGACTTAATCTCTTTTTTTTTTTTTTCTTTTTTAATTGTTATTGTTTTTGCTTTTTGTTTAATTGTACCTGTGTACCAATTGTCTGGCAATTTGTATCGTCATGTCTCTGTGCTGTCCAAATAAATGTTTTCTTTTTTTCTTTTCTTTAATTATTCCCAACGGCCACCCCGGTGGCGGTCTCAGAGGGGGCCGATGGGAATAAAGGGTGGCGCAGCGAGAAGACATTACAATTGGCGCTTCCCATGGCTCCTATGATGGGGTGGTTCCGCGGTCGATAGTGGAGCCACGGCGACTGGTGGGGCCAAAGTGTAGTAAATAATCAATTTAAAAATAAATCACATTCCTACTTACATCATCTTTTTTTTTTTACATTTTCATGAAAAAAAATCGTCTAAATCATAGTTATTCACAATTTATCAGAGTTCCAAGTGTAGCCCTTATGAGAAGAAACCTGATAAAGTGCAAACTTTGTGTAACTCTTAAACAAGTACGAGTAGGTAACACATACATATATTTTTGAAAATGCACGTCACCGTCTCCAGTTGCACGGTCCTCAACACTTCGTCACACAGTCAAGATGCCGCTCCAATTTTAATGTTTTTGTATGGTAGCATAAGATGACGAGGCAGAGAAGCAGGAACACGGTGGTAAAGTTCAAATATCAGAGCTCGCGGGTGTAGGCACCACCGCATTACTTTACCATTAAACCGCAATCTTTTTGCCAGCCTCTGAAGCTGGCAAATTATTGTTACCTTATTTGTATCTGTGTGTACCTATAGCGAAGTAGGCACGAAGTAGGTACCTACTGCCGTAACGTAATCAATAGGTTAAAGTTTACGATATTACCTTTTTCGCTTTATACGAGAGAAAAATATTTTTTACCATTTTAGAAGTATTTTTTTTATATTTGCCTACGCAGATCATTTATTTCATAGGCGTAAAAAGGTGCAATATATTTGCTGAACGTGTATACTAATAAATAACTAATATATAGCACTTTAGCACATTACATAAAAATGTACGTAATACCAAAAATTTGGCATATACCTACAGGCACGACTCGAAAGTTATAATTTTTTAGTACTATGCAACAGGGTGATCCTTTTTTAATATTCAGAATATTATAAAGGTCACCCTTCAGGTATCCCACTAAGAATCTTCTCAGATCATTCTTTTGACCTGAGGGCCGACCACCTAACTCTACCGTCTATTAAAATATATTGCTTAAAAGTATGTACTTGCGGACGAAAATACTTCCAGGTAAGTGGTACAAAACTGACAAGACGACGTCATAATCACGAAAGCATTAGAGTCAGGTGGTCGGCCATCTCGGACCTCAAACCTAGATATTTAACTACCTAGCTAGTTTACTACTAAGGTAATAGTGGAAACACCATTTTCATTTTGTGGGCTTGGTTGAGAATTTATGGCAGAATTTATTAAAGTCTGAACGGACTTTACTGAGATAATTTTGGGGTTGTGACCGTGAGACCTGTATCTGCTACTGGTATAAGCCACCGATATAATGTATTATGTAACGACACAGTGGTGTTAAAAACGACAATTTAAAGAAATTAAAGAAAGAGTGGAGAGAAAAATTTGATTTGAGGAAGGGATCGAACGTGCGACCTTTGGATCATTATCAAAGTCGCTTAACCTGAATCAATTGAATAAATTGATGAATAAATTGAGCTACCATAATCGTAGTTGTCGATTTTCTCTTTCACATTTCATTGCATTGCCTTATAGTGACGGGTGGTGTCGGGGTAGTTTCTTTGAATTCACTCGCAAATGAAAACTATGACACTATATAACTACTATTAATGTTTTAAACTCAATAAAATGGCAAACTAAGGTCATGGATGTTACAAAAATTGCAAAAAGTTGCTCTGATATATACAATCATCAAACCTAGATTGATGACAAAAAAATCGGATTATAACTACTTATCTCTCGGTACTAACTATTCTGTATGCTCTTCACACGTATTGATACATAACACAAAGGAGAATGTAGAGCTTCGTGTGCTGTTGACACGGGAGTCTTTATTTGCAGGTCCGCCAACGAGCGCCTTATCAAAAATACGTAAAACATAGAGCGTGCCTGAAAACTGTGCCCGGGACCGTAGGGGGGGAACGAAAAGGGAGCTTTCCCGTGTCGGCCGGGGCGGCGACCGTAGCTACGCGCCGTAGCTCGTCCTTAATGAAAACCGTGGGCCGCGCAGCCCCGCCCGCGCTCCCTCGCCCGGAGGCTGCCAGTCAGTATCCCGCGAACCGCGCTGCCGAACTCACGCTGCACTCGCGCGAATTCCGAAACCACAACCCATTTACACCACGGCTTCATCACCACGGTACGCCGCTGAACTCCTCAGTGCACATCCCACACCCATATCAAAAAATAGTGATGGTTTAATACATGAAAATAGACGGAGGCAGGAGGCGGGCGGGGTGGGCTTTGTTCAGTACTACGCCCGAGAGGCTGTACCGCGCAGCATCCCCCCGCTATCTCTAGATAGTATACATCTACGGTACCGAGTACCAGATTAATTGGCTTACGTATGCCCGGTGCTGGTCAAACACAGGCTTCATTACGTTAGCCAGTTTTTGGTTTTAGCCTTTTTTTTAACGTGCTTTGATCACTAAATGCTTTGTGTGAGGTATACCTTTTTCAGCTTGTTTCCTTGTTTGGACTTCATTGATTTTGTTCCATAAGACGAAAGCTGTGATGTATTTAGTTGTAAGGATCGAGCGGGAAGATGAATTGAAAGTAATTTATAGATCATTATTCGTGTTATCTGAATCGTACGATGCTTTTGTTCATATTTTACGAATATTAAGGGACGAAGGAAGCGTTAATACCTACTTAAATATAAATAATCCAACCACAATTATAAATATCTTGTATTATCATTGTTATAAATATCTCAAATGACTTAATGAATTTGAAGAATGCAAAAGTTAATAATAATGATTACTTAATTAAATATGTCATTGAACAATAACAAATTGCTGGAGTTCTGCTGTTTCTGGAGAACAGCTTTCGTAAAAATACCCTACGTTTTGCAGTTTTATAACACGGATGAAATGTTTTTTCCGCTTTTCTTAGTTCGTTCACCTTCTATTAGTTACATCCGAAACAAATGTGCATCGCGTTTAATTAGTAACCAATATAACTTGTATAAAACCCGGTTATATAATTATATTATGCACACGATATTAGTTCACCGTGACGCGAAGCAAATCGTCTATAAAACGAAAATTATATACCTATAAAGCGAGGCAACGTGACGTAGCGACTGAAAAATTGAAAAGTAAATAAACTAAGAACTAAGAAAGATTATATGTGAACCATAACTAGTACATTTACAATAAAAAATATTCTCAAACAAAAAATATCTTCTTTAATTATTGATTTTTTTTTTGTCTTTAATTTCCAAGATATGGGATGATCTTTGGGATCATCTGGGAGACACTCGTTTATCGATAATTATATCGTTCTACCGGTCAAGCCATCCCCCAATCGGGAACATGTACCTAGGTAATAGGAATGTCGATAATTCGCCGGAATTGATAACTGTCTTTTTTGTAAAAGACAGATTAACTTACTATATTTTTTATGAATATTATGTTTTATATTTACCTATGAATTAACATAGGTAGGTACTTATTTTACCGGCATGAATGCAATCCAAACAACTGGTGATTGTTCTCAACAAAAAAAAAACAAACTTAATTTTTCTCCACTGTATGTGTATTAAAAATACTACGACACATAGATTTGGTTTATTAATATGGCGTAGACTCATAATTACGAGAAAGGCTCGCGGGCTACTTCGTAGCGCTAAGCTACCAAATATTTCAGAGATTTTTATTACTTTTTGTCATACCTGAAGTCGTCATGAAATCAACGTTGTCGTAGAAAAAAAAAACGCTATTAATTTAATTTTGTTAGTCCCGGGCATACCGGAACTAACAAATAGCTGAAAAGCGACCGAAACGTCGGCTTGATTTTAAATATAATTTTAGTGTAGTATACGGGAGATAAATCCGTAAAAATAGTTTTATTTCAGTGTATAATTTGTTCTTTAAAAAAAAGGAGATAAATATCCGATTGATGATCGCAAAAATAAAGAGAGCCACCTGCGCTCGCCGCTTGACCGGAGAAGGAGACGATAAGGCTGTCTCGAGAACAGCTATCTACGTACGTTTAATTTATTTAAAAAAAGTATTCGACTAACATGATATACCTATTTATCTACGAAAACGTAGATACATTGTATAAAATCATAACAGCTTATAATTAGCCATCGTTGAAAGAGCGTTCGGAATACCTATATAAAATACAGAGCGTATGTAAAGGTGAGCAAGATAACGTCATTATTTAAATTTTGATTAAAATAAATCAAGGAATGCAAGTCTCGTATCACTTTCACAGTGCACGCGCTTCGTATTGTTCTTGAAAACGCAAACAGGCGTATATTTTATTGATAACACATAATGTTATTCAGGCGACATTTGTATTCTCGTCCGATACTCTCTCGGTGGATCGCGTATCTCTGTTGCAATGTAATCGCACGAATATTGAATTAGTATAGATGTTTCATGAAATTGGATCGCATCCAGTTCCTGAGTGGCTAGAGTTTTTACCTAACACTCATCATTTGGTTTTCACTGTGTTATTTTACTAATACGTACGTTGAACCATTTCCTTTTTATTTTGGAACTTTCATCATGAACGATATGCAGTGCCATCGTGACCAGCGCTTATTACTTATACTAACACACAACGAATAAGTAAATAATTACATTTTAATTAGTCTATAGGAGCAAGTATGAAACATGAACAAACTCCCACATTATATCGGCTCAACTAAAGCGTCTCCATGGTAAACCATGTTTTATAGTAGGATGGTTCCTATTTAAGTGGACAACATTTTAGTTACCTAATATGTTTGTCTGAGAATTGATCATTTGTCTGGGAAAAAAATTAGGTGCGCCGTATAAGTATAGCCTCAGTTAAACGAATGCCGAACCAAAGAGAAAATATAACACTGAAGTGTAATATTGCAGTCAACCGAACACCGTAATTTACAACAGCGCCTTACTATGAAATTCCTGACTACTAGTATTATAAAACAAAGTCGCCCGCTGCGTTTGCTTACATTTTCTTTTACGAAGTAAATTTATACGCCATATAATTAATCTTTACCTTTAATAAATACTTTACTTCTTTTCTTTTGTTTGGAAAACGTTTGACGTAAATAGACACACCGTGGACTTGTCATAAAAAGGACACACCGCGCGTTAGGCTATTGCATGTTTCCTTGCTGCTCGGTGAAATGACCTTGTTGCGCCCAATCGAATGCAAGCCTGGCTATATAGAAACTGAAATGATTGCAGTTATTTCGTTTTTGACCAAAATCGTAGCGACGGTTGTATGAGAGTTACATTTCTATGCATTTATCATTCGTAGGTTGTATTGCTATTGTTTGGTGTCGAACTTGCATTGACCGTCGGTGCTTCCTGTTTAAATCCAACTATCTGGTTTCCTTTGGAGTCATTCTTTTGTCTGTCGTAACAGTGCATAACAATGATATAAGTTGTTTTGATGTTCATAGTCATGGATCAATTAAGGTGAATCAATCAAGTTGTTACATGTATGTGTCTAGTATTGGCATATAATTTTACTTGAGCAAGTATTAAGGTCTCAAATACCCTCAAGCACGCGATAGTGAAAGATTTGCATGATATACAGTGTTATCCAAATTTTATTAACAAAATTAATATCTATCAATTACGAGACAATATATTCTATATTAATATAATAAATGCGAAGGTTTGTATGTATGGATGGATGTTTGTTACTCTTACACGTAAAAACTACTGAATGGATTTAAATGAAACTTTACAATAATATAGCTTATACATCAGAATAACACATAGGCTACAATTTTTAAAGATACCTATTGTGTGTAATACTAATCCTGCCACCATTAGATAACTATCTAATATTATCCTAGAGATAGTATTTATTATCTAGCAAGGGTTCATTACTGTATTCGACCGGACACCACACATATAGGGAAATGAGCAGATGAGCACATATTTGCGTGATATCACAGGCACCCGATAAGAATTCCGTGTTCAATTTTATTAATACTCGTAGATCCATTTTCTTTCTGAAGTGCCAATTTAATATAAATAATTTAGAGATCGAAAACATTAACTTATTTACCAAGTAGATCAATTTTATGATTAGTTCAGTATCCAAGGAACGACAAATCAAGTTTGAAACAGACTAATTAAACAATGGTAGAAAAATCTATAGCCACTAATTTTGTTACTACAAGTTTTTTTTGATAAATTGTTTAGTTCCTATTTAAGAAAATAACGAACTGTATTTTAAAAGATACAATTTACATTCATAGGAAGTCTACGTTGAACATAGGCGAAACGAAAAAAATAATTTGAACAATGATAGAGTAATCTAAATCAAATTATTCTGTTACTTTCAGTTTTTTATTAATTAACTTACCAATTTAATTATTAATTAATTTAATATGTAGGAAAATGTAAAATGCGTTTTGCAAAAGATACGAGCAGTTAGATATAATCTACATTCGTGGAGAGCAGAGCCTACGTAGAACGTAAACACACATTTTGGAATAGCAAGGTAATCTATCTCGTATAAATCTTTGTTTGTTTTTAAGTTGATTGTTTTATCAGTTTAGTAACTAAGTAAAAGTAAACGTTTGGAGAAGGATACAAAATAAAACATTTCAGTAGTTTGTTACATTGGAATTCGTAGAGAGCCTACGTGCTACGTAGTTCGTAGAGGCACAAAATTCTGGTACAAGGTCACTGAGAACAAGGCGGTTTCATTTTCACGTGCTTTCTTTATTGAACTCTTTTGTTAGTCTCTTTCATTTTGTGTGGAAATGGGGTTAGTGTAAATTAACTAGAATTGTTAACTATGGAATTAATACACTATATTGATTTAATATTATTGTGGTACTTGTTCTCATGTTTAATGGAAACTGATTAATAAATTAATAAACTCTTTCATAAAAAATACCTATGTGTCGTGTTTGGTTTGGTTTAAATTCACGGTATATAATATTACTTTTTGTAGAGTTCCAGTATAGGTAGGAACCACCGCATTACGTGATATATGGTAGTCAAAGGGATTTTTTTCATTTTCTGAAGAAGCATTTTCTGAAAACTTTCCAGTACCACTCTCGGAATTTGGTAATGTGCCCGGAGATGTCAATAGGCTTGTATAGGAAACGTAACTAGCGAATCGTGGGTGTTTGAATGTATACTTGAATGCTTGCATATACCTATGCCTAGCACTTCGTGAACACACGCGTGAAGTTAAATAAAAATGATGTAGGTAATAATTATTAATTTATGAATTTAAGTTATTTTTACGAGGTAAGGCGAGCGGTAGCAACTTCGTGGACTGTTCGGGCCTGCACGCTTACTAATGCGTATATATATATTTTTAAAATCTGACAGTCCAATTGTTACGGGATCCTCCTATCTATTACGGCCAAATAATAAAACCGCACTTTCTAACACTTGCTCTATTCTAGTAGTGAATAAACAAACAAAACATGGCCCATAAAGGGGACCACACGGTTGTGCTTGCCGCCTATCCATAAATATTTACATTGAATCCATTTGAAGTCCAAGGTATTCTGAATATTCATTTTTCGTACGATTTTAGATTTTACTTCTACGTAATAAGGCAATAACTCTGCTATTTAAACTTCACGTGAAAACTTGCAGACTTAACTGCTTTCTAGAAATAGACGTAGATTAAGAAGATATTTAGCAATATGCAAGCGCTGTTGATCTTTGTTTCCGTATTTTATTTGGATTTACTGCAGATAGATTGGTTGCCTCGGTAGCCTAGTGGCTTACCTAGTAAGGTAGGAAGGTAGGCCACTACTACTACGCTGAGGTCCTGGGTTCGATTCCCGGGTAGGGAGTTATCAGAGATAATGGTGTAAAGTCATTTATCTCTGTTTCCGATAGAACCATTCAACAACAACCGATAGAAGATTATTCCCTTTTCTGGAAATTTTTCAGTACCTCAAATTTTGGTAATGTGCCCGGAGATGTCAACAGGCTCGCCACCTGTTACATGGGCCAAAACGTAACCGGCGAATCGTGAGTGTTTGCATGTTTGATTGAATGCATGCATTTACCTCTGCCTACCCCTTCGGGGATTACAGGCGTGTTAACCTCTTATGTTTCAATAATATTACTGAAGACAAAACGTTCTGGCCCGGGAAACCCCTAACATTTCAGCTTGTATATTATTACAGTATTCAAACACAATACAAAACTCTCAATAAAGTTATTACCAAAAATGAGTTTTACGTTCAAATTATTATATGCAAAGATTAATGCATAGATACTTCCAAAGGTCTTGAGAGCACCAAATTTTAAAGGCAAGCATTTCATGTCATTAGGCTGCGTTTCGCATAGTAAAATAGGTGCTAATACTTCTCGTTAGACCTTATATTGCTATATACTCGTAAATAGGATCCTGGGAGGTTCGTGTTCGCTGGGACGTCGGTAATCTAGTGGGGGTTGAATGAGTGCTTCAGCTTTGACGCTCGTTATCCAAGGCTTGAGTGCTAAGTTACTTAACAATTTTAATTAACCGGCTTAAGTTCTCCTTTTTGCTGCGGGAAAAATAAATAAATCAATCGTGAAGTAAACGTATCTGCAAAAAAATATGAATGTCTAATCTATATAATACGTATCTCATCCTATGGTTAATAAATGCCCAGTATTTAAATTCCAAAGAAAAAAAAGCACACAAAAACCGGCCAAGTGCGTGTTCCGTTTTTTTCAAGTAGGTACATAGGTACATTATATAAATTGATAGACTATTACTCGTAAAGTTGAGTCCTGATAGTTTTCCTATTAAATTCATTAAATAATACAAAAATTACAAAGAGTCTACGAGCGGACGGACGGAAAGGGTGAAACTGTAAGAGCTCCTGTTACGGAACCCTAATAATTTTATTTCTGTATATAATTGACGGTCAACGCTCAGACAGACTACCTATCAACGCTGGTGTGCCGCAAGGCTCTGTGCTATCTCCCACGCTTTTTCTTCTGTATATCAATGAAATATTGGAGCAAAACTCCAATTTTCATTGCTATGCGGATGATAGCACGGGAGATGCACACTATACAAGCCGTGCAAATGCCTCTCGGACACTTATCGAAGAAAGCAGGACTAGACTTGTGTCTGAAGTCGAGCACTCTCTGGAGCGGGTCTCAGATTGGGGTCGACTCAATTTAGTGCAGTTCAACCCCTCGAAGACACAAGTCTCCGCGTTCACCGCTAAAAAAACCCCATTCATTGTAGCACCACAGTTCCAGGGCACTCCGCTTGCCATTGGTAAGAGTATCGGTATCCTGGGCGTTGACATATCGAACGAAGTGCAATTTGGGAGTCACATTGAGTGTAAGACCAAGTTGGCATCCAAAAAGTTGGGGGTGCTTAACAAAGCGAGGCAGTATTTCACATCGGGGCAGCTACTACAGCTTTATAAGGCCCAAGTGCGGCCCCATCTCCCATCCATACTGCTCTCATTTGTGGGCGGGAGCCCCCAAGTACCAGCTTGGTCCACTTGACTCCCTACAAAAACGCGCCGTTCGTATTGTTAACGATCCGGGACTTACAGACAGGCTCGAACATCTGAGCCTGCGCAGAGATATTGGTAGTCTGTGCGTGTTATACCGTCTCTACAATGGTGAGTGCTCTGTCGAACTGTTCGACATGGTGCCACCGTCTCTTTTTCTACACCGTACTACCCGCCGAAGAGAAAAGTTTCACCCTCACCGACTGGACACCTGGCAGTGCTCAACGGTGCGGTTTTCTCGTTCGTTTCTGCCCAGAACGTGTAAATTGTGGAACGAACTTCCCTCTGAGGTGTTCCCTCGGTGCTACAATATGGGGTTCTTCAAAAATGGCGTCAAAAGAGTCCTTCAGGGCTGGCAGCGCGTTGGCAACTCCCCTGGTGTTGCAAATGTCCATAGGCGACGGTGACCACTTACCATCAGGTGGCCCGTCTGCTTGTCTGTCAACTTAAAGACATAAAAAAAAAAAAATAAAAAAAAATATAATAATTTTAGGAGCGAATTTTGATCTTTCTTATTGCATAGTTTCGCATATTATGTATTTCCTTGATCAATAGGTAGGTATGAGTTGCTATAAGTATTTTTCACATTCATGCTTAAAAATACCTAAGTACCTACATGTCATTAGCTTATAGTGATTTTATGAACATCAAGTAGTAATAACATAACCCTCCCTATTAAAAAAAACATTGTTTGTTTTTCTAGATAGTTTATTTTTTACTTAATGTTACTGAACACTTAGAAACATGGGTTTATAATAAAAATGAATAAAAACTATGCAAAATTCGCTATGAAATACTTAATAAGGGAGGGAAGAACGGACGCAAATATTTTGCTATCCCTTAATTAATTTGGGCGTGTAGGCATGCTGTTAAGGTTGTAATTTTTACTGAGTGGTGGTTTGTGTTACCAGGACAGAACGGAAATTTGCCTTTGATTAGTGGAGACGAAGTAGTTTCCATTAGAAAATAAAAGCTTGTCATCAGGTTGGAAATATATCTACGAGGCTTTATGAGTACGGAAATATTTATTGACTTTACTTTCTTGTAAGATTTTTTGGTCTTCAATGAGCTTTCTTACCGTGAGTTTGCATTGGTGAAACATTCACATGTTAAAATCCTTGTTTCTTGACAATGTATCGTATCGCGTTTGCACTGTCATGAAACACGTAAAAGCAAAACACGTATCGCGGAAACAAATCTTGACTTGAATTGCAACAAATTTTATAAATAAGAAGTCTTGGAACATGTTGTTTGATTACCAGTTGAGTGTTTACCAGATGGTTCGGAAAACTTAAAAACTCTAATTAAGAACAAATTGTGTGACAAATTGAACAAATTGTTGTTTAGTGACAATGCAAACGTCAACTTACACATGTCATAGACAAACATGAATAAAATAAATGTTTTATGTCAATGCAAACACAGATTGTATAACAACAAATCTTGAGATGTTTCACTAAAATGATAGGTTTGATAGCAGTGCGAACGCTAGCACCAACAAGACATATCGCAATACATATTTTCTGCGACGAGTTGCGAAACATCATCATGTTTAATGTTTTTGGTGCAAACTAGGAGTTAACTTACAGTATATGCGAACATTGTGGTATAGTGATTGTTATAGTGTAAGTATTTTGCTTTCTCTATTATTTTGTGTTCTAAGGATTTCGCGATCTGCGAACGTGCATTGCATTTAAACTTACTTCCTAATTAAATTCAAAACTCATTTAAACATACTATTATAGTATTCTATAAATTACTTACGACGCGTCAATTTACCAAATATAAGTTTTAATTGACTAACGTACCTACACTACGTCAATTTCGGTAAATGTAATTAAAATAATATAACCTTCACCCACAAAATAACTACCTATAAAACTATATTAAAGAATATAGTTAAGTAGGTAAGTATATGAACACCACGTCTCCTTTTCTCTTTAACAAACTAACAAGACAGAGTCTAGGAAAAGAAAAGGAGACATTCTTTGTAATTTCACTGGCAGAGTTCCAAAGGTCATGAGCTGAGAAAAAAAAAGCAGTATAATCTCTTTTTTTTTCTTCTTTCGTTTAATGAACAATCAATTTTTCAAATCAATTCGATGTTCCGATCGCTTTTTATCTTCCGTGGTTCATAATCTAAGTTAATAATAATATACCTAATATAAATATTCAAATAAAATATTTGGGTTTGTAGGGGACGTAGAGCATTACATTTTACACAGAATATTTAGGTGCATAATATTGTTTATTAAATGTTTCACCATTTGATTAAAACACTGTATGATTTTAGCGGCTTTCGCAATTCGACACTGGAACCATACACAAAGCACATTAACGAGCCCTTAATGTATTAAATTTTGTAGTTAATTAATAAACTAACATTCCCATATTATTATGTCCATTATCAAACGCACCCTCAGGCAAACGTCGTTTTGGTTCTGACAGGTTATATTATAGTAAAAGGGAGTGCCCTATCGTGACACTTCTTTTCATTTCCAATACAATAACCACTATAATGTCATTTGCACAGTTATCAAAGTATCACGCAAAAATGATAAGCGAATGAAAAACAATGTTATTTTTATAGGTGACGAAGGCGGCAAACAAACTTGGCGTAATGACTGCAGCCTATAGACACCCCCACAAAGACTAGTCAAAATGCAGATGCATTGCCACCTCTGAGACCTTAGTTGTTATGTCTACGTGAAAGTTATTACATTACCATCTAACCGGAACACTATAGTGCTGGACACTACCATTTAGTGGAAAGCAGATTAGGTAATGCAGTGGATCTTACGCCCGCGATTTCCGGCACTGCTCTACCATCAGTTTAAAGCTTATTAGAATCAGAATCAGAAACTCATTTATTCATTTAGGGTGACAGGCACCTCTTATGACACGTCAAAACAAACAAAATAAATTAAAGTGAATAACTATTGATATATCCATGACAAACAAGATAAAAAATATATGTATAGTCAAGAATATCACTAAGATAAAACTAAATATAATATACTAATGTAAAAAGTATATCAGTAGAAATTTATTAATCTTGTTAATCAAATAATAATTAACATCGGACTAATGACAGTGGCACTGTATGCTTGAAAATAAAAATGGCAACCATGGATGTTTATAACTGATCGATGAGGGCGACGAACTTGCAGTGTTTATTATTATACGATAATTTTCATTCTGAATATAACTTTACGTCCACATTTCCCCAAAGAAGTTTATGGCTAACCCTCCATTAAATGCTTTTGAGTTCTTGAAGATTGATTACAGTTATCGACAATGGTTTTATTGTTGTTTACTGTTAGGTATTGACCAAACCATGGAATAATATTGGTAGATAATTGAACAAACGTAGCAACTAATTACAAAATTTATTTATTCTTGGAACAATACAATCAGGTATTACATAACAAATACAATACATACTTACATAATAAAAAGTTCTCTACATTACGTAAGATATTTAATACAAACATAAAAATTACCTGAGAAATATATTATAAAACCAACAAGCTTTTAGTAACATATTTATTAGACGATCCTGTTGATCCGTCTGTAAGCTAATATGATAAGTTGCATTTTGCTCTCAGACTAAAGGAATTCTTTTAGTCTGAGATATTGCTATCCTTAATTTGAAGTATAAAAATGAATGCTTGAAACATGTATGTCATAAAAAAGCGTGTGTATTATGAACGTTATCACCGAGTAGCACCAATGTGTTGCATATGAATTGCGAAGTTACGAGGTGGCCCGGATCTAGTCGCGTAGGAGAGCCTACCCCATTGCATCGGTATGATTTGAGGCCATACCAAATTGTCCTCTTCCTCACACGGCTGCTGGCGGATAATTGCTCTTATATCCTTAACCGCAAGCCACAAATCACATTGCCAGCGTGTCACAGGAATACGCTTAAATAGTCGCAGGATGACTAGTAATAGTGTTAAGTCCCAGTTTGTGACACATGCTATTAAAATGTCGTTGGAAATTCTATTAACCAATGCCAAGGTGATGCTTAAATAAGCTTTGAAATGGTTTGAAACTATTATCGGAAAAAAATTGAGAAAGGTGATAAATTACATGAATAGTATATTTACTTCTACAAAGACCAAATTCGTAGACTGTTGACAAATTATTACAAGAAGGTTGATCCAGTCATTCTTCTAAGAATTGATCATTTGAAGAATAGTTTCTTTCGAATTAAATGATTGTACAATTTCTGAGTTAAGAGTGTTTATATTTATCTTTATTGTAACTAAATAAGGATGAATCAATAGTGAATAGTTTAGTTACATGCTTTAGTAACGACGTTGTATCTAAAATTGGGTCGTACAGGACCTCAGTTCAAATTTCTTAAACAGATGTGGCTTATTAGGTCATCCAGTACGTTGTTCCGGTGATATTTGATACGGTTTTATAATTCAATCGTCACAGACCTTGCGCTAGAAACACGGAAATTTCAACACCTTAATATTTTATTGCACGACATTAATGCCTGCTTTCTATAACCAATCGCAGTCATATCCTTAGACCCATTTACGAAAACGTCATAAATAAAAAATAATCAAGCTAACTAAGTGTGACGAAATAAATTGTTGGAAAATATCGTTATGTTCGTTTATTTTTATACCGTGCATAAAGCACTAATCATGTGTTTTTTTGGGGACAAACATAAAAGAATATCCCATCGATTGAGTGTTAACTGGTTGCAAAACTTTTATATGACCATAAAAGCAACTGTGAATATTCCTGTTCTATCTATGTATATGGTTCTAATTTTCGATGAACGGATTGAATTTTTTCAGAACTGAGATTGTCATATTGTGAAACACTCATTCAAGATCAATGATCGATATCAATATAATATTTGGATTCTAAATAATATTACATTACAGATCGAATATTGAAAGCGGCCGTAATCGAGTTCATCGTGTCGACGTAGCTGAAGAGAAATGTATGTAAGGTAATCGTTAATGCAACATCGACATTGTCGAGTCCTCATTAGCGACTCTTCGCGTCCAAGCTGCACTTCGTCTCTCGCACGCCTCTCGACGCTCCTTGCGCTATGTGCACTCAGCATTATTCCCGACTTTTCCGACCTACGTGCCTAGAAACCGCAGTGGCTTTTTAATTTCGCATAGTGTGCCGTAACTTATAGTATCATTCTACAAAGTTTCTCACGGTTCTAAAAAATCATTTACATCCAACGTAGTTGACGGTATTCGAAATTAGATTTTAGGGTATCTTTCAGAACAATACTAGTTTTAAGATCGAATGTCGAAAGCGGTTGCAATTGAATTGATAGTTTCGATTGTTTAGCTAAAGAGACATGTGCGAGTATGTAAGGTCGTTAGTGTAACATCGACATGCTCGAGTCCTCATTTGCGACTCTCCGCGTCCAAGCTGCACTTCGTCTCTCGCACGCCTCTCGACGCTCCTTGTGCTATGTGCACTCAGCATTATTCCCGACTTTTCCGACCTACGTGCCTGGAAACCGCAGTGGCTTTTTAATTTCGCATAGTGTGCCGTAACTTACAGTATCATTCTAGAAAGTTTCTGACGGTTCTAAATATTCATTTGTGTCCAGCGTAGTTTACGGTATTCGCAATTAGATTTTAGGGTATCTTTCAGAACAATACTAGTTTTAAGATTGAATGTTGAAAGCGGTTGCAATTGAGTTGATCGTTTCGACTGTTTAACTAAAGAGACATGTAGTAAGGTCGTTAGTGTAACATCAAATTCAAATTCAAATTCAAATGTTTATTGCAAGTCACATAAAATAATTACAAAGTTGCCTTAAATAACATTTCATGTGACACCCCGTAGGGGCATCGCAAAACAGGATTTGTAGACAAAACTTTCAAAATTTAATATTAATAATAACAGATGCACTCTCAAAATTTTAAATTAACAGTAATAACATAGGTGGTATATTCACAATAATATTATAATTTAATACAATAATGTCAAAATAATATTTATGTCAAATAATACAATGTCGAAAATGCCTACAATCAGTCAATAATAATTAGTCCTTATCTTTAAAAAAATCATTTATATATTAATAGCATTTTTTAATTAGGTATGATTTTAATTCACACATCGACATGCTCGAGTCCTCATTTGCGACTCTCCGCGTCCAAGCTGCACTTCGTCTCTCGCACGCCTCTCGACGCTCCTTGTGCTATGTGCATTCAGCATTATTCCCGACGTTTCCGACCTACGTGCCTGGAAACCGCACTGGCTTTTTAATTTCGCATAGTGTGCCGTAACTTACAGTATCATTCTAGAAAGTTTCTGACGGTTCTAAACATTCATTTGTATCCAATGCAATTTACGGTATTTATAATTAAAAAGTTATTTAGTTTTTTACCAAAGTTATTTCTTTAAACCTGTCCCCGAAAGTTATTGAGATACATAATTTTTGACTGTCATGACTTGAACATCGTGTTTAATGGAGTGCATGCGTTCTATATAACTCAACAAACGATTTCTCTCGTATTATTAAGTCACTGATTAACTAATTATGTAGGTATTAACACTCACGTTGTTCACATAATTAACATCATACTATTTCCTTTAGTTATTTAGATCTCTTTTATGTTCTTCTTTATTTGTAATTACATGTAAATTATTTTTGATCTTACTTATACTTTATGATTTCTTCTTATATTAGATTGTGTGATCATCTGCTTAACTGTTCATAATTCTAGTCTGAATTCAATTTATTTATAAAATTAATTGTTCAATCTATGCCTAGAATCTTTTCTAGTTATACATAGACATTTCTAACAGCTATACATTTGCAGTGTACATGAGAAAGGAAATTAAATGAGGATAGAACTAAGCGAGCGCCGTCGAGACACGTCCGTCGTCCTAGCACTCGTGAACTGCAGCGAGCAATGTCACTGTGCTGAAATACAATAACGTTTCTAGTTTCTAGATTGTAAATTGAGGTTAGGTAACCTCGTCATATCATTTGATAGAAACTTATTAAGTTTAGCTACGATAAGAGTGTACGAGATCGTTTGTTTCAAGCATAGAGCAACGCAGATCACCGGCTGCGGCGGACCGGAGGGGAGTAGCCATGTGCAGGCTTTCCCCTCTGTCAAAGTACAAACCCAATTGGGCCTATGCATGTCGCCTAGAAGTTTAAATGTGTGCGTAAAATTGTTTACGTATTTTGTTAAAGCCAAGGTGTGAGTTTCGTAGTAATAGACGATTTTTGTAGTGTGTGTGTCACACGCATTGCCCCCCGCAAAAAATGACAGACTGTTTTGTATCGGTTATAAACGCTATGGCTACTCCCCTCCGGTCCATCGCGGCGGCCGGTGGCCCGTGTTGCTCTATCGTTTCAAGAGTACCTACTAACCGAACATTATTAAATCTAGCATTGCCTGCTTTTGGTTTTTGATACGTCGAATTCTAACTAGTAATAAATAATTAGTAATCAAACATATCGAACTAATATATGGACCAATGCGACAGTTAGAGTCTATCTAACGGTTTACACGATTGTGATTGTATTATTCATGGATTTAATCTATAAAAACTAGGTTGCTCTAAAATCTTTCTAACGCTTCATAAAACGTTTGGATTGCTAACAAAAACGAGGATTTTTGTACAGTAACAAACGTACCGCAAATGTGATTGCGTTGCTGCGTCTTCTAAAACTCAATTTTCATCAACATTCTTCATTTTAATTATGGTAAACCGTACAAGCAATATCCTAATTGCCACAAGTGTTTACTCTAATGGAACAATGAAATTTTGTCATCACTATCGATAATTATGTCTTCACTAGCTGTTGCCCGCGGCTTCGCTCGCGTGGATGTCGTTTTATAAATAACTAGCCTATGTTCTTTCTCAAAGTTAGCTCTATCTCTGTACCAAATTTCATTAAAATCGGTTCAGTCGTTTGGACGTGAAAAGGTAACAGACAGACAGACAGAGTTACCTTCGCATTTATAATATTAGTAGGGAAGTAGGGATTTTATGAGACAATTTTACTCTCACAGTCTTACTATACCATCTTTCCTCGGAAAAACCTAACGATTCGTATCACACTGATTTTTATGACAATCGTACATAAAAAAAAATCAATGAAACAATTCACGTTAGAACGTGGAATAACGTACCTACTTATACTATATACCTACTATCTACTTAGCATTGAAATAAAAAAAAATATTTTAAGTCATCTTCATAAAACATTCGTTGCTTAGGTACTTTATCGTTGACTGGGAGATATTGCCTTTAGGCATGAAGTCCGTATGCACTATCAGTGAACTGGTTACTGGACCACACAGGCTTCTTATGTGGTGGTAATAAAAGCTATATTTGATTGGTTTTCCATAAACGGAGAGTTCCTGGACTGTATGTATACGCGTATACGCGTGGAAGATAAATCACATAATTTACCGAGCATATCTATAAGTACTATACATAGCTTAGATTGTAATTTGTGGCAATAACAGCGTAACGAACTTTCCTCGTCTTTCTTTGTTTCCTTTAGTTACCTTTACTAAACTATTACTATTACTATTACTTTACTAAGTGGTTTATTGAATGTGTTTACCGAGCTGGGCTAATAAATGCTTAAAAATCATCTGCTATAATACAAAATTTATCATTGTTTAGCTAGAGAATATATGTAATAATACTACGTTTAGCTTCTGAGTCAATGAAAATAGTTAGTAAAGAAAATATATTATGGTCACGATTCTTGCACCAATATTTTTTGGAGACATAAATAATATTGCCCTTATTCACAGATTTGTAATTCTATTCTCCCTGGATTTCAGGTAGAAAAGAATGCAGGAAGGTCGGTCATGGTCGGGTGATTTGTTTTTGCTCGAATTCGTGCCTACTGTGGGTTCCTACCTCGTGTGGAATTCGGAACATGGTTACCGTACACTTGGGAAACGAAAGGGAACTAATCCCGCCACTGAAAAATAACTACTGGCACCGGCTGCCTTTTGTCTGTTATGTTTGCGTTGCGCAAATTCATCGTGAATTTATTTTTGTTCGTCTTTGTGAAAATTCCGAGAGCAATTTTACAGCAAAATACCTGGATGCCGAATAACATAAAGTCTGTACGGGAGGGACCGGAGAGAAGCAATTATAAAATGTTATTATAGCCACTTTTATTCTAACTTTGTCGTTTGACATGGATATTTTTATTCTGACCCGGCAAACTTCGTATTGCCTCACAATGAAATAATCTGTCAAAGGTTTGATAGATACGGACTGTTTTTATGGGAAAATGAAATTTTGTTTTTTTCTTTATATTTTGTTACTTTTTAAACCTTCCCTGGACTTCCAATAATCATTCAAAGCCAAAATTAGCCAGGTCCAGCCGTTCGTTCTCGAGTTTTAGCGAGACTAACGAACAGCAATTGATTTTTATATATAAATAGAAGATATAAGAATAAGATGATAGATGACTTTTCACTGAAACACGTTATGTACTTACTCGTATATATTTCTAAATGAAGATAATGATTATAGAATTTATAGATGAAGTTGCAAAAAATGTAAAGGCTTAAATAATAACTATTAGTGTTTTGTAAAAAAAAATATATTATGTGTTATCATTTTCACGATGCAGTGGTTGAAGTCGTGTCAATGTTGGTATCATATCTTTATATTTGCTAATTTCATGGTGTATGAGCTTTGTTCTGAAATATGGTTAAGCTATGAAGTAGTGGATGCTTTTATTCAATGGTAAAGAATCGAAAAATCTTTTCTTCGGTTTAAAAATTAGTTGTTATAAAAGAAATTAGTAGTCAAGTAGCTATTTTAAGAAGTCAACTTTATAGTGTAAATTGTAAGTTTAAAAAAAATACTGATTTTCATTCACGTTTCCACTCAAGTCGGCGTGTCAGTTCCCACGTGTTGGAAAGTGTTTAATTTTCTATAGTTTAATAACGTATCACTTGATCGGCCAATTCCAGTAACAAAGTAGGCATTGCTCACGCCATTCTTGCGCATGCAAGTGAAATTCGAGTGTAGAATTCAAAAGAAATAATGCTATCCGATGTAACCTGAGTGTTATGGTGAAATTCAGTGACGTAATTTTTATAAGTTTATAAGTTACGCGCATTAATTACTAGTAAATTGGAATTCCATCAATAGTAACCAGGTGCTTCACATTTTATTCATAGTGTATTGACACGCGGTCGCGGTCGATGTGTTGATAATACAAACATAACAAGGGATCGTGAAATCCCTTCCGTGTCTCATCAAACGTTAAATATAATAATAGGTAGGGTGCAGGACATTGTCCTTCCGTGAACATCGCGTGCCTTTTTACGGTGGACTAAATCCCTATATTTTTATTTTATTTTATAAGGAAGACAAACAGGGTACACATCGAATAAAGATTGAAAAAAAAACAAACTTTTTGAACATTTACATGTTGCATAAATAAATCTTCTAAATGCTTTATGTACATCAAAACAAAAAGCGAAAACTATTCCAAATAAAATCTTATTTGTGGTTTGTATTAAGCAATTCAGCTAAAAATTATGTTAGTACCTACTTAGAAATAGCGATTCCTGCCTCCATTCGTTTTTTATTAAACATTGTTTCAGCAAATAGGTATATTGTGTGTAAACTGTAATAATAACATCGAAAACTTCTACTTTCTTCCCTATTTGCGATGAGGTAAAACGAGCTCTCCCGAAAGTATAACAATAAATAACACTTTAATCGCTTTCAGGTCCCGAACTTACCGAACCTAATCCCGAAAGTTGTTGACGTCTTATTAGTAAAGTTCCTTGTATCAGTGTTCGCGTAAACTGTAATACACTGTTCGCGCGTGATTACTGAAAGTGAAGTGTTGAAGTGACTTGACATTGTGTTATCCTCCGGTGCTTCCGGGGGTCTAGGTGTTGCGTACAACAGTCAAAGTGTCTCCCATAAAGTTGTCGGCGATGGACAGCAACTCGGTGTCGCCGATGCCGGAGCTGGCGCCGATCGCGGAGTTTGACAAGTCGCCGCCGTCTCCGCCCAACGAAGAGGTCCCGATGGATGACCTACCGCCACCTCCCGCTACCATTTCCCAAGCTGAAGGGAAGAAATTGAAAGTGTAAGTACTTTTACCATATTATTTTACCTACTAAGCTTACCGAAGCGAACTATGCATGCGAATTCCTACTGGTGAGCTAAAAGCTTAGTAATAAAAAAAAATCCTATCATAATCGCCAGATAATGTCCCGACTTATTGTGGATAGAAGTTTATACATGGGCCCGTAATTATCCGTACCAGACCAGAGAGATGTTTGGCGTCTGGACGAGACGATCCCATTATCCACAAGTGGAGGAGAATTCTTCCACTAGTGCAGAAAACCGAACAATGGCGGTCAATTGTTCCAATGGGCAAGAAAAAATGTTATTTTTAGCTCTAACAAGAGAAAGGTTTGGATTTTTGGAAACCCTGATTTAGTAGGTAGAGTGGTAGAGATCGTACAATAAGACTGCTTGTTACTTACTTTTTTTATGTCATGAAGTGGCAAACAAGCATACCTACCGTTTATATTGATGGTAAGTGATACCTAAGAACACTTACCATCAATATAACGGTTTTTCTGTTGCCGCCTTTATGCCTGTTTTGCGGAAGTTACAAGGCCTTACATTACCAACTGACCGGAGCACGATTATTATTATTATTTATTATTATTATTATTTATTTGCATAAAATGTAAGTAACAATTGTTGGAGGTTATAATTCGTGATGGCCTTATACAGTTTTAACGCTAAACGTCGTGCAAATCTTATTAATTAAAACAATTTTTAAAATTAATATTGCAATATTGAAATACAAATTTAAATAGTAATGTCATTTACAAGATTCTAATGTCAAATTTATATAAGTAATCACAAGATTAAATGTGAGTTTTGGCGGGAACCTTGAAAGAGGCGTATGGTGCTCTTATTTTATTTCATTTTCTTGGTGTATTTATAAGTTATATTGAATAAAGTTGGTGGCATTTTGTTTGATATAAGTTTATTACAGTGCCCGTGTATAGTGAAATAGAATAACAGTGCGAAAACACGACCTTTCAGGTTGCCTCCAAAACTTCATTGTAAATGTTCTGGTAAAGTAGCCATCGCTTTACTCGAATAACTTGATTGTAACTCACTTGACTGACATATTATACTTGATAACTTATATACTTAATACTTACATATTATACTTGATGACTATATTATACTAACTTTTACGCTGCTTAAATAAATACGAAATATCGTTTTACTTGACACTGGCAATATGCGTAATAGCGATGCCATAACAAAAAAAAAAAAAAGATTAAATGTATGAATAGTGGTGAACACTACCATTTAGCGACAAGTATATTAGGTAATGCGTTGGTGCTTGGGGCTCTATCACCAGTTCATAAAGATATCGAGAATATCGAGAAACATATTTGTTAGTTGTTATCTGGGCTAATTATGTTATTAATAACTAGCTGTGCCCGCGACTTCGTCTACGTGAGAAAAAATGTGATTGTTCAGTATCTACCCGGACGAAGTCGTGGGCGCAGCTAGTATAAAAGTAGCGTAAGTTACTCCTTATGACATCAGCTATCTGCCAGTGAAAGTCCCGTCAAAATCGGAGACACTCAAATTCTATGTATTTGTATGTAGTTATGTATGTATGTATGGTTGTATGGAGATAAAAGTAGCCTAAGTTACTCCTTATCACATAAGCTATCTGCCAGTGAAAGACCCGTCAAAGTCGGATACACTCCAATTCTACTTATTTGTATGTAAGTATGTATGTGTGTATGGATGTATGGAGATAAAAGAAGCCTAAGTTACTCCTTATTACTTCAGCTATCTGCCCGTGAATGTCCCGTCAAAATCGGTCAAGCCGTTCCCAAGATTAGCCCCGCCAAACAGACAGACAGACAGACAAAAATTGTAAGGTATATGTACCGTGTATACATACATATGCGTTTAGTAAAAAGCGGTTATCTTAATATTACAAACAGACAATCCAACTTTATTTATTTGTATGTTTATAGATTTATTATGCAGGCTACAATACAACATAAGACCTAAAAATTCTGTGAAAATTTTAAGCGTCTACATTATAGCGGTAACAGAAATACATAATTTGTGAAAATGTTACCTTTCTAGCTATCACTATTTATGAGATACAGTCTGGTGACAGACAGACGGACGGACGGACAGACAGACAGACAGCGGAGGATTAGTTATCCGTAGGGTCCGTTTTTACCTATTAGGTACGAAACTCCCTAAAAGATAGAACTAAGATACAGAATAGCTTAAAAATATTCGATACAATTCCTTAAATTGACATAACTTTTTTATTTCTGAACCGATTCACATGAAACAAACACTAAATCTTAAGTGAAACTTACCACATCATATTAGTAGAACCGCAAATTGAAAAAGCCGTTTCTGATATTAGCGTGCACAAACACACAGACAAACAGACATTTTTCCGGGATAAAAAGTACCCAGTGTTGTGCGCCAAAGGTTAAAGTATAATCATACCAAGTTTCATTGTAATCGGACAGGTAGTTTTTATGTGATGCTTGAACAAACAGACAGACAGACAGACAAACAAAAAAATTTTTAATCACATATTTGTGTTCGGTATCGATCTAATAACATCCCCTGGTATTTATTTTTTCAATATTTTTAATGTACAGAATTTACACTTCTACAGATTTATTATAAATATTTTCTTTTCTCCTCGGGTATTGCTTTCATAATATAAAAAAATGGTCAAGTGCATGTCGGGCACGCGCAGTGTAGGGTTCCGTAGTTCTTTAGGTTTGATTACTGTAATGAAAAAAAAAATTTTTTTCTATGGAGTTGATAAAAAAAATCCGGGTATTACATTTGGTCGACTATTACTCGCAAACTTGTAAAGCCAACTTTGGTGTGATAGTTTTCCTTTTAATTTCGTTATATGTAGCCACTATTGCCGTATCGTTTGAATTTCTAACAACAACCGTTTAGTTGGTAGAGGGGGGAGGGGACACTTGACTCTAACGAACATTGACATTTTAAAGCTTAATAAGTCACGAACAGTTAACTAAATCGAAAAAATGATGTTAGCACACCCCTAACATATTTGAAAGACCTATCCAACGATATCCCACACTACATAGAAAATGAAAAATAAAAAAATATTCTCGCGTTACATGTAGGGGAGGTACTCTAAATAATTTTATATTTCATGTTTTTAGTCTACCACTTTATCGGCGTGATAAAGGTATATTCTTGTGCCAAATTTCATGTCTCTAGTATCAATAGATTTTGCACTAAACCGCGGCCGGACAGGCAGACAGACAGACACACAGACAGACAGAGGGACATGGCGAAACTATAATGGTTCCTTGTTTACTACGGAACCCTAAAAACTGTAATCCGAATTTACTGCCATCTGTGTTTCATCTCAAGCACTACATAGTAGATCGATATGGTTAGTTAACTCTATGTAGAGTCATTACGTTTTATTTGTAGAACTGCAAGCTGCAAGTTCCATTGAATTCATTGTAGTTCATGAGCGCTATGATAGATGGCGCAGACAGCATAACCGACTAATAAGCCTAAAACTTTTCATTATTCTAAACACACAAAAAGTACATATTAATAAGCTCTAACTATCTATTTTACGAAAAACTAATGCATAAACTGCATTTTGCATTACTTTTCCGGAGTTTTATTGCTGTCTCTTTCATTCGACTTACGATTTTGGTATGTGTTTTCTGTCTCACACAAACCAGTCGTGAAGGCGAAGTAGGGCGCGTATCGCCTCTGGATCGTTGAGATCTCGGTGAGTGGTGTGGTGACACGAACGTTGCGGCAAACATGCTCATGTGATCGACTGCCGCCAAATTGTTTCATTCGAACTTTTTTTAATTTGTGTATTGTGACAGTGACGTATTTTTTAAAAAGTGAAAAATATAAACTGTTTCATCACAGGGAATAATTTGTGGAGCCTTATTTCTCCAAAATGGCAAGAAAAAATCAACCGTAAGTATTATTTTAGCTATAAAGCCTATGATTTGTAGCTTATTAAAAATATAATTATAATTTATTGTTATATGTACCAGTACATCTTATTTAGTTAAAATTAAAAAAAAAAACAACTTGCGGCTCGACCTACCTACTTTCTATTTCTATCGAGATTACTTTGGTGTTAAAATTTCTTTTCGATTTCATAATGTATTTTATCCTGTTCATTATTATCTGACTAATAAAAGGATAAAATATACATGCAGTTAATTGTCAAGTAACTAGGTAAGTTTTATTCTATGTTATACGTATTTCTTATCATGGGAGAAAAAATGCAAAAGATGATCACCATATTTGCTCTTGAACGCAAGGGGAATATTATTTTCAAAAGTGTTATGTATTTGTAATGTAACTAGGTAGGTATAATATCTAGTGAGCTCTATCATTCCATTTAAAAAACGCTTGAAAGCCTATTTAGTGATATTCTAGAGACATCAATGTCGGTTTGTACAGTCAATCATATTTAAATCATCGACTACCTTAAAGCACCTCTAACTTATTCTTCTACATGCAGTAGCAATTAAACAGACATTGAAAACAGGATGCTCCTAATTATAAAATTATTTGCTCATTACGTCTATGTCTACGAGATAATATTATTTGGATAAGGTATTATTTGGATACTACAATTATTAACTCATCTTGAGTAAAAAAGAATAGATTATGATGAAGATATTACCTTTGTTTGTTCTTAATTATTTACCATAGATGATTATATCATAAAAACTATTTTCGTGTTTTACACTCATTTTACATATTTTAAAATGATAATATATGTATTTAGTTATGGCTCCGGTCTAATTAGTTTCAGTAACGGTCAACAACGCGAAAACGTTGAAATTTTAAAAGCTTATTTCATGGGTTAAGTAATTTGATGTAACCGTGCCTCAACAAGAAATTCCTAAACTTATAATTGGCAATTGACAATTATAGTAAAAGTAATCGTAATCAGTTAATTAATGATGAAATATTTCGTAGTTACTCAAACGAACAGTCTGTTCCCACAAAACGAATTAACAAAGAAAGTTAATTAGTTTACGCATTCTAGGTACAACCGATAAAAACACATTAAAGTATACTTACGATAAGTTTTATCATTACCGTTTCGTGTATGGAATTACGGCAATTCCCACAAATTGTGTTGCCACAATACATGCGTCGGCATTCCTCAAAATTAACTGGTGAGCGACAAATACGGGCTCATTCGGCCTCCAAGTGTTATTTTATTAAATCCAATAATTTGCCGTGTGGGTCGTGCAGGGAGCTCGCTCTCAGGAAATGGGATGAAATTGATGCCGTTTATTATGGATCCCGACAGACGCGGCCACAGAACGCGATACGCGGGACCGGGAGTATGGTGGACTGATTATTTTGAAAACCTACTGGTACATTATGATCGAATTACTGCTAAAACTTTTAAGGTGTATCTATAGCTTCTGTTTATGCAATACACAGCCAGGCCTCATGTAACTAATTTGTAACTAATAGAGGACTGAAGCTGATGGTTCGGAAATACGATAAAACGCTTCGAGAATGGATATACCTACCTAATTAGCTCTTGGTTGTTTTTTTCTTCGGCTCGTCGTAACAGAAGTACCTACGTATGAATATACAACGTGCCCTTTGATTACCTTTACCTACTTGTGTAAAAATATTTTTTTTTGTCTTAAGCAGCTCACATTGACACTAGATTAATTTATTAGATAAAGCAGTGATATCCACTCTACGCCTTCGAGCTACTATTTTACCTCTTCCACCAGTGTTGTAGTTTGGGGGTAAATACATGACATGTACCAACAAAAAAAATATTAAGTTATTTGGTTAGGCACATTTGCTAATCGAAACGGGTTTTATAATTTTGAATAACAAGAAACAATTGAAATTCCATAATCGTCATTGATATTTTTAACCGAGTTAAAAAAACGAGAAGGTTCTCAATTCGGCAATTTTTTCAATTTTTTTTTTATGTATGTACGCGAATTTGGTTGAGATTTCTGGACCGATTTACGTAATTATTTTTTTGTTTGATGCGGAATAGTTTCGAATTGGTTCCATAAAAAATTGATTCAGATAGGCCCATCAGTTTTAATTTTACGAGAATTTTTTTTCCTTACTTTCACCTCAGACTAAAGGAATAAGAATAGACGGCGAGTTGTCATACAGTGCGTTGAATCCACTGACGTCCTAGATAGTACTAATGCGCATGACAACAAGTGACAATGACACATTTACTCATCGACGACAAAACACAGCTTATTTACTCCTTCGTGGATAAAATTTTTTCATTGATTTCGTATAGTAATAATTTTGTATCGACACACCTAAACAATTTAAATTAGGTATCTAATTGTCACGAAGCTAAAAGAGTCAGATTTTACAAATTTAACCGATGTGAACATTAATCTAATTGGCAACGCAGCAATAAACTAAAAAGTATTAAATAAATATAACTACGTTAAGAAAAACCGACTTCAAAACTGAAAAGTAAAAAATAATAAAGATTTAATTGTAATTATATACTACCTATAATTTTTATGTGCTACTAATAGGTTTGAAGTCGGTGCCAAACCAAAATCACTAAAGTAGGCATTTCATTGTATAAAAACGTAACTTTACGCCTGTAATTCCCGAAGGGGTAGGCAAAGGTAAGGTAAGTAGGCATGAATTCAAGCACTACAAGTGCTAACACCCACGATTCGCCGGTTACGTTTTGTTCAGTGTATTAATTTGCTCGTATTCATATTTAAGTGATTAAAATATAATATTTTGTTTAAGGCTTGCCACCGACTTCAAACCTATTAGTAGCACATATAAATATAATAGGGAATATGCATAAAATTTAAAATTGTCTTAAATATTTTTGTCTCGAATACTTATCAACGTCATATTATAATTACAAAGTTTTTTTTTTTTACTTACTACTTATTTAATGCCATTAAATTTATGTAACTAGTGCAAAATAAGGGAACGAAATTCAAACTTCCAAAACGCGCCGCCATTGGTCGAGACGAATTAACACTTTGTCTGGTGTTTTTCTAATATTATTTTTGCACTTAGGTACTATACAATACTTGTAAGATGGCTTTTTTGCTTCTTCCATGATTTGTAGAGCAATTAAAATTGAAAATACGTATGAAGTAACACAAAAGTTTAGAGTAAGAAACACTCGACGTGTGTTGTGACGTCACAACACACGTCGTCAAAACGACGGCGTTTGAAGAGCTCAAATTTACTCAATATTCAAATTTCACTTTGAAAAATAACTATAATATTTTTAGGCCTATTTATAATTTATCTACGATATATATAAGTAAATGATTAATTTAAGACGAAAAAATATAAAATTCATGAATATTACAATTAAATCTTTATTATTTTTTACTTTTCAGTTTTGAAGTCGGTTTTTCTTAACGTAGTTATACTCGTATTTATATTACCAAGAGTTGTCTTTAGAGTAATATTGTTTTCTAGAAAATCATAAATAATCGTGTCCTACATTAAGAACAAATTCACGTCTATTTGGGGTAGGGATTAGGGGAGTACAGCTTTCTGAAGAAAACAGAAAAGTTTACGAAGATTGATTATGATTTATACTTGTTTACAAATTGTGGGATTTCTTTGAGTTTTGAAACGGTATCATATAAAAACATGAAATAAAACGAGGTCAAACTTTTATCACTAGGCATTGGCTCTTAAAAAACGCGTTCAGAATATCGTGAAACCGTTTTTTACCGTACAAGTTTACCAATTGAACTGACCACTAGACAGTTATGGCATTTTCAGTGATGGATTAAGTTGTAAAAGTTATTACGTACAGATGTAATGCCAATTGTACATAATGTTTTTTATACTGAACTAGTAGAACAGCCTCAGCTTCTCACGGTTAAATACCTACCTATTACCGAAAAAAATCAACCGGAAATTTCAAACAGACTATCTTATTTTGAATGTAGAAAATACCATGAAAATGTTATACCTACCTACTAAGTACATTATGTTATAATATTTACCCAAATTCTATGTAGGTATTAACCTTCCAAATTTCCCAAAAAATATTTTACAAGAAAGCTTAAAAAGAACGAACTTTATACAAGGACCTACATTGATTAAAAAAATAAGTAGGTACCTGGGTACTTTTTCTTTCGCTACATAATTGTCGTCTACGCAGACGAAGTCGTGATCATAAACTAGTTCTACTATTAGTTATACTTAACAAAATTAAATTTTGTAACCTTTGACTCTCGTGATCGAAATAATAATGAATCAAGACACGAAGAATTGCGTTAATTAAAATTGAAAACAGCGGCATTAGTGCTGCGTATGGTATGACGAAATAAAAGAGATCTACCAAAGACTTTAGCTATTCAGAGCTCAACAAAGCATACACTGGCATTTAAAATGGTAAGGAAAATATGCCTATTTGCATAAGTAGTATAATTCCTATCCAAATTGACGCGGTATTCATAACTATCTTTAGAGAACACGTAAGTAAATAAAGTACAGTCGGCATAAGTAAATAAACGGTTCTAAACTAGGCCAATAACAGTGATATTAATGTGTGACCAGTCACAGAAGATAGATGTGAATTTCATTATAACAATTTGAATAGACAAGAGGAATAGCTAAATGGTGTCTTAGATAGTATCGTGTTAGTAGTAGTAAGGTATATAATATATAATTTTGATTTGTGGATGAATCGCGCTCTAGATCAAAAATTTCTGGACGACACAAACTTATGTAGGTACCTACTTAACCTAGGATATTGAAGCGAGAATAATTGATGACCAACTGTAACACCCTAAAATATAATACCTATTCAGTGATACCCCATTTGACACAGTTGGTCGACTCATTTTTTATGTTTTTCACTATATGCCACTTGCTGCACCATTGTTAATTTTGATTACTATTTTGTCTTCGTTGAAGCTTGCGAGCTCAAGAACAATCGATTGGCATAAGAATCATGAAAATCGGCGAACCTGTTTTGGTTCTAGATCGTCATAAAGGAACAAACATACTGACAAAAGATTTTCCTTAGAAATGTCAATGAATGCATCAAAAATTTTTTTGAAGCTCTTTAAGATATACACCTACTGCAGCTTTCGCTTTTCTGTTTGCAATTCATTCAAGTCACTGATGTATTTTTCAAGGTTTACAACAGAGGAAAATACCGAAGTTGGAAAATAAGTCAGGTACAATCTGAAGTGAAAATCTGTTTGGCGCGAAACCTAAACTTGACAAACGTGCTACACGAACGGTATCTTGATGAAACAAAACTTGGTTTGCAATAATCTTCGAGTATCCCTTATATCTCTTTAAGTAAACGGGATAAACGACGTAGAAGGGTGGAATGATAGGCACTTAAAATTTATCTTATCTTTCGGAAGCTGTTTCATCATAGCAATAACCTTGTCATACCAACATATTAACGCCATCACTTATAATTAGGAGTTCTTTATATCTACTTGCGTGTAGTTATAAAATATGCGTAGAGTGTCTGTAATCTTTTTAATAGTTAATCTACGGTCTTTCATACTGAGATCACCCACTTTGTCGATATTTTCTTCAGTCATAGAAAGTAGCCGTAGAGTAGCCGTAGAGTCGATGTGCTGTGAATACATGTTTTTTTTTTCTATCTGCGACCTCTTATGCGCTTTATGGCCCCGTAGTAATACCAGAAAATCCTCTCTTGGCGTGTAGGTATGCGTATATATACACAAGTAGGTATGTATTTTACTTATGTATTTTAACCTGAAACGTGTATCTCGAGTGACATTTTGTCTCATATTTTCTTAGTCTTCTCCAATATCCTTTATGTATGTATGTATTGTACACACACTACAATACATACATACATATACACTTTTCCAATACGTTGTAATTTTCCATTATATTTTTGTAAAACCTTGTGGGAGAGGACAATAAAGGTTACTTATCATTATTCACGCCAAGTCCTTTACAGGGTAGGCAGAGCCTGGAACGCCAAATATGGATTCTTTTTAGGACGTAAGTGTTACTTGGTAATTTAGGTAACATTACGTTCGTATACTTCGTACACCCGGACGCAGCCGGGGCAGGCCAATAGTACATTTAATTTCAATTAGGATTTAAATGTTTTAATTGATTTATTAGAATTATTTGATGAAATAATGATGAAATGAGATAATTATAAAACTATTAATTTATGTTAGTAACATTCTGGTTTTTATCATTGTTTCATCATGTAGGTAATTGGTGCTATTTATTAATGGAACAAAGCCAATGGTTCCATGTCCCCTATCTAGGGCTGACACATTATCACTGTCTATAGTAGCTAACATGTGATTATCACGCACGACTCCTGATACCATCGAACATGAAATATCCTCGCTTCAAATTTTTTGAAATGCTTTTCCATTTCCTGACCAGGTTGATATTGCGGTGATTATATAGCTCTTAGTTTTTTTTACAGCAGCTATTACAGAGAATACGTTAATAGAATACATTTTGATAGGCAGTCTTGTAGGTATATAGCAACGTAGGTAGGTAGCAACGTAATTATATATAGGTACATATCTATTTTAAATATAAATACTTATATTTTGTGTATGTTTACTATTATATGTAGGTATATAAATATATTATTTGATTAATGATAATATTTTTAGCTGTCCCTCATATTTTCACTTTTGTACCATTGCTGCACCTACTTCGTCGATATCCTCACTACCCGAAGGTTGACTGGTAGAAAACGCCTAGTGGCGTTAAGTCCGCCTTATGTATAATTTCTGTGCATACATAAAAGAATAAATAAATAAATAAATATATATACATTTATCTAAACGAGAATAGAAAAAAATGTGTTAAATCGAATCTTGCATATTGATTACTAAAAGTAACTTTTTTACAGAATATACTAAAAGGTGAAAACGTCGTGGCACTAGGAATGAGTACCACGACGTTCTATTATACATAACTTTTGAATTATTGGTTGTCTATTTATGGGCGGGTATGGTGGAAGAGTTCCAATGTGAAGGCATAGGCACCACTTGTAGTGTTCAGCACTATTTAATTGTGTCCGGGTAAATTAATAATGTGTGGCTCCGTAATTCTGATAACAGCTTTGCGTTATGACCTTCGTTTTTTTGTATATAAGGATATAGTCAAATAGGTTGCAGTAACCACTTGCCACCATCCATAAAAAAATATTTAATAAAACACTTCTTCGGTCAACTTATATCCGTTCATAACAGGATCATCTCAGAAAGAGCCATTTATACACATAAAGACGGACATCTGTCGTTGATCCAAACCTTGATTCAATCTGCGCCGTCCCCTTGATAAATAGTTACCCAGGTCCGCCCACTTCACTTCCATCGTTCTATTTGCCTGTTCAATCTAACCTCATTATTTTCTGTAATGATTTTCTTTTATGTAATAGAAGTGGCAAACAAGCATGCAGTTCACATTAATATTAAGTGATGACAGCAGCCTATAGACACCCACACAAAGACCAAGGTCAAAATGCAGATGCGTTACCACTCCTGAGGCCTAAGGTGTTATGCCTCTGTGCCGGAAATTACAGGGCCGTACATTACCACCTGACCGGAACACGATAGTGCTGAACACTACTTTACACTACCATTTAGCGGCAAGTACGAGTATATTAGGTAATGCGGTGGTACCTACGCCCGCGAGCTCCGTCGCTGGAGCTCTACCAAATCTAAGTGTAGGCATAAAGTTTTATAGTTTTATCTTGGGTTTGGGGATACCCCAGATAATACTTTAATGTACTCAAAGAAACAACTGGAAACAAGCTTAGCGTGTAATCGACAACCTGTCCACGGGTGTACGGCTTTACAAGCACGACGTGTGACAAATATTTTGAAACGACTGTACACCTACAGCAGCTACAGTGCAGCTACACCTACAGTACTACCTACAGCTTTTTGATTCCATACGGCAGTGTGGCTTACACTCTGTGCGTATTTTCGTTAAACAAACTAGGCGCTTACGCCGCTCTGCCGTAGGGAAAAAAATCTTGTGTTTAGCCGTGTAGAGTTAGAATCTTGTCTCTACATAGAATCTTATAACTTTTTGATATTATGGTCTCGTCTTAGCAACATTTCTAATGAATAAACCAAAAGCGGCTCCCATGTTTGAAATAAATTTACGTACCTATGTTTTAAATAACTGATTAACATAGGTATTTGTACCAAATTTCAAATAAATCGAACCAGTTCTTTTTGAATAAACTTACTGTAACAGATAGGCAGGCAGACAGCTACATAAAGACACACTAGGGACTCTATAAGGGTTCCTTTTTCCTTTGGAGGTATCCGAACCCTAAACATGAATAGCTACGAATTCACAGAGACAAGACCAGGGGTGCGACCGCCTATCGGCATTGCTATTGTCGTTGTCATTGCTGTCAAATTTTCATATCGATTTTTGCTTTAACGAAATAACAATAATTGAAATAATCTACCATTATCGCTTGTTTCTCACCTACGAAAGCAAGAAAAACAATCAGACTAGCACTACTGCTTTTAAAGGAGCTACAAATCGACATGAAAATTTGACAGCAATGACAACGACAATAGCAATGTCGATAGACCCCAGAGATATAGGTAAGAGTATTTAGTAGTAGGTACCTTTGATCTATAACATCTCATCTTTATACTCATTAAATTTTAACACGTTCGAGTATTTATTGCGGCAAATTAAAATATTATTACCTAACAAGACAAATACATAAGATTTTAAGATGCAGAAGTTTTCATTCAAAAGATGCGTATTAAGTAATTTTAAAATTGTAGTAGGTATCTCTAAAAAAGATGTCCATCATATCTTTTGTCTGTGATCTCTTGATGCAGCCATGTAATTACGAGTCGAGTGAGACAAAAGCGGTGTCGTGTCTCAAGTGGAAATAAAAGTCTAGAGCTTCTGCAACAGAATATTTCCACGATATTTCATATTCAAATATCTCAGTTTGCTGACAGTGGCGTTCGAAATACGAAACTTTCACATTACGGAGAGCAGAGCTTTGAGCGGTGCGACGAACACAACACGGTTCCGGAATAAAATGTCCGTAGACCGTAGATACTCCGCACGTAGTAGACATGTCGGTTGACAGACAGCCGGAAAAACCGCTTTGACGTTGGATGAAACACAAAGATTAAAAAAAAATGAACATTGTGATACCATTACACTTTTAATATCTGCATTGTTCATAATATTGTTATGATACTGAACTAGAAATACAATGAACGTGAAAGTGAATTTCTACGATAATACAGTAGAACCTCGATAAGTTAAAATCCAAGGGAAGCACAAAATATTTTAAGTTAAAGAGTTTTTAACTTGTCAAGGGTCAATATTAGAGTGATGGCGGGGGGAGTGAGTTAATACATAGCTATTTGTACCCGAGTGCGTCAGAAGTATAGGTAAATAATACACACACGTGTTATATAAAAAGTGTATAATAAATACACTAATTGCCACCGCAAGAACAGTACAGACACAGTATATAGATTAAGAGATTTCAATCAAAGAGCAGTTTTTCTAAGAAACAATAGGGATGATCACGTGCAATACGTCAATTCCGAGATTTTTTTATTTTGCACATTCCGTTCGAAATTACTGGAATTGGCAAATAGTTTAACTTATAGAGTGCGTCGAAACATTTCTTCAAGTGATAGAGCTATAGTAGGCCAATGCTGATATTTTTATTTAAGTTATAGAGGTTGTGTAGGTATTTCAAGTTATAGAAGTTTTGGTATCTGACGGGAAGAGAGCAGAGTATTTTTTTAAACTAGCTGTGCCTGCGACTTTGTTCGCGTGGAATAGTGATTTTGGGACTTTGGGCAGCGCTTTTGGATATAAATTTTGGGTAGCTAAAAAAATCTACTTTACAGTATGCTTCTCTGTACACGATATTAGACGTATGGCCATCGGGGATAAAAACACACAGGCTGCTAGAATTGCGAAAAATTGCTAATAATAATTATGTGTTTAAACACTCAGTCGTGTAACTACCTACCTACAAACACCTAGAAACGTCCATCCTACGCTGAACCGTATTCTCGAAAAGGCCATTTTAAACTTCTATGCATAATTTTTTTTTAATGAGAATTATAATAATGTTTGTCAAAGTTTCAGTCAATAAGATGATGAAAGATGAAAGATAGATCTAATAATACATAATAAATATGTAGTAAGAGCCGGCAGAAGTGAAAAATTGAATAAGTATTAACGTATAAAGTATTAATATATAGTTCAATCGGTGGTGGAAATGACCACATCTTGAAGTGAACTGAGACAGGTGTTCAGCATGCGTTCATTAGTTACTTCGACTTCGTCTCCAGTGGCACGTGTCTCAAAGCTCATATAAAATCTTCAGACAGATGATGGCGATACTTCTTCGTCACTGGCGCTTGCCTCCGCGAGGGTATCATTCCAGTTTTGGACACCGTCAAGAAGGTGTCGTGATACGCAGGCTGCGCGGTAAGTGGGATACTCCACGCCATCAAATGTCCTCAGAAAAGCGAAATACGTTGGGCCTCGGACCGTGTGAAGTAACAACCGCAGGCAATAGCTTTCGCCATTATTTGGATGCACGATACCTATTAACCTTACCGAATGCGATGTCCTTGAAAATTCTCGGATATTCATGCGAAATTTGAAGTATATCCATTAAGTAATTTTGAGTTTAACCCGGACATACATACATACATACAGACAAACAACAACAGACAAACAAACACTTTATTTGGCTTCGATATCGAGAGTAGATCACGCCCCAAATATTCTTTAAAACAAAAAAATACGCACATACATGCACGGACATACATACAGACAAACAGACAAAAAATCTGAAAACTATATTTTTGGCTTCTATTTCTATTGCAGATCACGTCCCAAGTATTCTTTTAAAAAATATTCAATCTACAGTCTTTATTTTCTTACGATTTTATTAAATGTAGAGATTCCCGTGGGAATGAGTGATTTTCCCGCAGTAAAAAGTAGCCTAAATGTTGGCCAGGTTTAGTATCTATACACCACAAAAAGTTTCATTCGAATCCGTCCAGTATCTTCGGAGATTAGCCTGGACAAAGGGACAAACAGACAAACAGACAAACCGACAAACAGACAGACAAAAAAATTAAAAATGATTGAAAAGTGTTCTAATACTATTTCAACATCGTCCCCAATTAGTTTTTCGATAATATTTACAATGTACAGACACGCGGATTTTACTGTTTTATTATAAGTATATAGATAAGTGTGTTGTTGAATTGTTCGTTTCGTTTCTTCGTTCTTTCTCATACTCAACTATCTAACTAGGATCAAACTGCAATAAATTAGCTCCAGCCATATTAGAGTTACAAGTAAGCAATTTTTGAAAAAAAAAATGTCTTCGAAGATATTTCCATAATTATCTAGATTTTATAAATTACAAAAATGGGCTTAAATATTTATCAGATGTGATAGCTGACTTGGCACCTACTTATTTTACATTTTAAAACTAGAAAAACGTCGAAATAACGAAAAACACAGCATATAAGTACATATTGATAGATAGATGAAGGTGAATAGAAAATAATGTACCTATCCAGAGATCACTGAAATAAATCATGCTATTATATATTAATTTACTGAGGAAAATGGCTCTGCAGACCAAACAAATTGTAATTTCATCATTATGATGCATCACAGCTTTCTAGGCGAGATTAGTGTGAACTGAATCTCACTTAACTATATAGATATAGTTGAGTAAAAAGTGTATTGATCATACCAGTAAATGAGACTTGAATTTGTTAAGTAAAACCAGTTAGAATGTGTCCAATCTGGGGGTACGGTAGTGACCGAAGCGAAGCGCATAGGCACTACCCACCTTTTCCTTTTCCCCGTAAGGACTTGGCGTGAAGATACCTTCTCTCGAAACGCTTCGTCGCTTTTTGAACCCACATAACTTAACTGATAATACCAGATAAGTGTAATTCTTCTAATTTTGGATATGATGACAATGATGAACTTATTACATACTTATACAAATGTTTAATTGTAGAGCTCTAAAACTTTCGATTTCAATGTTTTTTGTTTAGTTTGTGAAGTAAAAAACTTGAATCTACAGAAATCTGATAACTTTTTGACAGTGTAGATTTCGCATGAAAATGTTTTTGGTGGGATAATATCATAATTATGTGTAATGTCTGTATTATTAGATAACATATAATTTTGTACCGGTATATATACATACAGTTATCTCTGGCCATGACTAATAAGTAATAACTATCGGCTACAATGGGGCATGATTTTACTGTCCCGAGGCGATGTATTTGATATAGCATATTTGAATGTCACAATCAGTTTTCCAATTTATTCTCATTCAGAGAGTGATAGTCATTCTAATACTAATGAAAATACAATTTCTACAAAATTTTCGCGTGACGTTGCGGCTTTGACAGTTTGAAAACACTTTCATTCGCCTTTCTCTCGCAAGTTGGCGATAACGCATGTGGTTTATGTTTTTACTCGCGATATCGTCGGTGTATGTGGTTTACCTTGTTTGTATGTCTAACATCACAGCGCACAGCAATCAGGCAGGCGATCAATTATGCCGTGATGTAAATGTTTATTCATGTCTATATTGCCGGTGGCAGGAAGATGATTTGCGTATGAATTAGCTCGTATCAAAGCCCTGCTCTCTTTGTTTTTTTCTCGTAGACGTTAAATGAACGAAGATGTAATACATTGAATTTATATATCTACGACATCTGCATTTAACGTTTTTAACTATCTATTCATCGAACTATTTTTTTTTTACTATTACGTGAGACAAAGTTTTGACAATGATGCATAAATTGTAAATAATAATGGAACATTTCGGAATATGAAATACGTTTAAAGTGCTCACCTACATCACAAAACCTATTAGCCACACATTTGTTCAGCAAAGAAATTAGATGTGCCTAGGTAAGGTAACACACATTATGTTTTACGTCTAGTATAAAGTAGCTCTCGTACCCTCTTTGCTCCTTCACGTGAGACAAGGACTCTAAATGGAATGTCACTTTTATCACTACAGTGCAGCCATTAGTGTTTCAAGAATGTCGACTAGACTCTTCAAATATTAAAGATATTTGTAGAGCCTAGTCGACAGCTTTTTTTATGTCTCATTTTATTTTATACGTAGTCAAAGGCGACTTTGAGAAAATATCTATTCTTAAGAAATAATAACTAACAAGATAAAATATTGGTATTCCTTCTTCCGAAAAGCAAAAAGAATATAGGCATCAATAGTTAATATCACGCGTAATTTTAATGATCACCTGAAAACCGATTGATTTGTGCGTCCTAGTTTAAGCACCAGTATCTATCATAAACCTAAAAGTTGATGACAAAGTCAAATTTATAAGCTTCTTAATATGATAAATGCGATTTTTCTTTCTAATAAAGAAAATAATGGAAAAACATTTTGAGCTTGAGGTTAACAAACAAATTGCCGAGATAAATATTCATGGCTCAAATTTTCCGAAGGAGCAAAAACTTACAGGTAAGCAGGATAAAAAAGGCAGTAAACAGATTGATTTATGGACAGTTTGAAATATTTAGGTAATAACTGTAGGAAATACAGGTGAGTAATCAATAAACTCTTAACAGAACCGATGGTGCGTAACGCTAGCCGAATTGCGAGTAGACAGTTGTGACAGTGAACTAGTTGCTGTACAAAAGTTATTTCGTCCTAGCCGACACGCCTCAATAATTTTATCTAACGCAATACCAATTTTGCAGAGTAAAGCTATTAAATAAGATTTACATAACCCATACAAGGAAATATGAATGTAGGCAATAGCACAGTGATTTATATTCTTATACTGTACATTTTCATAATAACTGTACTATTGCGTGCTTTTTTATTAAATCAAGATTGAGTGGAGAATGATAACGGAGAGGCGATATCTACTACGAACTATTTTATTTTGAACTCATATTAGAGATGGAAATAGAAAGACGAACTTTAATTTAAAAAGCCAAAAAAACAGTTGAGTGTAATAATGTAAAATTCAAATTTATAAAATTACTTAATACAAATTTAAATGAGTGCGGTAACTGCAGTCGATATCGCCTTGACTGTATCTATGGGGCTAATTTACGATGGCCTATTCCTGGTGCGCTTGATAGCCAATTTGTCCCTGTCCAGTGGTCCCATCCCGTCGGCAATTTGCATAAATTGATTGCACGCTGCACGGCTGAGCCGCGGACACCACGGACACGGGCTACATGTTCAGAGGTGCGCGGGCGCCGGCCAGCCGCCCGCAGTCGCGCGCCCAACCGACAAACTGATACACGTTCACCCGTTTCATTTAATTATATCCTCGCATGTCGTAATTATCCGGCAATTTAGAACTTTTACGTAGCAATTGTGTATTTTCTAAAATTCATCCAGTTACGTCTAGTTACTCGGGCCGCGTTAACTCGCGTTTGATGGCGTTGACTGACCGGCGCGGCGTCCTGTGCGGTTATCCAGTGTAACCCATGTTTTAGTGATCTCGCCATTTATATAAATCGAACTGTGTTATATTCATGAATGTACTTGTATTATATACCTCATTTTAAGTCAACTCATCAAAATGCGTCAGCGGTATCAACTGAAACAGAGACCGTACGTATACAACCGATATAATTTTGGTGTAGGTACCTACAGCGTGTTTCACTTTATGCTCTGAGGCTAGGCTCTGATGACATATGTTTATAAATATTTATAATGCATCGTTAGTATTAAATAAGGTTTCAAATCGTCGCTCTTGCTGGACTTCTGCGTATCCGGAGAAGAGTTACACACCAAGTGTTGACAATTGATATCTACTTATTTGTTATTAACGTTTTCGCAGTTTTATTTGTTATTATAAGCTATTCACCGCTTTTGTTACATCTAAAGGCTATTTTTGTTAACGAAGATGAAGAGATATTGTGAAAAAAAGAATATGTTTAAATAACAGATAAATTATACTTGATGATGAATCCTAAGTCAGAAAATAAAGTGATATTAGGTTGGTTTTCACTCTGAAAGCTGCTGAGACTCTGAGAGTTCTCAGTTTACCCTTGGATTCTTATTACCTACAAGGCGAAAAACAACTGGTGAAAATATGTATGCTATAGGTATATACGAATATTAGACAGTTATAAACTTTCAGGATCATTAATTCAATATAGGTAGTTCAAAGTACCTTAGCCGACCACAAAATTGAATATCCATATCTCATGAATACAATGGCTGAAACGGGTTGGAACTAGAAAGCTATACGTCTTTGTGAATTCATACAAAATGTGTATGAGCCGAAACAATGGAATACCGCGACGCGCTACGATGCGGGATGTGATAACATCTACTATCGTTCTAAGGTTAGGGATGCAAACATAGTAAAGGTACCTACACATCGATGTATCGACATGTAATGATGCATCAATGTCTCAGAATAATATATACCTAGCTCAAAAATAATCCATATATCAAAAACAACGGCGTGTTTATAATATCCTTAAAATTACGCTTCAAAATTTATTGATTTGTTTTACCATACTAATATAATAAATGCGAAATTATAAGGAATCTGTGTGACTGGCGTGACGCCTTAAACGCTGACTCGATTTTGATGAAATTAAGTACAAAGATACTTTGAAATAGGACATAGGGTGGCCTATGTCCTATTTCAAAGTCTAATCTATAATATATTATATCACAAATAAAGCTTGAGGGAATTGAAATGAGCTATGAAGGGTTAGAAGACAAAACCATTATGTTTTACCTACTACAAAAATAGTCTTCGAAATAATGCCGAAATATCGATGTATGAAGTATCATCTTGTTTGCATCTCTATGCAAGTAACATTACTGACGTTCCGGTGTCAAGATTAGATATTATGTTGAAAGCCGAACAATACATATATGACATCATCTTTGTTAATGATTTACCAAATGTTGTAATAGATAGTGTAATTCTGTAAGATAACTATCGTCATGGGCTAAATTAACTCCAGTGAAAAATTGCATTGCTTTAGGTATATTAAAATACACACGACAGATAATTTTTACGAGAAGTTTCTAGGTTCACAGGTAATTTTACTATTATTAGGATAATAAACAGCCTGTTAATGAGGCGCGTACACACAGAGCGAGCACCCTCGCGAGGCATTTGCTGCGCGAGTCAGCTCGCTTTGCCATTGGCGCGTTCACACAGAGCGAGCACCCTCGCGAGGCATTTGTTGCGCGAGTCAGCGCGCTTTGCCATTAGGCGCGTTCACACAGAGCGAGCACCCTCGCGAGGCATTTGCTGCGCGAATCAGCTCGCTCTGTGTGAAAGCGCCTAATGACAAAGTATAACTCTCTTTTTGGATTCAAGTATGGTTGATCCTATCATTTTTAGTTTTACAGCTAAAGCATTTTTTTACGTATGATGTTATTGATTTAACGTTTTGAATGTTTTAAAAGGTAATTTACCATTCCATGGATGAGTTTTCGTAGTTGGTACTAACCTCTAATATTCAAATGTAGAAACTATTTTCACATGCTTTTGTGTCAAGTTTTCAATAATCTTAAAACAGCACAATAAACGAACCGAATATAGAAACTCAAGCTGCACTATTATCAAAATGCGGATATTTCCAGCTATTTTTTAGTTGTTTGTTTACTTGTATGTTTATTGTATTTTGTTGAAAAAAATATAACCTTTGATCTTATAAATATGCATTTTAGAAATTTAACATAACTACGTCTACATTTAATTACAGTTTCTTTATTATGTATTATAATAATGTTATTTATATCTGTTCTTTTATTCTTCATATCTACTGTTTCGATGGTAATGTTTGTTTTGTAATAAAACCCTATGTTTACCGGAAAACTTGGTTGTTTGTGAAAACATCATTTGTTTGCTTAGCCGTTCCAAGCGTCGCCATCTCGCCTCGATGGTTCTAAGTTTACTTTCTGAAGGAATAAATTTTAAAAATTTTTGTTTTCATTTTCAGGTAAGTATCCGGCATATTTATGGACGATTCATGGAAGGTAAAAATATTGTTAAGGTGCACTAAAATTATTGATTCAATATTTTTAACGTCTTTAAGGCTTTCTGCGATAAAGGTTGATATTAGAGATTATAAAAAGAATTTAGCGGGTAAAAAATACAGGAATAAAAAAAAAGAAAATAATTTCCAATAGGCTTTAGTCTGTCAGGGGAATAATGCATTAGCATATTCATACATTATTTAGGTGTATCTAAGTATATTCACAATATTAAATATTTTTCCCGAAAAATATTTAATTTAAGTAAATTATTGAGGTTAAAGAATTACCAGCAAATTATCCATCCAAATCTAACTTTTTTTTAATGGAGAATTGAAAAAATAGTACTCTCCATAAGACCCGATAACTTTCATCAGAAGTTTATTCTAAGATAAGTGACCTTTTACAATCCTCCATTTTAAAAAGTAAGATTTGGATAGATAATTTGCTTAGTAAGTAGTATGTATGTAACAGAAATTCACTTAATTTTTACTACGAATTAAAATATTTAATTTAGTCAGTAGATGAGTTTGAACAAAATTAATAACAGAGAAGAGTGAACTGGAATTCTACTATGCGTATAGGCATATACCTATGTCATGTAGGTATTCAAATATAGGTAGTTATTAGGCAGTATCTTATGTAAGTGATTTTTAATTCAATTCTCAATAAACTATACCTAAAGATACATTATTACTTACTCGTATTGCTTAAAATAATCAAATTTCTTTTAGACCAATATGTAGAATTTGTAGATCTAGAAGCAACCAAAGCTGAAAAAACTAACTCTACTCTATCAGTTAGTTTATGTCTTTTACGGCCAAATACTCAAACGTCACTCAAATCTAAGTGGGACTTAAAAGTCTTCTATCTTTATAAAATACGTTCAAACGAAAGAGATAGCGCACATTTGAGGGTTGCTTAAAATTTGATTTGTGAGTTTACTTTTATGGTTTTATATCCACCATAGTAAGTTAAACGAACACAAATGTGAACAATATTTGAAACTGATAGGGACGAAGTCATGTTTAACAGAGCATGTCAGTCGGTAGGAAAACGATCCATTATTCGCATAAAGTGACCTTAATTAAAATGTGCGACGGTCAAACCCGGTTCACCTAAGCTGTAACAGTGACAACGGATATTAATTTCCCTGCCATGTTAAAGAGTAGAACAATTGATATATTATTATCACCAATAGTTAGGTCAGACAATCTTACCTTTTTATCGAGATGGTCACTCGCAGTCATAAAAGAGATGGCAGCGTGGAATAATTCCTCTGAGTTCTCTGTCCATTGGAGAACTCCTGAATTTGCACAATGTTGTTCGGAAGCAGTGGCGTAGAGTGCCTTGGCGGGTATGAAAATTTGTTTGCGGGCCTTTTAAGGGACAATAACAACTGAATAAGAAAGACCGAAGAAACGCGCATGGCCCGGCGGCTGGTGTGAAGCGCGCATGGGTCGGCGGCTGGTGTAGATCGTAAGCGATCTGCTCGGTTAAGCACTACGGGCGCGGTCGGGTAGTGAGATGGGTGACCGCTAGTGGCAAGTTAAATGCGCGTTTCCGTGCTTCGGAGGGCACGTTAAGCCGTCGGTCCCGGTTGCTATTGATAGATGATAGAGCAGTCGTTAAACCTTGCCGGAGGCCTTATGAGGGTTTGAAATCATCCGACAGCGGGTTGGCCACTAACCCCAACACCTCCACCAATCCGCATTGGAGCAGCGTGGTGGAGTAAGCTCCAGGCCTCCCTCCAAAAGGGGAGAGACTAGTGCCCAGCAGTGGGACGTATAAGGGGTTGCCATTATTAAGAAAGACCGAGCAAAAAAAACTACTTTGGTCCTGAGTGCCAATACATACATTACAGTGCCCAGCAAGAAAAATTGCACATCCAGCTTACGAAAGAGACAATCGGCTAGCTTCGACTTTGTAGAGCGTTGTCAGAGAATATGTAATAATACGTTGTCTTTGCTGCGTACTGCCTACGTAAGCACTGATAAGTCCGGTGTTGGTCAAAATGGGTAACAAACGTCAAACAAATAAGATGCGAAAGAGATAACGCTCTACAGACCCAAAATAAGCCGAAGTCTCCTTCCTAAGCTGGATGTGCAATATTACCTACCACCCAACCAAGTGCTGAACACTACCATTTTACGGCAGATAGATTAAATAATGCGGTAGTGCCTACGTAGTAAAAAATGTGGTATGCTTGTCTATAGTCTATAGTAATCTATACTTATAATAAAACTGTAGAAGTGTAAATTCTGTACATTAAAAATATTGAAAAAATAAATACCAGGGGATGTTACTGGATCGATACCGAACCCAAATATGTGATTAGAAAAATTTTTGTCTGTCTGTCTGTCTGTTTGTTCAAGCATCACAGAAAAACTACCGGTCCGATTACAATGAAACTTGGTATGATTATACTTTAACCTTTGTCGTACAACACTGGGTGTCTGTCTGTCTGTCTGTTTGGCGGGGCTAATCTTGGAAAGGGCTGGACCGATTTTGACGGGACTTTCAAGGACTGGACTTTTTTAAGGAGTAACTTAGGCTACTTATATCTCCATACATCCATACATCCATACATCCATACATACCTACATACAAATAAATAGAATTTGAGTGTCTCTGATTTTGCCGGGACTTCACTGGCAGATAGCTGATGTAATAAGGAGTATCTTAGGCTACTTTTATATTAGCTACGCCCACGACTTTGTCCGGGTAGATACTGAACAACCATATTTTTACTCACGTGGACGAAGTCGCGGGCACAGCTAGTATATAATTAATCGTACCTACTTAACGTCAAAAGAGTGTAATAATAAACTTATTTTGATAACAGTACTTACCAAAAAAGCTTTTGAAGATCAAATAACCTTAATTATTTTCACATGAGATCGGATTGAAATGAAATTGGAGAATTTCTTAGCTTTATTGGCAAACGGACGCGTGGGTAGCAAAGGATACGAAACAGGAATGCGGAATGCTGACCGAACGAGATTTGCCCTAATCAACAAGTAAAAGGTCCGTTCTACATAACTGCGTACAATACAATTACATGGGATTGAAACAAAACGATAGAACTTTTGTCGAAAAATATTGTGAGAGAAATAGGAAGGCAGGTTATACTACGGTTACTATACTACGGTCACCGACGAATTTATGATTGAATGAAAGATACTTTCGAAACTCGAAAAAAGACGACTACTTAACTATTGCTTTAATGTTTACTTAATATTCGAAGTACATATTGTTTCTTACTTGATACTGATAAAATTACTAGTCTATTCCATGAAAACGTTGATATGGAATTACCTACTGAACACTCATCAATTTTATAAGCGCTCTTTGTGTTTTGAAGTTCACGCGACTAAAAGCTAAAATGATCACAGCTCCATGACGATAATAGGTATTGTTGCAATTAGTTTTACTTTATATTACTAAAGTTAAATTGATCAACGTCTGAAATTTAATAATACAATTTTATAAGGCCCTCTATTTTGTTTTATTTCCCATTAAATATTACTGAAAAAAAAAACTGGTTTCAAATGAAATAAAAAAAATCGTTTAATCTCTTGGAATTCTAAGAATAACTTATGACAGTAGGGTCAAAAAAAAGGGAAAGGATAATAATAAATACCTATTAAGTACGCACATGTCCAATTATTAAAAAATAAATTATGCAAAATTAAACTATGTTTTAAACTATATTTTATACTTAGTTAAGTACAGGTAGCAATACAATGTATTATATTATCTTTTATAAACTGGTAAATCAGAGGTAGCAACGCATCTGCACAATGACCACTGGTTTTTGTGAATATATCTATAGTCTGCAGCCATCACTTAACATCAATGTGAACTGCTTGCTTATTTGCTACCTTAGCTACATAACAAAACATTGAACGTATTCTTTCAACAGTTATTACTAAAACATACCAGCGAACCAGACAAATCTTCGTAAGTTTTTAGTTTGTTTCCGTGTAATTACTTATGTACCGTACCTATTGTGATTGATGAATTAAAAAAAAATACTAAGTATGAAATACCTACATACAATAGCACATAGGTACTAATAGACATAGGTATAATATTTTATTTAAAACGTAAATACTTTGGTAATAGACTATACTTACGAAATCTATATTTAATGTTGGTGTTTGCTAAATAGAGTTCAATTGGAGACAATTGCAAAATAAACACTTCTTCTGAGATAAAATTTTGTAATTGTGTTCTATTGGACTCCGTTCGCAAATGAGTTACGATACTAAGACAGTACAATTCAAATACTGGAAATTGAGCATGTGACATTAATTTGATTAAGTAATATCATAATATCGATATTTGATGTTCAAACATTCGTTTTCAGCGCAAGCAGCAAATGTAAAGTGACCATTGATCAATATTTTCACTGTTTCACGTTCACTTCCTCGAAGTTATTCGTTTGTGGCTCAAATATCCAAACCGAATAGATTGGTGTGAGCGATACATATGTGTCTACCATTAGCACTCCATTACCCAGCCTATTATTTATTCCATTACTTTGTCTCTTGCGTTAGTTTGTTAATTAATAACTATAATATAAAATTCTGATACATTTCATTGGTATGCAGATTCATTTATGCAGCAGATTGTTGTATCAGCTGGTAGGTATGTAATGGAGGAAACTGTCTATGTAAGGTATTAAGTATGCCATTCCATTATGTTTTATTCAATAAATATGACTTAAATGATAAAATAAAATAACAAATAGAGTAAGGTATAAAATACCAATAGAGTAATTAATTATATTTTCTGATAATTTCATATGTCCTGTAATTCAAATAATGCTATAAAATTTTATGTGAAAGTAACCTAATAACGTTTTGGCATAGATTTGTGTAGAGTTATGGCGATGAAAGAACACATAAAGGAAATATGCTTAACAGAACCACTTTTAATTGAAAAATTACAGAATGGAATTCTATTCAATACAGTACCTACATGCAGAAATATTATATTTCTTAAACTAGACCCTTTCTATTCAGAAAAAATATAAGATTATGTTAGTTAATCTACGAGATGCAAAATTTCACTAACGAAATTCATTAATCAAAATTAAATGCGGATTCTATACATATTTAAATAAACATTATAATGAACATTACTCATCTAAAAAGTTGTTTGTACGGATTAACCGCGCTTATGTTCTTGGCATGCAATCCAAGTAATTCGACGCGCGACGTCGCTTCAAAGTCAGCTGAATTTTGTGGGCGCAAGTGTTCGTTGTAGTGTGCTTGAATAAATACATTAAACAGTGTATTGTTTTAATTTTAAATACATGTGACTGAATACGAACTTATGAAAGACACTCCGATTCAAATCTACCTGCCGTTTTTCGGTAGATATCTGCAGTTTTTGATCGACGACTTCAAAACTTCACGGTGAGTGTGCTTTTTTGTCGATGTGTACTATCGGGGAAAATCCTACACTGTATACTAATATTTAATCGATTTTGAAAGACCGCAGAGTCCTTTGACTGTAGCACATAAGATGACTGATCGAAAACTGTGTTGAATATAAAACGAATCGGAATCACTCGTAAACTTTGCCCTGAGATGCCTTTTGAGGGCATAGTTCGACCCTTCCTAAAGTTTTACTTCTATCCTGATAACCCGCGGCACGGTGAGAGGTTGCCTTGCCCGAGGTCGCTAGTGCCCTGATGGGCCAGCTCTGAACAAGCTCATGGGCTTATTTTTATTACCCTTTTCCTATGCTTATACCAATATTATCTGTATGTATATAACCCATAGACATAATTTAGGCATACCATTAGTGTTCCTAATTATCTTCAATGTACATTACTGTACTGAGAATTAAGGCTACACTGGATGAACCCAGTTGTGAGGGTCATGTTTGTCCAAGCATCTCATTTCGTGTTTACTTTGTGTGTACTTTGAGGCCGACGGCGCTGACGAGATAGAATTTTGTATAATGAGGGTTTCTGACAATCGCATTGTTGATCAAAGCTACAAACAAAATCCTAATTAGGTATACAACTTATTCAAGTACGGATTAATTAATTTGTTAACATATGAAGTAGCATGTGGATATATAGAGATGCCTGTGTATTAAAATATGAAGGCTTTTTTTTATTTACTGTGAATGTAGGCCTAAAATTGTTGCCAAGATATTTTAAATATTCGACAAACCAATTAAATGTGTGTAAAAACCAATAGTATTGAGAAGCACGTATTCGTTTTCTGAACAAAACGCATACTTTAGCCTAAAACCATTACATTTAATGGTGATAACTACCTAAACACATCAATTTAATGTATTTGGAATTACGTTAAAGCGTAGTGTAAACTCAACGTTTATAGTCTGCAGCCTTGCTATTCAATTTATTTCATAAACGTTCCGCAATTGTTGTCTACATAGCTCAGACATTATAATATTATATATAGATAGATTTGTTGGATTTGACACTCTGTGTATAATAGGTACCTGTATAGTACCTACTATTCGAGACGCTTTCAAGGTGGTCCAGTGAAGGCAGGAAGAATGCAGTTGCCAATCAATGAGATTGTGTCTTTTGTACCTACCTCGTATTCACACTTCAACATATAGATATTTTAAATTTATTTATATGCTAATAAGATACATATTTTATCTACCTATTTCTTTTCTGTTAAGAAATAAAAACTATCTAAATTAGTTGGTCTCTGGTTGTTCTGTGATTAGATTTTACAAGGTAGGTCCAACAAGAAACTGTCACCATCGAAGAAATGTTCGTTAGATCATGTCAGTGCCTTATTCAAGTGAAGATAAAGTCTATTTTGCAATGGTTTTGGATCACCAAAAACTCTTTCTGATGTCTTGTATACATTTAACAAAGTTAATATCGTTTTAACGATTTTAACCCACTAACAACACGTGAATAGCGATCGCAGTAATTTTGGTGTTTTGTTATTTAATGTTGCTAATTCGTGAGTTAGCATTACCTAAACTAAAGAAGTAGATGCCTACTGATTTTTACGCAATCATAAGTGTTTTACACTTAAGGAAATATTGTTTCGATACTGGGCTGTTTCCCGGAATTGAACTCCTGTTTTTATAATACAATCTGCATAACATTAAAATGGACGCATTTTTCGGCGGAAATCATTTTTCCTGTTTTTCATTTGAGGTTTACAGACATCATGTATTTGTTTGTTTGCTTTTGGTGTAAGTATATCATAAAAGACAAATCATTTCAATCGTGGAATGGTTCGTCATCAAAATGAAAGCCTAAACTTTCCTCATTTTAAGTTTAGTTTTTTCCTCATAACAGATCTTCAAAATTGTATGAATAATAATTTTAGGAAACACTGCGTGAGATTCACTACTAGATTCACTAGATTCACAATCTCATGCTAGCAAGTAGAAAAAAATTAATGGAAATATCAAAATACTCTCAAAATCATAAATGTGCTAGATAAACTAATTACTTTCAGAGATAATTTATGTTTCTAACCTCATGTTCCTAATCTTTACTAAATACCTACTCACTGTTCAAGAGTAGATATCAAGATCAAAGACAATTAGGTAGGTCTTAAATGTTCATTTAAGAATTGTCTGTTTTATCTAATCTAGGGTTATAGAAGATTACCTTCTCTCCAATGCATTATACTGTAATAATGTAGGTTTCGCAATATTCACCTCCATGGAATTTGATATTATCTGATAAAGTGGACGTGAGGCTCGGTACAGACGCGTCTCTTGGCCAATTTCTGGACAAACGAAAGGTCAGCTGGTCGGTGTACAATAGGTCGGGTGAGTCGGATGATTTGTTGTCGGCACTTTACACGGAACGTTTATGCAACTCGTGCGCACGGTAACGTGCAATAAACACTATCGATGTCATTTCAAATTGCTAGTATACGTTTGCATGCTATATTTAATACGAAGATTTTATCAGATACTCATTCATCATCATCTCCACCTATTTAAATATGAAAATCTTTATCCACTTTCATATACCTATTTAGTTAAGGTTTTGTGTTAATTTGTGGCATGAAGAAACGATGAATTGGGAAAAGTGTTTCGGACAGTAAAATTACGTATAGTGCAAAAGCCAGTATTTAGAATGGCGTGCCACACCGGACCCTAAAAAGTCGGAATGCAGTAAAATTCCTTGTAGTGCACAAACGCCCTAATTGGTGTAGGTACTGATAGTGCTGAATATTACCGTTTGGCGGCAGATAGATTAGGTAAAACTGTGGTCTGTGGCCTGCGCTTCAAACTTCGATCTCTACGACCAGTAAAGTTGTATATAGGTACCTACAGCTCTACCAATCTTGTAAGACAATAGTTATGTCGATATATTAATCAATTAAATTCATTCCCAGCTACTGCACTGGGGGTCCTGGGTTCGATTCCCGGGTCGGGGCTATCAGAGATAACTGTTTAAAATCCTTTATCTCTGGTTCTATTGGGCATTTTCCATTTTCTGGAAGTTTCCCAGTACCTCGGAGTTTGGTAATGTGCCCGGAGATGGCAACAGGTGCGACACCTGTTACATGGGTCAAAACGTAACCGGCGAGTCGTGGGTGTTTGCATGTATGCTTCAATGTATGTATTTACCTCTGCCTATCCCTTCGGGGATTACGGGCGTGAAGTTACGTTTTTAAATTCAATCATTTGCAATTACGAAGTTAATTTAAATTATTTTTCGGACCAGTTACACCGTGGTTAATTCAGCACGTAGTTAATTGTAGCCAATTGTCCATCCGCAACACAAGACGCTTAGTTAGCAATGAACGAATCATTACTCGAAATTGAGACTAGAGACGACCGTGATGCATTCGCTACGGTCGATTCTCCATGCGACAAAGATACAGTCGGAATGATTGTGTTTCGATTGTTCGAGTGTTTGGCGCGTGCTAAGCGGTTGGTAGATAGAAGAAATCGGTAAAGTCTCTTTTTACTGACAGTCATATTTTTTACAAATAGAGATACCTACGTGACGTGATTGACATTCAACTTGGCGGGATAAAATCTTTCTATTCAATGTGTTTTCTTGCTATTAAATTGACGGATGATTTAGAACTAGATTTAATAGTCATTATAACGGTAACCAGGGAAACACAAAATACCTATATCGAATTTTGTAAACGCCTATATTAAAAAAAATGTTAGAAACCAACTAAAATCATAGATTTTTGCAATTGTAGTTCTAAAACACGATAATAACATTTTAATAATAAAAAAATACATTTTTCTCAAGAATATTTTATATCATTTTTATTTTAATTACATAAAATTTGAAAGCTTTGATACTAAAGTTATATTCAGTTTATATTATTTAAAAGCAATCTTTTTGTGGAATAGATGTTCAGGGAGAGCTTAAAAGTGCAAATTGAATTTCTCAACGGTATCAAAGGCCTACCCACCTTATCTAAATTGCATAACTGTTTTCATGAATAATGAGACGTGGAGCTAACAAGGGGATAAAAGAAAGCCTAATTTGCGTCGTGTTTGAATATTGACTCAAAAGCTGCGGAATAAGCTACTTAATAACATTCAAAGATAACAAAGTTAACAGTAAAGTTTCTTATTTCAGTCATGCGCATATCGTATAGATACGATTAGCAATGAATTAGGTTTGTATAAGCTAAATTATTTTCTCAGAAAATTTGATTGCTTTTGAATTTGCTTAACCTTTTGAATGAAATTTTCGAAAATGTTTAGAAGTTAATAAATTTACACTACTGAATACGTCTCGTTAGTGACAAATTTGAAGTCAATCGCACGTCTGTTGACACTATTTTTTGTAAGGTTAGATTTAAATATTCTTTAAAGATTTTCATTTAATCCCTCTTCTACGAGTAAAATCAAATCTATAATTAAATCAGGGCATTTTCTTTCTACGTTTTCATACTTATATCCAGTTTCATTTTCCTGTTTCAATAAAGGTCCTGATGATTTCAACATTTTCAAATAAATATTTATATAATATTTTTCCCTATTAGCCTTCCTGCGATACACCATTTTTTTCATTATAGCTCTAGAGTACATTCAACATATTTTCTCCGTGGTCCACTTCATGTCCCCAAGCAGGTAAGCATTGTGATTAAGGGTCGTTGCCCTCCGTTGGTTTCACTTTCCTGTGTAATCAGAGCGTTACCATGGCGACGAGGCCTTGGGCAACCTTTTATCCCTACGTAACATTTACAAATATCCAAGTAAAATACCTACTTACCTATATATTTTAAATTGTACCAAGTCATTTTTTGTTTTCAGTAGAATTCGTACCTAAATTAATAGCACACGACATTCAAATATAAATGTCATCATTAGTCATAACGTGTCAGTGAATAATAGATACGTATATTATTTTCTGGCTACGACATTGAAATAATTTCAGTGAATTATATTATTTCTCTGAGTTTCCTACACAGCACTTATCTGCTTTCTCATTATATCGTATGGACTTCCTTGAATCGTACAGATGTTGTGGTTTCAGAGGTCAACAGACTGTGGCCTACAGTTACGGATTACGGAATCTCTTATGTAATAGATCAAGTTACTTGTTTTGGTATTGTTGATAAACTCGGTAATAGCTTTCGTAATTTTATGGGACACTTCGATAATCATCCGGAACAAAAGATATTAAAGTGTATAACTAACTGTGGATCAGATTAGAAAAATAGACATGTTTCATTTGTTTTATTAATTTTAATTCATAACAATCAATAATGAAACTTAGGTACACGCTATTATAAGTCAATTTCATTCATAGCAGGCACTAGACGACTTGCATTATTTGCATGAATTTCCAATTTGCGGCTTTTATGGCTTAAGTATAGAGCCGAGAGTGAAAGTGAGCGATGAATTACAGAGTTTGACTTAATAACCGAGGCTTTCAAGACACTCTCTATAGAGGATGCACTCGTAATGTGCTTGTTGTAAACACGTGACTAGTTAAACACATGCTAAACCGTTCAACCGCTTACTGAACGTTGCTGTTTTTCATATCATGTTTGTGCTTCCTTTTGTATTGCGTATGTGTGTATTTTGAAATATAACAATCCAATTGTTTGGAATTTTCGCTCATTTTGATTTAAAAGCTGAAGCTGGATTGGACTACTCACACTATACAAAAAAAAATTTTTTAAATATTGGTTGGGGAAAAAGTTTCTTCGCATTTTTTAAGATAATTCAAAACATTTTTTAATATACTTTATTTAAATTTAACTAAAGTATGTATGTACCATTTTGTTCGATAACCTTTTGCCGTCTTGTAGGTAGGGACATGATCCCATTGCTATAAAAATTTTGACTTCTCATCAAAATACCGCGACAAGTGGATTTGGCAGTCCTCTCGTGATGTTAACCTAACATTGCATAAAGAATTCTAAAGAGACCGAAACAGGTGGAAATCTGAAGGTGCAAGGTCAGGACTATACGGCGGATGCATTAACACCTCCCAGCCAAACTCTCTTAATTTTTGCTGAGTGGCTATAGATGTGTGAGGTCTAGCGTTATCATGATGAAACACCACACCCCTTCTGTTGATCAATCCCGGCCACTTTCTCTCAATTTCTTGCTTCAATCTCATCAGTTGTTCGCAGTAGAGTTCAGAATCGATAGTCCTGCCTGGTGGTAATAGCTCATAATGAATAATGCCCTTCCAAACCCACCACACACACAACATCACCTTATTGCGAGTTAACCCGGGTTTCGCCACAGTCTGTGAAGCCTGACCGGCCTTTGACCACGACCTTTTTCGCACGTTCTTGTCGTACGTGATCCACTTTTCATCACCAGTTATCAGCTTCTTCAAAAATGATTCGGTTTCATTACGTCGTAATAAAGAATCACAAATGAGTACACGGTTCATTAGGTTTCTTTCAGTGAGCTCGTGAGGTACCCAAATATCGAGCTTTTTTTTGTACCCAGCTTTTTTCAAATGCGCCAAAACTGTTTTGTGATCGATTCTCAGTTCTTCAGCTACGTCGTTACAACTGATATGTCGATCTTGCTCCACTTTTTCAAAAATGGCATCCATTTTATCCGTAATAGGGCGACCAGAGCGAGGTGCATCTTTGACATCAAAATTTCCGGATTGAAAACGCTTAAACCAAATTTGTGCTATTCTCACAGACACTGCACTAGGTCCATAAACATCGCAATTTTTTTTCGCGGCTTGCGTTTCAATTTTACTTTTTTTGTAGTAAAATGTTAAAATGTATCGAATTTCTTCATTAGATTCACTCATCTTGACAGTACGAAAAACAAATGAAAATCACACATTTGCCTAATTTGAATTTGGAATTATGTTCTTTAAAATTTTAACTTTCAATGATACCAAAACCAGCCAGATACAAATACTACAGCCTAAGAGATTTTACTACAAGTTCATACATACTATAATGCGAAAAGACTTTTTCCCCAACCTATTAGTTACGACGTTATAGTCCCGCGGGCAATGTGGTCATAGTAAATACATACTTATTTTATGTGTAGTCTATATTTGCTACAAAACGCTGCTCTGCTGCAATAATTTTACATAAATAGGTTACTATTACTGTTTTTTTTTCTATTTTAGTCCTAGATTTAAGTATAATTTAACCACTTTCTACAATAAAACCTTATTCACGGGCCTGTAATTTCCGGCACAGAGACTTATCACCTTAGGCCTCAGGGAAGGTAACGCATCTGCATTTTGACCTTTGTCTTTGTGTGGGTGTCTATGATAGGCTGCTTGTTTGCCACTTCCATAACATAAAAAAAATACAATAAATGTCATTCAAGATAAGAAAAAGTCATTGACGTCTAGTCACGACATGTAGTTTTGCCAATTTCTTCTTATTATTTGGGATAGATATCTAAAATTTAGTGTTTTCCTGAAAGGCGTAGTTATTCAATTTATTTCTGCTTTTTCCACTAAAGGTGTATGGTATGCAAAACGTGCGAGAAATAATGATAACACCTAATGATATTGTTTGATAACATGTTATCTTATTTTAGATGAAGTGTTTACGCTTATTTTCTTTTATGTCATAAAAGTTGAAAACAAGCACCCATTATACATGTAGGTACGTATACTATAAACGTCTACCTACATGAAATATAAGTCTCAAAGCAGATGTATTGCTACGCTTAGGTAGTAATTATAGGTAAACTAGCTGCCCCGACGCACTTCGTATCGCTTCAAAGGTATAAAAAAATTAAATGTTCAAAATATCGATAAAACATTTTTGGTGAGAATCAACCTTACCATTTAGAGATATAAAAAATAGACTACAACCAATTCTCATACCTACCAAATATAGGTACGCACAAAATTTCATAGTGATCGGTCCACTCATTTCGGAGTAGTGTCACGGTGTTTGTAACAATAAACACGAGAATTTTATGTATTAGATGTCTTTGGAGATACTGGGGCTGTAAATTTACTGGAAATAATCGTAGATACAATTGACGCAGAACTCATTGCAGTTAGTTTTTGTGTCGTTTGGTCCTTGTTTTATATTAGAAAGTGTTCACTTGTTGTCGGTCAAGTACGTCAGAGGTCGCCCACTGTAACAAGTTGTTGATGAACAATAACAGTATTCGCATTACAATCCAACAACTGTGTTTCGTAACTTGTACATCTGGCGCGAATCGTTGATGTATGCGCATGCGCAATGCTCTTTGAATACTAGCTGGATTTAAGTTACATACACTATGTTTATCTAAAGTACATTTTTAATGACATTGCAACTTAGTTCGTAGTTTTATTTGCTATTTTTATTACTGTTTTACATAAAATGTTTACAATTTTCCTTGTGCGTCTTATTAGTGGATCTGCTACAATTTAATTAGATGGTACTAATTGGTACTTAGTTGTATCCATGTACACATGGATCATATGTGTCACATTTGAAAGTGTAGATACAAATGATAGATTTATACCTAATATTGTTTTTGTACACAACAAGACATGCGATTAAATTTAAAGAAATCTTAGAAAAAATGGAAAGACAAATTTTACTTAAGACAGAGATGGGATATGCGAAAACTGAAATTAGCCCAGACGTTTCACCAATTCGGTAGCTTAGCAGGTCAAGATGTTGTACAGAAAAGAAAGGCATTAGATGCATTTTCCAAAAGTTCAAAATATTTTTGATCGGTACGAAAATGAAGCTAAATGCCTATGCATGTGCTAAAGACCTGTGAATCTTATCCTTAGAGAGCAAGCTTTCTTCAAGATTATATCAGACTAGCCGTGATTTGTTGAATAGCTGTTTGGTAAAACATACTAATACCTATACCTCAGTTCTTATGGTCAAACTAAAGATCCACTTCACAATCCGTGCACCAGCTGACGAAATAGTGACGAGAGCATAAAACAATGATATGACAAAAACGAAACTACGGCTTGTGAAATTGTTGCATATCTGTTAGTACTGATACAGATTTTGCGTGTGAAACAATATTTTTTCCATTACGGATCTTTGGCTCTCTTAACTTTATTGTAAAGTAAACTGCATCACTAAAACTTGTGTACAATATTGGATATGGCATCTAAAAGTTTGCAAGAAAAACAATTTCGTGATCGTCTCGAATACTTGTGAGTTACTTGAAAATTTGATTTTATTTTAAAAGATAGTTTTTTTAGTTTTTAATATTATTATGAAGTAAACTGTATCACTAAAGTTAATCTACATTAGTGGATATGGCTCATAAAAGTTTGTAAAGAAAACAATTTCGTGATCGGTGAGTTACATGACATTTTTCAATTTAAAAAAATGCTTTTAGTTTTAAAAGACGTTTAAATGGTAGGTACTTTTGGGCTCAATAATCTTATATTAAAATGCAAAGAAACGATTGCAACATTGCAACGATCAGTTTGAAGTAACTGTAGGTATAGTAGGTTAGTTTAATTCTATCACGTAATTTGATTATACCGTTTTGAATGTGAAATGACATTACCAGTGGTTTCCAAATGGTGGTATAGTTTACCCACTTCCCCACTGACTTACTTTAGTGAAATTCCTATATTTGTTCGTGCACAGAACTAACAAGTGTTCCATTGTATTTGTCTTAATAACTATAAATTTAGCTCTATCCCTTTAAGTATCTACTTTTTAGATCCTAGTTCTATTACTAGTCTTCGTGATTCGTCATAGGACAAACGGAGATTTGGGAAGAAATAATTTACAAAGTAAGTGGGATTCTCACATATTATTTGCCTAACTTCCTCAGTATTCTAAGGGTAGCAGGCTACTACTGCTACCTGCGGTTGATTCTTGGGTCAAGGGATAAAGCTTTATTATCTTATATCGCTGATGTTATTAAAATTTTTAAATTTTCTGAAAGCTACTCAATGACGTAGCTTACATGGATTCATTTACCTCTGCCTATCCCTTCGAATACAGATGCGAAGTATAGTTTTTTTATTTGTATCTAGCTGAGCTGAACGTTAATGTGTAGGAAACATCCTACTTATGTTACACAATAGATTAATAAAACCGGAAATTGAATTTCTCTATTGCTTATCGTTAAAGGTTAGAACTTACGTAAGTTCCCCGAATATGATCAATCAGAGGTGATAACGAGGTACGGTAATAGATTTTTTTATACTCGCATTAGATAAGACAAGGTCGTGCAGCTGCTGAGATACCGGCACAAGATTCTGATAAGGTATATTTGATATAGCACAAACAACGTAAACTTGTAGTATTCCATGATAGCGACATCTTAATTTCAAGGTGCAGTTTGCACAAGCTTTTTTAGACATATAGGTTATAGGTACATTATAGGTTTTCCTTCGTTATGTTAACCTATTTTATTGGCATGTCCGATTTGTTTAAGCAGAATACATTCTTATCTTTTTGTCACATAATTAGTAAAAATAAGCTGGACATGTAAGCAGCTTCGTAAGTCGTGCCTATTAAGTTCCTACATAATACTTGTTTGTGTTTTGTTGTTCTTGCTATGAGCTTCCACTTTACGTCTTCTCCGCCCTCCGTCATAACCCTACACTAACCTGTGTCATTGGTGGCCTCACACATGGGTCTCGTTGTACACACACAACATACACAATATCCCGGACCTGATACAAATAACTCTAGCTCATTAATAATTTGTCCGGTGGGGATCAAACCCGTAACTCTCGGATGAAGCACCGATCAAGATTAATAATGTGGTGGTACAGTTCTAATAATGGAGTTGGCGGGCGTAGGCACCACCGCATTGCATTATCTACTTGCCGCAAAATGGTAGTGTTCAGCGCAACCGTGTTCCGGTTAGGTGATAATGTATGGCCCTGTAATTTTCGGTACAGAGATGCCCTGTACCGGCAACTACAGGGCCCACAACAACTTAGACCTCAGGAGTGATAGTTGCCACACACATCTGCATCAATCATATGATGCAGAAATCTCTGGTTTTATCTAGATCTGCAAGCAACATACATATTACCATGCATGTGACCTGTGCTTATTTGCCACTTTATGACATAAAAAAATCAAGCAGTTTACATACACCGCTGGACCAACTGGGTGTACATTATAAATGCATTGATATGAACCTCATCTCTGATCAACGTCGCAGTAAAGTTGTTATGTTTCTGCTGTAGCTGCACGTAGCATGTCGAACGGATCGTCAATTGTTATCATGTTGGCATTATTCCTCTACACGTTTCACATACAAATGCGGGCTTACAAACATTCCTTGACGCCTCCTGCCGTGAGTAGTATGAGTACTGAATAAAAAGCCCTACCAGTTGATCTCGATTTAAATTGAATTTAGAGGAGGTTATCAAAAACTGTCTAAATGGTGTGCGCACGTACTTATAAAAAAAGATATGTAAACTTTTAATAAATAAACGTACTAGATAATATTGTTTTAAACTCAACTGAAAGAAAATATTCTATTTGCTGTCAAACTTTGTCTTATATCATTTTTTTTTTATTTTTGTTGATGTTCCGGTTAGGATATGGTAGACTTCCTCTCTATACAAATATGTAAATGTATATGTAAATACTATAGAAAAATAGTGGTACCTATGTCATTGTTAAAGTAATGCAGCAGTATCTGCGCCTGTAATTACGCACTAAGTACTAGAATAAACAATAAAACGCGTATGCCCATTGCGTTATCTTTTAATTACAACTTAGTAGATAATGATGACGACAGCATACCTACACATGGAGACATATCCACATTGACATTATTTTTATGATCTCTAAGTCAAGTTTTGAATCATTGCAACCTGTTAGTCTTATTCCGCAATATAATATTAGATCAGTTTTTGAAGTAAAACGAATAACAATTTGTTGAGATATTCTAAAAGAGAAGTACATAACAGGTCTCCGGTTAACACCGTTGAGATCAATAAGATAAAGTTATTTTGCGTAGAAAATCGAAAGTGTTGTTGAGGAAGACGTAAACTTGGCTCATAACGGATATTTCATGGCTATAAAAGTGCGTGCGTGTCACGAGTATTTGTCGATTTTGCCGTGGTACAATTTGGAGTACGTGAATCTATGAGCACTTGATACCAGGGGTGCCACTTATCCCAAAGGGCATTATATGAAGATACTGGCAATGATAGTCATATAACTTTTGAACAAAAAAAGGACAAGTGTTAAAACACATTCTTTGACACCTAAGTGATGAATAATATTTGTAGATTTTTGGAAATAACATGAGTTAGAAAGATAAATTCACGTGATATTAATCTCTATATACAAAAATGAAATAAGTAACGTATGTTAGTACCGCTAAAACTACGGATTTGGCAAATTTTGCTTTTGAAATATTTTTCCAAGGAAGGTTTAAAAGGTGTTATAATATGAAGGAATTGTAAAGGAAATACTAAAAACAACTACTAAATCTTCGCATACAAATAGTTCTTACCTATCAAATTTTGGACACATGTTATTAATTCTAAGCGGTACAAAGTTAGCAGGGTCAGCTAATACATTAAACAATTTTACATATCAAAGATAAGACATATTTAGATATAGTTAGGTGGCAGTAGGTATCACATACTTGCTTCTATTTAATAGTTGTTGCATTAAGCCAATCTGTGCTTATTCACCTGCTAGTAACTGTTAATTTAAACGACGGTCATATAGATGTGATGCAGATTCAACAGTTGACTGCAATTTTTGAGAACTTTCTAAGCTTGGAGAATATTTCAAATTAATTAGAGACAGAGAATTAGATAGAGATTTGTAATGCTGGGATATTTAAGATTTACAAACTTTGGTCAGTAGCCAGCCTAAAATCCAACATTTGAGCTCTGAGTTGAAGAACAGCCCTAGAGAGCTTGTGGTTCAGACAAATGATACCGTTACAGTAACATCGTCAATACCTACACACGTTCGACTGTATACTCCATGGATTCTCATACTTCTGTTAATTGATACCGTTATCTGTGTTTAGACAACTTTATGAAGATGCGGTGAGAAGTTCGGAACTTACGAACATATTGTAGACTTAGATGTCTAAAATTAACTAATAACTACTTTCGCGAAACAATTCGATGCGAGCTAAAAGCCTTAATAAAGTTTCAGTTGATAAATAGGTACGCAATTCTCGTTCATCTTCTCTCTTTAATGTAGGTACGTAAAAGTTTGGGTTGGGAGTTTTGGCGGGAACATTGAAAGAAGCGTGTGGTGCTCTTATTTTATTTCATTTTCATGTTGCATTTTTGAGTTATGTCAAATAAAGTTGGTGGCATTTTGTTTGATGTAAGTTTATTACAGTGCCTGGGTATAGTGAAATAGAATAACAGTGCGAAAACACGGCCTTTCAGGTTACCTCCAAACTTCATTGTAAATGTTCTGGTAATGTAGCCATCGCTTTACTCGAATTCCTGACTGTGACTCTGACTAATTGACTGATAATTGACTGACTGACTCTGACTTTTACGCTGTTTATTAGGAATACGAAATATCGTTTTACTTGGCACTGGCAATATGCGTAACAGCGATGCCATTATGTTGAAAATTAAAAAGTTGGGGTTTTATTTTGGATCACGTTGAAGAGAAATATTGTACACTATGTTTTTTTTTCATTTTATTGTACAATTTGTCTCAACACTACCACTGGTTGGTTGTTTAAAAAGTATATATAGGTGTCGTATGGTGTGCTCATTTGTATATGAGCATGAAATTTTAGCAACAGGGAAGGGTCAATAGTTATTCCTTACGTCATCTTACGGGACAGGCAGGCTTGTAATGTAGAGGGCCAAGTAAATACCTTTACCAACGTTTATTTTCTATTTGATATTAATCGAGGTCACAGTATGAAGGTAATATTGTGAAGTATGGAGGGAACGAAAAAAAATCGAAACAAATAAAACCAGATGGGTGAGATTCTGCGTTGGTTTGATTTATGCATTTTCTACACAAGAACACGTGACATGAGACGACATAAAAATGCTATGGAGTTATTATTGCTTGGTTTGGTTAAATTATCTGAATTTAATGGTGGTAGAGCTCCAGTGACGGAGCTCGCGGGCGTAGAAACCACCGCATTACCTAATATACCTACTTGCCGCTAAATCGTGTTCAGCACTATCGTGTTCCGGTCAGGTGGTAATGTACGGCCCTGTATTTCCCGGCACAGAGGCATAATACTTTAGGCCTTAGGAGTGGTAACGCATCTGCATTTTGACCTTTGGTTTTTCTGTGGCTGTAGTCATCACTTAACATCAATGTAAACTGCATGCTTGTTTGCCACTTTCATAACATAAAAAAAACCTGGTTGAATCATCGTTTAGTAGATAGGGAAAGTCTTTTAACTGCCAAGAGACAACGTGGGTCTCGTATGGGCCTTGACAATGAAGATTTGAATCTCAATTTTATATGCCTACCTTCAACGTTTCCTTTTATTTGTCATAATATCTTTTGTTTGAACTACTTATTTTACGGAGCAAAATTTTGGTCCCTTATATTCCGTAGAGAATGGATATCAGGAAAATGTGTATTTATCTGTCGTCCTTTGTGTGCTCTTCATGAAATAATTTTCATGGCTTTGAATATTTTTTTACCGCGAAAGAGCTTTGATATCATAGTAATAAAACACTTAATCACCGTTTAATTAATAAAAGGTCATAAATCATATAACTCAATACAATGTCTTTTATTACTTTTTGGAATAATTCTATCGATGTCGGCACTCCAATGAAATATGTTGGTGTTTTCTATAACGGGTGAATGTTCTTACTTATGAAATGCGGAAACATCTAATCAAAAAACTTGGTAACAAATCGATATTTCTATTACTATAAAAAAATAATTGCACCCGGACGTGGTAAATCTAGTTGGCAATAAACTTGACCGCGGCACCGACAGTGAAATCTACGGACAAACTGCGTAGTTGGTACCGTTAGAGGCAGGGTCAGTGGGCCACTTTTTACCATTATTGGCGTCTTCGACGGATGGGCGCACTTGTTTTACTTGTAGGATGGCGAGGAATGATTTGTAATGGGGATTTGTGATGCATAATCCTATTTTTTATGTAAGTAACTACTTTTATTGTGTTTCAACTATTGCAGGAAAGCATATTTAATTTGAGAAAAAGTATCTAAGTCGTGATACTTTTTTGTCAAATTAAATGAGATCAAAACGAACGTGTATATAAAAATAAATATGTGACGACGAATTTTATTGAAAGCATTTAAGACATGCTTCACCGGTGGTAGAGCTCCAGTGACGGAGCTCGCGGGAGTAGGCAGCGCCGCATTACCTAATTTACTTGTCCCTAAATGGTAGTGTTCAGCACTATCATATTCCGGTCAGGTGGTAATGTACGGCCGTGTAATTTCCGGCCCAGTGGCATAATAGGTACCTTAGACCGCAGGATTAGAAACGCGTCTACATTGTAATCTCTGTCTCTAGCGACCACTAATTATATATAAATGCGAAAGTGAGTTTTGCGTTGGGCTTTCGCGTCTAAACAGCTCATAGTTTGTTTTTTTAAAGAGAGGGTGTCACCCCTACACGGTTGGCGCCCGGTGCGGCCGTTCCCGCCGCCCCCCTATAGCTAGGTAGGATGTAGCTTCGGTTGTACCTATAATATCTATGAATAGCTAAAGAACTGTACTTACCTACTTATCGTATGTTTCTTTACTATTTCCGCATGTATTTTTGTAAACTTCTATTCTTAAAATTGAAAGTGTCCATTACGATGTCAATGATTGGCAAGTTAATGGCCCATTGCTCTCCCTTAGGTCACAAGTGAACTGCACGATCCTTGATGTGTGAGCCAGACATCTCATTGACCCTTTGATCTCTTAATTAGAAAATAATAAGGGGAAGGTTGGCACTGCAATTGCTTCATGTTTTGCAATGACATTTATCATCTGTGTTTCATAAAAGACTCGCACGAATAGGTAGGTACTTCAAATGGATTCTTGGAGTAATTATTCGTGTTTTTTTTATGTATTGGAAGTGGTAAGCATGCAGTTCACATTGATGTTAAGTGATGACTGCAGTCTATAGACACCCCAACAAAGACCAAGGTCAAAATGCAGATGCAATACCACTCCTGAGGCCTAAGGTGTTAAGCCTCTGTGCCGGAAATTACAGGGCCGAGTGCTGAACACCATCATTTAGCGACAAGTATATTAGGTAATGCGGTAGTGCCTACGCCCGCGAGCTACGTCACTAGAACTCTACCACCAGTAATAAAGTCTGTTATTCCAGAGTCAATTCTCCAAAGGTGGGTGTAAACTATAGTTAGTTTTTTTGCCTCTATTTAATTTTTATTAAGCAAGTCTACAGTTATAGAATATTCCGCTGAATTATATGCATAGGTAATAGAGTGCCAAACAAAAATGCTCTATCCTATGCTATCCTTTTACAGTAATAAACACAGCAAACTCCACAATATGTTAATAAATAAGAAATCTATATTTCTGATCCTTTAAATATTTGAAGATTTTCACTGGCCCTTAATTTTAACAATAAGTAATAACAGTGTGGCTCATAGCAATAAATACCTATGACATATAGACTATACACGCTGCATTTGGTATTTTTCTGCCTAGATTTAACTCTTAACTAGTTTCTTAATTATAGACGCCTAAAGTTAAATTAAATATTCTTAAATCAAATCAAATCATTTATTTGTTAGTAAGGTAAATGGCAGATATTATGATAGAATATTTTATTCGCTTACTGTGCCACTTAAATGGCGTACAAATATTAATACATAATTATTAAACAAATTTTATTAAACTTTAAATAACAATCAGATTTTGCAATTCTATTTTTTTTACCACACCTGCAATTTTACAATAAATTAAATAAAAAAAAGCATCAAGTACATACGAATTACAATAAAATTATCAATTTAATTTAACTTTAGTTAATTTTGTCGGTCGAAAAATCATTTATACTATAATAACATTTGTCAATTAAAAGTAAAAAATTAATCACCGTTATAGCTTTTTTTAATTACTAATGTAGGTAGAGCCTAATTTATAAATTAAAGATAACCAATTAATGCCAGAAATTAAAAAATATAATCAATACAAATTATTAGGCATTTTTTTAGTTTGAGTACTTTTATGTAATATCGAAGCAAATATTATCACAAGCCGGCGCTACATGATCATCGGAGCGTGGGATAGGTGCGTTCGTGGCCCATTCAATTTAACGCCGCCCGCCTTCAGCATTGAATCTGCAATTAATATAGTTTATTAACTCCGCTCTATCAGATTACTCTTTGCGTCTAAATGGCATATAACTTGTGTGCCTAATGAATAATTACTATTTACTACTTTAGACGAGTCCTGAGATGAAAGAAGCTTACTTCACCGCGTAAAGGGCTCTCAGCCGATTTGACTGGAACTGGCCACGCTCAGGTGCTGTGGAAGTACTGATATAATGTAATTCGTTAAGTACTGATATAATGTAATTCGGAAGTACTGATATAATGTAATAGAGTTATTTACAATATAAAAGGTTTCAACATACATAATTTATTTATTTATACTTTTGTGCACGTAATGAATGTACATAAGGCAGGCTTAATACCTAGTGGTATTCTCTACCAGCCAACCTTAGAGCTAAATGAATCTGTCGAAAAGGTGCATTAAAAAATAATAAGAATTTGAAATGATAAAGTAGAGATTATAAATGAAATAATAAAATAATTTAATATGGATGTCGATGTTTATATACAAAAACACTACCTATTAAAATTGAAGGAAACATTATCACAAGCCGGGCGATGCTACATGGTGATCACAGCGTAGGATACGGGCGTTCGAGCACAGTACAAATATTAACAGTATGGAAACTACGTACAAAACGTTCGAAACGGCACACTCACACAAAAACACGCATTGACGATCGATGTAGCGAGTGACTCAGTACTGCAGCACCGCGAGAACCGCTTAGAGGTCTCGTCGATGCGCATGTTTGTGTGAGTGTGACGTTTCAACGTTTTGTACGTAGTTTCCACACTGTTCATATTTGTACTGTGGTTCGAGGCTCATTCAATTTAACGCCGCCCGCCTTCAACATTGAATATGCAATTAATATTGTTTATTGACTCATTGCGCCGCTTTATCAGGTCACTCTCGGCGTCTAAACGGTATATTAATTGTGCATCTTGTAATCTAATTATTAATTATGTTTATGACTGGTTCCTTGATTCGATAGCAATACATTTTTGTTTCTTTCTTAGATATACATAACCGTGTATAGTTGTTAGTAGCCGTTACGTGATTATGTATAATTCTTCGAAGATACCTACATATTTTAAAAGAATTTACATATGGACTTGTATTTTTGATGGGTGGTGCTTTTGTGTATAAAACAACAAAATAGTCCTATCCATCGGACTATATACGTGTCTGCGTATACTAATAGCATAGCCCAAAGAACGGATCTATTAACTAATAGGGTGCAAATTTGGCCAATGAATAAAGATTCACAGTGTACCAAGAAATGTTAGAACAAACAGCTAATTAGGGCATTGAACTGAACGTCGCGTAGCATCTCTAGCTACATGAATATGATGACGTAGTTCGGTGCAATGAAGCCATCGTTTGTATCGACGCATTTATCGCAGTCACGAGTGACGGTAATGAGCTTGTGAACAGATGTATTATCAGGAAAAAAACGGTAGTACACAGAGGTTCTTTACGCGGTGATAATAGAAGCTATATTTTATTGTTAACAGAGAGTTCTCTAAGTAGTCTACACCCCACACTATTGATGTAGCACAACTTACGATACTACCTATATGATTAGGACAGAAGTTCGCTAGTTTTATCTCTGTATAGATACCCACTATAAAAAATTACAGGTATGTTGTCAACAGCTGGAGCGATTTACTTAGTTTCGAAATATGTATAGTCCGAGGAAAATAGAAAGCTCTTAAAAAATGGAAAATAGGAAGAAATTATTATAAAAAAACATTTTCCCATACACATAGTTTGGACTTGTCAAATATTTTCATTAGGTAAGTAGGTACGAAGTTCACCGGGTCAGCTAATACGTGACAATTTATTAGTAAATAAAATCATACAACAATTAATAAAACAGGAACACGATTAAACAAAAGTGTTCAGTAAATTCAGAAAAAAAGATTCAGAAACCAAACACTACCATATTTTAGAAACAATAACAACGGCTTTCTATTTCGCATAGCGTGACGTAAGTTTTCATTAATTTGTATACGTCTAAAAATAATATCGAGATACCAAAGCGTTTGGTAATAAAATGATGGGCAATGGGTTAGGAAACAAAACATGCTGGTATACTCAGATTGGTTCGAACGATTACAAAACCCGAGCTGCAGATTAACTCTGCACAGCAATGCTTCGGAATACTGTACTCTGTTCAAAACATTGACGTTGTGTAACAATAATTGTTGTAGTTTTTCTAGAGCACTTCCTCATTAAAACAGAACGGACGCGTTTGTGGTGTGTTGTCTGTAGTTCTTATAGACAAAGGCGGTGGCTGTACCGCAAACTGGTGACCACTTGTGTGTCGATTCATTATAGTAACAGGTACCTATTAATTGTTCAAAATAAGGTATTTCATAGATTTTATTATTTTACCTAACTCTATCCAAATATCCCTTATCCCTTGTAAGCAAAGTCACAGACGAAAACTAGAAGGTCCTATTTTCAAAAAAACTACTTTTTAGAAATTGTTATCTATTTAAAAGTCAAATGAATGAAAAAAATGTATTGTAGGATTTAATAAGCATCTTCTTGTTAGTACCTATACAAAAATACAGGGGCACGATAGCGAATAAAAGAAAAGATACAAATCTATATAGACTACACAGAAATAAAGTCTTAAATCCAAATATCCCTTATCCCTTGTAAGCAAAGTCACAGACGAAAACTAGAAGGTCCTATTTTCTAAAAAACTACTTTTTAGAATTTTTTATCTATTAAGAGTCAAATGAATGAAAAAAATGTATTGTAGGATTTAATAAGTATCTTCTTGTTAGTACCTATACAAAAATACAAGGGCACGATAACGAATAAAAGAAAAGATACAAATCTATATAGACTACACAGAAATAAAGTCTTAAGTGATTATACATTTTCCCCTATAAACGGTCCAAATCACTAACGAAAAATCTTACAGGTACTTAACATTTTGATTGAGACATCATTGGGACGTATACTGAATGTAACCTCAATCAGTTCAAGCAAAAAATACTTTCCCGCACTGCAGCCACGTAACCACAGTATTTTTTTGACATAATTGCTAACAAGAGAAAAAGGCAAAGTACGATGTCGTAATACCACTCAATACAGTCAGCTTATGTTGTTTTATCTTGTCGCTTTGGCCCAACTAAAATGCACAGACAAAACTTGCAATTCATAACCAAAACAAACACCACAAGAGATGAGGTTCCAGCTTTAAACGTTCTTGAAAACTAGATTAATTTCATTTTAAACTTTCTAATGTAAAATGAAATGGTGGAAATGTCCGTAATCACTTTTTCACATGCACGACAGCTTTCATGTTCATATCGAGCAAGCGTGAACGTTTGTATATTCACAGTCGAGATTTCATTCACTATATTTGGTTTTGCAATTGCATTACTAGTATCGATGCCGCTATAATCTACGAGTGATTCAAATCTTTAAAATTTTTCGATCTACATACTGGCCTTGTCGTTTCACAAACTGGTTTTACTGCGTTGGAAATTATAAATGCACGTACCTTACAAAAGAGAAGCGTGATATAACGAAATATCCCAGTTCCATCGGTTCACACTGTAACATAAACGATCAATTCTTGTTAAATAAAATATACCTGCGTAATGTACTTGCATAATTGGTTAATCGGAAAGGGTTCCAATATTTAAAAAATGCTACCTATATTCAAGCTTCGACTAAATTAGGTTTTCTTTTTCTTGTAGTGTGGTGTGTTGTGGATGGCATACGATCCCTTTGTCTGTCTTACTAGTGTCTAGATAAATCTGTATCATACCAGGTGTTTCTGTTCTTATCAGCAGTGAAGTCAGCAATCAAGTTTACCAAATGTGGAAGGTGTTGCAAATAAGGAAGTCATTTTTCTGTCAGTTTATTAATTTCTCGGGCCTGTTTATTTTCTTCTTACCTACTATAATGTTATATTATTATCTATTATCTATTACTTATAATAAAACTGTAGAAGTGTAAATTCTGTACATTAAAAATATTGAAAAAATAAATACTAGGGGATGTTACTAGATCGATACCGAACACAAATATGTGATTGGAAAATGTTTTGTCTGTCTGTCTGTCTGTCTGTTTGTTCAAGCATCACAGAAAAACTACCAGTCCGATTAAAATGAAACTTGGTATGATTACACATTAACCTTTGGTGCACAACACTGGGTACTTTTTACCCCGGAAAAATGTCTGCTTGTTTCAAATATTTTAATCTATCTTACTGTTCCTTTGTCTTAAGTGAAACAAGTTACACAGGCTACCTATTGCGTTTTTATACGAGTAGACTTGTTTTCTGTTAAAATAAAAATAATTTTCACCCAAACCATCTTCTCATTTTCTTTTTGTCTCGGATAACATCTAGAACGGCAATAAAAACGCAGTTTCAAAGAAAGATAGATTCTTTCCAAGGGATGAAGTTAAGTATCTACGTCGTTTGTCCTTATATTTTGTCGCCTCTGGTGTAAAAGTACTTACCCAAGTAAATTGCAGCCGGTTTGAGATTAAAGAACCGGCCAAGTGCGTGTTTTATCTATCTATCTGTCTAACCGACTAACTAAGAACAAGTTTTAGCTTGCTTTTAATTGATATTCGATTTTAAGGTTAAAGTTAAACAATTTTTTGAAACTAGTTCTGACTAGAAAAAAGTCTACTATAAAAACTAGTTTTAGTAAATATTTATAATTATAAATCCGTAACGACAAGTAATTTCAGACACATAGGCATAAAAGCTTAGGCCACAAGAGTGGCAACGAGTCTAGATTGAAATGTTTATAGGCCATAGTATTCACCTATTGCATAAATGTGACTGAATGCTCGTTTACTTGACTTCTTTGACATGAAAAATGAGTTTTATCATACCATTCGTAAATTTGTAAAATCTATTTTTACAGGTCTTCTTTAATTTATACGTTACATGTGAAAATTGTGTGTGTGTTTCAGTATATATGCTCGATTGTCGTAAGCAATGATTTAAGAAGATCTTTGGTTGTTAGATTACATTGCGTAATTTCTATATTTTTTACGTCCCTGAAAGCCGGGTTGAGCCAAAATGTCCGTCTGAAGACGAATGATCATACCTGCTTATTAAGATGATGTATGCACAAAAACCCTTTTCAGAAAACACAAACAAGTTACTATCTTTTGCAAAGTGTAGTACTTTCAAAATATGTATACATACTTCCATAAAGGCTGTACTTAAGTTGCAAAGATTTGAATGAAAACGTTTCTTAAATTTCAGGCCATAAAGTTATAGGAAGGCTTAATAAAAAAAATCAGAAGCTGGACAGAGTACGAGTGTTTATTAAGAAGACTTGAGGATAGCTTTCCTCAAATAATGTCTCTAAAGTGTCTACAGTCTCATTTTACAATAGGTAACGTCAGTCTGTTCCAATTACACAGTCGCTTAATTGAAAAATACATCATTCGTATCATAGCGAAGTAAAGTAAACCTTGTAATAAGGGTGCTAGGGTTCAAGTATTGAAGAGACTTTCCTTCATTAAAGCCCTTGTCCGATGCTGTGGTCATTACTGCCGGCACTGGAGACAGAGGCGAAGTTCTTAGAAGTTTAAGAATGAATACGGTTAATTTAATGATTCTTTGGAATATTGCTATGTAATCTTACAATTTGTTTGCAAGTCATTTCGTAGTGTTATTGAGTTAGAGTACTTACCTAAAAACCTTTACTGGTGGTACCGGGCGTAGGCACCACCGCATTACCTAATATACTTGCCGCTAAATGGTAGTGTTCAGCACTATCGTGTTCCGGTCAGGTGGTAATGTACGGCCCTGTAATTTCCGGCACAGAGGCATAACACCTTAGGCCTCAGGAGTGGCAACGCATCTGCATTTTGACCTTGGTCTTTGTGTGGGTGTCTATAGGCTGCAGTCATCACTTAACATCAATGTGAACTGCATGCTTGTTTGCCACTTCCATAACATGAAAAAAAAATCACATACCTATGTATTCATGTAGGCCAGGAGTACCATGGCCGGCCGGGTTCGTTGACCGCCGATTCCCTCCCTTCGACTACGTCTCTAGACCCTGTCTTACTGCATTTCTCTACCGTCTCTACAACACTAAGCGCTTTATTCGTCTGCCTAGATGAACGAGTCGTTTTTTTTTGCCCAGTAGAAAATCTGTCGCAGTTTGAAAGCAAGATTTTACACTTGAACAAGTGAGGCACATCGATATATTTATATCTGCAATTTAGCTGCCTCATGTGTTAAATTTCGCTAGATCGTCCGAGAAAGTAATGAATGTGCAAGTCATATTTTATTTTAACATTAAATTTACAACCTACATATCTATTAATAAATTATGTGAAGCTGGCTCAGTTTGAACTACTGAGGGACTGACACATTCATTTTATGGGTGAATGGGGTCGGAAGTTGTTGAAATAAGTGTCTGAGGGAACTCTGTACCCTTTATTGTTTTTGTTAGTGTTCAATCAACTTTACAGAAAAAGGTCAAAACTCAAACTCAAAAATTCATTTAATCTCTTGGAAATAATAGAATTTGCTTGTGATAGGTCAAATTACAAATATAAAATTAAAGCGAATAACAACTGATACGTTGATTAATATGTCAAAGTAAATAAATTAATAATAGTCCAAAAATACTTAATGATAAAAATAGGTATCAACAGAATGTTCCATACTCTCTTTTACAAACGGCAAGATAAGACTAAACAAAAAAATATGGGACATTCTTTGTCATTCACTGGCAGAGTTCCAAAGCCCACATTACTGAGAAAAAACCTGCCAAAACAAAACTCAGTAGGGTCTTTTCAAAATATGTTCCAAATGTTTACTGCGTTTTATGGCCATTCAGTAAACTACTGAAGAGTGAATACCGGAACCGGAAAACAGGATTTACAGTGCTCATCGAGAAATATTGCACATCGAGTCTTTGAAAGTGACAATCGTCTAGTTTCGTCTCTCTATCTCTATCTCTGCTGTACAATGTCTACGAAAGCACTGATAGTCCGGTATTGGCCAAAATTTGATCAAAATGGTGGACAAACGTCATATAGTGGTTACTGGCGGTAGAGCTCCAGAGATGGAGCTCGCGGGCGTTGTCACCACCGCGTTACCTAATATACTTGCCGCTAAATGGTAGTGTTCAGCGTTATCGTGTTCCGGTCAGGTGGTAATGTACGGCCCTGTAATTTCCGGCACACAGGCATAACACCTAACACCTTAGGCATCAGGAGTGGTAACGCATCTGCATTTCGACCTTAGTCTTTGTGGGTCTGTAGGCTGCAGTCATCACTTAACATCAATGTGAACTGCTTGTTTGCCACTTCCATTACATAAATAAATAGATAAGATGCAAAAAAGATAACGCTCTACATCCCGAAATAAGCCGAGGTCACTTTCCACGTTTCAACCATACTAACTTTAATAATATTAATGGGAAACAAGCGCATGCTTGTATCAGTTGTTCTGTCAGTTTTGAGACCCTCAGTTATTTGTCCCTTTGACTGAAATTATGAGGCCATAGTGCTGAACATCAACATTCGGCGGATAGGTTGGTTAGGTAATGTGCCTGCGCCCTCGGGCTTTCGGGTCTGGATCGTTACGTCTACTAGTAGTAAAACGTTTTGTTTTACGACTTATTCAGTTGAACATGTAGAAATACACAACAATAAAAACGTAATACGCCTCTATGAAGTGATTATAAGTAATAAGCGAATTGTAAGGTGTAACGGCCACTGTGCAGCACTTTCACGTCTGACCTATCACGACTCCTGGTCACCTCGGTCTGTGAGCGTGCAAAACTATACTAAAACTTAGATTTGAATTATACTGATTTTTTTTCTATACCTATTTGATTTCCACTGTATTTGTACTCCAGTGACTGAGCTCGCGGCCGAAGACACCACCGCATTACCCAATTTACTTGTCTTTTCTTGTCCTTGTTTCGGTCAGATCTCTGGAGTGGCACCGCATTTATATTGAAATGTATGGTTGAGTTAGTTGGGATGAGTTACATTGATGGTAGGTAAGTGAATACTGTAGCCTAAAAACGTGACTGCAGTATTCTCTTACCATCAATGTGACTGATGCCAACTGTACGCTTATGTGATACTTCAAGACATAAGATAAGTAAACGGCAATTTGGTATGCGCTAAATGGTTACTAACCAGAATTACTGAGGTGTGTACCCCTCTCCCTTTTACCTATTTGTAGACCAAAATAAGAAGTGAGGTTCTGTGCCTCTGCAAAAGTTTTTGACCCATATAGTATTTCATGGAGCATAGTAGGTACTTTCATAGTAACAACCAATTCTCTTCAGTGATTATTCAGAATCAGAACAATTACCTACAAAATCAAAAGAGACTGTTTCGACGATTAGTAAGCAATCTAAGCAATGTTTGGTTCGATCGCACAGATGAGTATTTATGTAGCTTTATTTTTAATACATTTCTACAATGTTATTAGTTGAGTTAGATGTAGTTCAGAGCGATGGACGTCCCGTCACGTCCCGACGCCTTAAGTTATTTGTTGAGTTAGAAGTAGTTCAGAGCGATGGACGTCCCGTCACGTCCCGACGCCTTAAGTTATTTGTTGAGTTAGAAGTAGTTCAGAGCGATGGACGTCCCGTCACGTCCCGACGCCTTAAGTTATTTGTTGAGTTAGAAGTAGTTCAGAACGATGGACGTCCCGTCACGTCCCGACGCCTTAAGTTATTTGTTGAGTTAGAAGTAGTTCAGAGCGATGGACGTCCCGTCACGTCCCGACGCCTTAAGTTATTAGTTGAGTTAGAAGTAGTTCAGAGCGATGGACGTCCCGTCACGTCCCGACGCCTTAAGTTATTTGTTGAGTTAGAAGTAGTTCAGAGCGATGGACGTCCCGTCACGTCCCGACGCCTTAAGTTATTTGTTGAGTTAGAAGTAGTTCAGAACGATGGACGTCCCGTCACGTCCCGACGCCTTAAGTTATTTGTTGAGTTAGAAGTAGTTCAGAGCGATGGACGTCCCGTCACGTCCCGACGCCTTAAGTTATTAGTTGAGTTAGAAGTAGTTCAGAGCGATGGACGTCCCGTCACGTCCCGACGCCTTAAGTTATTTGTTGAGTTAGAAGTAGTTCAGAACGATGGACGTCCCGTCACGTCCCGACGCCTTAAGTTATTTGTTGAGTTAGAAGTAGTTCAGAACGATGGACGTCCTGTCACGTCCCGACGCCTTAAGTTATTAGTTGAGTTAGAAGTAGTTCAGTACGATGGACGTCCCGTCACGTCCCGACGCCTTAAGTTATTAGTTGAGTTAGAAGTAGCACCTTCAGAGAGCAATGGACGTCCCGCGACGTCCCGACGCCTTAAGTTATTAGTTGAGTTAGAAGTAGTTCAGAGCGATGGACGTCCTGTCACGCCCCGACGCCTTAAGTTATTAGTTGAGTTAGAAGTAGTTCAGAGCGATGGACGTCCTGTCACGCCCCGACGCCTTAAGTTATTAGTTGAGTTAGAAGTAGTTCAGAGCGATGGACGTCCCGTCACGTCCCGACGCCTTAAGTTATTTGTTGAGTTAGAAGTAGTTCAGAACGATGGACGTCCCGTCACGTCCCGACGCCTTAAGTTATTTGTTGAGTTAGAAGTAGTTCAGAACGATGGACGTCCTGTCACGTCCCGACGCCTTAAGTTATTAGTTGAGTTAGAAGTAGTTCAGTACGATGGACGTCCCGTCACGTCCCGACGCCTTAAGTTATTAGTTGAGTTAGAAGTAGCACCTTCAGAGAGCAATGGACGTCCCGCGACGTCCCGACGCCTTAAGTTATTAGTTAGTTGACTTACAAGTAGTTCATTAATAATAATCTTCTATATAAATAAAAATCAATTGCTGTTCGTTAGTCTCGCTAAAACTCGAGAACGGCTGGACCGATTTAGCTAATTTTGGTTTTGAATGATTTTTGGAAGTCCAGGGAAGGTTTAAAAGGTAAGAAAATATGAAGAAATTGAAGGGAAATTGTAAAAACCACAATTTCATTTTCCCATACAAATAGTCCGTATATATCAAACCTTTAACACATTATTTCATTGTGAGGCAATACGAAGTTTGCCGGGACAACTAGTTAAAGATAAAGAGTCTTGTATATTTAAGTAGGTATCTATAAGGTATGCTCTCATAGTTCTCATGCTCAGATAAAACGATTATTCGGGACATTTAGGACCCTTGACAGCTTGCGAATGAGGTACACGTAGTAAAGTCCGAGGCAATGTCTATAGAAAACTTCGGTATTCACGCAAAGTAGGTACTTTCACCAGAGACATTGACAGCACATTGACACACATCGCATTGTTCATGTAGGTACACTCTACAGCTTCTAACCTGTGTGCTTTGTTTGCTATGTTCTATACAGCTCCGGAATTGTTGGATGAACATGCGTAAGTTGATTAAAGGGCTTGTTCAAAAAAATAACATTAGGCATAATTTTCGTAATATTCAATGGCGATATTTAGGTACTTATAAATAATAATCTGCCTACTTAGGTTTAAATAAATGAAATTGTTCAGCTCAATTGAATAAGTAGATGTATTAAAACCGGGTAAGTGCGTGTCGGACCTCGCGTTCCGTTTTACAAGTAGATACGTTCATTTTATAAGTAGATCGACTTCTATCGTTAACTTGTAGAGTATACTAATCTGTGATAGCTTTCCTTTCAAATTCGTTATACACTTATAATATCACCATGTTTTTTTTTACGCGTCCTAATACCACTGTTTGGCTAGGAAGTAGGTGAGGGCAGACACTTGAGTTTAACAAAAAAATCGCTCTTTCAAACGTAATATTTCACAAACGGATCCCTTGATTGTTAAAAGTACCAAATCGATGGAACTTGTACAAATAAACATATAAAATTAGTTAAATAAATATTTTTGTTTAAAAATCGTAGAGTTATAAAATTATAGATACCTACAGCAGAAATCGTTCTTCTGCGGTTATAACTGCGAATTCAAGATGGCCGTCGCAATTTAAAATGCTAGCATATATTTCAATGGCCAAAGAATAAAACTATTTTGTAGCATTCTTTACAAAGTTCAGAAGCTACATGAGTGGTTCACATGATACAAAACCTCTTGCCTTGATGTCTTTTTGTTCATGAACAAAGTGATCACGATTTCATTAGACACGCATTCGGTAGAATATTACCTAAACGTTTCAAAAAAATAATGTTGTTACATAAAATACGGTCGTAACGTACGTAAAATAGAGTCCATGGCCAATTAAAAGCAATTCCGATATAACTGTTATCTACGGTTTTGCTATTAATTCTCAAATTTCAAACATGTATTAAACTAGGCTAATCGTAGTATTTGTCGAATGTTATATTTACTTACCTAGTAGGTATATTTTAAAAACTATTTAATACGACGTACCGTACACATTCAGCAGATAGAGCTTATTAACAAAATCTTTCATATAAATCTCAATAGGTACTTACTTATTACTTAGGTAGGTACTTACCTACTCCCCGACCCGGTCCAGCCAAGTTCCCATCTAATAAAGTAGCTGCAGTGGCCTATGGACTTAACAGACATACACTCGATTTGGGGTCAATTGACCCAAATACAATCCATTCGGTGTTTATTCTGTGAGATGCTACTCTGGCATGTCACAATTTCAATGTCGCTTATCTGCGTTTTAAATACTTCTTATTTGTATCCATAGTTTTCCGTAACAACTTATATAATTCAATGATATAACATATAACTGGAATCGGCACCAATTTCTCGAATATCCTTCAGTAAAAGTGCTCTGGGTTCGTCGTTCTTATCTTTATCGACGTATAAAATGTTCAACGTTCCGTGACGTGACCGCCGCAAGCATCCGGTGTTACATCAATGATCTCACGGCACCTGACACCCTCTGTCTGATGTGTTAGCATACACAACTTACTTGGTGCCATCACTAATCGCTAAACACCGACCCCCTTATTCATAAACGTATATTAGATACGTTTTAGCTATAGAATGCTTTGTCTTTGTCAATTGCATTGTCAAATGTGCAGGATAGAAAGAGACAAAGGAGAGATTAGCAACACTTTAGCTAAAATACGTTTATGAATAAGGGGGCGAGAGTATAGGTTTAACTGGAGGAAGAGCTCTAGAGACAGTGCTCCTCGGTGCATCCTTGTAAGTATAGTTGCTCGAGCTAGTCTTATCACCACGAAAAACGCCCGGAGCCGGATAAAAGACTTCCCAAAGATACTTAGGTACAACAGGGTTGTGTGTCATTAGGGAAAATATGCCATAAAAACACCATAAAATATGCCGCGCATAGGATTCGGATTGGCTGTCGCAGTGGCAGTGGTTTTTTCATGGGATACTGCTGCCCATGTCCCGTTATTGTATTCACCTTATGCGAATGATTTGACCACCTTTTGATCGCACCAAAAGGAGACGTCCATGGCACCTCCTAAACTACTCCGATGGACCACGTTGGCCATCACTGCGATGAATGATTACATACAAAGCGGCGTTGTGTCGTCGATGCATACAGCACTCCAATAACACCCAACGAACGCGGCGCCGCGCATTGAAAAAGCGTCCCGCAATAGGTAGGTACGTTAGATGCGTTCCGCAACGTCTCGCATTCCTGTCATCTTGTCAGAACGAAGAATAAAGTCAGACGTCAGAGAGATAGAGCCATTCCAGATTTGGCACCTCCCCTTTTCGTCTCTCACAATGCTTTCACGCATTCAGCAAAAAGTTGGCCGCTTTATGCACAAAATAACCATGTAGAAACTAAGAGCATTGAAGCTTATCTTCTGTTAACACTCTCGGTGTGTTATGGACATCAATGAAGCTGCGGTTTTCCCCCCTCGTAAACCCAAGTCTTAGTTATCTATGTGCATTCAGACAAACAGGTTTTCTGTCCTATGTTTGGGATAAAATGATCAGAGTTTACTATTGGGCTATTTTCTCTACAAACAAATTTGAAGTGAAAGGATTGTAACAAATTTATTTTTCAGTGGCATCTAAAAAATTGTTTTTCTGACATGCGGTGTATGTTATTTAAAGGATGAATACATTATTTCAGTGGTCGATAATACCTATTTAAAAAGGATGAATATAAACAAACATTCAATGCTTAGAGAAATACCATTACGACAGGGTACGACAATCGAGAAAACTCTATTAATATTTTCATAATTAGAATACTTCAGGACAAGTTTGTTTAAATAAATCAAGTTTTTTATCATTACAACTTCCCTCAAAGAAACTTAGTAATCTAAATATTAAATATCTTTTTCTACCATTTTGACTTTAAAAATATCGTAACGCGATCCGCGGAATTAGGCAATATCTCGTGTATTTATATTTGATTAACTAATTTCTATACTCAAACGCATCGTGGTCCATGGTATAAACGTGTTAAATTGTGTAAATAGTAGATAAAAACGATTTTTTTTTAATATTAGTTATTTCTTGTTTCCAGACAACGCAGTCGTTCGTACGAATCGGACGAGCATGAACGGGGTGCGTGCGAATGGTGCGAGTACGCGCTGGTTATCACGTTGGCCACCATCCTCCTGATTGGCGTCTCTGCACTCACTATCTTCTGGGTGTTCTTCTACCGGGAGGGCTATGGCTGGGCGGACGACATCCCTGAGAAACAGTTCAACTTACATCCCACGCTGATGGTCGCTGGTTTCATCACTTTCAGTGGATTCTGTGAGTTAACCCATTGTGCTAGATATCTTAAAGTTAATTTGTTTACCATTTGTGCCTAAGTTGGAATTATAGTAATTTATCAGAAAATATTATACATAACTTAGTATTTTTTTTTAATGTAACGGAAGTGGCAAACAGGCTTGCAGTTCACATTGATGTTAAGTGATGACTGCAGCTTATAGACACCGACACCATCAGACATCGTTACCACTCCTGAGGCCTAAGGTGTTATGCCTCTGTGCCGGAAATTACAGGGCCGTACATTACCACCTGACCGGCACACGATAGTGTTGAACACTACCATTTAGCGGCAAGTACCTATATTCGGTAATGCGGTGGTGCCTACGCCCGCGAGCTCCGTCACTGGAACTCTACCACCAGTCATTGCATTGAAATAATAAAAACTTCATTTGCAGCGGTGCTCCTGTACCGCATCTGCCGATGCTTCAGGCGTATCTACGTGAAGTTGCTGCACGCGATCTTCCACGCGCTCGCGTTCCCTTGCATCGTCATCGGCTTCCTCGCCGTCCTCGACTTCCACAACAAGAAGGGAATCAATAACTTCTACTCGCTCCACAGCTGGATTGGCTTCGTAGCCATGGGACTGTTTGGATTACAGGTTCGCATCGAAATATGACTGTTATCTTATGACCGATATTCATATTTTAATTCATCTAATTACGTATTCCGATGGTAAATAAAATATCGAATACCAGTTTTTTTTTGTTTCCTATACACGTAAACAGCTTATTTAAGTAGAAACCCATATAATCGGCTCAAACAAACTTGAGTTAAATGCAAACCTACCGGCTTTGAAGGAGTTAAATCGCAGAAACAACTTTGGAGCTAACAAATTGGACCGTTCGGGGATCCAACGATTCCTTCGTCAGTTATTCAAAAGCGATTGCCACAAACTTTGCTTTTAATGTTCGCAGTACGCAGTCGGCTTCTTCAGCTTCCTCCTGTTATTGATTTGCAACAAAGGCACGGCTGGTTTCCGCGCCTCACTGGTCCCTATTCATGCGGCGTTCGGTATTTTGACCTTCGTTCTTGGAGTTTGCGCCTGTCTCACTGGACTTACTGAGAAAGCCCTCTTCACACTTGGGTACGTATCTAATGTATACGTTAAAAATAATTTGTCACACAATCCACACTATTCAAAGATAATTTTATCAACTGTTTGAACACTGTTAATTTGGGAAGATTTGCACAACACATAATTCACACAAGATCACACATAGATCTGTACTTATTTGATAACTTAACTATATGTTTATGTGATATTCAACAGTATTAACATTTGTGTTATCCTTTTGTTTCATTGTGCAATAGATCACAATTTATGGAGACTAAAAATGCACTTTACTTCAGAAATGCTACCGTGGGAGAACAAAGGTATTTTTGTGTTAAAAATAGGTGTTCTATTGTTGTGCTTCAATTCTTTTAACTTAGCAAATACTAATTTATAAAGCAACGTTAGTTATTTCTAGTTAGAAAGTCTCCAAATTCATTTCGTTGTATGTGTGTGTTTTATGTATGTTGCATGTGTGCACGTATTATACTGTATAATTTAATTTCATCCTGATTGAATCATTAAGATTTTGACATTTCAAGCCGGTTCGATCGCATTCCATCGAACATAAAAAGATGTGTTATCATGAATTTGCAATATTCCGTGTGCCGCCTATGCTTGTGTTCGTGTCAGTCGCTTGTATGTGTGAATATTCACAGCGCGGAGCGGTACAGCGGGTTGCCGGATGAGGGGGTGATCATCAACGCCATCGGAGTCGCCACAATCGCCATTTTAGCTGTCGTCATGTATATTCTATCCCGTGAGAAGTTCCGCGCCCCTGACTCCCGGGAACACATTAGAAATTCTGTCGATCTTTAAGATTTAGATAACAAAATCAATTTGACGGTCATTCCACATTCCCGATACGTGAATATGTCACTACGAAATCATTTTTTGTAACAATGGGACCAATAATTTACCTTTAAATAGTTTGGCGTTGTTGAAGATACAAAAAATGTACAAATTTTTCTTTTTTTTATGTTTACATTCTTTTCAACGATAGTTATATTTTCACACAAAAAAAATCAATTTTATTTATTAACAACATGCCTTTTGTGGTTAAGATGAGATCATTTGTATTTTTATAATTTTAATCAGGTAAGTATGGCCCCTGAAAGGCATACTTTATTGGATCGAATTAAACATGAAAGCAGAATGGTAACTAAAGCATTTGAACAAATTGAGATATTTCACAAACGAGTAGAGTTTTAGTTAAATGTATTTAATGACTGAATCTCGCCATTTTGTAAATTGTTTAAACTTTTAGAAGTGCCTATTAATGTTGTAGGTATAATACCTAATGAATTCTAATTATAATGTAGTGACAAATATATAAGAATGTACAATATAGCAAATACACGAGAAGTACCTACGTACCAATGATGAGGCTTTTAAATGTTGCGTGATTGCCTCATCAGTTTGCACCAACAAAACATCCACATACCTAAATGCATACAATAACGCGAGATGATGCCCATGCCGCGTTATTGTATTTACTAACGACTTCAATTTTTACATTTCTATAAATATATTTGCTCCCAAGACATGTTTAAACTTCGTGATAGTTATCTTAATTTTGAAAACAAATAAAACATCTAAATCAAAAGTAGTTTCGAGACAACAACAACAGTACCTAATGCAAACGCCAACGATAACAAATCTACAGACAAACATGATGAATGAACAGACAATGTTTGTAAACACCAGTTACAACAAATCTTGAGATGTTTCAATTGTTATGAGCAATGCAAATATAACAAATTTTATCAACAAAACTTATTATGATACAAGTTTCATACGATGAGTTGTGAAACATTGCATATTTGATGTGTTTTGGTGCAAACTAGGGGTAAAGTTAGAGAGAAGACTTGGTCTGTATCAGACCATAATAATATACAAATAAGCATTAAGATGAGAGTCGCGTCTTCTGCGATAAAAAATGGCCGAAACACCTGTTTTTAATTAACTTCAAAAAGGAAAAAGCCATCAATTAATTGCAGTTATTTTTTTAGTACGCTCCTCGATTATATACCTTCTTATTAATAGATACCTACGTTTGTAGTTAAAATTATATAGATTGCAACAGTTTAGATTTATTATTTATCTAAATTTATTTGGAACGGTGTAGATGTAAAGAGCGTGACCGACCCGTGGTACAACTGCGATGTCCAAGTGTGAATACAGTAGTACTATCGTCAAATTACGTAAATTGATTCAGGGTTTTCTTACTCGGGGACCAATTTTCCTCAATAACTGAAGTAGATTTTTTCTTATTGATACTTGTTATCAATTAAATTTAACTCGTGTTATGTTGGATTAATATCGTAGAAGACGTGACATTTTAGGTGTGTTAGTTCAAATTAGTAACTTTAATTATTATTTTACTAAAATGTTTTAATAATAAGTTTGAGTAACGTCTCTTATTTTAAGTTTAATTACAATTATATTTGTTGCGTAAAATAAAGTAATCAGACACATAGTTGATTTTTAATTTAATGAATTTATTGACGCTGTATGATTGGGCTTGCTTGCTTTTGTTACTCGTATCATTAACACATTTTAATACATGATTACTTACATTATTATTAACATGCCATTGCTTTTCTATCATCACCGCATTAAAACTTATAGGTACAAAATTTTTTTCTTATTATAATTTGTGTACCTACATACTTAGCTACCTATATAATGTATTATTCGCAGTATCTTTCTAAAATGTACCTATCCTATTTTCTACCCGTTTCCAACAATACATAAAATAGTTTTCTTATAATTTAAATATTACATTGGGAATGCATGTGCACTACATCCGAATTAATTTTCAGTTTTTATAATAATTTGTAATTTCCGACGTATAGACAGAACACTAGGCCTCAGGAGTGGCGTGAAATTTCTGGTTCCATGAAGATGTTTATGAGCTGCAGTGTTATCATTATTATTAGATATTATTCATTATCATCCATCAATGTAAACTGTATGCTTCTTTGCCACTTCATGACATATAAATAAGGGTTCCTTGTAGGCTACGGAACCCTGAAATGGTACTAAGTAATAATATGTTACCTAAAATTTTAAACTAGCTGTAGGACTTCGCGTAGAATTCATTTCTTCCTGTTTTTGCAACATTTTTGATGATTGAGATGCATTGCACAAGCATTCATACAAATAATAGGTACCATCAGCCAATTCAGAGGTACCAGAATAAAAGACGTTATCAATAATGTTGAGAATCCCACCGTTACAGACATTTATTTTAGTTTCGTCCTCTATTTACAAAATATACATGTCCAGGAATTCGATACCTACCTGGAAACTTTATTCACAACTTACGGCTAGGTATTTCTTCGCACTCCGAAGTTGATGTTTTATTTTCACAGATTTTAACCTGATGCAGGCACCAACGCTGTACCTTTAGCTTTTTTACTTTTTGATTAGTTTTTTAATGCTTCATATATAGAGCTGTGGCAGAAAAATATTTTTTCTACATTATAAGGTTGTCGGGGTCAATATCATAGTATTCCTAGTACCTATAGTATATAGATATCACTATTACTTTTAAATACTAGTACATATAGAGATACCTTTTCTCTTCTATTACCTTTACTCGACCGCAGAGAGATGGGGCGCAGCACCGACGGACTTTACGTGCTCTCAGAGGCACGGGTATCAGACTCCGGCTATTACTACTAGGACTGAGGAAATCCTCAAAGAAAAAACCCAATAACAGATTTTCCCGATCCGGTTGGGGTTTGATCCCAAGACCTCAGGTTTCACCATCGCGATTGCGACCATTGGGCCTACGAGGCAGTCAACGAGTAGTTTAGAGTTTTTAGTTCCCGTACCTTGGTACTTCATTTTCATAAAAAAAATATATTTTTACCATTTTGATATTGATCTTGGGCTACCTTCATAATATATTCACGGATAAATTTAATTAAACTCCATATAATAACATGACAAAACGAAGATAAGAAGGAAAAATACCGCCTTTTGTGAACTGTATTTCTTGTTTTCTATAATGTTTTATCTGATTTCGGTGTACAATAAAGTATATTATTATTATTATTATGTCTCTCGTCAGCACGGGGTCCAATTTGAACCCCGGACCTTTGTCAGGCTTGCGCGGGGACATGGGGGGTCCAACACGTAGAGGCCCTTTCGAGAATTTTGATCTACTTTGTAATGGGTTATATTCGGCGGGACCTCTCTCTGACTGCATCAATAGTTAATACAGACACAGACAGACCCCGCAGAATATAATGGGACTATTGTAATGAAAAGTGATTTGCCAAACTTTGGGCTATGTGGGTGAACTGGGGGGACTAGCTGGCTGGGCCTATGGAGTGAGATCCGGCACCTGCCTATATTCAACATCTCACATTATCGAATCCTACTTTAGGCAGGTGGTGACTCGCCTCTCCTTGGTGGGCCCCCCAAACAGCCAACCCGATGGTCGACAGGGGGCAACACTGTTGAGAGAGGCTGGGGGTGTCGAGAGGTGTGGCCCCGGTTTCACCATCACGAGCGAGTAATCTCGAGCTCGGAGCGGGCTTCCCCGCTATTATGCCTTTAGACACTTCCACCCCCGAGTGTATGGCTCTTTCAGAAATTTACACAACAGCCTATTATTATTATTAAAAATATCGATTGCTTATGAAAATATTATCACTTTGTATCGAATAAGATCAATGAAAGAAGTAGTATAATCATATTCATATAAGGCTTTAGTTGTTAGCCTTTGTTTCTTTACAAAGAGAAGCTAGATACTATAAAAAAATCAAATATATTTTGATGTATTTTACGTGTCCGTGAATGTATTTTATGTATAAAAATGATTTAATGTTTACTATATATTATGTATTACATTAACGATTTACCCTCCATTTCTTGAATTGGACGACGATTTCAAAGCTTTACTAATAAGGGGCATGCGGTGTACAGGAGCGAGACATACGCGTCGATGACTCCGGAGGCGATCGTGATGAACGCGATCGGCATGTCCATCGTGGCGGTCGCCATCGTGGTGCTGTACACCGTGCGCGGCACCGGCGGCTACCGTCTACGCAAGGTCGCCCAGCACCCCAGCTAAACACACCCACATTTATACTAGTCCTACTCTTTCCCGGCCACACACTCCCTGCCCAAACTGGCTTGTGCAGAGGTTTGTGAAGACCAGAGTGTGCGTGTGAACGGCAAAACTATAGCTGGCGCAGTCCATTACGTTTCGTTCCATCAGCATGGCTGCACAGACAAGACGGAGTCGTGTAGTCGGGACTTATAATTTTATGCAGTGGCGGAATCAGTTGTCCGTTAAGTTTGACTGCCGTCCTATCTTAAAAAGCCGTTAGATGACATTGGAGCAAAATAGTCCTTTTTCTGAGTTTTATACACAGTATACATTTCTCTAACTGCCAGTTCAATCCATATTTTTTATCGATTATTTTGACGGAGATCTGAAGACTCCGTACCCCGTTAACCACACCTTTTTTAAAAGTATTTATCAATTCTTTAACAATTATAGTCAAATGTCACTTAACGGCCTTTAAAGATATGACGGCAGTTGAGCCAGTAGAGGATTTATATAGATTAGTAATATACTTACTACGAAGTCATTCGAGATTGTTACGGTTATGTCCGAATCACGTAAGAATGGCAGCTTCGACATTTAGCTGGATTCGCTACTGGTTCTATAGTAGGATTCGTTTTGCCGAGACATTTGATACTTCTCAAAATGTTTCTACGGTAGAATAAGTTTTTTCGATAGTAATAACAACAATTGTAGGACTAGTTAGAAGATTTTATTATGCGTGTCAGTGTTATCTGCGAATTGTGTCCAAACAACGCCAATAAATCTGATATTTTATATTTATGCTCTTCGTGCGTTACGCTAGTTTGCACGATTCAGAAAATGTATTATTTCATTGACTTTATGCGACTAGAAATACATCCAGTATTTCTTACGAGTAGATTGTACTGATTTGACATGTGTAAATTAACAGTGAGACCTTCAATTACCTACCTTTTTTTAAGGGAGAGTGAAATATGGCAATTTAATTTAAACCTATATAATTAAATTATTCTTAGAAAAAATGTAACTTTACATTATTTAGCTCAATTTGTTGGCTTTAGGTTACACAAATTCTATTTTCGGTCACATTATGATTGTCCTAGGGGTTGTGCGTTGTTCCATTTTGAAAATGTTTAACATATTATTGAGATTTAATTCCGTCTTATTCAAAATTATCTCGACTGATTGAAGTGAAATTAGTTCTTTCTTGTTGTTTTCAATGTAAAATTATAATTAATATTATACAATTAACTAACGCTATATAAGTAATTGATGTAATTGTATTCGTATGATTGGCAAATTATTAAGCATAGAAGGCGTGGTGTTGTACGATGCTTGTTTTGAAATCCATTGTACTCGCTGTTCTGTGGTAAAGTAAAGGATTTAGCGTTTTATTACTAATAAATAATTCGTAAAAGCCGTAGCCACGTAAGACGAGTGTGTATGGTGAAAGTGAAACGGTCGAACGTGTGTCCTCGACGGCTCAAATCGCCTGTAGATTTGCTATATTCCCAGTAGCTCCTCTCAAAACGAAATAAAGTCAGTGGCCATACACATATTTTAGGTAGGTACTGAATTTTGGTATCAATCTAATTAGTAGGTTTAGGCTATAAGTTAAGATATTTTAGCTGTAACTTGTATATACCTTTATTTCTAATTAATGTAACGTGCGAGTGTTCGATAGACGTAGAATGTGATGGAGTAGTAGTGTAATGATATTTACCATTTAATATTTATTGATCGGTAAAGAGTAATGGCGCCGCATTTTAGTCGTTTTTGTAACTTTTAGAATTGACATACATACATTATATTGTCTATTTCTGAAACTTTTAATCCATTTATGAACACCAAATTTATTAGATACAATTTTATAAAACGAGTTAGTGAGTATGTATAAAGAAATAACAAAACGACAAAACATTTGTTTGATGTTAAGGGCATCTTTTATATCGGTTAACTTGTAAGGAAAGTGTTCATTCGAGTTGCCAAATTCGGTATAACGTCATGTGGTCATATGTCTGTTATATAAATAGTATTACATACATAACTACATGTAGCATGTTTGTCAGTAATTTTAGGATAAAGCTCAATGTGTTTATACGATGGGTACCTACATATTATTATTAATTCCTGTGTAGATGATTGAGTAAATTCTCTATTAATTAGGTTAAAATGTAATTTATATTCCATTTTTGTATAAAAATGCATTCCAATGAAACATTTGAAAGGGCTTTTAGTATTCTTTTTGAAATTGTACATCCGTAAAGACTGCATTCATATGTAAGTGGTGTAATAAATAACCAGGTTTGAGATGATATTTGCTTGAGAACAGAGTATTTACACAATTTTAATATTCCAGTTATTGTGGATCCCTTTGAAACACCGGGGCCAACTTTTATATGATATATCACATCATTCCTATAGATACCCAAGATTTCTAAACGGTACCTTTTCATTGAACCAAATATATTTTATGAGAGTAACAAAACAGTATATAATTATGTTGTATCAGTATGTAATATCTTGCACCAAGAGAATTAATGTGGTACCTGCTTATGTAATAGAGTACCTAAGTAACAGTATATTGATGAGACGTTTACCTACACTGTGCTGAATAACTGACAGTTAATCTCCATGCAATTTTAAATTGTAATAATTTCCATGTTCGCTAAAACTACGATTGAAATATAATTTCTTTATATTAAGTTGTGTTAATTACAGTTGTATTGGTTACTATGAATTTTATCACTGTTTTAAATTTTGAAATATTTATACGCATTCATAATGGTACATTAAAATACTTGTATTACATAATAAGTAGTTTTATTTTCGTTGTTCCCAAAATATCCTAATAACTTAATTTAAACGCAAAAAGCTGATCATTTAGATAAAAATAAAGGAAATAGAACATTCGACCTCCAAGGGCTCTTTCAATTTATGCGTTTCGTGTCGGACCGCTGCAGTGCCGAAGCGGTGCGTTTGTCGTACGGCGTACGGACGGTCATTTGTTTTCATACAAAATGCACGGTGCGGCAACAGCACAAAACGCATAAATTGAGAGAGTCCTATGTTGGTACGTATAAAAAAAGTTTAGAGTAATAATATGCAATAATAAAAATTAAACAATATAAACCTTTTGTAGTTTTGATTTAATTAAAAAACCAACTGCTTAAGTTAAACCAAAAGTTTAAAACAAGCACGCAGGTCACATAGGAGTGTGAATCAGTCTAGACATCTATATAAGTGGCAAGTGTTTCAATGTCATACTTGAGACCTGCGGCCGTTATGTTCTGAATCATTACCATCTAATCAAAACCTGATAGCGCTACACTACTGTTTAGCAGCAGATAGATTAGAAGGCAGTAGTGCCTTTGCTTTCGAGATCCGTTCCTGGAGCTCGACTTTCGATATAAAATTCTTTAAATTCAATGTAACTATAACTAGGATCAACAACTTTTTTAATGGGGCATATTCAGCATATGTAGATGGTTGTAGTGTACTTCGCCGAGCAATCGGCGAGCGCAGAGGGTAAGCCTAAAGTAATCATCAACGAATGAGAGCGCCAACACACTCCGATAGACCAACATTTTGGGAAAAGGAGAGATAGGTGGACAAAGGGAGGTGAGATTCAAGAAACTAGTAACAATCGAAAGAGTTTTAAAGATTTCTAACGGCTCTACATTTTACATGGACCTATCACCTCATCACTAAAGACTCACCTGCGTTCCAAAGGACGCATCGCGATTAAACTTACAATTGACTAGTCGACGTAGTAATAAAAAAATAGTAAATATATATCATCGAGATACGTAGAGCGTATACAATAAAATAGGTATGAGAATGACGACCCACTGCGTATAGATGTCGCTGATGGAGATTAAGCCTATTCCTTCCTATTACTACGTCTACGTAGGAATAATTATAAACACAGATAATACATTGAATTTAATTGATTAAAGTAAGGTATAATTATATCGAACACACATAAAATGTAATGCTTGGCACAAAATCACAAAAATCATTATAAATAATGTTATTAAAGCTATGTGCAAACTATTACTTCAGACAAAAAAGAAACCAAGTTGGTTTCTTAAAATGAACCGTTTTGTGTAATGTAAGTAGGTAATTGATTTTGTCGGAGTGTAAAACACATTCTACAATAGACGAAATCACTTTTTATCAATTATACTAACCCCCTTATTTATAAACGTAAATTAGCTAAAAGTGGCTTACTTTGGTTTGTGAATTTGTTCTGTTGTATATGTATCTTAAAGAATTGACAATTGTACTGACAAAGACAGAGTACGTAATAATAACTATTTGTTATCTAATCTAAGTTTATGAGTAAGGGAGAATGAGTATTAGAAATACAAGGGAGTCTTGGCAAAAGTATACTTTCTCATGCGGATCTCATTTCTCATTCGATCGTTGTCATCTTCCGTACCGTGCTACAACGGAAATACCTAGTAGGTGCATTGGATGTGAAATCTATGCAAGTATATGTAATATAAGTTACGTATGAATACATACAGAGTTCTAGAACAACCCGACCTTCGTATCAGAGCAGAGTAATCACTGCCGGTGCACAAGATTACATGATTTTGCCGCAGTCACCGAATCTCTATACCATGATATCAAATACTTAAAAATTATGGGTAATTATGAGTAGAAAGCAAGCGTTACGAACAATAATCTAATGATCTAATTTATAAACTTAAGCCGTAAATGCCGATACAAGATACGCGCGCGAATGTGATGAAATTATTGTAACGATGCCTTGTATTTGTGCTGTGCTTAAGAGCGTAAGCTAATATGTATATATGTATGCAATCTGCGGTGAGTTGTACAATGCATAATTTTCTTAATCGTTTAACCATCCGGGTCAATTCCCCCTGTACATATAAGCACTTAATATCGTGGAAATAAATGCTCCATTTGCTTGTTTGTAAAAGCGGAGTAAAGTTTTCCCTGGCTGTACCAGTGGTGTCTTGCAACGACAGAGCATAATCGAGATTTCGAGACGTCAATCGCGTTCTTCAATAAAGAACAGTAGCAAGCGTCTAACATAAATTTAATATATGTATGTACACATATTTGCCAAAGAGATATTGTCTTACATATTCTGCTTTTATGGATGGGATTAATGTTTTTCCCTTATGTAGGTGTAGTTATTTATGTTCTTCATGAATAATTCATTGCACTATTTATTCAGCACACTACTATTTTTTATTGTGCAGTTGAACAAAACTGTCACTAGATTTAAGAGATAATACTAGTTGTGCAATAAAAAAAAACCTAGTGTCTTCATTTATAAAACTCAGGTATTACCAAAAATATAACAAAACGGTAAAACATTATGGTAGCACAAGTAAAATTAACAGTAAATATTAACAACAACTATGTGGCAAATTTCAGTAACTTTTCAGTTAATGCTAAGCAGATAATGTGGAGTTATCAAACTTTGCCAAAGAGCACGAGATCAAATTAATACTTATACGTTTTATGCACAATACCTGCGCAGAAAGGACTTGAAAAACTTTTATTTTGGAACTTTATAAACTATAGCAAAAAAATATCGTCCTGGAAACCACTAGTCTATAACTAAGTTTTTGAGATATCACCATTCAAAAATTGCAAATACTTTTTGAATGAATGAACAAATACACATATTATTATATCTACTACATTCAAAGCCAATAAATTAAAGCAGAAAAAATATTTCTCTGTTAAAGTTTAATATACGAGAACCCTGAAAAGTTGGTCAAAGGTAAAATATTAACATGGGAATAAACTTTAATGTCATACGATTAACTTCATAAGAATGAAACTGTGACGCATGTACCTTCATACGTTGCAGAATATTTTACACTATCTACAAATACTGAGAAATTCTTAAAAATATGTTACTGTTTTTTTTAGCAGTATAATATGAATATAACATAATATCATTTGAATATCTTAAATGGCCAGAATCTTTGGACCTACAATATATTTTAGTGATGTAAATAATTACAACGGGGGACTAGCAAAAATATTGCATCTGCATGTGATAAGTACATAATATATTATCATTATATATCTGTAGTAAAACTACAATAAATTTAGGCTCTATGTCCGAACTAATAATACCAACGCTAATAAATATTCAAAATAAAAGCCATTGTGTGGTCATACAGAAAAATATGAAACTATAATATTTGAAGACAGAATTATTCTGTCACCAATAATTTTATAACAATGCAGATAATGCGTAAAACTTATATAATAAACATCGTGAGTTTTCATAGTCATGGTTATTTGGCAAATCTGAAAATGGTGTAAAGTTTTCAGATTTAAAAATTTTGGAACGACGTAACTAATATTAGATCCAAAACTCTAACCAGAATTGAAATAGATTTAATTATGATATTAAGTACGGCTTTTTGTAACAAAATATATTTTAGAAGGCAACCTTTTCGATAAATGAATTGTAGTTTTCCAACTTTATTATGCCAATATTGTGTGTAACAATGTTGCCATTCCATTGAATGAAAAAGAAAATGGCATAACACTCTTAAATTATTTGGAAAGTACAAATTGGATTTGGTTAGAATTTTAGGCCTGTCCTCTATACAAAAAGTCTATTGATAAATGCATTCTATGAAATGCTAGGCCGACACGTGGAATGTACAAAGATAAATGTCATAGATAAAAAATATTCTCGACTATTTTAATTGACTAGCTGATATACCGGACTTTAGCGAGGTTAGTAACTATCGTTTGTATTTATACTATGTATTGAACGTAAAGCATTATCATGAAATCTTTGGTTGTTTGATGGCATAGACAAAAAGTATTATATTCACTTATCATAAACAAACGTATTTACATATTTCCATAAAAGTGAAAGCAAAGAGAGCTTCAACAATTTATTTTTGTGCAACCATTTGTAATTAACGTTAAAGACCCCATTTTTCTTTAGTGAATTATCGGTTCCTGGCATATTTCAATTAATAAAAAAGTTGTATAGCCCATATCGCGCATTTTTAGTTTGAAAACGTTTACAATCATTCGATCTTCAATCGAATCAATCAAATTCAATCTTCGATCTTGTTCTCAAGAACTAGTTCTAGTATCAGAGAACCTAGCTTAATAAACAAGAGACATTTTTTCAATTGCAATATCATGTATAAACAACATCAACACTCACATAGCCTTAAATACTAGCTTTTATACTGAAGAACATTTTTCAATATTATTACTTTGACTGAACTATATAAAATTTTGAGATTCAAATAATTTCTAGGCAACATTCAAGAATAATCAAATTCTATCAATGAAATACTTGAATTTGAGATCTTTTCAATAAATCTAGAAATATTGATATTACATTGCATGCATTAAATTTTTAATTTGGTATTTTCTTATATTAATAGATTAACAAGATTGAATAACGTCAGTAAATATAGAGTACACAGCCAATTGCCGTCTCGTAGAATATTTAAAAATATATTTAATGACATGGGACTTCTCGATAATGAATCCAATGAAATGCCATTATTTAATATTAGATGGAACTGTTCTTACACTTCTATTATTTTATTTAAATAACATTTATGTAAATATCAGATTTAGTTTTTTTATTAATTGAATTGAAATATTGGGAAAATTTTAATTAAATTCAAGTACCATGTTATTTATTAAGCAATCGATCCATAGTCACACTGAATTGCCATATCAGTGTGACTGTAAATGTGACTGACATCAGTTCTGGTAAGGCAACCTTATTTACATAATAATATAATGTGAGAAAAAGAAAGCCTTCCTTTTTTTTCCAGTTCAAAGACTTTAGAACGTGGCGTCTAGCTTATAACAAACAAAAATACATCTTAATTATACAATAAAGACGTTTGCAGTATATTTACTGTCACTAGATTGTAAATATTTGCAAAAAGCAAACATTTGTGTAAATTGAAAGTTATAGTTTGGGTAGTAATGAAGACCAACTCATGTTGAGACAAAAACCACCTATGTCACATTTACAACACAAAAGCCAACCGTAATTACATTTGTACCTTAGAAATCGGAATTAATTCGTACCCAAGAGACAATTCAGCCGAATGAAGTAGGACAATCTCCATTCTCATATTTTGTCACAGCATCCGCGAGTGCTGACCGAGTCCTTAGCTACCATTTAACTCTCGTTAGCGAGCCTTACCTCGACACTATTTTCCAAGACTTGTTTTCAACGCTAGGTGTCCAAACCTTTAGGCCTTGAAGTACTGTGGGAACTCGTTGGATATAGCCCGGACTAAAGTCTGGTCGTCGCGGCTGGATTCGCCCTCTTCGCAGAAAATCCGGGCGAAGCAACGTAGCAAGTCGTCGCGCCGGTGCAGGTGCGCGCCGTAATCCGTGTTGCGGATGATGCCTTGGAGTATCTTCAGGTATTGTTGACGGCGCTGGAACGTAAATACAATGTTGTTTATTATTTGTGGCGCATTGAAGTTGGTGTTAAATCACTTATGACGACCCGGTTAGTCCAGCGGTGCGAAACCACCGTTTGATTCGAAGGGGCGCGGGTTCGATCCCCGCACCGGAACAAATATTTGTATGGCCTACAGAGATTGTTTCGGGTCTAGTAGTAGTGTTTGTGTATGTGTACAACGGCTTGTACGACACATGTTTATATAATACCTAATGAGGAGCTGTGATTGTAAGCGTATTTTTTTTTTACTTATTGGGCCAAACACTGAGAAGTTTGAAGTTTATTCTGCATAAATGAGATTTTGTTGTTTATCTTCATCTAAATTACTTTAGAGAGGTAATTATTTTACAAAGCTTGAATTTGTTTCCTCTATGGATAAAAATAAAGGGGTTAATTATAATTAAACTTTACTGCTTTCTACTTAATAACATTATTTTCCTCTGATTTATTCCAACTGTGTCAGCTAGCATCAAAGCGCGTCTAAAAAACTATCTTAGCCATATAAAAAATCAAACATCGAAGGGGCGGTTCTTCGTCCTATCTCAATCATGTCGGGTTGCTCAGGATCCAGTTCACGGGTACTTAAATTAAAGAACGGTAAATAAATTGGAATATATAAGTAGCGGTTAGTTAGAAGCCTTGACACCTACACAAATATTTTCTTATACATTTTGGCTGTTTTGGCAATTTTAATCAAGTTTTATCAACTTTGAGTAGAATAGAATAGAATAGAATAGAAAATATTTTTATTTCGAATAGATCTTTACAGATACTTTCAAAACGTCAATAAATCATAAACTACCTAGAGCGAATAACCATTACATATAGTAAAGAAAAATCATATATTAATAGTAAATTAAAAATTGAAATTTAAACTATTTGGTTAAAACATAATAGTCATAAAATTTTTCAATTCCTTCAATGATAATAAATGAAGAAAAAGAAAAACTTATTCGTCAAGATCAATGTTATTCACTTAGCAGAGTTCCAAGTGCAGTCACTACTGAGAAGAACTCCGCTACCCAACAAACTCAGTAAGAGCTCTTTTAAATGAGAGCTTAAATCTAGTACAGATTATCGTGAAAAATCAAATAATGTCAACGTCCATAGCATAGATGCAAATAAACTGCTATCTACTAAATGTGATGTAGCTCCTGCAAACCAGAACAGACCAGTCCCCACCAACAGCACCCGTTCACGAGTATGACGCATGTGACAGCCATTGCCCTCCTCGACCATTTTAGAGGGAAGTGAGCAACCCGCCACACGACGCTGCCAAAGGCAAAGACATTTAAGCGTGCATGACTGTTCCGGATATGCATACGGCAAAATAAAAGATGGAATTCATTTTCAGCCAGGGTATTCACATTATTCAACCCTTAACAATAGTAGATACTAATTACTGAATACACGAAATCACAGGATCATGAAATAGCCTGGCAGCGATCGCTATAATCCCAAGACGTATTATCATTAAGATAATCACTGGTCTTATAGTAACAACACACATATTTCTATTGTTTAAATATGAAGTCATAAGCTCGAGATGGGTATCTCGAAGGCCGTAGTGATATAACTTTCTGACCAATGTTTCATGCTGAACGCAATCAAATGCTTTAGATAAGTCACAGAATACCCCTAGTGCATTATGTGATTTTTCCCAAGCTTCAAAAATGTGTTTGACAAGTTCAACACCTGCATCGGTAGTTGAACGACCCCTAGTAAATCCAAACTGTCGACAATGTAAAAGTTTATGATGGTTAAAGTGTGCAAGTAGTTGAATTAAAATAAGTTTTTCAAAAATTTTACTTAAGACAGGTAGTACAGAAATTGGTCTAAAATTTGTGGGGTCACTTGTACTACCAGATTTAAAAAGAGGAATCACTTTACTATGTTTCATTAAGTCAGGAAATATACCACTTACAATACTATTATTAAACATTGCCGCTAGGTAAGGTGCAATCACATCCATTATTTCATATGCAACTTTTACAGATAAGCCCCATAAATCAGTTGTGTTCTTAATATTAATAGACTTAAAGGCATGTATAACATCCGCAGTATTAACTAACTTAAAATTAAATATAGTTTTACTTTGATGTACATTTTTTTTCAATAAGGTAAACCAAACAAACAAGTAAAACCCGCTACATATTTATCAACCTTCGTTGTTCGATTTTCAAACATTGGATGACGATTGTGAGACTCCACCCCCAGATAATCATAGGGCGAATCAGCTCTCCTTTTAATCGTTCGCTGGCGACGGTTTTGTACCGGTCAGTTTCGTACCATTCTTACGTTGTTAAGAACACGCTACGATGCATGATGTGGTCCAGTATGCGAATCGCCTGACTCGCGTCTAGCGGGCTTTCGTGTGTAAGTTTAAAAAAAATTTGCTAGTTTTTGATAATTACCGTATCTCCAGGCGATAAATCAGCTAACTGACGCACAATTATATCAATAGCTACTTTGACATCGTTCGTGTAGAAGTGTTCAGCGGTCTTCTTGCGACTGAACAGGTCTATGACCAACTTCAGTACAGAATGCGCCGGCGCCGGTTCATGGTCGAAAATGTGTACGGGATCCTCTGTAACAATTGAAATTTGTTCTTGTTCAACCAGGGCAAAAACAGCATAAATCAGTTACTGTCTAAGAAATTTTAATCCAAAAAAAAGTTTAACTACCATTTAAAATATTTTGATGAAACAGAATAGTTGATCTCACACGCCTTACAATAAAATCCAATTTCGTCATCACTTACCTTCACGATTGAGCAGTAGAAGAACTTTTTCGCAGAAAGTTTTCGCATAATCTCTAGTCTCAAGAGAATTAAGTAGTAGGTTGTCTAATGAGTTATCGAACTGGAGATTGTAAGCAAGCAGCAGCGTCAGGAAGAGGTCGGGAATTTGCTCGTCAACGTCCGTCTCTGGTGGATTCTCTATGAGTTCAAGGAGGAACTGGGCAAATTCCACTCCAAGTTGTTCTGCAAACAACAATCAAAATGTAAATTTATGTTTCCAACTAGGGACGATATATTTCCGTGCTTGGTTTTGGCACAAAGACAAGAACTTTCAACTAAAATAAAATCTCTGATAACAATTTTATACAGCCTGGTTCCTTACGGAATAGCAAACATTTCAATAGCACTTCCTATATTATGCCTGGAGATGGACAATAGGCTCGCCACCTATTACATGGGCCAAAAAGTAACCAGCGAATCGTGGGTTAGCATGTACGCTAGAACATGCATTTTTTACATCTGTCTACCCCTTCAGATATTACAGGCGTGAAGATGTCGACGCCGAGTGATCTTTTTTTGGACAATCGGCGAGCGCAGAAGGTGCTCCAGGAAGTCAGGAAGTACTATAAAATGTTACCTACCAAAGTGTGTAACCGGCAGCCTATCTCCCATAGAGAGCACCATGGACAAGAGCAGCGCGGAGTGCGAGAGGCGGCTGACGGCGCGCGGGTTGTCGCGTATGTCGCGCGCTATTTCAGCTGGAAGAGCCGATAGCGCCAGCGTAGACAATGCCGTGCGCTCTAATCCGCACATCACGCCGAAAGCCTGCAAAACGATCACACGTATATGAAAGTAAAGCCTACAGTTTATGCCAGTCATACATACGATTTAACTGCGCCAATTATTACTGCTTATAAATAAACTGTAGCGTGTGGGATAGATTTTTTGGGCAAACTACAAACATGAAGTGGGAAACAAGTATATAAATTACTTAAATTCTTACTTGAAGAAGTAGTTGTCGTAGAGGCCACCGTGTCTCCATTTGATAATATTGAACCAAAGTTGTTACATATGCATACCGATGACTACTCAACACATGTTGAGAGATATTAACATCCGCATTTGACTGTAAAAAACAGAACATTAAGTTACATTTTATTTGCGAACTAGGTATGTTAATCTAGAATGATGAATTATACAAAAACATTCTATTTTTTTAAACAAAAATGAGTGCTTGTTTTGTTGCAAAATTTAATTTTATGCCTAAAAAGATTGGCCAAAAATTTGGTAACTGCAACTTTTCATTAAGTTAGCAGTGTACTACTTATATGTATAAGCAAAAAAAATAAATAAAGAATAATATTACCATAACAGAGATGAGCTCGAGCAACTGAGTCTGAATATCATGAGCGTCATCGTGTAAGGCCCAGCCTCTCTGCTGCGCATCATTAGCTGCCTTGGACAGTGCATTCAGGGCTGTCATCATGCGCATCGCATCTGGAGCGGCATCTATGGCGTTCTTAGGACATGTTATGTTGCTGTTGGCTTCACGGAGCAAGGCATCGATGATGGAACGAGCGGCGCCGCCGGGGAGAAATTCCTTGAAAATAAAGAACATAGTTTTTCTTTTTCTTCATTTATTATAATTGAAGGAATTAAAAAATTTGCTGATTATTATGTTTTAATCAAGTAGTTTAAATTCTAATTTTTAATTTACTATTAATATATGATTTTGCTTTTACTATATGTAATGGTTATTCGCTCTAGGTAGTTTATGATTTATTGACGTTTTGAAAGTATCTGTAAAGATCTATTCGAAATAAAAATATTTTCTATTTCTTCTATTTCTATAACAAATTTAGGTAAAATGGTAAAAGATTATAAACTTTTCTTATTATTTTCTTCAATTTAAATGCACATTATTTTTAAAACCGTTTTTATCTTGCATTATTGCGCACTAACACTCACTTATTCATCACAAAAGATAAATCTGCAAACAAAATCTCCTGATGTGAACTCTTGCACACTCTACACAAATGTTGATATCAAATTATTGTTATGAAATGTTTCAAAGGAGAAAGAGGTAATTTTGGGCCCGCAAAATAGTTACCACAGTACATTTTGTAATATACCTAGTTAACAATTTGCAATCTAACCCAACTTTTACTTAATCATATAAGGCAATTAAAAAATGCCTGAATTTCAACTTATTTATTTTACAGTCATTTGAAAATGACATCATTTGTACAGTGTTAACACCTGGGCCCGGAAATGTATGGAACAGTATCATTCTCCTTTGAATATTACATAATTTAAAGTTGCAAATAAACTTACTCTTAATGAAATGAGGACAGTCTCCACAGCAACTTTAGACATATCATGACTGAGCTGTGTCTCCTTGCGTACAGCTTGGACTATTTCATAGATGGCATTCGGTTTGATGCTCTCACTACTATCTTGGCTGTCATCCTGATTATCAGTATCAGAAGACAATTGGTTGATTGCCAATTTCAGTGGTCTCTTTCTATCTTCTTCGTCTTCTATGTAACCATACAAAGTATATGTAAATAAATGTATAAAAGATGAAGGATTTTAACATGATAATCTGACATTCCATCATTATCATACATTTGTAGAAACATGTGGTGAAAACTTTAATACTATAGGTACATATTATTTAATATAAGCGGCAGAATGGTCATCGGCTGTAGGATGCAGGTACACAATTTTAAGTTTTATTACAACACAATTTTATAGTAACAAGTATATATATCTTGAATCAATGTACTTAACACATTCTGTATTCTAATGTCTGTTTTGGGAACTAAATCTGAGAATTAAGGAAGGCAATTCATTGTATTCACTATACTAATTATTAATACAATGTATCTTTGAAAGTTAACACTATTATTCGTTTTATTTATTTTTACCTGATCATAAAAGCTTTAATTATCATGTCTAAAATAAAGTCCACTCAGATTTGCTTGTTTGAATAGGCTTACAACTGGCATCAGTCATGTAAAAAAAAATGGAATCATGAAGCCAGTTATAGAATAAGATATCATGCAGTTGAAACCTCTGAACACTTTCTCTCGCTTAGAGTCAATTACATCACTATCACTTCATATTATAAAGACTCCTTCCCTATTTTCTCTGTCTGTATATATGCACTAATCTCGAAAAGTTGTGAATGGATTTTGTTCCTATTTGAAATGTTGAAAATAGGGTTTTCTGAGGAAGGTTTAAGCTATAATTTATCAAATCATACATATATATGAACAGATATAGGTCGCGCCACGTAAAAAGAACGCTGGAAGAAAGTAGAAGGGATGTGTTCGCGCATCGGTACACTCGCACACGAAAGTACTAGCCCTATTGGTTTATTTTTGATCTAGCTTTCGCTTGCGGTTTCGTGTATTGGTAGACAGATTGAAAACTATATTACATAGAATAACATAAAATGAAATAAAAACACATGACGCGCAGCTTGCCCGCCAGCGCTCTTTTTTCCTGGTGCAACCTATATCACAGCTTCTGTCAAAGAATTTAGGCGTGTCCTCCACAATATAATATGTGCCACATGGGTAGCATTTAAATGAAGCGAGGGTAAGTAATATTTGATAAAATAAAATGTACCACTCTAGCTTACTCACCATTTTGCCCATTATTCAAAGACTTTGTTGGAGACTGCAAAGCTTCCTTTTCTTCAGTAATTTGCTGCTGTGATACAACAGGACGCAAGTCAAATGATGGAGAAACACCATTGGGTGGAGTGTTATCATCCAGGCGTGGAGGAGGTTTCGGGGCTGGATTCTTTTTACTGTGAGGCTTCACATAAATCTGGATCTGCTTTCTTTTATCAAGTAACTTTGATAAAAGCTCTTGTTTCTGTGAGACTGCCATATTATTTTCATTTATGTTCTTGATGCAATCATTGAGAAAGGTCAAGAAGAAATCAGGTTCAACCTGCACCATGAAGACAGATGAAGATTGGTAAATCAATATGGAACAATAAATGTTAATTTAAGTATTAGGTTCTATGTTACCTTGACTGCGGCGACGTAATTCGAAGGTACGAATCCAATATGACCTTTTCTATTAACTACATGCCACCAGTTTCTCTGTTTGGCGTTGTTTTGTTGAAGATAGAAGAACTCGCCCTCTACGAAGCTCAGTGTTTTTGCTAAAGTCGCCTCGAAGTCATACAATGCTTTGAGCATTTCAAAATCATCTGAAATCAGTAAAAATGGAACATAATTTCAATTTTTCGCAAAATTTAACGAATATTGACTAAAAGATTACCTGTACTACCTGATTCACCCATGTTTGCAGAATTATCTTTTATTATATTTAAATGCCCAAGATATTTTATTTCTTGATAAACATTTCACTGATTTCACTAAATTCGCAGAACATTCCAATAATTCCCATGAAATCTGCAACAAAATCAGCAAATCAATGTTGTTAAGTTGTTGACATTAGTTTTTTTTTAATCGCTTTACGGCCACGGATTCAAGTCCTTAATCTTGATGAAATCAAGTTTAGGTTTATAACAACGCAATTTTAAGAAATTCGCTATAGGCATAGATAGAATTCCCAGAATCAAGAAAAAAAAACCAAATATATTGTAAGTATTTCTAATATAAGTACAGTACTCCACAATTAATTAAGCACAGCAAGCCTACGAAAGAGGCGATCAGCTCGTTTCGACTTCGTAGAGCATTATCTCTGCTGCAAACTGTCTACGTAAGCACTGACAGTCCGGTATTGGTCAAAACTTGATCAAAATGGTCGACAAACGTCAAATAGGTACGGTGCGAAAGAGATAATGCTCTACAGACCCGAAATAAGCCGAAGTCTCCTTCCTAAGCTCGATGTGCAATCTTTTTTTTTGCCCAATTGAGTCTCTTTTTTCATCAGATTTTTTCTATAGACCGTCAAATTCCCCAGTTTTTATTACACACTATTTACTAATCCTTAATAGTATAGCTCCTTAGAAAGGATGTGGGTAGGTACCCACAGCAGTACAGAATATTAATTAAATAGTAGTCTGGAGGAGTAGGTAGCTAGCAGTTATTATTAATATGGTAGGTACCACCTACTTATTGATAGAAACATAAATAAATAAATAATTGTGTTGTCGAGAGTGAACCTAGATATTTGAATTATATGTTTATAAGTACTAGTTTAAATAGGTAACAGATATAATAATTTAAGTCAACACTTAATCAGGTTAGTCCATTGATATACAGGTTTTTTGTATATCAATGGGTTAGTCACATCAATTTAGATGAAATAGCTCAATGACATGTTGTAGGTATTTATTGACTTCAATGAAAAAGATTTAAAACCAAAAAAAGATTACCTTGTCTTTATTTCTCCAAAAACAGATGATTTTTTTCTTTACTTCAAGCGTCTTTGTAAACTCTTATAATAACAATAACAATAATCGTTTATTTCCATTATCAGCAAAGACACAGATACAAAATAGGCTTAAAACTAAACTAGAATAGACATGGTTTGTATTTGTCGCGAGATAACCGTCGGGCCCCAAACTAGGCAGAGCCTGTATCTTGGGCTCTTTGAGACCAGTTAAGATTATCTATTGAGCGTCTAGTCTTGTACACATCCGCATGATAAACAAGGTGTTAAGCTAATATCGAAACGTTCCTTAAATACAACGCATCCACAACAAAATGACTTCACTAGCTAAGATATTAAGATTAAAATGACAATACCCTATGATCATAACAACAATTTATATATCAAACATTATACAAATTTATAATATTTTATAACTAGGTGTGTGTGTGTGTTTGTGTGTGCGCGTGCGTGTGCGTGCGTGTGCGTGTGTGTGCGTGTGTGTGTGTGTGTGTGTGTGCGTGTGCGAGTGCGTGTGCGTGGGCGTTTGCGTGTACGTGTGCGTGTGCGTGCGTTTGCGTGCGAGTGGAGTGGGACTTACGACGCTCGAGAAGCTACTAATAGTTCTGTCTGTTTATATATGATAGTGACATTAGCCATTTACAGATTTTACTTTTTGACTCAATGTAATTGTGGTGTGCGTAACTGCAACGTAAATAATGGTTTCATATTTCTAGGTTGGAGCTCTAGGGCGTAGGTACCACCACAATAATATTTGCATTCCAAATAACGCTGGACGCCGATGTCCACCACTGGTGCTGAGCACTCCCTTCAGGCCTCGCCTGAAGGGAGTGCTCAGCACCAGTGGTGGATTTACAAATTTGCCGCCGGTAGGCTACTAAATTTTTGCCGCCCCTATATTTTGATATCGTAGTCCACAATCATAACAATAATAATAATGGGGGGGCAGAGCAGCTTGTGGCGAGCTGTTATTGAGTAGCGACACCACCCCCTAACATCATCTCGAGTTCCTCCGAGAGAACTGGGCTCCGCCTCGTCCGCCACACAAAGGTTTGGCTGGACAGAGCATCAGGTCTCTCACCTCTGGCTTGCCTTCATTGGCCGGTCGGAGTGGGGAGCTAGAGGTATGGCATTTGCAGAAATTTAGATAATAGGCTGTTGTCTAAATTTCTGCAAGAGCCATACACTCGGGGCTGGAAGTGTCTAAAGGCATAATAGCGGGGAAGCCCGCTCCCAGCTCGAGATTACTCGCTCGTGATGGTGAAACCGGGGCCACACCTCTCGACACCCCCAGCCTCTCTCAACAGTGTTGCCCCCGTCGACCATCGGATTGGCTGTTTGGGGGGCCCACCAAGGAGAGGCGAGTCACCACCTGCCTAAAGTAGGATTCGATAATGTGAGTTGTTGAATATAGGCAGGTGCCGGATCTCACTCCATAGGCCCAGCCAGCTAGTCCCCCCAGTTCACCCACATAGCCCGAAGTTTGTCGAATCATTACAATAGTCCCATTTTATTCTGCGGGGTCTGTCTGTGCCTGTATTAACTATTGATGCAGTCAGATAGAGGTCCCGCCGAATATAACCCATTACAAAGAAGATCAAAATTCTCAAAAGGGCCTCTACGTGTTCGATCCCCCATGTCCCCACGCAAGCCTGACAAAGGTCCGGGGTTCAAATTGGACCCCGTGCTGACGAGAGACATAATAATAATAATGGCAACCCATTATACGTCCCACTGCTGGCACGAGTCTCTCCCCTTTTTGGGGGGAGGCCTGGAGCTTACTCCACCACGCTGCTCCAATGCGGATTGATGGAGATACTGGTTAGAGGCCAACCCGCTGTCGGATGCTTTCAAACCGCCCATAAGGCCTCTGACAAGGTTTAACGTCTGCTATCTATCGATAGCAACCGGGACCGACGGCTTAACGTGCCCTCCGAAGCCAGGAAATGCGCATTTTAATTTGCCACTTGCGGTCACGCATCACACACCCGACCGCGCCTTTAATGCTTAACCGAGTAGATCGCTTACGATCTACACCAGCCGCGGGGCTATTCGCGCTTCCAACATACACAACTGCACAATCATATCAATTATATTTTATATGGTTAGAACGTTAAGTGCAGAGAAAATAGGGAGACTTTACATTATAATAATAATATGTAGTGAAGATAGTTATGATGTAGTAATAAATGAGAGGTGATAAATGTGGTGAAACTGAGAATGAGCCTGAGCCTTTTTAATTTTATCGCTAGAATTTTGTCCCTTAGAAGTCTCAAGTGAAGCAAGCACGTCGGATAGGTAAATATCTATCCGCTTCAAAGCGTACTCGACCGGGAACACAAAACTAAGCAGATCTGTTTTCCTCGACAAGTGCCCGCGAGGTGTTTGCATGGCTGCTGTGTTATACCTACATGTTGTACACTCTGTACAGACAACTAGGTACCTACGTGTCAGTAAAAGTTGGCTTCGAAAAATGTGCAAAATCCTAAAAATCTTATTATGAATCGTCAATATTCGTATTATTATGTCAGTTAAATAACAACACCAACAATACTCTAATATTGTACCTACACCATAAACTTAAAAAAAATAACTACGTTAAGAAAAACCGACTACAAATCTAAAAAGTAAAAAATAATACAGATTTAATATTAATTATATACTACTTATTATTTATATGTGTTATTTACTAATAGGATTGAAGTCGCTGCCAAGCCTTAAACAAATAATTATATTTTAATCACTTAAATATGAATACGAGCAAATTAATACAGTGAACAAAACGTAACCGGCGAATCGTGGGTGTTTGCTTGAATGCATGCATTTACCTCTGCCTACCCCTTCGGGGATTACAGGCATGAAGTTACGCTTTAATACAATGAAATGCCTACTTTAATGATTTTGGCTTGGCACCGACTTCAATCCTATTAGTAAATAACACATATAAATAATAGGTAGTATATAATTAATATTAAATCTGTATTATTTTTTACTTTTTAGATTTGAAGTCGGTTTTTCTTAACGTAGTTATTTTTATTTAATACTTTTTAGTTTATTGCTGCATTGTCAATAAGATTAATGTTCACATCTGTTAAATTTGTAAAATCTGACTCTTTTAACTTCGTGACAATAAGATAGGTACATAATTTAAACTGTTTAGGTGTGTCGATACAAAATTATTACACGACTATACGAAATCAATGAAAAAAAAAATTGATTTTTGGGGAAAGTAATCATGGAATGTTAACTCTATGCATTTATCCACGAAGGAGTAAATAAGCTGTGTTGTGTCGTCGATGAGTAAATATGTTATTGTCACTTGTTGTCATGCGCATTAGGACTATCTAAGACGTCAGTGGATTCAACGCATTGCTGTGACAACACGCTGTCTAATCTTATTCCTTTAGTTTGAGTTGAAAGTAAGTAAAAATGCTCATAAAATGAAAACTAATGGGCCTACCTGAATAAATTTTTTATGGGACTAATTCGAAACTATTCCGCATCAAACACAACAAGAATTAGGTAAATCGGTCCAGAAATCTCGGCGAAATTCGCGTACAAACATAAAAATATATATATATATATATACCGGCCGAATTGAGAACCTTCTCGTTTTTTTAAACTCAGTTAACAAAAATAAACACATAGTAAATATTACAGTACAATAGTGGCCTTATCGCTAAACATCGATTTCATCCAGGTAACCTGTGCTGAGGACAGAAAAATAAAAATAAGACAACCTAGTGGGCTGTACTAATATAGGAAACAATTAGGTACCTAACTAAAACTTAATCTGAAAAGTACTTGCTTTTATGCCCCTACTAAAAAAGGAAATACCAAGACAAATAATCACGGTAGGATTAAAAAACCGGTCAAGTGCGTGTCGGGCCACGCGCAGTGTAGGGTTCCGTAGTAACAAAATAAGCAATTAAATGAAAACAAATTTTTTTTTTGTAAAGGTGTTCGAAATTTTCGAGTAAAATACATTTGGTCGACTATTACTCGCAAACTTGCAAGGCCAACTTAATTGTGATACTCGTTAGTTTACCTTTTAATTTCATTAAATATAGCTACTATTTCCGTAACGTTTGAATTTCTAACAACAACCGTTTAGTTGGTAAGGGGGTCATTTCGTTAAAGTCAAGAGTCCCACTTGACTCTAACCAAACAGTTAACTAAATCGAAAAATGATGTTCGGACATCCATGATATTTTTAAAGGACCTATCCAACGATATCCAACACTATATGGAAAACGAAAATTAAAAAAAATATTCGTGCGTTACATGTAGGGTTGGTAGGTCTACCTAAATATTTTTTTTCATGTTTTTATTCTACCACTTTGTCGGCGTGGTTAAGGTGTATAGGTACTATACTTGTGCCAAATTTCAAATCTAGTACAAGCAGTTTTTAGTAACCCTAAAAAGAGTTAGAGGATGTTTGCTGACGAGTACGAAGGTTAAGGAGTTAGTATAGAAGGAAGTGGAAGGTGAGGGAGTATTAAGCCGCAGATTATTGGAGGAGCGTAGAGTGAGAGGATGTGGAGACACACATACAACATAAATATCAGGTCAGGTGGTAATGTATGGCCCTGTAATTTCCGGCACAGAGGCATAACACCTTAGGCCTCAGGAGTGGTAACGCAACGGCATTTTGACCTCTGGTCTTTGTGTAGGTGTCTGTAGGCTGCAGTCACAGAATAGATAAATAAGGATAGAATGGCTAAAGACTCATTTGCATATTGAAACCGCTGTCGCCAGTGTGCAACTGGCGACAGCGACATTGACACTACAGAGACAATTAAAACTGCAATTGGTCAATTGAAATAGACCACTCCCAAACACTTACTTCTCACAAAACTAACTCTTTCTACTTAGGTAATTCGGTTGCTTTTCGTATGCTCTGATTTCGCAAAGTTAAGACGTTTTGATTCTAATTATTCGAATGTCATAATTTCCACAAACTGTATTACCAGTTTATAACATTTCCACAATGATCGTGCAATTACTGAACGATAGATAACATTTAAAATATTTAAAAAATGCACATCAATCCATTGACATAATGATAATAAATGTGTGGCATACTTTTTACGTCTGATTAAATTAATTTCTAATAGTTATTATCGTGATATATAAAAAACATCCAATATTGATACTAATTTTTCACAAATTATTTTGTGGAAAAAATTATTTACTGGTATCCCAGCTTAAGAGATGTTCTTTATATTTTATCGACTTTTTATCTTATTATCGAAATTGGTGTTTTTGTTAAACAATATTTTTAATTAATTATTTTTATTTTATTTAAGAGTATCGAATGTGACCTCTATTGAAATGTTTAGTGAAAACCGTGCTCAGAAGCTAATATTGTCGCAGGTGGTCGCACATTCACAGGTGTTTTTAGTTAATGGTGAATATGACATCTTTTTTCGAATCCAAGATGGCAGACATAATTATTTTTTGAAAACGTATTAGAGGAGTCAATTTCGAGGTTTTTGGGGTGCTGATTACGAAAATGACTTCTATTTTCAGATACAAGATGGCGGAAACTTAAATGTATGGGTGTCAATTTGAAGGTTTTCTGGGGTGCTGATTTCGAAAATGGCATCCGTTTTCAGATCCAAGATGGTGAACAGACTTTTTTTTCAAAATATGATATGGGTATCAATTTCGAGGTTTTTTGGGGTGCTGATTACGAAAATGGCATCCGTTTTCAGATCCAAGATGGCGGTTAGACTTTTTTTTCAAAATGTGATATGGGTATCAATTTCGAGGTTTCTTGGGGTGCTGATTACAAAAATGTCATCCGTTTTCAGATACGAGATGGTGGACAGCCTTTTTTTGAAAATGTAATATGGATATCAATTTTGAGGTTTCTTGGGGTGCTGATAACGAAAATTGCATCCGTTTTCAGATCCAAGATGGCAAATAGACTTTTTTCTTCAAAATTATCAATATTATAAAAAGAAAGTCTGTCCGCCATCTTGGATCTGAAAATGGATGCTATTTTCATAATCAGCACTCCAAGAAACCTCGAAATTGATACCCATATCACATTATGATAAAAAAAGTCTGTCGCCATCTTGGATCCGAAAACGGTTGCCTCTTTCATAATCAGCACCCCAAGAAACCACAAAATTGACACCCATCATTATAGGTTAACTGACATCCCATACCCATATTACTCACATGATAATTGTGTGCCTTCGAGCTCTACCATTGAAGCTCTACCACCGTACATTACCACTTAGCAGCAGGTAAATTATAGACATATTTATATAACTACACAAATATTAATATAATGCGGTGCTGCTGATCGATGAAGTATGAAGAGTAATCGGTTTTGAGTGTTATTTTAAAAAATTGTATAAAAGTATAATGAAACATTGTCATATTAACTTATTATCACTTTCATACCATCGGATATACACCACCCGGAACTAAGCAGTTGATCTGTATTTCATACCTTTGACGCAATGTTCCAAATGTTCCGAATGTTCCAAATGATGCATAAAATGATTCGGCACAGTTTAGTGTTTCAGATGCTAATGTTCCATCCACCACTGTCATATTTAAAAAAATCTACATATGTAACTATACAAATATCGATATGGACCATAAAAAAATATCGATATTGTATATATCACAACACTAGTGAAGATTTTCGTTTTAGTTCAATTTATTAATTATTAAAGGGTTTTTAGGGTAACGGTGGTATTAAATATCTGTAACTATACCTCCTCGATTTACTGGAGGTCTTACTTTTCATTTTACGTGTTAAAATAACACAAAACGGATTTTTTACCCAGAGATGTGTTGTTCTAAGCTGTCTACATGACACTACGAGCGGCGAACGAATGGTTCGGCCGAACTGTGTGTGTTCAGGCATAGTTGTGGTGCGCTTGCCACGCCCACATTACCAATCCATTTTTATTTATCTATTCCGTGGCTGCAGTCATCACTTAACATCAATGTGAACTGCATGATTATTTGCCACTTTCATAACATAAAAAAATAAAAAAATGACAGGCTGCAGCAATAATAAAGCCTTCTATGTGAAATGTAATATTGTGTTCAATCTACTAAGGTATATCTACTTTTTATTGAATCATTTTTATAAGAGTAATGCGTAAGATTTTCCTGTTTGTATATTTCGTTCGGTAAATGAAGCAAACAGTGCGGTGAAGTCCCGGCAATCAGATGACCGGATCAACCAGACTGTATAGAGCACCTACGTTATCTTATTACATAGATACGATTTTGACGACCCGATTAGTCCAGCGGTGTGAGATGACCGTTTGATTCGAAGAGTCGCGGGTTCGATCCCCGCACAGGGACTAATATTTGTATGGCCTACAGATATTTGTTTCGGGTCTGGGTGTTTGTGTATGTGTTGTATGTGGACAACAACACCCACGACACATGTTTATACCTACTGTGGGGCTGTGAGTGTAAGCGTATTTAAAATACGTATACACATAGAATAGGTACTGTACGTTCCTTTCCTTAGACTGTGCTATTACAATGAGCCAGTAAGCTCTTGCCCGTGATAACTTTGCGCGATACTCAAATAAAAATGAAGACAGAAATAAAAAACCCGACTACAGAAACACACCACTAAAAAGTGAAAAAATAACAAAAACAAAAGAGCAATGTACGTTACATTTCTATAGATAAATAAATAAATAGAATGAAAAACCTTTTATTTGTTGCAAATTAAACTCTAATAAAATAGATTTCTATACATATTATAAAAACAAAGTCCACCGCGGCGTCTGTCTGTCTATCGGTTAGCGATAAGCTCAAAGACTAGGTACAGACCTACCTACTGCACGGATTTTCATGCGTATTTCACCGATAGATAAAACGATCCATGAGAGCTTTTGTGTATTTGAGTAATTTGTTTTCTGTGTATAAAAACAGGAATGTCCGGTCAACATGCTTGTAACCCTTTACACCTTTAGATGGTGGACCTTGGTGATAACTGTTGCAATCGTTCCTAGGGTTACCACAATGCTGCGCTGGACATATCGATTTAAAATATTTAGAAGTAAAACGTTGTTTTAGTTCTATAAATGGTTAGGTACATATACTTTTAAATCAGAACTGCTTGTATACAACATATAACTAAAGGATACCGAACTTCTTTACATAAATATTAAAGGGTCACAATTTGAGTTACTGGACCTAAGTGATACTTAATCCCAATATTTAGGAAATGGCTAGCAAATAACAAGTGAAATGAGTATTGATATCTAGTAGTATTTAAATGCATACCTATCTACTTTGATTATAATGTTTAACACTTGACCTCAATTTAACACAATATAAATATTAACATAATAAGAGCGTTCATATTTGCAAACAATAAAGATAAGCGGAACGTTATGTTCTTCCCAGTGTCCCAAGACAGAGATACTCGCGGTAAAGTACCTGGCTCGCTCACTTTCCTCGATTATGCGTATAAATAGGCGTGTTTTTGAACGCCAGTATCATTAGTATTTCTACGACCAACAAGTATCTTCAATCAAAATGCTAAAATTAACACTCGTGTTTGGTATCTTGGCGTTGGCAGTGCTGGAAGTATCATGTCAACGTATAATTCATCCAACGTACAGACCTCCACCACGGAAACCGATCATCATCCGAACAGTACGTGAAGCTCACAACGATGAACCATTATGGCTTTACAAGGACAGCAACATACCCCGGGCGCCTGCGACAGGAGATCATCCACAGCTACCTAAATACATTGACGACATAAAATTGGATCCTAACAGAAGGTATGCCCGCAGCTTGGACTCGCCCAGCAGTAAACGCTACGGTGGTGGAAGCCGATCTAGCTCAGCTAGCAGCAGTAATACCGGCCCCACACACCCAGGTTACAATCGTCGGAATGCTAGAGAAATAAAACTGCCTCTCGATCCAATGCTAGACCTTCCGAAGGTAGTACCGGTCAGATCAACACGAGACCTTCATATACCTGGAATAATGAAGCCGACTCATCGGGATGTTATAATTCCTAACTGGAATCCAAATGTGAAAACGAATCCTTGGAAACATCTTGGAGGAAACAAGCGCAATTAGATGTTTTCTGGAGTTTCCGGATTGACACACCGAAGTAGTAACTGGAAGTTGATTATAGTGATTATAGTGACTGTAGATGTGGCTTCGAAACAAGGAACAAGAAATGTTTCTAGTGTCTGGTATCTGTGTATATATTCTGAGAAACGCTTTTTTAAATGAAGTAAATATTTTTATATAATATTTTTATATTATGCATTAAACAGTTTTAAGTATTTTTAATTTTATTTTTTACGTTGTCGTTTCGAATGTTACGAATATGGTGAAGAAATAATTTAATCATTCATCATTACTTCATTAGAATGTTTGGTAGGGTGAAATTTTAAGATATCGGTGCGCGGCAACGACATTTTATTTCTTATGATATCAAGTGGCAAACACGCGTAGGTACAGTTCACATTGATGCTAAGTGAATACTGTAGCCTATAAATAAGTCAATATCATAGCCCTCTAAATTCATCGTAGGAACGTTGCAAAACTACCAATTGAATTGCAACCGAAGTCCCACACTGATACGTCAAATTTTGCCTACCCTTTTTGCTTTAATGATGTAGGGTCGGTGAACGACATTCATTTATAACTAATGAATAGCTATAGAGCTATACCTACAACCGATATGACTTTGCAGTTTATACAATATCGTTAAGATATCGGCTATGCCCTTAATAATTGTAATATTTTTTTTCGCAATAACACATGCGAGTGAACCTTAGGAAATAAAGAAAAATGGGAAAGAAAAATTTTCCTGAGGTCCCAGGTTCAATTCCTGCCCGAAGTCAAAATTTTCTTTCCCATTTTTCTTTATTTTCTAAAGTGATGACTGCAGCCTATAGATCCCCACACAAAGACCAAGGTCAAAATGCATATGCGTTACCACTCCTGAGGCTTAAGGTGTTATGCCTCTGTACCGGAAATTACAAGGCCGTACATTACCACCTGACCGGAACACAATAGTGTTGAACACTACCATTTAGCGGCAAGTATGTTAAGTAATGCGGTGGTGCCTACACCCGCGAGCTCAGTCACTGGAGCTCTACCACCAGTAATTTTATGTAATCCTGTTTTTATACTATAATAGCTAAACTACGTATCTAAAAATTACATCGGTAAACGTAGATTAATAAATGAAAAGATTGTAATACCGATACTGTAAACTGAAATTAATTAGTTATGTAAAACACGCCCGTAATATGAAAATTTGGGTCCATATAAATAGACTACATTTGTATTCCATTTCATGTTAAGCCTAATATAAAATTGGTTTATTAAATGGTGAAAAGAACACTACAACGCAAATTTATTATTATTAACCGAAGCTGTCGGGTTCTAGTAACGGCCGGTTATAATTTATTCGTAGTATTTACATACGTAAACAAAGCCATTGTGGCGTTTGGTGTAAAACAAAAACCACCCCTCTTTGTTAATAACCGTGAACGTGTTTTTTTTTAAGATCCTATTGGAGGACAAGCTTAATTGAAGTGGCAAACATGCATACAATTAACATTGATGGTAAGAAAAGTAATACTGTAGTCTATTAAGTAACATCTACATGAAACTAGAATTTTCTTTTTTTTTACTTATGGCAGAACTCCAGTGACGGAGCTCGCGGGCGTAGGCACCACCGCATTACCTAATATACTTGCCGCTCAATGGTAGTGTTCAGCACTATCGTGTTCTGGTAAGGTGGTAATGTACGGCCCTGTAATTTCCGGCACAGAGACATAACATCTTAAGCCTCAGGAGTGGTAAAGCATCTGCATTTTGACCTTGGTCTTTGTGTGGGTGTCTATAGGCTGCAGTCATCACTTATCATCAATGTGAACTGCATGCTTGTTTGCCACATCCATAACATAAAAAATTTCAATTTCAATGTCAATTATTGGCTTTGCTTGCTTACTCTTGAGGCCTATGGTATCCTGCCCCGTGACGGAAATTATAGGGCCGTATTTATATAAATCCGATACAATGGTAGTCACTAACTGTTTGGGCATTATTACTTCGAATAAAACTGCAATATTTAACAAAACCCTGGCAGTAGCTCCTTGGGTGATAAAATCACATTTGCCAATTTAATCCAAATTATTTAAGTGTTTTCCAAGAAACCAATTTTATACTACGTACTTATTAAGTAACATCTAATTCAGCCACCAATTAGACACACGCACAACAATTAATATGAAGTTTTAGCATCAGTTACATGTGGCACACTGAAGTTGTTCATAGCTAGATAATGGTTATTAAATAGAAAATTGTAAAGTTACTTTTGAAAGCTGTAACAGTAGTTAGTCAACCCTGTCTTACGTAATCATGCGGGCTTGCGTGACTGAATTAAAATTAACTTGCGTGATGAAAATTTAAGAACGTCAATACACTAGTTATTGGTTCGTGGATTCGCCTTTTTACATTCAATATATTTTTTTCCTAGCGTTGTTCTTTATAAAAGCGACTAATGGGTCAACAACAAAGTAATAAGCCAGCGTTATTTAGGTACATATACCTATTTACGATGTAGAAAAACCCCCTTATTCATAAACGTACATTAGATTTTAACTATAGAATGCTTTGTCTTTGATGGTTGCATTGTCAAATGTGCATAGGATATAGGATAGAAGAAGACAAAGGAGAGATTAGTAACACTTTAGCTTAAATAAATTTATGAATAAGGGGGTTAGTCTTTAATACTTTTGTTTTCTTTTCAGTCAAGTTGTAGAATAACAATCAATCTTGATGATAAACAAACAGAATATTTGATGATAGATCAAGAACATCAAAAAATAGACTCTTCTTCAATCTATAAACAAAGATTACCTAATGACCGAATTGTTTGCACTTGCAAACATGCACCAAATTGTATAAATCTTTATTCTGTGTGTTCAATAACACACAGAACACAAGAATATAAAAAAAATCGCAAATACTTATATATAAATGTGGCGGTATCAAGTTTACCGGGTCAGCTAGTTTACAAAAAATAATTTCTTAGTAATAAAAAAAATGCTTTATTAGTAAAACAAGTGTTTGTACAATTTGGGTGTGGGAACACTTCTTTTAAGTTGTGGTTACTCGTGTTAGAAGAATCACCTCTAACACAAGTTACCACAACGAGCCACTCTTGGAAGCCAAGAGGAACCCAGAGAGGGAGCGGCGCTTGGCGTGGCTCTGCCCGCCACTCGCTGCTGTGGTGAGTAGACGGCTGGGGAAGAGGTGTAGGTCGTTGGCTCTGCACCCTATCCCCAGCTGCCTAGCGGTTGTCCCGCCGTAAGATGGGGACGTGGTGGGGAGGCGGCTGTGGAAGAGGTGTACGGGTGTGTCGTTGCCCTGCACACTATCCCCAGCCGCCTAGCGGTGGTCCCACCGTCAGATAGACGTGGTGGGGCACTCCCGCTCCCCCGGGGCCGGTCTGTGTGCCCCTGGACTTCTCCACCCGGATATCTTGGGACGCCTGGCGTTGTGAGTGGTCGGGGCAGGGACCTTCGGGCGCCGGACTAGGGGATGTCCGTCGCCCGAATGGAGAAGTTCCGGGCTGGCTGGCGTGCAGGTGTTCCGCACGCCACTAGTGTTGGTTGGAGCCGAAAGGCTCCGAGGAGCGCTCGGCAACGAGTAGCCGCCGGTGGGGTCGCGGATGTGTGCGATAGCGTTCCCGTGACCCCGCCAGTGATGGCGGACGAGTCGGAACACCCAGGGGTTTTTAGTGGGTAGATGCCTTTCCCGGAGTCCCACATAACCCACCCCTCTCCCCAAGGGTGGGTGGGTATGCGTAACGCATTTTCCCCTGGTATAAAAAAAAGAAGAATCACCTCTCCCCAGATCCCCAGTAATAAGCCCATAATCGCATTGGATGGCAGCATATAAAATGTATGTAAAAGGTAATTATTGAAATTAAATTAATTCATAAATCAAATTTAATTAAATTAAATTAAATTTATTAGTAAAATTGACAAACAAACTCCTAACTACTTATAGAAAATGTAATTAGCATCATATAACCTTTCGGTGGAACCCTAAATCCTGAATGAACGCGCCAAACATAAACAGAAGAGTTATGTCACGCGAATATTCGTGAAATAAAATATGAATTGAAGCTAAACTTTGCGGAATAAACATTATATTGTGTACCAAACGAGGTATAATTAAATCTTCTAACTAATTGATAATTTTAAAATTTTACTTCACGGTAGCTAGAAATGGTAAAATGAACATATACTTAATCTGACAACTGAAATTCTCAGATAGGATATTCTTCAATCGAAATCTTTCTCGTATATGAACCTGTATAACCTTCTAAATGAATTTGAATCCTAAATGCAAATATTTGACCTGAAGCGAAGCAGTCTACACGACACTACGAGCGGCGAACGAATGGTTCTGCCGAACTGTGTGTGTACACGCATATTTGTCGTGCGCTTGCCACGCCCACATTACCATTCCATCTTTATTTATCTATTCCGTGGATTTACCAGCAGGCTGAGTAGGCTGGAGCCTACGGCGGCAAATTTTAAGGGGCGGCAGAATTAGTTCATAATTTTTATATTTCTATTTACAAAAGTACTGTTAAAATTATCAAGGCTCAGATCATAGTTCCCAATGATTCTAACCATAGAAAAAAAGTGGCTTACATCAACTTCAGGATAATGAAGCATAAAACATAAAGTAAATGAAATTTTATTGATAGAAAATAAACCTAATTGATATGATTGTAAACTACGATATCAAAATATAGGGGCGGCAAAAATAATAGCCTACCGGCGGCAAATTTGTAAATCTGCCACTGTCGGGAGGCGTGTAAAACCAAGATCATTGGGGCTTCACGCTTTCTGCTTACCCTCTTAAGGACTTGGGGTGAAGATTCATACATACTTATTATACCTATACGTACAAATAAAAAGCTATTACTGTCTTACTTCATAAGTTTGTAATATAAATAATGAGGACATACGATAAATTAAGTAGGTAGGTATCATCTAACAAAAAAACAGTTGAGTGGTAGGTACCTACTTAGTATAATATTATTTCTAAAAGGTTCATAATCACATGTAAGTAGGATGAAATATCTCAACAAACTGAATATTAATAAGTTGTTCTTCACGAAATCATTTCTCGGCAGAGTTGTAATAGCTTTTGGATATTCGACAGTTTCATAAGATTAAAAGTTTATAAATGGTGCCCCGTGGGTACATTTATCTTAGTTCTTGGGTTACCGTCAACCGGCGCTGTAATGGATTGTAGCGAAGAATTGAGACATGTTGGAAATTAATTTCGCATTTCAGTCAAATCAGGGATAAAATATGCAGCTGAGTTCAGTTTTATTTGTGTTATTATCGTGCGAGCCACATTGTCTCGTCTTGGCAACATTTTAGTCTTGGTACTATCAGATAACTGGTCGCCTGACCACACCTTATGCGGTGGCAACAAAAACTATAAATGAATGATTTTGGGTGAGCGGATAGTTGTCAGATTTTTAGGGGTTATTTACGAATTGATTTGTAAAATATTTTTCTAATTTCACTATTAATACGAACAAACTTCCGTCTGAGATGTTCCCCCGGCGCTACAATATGGGGTTCTTCAAAATAGAGTCCTTCAGGGCTGGCAGCGCGTTGGTAACTTCCCTTATTTTGCAAATGTTCCCAGGTGGCGGTAGCCACTTTCCATCAGGTGACCCGTCTACCATACCCAACTCTCCATTCACGCAATTCCCAGCAAGGACCCTTCTCTGTATGATAGATATATCACATCCAAGATATACAATTTTGTCCACTTGCTCTAACACTGCATCACCTACCAATACATGCATTTGTTCTCTGTTCATCTCTTTCAAATACTAATACTTTAGTTTTGTTCACATGAAATTGTAAACCTTTCTCCATACAATCATTAGAGACGTATTTTAAACTTATACCAAGCTGAAGTTATCTAGCATCAGTTCGATCAGTTCGATGTCACCGATAAAAATCGAAAATATGTTTGACAAATGGCAAAAGATGCAACACCTATTACTCGGGACTTCAACAAAAAATTGCTGTCGAGGCATAATGAAAACGCTTGGGTTTGACTGCCATCGCTTTTGAAGAGGCAGGTGTGAAGGTATGTTTTCATCTTTAGGATATCTTTAGTTGTGTTGCATTTATCAGAGCTAAAATGGAAGTCTTAATTCAACACCTCTCCCTTTCTCATTATCATAATGTTTATTGATTAGAAGTCAATAAAAATAATAGTTATGGCAACCCATTATACGTCCCACTGCTGGGCACGAGTCTCTCCCTTTTTGGGGGGAGGCCTGGAGCTTACTCCACCACGCTGCTCCAATGCGGGTTGGTGGAGATAAGGGTTAGTGGCCAACCGGCTGTCGGATGTTTTCAAACCGCCCATAAGGTCTCCGACAAGGTTTAACGACTGCTATCTATCGATAGCATCCGGGACCGACGGCTTAACGGGCCCTCCGAAGCACGGAAACGCGCATTTTAGCACGCCACTAGCGGTCACCCATCACACACCCGACCGCGCCCGTATCGCTTAACCAAGTAGATCGCTTACGATCTACACCAGCCGCGGGGCCATGCGCGCTTTACTTCAGAAGTCAAACATGTGCCGTAATAATGCAAATGAAGCAGAAATGCGAAAAAAGGGCATGTGCCAATTGTGCCGTAACAAATTATTTTCAAAGACCTGCAATGTAGCGATGACGTCATTATATGAGCGCCAATAGCTCTTGAGTAAACTTCCTTTAATTAACTCGACGCCACTCGCGCTTTGGACCTACGTACCTACTCGTAATTAGTGTGCTAGATACTGTGCAGACACCCTAGCCTTAGCGACTAATGGGAAATTGGGTTTGAATTTCAAACAACTGAATATGCAGTTTTAAATTTCTACACCACTCTCGCAGTGTAAGAAGTCGTTAGATTTTTTCTTCTGCCATAAAGCTTTTAAGCTATCGTCGTAATTGCTATGGAAAGTCATTAACAACTTAAGATAGAATATTTAGTACTTTTTATTTAAGTGAATTAGGTACAATTATGTAAATTCTTACCCCAGCACTTCTTTTATAATTTTAATGAACTGAGAACGTTGGTGGTAAAGAAAATTTGGTCATGTACAAATCGGATTCCTACACGAATAATTCTGGATTTTTGAAATTATGAATGACTAGCTATGCCCGCTACTTCGTTCGCTTGGAATAGTGACTTTGGGCAGAATTTTTTGGATATAACTTTTGGTTAATTTGGATCAAAAACACTTATTATGTGTTTGATCATAATACTATTCTCTGTATACGGTATTAGACTAACGCCAATGCCATCAATGCCACCAACGCCACCAATGCTACCAACTCCACCGACTCCACCAACACCACCACTAATGACACCAACGCCACTAACGCTACTAATGCCACCTACAAGGCCAACAACGACACCAATGCCACCAACGCCACCAACGCCATCAATGCCACCAATGCCACAAACGCTACCAACGCATCCACCACCAACGCCACCAATTTAACCATCGCTATCAACGCCGCCAATGTCACCAACGCCACAAAAGCCACCAACGCCACCACCACCACCAGCAACGCCACAAACGCCACTAACGACTATGTAAGCCGCATTCAACTCTGTCACTTTATCAGTTTTAACAACCGTCCTAATAATATATAATCCACCTGTGAAAACCGCATTCAAATCCGTTGAGTAGTTTCGAAGTTATAACGTACCAGACAGACAGACAGACAAAAATTCCAAAAATCGTTTTTTTTTTGGTTTCTGTTAGGTACTTTCTTTAATCGCCCCCTATCAGATTGTTGGAAAAATATTAACCCCCTTATTCATAAACGTACATTAGATACGTTTTAGCTATAGAATGCTTTGTCTTTGTCAGTTGCATTGTCAGGATATAAAAGGACAAAGCAGAGATTAGCAACACTTTAGCTAAAATACGTTTATGAATAAGGGGGTTAATGTACAGATACTCGATTTTACTGTCTTATTATTATTACTTTAGTGATATCTTTAGAACCCAGAGTTGTATAAATATATGTTTTAATCATGTTCTCCTAATTAAAGGACAAGTTCCACGTTGGGCCCGCACCTTGTACACTATATCAAAAGATAGAGACAAATACGTAGAATCATGGAAAAATACTCAAAAAATAATTCGAATCGTTGTTTTTTTGTCGGAAATATTTATTTTATGTAATTTTTGTATGACAACAATATGTTACCATATTGCTACTATGACATTCTTGTTTTTGAAATATACCTTCTCACGACAATTAATTGAAAGTATAATAAACGATTTGAATAGCTGAAAATGATTTTGTATTTTATGCTTCTTCTCTCTATATAGCGTACAAGGTGCGGGCCCAAGCTCCATACATTTTGGAACGTCTCCTTTCAATCATTAAAACAAGCTAGTCTAGTTCTAGTCCCGGCTGTTGAACGGATCGCTATATCTGTCTTTCATGGCAGGCTGATGTCGAGGATCCAATGTTATCGTTTAAAGACAAAAAGCTTGTAAGTAAATATCTTTTCGCTCGGCCCTAGGTTGTAATGGGCCATTTTATCATGGCACCCGGGAATGGCTCAAATAAGTCCCACCACTCCAATTCGAGCGGCTCCGTTTATGTGACCTATAAACGTTAATGTTGAGTGCAAAATATATTCGCGGCTTGCAGAAAATAAGCTGGTGGCAGCGCATCAATCTTCGGGGATTTGTTGAGCTGCATACCTACTGGCTTGGTCTAGCCGCGGTCATAAAAAGGCCAAATATTTTCAAAAATTGATTGAAACGTTGTGCTTCAGATCTCGTATGCCCATATTTTCTACAAAACATATGAATACAATATTGTTTATATTGATAGCATTTTAAAATATCGAGTATCTATTATAATATGTATTACTCATAGATAGTGTATATTATTATATGCATGTACGTTAGTATATATTTAGGACCTAGTGTTCGTGTCAGTGACGTCATTATAACTTGAACTCTACTCTAACAGCTCTTGAGCATTATAGCGTAATTTGACGCTAGCAAGTATTGTATCTCATGATTGTACTACCACAGTCTAAGAATAATAATGTTTATTGTATAGATACTGTGGTACATTAATACTCAATTTCCGATACAAAAAAATAATATATTATGAAGTTATGTGTTTGAAAAATGCACTCTTTTCAATTTAGTGGATCAGTTTGTGGCTATAAAATATTGTGTCAATAATCGATGAATTTTTTTTTACCGTTAGAGTTATTCAATTTGGTGATTGCGGTAGGTAAATGGCGTTGTCATTGTTATTAATACTCGGTGTTAATTAACACACCAAGTATCGAAGCATTATGAAAGGGCAGTTTTACATAATTCAAATACTGGAAAATAACATACGTCGCCGTCCACTTTAGGCGTTCTCTGCTCGAGTGGAAAGCAATTTCCATTGTTAGCTCGGTAAATATTGGTTTATTAGCAAACGATTTTGATACAATAAAGCGAGTCAATGTATCGAGTGTCGAGTAGCGTAAATGTACGGAAACTCGAGAGTAGACGCTTTCATGTACCGTTTATCTACACTTATAAAAGGAAAACTTTGTTTGTTTGTTTGGTTGTATTAAATAGGCTCAATAACTACTGGACCGATTTAAAAAATTCTTTCACTTTTCGAAAGCTACATTATACACGGGTAACATAGGCTATATTTTATTTTGGAAAAACTACGTCGGTGGTGTAGTGGTAGCAGATTATTACTTATGTGTACGCTAAGGCTCTTCAATGAGTCCTGGTTCTAGAAGTGAGTGAGTGGCCTTTTCCATATTTGGAAACCATTATTGGTAACCATTCTCGGACTTGTTATGTACTTGGCAAATGTAAATTTCCGTCCGATGATTTCAAAAATAGGTTATACCTAACTCCACGTCCATATTTCTCCAAAGGAATAGACGATGAAATATACAAGATGATTTTGGATGCATCGTCCAAGATTTTACGGTTGGCCTCATAGCAGAAAATTATTACATACATATTCTGACTTAGGTGACAATCTCTGGCACAGATAATGGAATCTGTCCATAGTAAAAGTTGTTTATTTGTGTTCACATCTAGTTTGATATTGCATTTATGTAGCATTTGTCTCGCAAGTGCAACAATCCAGCGACAATGCCGTCGCTGGCAGAGATTCAGTTATGATAATACAGTGTGGCTGACCCGCCGACCTCGCTCACAAAACCTCGTCGCACACTTATACACGCATCAAATTGAAGACAACCTTTTTTTTTTCATAAAAATTCATATTATAGTCAGTTTGATTGAGATAATGATTGATGTACGAATGTACAAATTAGGTCTTCAGAGAAAGTCGGCCAATAAAATCTTGACAACTATTTCTTTTATATGGAAGGCTGATTGGTCTGGTCCGTGTTTTATATACATATTTAGGATACCTCTCCTACACATTAAGTGCGGCTGTATTTTTTTCTTCACACACCCCATAGCATGAGGTCTCGTTGGATAGGTTTTTGAAAAATATTGTAAGTTTATAACAATACTTTCTCAGTCAAGAGAACCGTTTGTGAAATATTAAGCTTTAAAATACGAATTTTTGTTAGACTCAAGTGAAGGGACCCACCCTCTTCCAGTCAAACGGTGGTATTTGGATGCGTGAAAAAAAACATAGTGATAAGACATACTCGGGATACTCGTATAACGAAGAAAAAGTAGGAAAACTGTCACAGATTAGTAGAATCTACAAGTTTACGATCGATATATAGTCGATATACTTACAAAATGTACTTGGAAAACGGAACTCTACATTGGGAGTGGCACGACAAGCACTTGCCTGGTTTCTTATGTAATGATATATCAAAATACAAATGCATTGTCACCACCAAGCGGTCATCGATGACTCAATGGAGATAAAACTAATTCGGATTTATATTAAAGTACAATTTAGAAACTCATATAAAATGCGTTCAAAAAAGTTCTAACGAGTCATGTAAGTTTCTTTGCTCTTGGTGGCCGTCGTGGCCAAGTTGTGGCCGCGGATGCGATGATTGGCTAGCGAAGTCATACTGGTGACGTATGAATTCCGTATACGTTTCACAATTCGTGTGGTAGCTCGATAAATATCTAAGTATATTGTTATTAAAATCTGTAAATATTTTTTATGGCTACAGTATTATTTACCATCAATGTAAGCCGTAGGTATGCTTGTTTGAGACTTAAAAACATAAAAAAAATAGATTTCGGATTTATGTCGCATATGAACGTATATTTTTCACGCCATCCCTCAAGGGATAGGCAATGAAAAATATGTAAAAAATACAAAACTGTACGATTCCAACGCTTAATCGAATAATCCCGGAAATAGGCGAAGTTGGCGTGCTGTAAAATGTTAAATTGCATGAACTTTCGAACGTTTCGTAACTCCAAGATTGTTTGGATCTGAAAACGGACTCGGGTAGGTACCTACGTAGGATGTAGAATCAGCTCTTCTTCGAAAGGTCGGAAACGCAGTCTTTTGTACAAGTTTATGTTAAGTTCGCATACATAAATCACATGGTGGCTTTGCAATTTTGACATAAAATTAATTGATCAGTGGTGTTTTATCATCCCAAAATAATGAAGGAATCAGATATATGTCTGTTTCAGTCCGTCATATTTTTATATGAGAATCGGTTATAGTCTATTTTTATATCCTTTATTAGTAAAGGTGATTCTCCCCATACATTTTTTTCGATTTTTGGAACATATGTTTTTTATAACTTTGAGGCGATACGAAGTTCGTCGAGGCAGCTAGTCTCTCTACAAAAATAAAATGAATCACTGAATTTTTTTTAAGCGCATAACTTCCTAACTACTGCACCAAATTGCGTAAATCTTTCTGTTGTGTTCGTTATTGTCAAGGGAAAAATATAGTAAACGATATATATATTCGTTTAGCGATTACTTTCATAACAACGTGCTGAACGTGCAGGTAGATACATACGTAACAACGTAATACAGACGTATGTACGTACAGGTACAGCTTAAACCACTGAATATAAAGATTTGCCTTAAAATGAACAAAAATTTTGGGGCGAATCACAAGTATATATACATATAATGAACTAAAGTGAACTACATACCTTTCAAATAGTTTTGCAACATTAGGTACCTACGTGTATTACCATCCCTAGGCTTATTAATTATAAAGGCAAAGTTTTAACGAGACCAATTGGCGTAATCGCCACACTAGCCACTCCGCCCGCCCAGCCCACCCGACCTGTCCTGGCTGCGAGCATTATTCGAACTTTCAAGAGCACTTATTTTATGCTTTTCAATAGAATGGGGTCGCATTTTACAATATAATAAAGTTGACTTTACGCAGAGTTTCAAAATACAATTAATTTTTTATCTATAACTTCTATTTTTATAATGAGTCTATTATCTACTGTGGTTGTGATTGAATTATCAAGAAAAATAAACGTGTTGAGGCTTTTGCCCAGCTGCGGGATAGAAGGCTATTACACGACACGGTATTCAGGGTCCGGCAGAAAGGGTGGGCATGGTCTCGCGCCGGGTTGCCGCTTATTACACTATCCGGTCGACAGCGCCCTAACTCAATTACAGTACAAATACACGGGCCGCTCCGGTCGCCCCAATTAGGGCCCTAACTCCCTAAATGTTATTACGTAGCCTGAATACCGTACCGTGTTATAAGTCCGATAATGCAATATACCTAATTGGTTACAAATTAAACAAAACAAACGATATTTAGATGTAATAAAAATCTTAATATGAATTTCTCGTGTCACAGTGTTTGTAACAATACTCCTCCGAAACGGCTGGACCGATAATTACGAAATTTTATGTGTATATTTGGTAGGTATGAGAATCAGTTGTAGTCTATAGTATATTTTTATGTACTTTAATGATAAGGTTGATTCTCCTCAAACATTTTTTTCGATTCTTTGGACATTTTTTTTCTACCTCTAAGACGATACGAAGTTCGTCGGGGCAGCTAGTATATCTAAATATTCCAAGATTCGTCAGTTTTCTCGTCTCAGAGTAAATCATGACGTTGCAGTCATTGAAGTTAGGTACCCAATTGATGACGATTTCTACTCCGCATAAATATGTACAAGTGGGTATCTAAAAATGCACAAGCGGATATAGGTTGAAAAAACTAAAGTTTTGAAAGTTATCGAAAATGAACTTTGATTGCAGTAGTTGTACCTACATATTTGTTAACTATTTCAAAGACCCTATTACAGGGAGGCGTTCATGGAGTGGTTTAAAAACTGTTTTCCGAGCTGGAACGTTGCCGGAAGCCTTCAATTATTTAGTTCCGCCGCTAGACAAGCCTCGTGCGTCCGGAAGCTGTAATATTAAAAGTGTTCGTTCGACTAATTTGGGTCTAGAGCGAGTATTTGTTTTCGAAAATAACCTTTGTGTTAGTATATTAAGGTTATTTTCGAACCGTCCTAATTGGGCTTGTTCGTGTTCGTAACATATTCAGCGGTGTACACAGTTTTCTCGACCTAATACCTATTTGAAAACTTTGTTATCAAACTTTAGTCTCCCCTCTAACAAAAATAGGATACGTTTTTTTTTTTTTTATGTTATAAAAGTGGCAAACAAGCGTGCAGTTCACATTGATGTTAAGTGATGACTGCAGCCTATAGACACCCACACAATGACCAGAGGTCAAAATGCAAATGCGCTGCCACTCCTGAGGCATTAGGTGTTATGCCTCTGTGCCGGAAATTACAGAGCCGTACATTACCACCTGACCGGAACACGATAGTGCTGAACACTACCATTTAACGGCAAGTATATTAGGTAATGCGGTGGTGCCTACGCCCGCGAGCTCCGTCACTGGAGCTCTACCACCAGTAATATATATAGTTAAGATCTATGTGTCTCCATTAATAGATCTATTTCACAGATTGTGATGGTGAATACATCTATTAGCTCTATCATTTGTAGGTGTAGTATGATATCAAACTGCCTACATACTGCGTTTTTAGGGTTCCGTACCTTAAAAGGAAAAAAGGAACCCTTATAGGATCACTCGTGCGTCTGTCTGGCTGTCTGTCTGTCTTGTCACAGCCAATTTGCGCCGAAACTACTCGACCGATTGAGTTGAAATTTGATGAATACATGTAAATTGGTGACCCAAAGATGAACAAGTCAAGTAAAATAATAAATTTTAAACAGGGGGGCCACTTTCAGGGGTTAAATCAGAAAATTAAAAAAAAAAACAAACGTAAACTGTGTCGTGTGACATATCAAATGAAAGAGGTTGTTGTCAGCATCTCAGATATATTTTTTTTATAATTTTTGCATAAACAAATTTGAAGTTATTTAAGAATAACGACGAAAATTGACCATTCCCCCCTATCTCCGAAACTACTGAACTTAAAATTTTGAAAAAAATGAGGAAAATAGTTCTTTGCCTATAGATTACTGGAAAACCTATAAGAAGTTTGAGTATTCAAATTAAATCGAAAATTCTTTATAATATAACCCCCCTTGCCGTTACCACCGTAACCGCTATGTCCTTGCATTTAAAATCTGTAATATTTTCGAAAAGATTTATTTAAATTACGGAACCCTCACCACGCGAGTCGAACTTGCACTTGTCCGGGTTTTTTTTAAGCAATATTTTCTCATTATATTTATCAGCTTGCAGGCATATTCAGCAGCTCAGCAGGTTGGCTACTAACCCGTATCTCCACCAATCCGTATTGGAGCAGCGTGGTGGAGTAAGCTCCAGGCCTCCCCCCAAAAAGGGGAGAGACTCGTGCCCAGCAGTGGGACGTATAATGGGTTGCCATTATTATTATTATGTCTCTCGTCAGCACGGGGTCCAATTTGAACCCCGGACCTTTGTCAGGCTTGCGTGGGGACTTGGGGGATCGAACACGTAGAGGCCCTTTTGAGAATTTTGATCTTCTTTGTAATGGGTTATATTCGGCGGGACCTCTCTCTGACTGCATCAATAGCTAATACAGGCATAGACAGACCCCGCAGAATATATGGGACTATTGTAATGTGAAAAGTGATTCGCCAAACTTTGGGCTATGTGGGTGAACTGGGGGGACTAGCTGGCTGGGCCTATGGAGTGAGATCCGGCACCTGCCTATATTCAACATAGTATGTTCTTAGGTTTTCGCGAGCTGCACTCATTGAAATAAAACTAGTTTTCGGATTTATCTCGCGTATATTAAACTAAAATGATTATTAAAATCCAACCCGACGTTTCGGTCGCTTTTCAGCTTCCGTGGTCTCGGGCAGACTGAGGTGGTAATTGTCTGACAGCAGTTTGAAAAATGATTATGTGCAGCTACCTCCATCTATTTCGCAAACGTCTTCCGTAGCGTTCAGGATTAACACAAAAGTTACTAATTGTATCTTGAGGTCTTACAGACTGTTGCGGTTGGGATTTTATTCTACTGAGTATTGGATCCCACGTTGGTGACAATCTCCAACCATCTTCTCTATTGAAATTTGGATGTTTTTTAATCTCAATAGCCTCGCGAACCATTCTTGGAATTGGTCTGTGTTCTGTGGCGAGTATTCGCGTTTGGTCAAACCGAATATAATGAGTTGGTTTGTCCGCTATGTGATCACAAACTGCAGACCTCCCTGCTCTACGGTGTTTGACATCAGCACTATGTTCTTTAATTCTGGTGGAAACCGCTCTCTTTGTTTGGCCTATATAAGAGAGTTTACAATCACAATCGAGTTTGTAAATACCGGAATTTTGTAAGGGAATGCTACTTTTAATGGGTTTTAAAAATACACCAGTTTTTAGAAAACTAGTTTTATATTCAACATCTCACATTATCGAATCCTACTTTAGGCAGGTGGTGACTCGCCTCTCCTTGGTGGGCCCCCCAAACAGCCAACCCGATGGTCGACGGGGGGCAATACTGTTGAGAGAGGCTGGGGGTGTGGAGTGGTGTGGCCCCGGTTTCACCATCACGAGCGAGTAATCTCCAGCTCGGAGCGGGCTTCCCCGCTATTATGCCTTTAGACACTTCCACCCCCGAGTGTATGGCTCTTGCAGAAATTTAGACGACAGCCTATTATCCAAATTTCTGCAAATGCCATACCTCTAGCGCCCCACTCTGACCGGCCAATGAAGGCAAGCCAGAGGTGAGAGACCTGATGCTCTGTCCGGCCGTACCTCTGTGTAGCGGACGAGGCGGAGCCCAGTTCTCTCGGAGGAACTCGAGATGATGGTAGGGGGTGGTGTCGCTACTCACCAACAGCTCGCCACAAGCTGCTCTGCCCCCAATTTATTATTATCATATTTATATTTATCAATCTTCAGAACTTAGATATTGGTTTGACGTTAGTTGTAGATACTGTTCTGATATCATTTACTAACCATTCGTACCATTAGCGCTTGCCACTTATATTACACACCCTATTAATTATATATGTATTTATGTAACTGTAAAGGCCCGAACTGTGAAAAAAATTAAGAACTACTACATTACCATTGAGAGTTGTTAGATCTTGGTTTTATCGGAAAAATTTAGGGTTTACCACAGATCGGGCTTTTACAGTATCTTACACAAGAAGTACTTACTAGAGATGTTTAATAATTCTTGCATTTTACTTGCCGCTAAATAGTAGTGCTCAGCGCTATCGTGTTCCAGTCAGGTGGTAAATGTACGGCCCTGTAATTTCCGGCACAGAGGCATAACACCTTAAGTCTCAGGAGTGGTAACGCATCTGCATTTTGACTTTGGTCTTTGTGTGGATGTTTATAGACTGCAGTCATCACTTAACATCATTGTGAACTACCATTACATAAAAAAAAATCAAAAATATTTTTATAATTCAGTTGCGATTTGTAGCGGCTTTAATAAACTGTAGAGGCAAAGTTCAAGACATTATTCAAATACGACTATAAAACTAACTTTTTACACTTCGAGCAAGAAATGGGAACGTGGTGGGAAGACGTCTGGGGAAGAGGTTTATGGGTATGTCGTTGGCCCTGCACCCTATCCCCAGCCACCTAGCGGTGGTCCCGCCGCTTGATAGGGACGTGGTGAAGCCGCGGGGGGGCGGTTGAAGGTCAGTTCATCCCTGTCACTCCCGCTCCCCGGGGCCGGACTGTGTGCCCCTGGACTCCTCCACCCGGGCGTCTTGGGACGCCTGGCGTTGTGAGTGGTCGGGGCAGGGACCTTTGGGTGTCGGACTAGGGGATGTCCGTCGCCCAAATGAAAATAGGTCCCAAGCTGGATGGCGTGCACGTGTTCCGCACGCCACTAATGTTGGTTGGAGTTGGAGCCAAAGAGCTCAACCTGCGGAGGGCTCGGAGACGAGCAGCCGCCGGCGGGGTCGCGGATGTGTGCGTAAGCGTTAACGTGACCCCGCCGTTGATGGCGGAAGAGTCGGAACACCGCGGGGTCTTAGTGAGTACGAGTCTCACACTACCCGCCGTCTTTTCCCCTAGACGGCGGGTGCCCATGAGGGTTTCCCCGCGTAAAAAAAAAGATGTCTTCTGGGCTGCCGTATTTAATTAATATTCATGTAAACTATGTATGTTTGCCACCTAGGTACACAAAAAATCTGTGAGCTGCTTATCATGGATTCTGAAATGGAGAATCTATGTAAGTAAGTGGTATATTCGTTTGTTGCTGTTTGTACCTTCTTACATAACATTAAAATCATTTATTGAAATTGTGTAGATACTGTAGGTATATACAATTTTAATAATAGGAATATTTAATGTCAATAGAAGATCAGTTACATTCTGGGTCACAATTTAAACTTTTTTCATAGTGATGTGAAGACATGGAATTGAACTTGTTCGACTCGAAATATTGACGATTGGTTTAGTCAATAGAAATGCGATGTCTGTTTGTGACTTGCGTTTTAATCGGTTAAATAGTCCATCATCGCTGTTTCGCTTACTTCACCGTCGGTAATTATAGTTTTAGTCACGTTTCAGTCATTGCTAGTACAAAAGCTTCGTATTCATCACGTACGTTTAGTTGATTACTAGAGTTAAATGTAGACTTTTAATATTGTACAGGTAGATATTTTTATATTGTAAACGGGACTTAATCGCGTACTATTTTAATCGAAGTATTTACCTCGACACTCGACGTTTCGGCCGTAGTGCGACGGCCGTGGTCACGAGTACACGAGTGTCGAGGTAAATACTTCGATTAAAATAGTACGCGATTAAGTCCCGTTTACAATATAAAAATATGAATACAAATCGTGAAAGTTTAAAACAGGTAGATATTGTTTCAAAATTCGGAAACATTCGTTATTACCCGTATCCGTGAAATTACCCATTGAAAATTGTTACAGGATATTATATAGAATCTAATGATTCTCTTACAAAAGATACCTACTTTAAGTATGTGAAAGCAACTGTCGTAGCAACAAAAAAATATTAAAGAGATTTACTAGTGGTGGTAGTTCCTGCGTCAGTTGAGTGGAGCTAATGCATTAATTTATCTGTCTCCAGTGTTCCGCACTGTGTGTGTTCTCGTTTAATGTTTTTAAGTTGAATTGAAATGGGAAACTAGCTTGCAATTCACATGGATGTTAAGTGATAACTGCATCCTATAGACATCTACACAAAACTTAGAGATCAAAATGCAGATGCGCTGCCACCCCTGAGACCTAAGTTGTTAGGTTCTATAGCTAGTTTATAATAAAGCTTATACTATTATATATATTGTAGTTAGTATATATATTCCTATATATATGTATATTTACTTATATTGTATGTATTTGGCATTGATATTTATTTTTAGAGTATAAGTATTTTCAAGAAACATTTGGCTAGGTATATCATTCTTAAAATCATTTTCTTTACTACCAACCACTGCACTTTTTGACAGTTTTATTTGGCCCTAAGGTTGAATGGGAGAAAATACCTTTTGGTATTAAGTCCGCCTTCTGTACATGACCCGTGTGCAATAAGAATAAATATATAAATAAGTTGTAACGGAGCCATACATTACAATCTCACCGGTTCATGTTATTGTTTAAGAAAAGTGTCAAATAAGCATACCTACTATAATTACAATACACGCGATTAAGAGATGCGGCCCGTGAGCTTTACTACTGGAGCTCTACCACAAGGAAGGTATAGGTCGCGCCAGGTAAAAAGAACGCTGGCAGTCAAGCTGCGCGTCATGTATTTTTATTTCATTTTATGTTATTCTATGTAATATAGTTTTCAATCTGCCTACCAATACACGAAACCGCAAGCGAAAGCTAGATAAAAAATAAACCAATAGGGCTAGTACTTTCGTGCGCGAGTTTACCGATGCGCGAACACATCCCTTCTACTTTCTTCCAGTGTTCTTTTTACGTGGCGCGACCTCTAGTAGGTTTGGATTTATTAATTACTTACCTGTATATATTTCAATGCTTTACTGTGCAGAAGATCTAATGCCGCAATTCTGACATGCGCAGTGAAAACTCTATTTGTTAGGTACCTGCCCATTATTTATTAATGACTTGCAGATTCGGCTGTAAGCGCGAAATAGCTTCGAGTATAACACTTTTCGCACTGGCCTGCTACCACTAGGCTACCGAGGCAGTTAATAAGTACATTCTTTAGACTGTCTATACTTATTAACTGCCTCGGTAGCAGGCCACTACTACTACGCTGAGGTCCTGGGTTGGATTGCAGTGTAGAGGGTTATCGGAGATAATGGTGTAAAATCTCTAGTTCCATTGGGATTTTCCATTTTCTGAAAATTTCCCAGTACCTCGAAGTTTGGTAACGTGCCCGGAGATATTAACAGGCTCGCCACCTGTTACATGGGCCAAAACGTAACCGGCGAATCGTGGGTGTTTGCATGTAGGCTTGAATGCATGCATTTGCCTCTGCCTATCCCTTCGGGGATTACAGTTGTGAAGTTACGTTTTTTACTTATTACCTACCGTGAATGTATTGTATGCCGTTTCATTTAATGTCGGTGTAAGAAAGTAAAACCGTAGTGGCGAAGTTAAGTAACCACGTCACGGGCTTATGAGCAAAAGTGAGGGTAAAACAGTTTTTAAATTAAACGAAATACATTAGAGTGAGCTTGGACGGGTATCTCATTGCACGAAATTAATCCGCACGCCCTAATGACAGCTACGCCACTGTAAAAGCGTGAATCAGCACATCTTTGTCTTTACAAATCTCCAGTGCGTTTCATTCATGTTTGTATATATTTACACTTTATATACCTACTTAGTATTATATACGTATATTCAGTGTATTATAAATATTTCTAGTAGCACCTTTACATTTTGTTCATGTCCTGATGAATGTCTCGTCGTTAAAAAAACCCTTTGTTTAAAATGCACTTGTTTTTGTTCCACGTTCATGTTAGAGTGCTGATTTACATAGTATATGTGTACCTATCAAATTTTTACTCAATAGTATCAGTATTTACCGAGAAACAAAATCTGTGATTTACAGTCAGATAGATACGCACGAGTAATCTTACCCCTAGTTTGCACTAAAAACATTAAACATGATGATGTTTCGCAACTCGTCGCATAAAGTATGTATTGCGATGAATGTCTTGTTGGTGCTAGCGTTCGCACTGCTGTCAAACTTATCATTTTAACATGTTTTTATGTGAATGTTTCATCAATGCAAGCTCACGGTAACAAGATATTAGTTTTTTTTTTAAATAACTTTACCGAAAAGTCACACCTAAATTGACTGGAATATAACTTTGTCATGCTAGCCTAACTGCACTGATGTTCTAGCTAACGGCTGTTATTAACGCATTTTATTATAATACTAGCTGTGCCAGCGACTTCGTCAATATATTAGTGAAAACCGCAAATCGAATAAGCCGTTTCTGATATTAGCGTGCACAAACACACAGACAAACAGGCATTTTTTTCCGGGATAAAAAATACCCAGTGTTATGCGCCAAAGGTTAAAATTTAATCATACCAAGTTTCATTGCAATCGGACCGGTAGATTTTGTGTGATGCTTGAACAAACAGACAGACAGACAGACAGACAAAAATTTTTTTAATCACTTATTTGGGTTCGGTATCGATCTAGTAACATCCCCTGGTATTTATTTTTTCAATATTAAAAATATGTACAGAATTTACACTTCTACAGTTTTATTATAAGTATAGATAGGTAAGTACTTTATTATAATAATAAAGATATGTTTGTTGTTTCAGTGCGTCGTTAGCACTAACATTTAATTCCTATTGGTATATCATCATTATTAGGTATAATAATATACCTAAACTAAAATAACATATGAATGTGTACCTACTCAAGTTTTATTTTCAACGATTAGAAACGGTAATGCACTAAAATAATAAAAAATGCACTGACTATGCAAATGTTAAATTTTTTTTTTCTTAAAAGAATAGTTACTGTTGAAAATGCTAGGAATTAAAAATATACCTGAAATGTAGGATAACGAGAATTGATAGCCACAAAATTCAGTGTAAATACGTAACGTGGCAATCAGTACATTTGGGAAGGCTATTGAAATACATGAAATCAATTTAAACTTTCCTTTTAACAATTTATTTACGGAATCCGTTGGGTAACACGCGGGAATAAAATATGTGAAAATATTGAACCCACAGGATCGTTCTGAAATATAAGCATATTGGTCAATACCGGACCCCGGATATTGCGTCTGTGTCGATTTGCATTCATATCTCGCGAACACTCAGTTTGAGTCTAAATCACGTGCCAGTTTTTTTTTATGTCAGAGTTTTGATAGACAAGCAGACGGGCCACCTGATGGAAAGTGGTCATCGTTGCCTATGCAACACCAGTGGAATTGCCAACGCGCTGCCAGCCGTGAAGGACTCATATGACGCCATTTTTAAAAAAACCCATCTTGTAGCACCTATGGAACACAGAAAGCTGAAATATAAGTTTCTGGAGTGTGCAATTGAAGTGTGAAAATTTCCGGAACTAACTTGAACCAGATAAGTAGGTATGTAACTTAACTAATTAATCCTGTACCAGCTTTTCGTTTCATTACCGTTCAGGCAGAGAATAAGTAATAATTATTGTATATAATTATATAATAATTATTATGCCATATCATTTTTATTTGGTGCCATATCACTTATTGGTATGGCACCAAATAAAAATGGCGTAAGATGAATTTATAAACAAGTATAATTATGTTCAAGAAGAACACTGTTTTGCAACGGTTTTTCTTTTGTCTATTATGAATACGCAATAGTCGTAGGTACACGGACACTCTTTTAATGATAAGATATGTATACGATACTTTAACGTCATATGAATATATGGTAGGTATGCAGGGCCAAAAAGGCAAATACATTGCGACCATGGGTTTATTCACAACCGTAAGTTCACGCCGCTTTGTAATGTTCTTAGAAAATGTTAAGAACATTAACATTTTACACATTACAAGAAAGATCAAAGTGCTCCAACAAAACTTGAAAATTTATCCTTTTAATTAAATAGCTTACATAATAATATTACTGCCAGGGAAGTTCTGATTCATACGGCAGTTGATTAAGAGCGTCTATCGCAAGAAGGTTCGCATAGTTATCGGTAAGTTGGAATAGTTTTGTAAGTCGGTGGGAGGTGTCGCAAGTTGGCGGGCGTCCGAGGCACGTAGCACCTTAGGGACAGACAGAGGGTGCTCCAGTTAAACTGGTCTACGCGATAACAGCTCAACTTGTGCTAACTGCTCTCTCTTCAAGTACTCCTCGTCTTGTCGCGATGGCACTCGAGATTTGGCCTTTGTACACCAATAAGATAATGGTCTCCATTGTTGGTCAAGCTATTATTTTCTTGATAACGTGATCGCTTTGTGAATCTACGGAATACGTTTATTTTTATGGCTGCGTAATGCAAATATCATTTTCAATGTTGATATATCAGCAGAGCTTGCGTTTGATATATCTATCACTATTATTTTTGTTCATTGTAGCATGAACCTACGTTTGCTTTGAAAAGCTTCATTCGCAAAGAGCGAGCTCATATGATAACATTTTTATAAGCATTTATTTGAAGTAGTGGACGTCCATTAGTCGTTTTAAAACCGTAATACGTCTAGTTTCAGTTGTGTAAATCTAGTCCATAGAAAATATGTTTTACACCAACATACATGCCATTCGTAATATGAATTTGTGATGATTGCCACAGTGAAATAAATTTCTGAAAAAGTTGAGAACCTCATATATCTACCTACATATTTATTTTAAATAAGGATATAAGTTTCTTTACTACCAAATAACATTGAAAATTGTTTCAATTAGATTAATAATTTACAAATCAGAATTCTAAAATATATTTTTAAGTAGGTTTATAAATCGCAACTTATAAGTTGGTATGATATCTAGTTTATCAAAATTGTATGTAAATATATTAAACAAAATCACTGTAATTGTAAAAAGTTTGATCAAATTTAACTTCATCAAAATAACGGGACTTAAATTGGTCCACCGTATCCGCTTTCGCGTGAACGCAGAAATGCGAAACAGCACAATTTCAGTCAAAACATTGCTAATTAACAAAGTGAAATAACGCTTAGATAAATCGAAGAAGAAAGGTCTAATTAAATAAAGTGAGGCACGTGTTTCAGTCCGAACTGAGTAAACAAGAAAATTGTAATTAGGCCATTAATATGAATACCTTAGAGGGTTGTTGCCTTAATTAAGCTAATTCGTTTGAGAAACATGTGTAAATGTCAGTAATCCCACGCCATTGATGAATTCGAATTCAATGAGTATGATAAAATTGCTCAGAATCCAATGCTCATTTTATTATTATTAGATTAATTACTTCTTGCTTAGTGTAACTAACTTTCGTGTGTAACTCCCATTAATTGCAGGTCATACAGGCCAAAAAGCGAATCAAACTGGCGCTTGTTGTATTGCCGAGGATGCACGGTGTTCACGCTGAATGATCGAAAACTGCTCGCAAATCGCTGAAATATAATTTTGGAAGATTGGAAATGTTACATGTACCTATAATAATAAATCTGGATATGAAAACTTTGAATCACCTCAGCTTAACATAGGGAAGAGAGAAGGCTAAAAGGGTTTTTACTCAGCCACATACCGTTTCGGTTCCATGTAAGATCTTGTTAAGTGTCGTATATGTTACTACGGGTGTGACCACAATAACAGTGTGCTCGTGTGAAACAAACACACTGTTACTGTATTACCGCGTCAGTACAAAAAAAATCAACGAGTTGCACTCCGGAGGTGCCGGTAGAAGTGAAAACTTGAGTATTAACGTGGTGATTTTTTTTTTAAATGGTAAGGGAATAATTCTGCATGAATTGCTTTAATTATCAGTATAAAAGTAATATAATTTAGATCGTTAAATACAATATTCATATAATGCGCTATCGTACACAAACATAACAGTTTATATACATTCAAATTTTAACACTTCATAACTATTACAATTATTTCACATTCATAGAACGAAGGAATGCATATGCCCTGCGCCGCCTAAACGAAACAGCAGCGTAGACAGAGGTACATTTTCTTTATTCACTTAGAAAGATATTAGAAATACTTCTTTTACACCGCACCTGCGGTCTACTCTCCCTCCGTCTTACGAATTTTTGATCAGATCACGTGCCCTGACGCGAGTTTAAAATTTTTTACCCATCACAAAAAGTGCACAATGCCGCTAAAGAAGATTACACTTCAAAAACTTTGACCATCAGAAACTGTACGACCGTGTGAAAGATGGGTTAGTCTACCATCCATTTCAGATTAAATCCAGTCTGCTATAGCCATATTGTCTACGTGGTCAACGTATTAGAATAAGTGAAACTGTTTTGTCTTACAAAAAACGTGACATTTAAACGTATTATTATGTACGAAGAGTAACAGCAATTTAGTTTACTTTTAAAAAATGGATATTCACGAACTTTTTAATTTGTCCTATTTTTAGTTCCTATAAATATGCACGGAGTTTACTAGCTCGGGCTCCTGTGTAGAGTTACAAAAGTGCAAATGCGAAACAAAACGACTTGTTTACAAAAAACGTAGTCCCGATGCGGTGGGTAGGATAGTTGGCAGTAGTAATTTCGCGCCGACTGCGACAGACCTAACGAGGCAGCTTCTCCCTTTGATTAGGCCGCGCCACCTTCGCTCGATAACCGTCTATACCTATGTCGCTAGTTTTTACTCGACATTTTGTACTGGAACCTCTTGTATGTATTATTAAGTACTGGATCATATACATTTTTTGAGAAACCAAAAGTCAATCATATATGGAAAAAAAGACTAATGTATTTTGCGTAGCAGTAAAGTAAATAATAATTTTAGTTTAATATATATGCGAGAGCAATCTTAAAAAAATGTTTTTTCAAAAGTAGGAAAGGTTTAATTTACAGTGCCATGCCATCAAATAAATTTCCTCGTAGCTGAGCAGCAGTAGAAGCGTTTCTATTTATTAGGGAATTATAATCTCCATTTTTTTTCTTTACATTTCCGTCGATTTATTTCGAAACGTGTCGCAGTGTCGCTTAAGCTATTTATTTAATTTTATTGAAATACTTAATTATACTTACATAACTTTTAAATTTTTTATTGGTTAAGTACTTTGTTATCCTTCCTACCACTTAAAATGACGCTTTATATCTATGTCGTGCACGGGATTGTCTAACTTTGTGGAGTACAAGCCAGACATCTTTTAAAAATTATACTTTAATATTTTTATTTGTACATAAGCGTGTGTATAGAATCTATTCCTGATTTCTGGCTAAACAAAGATCAAAAGAAATTTTCAATCTTAATATTTTATGCAATAAATAATTGAAGAGTAGGTATGCTGGCCACAAAATCTTTGATGGCCACATTCACGAGAAAGTGAGAAAACATCTGATGGTTTTATTCGACGCAAGCATATTTTTTGGGAGGTCGGGACTCCTACGAACCTTTTCCCTCTATGACTACGCATGGGGTGATATTGCTCGGTACAGCTACTTTCAGTTAGTAAAATATTGTAAATATGTAAACCTTTTGAATATGTTTATGATTCCTTCAGCGAGTAACACTGCCGACTGATGTCATCCCAAAATTGAATTGGTTCGTTTATTCATTCCCAATAAATACCTCCTATGATACTCCATACTTGTAAAAGCAATTGACAATTATTATAGAATCATATTAGATACTATTTATGAATTTATCTGAAATAAATATTCAGCATAAACACCGGACAAAGGAAATATGTACGATTCTATGACCGCATGTAGTTGAATATTCATCTGAACCATTGTTCAGTGCTAGCAGCGGCAAATATACCTCAGTTACGACTCTACCAACCAATCAAACTGTGGTATGCTTGAGCGCATTCCGCTCACACTCGCCTCTGTGTTTAAAGGCAAAGGCAACTGTATTTCGACTGCTATTATAACACTTACTGAGAAAAGAGCCCCAAATAACTGCAGCGTTTTGAGAAATTATTTTACGGGCGGACCGGAGGGGAGTAACCATATGCAGACTTTCCCCTCTGTCAAAGTACAAGACCAAATGGTCCTATGCCTGTCGCCCAGATATTTAAATGTGTGCGTGAAGTTTTTTATGTATTTTGTTAAAGTTAAGGTGTGCGTTTCGTAGTAAAAGACGATTTTTGTAGTGTGAGTGTGTGTCATCCGTATTTTCCCCCGCAAAAAATGATAGATTGTTTTGCATCTCTGTTTTCACCAATGGTTTATGTGTTTAATCAATTGTCGGTATATGAAATAGGAGCATTATATTTTTAGTATTTTTTATTGTCCATTTAGTTACGTTTAGGCTCATGCCAGCCTGTTATCATGTCGGAGCAACTCCGGTGACACTAGGGACTTTTCAGAATAAAAAAAAGAAAATATACGAATCCTTATAGCACTTCCCACCTGACCTGGGGAACGAACCCCAACTTTCACTAGACTGCTGAAGTTAAAAGAACTTCACATGCAACTAGAATTTACACTTGATTATCGGAAAGAAATGCATTCAAAGTATCTTTAGTTATAACATCTGCAGTAAAGTAGAAAACATTTTCAGTGGCACGCCTTCAAATCATTTTTTTCTGAGCTAAGCAGCCAACGAAGACGTTTATTACTTACAAAATTCACTGCAGCCAATGACTGCAGCCTATTTATTACATATAGACATATCCGTACAAACGAAGGTCGAAATGCAACTGCGTTGCCACCCTGAGACCTAAGTTATTTTGCCTATGTAATAATTAGTATGGGAGCATACTGACCATTAAACCGAATCACCATACTGCGAAACATTTAAATGCTAGTACTTCTAGTTTATTATAATTATTGGTGGTAGAGCTCTAGTTGCGGAGTCCGCGAGTGTAGGCAACCAACACATTATGTAATCTACTTGCCCCTAAATGGTAGTGTTCTAGGCTTATTATCATCACATTTTCGCTTGCCATCAATGTGAAATGTAAGCTTATTTGTAATTACATGACAAAAACAACCTCCTTATTAAAAATAAACTTTGCCCATGTCGATACGCTGTGTTTCACATAGAAAAAAATTGAAAATAACATAGTCAAAATACAAAACAAAAAAAAAATAACTCAAATGGTAACTGATGAGTCGAACAATTTGTTTAGACGATTAACAAAAGATTTAAGGGTCAGTGTGGCGATCTTGCCCCTTATTCCCTTCGTGTTAGGTCAGACCTATTTACTTAGCAAATCAATTGTTGTCGAATCTACGACTTGTCACAGTTGCATTGATTGCCCAAACGAGTGTTGGGGCTCTGGCTAACCAGAGCCCCAACACTCTGAGCGAAGCCAGTTTTTACCAAAAAAAAAATGAAAAATGAGTTGATATTACACTTACCCTTAAAAAAACAGTTGATAACAGATCCAACGGGTTTTAATGTGTCCACTTTCACGCCAAGTCCCTTAAGGGGTTATCTAGCGAATTTGGAGCGATAAATATTTCGACATTTGAAAACCTCCCGGATCCAACTCTTCTTTCTTCTAGATTCAACATTCTCTTCATATGTATATGCACGTCGATTGCGAAGACTCTTGACTTCCGAACAGTACTCGACCTATTTGGTCAATTTAGGTCCCTCTTGGTCTTCCTGAGGCTCTGCAACTCTACTCTTAGCATTCTCATTTCAATAAATGATCTTTTATAAAATAACTGATGGTTTTGGCTGGCATGTTTTCGCAAATAAGATCACTTCGACATAGTTTTTTATTTTTATTTATTTCTTTTTCATACAGTAAGACTTAACTAACATTAAAGAACACCCAAAAAACCGATGGGGTTTGTCCTGCGTGTTAGTAAGTACCTCATAAAAACTACATATACTTACGTACAAAAGTATCAAAATTTTAATAAATAGGTACAACCGCGAGGAACTGCTGTACGATTAGCAGATAAATAAAATGTATAATAATATAATATGTTATGTGGGTATGTGTAAAACTTGACGAATCTAGTTGGATGTTGTCAAACGGTAGGCCATCTACCTTTATGTAACGTTTTTTATATATACAACTACATATAACAATATGTTTAATAATTCGCTACTTTCGTGACTGTCTGTGAAAACAATCACTAAAATTCGAGTCGTTTTTAAACTCATAAAGAATAAAATAATTTACATTTCGCATACCTATGTATATATATATACACAATTTACACAAAAATACTAATATGCCACAAAGAATAAATGTTTTTCAAAAGTAACTAAGTAGGTACTACAGTTTGTATTACAGCATCGCCCGAAGCCACGCGTCGGTTGATGTAACTTTCGATTTAATCCTGGAGTAACTTTTAGTCTGCAAATGCAAATTCCAGGATAAAACTGTACACTCTTTGGTGTGATTTAAAATTCTATTGAAATTTAACCCCCTTTAACCTTTCACGCACACATTTAAACATTTAGGCGACAGGCGTAAGATCATTTGGTCTTGTACTTTGACAGAGGGGAAAGCCTGCTTATGGCTACTCCCCTCCGATGTAATGACATTCTAACGTCATCCACATCTTTCTTAAAAACAACTCTCCTCCAAAGAGTATACTCTAAAGAGTACATTATCTCTTTGCTCTCCTCTCCTCTCCTCTCATCACTGCACCAAATCATACCACACCTCACCACGCCTCACCTCTCCTCGCCTCTACCCACGCTTCTCCCCTCTTAGTAGAATAATCATGCCAGCTCCTCTATTTCCGTTACATAGAATTAGTAAAAAAATATGTCAAAATAAAATATTCGATATCTGGCAAGACTCTCTTCAATGTGCAAATAAATAAATAGTTTGCTACTTATTGAAATTTTATTTTTCGTTTTTCATTCAATCAATTTAATTAAATTTCCTGTTGTTATAATAAAGAAGATCATATTTTAGTTCATTAGACAGACATATATAATTTATAACATAAGTATCTACGTTAAACGTATTGCTATAATACAAACATCGGTGATGAGCCTATCAGAAGCTCATTCTTTGATATCCTAAACACCTCGGTTTCAATAACGAATTGGCTCTGGAAAGTAAAAGGATTTGAGCACTCCCTGGCCAATACAAGTTTTCGCTTTAGTAGATCTCAAAGGATTTAACTGTCACTATAGGAAGACGAGGGATTACTAAGGGAAATTTCCCCATATTTCCTCAGAATTTTGCCGTATTGCTGACTTAATGAACTATAATAATATTGATGAAAAAGTTACGGTCCCCGTTATGAACATTTAGATTTTAACTAACGTAAAGAAGCCTAGAAGTCGGATAAGATGTGATTGTATTCATTTATAGGGAACTCAACATCTCATCTAAGTTTACATACATATAAAAATCAATTGCTGTTCGTTAGTCTCGCTAAAACTCGAGAACGGCTGGACCGATTTGGCTAATGTTGGTTTTGAATCTTCTTGAAAGTCCAGGGAAGGTTTGAAAGGTAAGAAAATATGAAGAAATTTAAGGGAAATAGTAAAAACCACAATTTCATTTTCCCATACAAATATATCCGTATCTATCAAACCTTTGACACATTATTTCATTCTCAGGCAATATGAAGTTTGCCGAGTCAGCTAGTCTATACATAATCTATACTTATAATAAAACTGTAGAAGTTCAAATTCTGTACATTGATAATATTGAAAAAATAAACACTAGGGGATGTTACTAGATCGATACCGAACACAAATATGTGATTAGAATTTTTTTTGTCTGTCTGTCTGTTTGTTCAAGCATCACACAAAATCTATCGGTCCGATTACGATGAAACTTGGTATATTTATACTTTAACCTTTGGCGCACAACACTGGGTACTTTTTATCCCGGAAAAATGTATGTTTGTCTGTGTATTTATGCACGCTAATTTCAGAAATGGCTTATCCGATTTTTAGTTTTTACTAATATATTGTGGTAAGTTTCACTTAACATTTACTGTTTGTTTCATGTCAATCGGTTCAGAAATAAAACAGTAACGACAATTTAAAGAATCATATCGAAAATTTTAAAACTATTCTGAATCTATCTTTTTTAGGGTTCCGTATCTAAAAGGCAAAAACGGACCCTATTACTCATCCTCCGCTGTCTGCCTGTCTGTCCGTCCATCCGTCTGTCTGTCCCCAGTCTGTATCTCATAAACAGTGATAGCTAGAAAGCTAAAATTTTCACAAATTATGTATTTCTGTTACCGCTATAGCGACAAAATTGAATTCTAAAAACCGGACAAGTGCGAGCTCGACTCGCGTGGTGACGGTTCCGTAATTTAAATTAATATTTTCGAAAATATTACAGATTCAAAATGCAGGGACATAGCGGTTACGGTGGTACCGGCAGGGGGGGTTATATTATTAAGAATTTTCAATTTAATTTGAATACTCAAACTTCTTGGAGGTTTTCTAGTAATCTATAGGAAAAGAACTATTTTCCACATTTTTTTCAAAATTCTAAGTTCAGTAGTTTCGGAGAAAGGGGGGGGGGGAATGGTCAATTTCCGTCGTTTTTCTTAAATAACTTCAAATTTGTTTATGCAAAAATTATAAAGAAAATATATCTGAGATGCTGACAACAACTTCTTTCATTTGATATGTCACACGACACAGTTTACGATTTTTTTTTTAAATTCTGATTTACCCCCCTAACGTGCCCACCTGTTTAAAATTCATTATTTTACTTGACGTGTTAATTTTTGGGTCACCAATTTACATATATTCATCAAACTTCAACTCAATCGGTCGAGTAGTTTTGGAGCAAATTGGCTGTGACAGACGGACAGACAGACAGACGCACGAGTGATCCTATAAGGGTTCCTTTTTTCCTTTTAAGGTATGGAACCCTAAAAATAAGAAAATGAAAATATTAAGGGGTCCAAGGGGGCAGTGTTTTTTTTCGTATATTTTTTGCTCGATATCAATAACGGTATCAAGTATCACTTAAAATTTCATAGAATTTTTAGGTCTTATGTTGTATATATATATTTCCTTCCAACAAACGATTTTTTATGGCATTATTTGTACGGAACCCTTCTTGCATGAGTTCGACTCGCACTTGGCCGGTTTTTCTCTGTTAGTAACATTAAGCATACCGCATAGCATAGCGTCCCGCCATAAACCAATCTCCGCTATGATCACCATTCAGAATGCCAAGCGTGGCAACTATGGCGTATTCTTTACTTATGACGCACAACACTTTTAGGAGCATCTTCGGGAGAGGCTTTGTCCAGCGGAGACGGATGGACGTCTTTCGGATGTGATTATGATGATGGCGATGGTGGTGGTGATGGTGGCGTTAGTGGTGTTGGTGGCATTGGTGGTGTTTGTAGTGGTGATGGTAGTGGTGGCGTTGGTGTCGTTGGTGGCATAGGTGTCGTTGGTGGCGTTAGTGGTGCTGGCGGTGGTTTTACTGGCGGTGGAGGCATTGGTGGCGTTGGTGATGTTGGTGGTGTTGTTGGTAGTTTTGGGGGCGTTGGTGGCATTGGTTGTGGTGGTGATGGTGGTTTTGGTGGCGTTTGTATCAGTGGTGGCATTGGTGGCGTAGGTGTTTGGTGATGGTGATGGCGTTGATGGCGTTGGTGGCGATTGTAGTGGTGGCGGTGGTGGTGGTGGCATTAGTGGGTAAAAATGCACAACGTTAATATCAAGCACAGTACTTTTTATCCCGAAAAAATGTCTGTTTGTCTGTGTGTTTGTGCACGCTAATTTTAGAAATGGCTTATCCGATTTGCACTTTTCACTAATATATTGTGGTAAGTTTCACTTAACATTAGTTTTTTTTTCATGTCAATCGGTTCAGAAATAAAAATGTTACAGTTTAAAGAATCATATCGAATATTTTTCAGCTGTTCTGTATCTTAGTTCTATCTTTTAGGGAGTTTCGTACCTAATAGGTAAAAACGGACCCTACGGTTAACTAATCCTCCGCTGTCTGTCTGTCACCAGGCTGTATCTCATAAATAGTGATAGCTAGAAAACAACATTTTCACAAATTATGTATTTCTGTTACCGCTATAATGTAGACGCTTAAAATTTTCACAGATTTTTTAGGTCTTATGTTGTATTGTAGCTTCCATAATAAATCTATATACGTACAAATAAATAAAATAGGAGTGTCTGTTTGTAATATAAAAATAACCGCTTTTTACGAAACGCATATGTATGTATGTATACACGGTACATATAACCAACATTTTTTACAATTTTTGTCTGTCTGTCTGTCTGTTTGGCGGGACAAATCTTGGGAACGGCTTGACCGATTTTGACGGGACTTTCACTGGCAGATAGCTGATGTGATAAGGAGTAACTTAGGCTACTTTTATCTCCATACATCCATACATACATACCTACAAATAAGTAGAATTAGAGTGTATCCGACTTTGACGGCACTTCCATGGGTAGGTAGCTGATGTAACAAGGAGTAACTTAGGCTACTGTTATCTCCATACATACATATATACCTACATACAAATAAGTAGAATTGTAGTGTATCCGACTTTGACGGCACTTCCACGGGTAGGTAGCTGATGTAACAAGGAGTAACTTAGGCTACCTTCTATCTCCATACAACCATACATACATACATAACTACATACAAATACATAGAATTTGAGTGTCTCGGATTTTGACGGGACTTTCACTGGCAGATAGCTGATGTAATAAGGAGTAACTTACGCTACTTTTATACTAGCTGCGCCCACGACTTCGTCCGGGTAGATACTGAACAATCATATTTTTTCTCACGTAGACGAAGTCGCGGGCACAGCTAGTTTAACATAAAAATATAAACGCTGAACTTCTAACATGAACAATGTCAGTGTAATTGTTTTTCAGTTAATGCTTTTTTTCTTAAACGTGGTAGGTTTTGTAACAATATTTAAACAAAATCCAAATGGCTTACCCATTTGAATTTTGGGGGTTGAGAGGTAAGACTAGAAAACTATTCGCATTCAATGAACAGTTAGTTTTCTAACAGATTTTAGGCATATACCTAATATCATACGAATAAAAATATCCATACCTAGTTAATAATTACTGCGAGTTTTTGACTGAAACTACATTCTAAACGCGTAATATGTATAAACGCGCTACTCCGTAAAAGTCCTATGTAAATGCCTGAAAATCCTAACAAAGCCTTGCCGCTCGTAAACATTGCTTCACGAAAATAAAGAATATTAATGTTTCACACACCCATTTTTATTGCGCTACTCGAGTTAATCCTCAAAATAATATTATATTCGTTTTGATTGCGGTATTTACAACGTATTCATTTTAATTTATTCTTATATATTTATTGAGACAAGATATTAATTATTATTGGTAATGTCCACTCAAAAACCAGAATTTCGGATACGTTATAACGCCCCTGATCTAAAATCATTTGCCTCTGTTCAAACATGATGGAGCACGATAGAAATGCTACCATTTAGTAGTAGATTAATTAAGAAAAGCACTTGTGTCTATGCTATAAGTACCGACCATAGAACTCTACCAACAGTAAATGATCATACTATGGTATACTTACCTTAGTCAAAAATATGACACGACTCAAGTTACTTCATAGTTTAAACCTCTCAAAAGTAATTCGAGACGTTTTCAGAGTAGCCTATTTAAAGCGTAATAAAATTCATGAATAAATAAAGATAAAGAGCTCATTTAATTGCTTTCCCTGCACAATAGATAAATCATTGTCTGCGTAATAAAGTTTTCGCCATAAAACTCATTTGTTCTATTGTTATGATTTTATTAAAGCATTGTTTATCTATACTATACAACAACAACAACAACATTACTCTTTATTGTACACCAAGTAAAATACATAGCAGTAAGACAAAAGAAGCACAGTACAAATGGCGGTCTTATTGCTAAAAGAGCAATTTCTTCCAGACAACCTAAATAAATAAGGAAAACAAATAGAAAGAAAGAAATAGTAGGGTGTACAAGAACAAAGAAAACATTAACATAAGACAGTAAAAATCGAAAGTCTCTACATTAAATTAAAAAAGGTATATGATAGGGGACCATGAAAAGTGATTAAAGAAGAGTAACTAAAACTAAAAAAAAACAATTTTTGGAATTTTTGCCTGTCTGTTTGTCTGTCTCGTACGCAGTGGCGATTTCTCTAAGATGGCGCGTATGGCGCCGCCATACCATATTTTTTAAACATTAACATGTAATTAATCATATATTTACAACCTAATTACTTAGACATTAAATAATTGCATTTTACGAGCGTTGCGGTCTTCTATCACGAATGCAACTCGCGATTGTCGTCGCGTTCTGTCGGCGCCGAACGCGGCCGAGGCGAGCGATGCGCTTCTGCCAGCGCATGCGGAGTCCATACAAAGTCGTTCGCCGCCCGCGCCCCGCCCCCTCAATCGCCTAGTATTACTCACGGAGTTTGAAGCGCGGGTCTGGCACTGTGAATGGCGCACTACCTTACGATTTTTCGCATGTCTTTCGTGATAGTGTAGATTTGTGATAGTGTTGGTTACGTTTTCTATCTTTTTATTGATTTAATTGACTTTTTATTGAGTAGGTAATTAAACCCTAAAATCGCGAAATATCAGCTACCTATTTCATACAAAAAGGAAAATGTTAAATTGTATGCTATTTTTTGCTAAGTACGTTCCTTATGACTGAAGACTGAAAGTTGTTCAGATTGTCCGTCTGAAAAAACCATTTTCAGGTTTTGCGCATTTAACACTACACCCTATATAACAAAAGCTGGAGCCACCCCAATTATAAACACCAGGAATCGCCACTGCTGGTACGGTATAACTTCGTATCTACTCAACGGATTTGAATGCGGTTTTCACAGGTGGATTACATATTTACATATAATTTTTCAAAACTTTGTTTCGTCAAAATCGGTTAAGGGAAGGGTCAATTGAAAATTTACTTCAAGATCTACTTCAAAACTTTTAAACAGAGTTGAATGCGGTTTACTTAGGCATTAGTGGCGTTTATGGCGTTGCTGGTGGTGGTGTGGTAGTGACGATTGGTGGCGTTAGTTTTGACTTCCCTTCTTTCGTAACTTTGATGTTAGAAACATAATTATAATATGACACTACACTAATACTACACTTAACCGAACTTAAAGGAAGAAATGAGTAACTACATAGTAGTACCACAGTATAACTACATACAGTACGAGTAGTTTATCGCCTTTGAAGTTTTGCAAAATGCCGCCTTCCTTCACATATGCCCAAATGCTTCAGGGTTGTCAAATTTAGTTTTTAGTTCAATTACGGTCGTGTTTCAGTCAGTTTATATTGCAAGGTAATTGAAGTGCATAAGTAAAAAGAATAAAAGAAAAAAGCCCGTAATAACTATTACAGAGAAAAAAATGCGCGATGTAACGCCTCAAGGTTGGCAACGCATCTGCATTTCGATCGCCGGTTTTGTGTAGATGTCTTTAGGCTGGAGTCATTACTTAACTTCAACGTGATCAGCATGCTTGTCTGCCACCTTCATAAAAAAAACGCTACTTTAAATTTGACATACGTAAAACTTGAGGACTTTTGAATGATATTGAATCAAAAAACCGGATTTATTTTCTGAAACGTCTATCATATTAACATTCTGCCAGTCTGCCATTCTCCCAGTCTACAAAGTAGTGTGCCGGTTTTCCAGTTTACAAGTCTAACATTCCACCAAATTTCATATCTGCCATCCATGAGTTCAAACGTCCATCCGAATAATAAACAAAAGAAATAAAATATCTAAAGTAGAGATTAACTAGAAATAAGACTCGTCAAAGAAATCTATTCAGTATGTAAAGATTTATAAAAAACACTAGGTACACTGCTAATAACTATTATGTTAATACATAAAGTAAAAAAAAAATTGACGTGTGGCACTCGGAGACTGCCGCGGTAAAGCTATTGCGGATTTATTTTCTGAAACGTCTATCATATTAAAATTCTGCCAGTCTGCCATTCTCCCAGTCTACAAAGTAGTGTGCCGGTTTTCCAGTTTACAAGTCTAACATTCTACCAAATTTCATATCTGCCATCCATGAGTTCAAGCGTCCATCCGAATAATAAACAAAAGAAATAAAATATCTAAAGTAGAGATTAACTAGAAATAAGACTCGTCGAAGAAATCTATTCAGTATGTAAAGATTTATAAAAAACACTAGGTACACTGCTAATAACTATTATGTTAATACATAAAGTAAAAAAAAAATTGACGAGTGGCACTCGGAGACTGCCGCGGTAAAGCTATTGCATAGCATTTTGTATCAACTTATGCAATTATAATTATTTATTTATTTTATTTATGCAGTATTTCTTTTTTTCTTTGATATTAATTCAAGTTACACTTTTTGAGCGTGGTGACCGATAAGAAAACAAATATTTTTCTTTTATTAAATAAAAAAGTGAATATTGTTTGAAATATTTTTATTATTTTACAATACATATAAACAGCTGCTTATGTATTCGTCCGATTTCGGAGCAGCTCGTCTCGATTCGTGCGAGCTTCGTAGAGTCGTACAATACGTCTAGTTGCACGCACACAAACACCATGTCGAAGACTGCCGAAAAGAAACGACGTTAGACAATGCACGGCCTTCAAGCCACACCTCCGTGCCCGTCGGAGTGGGAGCGTGAGGTTTTTTCGTTACGGAATTTCTGGATTCGGTCCCCGCGCTCAAGGCCCTCGATAGAAGCTATGCAATAGCTTAATAAAACAGACACTATTAATAAATAAAATATAAATAAATATGAGCAGTAAAGATATTTTCAAATTCTTCAATATCTTCTTTCTAAAAATTAAATAATTTAAATCTCGCACCCCTTATCGCTCAGTACCAAGTAGTTGACAGTTTTTGTATAGGCTTCTTGGTACCGCCCCCTCCGTCACTCGCGACGCACGCCCCGCACGATTGCTCTGACATTACACGTACGTTGGATGACTGTAGGTAATTAACACGTTCGTTTTCTTTAGACTGTGGTAGTACGCAGATAAGATAAATATGTGAATCCAAAAAAACGGAACCTATCTCAGCAATATATAGCAGAAACTACAGCACTGGTAACAGTTTCAAAGGCTCTGTTAAAATAGATCTACCTAGTTGATTTAGTGAGATTGCAGTACCTAAGTAATTACTATAACACGTAAATTATCAATGGATTTTTTGACCGATTCGTAAACATTATAGTTACCTAGAATATTTGAATCATCAGATTCAATTCAACTGCATGTGTAATCACCTAAATTATGAACCAGTTTCTAGTGCACATCTTTGTTAAAACAAACTAAATTTCCTTTACCTCCGACTACCTTCGCTTTCAAACTGTAATTTTCTAATGAATAACGTACAAAACTTGCTAGTCTGTTGGCTTAGAGCTACTGAGCTCTACGGTGTTGTTTGCAATTAAACTAAGGTCGTGTAAACAGATTTACACGAGGACTCTCGCATATTGTTAACTATTTTTATTGCTTCGTTATCTTTAGAAACCCCTTTAGCTGTGCACAGAAATTGAGAATAATAAACTTTGAAAATGGGATTTTAATTCCGACGTTAATATAAAACGTAACTTCACGCCTCTTATCCCCAAAGGGGTAGGCAGAGGTAAATGCATGCATTCAAGCATAAGTTTTGGCCCATGCAACAGGTGGCGAGCCTGTTGACATTTCCGGGCACATTACCAAACTTCGAGGTACTGGGATATTTACAAAAAATGGAAAATTCCCAATAGAACCAGAGATAAAGGACTTTACACCATTATCTCCGATAACTCCCTACCCGGGAATCGAACCCAGGACCTCAGCGTAGTAGTAGTTAATACTAGTTAATATAGGTATATTTATTTCTATTGTATTAAATCCTGTAAATAGATTCAATCTTTTGAAAAACGTGCTCTGTATTCTGATAATACTATCATCTATGGATCATCACTGTCACCAAGGGTCTGATGATGAAGATAAAAAGCAATCGAGGGAACCCTTCCCCGGTTGACAACAGTTAGTGTTTTTCAGCTACTAAAAAATAAATCAGATGTAGACTTTGGAAATATTTATAATAAAACAGTAGCATGAAATTGTATACTATCGACGATCACCAAATAGGAATCGTCATGTGCATGGCTAATCGCTTTCTTGTTAAAGGGAGGGAGGTACAAAGGTCAGGAAAATCATTAATCTTGTCAGATTTACGGCTCGAGGCGCGTCTAGTTTATCTTGCAACCCATGCCCACAGGATTACTGTACTGCCTACCTACGTCCTTAACTCCTTACAATGTAAATGAGGAAAAGGTATAAAAACTTTTTATAGACGTGACAGGCAAATTGTGTGTACTCACTTTCCGAGGGGCTTCATGAAATCTTTTCAAGGACTCTCAGATTTTTTTTTTGAATAGATTTTTGTGAGTATTGGTTTTAAATACTGAATGAATAGACATGAAATACTTATACGAGTATATATAAATGCACAACATTTAGAGATCTGAAATAATATATTTGATATTAAAAGTTCGACTTATCGGTATTTTGTTAATTTGTAATTAGTTTCAACAATTTTATACAAGCATTATTTCATAGATAACGTCTGGATTTTTTTCAATGACCACCCTGTACATTGTAACTTATGACACAAAATTATAAGTACGTCGGTTGTTTCTTTAAAGTCAAATGTAAAAACTATATAAATATGAATAATTGTTATTTATATTTCTGTGGTAAAAACCCATTTTGGATCAGACATTTTACAACTAAATACAGAAAATTACTAATTTATAATACACTCATTGAAATAAATACAATTATGGCTTTATTTATCTTATTTTTTATTAATACATTACAGTGGTGCGAGTGAAAAATGTTGCTATTTTCAACTCCGCTCGCTCCGTTAATCTTATAAAGAAAAATATCACCATTAGTCTTATTTGGCGCATATCGGAAATAAATTCAAACTCAATTTGAACTTTTGTGGGAATAATATATTTTTGATACGGTTATAAATTCAGGTCTTCGAGACCGAAGACCTCAATCGAGTGTCCCAAAGAGTGGGCCTTAAAATGAACATGGATAAGACCAAGGTCATGTTCAATAACCTAAATTTGTCCTAAATAGACATATTCGTCGACAACTTCGAGGATCGAGTTCTCAACGGACACTGGAGTGGGCGATACAAGGTTTCAAGGTTTTCAAATTTATAACCGTATCAAAAATATATTATTCCCACAAGAGTTCAAATCGAGTTTGAATTTATTTCCAATATGCGCCAAATAAGACTAATAGTGATATTTTTCTTTATAAGATTAACGGAGCGAGCGGAGTTGAAAATAGCAACATTTTTCACTCGCACCACTGTAATGTATTAATTAATACCACTCTACTCTCTACCCGCGGCGACCGAAGCTTTGCCGGTTAAAGTTGGGTCCAAAAGTTAATGGACCGAAACACTCACGGTAATACTAACAATGGTGATAGGAATTGATTAAATAAACAGATGTTACGCTAAAGACAGTTAAACGTTATCCAGATCAACCATTGATATACAGGGTTTTTTGTATATCAATGAGATCAACATTGTTTGTTCGAAAATACACTAGAAATACGAGTTTGAGTTTAGTAAACTTGTAACGTTTAACTCGAGTGCCAACAAAGTTCTTGGAGAATCCATTGCAAAGAAGACTTTTCAAAACAGATACTTTGCGATAAAAAAAAACAACTAGTAGGTATACTACCCCTTTTGCACCATTGCCTTGTGCATTTACAAAATTTTAACAAACATTAATTAACATACCTACTAGTAAAAAATCATTAATATTATACGTTTTTTTTTTGAGGTTTGTGAAAGAACAGTAACTATACCTAAGCATAGTCGTTAAAAGTCGTCCTAACCTTCCTAACGTTTGACCTCTCGGTTAACGGTGGACATCACTCTCTGTATGCGGTGAAATAATCACACGAACGAAATCGCTAGTTCAAACTTATGATATTCAAACACAGTTTTTCAATGTTCATATTGGTTCATATTTTTAAAGTATAGGTAAAGTGGGAACCACTTAAATTATCGCTTACTAGATGGTCGTTACTCAGCGGACAAACCGCAGAATTTCGGTTTAACTTGGCATCCAGCCAGAGTGATTTGGATCACTTACAACACGAATGAGATGTTCTTTACAAAACGGGAAGAAAATCGTGATTTTACACCAGTACAGTGAGCAAAATGTATCTTTAATTCTAAACACTCGCCGCGATTAAATCGTTTTACCGGCGAAGCCTGGGGGAGGGAAGGAGGAGGGGGGAGCGAGAGTTAGGTGTACAAATGTCCCACCTCACTAATTAAACTGTCGGCAGCCTCTTTGCACAACTGATCATGTTGGAGCTTATTGATAAATTTAATAATTCTCTGGCTATAATTATAGAGAATCTGATCGTGCACCTTTAAATTTTCATTTCAAATTTGATTCTTGCTTTTTTTATGTTCTTCGTGATTTTTTTATGTCGTAAAGTAGCCTATAAACATCTGGACAAAAACTTCCCTCTGAGGTATTTCCTTGGTGCCATAATATGGCATTAAAAGAGTTCTTCAGAACTGGCAGCGCGTCGGCGTTGCAAAGCTCTCTTGGAGTTGCAAATTTTGATAGGTGACGATGACCACTTGCCATCAGTCGGCCAGTATGCTTAACTATGCTTGTTTCTCAACCTTTAGACATAAAAAATAAAGAGATCTGCATTTAAGCAGATGCGTTGCCACAAATGAGGAGGAAATTACAGGGCGATACATTGCCACCTGGCCGATGACCTGAATATGATAGTGCTGAACACAACCATTTAACGGCAAGTAGATTCAGTAGTGCCTACGCTCTCGAACTCCGTCCCTGGAGCTCCACCATCAGTAAAGTTATACCACAGTCTAAAGAAAACGAACGTGTTAGGTACTTATACTGTGGTTATACTAGAACCTATCAACTACCAAATGGTAGCTGGATATATTAGATAATAACGTGTGCCGGTTAAATGGTAATGTACGGCCCAATAATTTCTGCAGAGATAAAATTATTTAGGCTTCAGGTGTCACCCCTGAAGCCTAAATAATTTTACCTCTGCAATATGCGTAGACAGACAGACAGACAATGCGTAAATCGCTCTCTTTGTTTGGCCTATATAAGAGAGTTTACAATCACAATCGAGTTTGTAATTACCAGAATTTTGTAAGGGAATGCTACTTTTAATGGGTCTTAAAAACTGGTGCATTTTCTTGTGAGGTTTAAAACCGTTTTTAATCGCCGGGTTCGAATTTAAATAATCATTTTAGTTTAATATATGCGAGATAAATCCGAAAACTAGTTTTATTTCAATGAGTGCAGATCGCGAAAACCTATGAACATACTATAATAAAAACTTATTCTCCGACACAGGGATCGAACCTCAGACCGTAATCTCTGCGACGCGGGCTGCCTATACAAACATGGACGTCATTTCATATAGGTCCGTAAATAAATATTATTATATTGACTGAAACAAAATTTAACAAATACAAGTTTTTCATATGAAACTATCAAACAATTAATAAGCATCGATTTCACATCAACGAATGTCAATCAGTGCTGCTTAAATACAATACAATTTGGAAATCCAATCAGTCTGGCTGTTTATATTACTTTAATTGGCACTGATTATGATTTATAGCATTTATTTTAAATGATAGCTCGGTGATTTTCTGCTGCAACTCGCAACAAACCCATCACCTTGTACAGTCATGGAACTCGCCTATTATCAAATATAGCATTTATTACCACCGCATGAGGTGCCTGTGAGGTTAAGTTACTTGTTTCTTAATAGGTATAACATGTTTAGGCTAAAAGACAAAAATCGCGAATGGTTAGGTTGAGTAGGTACTGTCCGAAGGTTCAAGAGGCTTCGGTATCGGCGTATGTGGATGAAGAGATTTTATGCTATAATGGTAAAAAACATGCATGCAGTTGACATTGATGCTAAGTTATTACTGCAGGCTATAGACATTTACACAAAAAACAGGTGATCAAAGCCTTTTTGTGCGATGAAACAGGTACCTATTTATTTATTTATTTATTTATTTATTCTTTATTGCCACAATATAAATATCGGAACAAATGGCGGAATTAATGCTAAAAGCATTCTCTACCAGTCAACCATTGGTAGTATAGAAAAGAAAATGGTGAGCGGCATTAGTAAAAAAAATAAAATAATTAGAAATGCTTATAATGAAACAAAAATGTTAACACTAATAATACTTTCTTACACACATAGATATAAGAATATACGTACATACATAAAATAGTACATAAACCTACAAAATAATCTACATAATTAAATATATAAAACACAATAAATATATATTTAAATATGGATGATGATTTTACGAAAAATTACGTTCGAAAATATTCCTTAACCCTTTTTTTGAACGTTATTTTTGAAGTGAGCTTACGTATATCCTCTGGAAGAGCATTCCACAAACGTACTACTTGGACAAGAAATGAACTGGATACAAAGCTGGAACTGTGAAGTGGTATAGAAAGAATATTAGAATTATTAGAGCGCAATTGAAGTGAATGAGAAGACGAAAGATATTGAAATTTGCATTTTAAATAAGAAGGAGATGTAGGATCGGTAAGAATAGAAAAAAGTTGGTTAAGAAGCCGTGCTTGTCTTCGCTGTCGAACAGGAAGCCAATGAAGTTTTGTTCGAAACGAAGAAACATGGTCAAACTTGCGAAGACAAAAAATAAAGCGGATTGAGTTATTAATTAATCGATCAAGTTTGTCCAATAAAATCTCATTTAGATCCGAATAACACAAAACTCAAACTCAAAACTCAAAAATTCATTTAATCACTTGGAAATAATAGAATTTGCTTGTGATAGGTCAAATTACAAATATAAAATTAAAGCGAATAACAACTGATACGTTGATTAATATGTCAAAGTAAATAAATTAATAATAGTCCAAAAATACTTAATAATAAAAATAGGTATCAACAGAATGTTCCATACTCTCTTTTACAAACGGCAAGATAAGACTAAACAAAAAAATATGGGACATTCCTTGTCATTCACTGGCAGAGTTCCAAAGCCCACATTACAGAGAAAAAACCTGCCAAAACAAAACTCAGTAGGGTCTTTTCAAAATATGTTCCGATAGGCGAAAACTTGGAAATACTAATTTATTTTTATTTCTGGTATTATAAGTATGTATATCATTAATTTTCTTAAATAAGTGCAAGTTTTTCCTAGCATACAATATATTTTCATAAATATATTGGCAAGGGACCGTCATTATATTTATTTGCTTGAATAATTCTTTCAAGGAGTCACGACTATTTAAGTTATATATCGCTCTAATAGCTCTCTTTTGTAATATAAATATTGAATCAATTTCAGCTGCCCGACCCCACAACAAAATACCGTAGGACATGACACTGTGAAAGTAGCTGAAATAAACGAGTCTCGCAGTGTCGACATCCGTTAACTGTCTAATCTTCCTGACGGCATAAGCAGCAGAACTTAGACGTTTTCCTAACAGTTTAATATGAGGACCCCATTGCAATTTTGAATCAAGCGTTATACCCAAGAAGACAGCTTCACTAACAAATTGTGTTTTATCATTGTTGAAGAATATTTCCCCTTCTTTACTTTTGACATTTGGAAGAGTAAAACGAATACATTTAGTTTTTTTACTATTTAATGCAAGATTATTTACTGTAAACCAATTATGTACTTCTTGTATGGCTTTATTAATAGTATCATAATTTGGTTCTTTTCTATTCACTTTAAAGACCAGCGAGGTATCATCGGCAAATAAAATTGTTTTAGGCTCACTGATGGGCATCAAATGGAGCAAATCATTTATATATACTAAAAACAGAAATGGACCTAATATCGAGCCCTGTGGTACACCCATTTCTACTTTAGAGCCTGGTGATTTTACTCCGTTAACTTGTATTTTCTGTTCCCGGTTTTCTAGATATGATTTAATAAGTTGAATAGTTGAAGGGCACACATCAGCATAATCAATGATGGGAAAAATGAGAGCCTGAACAAGACGAATCTTAGTTTCAATTGGCAGGAAATTTCTAAGTCGGTTGAGGGAATGAAGAGCACCATACACAGCTCGGCTCACCTCACTGATATGGACTCTCCAGCTTAGAGTTGCATCAATGTATAAGCCCAGATCCTTGACGGCTGAAGAAAAAGTTATTATTTGACTTTCATACTTGACCGGAGTAATAGCACTATAATTTAATTTACATAACTGTCGTGAACTACCAAGTATGATAGCTTGGCACTTATTCGGATTAACTTGGATGCCATATTTGTGAGACCAAGAACTAATTTTATCGAGGTTAAAGTTAATCCTGTCATTAGCACTATTGATATTACCTACGTCTGATTGGCTATACAATTGTAAGTCATCTGCATAAAAATGGTAAGAGCAGTCCAACACATCTGAAAGAACGTTTATGAAAACTGAGAACAGTAGGGGAGAAAGAATGCCCCCTTGAGGGACACCTGCACTAAGATGACACCAGTTAGAAATAACTCCATTGCCCTTAACCGCCTGCTGCCTATTCTTGAGGTACGAAGAAAACCAGTCAACAGCTTTAGAGGAAAAATTTAAATGTTTTAAGACAGCAAGGAGGATATCATGGTCAACCATGTTAAATGCGTTTGAAAAATCAATAAGGACCAAAATAGTGACCATCCTATCCTCCATGCCACTCCTAATATCCTCCGTTACCTTAAGTAAAGCAGTGGCGGTGCTGTGGCCAGCGCGAAAACCGGATTGGAATTGAGATACAATATTATTATCGTGTAAGAAAGAAGAAACCCGTTTATGTACTACTGCTTCAAGAGTTTTGGAGAGAAACCTATGCATTTTACTTAAAAAAACTGAATGGTTACAAACGTTACGTGAGTGATTTGTGTGAACAACACCTTTACTTAATTACGTTCACACTGTTAATGTCAAAATATCAAACATAATTAATTAAATGCGCTGTGTACCAGCATGTGGTAAAACGGTTTCACCACAGAGTTTCGAATTCAAATTTAGTTATATACTCGTATAATGCATAATGTTTAATTAATAATTCAAGTATTGCCATAAAGATGAAATGCAAAAAAATAAGATTCTTTCGTGAAGGCATCATTATAAATCTAAATAAATAAGTTGTTAATGAGCATGATTCGATCCTTAAATTAAATATATGTAATACCATAACCAACATTAACCTATTGTGAACTCACCACACAACCACGCAATATTCAGTAACACCTTGCTTTACGTTGTGCACACAGGGCGAGGTGAATGCAGCTGAGCTTAATTCATTTAAGTTACGAATTCTCATAAGCGAAATATGAATAACTTAAGCTCCTAAATCCTGGTTGCAGATAAGGCATCTTGGTTTATTTGCAGTCCGCGATAATTCGGCAAAGTTAGTTTCGATAGTCTTAAAGTTTATCGAGAACAGACAGACAGACAGAGAGACGCGGTGGGCAATTTTGTTTTATGATATGTATGCCTAGATAGAAGATTGGGTGAGTAAGATTTTCCTGTAAGAATGTCTTTGTTCGGCAAATGAAACAAACAGTGCGGTAAAGCCTCGGCAATCAGATGACCGGATCAACTAGACTCTATACAGTATGTATGTACATTATCTTATTAGGTACACATACCTATTGTACTAGCTCTCTTTCACTATTTATCTCTATTCATCTGTTTAATTTTGGTGTTTTACCTGGAAAGGGGATAATTTCACATCCCAAAGGTTTCCTCAAAACTAAATCACCGAAATGTTTGTACGCGCATAACTTCTAAACGGCATCGAATTGCAATGTTTAACAATCCATTATTTCTGAGAGAATGAAAAAGAAGATTGTGAGACGTATTATTTTATACCATATTTTTCACCGTCAATACTTAAAGACAGTATTGTTGGGAAAAAATATGGCGATATGAATTTCGCTGGGTCAGCTAGTCTATAGTCTATTCAAATATTATAAAGAGGAAACATTTGTGTTTTTGTATGTATGTATGTTTGTAACGTTTTCAAGTTCGAAAAGGCCATTTTAAATTTCTATGCATAATATTTTTTATAGAAAATTATTATAAGCTTTTGTAAACTTTCAGTCAATTTTTAAAGATAAAAGTTAGATCTATGCATAATATAAGCACTCCGTAAGAGCCGGCGCCAACGCCACCACCATCACAACCACCACTACAAACACCACCAATGCCACCAACACCAACAACGCCACCACCACCACCACCATCACCTTCATCATAATCACATCAGAAAGAAGTCCATCCGTATCCGCTGGACAAAGCCTTTCCCGAAGATGCTCCTAAAAGCGTTGTGCGTCCTAAGGAAAGAATACGCCATAATTGCCTCGCTTGGCATGCTGAATGGTGAGCATAGCGGAGATTGTTTTATGCCGGGACGCTGCTATGCGGTATGCTTAATGTTACTAACAGAAAAAAAAACCGGCCAAGTGCGAGTCGAACTCGTGCACGAAGGGTTCCGTACAAAAAATGCCATAAAAATGTCGTTTGTTTTTATATTATTTCGCATTAACACATGCTTGTGAAATATATTTTATTTTTAAAGAAAACTGGAAAGAAAAATTTGACTTCAGGCGAGACTCGAACTCGCGATCTACTGGGAATCTAGTCCAGCCGCTCTTCCAATTGAGCTACTGAAGCCCTGCCCGATTTGTCAAATCTTTCCTTCACATCTATTGCATTGCTTTATGGTAGCAGCAGCGCCATCTATTACCAACTATGCTAGTTAGGCAACCAAACAATTATTTCTTTTTTAATTATTTCTTTAAAAATAAAATGTCGTTTGTTGGAAGGTAATATACAACATAAGACCTAAAAAAATCTGTGAAAATTTTAAGTGTCTACTTGCTACCGGTTATTGATATCGAGAAAAAAATATACGAAAAACAACACGTTTATTGTATGTCCCCTTGGACCCCTTAATATTTTCATTTTCTTATTTTTAGTAATCAATTTTGTCGCTTTAGCGGTAACAGGAAGACATAATTTGTGAAAATTTTATTTTTTTAGATATCACTGTTTATGAGATACAGCCTGGGGACAGACAGACGGATGGACGGACAGACAGGCAGACAACGGAGGATGAGTAATAGGGTCCGTTTTTACCTTTTAGATACGGAACCCTAAAAAAGATAGATTCAGAATAGTTTAAAAATATTCGATATGATTCTTTAAATTGTCGTAACTTTTTTATTTCTGAACCGATTGACATGAAACAAACAGTAAATGTTTAGTGAAACTTACCACAATATATTAGTAAAAACTAAAAATCGGATAAGCCATTTCTGAAATTAGCTTGCACAAACACACAGACAAACATACATTTTTTCCGGGATAAAAAGTACCCAGTGTTGTGCGCCAAAGGTTAAAGTATAAATATACTAAGTTTCATCGTAATCGGACCGGTAGAATTTGTGTGATGCTTGAACAAACAGACAGACAGACAAAAAAATTTCTAATCACATATTTGTGTTCGGTATCGATCTAGTAACATCCCCGGGTATTTATTTTTTCAATATTTTCGATGTACAGAATTTTACACTTCTACAGTTTTATTATAAGTATGTATAGATTCGTTTTTAAGTACGTGCCTAATTACTGTACAATTTCCTTTTTTTTTGTAATGGAAGTGGCAAACAAGCCTGCAGTTCACGTTGATGTTAAGTGAAGACTGCAGCTTATAAACATCCACACAAAGACCAAGGTAAAAATGCAGATGCGTTACCACTCCTGAGGCCTAAGGTATTATGCCTCTGTGCCGGAAATTACAGAGCCGTACATTACCACCTGACCGGAACACGATAGTGCTGAACACTACCATTTAGCGGCAAGTATATTAGATAATACGGTGGTGCCTACGCCCGCGAGCTCCGTCACTGGAGTTCTACCACCAGTAAAACTTACCACCGAAATGTACAGCGCAGGCTTGCTTGCTACTTTCATGAGAGAAATAATTGTGATTGCAAATTTACCACAGTGAGTTTGACCTTGACCGTAGCTCGCCTGACAACTTGCCTAGTTGTAGAAACCAGTAGGTAGTAGGAATGAGCCCTTTCTTTTCGTCGAAGGAACGTAGAAAAATTAGCAATGAAATTGACGTAGTAATAACTTATCATAAATGTATTTTACTTGAATATTCGCTGTTGAATATTTCTCTGATTATCCTTTCTGAGAAGGTCTTATTAGGTTCATATTTACATTTATTTTAGCTACCGAGCTATGAAATTTTGAAATTATCAACCAGTTAGAAGATATTATTATAGCTTGTTAGGTACACATTAGTTGTGTTTATTTCGTAAAGTTTTGATTCAATTCATAGGTATTTTATATCACGAATAGTCTTGCGTGCCACAACTCTTCTGTTTATGTTCGCGTTCATTCACCGCATTCAGTGCTTCCACCGAAAGGTTATATGATGCTAATTATATTTTCTACTAGCTGAGCCCGCGACGTCGTCCGCGTGAGAATTTATGATTGTTCAGTAACTACCCGAACAAAGTCGTGGGCGCAGCTAGTATAAAAGTAGTTACTCCCTATTATATCAGCTATCTGCCAGTGAAAGTCTCGTCAAAATCGGTCCAGCCGTTGCCAAGATTAGCCTCGCCAAACAGACAGACAAACAGGCAGACAGACAAAATTTTTAATAAATGTGGTTTTAGTATATCGGCAGGAGGCCTCTCCAGTCAGGATATCTAGGTAGTATTGTCAGCGTATCTTTCCATAAGCCATAAGTATTCGTGTTTGTGGGCGTCTGTAGGTGGGAACTCGAGCGGGTGATGAAATAAAGCACATGGTTTGGCAGAAGGTGAAGCAATAGTCGTTTATGGCCAAAGATCCGCCCATTCGATTACGCCAGCAGAGAAGAACGGGCAAGAAACTCTTACAACCGGGGACACAGTTACCGGAATACCAATGCACATTACACAATACAAATCTCTTCTGCCAATCAATTCAGTACTACGCGAATCGTTACTACGAGTATATCTCATTTACAACTATTCATCATCATCATCATGCATCACCACTGCTGAATAAAGGCCTCCCCCAAAGAATGCCACAACGAACGGTCCCGGGCCACCCTCATCCAGCGATTGCCCGCGACCTTCACCAGGTCGTCGGTCCACCTCGTGGGGGGCCTGCCTACGCTTCGTTTTCCGGTACGTGGTCGCCACTCTAGAACTCTTCTGCCCCAACGGCCGTCAGTCCTGCGAGCTATGTGCCCTGCCCAGTGCCACTTCAGTTTCGCTATTCGGTGGGCTATGTCAGTTACTTTGGTTCTCATGCGGATCTCCTCATTTCTGATTCGATCTCGCAGAGAAACTCCAAGCAAAGCCCTCTCCATTGCTCTCTGAGTGACCTTGAGCCTTCTTATGAGGCCCATAGTGAGCAACCACGTTCGGTTCCGTATGTCATCACTGGCAACACACACTGGTCAAAGACCTTCTTCTTCAGACACTGCGGTAAATTGGACGAGAAGATATAACGCAGCTTTCCGAACGCTGCCCATCCGAGTTGGATTCGGCGATTGACCTCTTTCTCGAAGTTGGACCTACCTAACTGGACCGTTTGTCCCAGGTATACATAATAGTCAACAACTTCGAGTGTAGTACCCTCGACCATAACAGGAGTGGGCGTAACAAGGACATTCGAGATAATATTCGTCTTGTCCATGTTCATTTTAAGGCCCACTCGTTGGGAGGCCCTACTGAGGACATTGAGCATTGTGCCAAGGTCTTCTAGGGTCTCAGCCATGCCTACGATATCATCCGCAAATCGGAGGTGGGAGATGTACTCGCCGTTAATGTTGATGCCGAGTCCGTTCCAGTCCAGAAGCTTGAAGACATCTTCCAATGCAGCGGTGAACCGTTTCGGAGATATGACATCTCCCTGTCTCACACCTCGCTGCAGTTGGATAGGTTTCGAGCTCTGGTCCTGAAGGCAAACCGACATAGTGGCGTTTTCGTACAAGCTCCTAAGCACCTCAATGTATCAGTAGTCGACTTGGCACCTCTGGAGAGACTGTAGCACAGCCCAAATCTCGACCGAATCGAAGGCTTTCTCATAGTCCACAAACGCTAAACATAAGGGCTGGTTATACTCTTCTGTCTTCTGTATAACTTACCGCAGCGTGTGTATGTGGTCTATGGTGCTAAAACCTGTACGGAACCCGGCTTGTTCGGGAGGCTGGAAGTCGTCGAGTCTGCGAGATAGACGGTTCGTAATTACTCTCGAAAACAGCTTATAGACGTGACTTAGAAGTGCGATGGGCCTATAGTTTTTAAGAAGGGTATTGTCACCCTTCTTAAAGAACAGTACCACCACACTTCTGTGCCACGCCTGTGGCGTTTTGCCCTCGGATATGGCGGAATCGAACATCAACTGAAGAGCTTCTAATACTGGCCTTCCGCCCGCTTTCAGGAGTTCAGCAGTGATTCCGTCATCACCCGGCGCCCTGTTGTTTTCCAGCTGTTTGAGTGCCGTACTAATCTCGTCTAGACTGACGTAGATATCCCGGAGGATATCTTCGGTGTAGCGTCGGGTCAGTCCGGCTCTAGGATCTGCTGCCGGACTGTTAACAAGTGGTCAAGCGGTCGCGTATAACTGTCCGTAGAACCGCTCGATCTCTTCCGCAAGCTCAGGTTTCGACGATACGATTCTGTCGTCTTCTGTCTTCAGCTTAGTTAGGCAGCTCTGCCCTATAGACAGATCTTTGGCGAACACTTTGGAGCCCTTGTTCCGCTCTATGGCCGTTTTAATACTGGCAGTATTAAACTGCCGAAGGTCGCGAGTCAGTGACTTCGAGATCTGTCTGTTGAGCCGCCTATACACTAAAGCATCTTCAGAGGACTTCAGAACCATACCGCGTCTCTCATCTATGAGCTTGAGAGTTGAGTCGGAGATCTTTTTGGTCTTGCTTGTTTGGCGGGTCTTAAAGCACGTAGATCCAGCCGTACGGACAGTTTCCACAAACCTGTTGTTGTATTCGTCCACATCTACGCAATCACTCAGGCTTTCGAAGCGATTTTGAAGTTCGAGTTGGAAGTTCTCGGGGTTTTGGATTTGGGCAGGTGCTGGTCGGAGCGAAGACTTCATTAGCTGGGATAAATGCATGCATTCAAGCATACATGCAAACACCCACGATTCGCCGGTTACGTTTTGTTCATTGTATCAATTTGCTCGTATTCATATTTAAGTGATTAAAATATAATTATTTGTTTAAGGTTTGGCAGCGACTTCAATCCTATTAGTAAATAACACATATAAATAATAGGTAGTATATAATTAATATTAAATCTGTATTATTTTTTACTTTTTAGATTTGAAGTCGCTTTTTCTTAACGTAGTTATTTTTATTTATAAGTTTAATTTCAATTAAAAGTGTACAATTACATACTAGTTTTCAATTATATACTAATGTGAAATATATACAAAAAGTCACAAAACTAAAAATAAACTATGCTAATTCAAGGCCGGGGCCTCCACTCATTGTACCCAGCATTTAAATATTGAAATGGTGACAGATGTTCAATGGTGGAATTAGAGTTAAACTATAACCATGTTAGAAATTTATAAGAGTATTCGCGTATTTGTTATCACAGGGTTACGAAATATGACACTTATGGTGAGATTCACAGATCGCACTACGACTTTACTTTCGTGCAAAGTACGCTTCGAACTGTCAAAACCCATACATTTCTGACAGTCCTAAGCATACTTTGCCCTAAGTAAAGTCGTAGTGCGGTCTGTGAATCTCGCCCTTAGTTCACCTAAAAAAAAGAAGCACTGTAATTCCACAACTTCACTGAAATACATAAGATGGCATTAAATACTTGCCCCATTGGCATTAAAGAAAAAACAAAGTAGAGATTAGCAATACTTTAACTAAAATACGATTATGAATAAGGGGGTTGTTGTATATACTAACCACATTGTAACTACCTATGTGTAAATACAGTTGGCATATTATTACTTTGCTACTGACCCATCACTTATAAAGAACAATGCTAGAAGAAATTTTATTGAATGAACTATGGCGAATGTACGAACCAATAATTATTGTATTGACGTTCTTAAATTTTTCATCACGCTTTTTAATTTCAATTCAGTCACGCAAGCCCGTAAAACAGTTGACTGCCTATTGTTACAACTTTAAATAATAACTTCACAAGTTTGTATTTAATAATCATACTCTAGCTATTAATAAGTATGTATGCCAAATTCGACTGATGCTTTGATTTTGGCCTTGTAATTTCCGGCACAGAGGCCTAACACGTTAAGCCTCAGAGTGGTATTTTGCAATCTGCGCTTCTGCATTTTGACCTTGGTCTTTGTGTGCGTGTCTATAGGCTGCAGTCATCACTTAACATCGATGTGAACTGCGTGCTTGTTTGCCACTTACATTAAATAAAAAAATTGCTAAAATTTCATATTTACTGTTGTGCGTGTGACTAATTAGATGTAAGTACCGAATTAGTTTCTTGAAAAACACTCAAATAATTGTGACGAGAATGGCAATTGCACTTTCATCATCAAATGAGCTTCTGTCGCAGTTTTTTGTGCTAAATAAATACTGCAGTATTATTCGTAGCACTTATGCCCATTTATTAACTAAATAACTATTTCTCTCGGATTAATTTCAGATATACCTATGTTCACTCAGTCCTTCCTTTCGTCCTCCGTCACTGGTAGAGCTCCAGTGTTGGAGCCCGCGGGCGTAGGCACCACCGAATTACCTAATATACCTACTTGCCACTAAATGGCAGTGTTCAGCACTATCGTGTTCCGGTCAGGTGGTAAGGTACGGCCCTGTAATTTCGGGCACAAAGGCATAACACCATAGGCCACAGGAGTGGTAGCGCATCTGCATTTTTACCTTGGTCATCACTTAACATCAATGTGAACTGTATGCTTGTTTACCACCTCCATTACATCACAAAAAAAAATACATGACAGGAAATTAAGGATTGCATATTGCAATCACTGTACAGTACTACTGTGATGTTATAACAATGAACCATGGCATTTGAAAGAAGAGAAATGTTCAAAAAACCACCGATGGCGACGCAGCTAAAGTTGATGGCCATGGATTACTCGAATAGTCTTGGTGAGGTGTAACGTAGGTACAATAAAATTAACCTTAATTACTATAACAAAAAGAACAGTGAGATCGTCGAATAATATCTGTTTGACCGGATGAACGCATAGATAATACATTGCTTAAAGTGACGACAAGGGTAAAGAAGGAATTTAGTCGATTTTCTCCAAAAAAAGGTAGCTGAAACAAGTTCTGAAATTACCACTTCTTCAGTTCTTGACTTTGAAGTATGTATAGGACAATATCTTTAACATGGGTATATGCATGGATGCACACATGTAAACACTAACAAAAACCGGAAAGAATAATATATTCCCTATTTTGAACGCCAACCTTCGCTACTCCGAGAAGTACCCCAAGAAAAAGATAATTTCGCAAAAGCTGCAACAAACTACGAGATGTTTCAATGTTGTTTATATTAATAAAAAGCGAAAGGAATTAAACTTGTCTTCGAACAGGGTCACAAAATTAAGACGTTCACGGCTATTAACAAAGAGGGGTGTTTTTTGTTTTGCATCACCAAACGCCACAATGGCTTTTTTTTTACGTAGGTATGTAAATACTGCGAAGAAATTATAACCGGTCGTTACTACAACCCGGTACCTTCGGGTAATTATAATAAATTTGCGTTGTGGTGTTCTTTTCACCAGTTAATGAACAAATTTTATAGAAGGCTTAACGTGAAATGGAATACAAATGTAGTTTATTAAATATGCCCAAATTACGGACGTGTTTTACATAATTCATTAATTTCAGGTTACATAACATATCAGTAGTAGTACAATCATTTCAATTTCTACTGTATTCAAATGAAGTTTTGACATATTATCGATTATATATAGAAATGGGATTCTATTTTGTTTTGTTAGTTTTAGAAGTCGCATCTATTTTAGGTTTCGGTTTCAAAAACCTACTTATTACGATGATAACCGAATACTTTCTAACTAGGTATTGTTAACAATATTAGATACGACAACAAAGAATGTTGTGAAGTAAGCGAATTATAATTATTATAGCTATGTATGTTCTCTCTACTAGATATAAACCCGCTACGCTATAAGGATAGCTATTGTAAACGCATTACCTACGTTTTTTTGAGACATAGAATAACTTTTGCGTGCATTGTGTATAGATATCATTAGATTGGGAATATTACGATAAGTATATCCATTATCTAAAGGTTCTAGTCAAAGTACACTACAGATTACAGTATAGCTCTAGCACGCTACCGAGAGTAAGGGTAGCCATTAACACGCCACCGAGGTGGTTTTAGCCTGTAAAAAGGTACTTAAGGCGAAAGCTACTTGTTTAAGTAGCTTTGGTTAGAAGTCATGGGACAAACGTTATAAAAATTGCAAAATTATTGATAAATTTACAAAATATGAAGAATATTGCGAACATGTCTATGTCATGGCCTGTATTGATGATTTTATTATAGCTAATGGATTACGGCTCACCGATATTACATAAAAATATTATTTATACAAATAGATTGAGTGTCCAAGAGTCACGGGGGTGTGTAAGGACCAAAATATTTGGCACTCCATGCTTTTTGTCGAGGGTCAAGATTCATACATACTTATTATATAAATCGAGGTATTTTCCGAAGCTTAAATTGCAATCGATGGTGATTCCCAAAACTCTAACACTCTGACCCAATTCTATGGGCAGCGAATATGTTATAATGATTGCCTGATTTCCCCTCCTGCAGCCTGCACCTCCCCTTGAGTACCTACCATGCCGGCAGTCTCGTGCACTGAGGTTGAGAGCGGGCAGCTGTATCTGTGCGTGTAAAACACGTCCTGACTGATACGTGTGTATTAGGTAAGCAGAATAAACGTTTGTATGAAATTTTAGCCGAATGTCCGCGGTGTGCTATTGGTGTGCCCCCTATCTTCACCATAGACTCTCTGTACCGCAGTTTTCTGGTTGTTAGCATAGCTTGTGTCTTCTGCGGGGAGTAGCTCAGTTTTGTTTGTCCGCCCCCATCGGATGACAGCCTCCAAAGCAATTCGCATGTTCCTCTCAATTTCTTCTGAAGTGCTTACGCTGGCTATGATAGGAAAGTCGTAGACAAAGGCTTGGCAAGTAAACCGAGACATGAGTTGGGGCTCAAGCTGCAGGTTCCTGACGATAGGGCCACGTGTGGATTGTAGTAGTACTGTAAAGAATTGAGATAATATGTTAGAAATGAATTAGGCATTTCAGTCAAATCAGGGATAAAATATGCAGATGAGTTCAGTTTTATTTATGTCCTGTGTTTCATTTATGAAAGTTAAAATGGTGTTCATTGTGTTTATTAACTAGCAGTCACACATTTGCCGTAATAGGATGCAAATGAAGCAGAAATGCGGGAAAAGGTCATGTGCCAATTGTGCCGTAACAAATAATTTCTAAAGACCTGCGATATAGCGGTGACGTCATTATATGAGCGCCAACAGCTCTCGAGTAAACTTCCTTTAATTAACTCGACACCACTCACGCTTTGGTCCTACGTACCTACTTGTGATTAGTGTGCTAGATACTGTGCAGACACCCTAGCCTTAGCGACAAATGGAACATTGAGTTTGAATTTCAAAGAACTGAATAATGCTTTTAAGCGATCGTTGTAATTGCTGTAAAAAGCCTTTAAGAACGTAATTTAGAAAGATTTCGTTTAGTTAAGTATTTTAGGTACAATAATGTAAAATTTAGCACTCATTATTTAAAAGAAATAAAAATGTTGGTACTGCAAGAAAGCAAAGAAGTTTAATCAAGTAAGTATAAAAATCGGCTTCTTACGTTATGAATAGTTCCAGATTTTCATTCGGGCCTTACGCAATGCTAATACAGAACCACTAATACACAATACACAGAATATCTACGTTACGACTTAAAATAAAGTAACGTCACTTCATGTTTGTATTCCCCGAAGAGACACCTAAATGCATGTATTCAAGCATACAACACCCACGATTCGCTTATGCTTCAGGATATATGCTATAGTATTCACTTATCAGCAATGTAAATAGTTTGCTTGTTTGCCGATTCATGACATAAAAAAATATCGACTATGTCTGTTACCTGCTCGAGATAGCTGCGACGTAATGGGGAATGCAACTTGCAGTGTTGGCTTTGAAAAATATTTCCTTAGTAACTTCTATTAATTAGTAAGCGCTTTTGATACAACAAAATAATGAATATAATATCGAATATCGGACGATGGTGTGAAAGTATGGAAACTTGAGAATGGACGAATTCGTAACCGTTAATTTAGGATTCAACCCACACCACGGCGCCGCATGCCGGAATTCTGCTTGAATATTAGCAACGTTAGTTAGTTAGTTACGATAGTAATAAAGCATAATAATATGCGGGTTGAGCAGTTAAATACAGCTTTCAACTCAAAGACTAACAATACATTGTTTATAAATGGTAATGAAAAGAAGAAAAAAAAAGATTAGCCAGTGCAAAACAGTAATTGTTTAGCCATACATTTTCAGCGCATTCCGTATTATTATATTATATCACTGAAACGGTCCATCAAACCTTCCAGATGTTGCAGACTCCAGAGAGCTCGATGAATAAGTTATAACTATTCTCTTTAGCGTCCATTAAGGCAGATGATGCCAGATATAGTGGAGCACGGCGTGACTAAGCTTCGTGCGTTTAGTGAGTGATGTCGGCCATGTTCACTAAATGCGCGTCTCATCAATTACTAACGAAACCTACTCATGCTATGGTGACCGTAACACCCGTTGTGAGAGTTGTAGCTTCTACTGAGTTCGCGGATTAAATTCCCGATTGCACCAAGTCGTGAATTCAATAGAAATGGTAGCTCGTTCGTTTCAAATACTTGAAACAAACATTATAAATTTTCAGGTTTATATCCTGTTATGTATAACAGGATAGAGAACAGAGGAAAATGGAGGGAGCTATGCTATGAGCTAGCTCTACATTTCCCTGCAAAATCGAGTCAGAAATGAGGAGATCTGTATGACAACCAGAGTAGTCGATATAATCTACTGAATAGCGAAACTCAAGTGGGAGTGGGACGCCTAAAACTAACGTTCGTGAGAGCGAAAATTTTCTCGGGTGACCTGGTACTGGAAGGGCAAGCGTCTACCTACGCCCGCCATGAGAAGGGCAGGCGAAGAAAAGCGGGGAACTGCTGGATGAGAACAGACCATGACCATTCTTTATGGGCATCATCGGAGGAAATTTTATCCAGTAGGAACACGTCTTTTAGATGAAATTATGGATGATAAACAGAAACTAATTATGAATAATAAAAACAAGCCATCTAGTCCCAGCTGTTGAACGGAGCGTTATGACCGTCGTTCGTGTCAGGCTGATGTCGAGGGATCCAATGTTGTCGTTCAAAGACAAAAAGCTCGTAAGTAAATATCTTTTCGCTCGCCGCTCGGCTTTAATGGCACCATTTTATCATGGCACCCGGGAATGGCTCAAATAAGTCCCACCACTCCAATTCGAGCGTTTCTGCTTATGTAACCTATAAATGTTAATGTTGAGTGCAAAATAATTTCGCGGCTTGCAGATAATAAGCTGGTGGCAGCGCATCAATCTTCGGGGATATGTTGGGCTGCATACTAGCTTGTTCTTGTTGCGGTCATAAAATGTGCAATTTTTTTTCTAAGAAGATAAAAACATTGTGCTTCTGACCTCGTACGCTGGTATTTTACACAAAAAATGTAAATTCGATAATCATCGTATTGACACAATATTAAAATATTGAGTAGATATCTATTACAATATGTGTTACGTATGACAAGTACGTTAAATAGATAATTGCTAGTTAATTTAATAAAAGATAGATTAGTTAATGTGGTGGTGGTTACGCTCTCGAGCACCAATATTGGAACTCTACCACTTTAATAAGATGTCGTTTTTCTACCAGATACCGCTGACACTCAAAAACGATTAAAATATTGATTATACGTATATTGATATGACGGATTGTTTTTGAACATTATAATACCTAGGAGAATATTATCGCACGAGCGTGAGAATTTGTAAAAATAGTTTATTTCAATTATTTGTTTTGAATAATTTGATACTTAATTGACTGAAAATATGTTTAAAGCTAATAACAAAGCTTTTAGTTTTTTCTTTTCCATTGCCAACATTTTTATTACAATGCAGTATACAATAAAACTTTGGTTGTTCTAAAACGCCACAACATTAAACTGAATGACTATACAGCGGAAAATAACACTTTGTTAGTGTACATTTTTAAACAATCCATAAAACACTAAAACGAACCATCAAAATGTTTGCTTTATTGACAGAGAATTTGTAGAATAAGTTATGACTTACCTACCCCCTTATTCATAATCGTATTTTAGCTAAAGTGTTGCTAATCTCTCCTTTGTCTTTTTCTATCCTGTACATTTGACAATGCAACTGACAAAGAAAAGCATTCTATAGCTAAGACGTGTATAATTCAAAGGCTAAAACGTATCTAATGTACGTTTATGAATAAGGGGGTTAGCCTTTTAGTACCAATTAACGCAGGTGCCAAAAATTTTTACTGGTGGTAGAGCTCCAGTGACGGATCTCGCGGGCGTAGGCACCACCGCATTACCTAATTTACTTGCCGCTAAATGGAAGTGTACAGCACTATCATGTTCCGGTCAGGTGGTTATGTACGGCCCTGTAATTTCCGGCACAGAGTCATAACACCTTAGGTAACGCATCTGCATTTTGACCTTGGTCTTCATGTGGGTGTCTATAGGCTGCAGTCATCACTTAACATCAATCTGAACGGCATGCTAGTTTGCCACTTCCATTACATAAATGAAAAAAAAAAAATCACTGTACAGTATCCAACAAGAAATATTGCACATCGACCTTAGGAAGGAGACTTCGACTTATTTCAGGTCTATAGAGCGTTATCCCTTTCGCACCTTACCTATCTGACGTTTGTCGCCCATTTTGATCAAGTTTTGACCAATATCGGACTACGGATGCTTACGTAGGCAGTGTGCATCAGAAATAACGCTCTACGAAGACGAAACTAGCCGATTGTCACTTTCGTCGGCTCGATGTACTATATTTCTTGATGAGCACTGTATGTACCTTCAATTGTCTTAAATTTTCACGATTTGTTTTCATATTTTTATATTGTATACGGGACCTAACTGAGTAGACTGAAACTGAAGTCTACTCGTGACCACGGCCGTTGCATTACGGCCAAAACGTCGAGTGCCGCCGAGGTAAATACTTCGATTAAATTAGTACGCGATTAAGTCCCGTTTACAATATAAACATATAAAAGTATATACCTTAATTTTTCAGTTTGTGAGGCGTAATTTTAATTAACTGTAATTTTCTTTATCATAATATTAATCAGCATGAAAAAACATTATTGCTACACGTCTAAAGGTAATTTATTCGAGAATTCGAAACTCTATTATGGCAGCCATAACAATTAAAATCATAAATAAATAAGAAATTTATTTCAGATCATGTAAGAAATAATAAGACTTATTTGTAAATAATCATTGCACTATAATTAAAATATGATTTTATGCAACCCAATATGGATCCAGGATGAAGACCCGTGGGCGCCACCGACTTTGCCAGGTTAGGACAAAGGGTGCGCAATTTGGGGTAAAGACTTTTAAGTGTTACACTTAAAATACTTTTCCACTGAAACAAACAAGAAATAAGGTGTTACACCTTATTTTTTGTTTGTTTCATTAGGCATCGACTCAATAATATAAAAAATCAGAATTATTAACTATTATGAAAATTTGAAAATTAACAAATAATAAGAATTATATTGCAGTATATCTATGAAGTTTTACATTTAGAAGATAATTGGGAACATTAAAGTACACACACAATCAAACAATCTCTCACCCTAAGGCAAAGGTAGGTATATATACTCTCTCCGTACCGTCGTGTGTAAGTAAGTAAAAATATGAGAGCAAATGCAAGGACTATCCAGTGTACACCAACTGTTTTGTTTAAGTATAAATTTTTAACCCATTCCATATATCACTGAAACGGTCCATCAAACCTTCTAGTTAGCGAGAACTCGATGAATAAGTTATAACTACTCTTTTTAGAGTCCATTAACGCAGGTGAGGCCAGACATACTGGAGTGTACGGGAAATGGCTGGGCTACAAGCGTTTTGTAATGAATGAATTAATGTAGTGATGTAGATGTATTGTGGCCACAGATCATTATCGTCAACATCATCGTTATATTAATTTTATACTGTCGCCAAGATTACCGGATTAGCTTCCGGTAGGGTTCACCTACGATCTGTCAGGTCCTGTTTGTGCCCCACCCACCTCAGTGTGCCACCACCATTTTCTATATTGCAATAATTGCAATAATTAAATATATTTTACCCTACCACAACAGTAGAATTAAATAAGAGATCTCTACCTTAGCCTTACAACATACCACAACTGAGTACTTCCTCAGACAGTGAACTGCTATGTTACCGATAGATGCATTAATTACAGAGGCGAAACTTGTGCTCAAAATTAATATTAAAAGGCTATAACGTACACAAAAATGGCACCTTCGCCTATAAACATTGGTAATATTAGGTGAGTTTGCTAATGCGTTACTAGCCCTGAAAGCTTATTTTGATAACAAATATGGAGACATCTATATTGTAGCGCGTGAAAAACGACGACAAAGGGACGTGCGAAATACGAACCGCACTGTTCAGCACTGCCACATGCCAATTCTGTCCAATCGAACCTCTCTAATGGGTGTAGAGGAAAAAGAGACGGTGGCACCATATCAAAGGTCATCAGGTCATCATTTACTATCTCTCGCTATTGAGAGAAGCTTTATGTTAGCGTTATCCGTGGTGGACTGATGATGTTGCGATCCAAAGTTTGCAAAGCAACGCCAATAAGTTTGTAAGTTACTTATATGTTTATCCGTGTAATTTTATCATAGCTCCAATGAATGGCATAAATTAAGTAATTAAAGGATCTGTTTATATGACTTTCAATACAAAATATGCGTTAGATCAGTTTAGAAAATCAGCTGGTGGCAGCGCATCAATCTCAGGGGTTTGTTCAGCTACACGTTATAGTCAACCGCAGCAATGGTGATTGCTCTAAGATGACGCGTATGGCGCCGCCATACCATAATTTTTAAGAATTAAAATGTAAATAATCATAGGTGGATAATATTTAAAAAAATTGTACATTTCAATATGGTGAAATGTCCACGCAAGATTCTGTCAATATTGATGTGAATCTCTCTCTGATAGTAATGTACACCTTAAGTTTTAACTGTAGTTTGAACAAATATGACAATATATATCCTGGATTACAATAGATCTTTTCCTTTTAGTTTAGAGGTACCGTTTTTCTCCCATAGAACAATACTTGTCCCCGAAAATGTGGCTGTTACAAAAGAAATATTCGTTTCTTATTTGCTACTCACTTTATAAATTTAATAAAAAAATTAAGCTCTATTTTACTAAACCTATCTAGTAAGTCGTAGATTTTTGAAAATAAAAAACATTGCGATGATTTAGGTTAACTTAAATCTGCGTCCATGCTACTTTTAATTTTTGTTATTCTATTTTGTAACAACAATATTTGTAGTTTTTTTTAATTTTGTATTAGCTACACTGCTTTTGCAATCGACAACCAATCACGAAACGCTAAATAGTGACAGTCAGCCATTTTGCAGCGTGCATCTTGCTGAGATCTTTGTGCTTGTTGCTGTAGTGAATATTTTTAACTTTAAGAAGTTCCTTTTTTGCCCTAGCTGGATATTAAAACGGTAAGCGATTTAAATATGATGTTCCCGTATAATTGCGGTGTTATTATCGCACTTGAAATAAATGTAATCGCGAAAATAGTTAAAAGACTTTGAAAGTTTTTATTTGATTGAAGTTATATTAAACTTGTGACTTCTATTCCGTGTTGTTACGATTTGTTACATTTTTTTGTTACGTAACAAAAATGATGCAACAAAATGGAAGTAAAGCCAATTTCATTATAATCTGAACAGGTACATAGAATGTTTTTTTTATTAAGTCAATAATAAGATTGTTATTATTTATCGAGACATTAGGGATACATACCATACATTTTAGTGTAAATGGTATATCTAAGTCTATTTTATATGCCTAATGCATTTTTAACTATTTAAGTTTTGACTTTTGTTAGGTGACCCATTAGTTCCTTAAACGAAATAAATTATTTTCATTTGATACAATATTTTATTTGTTTTAGAAATGCCTATAACATCTGCCGAACGACAACGCAGGTATAGAGAGTGACATAAAGAACAGGATCCTAAAAAATATGAAGAAATCCGGAAAACTTGGAAAGAATAAAAGCCTAGTATGTTAAAATAGGTAAGCTATCGGAGAGCGCAAAAAAAAGAGAAGGCGAGAATGAAGAATCCTAAAAAATAGGGTTGCACCAACATATTTGTTAAAGTTATTGTATGTGAAATGTCATAACTTTAACTTTGACAAATATGGTGGTGCAACCCGGGGTAAAATTTTTGCTTAACATGACCTACTATATGGTAATGTTATAATGTGCCCTTACTTTAATTATGAGGCTGATAAACACATGTCTGTTAATTGCAATAGTTATTTTATAGCTGATTGTTAAAATTTTATTCATGTTTTTAATTAATAAAATGTTTCAAGAGTTTTGTTCTTAGGAATATTATTTAAATGAGCCAAGTCAAGTATATGTCTCCCTATCGACAGCATAGAACCATGGTGACAGAAAGAGAGACATATTGTACACTTGACAGGCCCAATTTTTTATTAAATTAAACATGGTTCATTTTAATAATATTCTTACGATCCAAGCTCTTGATAATATGTTATTGATTAATGTTATTGTTCATTTGTTTATAAAGTTATCTGAATCAACCTATTGTTTTATTTACATTGTGAAATAGCCCTATTATTTCCTTTTTGTTTCACTTTCGTTACAGTTTTCATATTTGTTACGAAATCATTTTTGTTTCTTTTTGGTGACTGTACAAAATTTTCTGATATTACCCAGGTATATGTATACAACCTAATTACTTAGACCTATGTACAATAAATCATTGCAATTTACGAGCGCTGCGGTTTTCTATCACGAACGCAACTCGCGATTGTCGTCGCGTTCGGGCGCGAGTATAGCGCCGTGAATGGCGCACTACCTAACGATTTTTCGCATGTTTTTCGTGATAGTGTAGATTTGTGATAGTGTTTATTACGTTTTTATCTTTCCATTGATTAAATTCACTCTTTATTTAGTAATTAAATCCTAAAATCGCGAAAAAATATGAGCTATTTCATTAATTTCATACAAAAATGAAAACCAGGAATCGCCACTGAACCGCAGGTATGTACTACGATTACTTATAATACTATATACAGAATGAGCAAATTGAAAGATATATAGAGAGATATAGAGAGAGAGATATATAATGATGAATAGAGAATAGAGAAATTAGTTCCTTCTCTGAAATACTATCAATTAGTGTCATAAAAATAAAGGGTGTTCATTTCCGCGGGTTCGATGACCAACTCTTGAATTTTTTGTCAAATAAATACAATATGTATGTACAGTTATTATATTGGTGGTAATTGATTACAGCCGCTGCCCATAGAAATCTGCAACAAAGGCAAAGGTCTCGATGCGTTTCTACTATTTTTAATCTCTGTGGCAGAAATTACTTAATTTCTTTGCCGATACATGGTAGCGCTAAACTTAATCATTTAGCGTCAGGTAGATTAAGTAATGCAGACATTGGAGCTCTACCACCAGTAAAATGATTACCAAATACAAAAAATCGTTTATAATCTAAATGGGCAGTTATTATTAATTTCTCATCATCTATGGTAAAATCTTTTTAATAATAAAAATTGCACTTCACGCGTAATCGACATGCAAATGGGGGAGGAATGTGAAAAAGAGCAGGAGTCGTGGCGTGTAACTAATAATTCCACAGACATGCAATAAAACGGTGACGTCATTGTATGAGCACTAACGGCTCTCGAGCAAACTTCCTTAATGGTACTTGCGCCTTCGTCCGTTGTACTAGTAATTGGTACGCCTAGATGTCACAGTACAGTGCGATGAAAACTGAGTTTAAATTTTAAATTGCATTTTAAAAATGTTTATATACCACTTTTTTCTGATTTCAAATTGGTGCAGAATGAAGCAGATTCCAGTCCTTGCAGTAGTATAGCTATCACTAAACTGCTGTGGAAGTTACGTTGGAAAATTATACAATGCTAGGTTTTTTTTTTTTTTTTAGGGTTTTTCCGGGACGGAATAAGGAAAACTGTTGATGATTTTATAAATAGTAAATAACTGTTGTTGATTTGATGTTAGATATACTTACATAGGTTTCTAATGGAACACAATAAAACAACCCTCGTTTATTTTTATTGTTATCACTAAATGTAAAATATAAAGAGAAGAACCAGGAAAATCGTTTGTTGTTTTGTTGATTCGTCGGTTACGTTTTGGCTCGAGTAACAGGTGGCAAGCATATTAACATTTTTGGGCACATTACCAAGCCTTGGGGATGGCACTGGTAAACTGTTAAATTCAGTTAGAAGAAAGAGCCTCCCCGCCACAACAAGGCGGCAACTGTCGGGGGGGGGAAGGTTCCGTCAAGTGTAATTGCTGTCACAAAGGCAAAATATTCTATCTATTTTGGCTTCTGATTGTATGTAAATGTTAATAGACGGCAGTGTGCACTTACCATCCATGTTGTTCTTTGCCGTGACTATCATTACAATAAAAAAAAAAACAGTGCTTATAAGCACTGTTTTTTTTTATAATATATTCAAGCCAAGTCTCCGATGGGATCGGCCAAGAAAAATATAACATGTTACAAATACAAACCTGTATGATTCCAAAACTTTATCGAATAATCCTGGACAAAGGCGAAGTTAGTGTGTAAAAAGTTAAATTGCTAGAACTTTCGAACGTTTCGCAACACCTAGAAATTGTTGGGATCTTAATCTCGGACTCGGGTACCTAGGATATAGAATCAACTGTTAATCGGAAAGTCGGAGACTCAAGTCTTTTGTATAAGCTTAAATCAAGTTCGCATACATAAGTCACTCTCTTATCATCGACGTTAGTGTTAGTGGTAATGGGAGGCTTTGAAATGTTGACAGAAACTGATTGATCAGTGATGTATTATCATCCCTTAATAATGGAGGCATCAATATATCTTACTGTTGTCAAGTCGACATGATACCAGAATATAAATGCAATTTACTGCGCTATACGACTGAGTATACACTGCATGCAGGATTCCATGTGTGCCTGCAAAATTAAAATTGAATTATTTATCTTAGTTCAATCACAAATAAATTTAGAATATTGTAAATGACACAACACTCTGAGTCTCCTATGAAGCTGCAAACAGCTTTTTAAAACTATTTGTATTTAATAATAATAATAAGAAATTAAGCGCGCATGGCCCCGCGGCTGGCGTAGGTCGCAAGCGATCTACTCGTTTGTGCGATACGGGCGCGGTCAGGTAGGTATGTGATGGGTGACCGCTAGAGGCAAAATTAAAAATGCACAGGGCACGTTAAGCCGTCGGTTCCCGGTTGCTATCGATAGACAGCAGTCGTTAAACCTTGTCGGAGTCCTTATGGCCGGTTTGAAAACATCCGACAGCGGGTTGGACACTAACCTGTTTCTCCACCAACCCGCATTGGAGCAGCGTGGTAGAGTAAGCTCCTGGCTTCTCCCAAAAGGGGAAGAGACTCGCGCCCGGCAGTGGGCCGTTGCAAGGGTTACCATTAGTATTAACAAGATTAAAATAGGGGGTAATTTTGTGTTATCAGAGACTAAACGAAAAGGCTGTGAAGTCGAAGATCTCCCTGTTGGCACGGTGGCTCTGTGGGCAGATTTGCAACAGAGCGATCACGCTAGCGCAGGGGTAGGCGTTGTTTTGTTTTCTCATTTAATCTCTGGAGTGAAATATTATGGTCTTATGAAGCCGAGACAAAACTGGGGCCTAATAAAATTGGGCGTAAGGGTGTTTTTGGTAGCAGCGTATGCACCGGTTAGCTCAGTGACGATCCAAGACCTATAAATATTTAAGGAGAAATGCCCCTTAAACATTTATTTTAATTGAATAATTTATTTTAAAGTGAACATAATTATAACTAAATTTTCACCCAAAATTTTCTACTACTATTTCAAGCTTGTTTGTTACCGGTATAATTTTGGGCAAAAAAATACCTTTATTGTATAAGATCCCCCTTTTATATTGATTTTATTCTCTTTTTAATGCTTGTTGTTATAGCGACAACAGAAATACATTTTCTATGAAAATGTCAACTCTCTATTTATCACGTTTCATGAGATACAGCTTGGTGACAGGCAGATAGATGGACAACGGAGTCTTAGTAATAGGGTACCGTATTTAACCTTTGGGTACGGAATTCCCATATAAGTGTTCTGTGCCATTAAATTATTTCTAAGAGGTATTTTCACATCTATACAAATAAATAAAATTAGAGTGTCAGTTTGTAATATAAAAATAACCGCTTTTTACTAAATGCATATGTAGGTATATATAGACGATACATATACCAAAACAACATTTTATACAATTTTTGTCTGTCTGTCTGTTTGGTGGGGCTAATCTTGGGAACGGCTGGACCGATTTTGACGGGACTTTCACTGGCAGATAGCTGATGTAATAAGGAGTAACTTAGGCTACTTTTATACTAGCTGCGCCTACGACTTCGTTTCGTAGTCGCGGGCACAGCGTAAACTATTACTATAACATTAGTAAGTATTAAATATAGCTATTTATAAAATGAAAGCAGTAAGTATCATTTTGATGCCCTACCTTCGTGGAACACTATAAACTTTTATAACTTACTGTGCTACACCCGTTCCCGTAACTAATGCAATCACTTTTAAAAATGAAACCAGTAGGTAATATTTAACTCACAGCACATAACGGAAGAAAAATATTTTTTCCTTGTATTTTTAGGTGTGTAGCCGACACACTATATTTTGTATAGTTTGGTATATGTATGTTAAACACTTATTATAATAATATTTATTTAATCCTATTACACTATTATTATATATTCTATTTATAAACGTGATAAGTACCATACATATACCATAAATATATATTTCACACATAATTCATAACATTATATTATTATTTATATTAATAATAATGTAACATAAGATATTAATAATAATAAAACGTAAAATATAATAATAATATATTATATAAAACAACGTATTTATTTTATTTACTATTTACAATTATTATGAGCGATATTACCTATATTGAACGTTGCACCAGTCGTCCACGCATGTCTGACGCGAAGCCCATGTCGCTCAATCGCCCGTAGCTCATACACGCTTACCTCGCGAACGCGTATCTGTTATACTGTTATTAGTTGCTTGTGCTATCGCTGTGGACTATCTATACTCCTTCTATTTCTATGGTATATAACTCTTCTAGTGTGTTGTGTAAACTGTATCTTGTGTGTGACTCTTGTGATTATACGTTTCTTCTTTCTACGGACTAATTTCTTCTTATTCACTTCCCTAATAGCACATCCCTAATATTTTTGAAAGGCATATTCTACGATATCCCACACTATATAAAAAACGAAAAATAAAAAAAATACTCGCGCGTTATGCGCCACGCGCAGTGTATGGTTCCGTATTAAGTGTATTTATTTTTCTCAGTAATGTGGGCTTTGGAACTCTACCAGTGAATGGACAAAGAATGTCCCATATTTTTTTGTTTAGTCTTATCTTGCCGTTTGTAAAAGAAAGTATGGAACATTCTGTTGATACCTATTTTTATCATTAAGTATTTTTGGAATATTTTGGTAGGGGAGGTACCTTAATAAAAAAAACATGTTTTTATTTAACCACTTTGTCGGCGTTATAAATTTATACCTATACTTGTGACAAAGGAGATGTTGCGAGCTCGGCTCTGGTTTGTACACTACCTCAAAAAATGGGTAAATTAAAGAAGAATCCGAAAAAAATACAATTAATTTATTCAAGAATATATTTTAGAGTTACAACCACATTTAATTCAAACGATTTTATCATTTTCATTATGATTATTACTGGAATTTGTCAAAATGACATTGCCCGCCATATTCGCCATGTTGGTTTTGACTTGCAATTCTAACTGCAAATAATATTTTGTAACTGCAAACATAGCTAAATAAGTGAATATATGCAGTAAATAAAGTTTTTATATTGATTTTGCCTGTTAATGATATTGTGTACAATACATGGCCTGAGGTCCATACATTTTTGCAACATCTCCTTTCAAGTCTCTAGTACTAATAGTTTTTGCGCTAAACTGCGGACTGAGAGACAGACAGACAGGCGAAACAATAAGGGTTCCTTGTTTACTACGGAACCCTAAAACAGGGAGGCGTTCATGGAGCGATTTAAAAACTGTTTTCCGAGGTGGAACATTGCCGGAAGGCTTCAATTATTTAGTTCCGCAGCTAGACAAGGCTTTTGCGTCCGGATGTTGTAATATTAAAAGTGTTTTTTCGACTTATTTGGATCTAGAGCGAGTATTTGTTACTAGCATTAAGGTTATTTTCGAACAGTCCTAATTGGGTTTGTTCGTATTCGTAATATATTCAACGGCGTACACAGTTTTCCCGGCCTAATATTTGGAAAGTTTGAAACATTGATCTCCTCTCTAACAAAAATACGAGTAGGTTGCTGATATTTACAGAATTTACATGAGTTTTCATTTACAAATGTATGGAACATAATGTGACATCTTTGAACTCTACTTTTAGTATGTAGATGTAGAAAGGTATCGAAGAGTGTCCACTGTCCAAATAGACTAGTGGACGGTATACCTTGTTCTTCTCGATTTGAGGGCCATTTATTGGAACTATTTGTAAATTTAAGTCAACATTATTAAACGCCCGCAAAAAGAAACATCGAAATCACTAAAGCTTTTTTTAAGGTTTTGCGAGATTTAAGTCTAGCATATTTTGCATATTAATGTATTATAAAGAAAAATATTATTTTTTTGTTAAAATTAATGTATATATGTTGTCCCTTGTCAATATTTCCAATCGTCTCGATGTCCACCTCGAAATAGTTTTGTACTCAATGAATGAAGGCAAGTCCCTACAACCTAGTAAATAGACACCCAAGATGATTCAGCCACAACGGTATAATTTGAAGGTAAGTACTGTACCTACTACTGCGGCTGCAGCTATTTACACGCAGACTATTTATTTGTAACGTGTCTGCAATAGTGAGAGTGGCTGTCGCGTTTTTATGTCTGTTTCCGTTACTGCAAAGTTCAAATGCTAAACTCCATAGAAAAATTTTTTTTTCCTTTCCTTTTTTTATTCAAACCTAAAATCTACGGAACCCTACACTGTGCGTGGTCCGACACGCACTTGACCGCTTTTTTTTCCTTTTGAGGTACGACATTATTTAACAAGCTTTCAATATTTTTATTCATTTTAAATATCTCAAAAAGTAGATTATAGATATTAAATACTCAGTTATAAATTTCGATGGCATCGTGTTAAGAATCAGAAAAGTGGCAATTGAAAGCTTGCCTATCATCATAGTCCAGGCGATTTAGAAGATAGATAGATATATTTATTAAGCAATTCGAGTTTACAAAATTTTCCTCTTATAATACCTATTAACAATACATACAAAAACAAACTTATAATTTTAGAGGTTTGCGTTGACATCTGTACTAGTATAAACTGTGTCACAGCACAAGAAATGCGACCCTTGAGCTTCACTATTGGGCTTTAACACTAGTAAGGTAGTAAATGTATATTTAATTATTACTTACCTATAAATGTATTGCTGTGCAGAAGGGCTAATACCGCAATCTTGACTTGCGCAGTGAAAACTCTATTTGTGACCTGCCAATTGTTTATTAATGACCTTGCAGATTCTGGGCTGTAAGCGTGAAAAGTGTTACAGAATAGCCTAGTAGGTCTAGTGTCAACTGTGAATATTTTGTATGTCTTTTTTTTTACTTTAAGTCGGTGTCGGTAGTGAAAAGCGGAGTGGCAAAATTAAGTAACCACGGGCTTAGAGGCAAAAATTTAAGTGGGGCACTTTTTAAATAAAACAAAATAATTCACCTTCTCTCCCCTGTCATTCATGAAGGCTCAATGTAGCCCCAAGCTTGGGGAGCTCATTGCATTACCCCGCACAGGTACACCACTACGAAAGTGTGAAACGCTGCAGATTTTTGTCTTTATAAATCTCCAATGCTTTTATTATATTCCTATCCACTTTACATATTTATATCCTTAGTACATACACACCTTAGTACATATAAGGTCCTATAATATGCGAAGCTTGACTCGAGGAACATTATGATTTATGAGAATTTTTCTGATGAAAAACATTTCTGGCAAAACCTTTACCCCCTATTATAAACGTACATTAGATACGTTTTAGCTTTTTATGTACAGGATAGAAAAAGACAAAGGAGAGATTAGCAACAAGCTCAAAAGAAATGATGTTAGATCCATATGTAAATTGTCCTCAACTGAATCGTGTAAGCCTTACTTCCAAAGACTATCTATATATATATATATATATATATATATATATATATATATATATCCTTGAAATGGCCTTAATGATAAAACATGATATCCATAATTATGAAACTTTGCAATCTAATCGCCACAAAAATAAACTAAAAACTGTGTACTCAAGGACCAAGTTATATCATGATAGTGTTTTCTGTATGGGACTTAGAATCTATAATAACTTGCCAAATAATAGAAAATGTAATACTTGTTATGACTTTAAAAATTTACTTAAGAAATACTTATTAGACAAAGCTTATTATTCTGTTACTGAATTTTTACTGGACAAATGAGAAAATTATTATTTATTAACTTACGTATTGATTGTATATATATAATTTAAATTTTAATTATATTGACATTCATAATATAAAAATGTAATAATAATGTTGACAGATTATAATTTAATTCAATTTCTAACATTTTAAATATTAACTATTGTAAAATCTTTGCTAACCCTTTATTATGTAAATTATCGAATTCTTATGTTATGACTGAAATCAATGATTATATTATAAGTAATTATCATATGAAATTTAAATGAGGATTATTTAAATACTTAATGAAATTTAATGAAAGAATAGTTTAATAATTACCTACATTGCATTGTAAACTCAAAATTTTGCATGCCTTAACAGGTGGAACTTGGCGAAACAACAATTTATTTTGTTACAACAATTCTTTATACCCAAGTTTATGCAAATAAAGTGAATTGAATTGAATTGAACACTTTAGCTATAATACGTTTATGAATAAGCGGGTTAATGTTTAGTGATGAATGTGATGAATGCCAATTTGCTCTTCTTAAAAAATCCTTCTACCTCTTTGGGGGAAAACATGCGAGAAGTACTGAAGTTTCTTTTATTTAAGAACTGAATAAATCAAGTGTCAAAAGCTAGTTGCTAGTGAAACGTTAAATTACGTTAATAGCTTCACAGCTTCACAAAAAAAGTTTCCGCTTCAGTATCCTGGTTACGAAAGTGTAACAAGGTGGATTTTTTCGAGGCACTTCTAATATTCAATGTCAACGAATTAATGCCAGTTCATTGGGCGTCAATACGGCAGGCGCTAGAAAGGTCGGCTCAAATGATAACGTAAGCACCTAATTGATTGGAAATGTGTACCTACACAACACAAGATTGGTTTGGTTTCGGAACGAATTCAGCTGTAAATCGTGCTGCGAGCTGCACAAAGTTTACAAATAAGGTTCGCGTTTTAGAAGCTTCAAGAAAACTTTTGACCTAGTTCGAATTAACACTGTAAATTACTTACACAGTAAACTATATAAGCCATCACAATGAGATTTTTTTGAATGCATATTACATTTTATAACTTCATACGACTCATACATTGGTCGCCGATGCACTTATACATCGGTCATATTTATTTATGTTACTACTAGCTGAGCCCGCGACTTCGTCCACGTGAGAAAAAATATGATTGTTCAGTATCTACCCGGACGAAGTCGTTGGCGCAGCTAGTATAAAAGAAGCCTAAGTTAAGTATGTATGTATGTATGGAGATAAATGTAGCCTAAGTTACTCCTTATTACATCAGTTACCTACCCGTGGAAGTCCCGTCAAAGTCGGATACACTCCAATTCTACTTATTTGTATGTAGGTATTTATGTATGTATGTATGGGAATAAATGTAGCCTAAGTTACTCCTTATCACATCAACTATCTGCCAGTGAAAGTCCCGTCAAAATCGGTCCAGCCGTTGCCAAGATAAGCCCCGCCAAACAGACAGACAGACAGACAAAAATTGTAAAAAATGTTGTTTTGGTACATGTACCGTGTATACATACATATGCATTTAGTAAAAAGCGGTTATTTTTATATTACAAACAGACACTCCAATTTTATTTATTTGTATAGATAACATCGGTCGTGTACTTCGTAGGTATAATAAGCACATATGCATATCCATTCAAATATAAAAACAAGAAGGTAATTCAGGACTCTTTTTCACTGTTACATTTTAGAATATAAGGAAAAAGAAAACTTTCCATATTACTCACGGTATTGAATAAAATTGTTACCCGTCTAAACAAGAGCTAGTAAAATACGATACATGTATTATGAAACCGGTGTTTTGTAAACGTGCCTTTGTGCCGATCAGAATAAAAAAACACGGAGTCGTCGCAGCTGCCATGAAGCGTACACGCTATACCGCTCGGTGCAACACAATGCAGCTTTTTAGAGTTCCTTATAACAAATACTGAAAGTAAAGGGACAGAAGATTATCTCCATCAATATGACGCGATGAAAGTGGTTTGCCGACCACCGCTGCTGGTGTGGCACGGTATGACCTGGATCGCCACTATTAAGCATAACGAATCATCCTGTGGTCTCACATGATCTAGTGGCATGTCGAGTTCGGGGGAATGATGCGATATTCCACAGCATGCCGCGGTAAGCCGTGACATAACGCGAGACGTTTTGGCCTATAATAAAATAATGTCATGTTATTGCTATATACATTAAAATAAGGTCGAAAACATTTTGTCCACAAAAAGAATCCTCACCGCACCGTGACGTGCCGCGCAGACACTACGCGCCCAGTCCTCAGTCTTCTCTAGCATAGTAAATAGCATTTTTGTGTGAAGTCTCTCGCCAGAGAATATGTAATAATACTACGTATAGAATGGACACTTCGAGGTCCCGCCCGATTTCCCCGCATCACCCAACCTCCTCCCCTCTTATGGGCGACGGTTGGTATTTTCTACGTGCTATGCACACAGGTGCACGTGTAAATACACGTCACTGATTGATGTCTGTGTAATAGAAACCAAATTAAGCGTTTGTATGGGCTTTTGGTGTGCTTTCGCTAAGGTGACATCCACTTTTCAAAAGGAGTGGCAACGCATCCACATTGAAATCTCTGTTTTCATGTCTATCTTTATAATTATATGTTGATAGTTTACAGTATTCACATGCCATTAATGTGAACTGTATACATGCTTGTTTGCCACTTCATGAGACAGAGAACACTTCAGAGAAAATATATCATTACGTACGTATAATTTTCAAAATTCTTGAAACTTTCAATTTAGTTTTCATACTAATCTGTAGATATGTGTTGATAGAAGATGGACGGAACCATTAACGGAAGACTGACTTGCAATCACCTGGTTTTATATTCTGACTAGACTAGTATAGTGATCTGTGATTCTGACATAGGTACATGGAAATGAACACGAGTAGATACAATTCCAGTGACGTTATCATGTTTCCCGCCGACCCTCCCCCTTCCCGCATCTCTGCATCATGTGTCAAAGGACTTAGGTTTCATTTTAATCATCTAAGCATTGATTTGTTTATTCAATGTGACTATTTTTTGATCGCACGAAAATTGAAAATCAGCATGCAGTTCAGATCACATAAATGTAGGTAATCTAAATTGGTAATAAGACAAATTGTCTTATTTTTCATAATAACATATATATGTATATATGTATCTTCACGCCAGGTCCTTAAGGCAGTAGGCAGAGAGTGTAGAGAGCCAGATATCCCGGTCCTGACATACCTCTCGTGCCTCATCTTCTTTCATCATTCTCTTCATACATGCACGCCGATTCCTAAGACTTTTGACCGCACCATCAGTGTCAGTTCTGTCTGATACATATATACCTACCTATTATATATTTTTTGCACATGTACTGTAAAAAATGTCGACATTGTGTCTCTTTCAGGACCAATCATATTGTATGTTTCGTATAATGACGTGACTGGGCTGGTTTAGTTAACCAGAGATCGCAGGTCCGAATTTCGGCGGTAAAGATATGATATTAAAAAATCTTTTACAATTGTTTTTTAAATGTAAAAGGAAAAATCTAATGAGATCTTAGTAACAAAATAATAATTTTATTTTTTTGTGCAGTGTAGGCTAGCACCCGTAAATGCCAACAATTGAACATTTAATTCATATGCAGGATAAAGAGGATAAATATCCACAAATTTCAATATAAAAACGTAACGTACGTTACTGAAATATTTGAACTCTCCCTTTTAACAGCAAAATTTATTAACGGTACCCGTTGGGTAAACACGCGGGAATAAAATTTGTGAAAATATTGAAGCCACAGGATCATTCTGAAATATAAACATATGGTTCAATATCGCACCATGGATATTTATATTGAGTCTGTGTCGATTTGCATTCATGTCACGTGAACACCCGGTTTGAGTCTAAATCACGTGTCAGTGCAGTTCTATTTCTATGATATGTCTTATTTCACACTTTTCCTACGATTCTTGGTATAATATTTATTTTCATCCAACCCGACAAAGCAAGCTACATGTATCTTTTTAAACATTAATGAGTACAAAAAAGTACATTTTTAGAGCTGGTTAATCATCCTAGTGAAAGGTTCGTTCATTTGAAGTACATGTATGACCCAAACATTATCGGAGCTAACTTTTTCAGAAGAAAACATTGTATTCAACAAAAATCCACACAAAAAGGACTGGCTTCAATGGGATAAGGTTCCGGTCGGAATGGGGTGCTAAGTGGGTGGCAGTTTTTTTTGAGGATAGCATTTTAAAACGAAGATTGATAAATTCTTTCGTCACTGATTTAGGGATTGAGAAACTAAGTTGCAAAATAAGGCCTAAACTACTCGTCGTAGAAAGCTGATATTTGGCATGTAGGTTTCTGGAGTAAGCAATTAAAGTGCAAAATTTTTCCGAATTAACCTGAATGGGAATTACGGATGGGATGGGAATCGCAAGAAGTCGAAAAATTCATGCGCGCATAGTTCAGGAGAAGAAGAAAACTACTTCTTAATGTCAATTTTTAACCGAGTTTAAAAACGAGAAAGTTCTCAATTCTATATATATATATATATATATATATATTTATTTATATGTACGCGAATTTCACCGAGATTTCTGGACCGATTTACGTAATTCTTTTGTTTGATGCGGAATAGTTCCATTGTTTTTTTGAAATTGGTCCCATAAAATTTGATTCAGATAGACCCATTAGTTTTTATTTTATGAGCATTTTTTTACTTACTTTCACCTCCGAATAAAGGAATAAGAATAGACGGCGAGTTGTCTTATAGTGCGTTGAATCCACTGACGTCCTAGATAGTCCTAATGCGCATGACAACAAGTGACAATGACACATTTACTCATTGACGACATAATACAGCTTATTTACTTCTTCGTGGATAAAATATTTTCACTGATTTCTTATATTAGTGTAATAATTTTTGTATATCAATGCACAAACACACCTAAACAATTTAAAGTAGCTATCTAATTATCACGAAGCTAAAGGAGTCAGATTTTACAAATTTAACAGATTGTAAACATTAATCAAATTGACAATGTATCAATAAATTAAAAAGTATTAAATAAATATAACTACGTTAAGAAGTGAATAAAATATAATTATTTGTCACCGACTTCAAACTTATTAGTAAATAGCACATATAAATAATAGGTAGTATATAATTACAATCAAATCTTTATTATTTTTTACTTTACAGTTTTGAAGTCGGTTTTTCATAACGTAGTTATATTTATTCACATAAACGTACATATCGCCTCCCGGCAAGAAAAGTGTCATAATACAAAAAAGATGTTTCGAGAAAAAGTCATGTTTGTTTATTTAAAAGTCAATATTTTAAAAACTATAGCAGTTACATTAAACAAACTACAATAAGATTTCTAAATTATTGACTTTTAAATTAACAAAAAAACTATTAAAATGACTTTTTCTCGAAACAGCTTTTTTTGTATTATGACACTTTTCTTGTCGGGAAGCGATATTGTGAAATAAATTCTTGCCTGAAAACTAGCCATGTTACATTCCTTCCTGAAACACAGCAAATATAATGTTTTATCTTCGAAACCGAACTTTGACATTGTTGAATGTCAAAGGTAAAATGTATGTAGGTATAGTAAATAGCGCTACATATTTTGGCGTGGTGCTGTGTAACCTATCACGCAGTTAGTGGGTGGCACGAGCTCCATAATTTACGATATGTATCCATTTAGATTCATTGTATTGCCTTGTATGATACTTTGTGTATCAAGTAAGGTCATTTTCTGGTAAAAAATCAATTAAGTACCTACTCTACATTGCAAGACTGTACCTACTGTACGGATACCACTCGAATAAAACTCAATATAAACGACAGTATAAATATTGTGTATTAATATATTGTACCAAGTATTTGTAGATATAATAGTAATAGTTCTACACTTTCAACCCTCTATTTTCCGGCGCTAATAATAGGTAGACTTCAATTTCAGGGTGATGACACCTTTGGACCGGTGACAGTTGATGGATACCAGTGTGTAATTTAATATTCGTCCCCCACTTTGTTACACGAATAGAGTAATTTCAATGACAAAGCAGTATCAACCCGTCATTACCTGCGAGAGTGGGCGTTCTTGGGCAGATTTGATTCAACCCACGCAATGCAGGGTTACATTTTAAAGCCCCCACTCAGGAAATTATGGACGCTCATCTGTTACGAAAGTAAAAGGCTGTGCTGTTTTCACTGTGTAATTAATCAATTTAAACACGTTTCATTTCGTTCGGGTGAAATAATGAATTGTAAGATTTTATGCTTGTAATTATGCCATCGAATTTCACGGAAATATTTATAAATGGTGAGTATGTTTTTTTATTACTGAATGATTGAAATGATATGATAATGAAAAAGAGCGAACATAATACTATTTGGTATAAACCGTGTTTCTCTCTCGTATATTGTATACCTACTTAATTATCATAAATATTGATAGCTTTTTTATTTCTATATTATATGCCATTGAAAAATAATTATTTGATTGTAGTATTCTAAACCAATACTTCATTAAAACATAATAATTTAAGCCAATATTTTTTTTCGTTCTGTATCATGGGTTTGTGTAAATCATTGGAGACAATCATAAATAAGATAAAAAAGTATCATGTTGTGAAAAACATCCACGTTATCGTTAAAAGGAAATGGGGATGGAAATTGGGTATTTCATAAAATCTGTATAGTAAACAATATTATGATACACTAACATCTTTTTCTGGTTTTGACGCTGCCACGGTCTTAGAAAAACTTTTAAAAGTATGTAGGTAAATGGTTTATTCCGTTTCATCCCGTTCTTAGAAAACCTTATTGAAATATAATTATTTTAGATATAACCAGACAGATTAAACTACATTTATTATTTATCTATCAAAATAGATTACTTACATAAGAATATTACTACCAGGAAAGTTCTGAATCATACAGCAGTTGATTAAGAGCGTCTATCGCAAGACGGTTCGCATTGTTATCGGTAAGTTGGAATAGGTTTTGCAAGTCGGTGGGAGGTGTCGTATTGGTAAGTTGGAATAGGTTTTGCAAGTCAGTGGGAGGTGTCGCAAGTTGGCGGGCGTCCGAGGCACGTAGCACCTTGGGGACAGACAGAGGGTGCTCCAGTTAAACTGGTCTCCGCGATAACAGCTCAACTTGTGCTAACTGCTCTATCTTCAAGCACTCGCCGTCTTGTCGCGATGGCACTCGAGATTTGGCCTTTGTACACCGATGAGATAATGGTCTCCATTGTTGGTCAAGCTATTATTTTCTTGATAACGTGATTGCTTAGTGAATCCACGGAATACGTTTATTTTTATTTCTACAGGAATTCAAATATCATTTTAAATGCTTACGTACCAGAACTTGCTTGCGTTCGAAATATCTATCACTATTATTTTTGTTCATTGTAGCATAAACCTACGTTTGCTTTGAAAAGCTTCATTTGCAAAGAGCGAGTTCATAAAATATGATAACATTTTCATATGCATTTGTTTGAACTAGTGGATGTCCGTTCGTCGTTTAAAAAGCGTAATAGGTGCTTCTGGGTAAGTATACGTACCTAATTGTTTATCCATAATCTCAATTGTGTGAGTCTCTGTCCATAGAAAATGTGTTTTAAATAAACACAAATGCCATTACCTTGCTATGATTAAAAATACATAATATTAAAAAAAAACAATATGTTTATGATACGTACCTACGCACCATATAAGCACAGTCTAAAGAAAACGGATGCCTACAGTTATCGACGACACAACACAGCTTCTCATAAGTTTTTATCTACCAAAATGTTCTTACCTATTTAGTTAAAAAAAATTGTAAGTGAGTAGGTATATTAAACAGGATTAGTGTAATTGAACTATGAAGTTTAATAAAATTTAGCTATAACGAGACTGAAATTGGCCCACCTTCGTATTCGTGGAAACGCGAAACAGCACAATTGCAGTCAAAACATCGCTAATAAACAAAGGTAACCTAATAAAATAACAAAGGGAAATACGCCTGGATAAATCGAAGAAGAAAGGTCTAATTAAATAAAGTGAAGCACGTGTTTCAGTTCATAAGTGTAAAGATTGTAATTCGTCCATTAATATGAATACCATAAAGGCTCCATGCTCGAGTTCAGCGCCACCTAGCGGCCGCAATTTTGTGGGCTCTGGCCTTATTGACCTTAACCGCGAAATAGCGAAAAAAAGTAAAATTTTGAATTTTTAGATATTTTTCTTAATTTTTGTTTTTTGGTAGTCCTTGTGGATTTGCCATCAGATTGTCCAATTTAGCAATATTTTGTAATTAATTCCACAAGAGAGGCCTTCATTTTTAAATTCATTTATTTTCGTTACTCGTCCATGTTTGGGTCACTGACATATACCTATAAGGGAAATATCAACCCAATCAGCTAAGTACTTTAAGACAGATACACGACTGATCTTATAAGGGTTCCGCATTTTCCTTTCAAGGTAAATCCCTAAAAAGGACAATAAACTACGATTTTATGATTTTTAATAAAATATCTAAATGAAAATTCTGAGACAGATTACAACTTAAGATTTTGGACTACTTGTGCGCAATATCCATTTTTTTTTTCAATGTATAGACATTTTCTATTGGTAAATAAATATGACTACACAATTTAGTTGACATTCCAAAAGGGATTTTCACGGACTTTAAAAATTGATCTTTTTCAAAGCTCCTATATGGAGTTTAATAGCTCGGGTTACTTACGATTTAGAGTTAGAAAAGTGCGAATGCGAAATAAAACGACTTGTTTACAAAAAATGTAGGCCCAAGGGTTGGATATAGTTGTAATTTCGCGCCTATTGCGACAGACTTAACTAGGCAGTCTTTCCCTTTGATTAGGCTGCGCCACCTCCACTTATAGATGTGCCGTTCCCGGGAACGTTCTCCAAAGTGGGAACATAGGAGAGCATTGTATATAAAGATTTAAAAAAATGCTTCAGTAAAATAATGATGGAAACATTTTATATTATTTCTAAACAATGTTCCCCAATGTTCCCACTTTGGGAAATGTTTCCTGGAACGGCCCATCCTTCGGCTCGAAAACAGTCTTTACTTACCTATGTCGATAATTTACTCGACATTTTATAATGGAACCTCGGATTAAGTATAATTGTTATACGATCCAGTAGGATCGTATAACAATTTTGGAAAAACCAATAGTCAACTGAAAAATCACATACCTACTTATATTAGGATTTGTTTTCTGTGTATTCATAAATATTAATGTTAGTTTATTGAACGCGAGATGAATCCGTTATTTCAAAAGTAGGAAAGTTTTCATTTTCAGTGGCACATATTCAAATCAATTTCCTCCGAGCTGAGCAGCAAATGAAGTCGTTTTATACTTACTGGAAACACAATCTCCATTCAGATTTTCATAAAAGTTCAAACCGTGTCACTTGAAGTATTTATTATAGGTAACAGGTACCTAAGGATTACAAAATTTGCGCAATTTTTTTATTTTTAACTTTGATAACCTACCTACCACTTAAAATAACGGTTCATGTCTATGTTTTAGGTATAAGTAAATTTTATAGGGATTGTTTTATTTTTAAAATTTTAAAGTTTTCTTTAATTTGAGACCATTTTGTTCATTTGGATTCACGTTTATTTGGACAAATCAGTAGGTATGTTTTCTTTTGAAAAAAAAAACTGTACTAGTATGTATATGTAAAACTTAGTATATATGTATAATAACGCAATATGGTTACTGTAGAGACATTTTAAGACAGCTAAACAAGTATGAGCGTTGTAGCAGGCGCTACAATATTTTGGCAGTGATATAGCGCCAGCTGCAGCAAATTGCTGCGATGGTTGCTATTTTTAGCGATCCTGCACTTGGTCTAGGGTGATCTTACGGGAAACAATTTGAAAATGCAGGTGAATGCGTAGTCCTAAACAAAGATTGCGGGACGGGTCGTCAGTCCCAAGCATATATTTGGGAGGGTCGTGACCACTATAAACCCTCTCATTCAAGGATTGTGCATGGGTGATATTGCTGAGTTCAGCTAGTTTCACGTTTTCAGTTTAGGGAATAAAATATTACAAATTAAACTTTTAAATAAGTGTCTATATGTTTCCCACAGCGAGTAACATTTCCGACTAATTATACATTCCATCCCAGAATTGAATTGGTAGATACGTTTAATCATTCTCAACAATTCATACTTGTAAAAACAATCCATAATATTACAAAATCATAAAATGTAGGTAATAACATTTTATGATTTCATCTAGAATAAATATTCAGCATAAACATCGGACAAAGGATATGTGTATGGTTATACCTATTCCCGCACTTAATTGAATATTCATCCGAACCTTGTTCAGAGCTAGCAGCAGCTAATAGGTATACCTCAGTTGCAACTCTAACAACCAATCAAACTGTGGTATGCTTGAGCGCATGTCGTTTACACTCGCCTCTGTGTTTAAAGTCGAAAGCAACTGTATTTGAACATTTGCAACTGCTATTATTGCACTTACTGAGTAAAGAGCCCCAAACTGCAGCGTTTTGAGTAATTATTTTGGGTGCGCGAATTCATTATTTTATGGAAAGCATATGGAAATACTTGAATAAAATATGTACCTATTGCTGTTACTGTAGAAAGAAGGTTTAAATTTAACATCACTTTTGTAGGTTTCGCTACAGAAATGAACAGAAATATCTATTAATACATACGGCTTCATCATTTTCAGATACCTATTCCCCTAAATTCTATGCAAGTGTAGGCGTCTATTCATATTTCCGAGATGCAGATAAATTGCAATTTTAGAGCCGTAACTCCTAACAAATATAGGTCTATGTCTGCAAATTATGAGTTTTATCAATTACATTAAGTAAGTGTTAACTACAAAACCTGCACTCAGATAACAAGTGTTCTTTATACGTTATTTATAATAAGTTTCATTCAAGTTAACTTGTAAACTATTTAATGAAATCTACGCAAACAAATTATTTCGTTTAGTGTTTTTTTTCAATACTTATTTAAGACAAGCAAACGAGATAGTTTATTTAACTACATAATTATTTTACTATTGATGCTGCGAAAATTAACTACATTCGTTTTTTTAATTTTAAATAGGTATTTAGGCAGTACATTTAAGCATTAAGGACGACAATGCCGCCACGGAGGGCCGCGGCCCTGCAGAGTCCGCTCTGATCGAGTCGTCAATTGTACCGTCCGTCGACGTTACCAGCTCCTCGAATAACTAAAATGATAACATGATCAAATCCCACACCTACGAGCAAACAGGTACAGTATATTAAACCTTGCTGGTGGTAGAGCTCCAGTGACGGAGCTCGAGGGCGTAGGCACCACTGCATTACCTAATATACTTGCCGCTATATGGTAGTGTTCAGCACTATCATGTTCCGGTCAGGTGGTTATGTACGGCCCTGTAATCTCCGGCACAGAGTCATAACACCTTAGGCCTCAGGAGTGGTAACGCATCTGCATTTTGACCTTTGTCTTTGTGTGGGTGTCTCCAGGTTGCAGTCATCACTTAACATCATTGTGAACTGCATGCTTGTTTGCCATTTCCATAACATAAAAAAAACCGAAGAAAAGACAATATTTCTCTTCAAAATAAATCCACGATCGCACGAAGAGGAAATTTACTTAATTTTCCTGACCCGACATCAGAATAGATGTGAACGGACGAATAACGAGGTGTCTCATTCTCATGTAACGCAGGCACTTCCACTAAAGTGGCTTGTAACAACAACGATCGCAGGCACTATCGCTAACGACATCTGCCTTGTTAAAGTACGATCGAAGCCGGGTTCGGGGGTACGACGTGACGACTGCACTTGTAATGATATTGTTGAAATACTTCGTTTCACTAAACATTATAATTTATTTTCAAAGCAAAATTATTAGCATCGACGCACGGGAGTCGATTATTTTAAAATTTGTATCTACTCGTATACCGATGTATATAAAAGCGAAAGATCTCACTCATCATGAAATCTCAGGAAATTGACGTGCTACGAGTTTAAAATTTTTCCATGGAGGTTCTTTTTAAAAAGTAACTGATAGACTGTAGACTGGATTTTATGAATTTCGACCTCTAAGTGTGTGTTTTTTTGGTTGATAGTATGTACGAAACAGACGTAGCAGGCTCGTTTAAGGGGTAATAGATTAGTACCGTAATAGTAATGTAGGAACATAAATAAATTTAGGTAAATAAAATAAATATTTTACTACTAAATTCAATCTTATTCTTCCATTTTCATTTATATGTGCATTTAATTAAACACTTAAAACATAATTGAAGAGTAAGAAAATATTTTAATTACCTACCCACCTACTGCCATAACACAAAAATCGATGATGAGCCTATCAGAAACTCATTCTTGGATATATCACACCTCAATAACAAATTGGCTCTACAAAGTAAAACGATTTGAGCACTCCCTGGCCAATACAAGTTTTCGCTTTAGTAGATCTCAAAGGATTTAACTGTCACTATAAGAAGACGAGGGATTTCTGAATTTCCGCAGAATTCATCCAGATTGCTGACTTAATGAACTATATTGATGAAAAAGTTACGGTCTCTTGAAAGTTTAAATTCGAACTAAAGGAAAGAAGCCTAGATTTCGGATACAATGGGTTCTTTAAAAGGGAATTCGCAATCAGCTAGTTTTCATATTTCAACCAATTCTCACAATCGTCCCTTAGCAGGATTACCGCGTATTTACGTACCATTTATCAGTTATGTTCTGACTGTTGCTCGCAACTTCATTAGAGTGCTTTTTGATTTTGCACAAAAAGTTGCCCGTGTATTTGCTTTTCTACATATTTTGTACGTATATGTTAGCACGACACGGGATAGGCCTGGATATTTGGAGATATTTCACATATAATATTTTAACAAGTGTGCATTGAACACTGATACACTTCATTCTACCTCCAATCCAGTAGGTATCCCATTTTCAATCATAATGTTCTGTTAACTATTATTTAATATAAAATATCCAAAACTACTGGACGTGGTTTCTAGTGTAGTGACGTAGTGGACGTGAACTGATTTTGGGACAGGGTTGGATTAAAAACATCAAAGCGCTCTCGCTTTTTTTTCAGGAAAGTTCAAACGACATCCACGCGAGTGAAGCTGTGGACAACAGCTAGATTTTGTAATAAATAAAAACAATCCAAACAAACCCATTTCTGAGTTTCTCTTCTTCTGTGATGTCAACATCATGGTTCTTTATGATATTTTTATAACATACCTTTGGGTTCAGTAAAGGGGTCACACTGTTCATACAACTGTTGCAAAGCGTCGATTTGTTAAAAATCTATTTGATACAAATTGCAGTGAGTGATCATTGGAACACAAAAATCGGATTGAATTATCAACAAATTTTTATTAAGAGAACGGATTTCTTTAAACAAAACATATATGTACCTTCACGCCAGGTCCCTAACGGGGTAGGCAGAGAGTGTAGAGCGCCAGATATCCCGGTCCTGCCATACCTCTCGTGCCTCGTCTACCTTCATCATTCTCTTCATACATGCACGTCGATTCCTAAGACTTTTGATCCCCACCATCAGACAGAACTCGACCTATTTGGTCATAGTAGATCAGTCTTGGTCTTCCTGGGCCTCTGCAACCATTTACATTCGCATTGTTTATCTGTTTAGTCATTCGCTCATTCGACATTCTTTCTATATGCCCGAACCACCGGAGCATGCCTTTTTTCATTTTTACACCGATACTATCATTCACACAAAGTCTCTTTCTTACATCTTTATTACGAACGCGATCGGTGAGCTATACACCGCAGATCTTGCGCAAAGATCTCATTTCGACCGCGTTTAACTTACTTTCATGCTCTTTCCTGCATACCCAGCTAAATAACAATACATGACATACGGCCCCATCCCGTCCCTATCTGGCGGCGGGACCACCATATCACACCGCGGACACTCCGCCAAAATTCCATACAAACGCTTAATTTAGTCTCTATTACACAGACATCAATCAGTGACGTGTATGTTCACGTGCACCTGTGTGCGTAGCACGTATTAAATACCAACCGTCGCCCATAAGAGGGGAAGAGGTTGGGTGAGGCGGAGAAATTGGGCGGGACGTCAAAGTATCTATTCTATACGTAGTATTATTACATATTCTCTGACCATATAGCGGCTCGGGAGAGGGGTCAGAGCAAACGACATACCCCTACACCTCTTCCCCAGCCGTCTCCTCTCCACAGCAGCGAATGGCAGGCGAAGCCACGCCAAACGCCACTCACTTACTGGATTTCTCTTGGCTACACCGGTGAACAAGCACCGGCTATTGAAACCATTCAAGGTCAATCTACACATTTTTTTTTTCGATTGTATTAAAACGCTGTTAATTTATTTCTTATCACAAGCTCTGCATTCTAATAATATTATTATGTTCATAGTATCCCCGAAAAGGTTTCATGAAGTTATTCTAAAGTGAGTGAGGTGCACACAATTTGTCTGTCACGTCTATAAAAAGTTTTTATACCTTTTCCTCATTTACATTGTAAGGACGTAGGTATGCAGTACAGTAATCCTGTGGGCATGGAATGCAAGATAAACTAGACGCGCCTCGAGCCGTAAATCTGACAAGATTAATGATTTTCCTGACCTTTGTGTCTTCCTCTCTCTAACAAGAAAGCGATTAGCCATGCACATGACGATTTACAATTAATTGTGATGGTTACCCATAGCATCCAATATTATGCTACTGTTTTATTAAAAACACATTAATAATAATATTTTTTACTTTTGATGATTGCGGCTTTTACTTATCAACAAAAATAGGCATTTGTTATGTCATTGACTACTAGCAATTTATATCCATAATGAAAACGATTAACAGATTATTTTTCACTTAAAATGCCCCAAGAACATTGAGCCATTCGTATTTAAATTATATTCTCTTCCAAAATTGAAAAATATAAAAAACTTAATAAAATACCGATTTAATAAAAAGAGAATAATAACAGAAGACAGATTTGACGGAAGCCTATCAACATCTGCAAGAAACCAGAGATTTCAATGTTGATAAATAAATCTACTTCCGGTCAGGTGGTAATTTCCGGCACAGAGACATAACATCTTCCGGCCTCCGGAGTGGCAACGCATCAACGTTGAAATGTCTGCTCTTGATAGGCTACAGTATTACTTACCATCAATGTAAAATGTGTGCATTTTTGCCACTTCATCATAACGTAAAAGAAAACAAGAATTCAAATCGAGATGGAATTTATTGGCAATGTCCGCCAATTAAGACTAATGGCGATATTTTTACTCATAAGATTAACGGAGCGAGCGGAGTTAAAAATAGCAATATTTTTCACTCACTGTCTGTACCTACCTACAAGTATAATCGGACAGGATTTAATTAATGTCACTCTACCCGCGGTGACCGCAGCTTTGGCGGTTAAAGTTGGGTCACAAGTTAATGGACCAAAAAACTCACGGTAGTACTAACAATGGTGATAGCAACTTTAATTGATTAAATAAACAGATGTTGCGCTAAAGGCAGTTAAACTTTATCCAGATTAACATTGTTTGTTCGAAAATACACTAGAGTTACGAGTTTGAGTTCAGTAAACTTGTAACGTTTAACTCGAGTGCTTACAAAGTTCTCGGCAAATGCATTGCAGAGAACACTTTTCACAATAGATACTTTACGACAAAACAAAAAGAGAACTGGGATACTAACCCGTTTGCGCTAATGCCTTCAATTTTCATGTGCTTGAATAAAACGACACAATAAAAATTAGATATGCTGAATACGTATGCGTTCGGATATATTAAGGATTTTTTTTCTGTACATAATTCACTCGCATGTGATATTGAAAAAAATACAAATAGATGAAATTAAAACAACATTAAAACGTCGTTGAAACTGAACAAATGACGAGCATTATTTAACGATTAATAAAATATATTAATATACTTAGGTGTTCAGATATTCATTCTCAGTGACATTTTTGATTATCAATTCTTACAGCCGTAAACAGTCATGCCATGTGTTGTTATTAACTTGGTCATACATTTTGGACATAAGTTTATTGTAGGTATTTGCGAATTTATTATTACTGTCTCGTATTTTTTGTTATTTTCAAAATGTAATTTACAATCAAAAACAACTTTCTATCTTCTAAAATGTATTTGAATCGTGCCCAATTACGTACTAACAGAAACTGAAAAGTGTCAAAACAGACTTCATGATATAATGATTTCTCTGCCTCTTCAAATACTGAATGCTGGTAGAATTACTCAGATTACGCGGATCGTTGCTATTGACACCGATGAAGAGCTCATTTTAAGGCATCGTATATACATATATGTACAATATGCTTTAACTTACACATCTAATGTATGTAGTTGTAAAAAAAATCAACAGATTAATGATTAAATTCGAACTAAAAATATTCAACCAGTTTTTCGATGTTCATATTTTTAAAGTGAAACCCACTTGAATTTTCGCTTACTTGATGGTCGTTACACAACGGACAAACTGTAAAATTTCTGTTAACTTGGCATCCAGCCAGAGTGATTTGGATCACTTACAATACGAATGAGATGTTCTTTACAAAACAGAAAGAAAAAAATTATTTTACATCTATGCAGTGCGCAATGTATCTTTAATTCTAATCACACACTGCAATTAAATCGTTTTACCGGTGAAGCCATGGGGGAGAGGAGGGGGATGGGAGCAAGAGTTAGATGTACATTTGTCGCACCTCACTAATTAAACTGTCGGCAGCCTTTTTGCACAACTGATCACGTTGGAGCTTATTGATAAACTAGCTGACACGGCTAACTTCGTACCGTCGTCGGAGATTAAATTTTTAAATATTTACTTACTTAATTTTTTTTATTTGCAAATTGCATGCAAATCTTCTGCTGACGGAAGATTGGAAGTTATTGATACGCTTACAAATATTTGGGTTATTCATTTTTATTTAAATATATTAAGGAATTTAAGTTGGATTTGTTGTAATATTCTTTAATTTTAACAATAATTAAAATAAATTACAAATTAATAAAGATTGATTTAATAATTATAATTCGTAGAGCGATGGTGTTATACGATAGTGCTGAATACTACCGTAGATAGAAAAAGGTAGATACATTCTGTATTACAGTGGTTCCTACACTCTTGAACTTTGTCACTAGAACTCTACCAGCAGTAGTTCGTAGTTCCAAGAATTTGATTGGTTAAAAACAGGCTCTTCATATGTAGTCAGAGGGAGGTATTTTATTTTAAAAAACACTGAATGATTACAAACGATAGATCGGTGATCTTTTGCCACAAACCGCAACAGATCCGACGCTTTATACTTGTTTAGCTAAATGACCAAAATCGCTTAATCTACGGAAATCCTACTCGTGCTGGGAAAAATCTACTTTTTCTAAAATATCTGGTACTTTCTTTATAAATAAAAACAAACTATACTCTAGTCAAGAAGATGAACATCTGAACTCGAACGGTGGTTATTTATTAAATACTTACTCGTAGGTAACTCTACCATCTATCTAAATGCTATTTTTAACAATATTATTTCGTAAATATTATTAACTAGCTGTCGCCCGCAGCTTCGCCCGCGTGTAGGTCGCTTTTAGAATACCTAACCTATGTAACCTAAGTTTTGAAACTTTTAAGCAGAGTTGAATGCGGTGCTTGAAGCAAATTTTCAATTGATTATAACTTCTTTCTCCCCTAACCGATTTTGACGAAACAACGTTTTTACAACCTTCTTTATTATATATGTAATCTACCTGTAAAAACCGCGTTTAAGTCCTTTGAGTAGTGTCGCAGTTATAACGTACCAGACAGACAGATCAAAATACCAAAAATTGTTTTTTTTTGTTAGGTACTCTTCTTTAATCGCTCTGTATCAGTTTTTTGGAAAAATATTTTATGTACAGACACTCGATTTTTACGGTCTTATTATAGGTATGTACCAAAAAAAAACAAACATATCTTCAAATAAAATAGCCTCAAGCCGCAGGTGAAGTTTTCAATTAAGTATAGAAATAAATAATCGAGACCAGAAAATCACAATCGGAAAAACTCCTCTAGAGGGAATTGAGTTATGGCTCCGCGAGATAAACAAAAAATACAGCTGCAAATTATTTTGAGCGTACGAATCTTACTTATCTTACATAACATGCAAAATAGGAAAATTCAATTTGTGCATTTTTATGAATATAAAAATACGCGCAATCACTGCTCATAGTTTCACGTATAAAAAATGTTTTTGAAATGCGCGTGCAAAATTGAAGCATAATTAAAAAGAAACTACTCGACCATTGCCAGTGCGTCGAACTCATCGTTAAAATACATGAACTTTTAGTTTGTTGTCATTGCTGTTCCATTGAGCTACTCAAATGAATAGGTATAAAAGAATTTTGAAGTATCTGCACCTTTGACTTTTACTTTGGATGCTTTCTTTATGGATCAGATGTATTTTCATTTAACGGGAAGCAGTGTACAGTGTAAAGTGGTTCTATTCCTGTTACTCTACTATCTTCGATTTATTTATAGATACTGAAAGTTTTATGTTACTCAAACCACGACTACCTTAATATGTTACAAAAATATCAACTTGTGATTTTATTCAGATTAATGATCTTATTTTATGGAAATGGGTTTTTTTATGATGAAAGTGGTAATCAACACCTACAAAAATGTTAGAAGTGTTAACGTAGATGGCACTTTTACCTTACCGAATTTGCCTCTGTGCGGGAAATGACAGGTCGTATATTATCAAACTATATACCTACCACAGATCACCTCCAATAGATATCGCATTCAGGGTAACCGAGGCTCGCAACATATTAGTGCATTTTGCTAGCATAGAACGCAATGTTCGCAATCGCGTCGTTGCCTGACAGCCAATCACAGCGCTTTAATTACTTCTCCCGCAACCCCCGCGTACCTCAAAAACGGTGAACACGGATCCGAACAAATATTCACTAATGCGGTATCTATTGGAGGTGATCTGTGATACCTACAGTACCTACCTACCGCTTAATAGCCGCCAGAATCGCAGTTGTACAAAAGATAAATATTCCGATTTAATTATTATTCGATTCGATTAATAGGTCTTCTAAGCGCTTACCTACTTTAATGCACTACACTGAGCCTCACAAATCAATCTAAACAAAGTTAATAAATAAATGTTATTCACTCACACACACTAAAGAAAAGTATGTTCTAGTTAAAAATAATGATTCGGGATGTACCTAATCACATTAAAGAATCGATCCTACTACCTCCAATTAAGTACTTAGGTACATTATGATATTCATCAATATTTATCCATTCTAAACCTACCACAAAACCGTGCATTATTCAATGACACCTCTCGCTTTATTTTTACGCAGGGACACATGAATGCAGCTGAACTTAATTCATTTAAGTTACGAATTCTCATTAGTAAAATATGAATAATTTATTAAGCCCCTTAATCCTGGTTGCAGATAAGGCACCTGGCCTTATTTGCAACCCGCGATAATGCGGCAGAATCCCCGAAATTCAGGTCGCGTCTCGGCCCGGATTATTATGACCCACAGCACTGGGTACGATGTCCTTTGTCCCCACTATATTTGGATGCCGAGAAATTTGCTCCATTCCCAGCATTTGTACTCGTAATACCGTAAAGCTTCAGACTTGTTCTGGGATCCCTGAGGAGTCGCGTGCAATGTCTTGCTTGAGTTATCCGCGGCTAGAATTATCCACAGTGCAATTATTATCACTACAAACTTGGAGCGTGTTAATAATTCTGGTTATTTTGTTTTATGATATTGATACGTGTCATATTTAGCTATATTTTGTTTATGTTTGAAATTCATAGTTAAGTTCTATTACCTACTACATATACCACATCATGCAATTCAGTCTCAATTATAAAAATCAAATTCAGGTTTGAAGCGATAATTTTTAATCATGAAACTGGTTAAGAAATCAAGGAGTGTAGACAGACTATGTACATTTATCTTTATTAATATTATTCTTTCATGGACAATTGCGTATTTTGAGTGTTTTTTTTTTACGTTTCAGGACATATATTTGTTTTACATATTATTAATTCTCGACAATTTTTGACACCAACAGACAGAACAGGAGGAAACCCTTTGGTAAATTAAGAAAATAATGAAATATAGTATACAGTTTATGAATTCTCATCTTTAAAAGCTTTATCCCCATTGAGCTTTTAAAGTAGATTAAGGTCGTTTCGTTTGAAGCGCGCATGGCCCCGCGGCTGGTGTAAATCCGAAGCGATCTATTCGGTTAAGCGATACGGCCGTGGTCGGGTGTGTGATGGGTGACCGCTAGTGGCAAATTAAAATGCGCGTTTCCATGCTTCGGAGGGCACGTTAAGCCGTCGGTCCTGGTTGCTATCGATAGATAGCAGTCGTTAAACCTTGTCAAAGGCATAAGGCCTTAAGGCATAAGGCGGGCGGTTTGAAAACATCCGACAGCGGGTTGGCCACTAACTCGTATCTCCACCAACCCGCATTGGAGTAGCGTGGTGCAGTAAGCTCCAGGCCTCCCCTCAAAAAAGGGGAGAGATTTTTTTCCGCGCATGTATATTTCTTTTCTTTCATACAAACCTTCACCAGACAATTATAAATACAACACAAAAAGAATTAGCGAAATCAGTCCAGCCGTGCTCGAGTTTTGCGCTTAGCAACATATTTACAGATTCATTTTCATTTATACATATAGAATTATAGATGTCTAGATTAAGTCGTCATATGTTCTTTTGAACGTTGCCATAGATATAAAAGAAACAATTAACTATCTCGAGTAGAGAAACGAACGCCATCCAAACGTGTTACGAATACGGACAGCAGTCATTAGCTTATCATAACTTGGTGTCCTTTGGCACACGAAGGTAAACCTGGAATACATTGTCTCATTAGGAGGCGTCTAGAATAATTAATACTGTGTGTGGACACAGCCTAGCGGACATCGCATAATGACCACAATGCTAAATAAATAAAACAGTTATTGTTCATAATATATTATTGTTCTCCTACGGTTTCTGTATAAGTCTTTCTTGTATGTATTAACAGATAATATGGGTTTGTTATTTGGCTCTCATAACAAAGAAAAAAAAAGAAAATATACATTATCTTTACTGGTTTTGAATTATGTTGCTGATGTACCTAATTGACGCATTCTTCTTTCCTCTCATCTTAAAAAAAAACACAAAAAAAACCAAAACTCATATTTATTCTACTTTTACTACCCCATAGTTACATTAGGTATGAATAATTACATTGGGTAGATACGCTTGCAAACATTTCGGTGATTCATTTTATTTATATAGATAAATTGTACTTCATTATAATAGGTTGGGGAAAAAGTCTTTTCGCATTATCTCTTTGGCTGTAGTATTTGTATCTGGCTGGTTTTGGTATCATTGAAAGTCAAAATTTTAAAGAACATAATTCCAAATTCAAATTAGGCAAATGTGTGATTTTCATTTGTTTTTCGTACTGTCATGATGAGTGAATCTAATGAAAAAATTCGATACATTTTAAAATTTTACTACAAAAAAGGTAAAAATGCAACGCAAGCCGCGAAAAAAAATTGCGATGTTTATGGACCTAGTGCAGTGTCTGTGAGAGTAGCACAAATTTGGTTTAAGCGTTTTCAATCCGGAAATTTTGATGTCAAAGATGCACCTCGCTCAGGTCGCCCTATTACGGATAAAATGGATGCCATTTTTGAAAAAGTGGAGCAAGATCGACATATCAGTAGTTACGACGTAGCTGAAGAACTGAGAATTGATCACAAAACAGTTTTGGCGCATTTGAAAAAGGCTGGGTACAAAAAAAAGCTCGATATTTGGGTACCTCACGAGCTCACTGAAAGAAACCTAATGAACCGTGTACTCATTTGTGATTCTTTATTACGACGTAATGAAACCGAATCATTTTTGAAGAAGCTGATAACTGGTGATGAAAAGTGGATCACGCACGACAAGAACGTGCGAAAAAGGTCGTGGTCAAAGGCCGGTCAGGCTTCACAGACTGTGGCGAAACCCGGGTTAACTCGCAATAACGTGATGTTGTGTGTGTGGTGGGATTGGAAGGGCATTATTCATTATGAGCTATTACCACCAGGCAGGACTATCAATTCTGAACTCTACTGCGAACAACTGATGAGATTAAAGCAAGAAGTTGAGAGAAAGCGGCCGGAATTGATCAACAGAAGGGGTGAAGGGGGTGTTTCATCATGATAACGCTAGACCTCACACATCTATAGCCACTCAGCAAAAATTAAGAGAGTTTGGCTGGGAGGTGTTAATGCATCCGTCGTATAGTCCTGACCTTGCACCTTCAGATTTCCACCTGTTTCGGTCTCTTCAGAATTCTTTATGCAATGTTAGGTTAACATCACGAGAGGACTGCCAAATCTACTTGTCGCGGTATTTTGATGAGAAGTCCCAACATTTTTATAGCAATGGGATCATGTCCCTACCTACAAGATGGCAAAAGGTTATCGAACAAAATGGTACATACATACTTTAGTTAAATTTAAATAAACTATATTAAAAATGTTTTGAATTATCTTAAAAAGAAGAAACTTTCATGTAACAGGATTAAATGTACAACCCGAAACTAGCTTGCTCAGAATCGATATCCGAATCGATTAGGCATTTTTGATAAAAATAATATTTTGTCGATGAATTACAATTAAGAAAATTATAGTCACCCATGATTTCATGATTTTGGACATAGAAAGAAGAGTGCTTGCTGGGAATTGCGTGAATGGAGCGTTGGGTAAGCTGCTAGAATCTAAACATCTCAGCCAGTGGGCTCGACTAGCCGTACATAATGCTGTACTTACTCCAACGCTTTTATATGGAAGCGAGAGCTGGGTATGCAGGAAAGAGCATGAAAGTAAGTTGAAAGCGGTCGAGATGAGATCTTTGCGCAAGATCTGCGGTGTATCACTATCGCGGATCGCGTTCGTAATGAAGATGTAAGAAAGAGACTTTGTGTGAATGATAGTATCGGTGTAAAAATGAAAAAAGGCATGCTCCGATGGTTCGGGCATATAGAAAGAATGTCGAATGAGCGAATGACTAAACAGATATACAATGCGAATGTTGATGGTTGCAGAGGCCCAGGAAGACCAAGGCTGATCTACCATGACCAAATAGGTCGAGTTCTGTCTGATGGTGGAGTCAAAAGTCTTAGGAATCGGCGTGCATGTATGAAGAGAATGATGAAGGTAGACGAGGCACGAGAGGTTTGTCAGAACCGGGATGTCTGGCGCTCTACACTCTCTGCCTACCCCGTTAGGGACCTGGCGTGAAGATACATAACATAACATAACATGGTCACCCATTTGGTGAACAGTCAATACTCAATACCAACGAAAATGAGCCTAACGTCTATCCCAAATAAAATGCTAGTCTCAACAAGTTTATTAAAACCGGTTAAGACGTGCTTTCTATTATAAATAATGATTCAATAAATAAAATAGTGGAAATTTATCTTATTATTAGCGAGTGAATAAGCTGAATAAGGGTATGCAGGTTACGCTACATCACATTGCAACAGTGTGGGTGTGTGAGTAGGTTCGTGTTTTTATGTGCAGCCGTAGGTAGAGGTAGGATAACAATGCATAGAGTGTGCATAATATTCGTACAAATTGAGGACAACTTACTTCCTAAATAAAAAATATTAAATACATAAAAATGTCAGTTCATTTATTATGATTATAACTCGATTTTTTTATCGGGGCGTTAGAGAGTGTGCATTATTCCGGTTACATGTTGGTAATAGGGTAATATTTTTATATTGATGTCTCTTTCTCTATATACCTATATCAAATTCTCGTGTCACAATGTTACTTACCATAGGTACCTACTTCTTTGAAACGGCTGCGCCTATTCTCACGAAATTTCGTGTGCCTGCCTAGGTCTGAGAATCGGCCAACATCATATTTTTATACCCCTAAGTGATAAGGATGATTCTGGACAAATTTTTTTTGGACTTTCTGGACAATTTATTTTTTTTACATCTAAGGCGAGCTAGTGAATTATAAAACAATCCATTTGTCACATAGCTTTTGTCTTCTTTTCCTCGCTCTACTCTCACCCAGCCTCAAAAAACGAAACTAGCGAATTATTTGTGTGTTTATAATGTCTATTTATCACTGCCTACCCCCCCGGAGAACAAAGACGTAAAGTCAAACGTAAACAATATCAGATTTTTTCTTAAAGTGTATTAAATAATATACGATACCTAAGCTTATTAAAATTATAATATAACGTCATGTATAGAAAGTAGTTTTGTTACAGTAACAAGATATAATCAATCTTTCTTCTATTCTTTTCGTATCTTAACAGTGAGCAAATTTGTTAGATATTGCATGAATCAACGTCCGTCGGTCGCAACCTCTATTTGGCTGTCTCGTTGAGGAATGAAGATTCCCAGCCTCCGTGATTGATGTCGTGCCCTACATGTACCAGCCACAAACTACCTTTATATAATACTAGCGGCCTGCCCCTTTGCACGGGTGCAATGTTACGTAGATTATTACTATCATAATAAAATATAGCCATATGCCTAAAGCACTCCTGAATAGTGTAGCTTTCTGTTTGTGAAAGAATTTTCATGATCGGTTCGGTATTTCCGAAGATTAGCCCCTACAAACAAACAAATAAACAACGATACAAACTTTACCTCTTTGTATTATTAGTAGTATAGTACTATCCATATATAGTAGTATATGGATTCTACACTAATCTATCTTATAGTATCAGTAACTGACCTTCCTGAAACACCCACATTTCCACGGTAGGAATAAAATAATAACAACTTCATTTTACTTAGTGTTTTATTGAAGACGTATAATTAACTTATTGAAAGTAATTTCTGAAGATATTTACAAGGAATGTAACATTTAGATTTAATTAATACTTCGTAAAATTGTAGTGCACAGATAAATAAAAATTAACAGATCCATAAAGATTGTATTAGATACTTTGTACAGTGTAAAGGTAAATAGAGTTTAATATAATTAAAAAATAAAATTATTTGTAAGAATTATGCATATTCCAGGCGTAATATTGTGATTTGTAGTTTAGACATCCGAATATTCTCTGTTATGTACCTAATCGACAATGTACTATAAAAATTATTGCCCTAATTAGAATTAACTACGTCTTATGAACGTGCACAACATTTAACAGTGATTAAAATTATCTAATAACTAGTGAATTAAATCTAAACAAATAAAGAACTCTCTGAATATATTAAAAAAATAACATAATAAATTATAGATCTAATATATTTATAATAAAAAACTTAACTGTAATTTATTGAAATATTTTGATATGCTTGATATTCTTGTTTGGTCGCATGCCGCTAAAGTTTCATACTCTTTTCACATTACCATATTTAAATGCGTTTGTTCCTTTCTAACTTCATTCATAGTTAATTTAACTTCAGCAACTTACGTTCCAAATATTTGCATCGTGCTCAACTTGTAAGTCTCTATCTATCTAACTGTAAATGTTTTATTAAATCACATTAGTACGATTATCGTATATTTCACGTGCGTGTGCTTAAATTATGCATGTTTTTTTTTATATCGGAATACAAAACATATAAATATTCGTTGATTCTGAAATTTGGATTTGGAAGCAAATCTGCTACGAAATACCTACGAGTTCCAAAATGCCGTCGGTGTTGTTCGCTACTAAACTTGTAAGGTGCCAATTCTGGATTTGATACTCAGCCGTCTCGCGTATTACCTATGGACATTTTATGCTAAATAGGTATTACTTAGACTTATTCAACTAACTCTTCAGTCTTGGACGTTACACTTAAATAGAAATACTTCTAAAACCCGCGTCGAATGCTCATCGATATTCAGTTAAAAAATATTTATAATAAAACCAGCGTGTTACGTCATTTATACTACAGCGTGAATCACCACACACAAAGAACGTCAGAATAAGATCGAGAGAAATTGTTAAGTACATAGACACACAGATTTAGATTTTAAATAGACTAACCACGCATATTTTTTCAATCTAAAGAAGACAATTCAACAACGTTACAGCTATGAACTTTAAATCTCTCAATATAATATATATACTTTTAATTTGGACAATATGTATTCTTCTAAGACTCGAGAAAATCACAATGACTAGTAACATAACACATTAAGACACATTGCACGACCAAAATGACGACATCTAAAAAGAGAAAGCGAAAATGTACAACATTCATTCACGTAGAATTAATATTCTATACATATTCCAATTACGCTAAGACCGCTTAACACTATTTAAAATTAATTAATCAATTCTAAAAACGAAATGATCACAAATAGGTAAATTCATATCTGTATACCTAACCAACGTTGTATAAGGGTTGCACACAATACTTAATTATATTATAAAAATATATTGCTCAGGGTTTCAGTGGGTCGGTTTATTAAATCAGTACATGATAGATGCCTGTAGATTATTTCTATTATTAGATTGTATAAAATACTAAAATTAATGATGCTCACAAAAAAAGTATCCGTCCCTTTATTCACCTCTATTTGATATTTTTGTTCCCTTTCTAGACGCTGCCCAATAATTTGAAACTTATTTTTTATTAAACTTTAAAATATTAACACAAACATCAATACAGCTTAAACTTATTTTATATAATAAAAAAACATTTACTTATATTCAATATAATAGTAACTTTAAGTAAATAAATAAATCTTCCTTCGGGTGTCTTAGCCTACATTAATCTACATGTATACATAAATACTTTTAAAAAATCTTACTAGCTAGTGATATGTTCAATTAAATATTGATATGTATGAATTACATTGATATGTATTCGATCACAACGTTAAGCTATATCCATTGTTGGATTAGCGGATCTTTTAGTCCTCGGGCCAGCCGAGGTCTTCGCCCACGAGGTCGTAGAACCTCTGGTTATGTTGGACAAAGAACTTCCGTAGCTTGGTGACGACAGCAGGGTCCACTCGCGGATGCTTCCGACCCTTAGTCTCCCTCAGACACTTGTCCGTAGTGTCATTCCGCAAACAGTAGAAACCTTTCGTTTCGTTGAAGTAGAAGTTTTTCCTTCCTGTTATTATATACTAATCAGTACTAGTTAACTAACGTCACTTTACCTACAAGTGACCTATATTTCTATACTTATTTCCCCTTAAGTGGCCGATATGAATGAATCACACGGCACGGAAAGTGAGCTAATATATTTTTACCTTATTCTTTTCTTATTACGTCCTGGGGTAATTGGCTGCTCGTTATTATTTATTATATAAGAAGGAAAGGATAACTGAATAAAGAAAGTAGCGAATGATTAGAAATGGGACAGTAGTAATAATAAAGATAAAATGTATAGTAAGGTTTTCAACTCTGTTTCAATTACGCGTATGAATGTGATAGCTTACTAGCTCTTGGTGGTTATTTCAGAAATGGAGCTTCATAGGTATCGTAGGTACCATAATGCTTGTAAATTTACTCGTATATCGATCACTAAATGATTAATTTAAGTTGTAGTTTATTTATAACAATGAAAAGTTTTAACTTCTACATTAGCCAAGTAAAAACTTTTATTTTTAATTAAAATTTATTACAGCTTAGGCTACAATCACAGAAAAATCAACTATTTAGATTTCTGTAGCTTCAATGATAACGTTGTTTTAAAAGGACAATTATTTAAGTAATTATATTCACATAGATGATAAGTCAATACTGCTATCTGTAGCCAATAGATAAAACCAGATGTCAGAAAGCAAATGCGTGGCCAATGATGAGACCTAAATTGTTATGCTTTTAAGATAGTTATTATGGGACCACTTAACCACATGATGGTGCTAAACACTACCGTCTGGCGGGAGATAGCTAATGTGGTGACGCCTACGTCCTTTAGCTTCAACATTGTAATTTTACCACATAACTACATTGTTTCCTTTTTGCAGATAAGTAAAAGACTCTTACCAATTTTGTGCTCAAGTCCAAGAAACTTCTCGATACGTCGCAACTGTGGCACAGGATCTTCGATCAACTGGTCCCCGTTCACCACCAGTATCTGCTCCCGTGGGAATACTTCCAGCCATCGATGCAAGTAGGCGTGGTATAGTGATATTGCTATAGGCCTGTTTAAAAAGGTTTTTATATGAATTGTTTATAAATTCATAAATTGCTGTTTCGAAAAAGAGTGGTATTATTAATTATTTATTTTAAGCATCACACTCTCAGTTCGTAACGAACCGAAATAAATATCTGTAGGCCATACAAATATTTGTCTCGGTGCGAAGATCCGACTCAACCATCAAGTGCGCATGTAGCGCTGAAAAAAAAGGGTCGTCAATTTATTTAGTCTTCATACTTCAAACGATATATTGTTTCTTACCTATTATGTTTTTTTTGTGTAAGTAAAGTGGCAAGCCTGCAGCTTACATTGATGTTAAGTTATGACTGCAGCCTATAGACATCTACACAAAAACCAGATGTCAAAATACAGATCCGTGTTACTTAGGTCATAGGGGTGGCAACCTCTGCGACCGCACCGGCTGAGTAGCTGCCTATTGGCACATACCATTATGTGCACACCATAGAGCAACACGGGCCACCGGCCGATTGGAGTGGAGTAGCCATAGCGTTTATTACCGATGCAAAACAGTCTGACATTTTTTGCGGGGGGAAATGCATGCGCCACACACGCACACTACAAAAATCGTCTATTACTACGAAACTCACACCTTGACTTTAACAAAATACGGAGACAATTTCACACATTTATTAAAACATCTAGGCGACAGGTATAGGCCCATTTGGGCTTGTACTTCGACAGAGGGGAAAGCCTGCATATGGCTACTCCCCTCCGGTGTTGCTCTATGGTTTCACACATACCTGTAAGTGATTTTAATAGACCTGTCCTTGGAGGTCCTGATACCATGGCATTTATTTCAGACGTTATCTGCCAGATAATTTCGGATTATACTGATATGTAATACCTATCTCCGTTTCGCTACTGCTCCGGTTCAAGATATTGTCGGAAAGAAAAGTTTTTGTATAGCTGAGTTCGCTTTTATCTTCCCAATTTGTAACTTACAAGTATATTGAACAAATCTCTAGAGTATCAAGTTGTAACTGTTGGCCCGGCTGTGTAGTCCGATATGGCCCGCGCCACCGGCTCTCGGACTATGAGGAGCAATCGCATTAGAGAGTTCGTCGCACGGTTCTGACATCTGGTGAATGTACAGAACCCGTAAGTATTTTTTTTATGTAATGAAAGTGGCGAACAAGCTTGCCGTTCACATTGATGTTAAATGATGACTGCAGCCTTTAGACACAGACACAAAGACCAGAGGTCAAAATGCAGATGCGTTGCCACCCCTGAGATCTTAGTTGTTATGTCTCTGTGATAGTTATTACGGGACCATACATACCACCTAACCGAAACTCGATAGTGCTGAACACAACCAATCGGCGGCAGATAGATAAGGTAATGCGGTTGTGCAAATGGTGGTATGTTTCATACATACCTGTAAGCGATGTTAATAGAGCCATCGGGGGAGATTGCAAGATGTTCGAAAGGCTTAGCGGCATCAGGTACTGGATGGCCAACGAGAGTGACAGCCGGGGCGGATGGCGTGGCCCGGCTGCGTAGCTGCGTGTAGTCCGATATGGCCCGCGTCACCGGTTCCCGGACTATGAGGAGTAGTCGTACTGATGAGTTCATTGCTCGGACGCGTTCTGGTACCTAATAAATGGAAGCTATGTCATGAATGCACTCATATTATATACATAATATGTACTAAATAATGTAGTTAATTTATTTTAGCCTATGGCGTGACTGATGTCCTAACTGTCTTTGAATGATTTCTGTCCAAGCAACATGATATACACACGGCGAACACTCTGATCTCTATGTCCTGAATAACGGGATCGATCAGGGAAACAACAAGCAAAACCGGTATGTAAAACAGTTTCTTTTTATTTAATAAAAATATACCTACTATATCTTAGCATGTAAAGTTTCCCAATTCAATCGTTACGTTGGTCCATCTTATAAAAACTGCAGGTGAACCGTCACAAAAAAAATCTAAAATTAATTCGAATTTTTCGCAAATGATTGTCCTAGTTTCTTTGATTGATACTGAATTCAGGGTTAAAAGTTATCAACATATTTTTATTTATTTATTTAAGGACACTTACAGCTTTTTATAATTCTTATGGTTATGGTAGGAAATGAATAATTCATTAGCTAAAACAGTTCCAATGCAAAAAGTTACATAACGTATATCACCGTATATAAACAAGTAAATATACCACGTTTGATATCCTGAAATTATAACACGATCATCGTGTTCATAAAAGAGAGTACATATTCACTAAGAGTATTGGCGTGTAGCGTAACGAATGCAGTAGCGCTGTATTGACCTTCAAGAATATTACATTAATATTATAGGCGCATGTTGCGCTTATACTTTTCCAAGCCTACATCTCCTTTACTTTTACACGATAGAGCTGAAGACTACCATTTAGCAGCAGATAGATTAGGCAATGCGGTGGTGCCTACACTGGAAATTTACCACTTTATGTTGTGGTAAAAAATGCTATTCATTTGATATTGGATAACCGTAGAGTTTCGGTTATAAATTCGTGAATGGCCGTAAATGCGTTTTGATTTTTTGTATGATATTTTTGGTGCTGTAGTATATGCCCCACAATGGGACAGTTTACAGGTGCCAACATTAAATTAACTTAACTAACAATGCCTTTACGTAATTAAAATAAAGAAAATATTTGAAGTAAGAGATTACAGTAGAAATATAACTTATCGCAGAATTCATGTACAACAAAAACATACTTATGTTTTTGTTGTACATGAATTCTGCGTACTTCTTTACTTTATCAATCTGAATACACGTGTATCTTAAATGTGTAAAAAATCAAATCGTAATAGGAAGAAGGAAGAAACCCGTTAACAAATACAATACACGAGTCGAGAGAAAAGTTCGATACATTGTTTCACGACTCTAGATAAATTGTGAGAAAGAATAATATTTTATTTGTACATTTTTGTTATTACCTCAGGAGTTACAAAGTAACTAGGACTCTTTTCGATGGTGATTTGCCCTTTAAAAGAAAGCGGCATTTTACTCCGGTACCATTCCAGGCCTAGGGCGTAGTTTTCATCACGATCGAAGAAATGGACTTCTCCTGATGCCTTTTGTACCATCGGATGGAGGTAGAGCATTTCTAAAAGAGCACGAGTTCCGCATTTGCGGACGCCGATGATTAATGCCTATCAACAATAAAAATATTACAAATATTAATAAAACAAGCAAATGAATGATGCGTGATATTGTTTTAGACTACTTTTGTAAGTAAATACCAGAACAATATAGGTAGGTATATAGTATACACATTGATCGAATTTGATATTTTTTATGTCTAGATAATGGAAAAATATTAAGGTTTATCACATGAATGCTATAGCATATGTATTGTAGATTCTATATAATAGTGGTTTCTGTACTATTGCTTACGTCTTTGAAGACCTTCATTGGAGCTCTACCATATTTTAAAGACGAAAGTTTTGAATTAAATAACTCAAATGAGACGCATATAATAGAAGCTTATTATCACATATAATAAAAGACACACTGAAGAGTGAGTGCTTAATATTTGTATATTCTTTGAGTGAGTGAATTATTATTATAAATACAAATTTCCACCAAAAGATGGGCACAGGTACACACAATACAGCCACGAATCAAAGAGTATACAAATACTATGCCACGAATTGGCCACCATGGGTGACCATGGTCTGTTGATTTTGTTTGGTTCGTGTAGATAAATAATACATCGGCTATATTATCTATTTTTTCAATAGCTTTGTCATTACTACGACAACAACATAGCAATCTTCTTTGAAAACAAAATTTACTCTCCGATCTGGACATCGAATCTATGCAGTAGTGGCTTTGTATGCTTGTAGCAAGTTAAATTGAAGTGGGGCATAGACTTGAAATATTGAGGGCAACCGTTACAGCTGGAATATGTGTCAAAAAGTTTATACCTGGGGGAGTCTGCGGGCGGGTCGCGGCGGTCTGAGCCGTTTTCGCAGCGCCATCGGATGGTTTATGGTCCGGCTACTCATCTCTTGGCTTTGTATTATCTTTCGACTTTCACTCGCCGCTGACGCCATACTTGCCGCCTGTGAACAACGTAAGAAACAAATTTTAAATAATAATGTTATTTTTTTATAGTGTTCAATTGTATATCAATGTGTACAAAAGATAGTTTCAATTTACTTATTTGTAGAAATTATTCGATAGTTGAATTTAAATATTATTATGTATACGGATTTAGATGTGCTTGAATAAAATTAATATAAATTGCAATAGAGAAATAATTCAGAATTTGTCATAAAAGTGGCCACAAACATCAAATGCATAATAACAATAAATCGATATCGTAGTCCAGACATCCATACTAAAAAACAATACTGAATATAAACTCCTCAATGCAAACGTTTTACAGAAGCCACTTCTAAGGCATGGCATCCGTTGATTTATATGTACTAAAGTACCAGACAAGACAAGACACACTCCTTGATGTACGGTCACAGTATGAAGAAGTCAATTTACCATTCTTTCATTAAATTAAGACAATTGACATGGAAACGTCTCCAACACAAATTTCATGAAATGCAAATTGAAAGTAATTAAGTAATTTTTAATCTATATTGTTGCGTCGCGACGCCGTCTTGACATATCTATTAAATAATTTATAAACGCAACCAGTTTTTTTCCTGTGTCTCCTTATAGGTATGTATTTACCTTATTGTTATTTAATTTAAGTCATTCTTGGGCTAAACTAGACTCTACACGTGAATTTATCATTCTGCTAGTCTACTCACAAAAAGTGCGTATTTCCTAACATCGCAACATTATTCATACTCGCTACACTTCGTACATTTACCGGCTCGTTGAATAGCTACTTCGTCGTACTTTTTTTATATCTGTGGTTTTGTTTTACTCGAGCATTTTCTCCGCTTGCATAATTTTATATGTAATGTTTTATTATAACTTCATAACTTGTCGCGTTTGTTTCTGCACATGGATTGTCATCTACACACCCACAACGATCATGTACGTGGTGAGTCTGTTAACGTTTGGCTGGTACATTTTTAAATATTGCACTGCTACGGATTTAAGAATCAAGCCTATAATGAAATATATGAAATGTGGAAAATTATTTACAACAATCTTACCTCCCCTAATCATGAATGTTACAGATAGTTATTTTCATATTATTGTTAGGTATATCAAACTTTTACAAATCAATTCAATTTGGCATCAAATATACGATTGTGTTACTTACAATAGTTACAACTTAATACTCTCGAGACAGGTTCATTATACTTGTAACTTACAACTTGGAAAGATAAAATTGAACTTGACTTATAAAAATTTTCCCTGTGACAAAATTTGAAACCAGAGCGATTAAGCAGACGCGCATCTGGGAGATATCACTCATTGGTACAATCCGATGTTATCTGGCAGATAACGTCTGGAATAAGTAATAATCAATTATATCGTATGGGAATAAATGTCAAATGGTCCGTAGATAGATGTTCAGTGAGTATTTCCACCAGTGCACTCCCTTTGTGGTTATTCAGACGTTATTAATTGTTATACGAGTACCTATTCCCTGTATTTGTATTGTTAGGGCATCATTGTGCTATCATGTTTGCACGTGATGTGTGTTTCAGTTATCCATACTATTTTAAACTAATATTATAAAGCTGAAGAGTTTGTTTGTGTGTTTGTTTGAACGCGCTAATCTAAGGAACTGTTTACTGATACGATTTGAAAAATTCTTGCAGTGTTAGATAGCCCATTTATCGAGGGTGAGAAGAATAGGTGAGGGTAGGTATCCCATATATTGCACCCACGCGAAGCCGGGGCGGGCTGCTAGACAACTATATAATTACGAAATACATTTCTATGTAGCTACTGTGAACAAATTATGACAAAAATACATATTATATGTTAATGGATTCAATTCCTGCCTCGGGTGAATACCTGAGATTTGTCACGATTCGCTTACAATATTAAATACCATGTGTGGTAAATTTAACATTAAACTTACCGATAGTTTTAAGCAACATTATAGCAATACTATTGTCTTTAACACATTGAAGGACAGTCGGCTCACATGGATACATAGGGATGTGACACTGTCAACTTCCATACAAACATTTTCGACGGCGGTGGACGTCGTGTCACCCTAATGTGATAAGTTTGCTTTTGATAAAAGAGGACGTCCTGAAACGTCCGACTGCTGAGAACGTCTTGTCACAATACAATGTAATCTTGTACATGCGCTATGGCAAGACGTCTGCAAAAGTCCTCATACTATGTATTTTTAGATCATACAAAATGGTCTAATCACGCCTTTTACTTAAATAAACAAAATAAAATAACACATAAATAAACTCCACTTTTAATTAAATGTATAAAAATCAGTAACACATCTCAAAAATCACAAAATAAACGAGATCAATATCTATTTATGTTAACAATTACTTTGGAACTTAATCGGTCTTCTTTAGAATTAAATTAAAATGAGGAATGTTTGCAATATTGTCTTCCCACTCATTCTCATCTTCACATCTGACGGTAGATAACAAGTATTCGCATTACTTCTGCTTGTGGATGGTAGGCATACAGGTCTATCTTCACAGATACCTGTTGTAATGCTGGCTTGATCGCCGTGATGATCAATTGACTGAGTACTTGTTGGAATAAACTGAGCGGGGTCATTTACGATTGCACCAGGATCTTCAAATTCAGTACACACTGAATCACTTGACGGACTCGATGGGCTTGATGAATGTAAACGAGCACGACGTCGTTTTGGCAGTACTTGTACATCCGAGCCGGACGACGCTACATCGATTTCATTTTCAAAGTCATAATTTGGATCAGATCCATATTCTCCATCTTCGTCGCTGAAGGGGTCCTTTGTGGATTCATCCTCTGTAGATACTTCCTCAAATAATCACTGAATATGATCTCTTTCCCTTTCGTAAGCCATCTGAAATAGAAATCAACAGGTGAAGTTATTTCATTATGTAGGTGGGTATATTGTCTTGATATTGCCTCTTACCTACAATATACGTTGCACTAAATAAGAATATACGAAATAAAATACTTGTAAACTTAATCGATATAATATAATTTGAAATTTGCACGGAAATACTAACCCCGTATTCCGACGCGAGTAGGTATCAGCCGACGAAAACGCGAGGTTCCTGCGCGGTGACAACAGCCGACTGACGCGAAGAAATGCGACGTTCGTGGCCGTTGTGTGCTCTCACGCAGGTCGTTGTATGCGTGTGACACTCTCACATTGAAAGGGATAAAAATTGATACGATGTGACATTTAAACGAAAATAAACGCCTCATGGTGTGACACAAGATATTTTTATTAGATTTAACGATCGTAATTATACTACCATAAGGATCAAAACAAAATAAATGTGCCTAAAATATGACGTGTACAGCCGTCCGCCGTATCACAAAACTTAACATACGACGTCCTCAGCAGTCGTGTCCTTCAATGTGTTAAATATAAACTCCCATAAACGTTTTTAACTAAAGTGTTGCTAATTTATTCTTTTGTCTTTTTCTATCCTGCATATTTCACAAAGCAACTGACAAAGACAAAGCATTCTATAGCTAAAACGTATCTAAAGTACGTTTATGAATAAGGGGGTAAAACTATAAATTTCTAATACTTTCATGGACGATTTTGATTTCAAGTGTGTATTAATCAAGACGTATCTCATTTTATTGTTTTTATGCATAGGTATCTACCTATAAATTTCGCTCTTTGAAATAAAACTGTCTAACGGATGTAATAAAGCAGGCTGTTATTAAAATAAAACTGTTTTTATAATCAACCTGGTGTTTTTAGACATTTTTTTTCATATGCCTTAGAGCCGGGCAGACTGAAGAAACTTGTTTGACAGTTTGAAAAAAAATTTAATTGAATTGAATTGAAACTTCTTTATTTGATGTAATTGCATCTACCTCCGTCAACATGCTTTGCGTAGCATTTCTAGTTTCCAGCAGAATATCGGAATTACGCAATCATTTGTATGTTTGATGCTAATGTATGTAAAGAACATAATAATATGTTAACAAGAGAAGAATAAAGTAATAAAAGACCGTAGTACCTACATATTGTGCAAAAAATGATGCTTCTTTTCTCTATGACTTTCGCTGATAGGTATGTATATGTATGTATGTAATAAATATATGTATGTAATAAGTACTGTACTTATTACTGAGAGCTCATCAAGAAATTTTGCACATCGAGCCTACGAAAGTGACAATCGGCTAGTTTCGACTTCGTAGAGCGTTATCTCTGCTGCACACTGTCTACGTAAGCACTGACAGTCCGGTATTGGTCAAAACTTGATCAAAATGGTGGACAAACGTCATATTGGTAACGTACGAAAGAGATAACGCTCTACAGACTCGAAATAAGCCGAAGTCTCCTTCCTGAGGTCGGTGTGCATTATTTCTTGTTGGATAGATTAGAAACAAAACTTAAATCTTCTTTTTTTATGTAATAAAAGTGGCAAACAAGCATACAGTTCACATTGATGTTAAGTGATGACTGCAGCCTAAAGACACCCAGACACAATGACCAGAGGTCAAAATGCAGATGCGTTATCACTCCTGAGTCCTAAGGTGTTATGCCTCTGTGCCGGAAATTACAGGGCCGTGCATTACCACCTGACCGTAACACGATAGTGCTGAACACTACTATTTAGCGGCAAGTATATTAGATAATGCGGTGGTGCCTACGCCCGCGAGCTCCGTCATTGGAGCTCCACCACCAGTAAAATGCTTTATGTATCTAACATTTAAATAAAAAGGTCTAGACAGGCTTTTTGAACTTATAATACTTATTATATTGACATTAAAGAAATTTGCGAAAGCTGTCTATAAAATCGCCAAGAAGTCCATTGGAATTTAAGAGCAGCTTATCCATAATACAAATATTCTAGATACAGATGAAGTTTTAGCACTAATAGCATTTAGTTCATAAAACATAAAAGCTCTGAAGAATATTAAAGCTTAATATACCTATTGGAAATAAAATCATCTTCAATAGACTTTATGGAGCAGTTATAACTGAGGGTTAGATTTTATGTCAACTTTTATGGCTGAAACAATTGCACACGTATTTTGGTTCTTTCACTGAAATCAATTTTGTATGGACTATAAAAGTATCGAACGGTTTATGTTTTATACAAGAGATGCATCGATCCACGTACCGATACTATAATACTGCTTTATTGCTGAATAAATTGAAGGTTTCTTAATAGTTAGTAGCGTAGGTACTTTGAGATCTTTCTCATTTAACAAAATTTATGGTATAATTACTGGCGGTAGAGCTCCAGTGACGGAGCTCGCGGGCGTAGGCACCACCGCATTACATAATATACTTGCCGCTAAATAGTAGTGTTCAGCACTATCGTGTTCCGGTCAGGTGGTAATGTAATGCCCTGTAATTTCTGGCACAGAGCCATACTTAACACCTCAGGAGTGGTAACTCATCTGCATTTTGACCTTGGTCTTCGTGTGGGTGTCTATAGGCTGCAGTCATCACTTAACATCAATGTGAACAGCATACTTGATTGCTACATTCGTTACATAAAAAAAAACGATTATACATATTAACGGTTACATTAAATTACGTTGATATAAGTTTCCTTAAATTTTATTATTTTTTATAAAAGCACTTCTACATTAATTAAAATACGCTTACACTCAATGTCTCACACTAGGTATAAACCTGTGTCGTGGGCGCCGTTGTACACTCACAGCACATACACGAATACCTAGACCCAAAACCAATATCTCTAGGCATACAAATATTTTCCCGGTGCGGGAATCGAAACCGCGACCCTTCGAGTCAAACGCTCGTCTCGCATCGTTCGTCATACCCGGGTCGTCATAATATAATTAAAGATAACAACTGTTATTACTTATTGGTTTTCTCTCATACTCTGTACAAATATTTGAATAGTAGGAAATATAGTCTATAACAGAAATATTTATTTATTTAATTTTTACATGCGAAACAAGCGGCTGTAGACGTTATTTGATGATGGCTTAGTTGTTGGCTTTCTATTGGCTAAATAAAACGTGCAAGGTCCACTCATTTGCATAAATATCATGTATATTGGAATTCAATGAATCTAACTAAAAATGTTATAGTATTTTCATAGGGACGCCACACACGTGCGGGCAAATGGAATTAATGGACTCGATTATTAGTGATAGTATCTATCTAGTGGGACAGAAATCTATATATTTAAGTTAGCACAAGGTTGCCAACTAGCAGACATGCCTAGTCCATAAGCAACATCAAATTATTTTTATATTATTTTTCGCGATAACACATGCTACTGCCGCCTTAAGGCAATGCAATAAACAGTGAAAGAAAATTTTCACAAATCAAACATGGACTTCTGCCGTTCATTTGGAAGAGCGGCTGGACTAGATTCCCAATGATTGCAAGTTCGTGTCTCGCCTGAAGTAAAATTTTTCTCTCCATTTTTCCTTAAAAAATATATTAAATTAATATTTACTACGTCGCAATACAAATTCATATAAAAAAACCATTTCAATCGTCCTATTATGAAATCAGGGAAAAGCTATTCCTCAACTCCTGAAACAACGTTATGAATAAAAAATTGTACTTGACATTCAAAATTCATGATTGGAGTTAAGTGGTTTTGCCTCTGATTATGCCGGCGGGAATCGTTAAGGCTTTCCAAATTACTATTCCGAACGTCAAACGTGATTAATAGCTCATCTGAAATGTGATCGATAGTTATCGTCCTATCCAATTTATTACTTTGCTTCTTGGATTGTATCGCACCACTACCATACAGCACACATCGTAAATCGCCCATAACTTTAGGTTAAACAAGGGTGCCATAAACAAAGAGCGGGAACGTCTATACTCCATGGCCAAGTTCAAGCGAATGTAGCGCGTAAACTATTTTAATAAGGACTCTAATGGTATGTATATTTGCTGGGGAGTAAATGGTTGGGTCAGTGTACGATGTCGATATTATCTGGGGAGAACATAGACTGAGAACATTAATTACGATTATCGATAGGACGATAGACTGTACGTGAAGTCTAGTTCACCGGTGGGCTTGGCTCGACACGCCTCGCATACCTTACTTGTGCCAAACAGTAGCTCGAACTTGAAGAATAAGGTTGTTGACTGCTTTATTGGGTACCGTAATTTTGAGGTGCTGCGATATACATCAATACGATTATGTAGGCCACAGTAATCACAGTGAATTGTTCACTGCTATACACGAAGCAGATTGAATATGCTGTTCGATCAAATGCGAACCAGTTTTGGTTAATAACTTGCATATTTGTCCGTTTTCATTGAATCAATTGAAAATTCAATTAGACATGTAAATTAAATGTTGTCTATAGCAGAGCCGTGGCTTTGGAAATTGTTTAAAAAAAATCCTAGATATTAAAGAAAATTAATTCGAAATAGTTTTCCATTAGTAGGGGGGGGGGGGCACTTGGCCAACTCACCATATTTATCAACTAGGTACCTACATAATGAATAATTTTACCGAAATTCCGAATATCACTCATATAAATGAGTGATATAAAGGTTGCAAGATGTTAGTACTAGGAAAGTGAGAAAAGTCCGGAACACTTTTTTTATGTAATGGAAGTGGCAAACAAGCATGCAGTTCACATTGATGTTAAGTGATGACTGCAGCCTATAGACACTTACACAAAGACCAAGGTCAAAATGCAGATGCGTTACCACACCTGAGGTGTTAGGTATGCCTCTGAGCCAGAAATTACAGGGCCGTACATTACCACCTGACCGGAACACGATAGTGCTAAACACTACCATTTAGCGTCAAGTGTATTAGGTAATGCGGCGGTAGCTTCAGTAAAGGAGCTCGAGAGCGTAGACACCGCTAATAGGAAATGCTACTTATATTACTTAATCTACTTGCTGCCAAATGGTAGTATTTATCGCTATCGTGTTCCAGTGAGGTGAATTACCACCAGGAAAAACCAATTGCATTTTTTTTTATTCTTAACCATTATTCCTGGGAGTTAAGTCATAAGTTTACTATGCCACCCCCGTATAGAAAAGCAACACAAGCTATTCCAAATTTAATAAGAGAAATTACAGTGCCGTATATTAGTAAGTATACATAACACCTTAGGCCTCAGGAGCATCTGCATTTTGAATTTGGTCTTTGTGTGGGTGTCTATAGGCTGCAGTCATCACTTAACATCAATGTGTACTGCATGCTTGTTTACCACTTCCATTACATAAAAAAAAAGAATCGCTGGTGGTCTGGTTATCCCAGAATACATAGAAGATAAGGAAGAGCGAGAATAAAGGGGATGATTGTGACAACTTCACCACCAGCAAGCAACCAACCTGTATACTGTAGAGGGCACTGTCATAGAGCACGTGGAAGGTGAGGAAGAGTGACAGCAGCGTGACAGAGAGGAGGGCCGCGGCTAGCTTCGGCCGCGACACCCCCACTACCAGCACGCAGTCCGCCAGCTCGCCCTCCGCTGGCCTGAACGATGACCGGGGCAACCATCTGCATCACGAAAATGTAAAATTAATTGTATAATCCATCTTAGCTTTTTTTTATGTAATCGAAGTGGCAAACTTATTTTGCCGTATGCTTATTTTGCCATCTTTTATTTTGCCGTATGCATATCCGGAACAGTCATGCACGCTTAAATGTCTTTGCCTTTGGCGGCGTCGTGTGGCGGGTTGCTCACTTCCCTCTAAAATGGTCGAAGAGGGCAATGGCTATCACATGCGTCATACTCGTGAACGGGTGCTGTTGGTGGGGACTGGTCTGTTCTGGTTTGCAGGGGCTACATCACATTTAGTAGATAGCAGTTTATTTGCATCTATGCTATGGACGTTGACATTATTTGATTTTTCACGATAATCTATCTGTACTAGATTTAAGCTCTCATTTAAAAGAGCTCTTACTGAGTTTGTTGGGTAGCGGAGTTCTTCTCAGTAGTGACTGCACTTGGAACTCTGCTAAGTGAATAACATTGATCTTGACGAATAAGTTTTTCTTTTTCTTCATTTATTATCATTGAAGGAATTGAAAAATTTTATGATTATTATGTTTTAACCAAATAGTTTAAATTTTAATTTTGAATTTACTATTAATATATGATTTTGCTTTTACTATATGTAATGGTTATTCGCTCTAGGTAGTTTATGATTTATTGACGTTTTGAAAGTATCTGTAAGGATCTATTCGAAATAAAAATATTTTCTATTTCTATTTCTATTTCAAACAAGCATGCAGTTGACATTGATGTTTAGTGATGACTGCAGCCTATAGACACCCACACAAAGACCAAGGTCAAAATACAGATGCGTTACCGTTCCTGAGGCCTTAGATATTATGCCTCTGGGCCGGAAATTACAGGGCCGTACATTACCACCTGACCGGAACTTATCATCTCTGTCAAGTACACATGCTTGTTACCTCCTGCGTAACAAAAAAATTGTTTCATAGTACCGTCGTATTAACTTGGTGGTAAGTAGTAGGTTAATTACTACTAATTATTAATGATTTCTACGTCGTGTCGAGGAATTTATAATTGATATTGGAATTTTCCACATACCTACCTACTGGAGATTCCTAATAGTAGTAGCACCGGAAATGTGCCTAATTAATGTCGATTGATTTTCTCCTATTAGGTATATTGGGATTCCAAAAACTACCTCTCTCTACCTATTAAGGAAATACAATTTTAGACCACATATCGTATTTCAGAAAACCCTGCGGTGTTTTGTCACACAATATATTTCTTTATTTTTGACAGGTGGAAGTGTGTGAGGAATACATACGTCCAAATCTCGCCAGTTGTAAGTCCAATTAATAGAAGACGTACCTATCTATTGATATTTTATCGGACAAAGGGCTTTAGATTTAGCAATCGCTCACTCTACCGCCACCGCTAAGCTAGGAATCGATATCACATAAAATAATGATGCATTATCCTGTGACCCATTTCTAGCTATTGAAGTGGAAATGATAAATGATCTTCGAGATTCAAGATTTAAGATATTTCGGATAGCATTATGGTACATTTGGAAAGAGACGGCGTCGTTTTTGTGTCGACGTTACTATCTGCAGTTGGACAATAAACATTTGAAAAATAATATTAACAATCTTCGAAGTGGGTAATGAGCAACATTACCCATTTCGTATCTTTTCCGACGTACTTTTTTACAGTACCTTCAAAAATTAAACGTAAATTAAACTAGTAGTTTTCATCGCACTAGGGTTTTGTTCTGTCTGAGCTATAATATAAGACTAGGCTGAACATCGTCGAATTAGTCTGCCCGTGACCACGGTAGCTGGAAAGCGACCGAAACGTCGGGTATAAGAAGAAGTTAGGGAGTATTGTATACGCGAGAAAATCCGCAAATTTAATTTCTACAATGTATGAAGCTCGCGAAAACCTGCGAAAATGTTAAAATTAAACGTAATATTTACTTCATCCAAAGAATTTTAATTTCATCTTCATATAACTGTACATTTTTACCAAATACTGAAAGGTAGTTACGACTAAGTATATAGGTACTGTATTTTGATGCGCTCCGAATATTGCATGTCAAATTATCCCATTATATCGCGCACATTGCCCGGAGGGCCATCAGAGTAGTGTTCCTTCAAATAACGTTTTTCTCATGTAACTTAGCTATTCACGTGCCTATCCCTAGGTGCACTTTCTGTCCATTCCTACCATGCACGTTTTTATTCAGCTGTAGGTATATACTTACCGGATATATTATAAACCTGGGACTACGTTGGATTTTCCTCATGATAAAAAAAATATCGTTAATCGTTTACGTCCATCTTTTTTCTATCCTTTAAGCGGATACTTAACAAAGTAATTGTTTTTCTTGAAATATGTATTCACTGATTGTAATTGTAAATAATAAATACACGTGGAAAAAAGAGTGTACAAGACAATTGATGTGGAAAGTACATTGATAGTCTCATTTTAGTTTAAAAAATGAATCAATTATGAAACAGTTAATCAGTTCTTAGGATGCAAGGGCTGCTAGGTCACAACGCGCTCCGGTGCACGTCCAATCACGTGTATAGTAAAAAAATCTAGGTAATAGTGTCGACGTCTCTTTCGACATTACAATCATCATCCAGTATTTAATACAAAAAATACGATATAAAAAAAACTGTGAATATAAAAAATATAAAACAAAAATTGATAAATGTCGCTTAATTGAGAGTTCTTTACAAAATGATATCTTTATGAGTAAAACATAAAACGAATATTTATTTCAACGACATTTTAAGTACTTTGCGTGGGCTGCCTATATAAGCAAATAACAGCCCACAAAATATCCGTAGGTACGTAAAGCATGAAATATCAAAGTTGAATAATAGGTATCTAATACGGTATTGATATTCTATAAATTATGTAATACGATGTTGTCTATAAAACCTTATCGAGTATCGGTGAGCACAAAACCGCTTGGGATTGTATCATATAAAAATGCTTTAGAAAATAATGAATCGTAAAATATGTTTACATCGCGAGCCACTTATTTCTTTGCTCATTGTATTTTTTGAACTCAACAACTCTTTTACTCGTAGGAAGAAATATTTTCAAACAAAGAATTATTAAAAAACTATCAAAAGCATGAATTGTAGCATTACTATACCCTGAAGGACATACCTACGTAAAGAATAAAAATGAAAAAAAATCATATAGCTCACATTAATTTTAGCAAATCCTGCAGAATCAAAATCTATATAAATCTATATACGCCTTTTCGACTCTGCCAGACTTGACGGAACTTTTGGAAGTATGTATTCAGTGATTCAAGTTCAAGTTTAGTTCCATCAACCATTCAAATAAAAAGTTATTAGGTAGGTCATTAGATAAGAATGTTGTTTTACTTACAGAATGTCAAGTGGTAATGCCTGCGAACAACTTCTATAGTTGGCGTCTCGCTGGTGTTTGGTCGGCAGAGATTGACTCATCTGCACACGCGACTCCATCGGCTTCCATCTAAACTCCTAGTCGCACATCGTTAATGTTCTCTTCAAATCTCTTTACCTTTACTATGTTATAATCTTCTATCGGTAACACATCACAGTCATTGTTTTAAATTATAGCAATAATGATAAAGTTTTCTTTCGTTCATTGTCTTTTAAATATCCTTTTATGATGAAAAACTGCAACAACAACATATATTATAACTTGTAGCATATCATTATCATATCTAAAGTTACAGGATATAGGGGAGGAATTCACAATTTTACTTAAAATATCATGTTCTTTTATTGTAATGGTTTTACTCGCTCTTAGCCTTGGCAGACATCCAATTTTAAGTTCTTACAGCAGTGTGCCTAGATCTTTTGTTGAATTCTGCTGAGTCCTGCAGTAATTATAATGTATATTTAGGGTTCCGTAGTTAACAAGGAACCCTTATAGTTTCACTATGTCCGTCTGTCTGTCTGTCTGTCTGTCCGTCCTCGGTTTATCGCAAAAACTATTGGTACTAGAGACTTGAAATTCGGTCCAAGTATACACCTTAATCACCTCGATAAAGTTGTAGAATAGAAACGTAAAAAAAATATTTAGGGTACCTCCCCTACAGGTAACGCGCGGATTTCTTTTCCGTTTTAATATAGTGTTGGGACATCGTTGGATAGGTCTTTCAAAAATGTTAGGGATGTGCTAATATCATTTTTCGAATAAGTTATTATAACGAAATTAAAAGGAAAACTATCACACTTTAGTTGGCTTTACAAGTTTGCGAGTAATAGTCGACCAAATGTATTTTACTCGAAAATTTAGAAGAACTCTATAGAAAACATTTTTTTTTCATTACATTATTCAAACCTAAAAACTACGGTAGGTACCCTACACTGCGCGTGGTCCGACACGCACGTGACCGTTTTTTTTTAAATAAAAATTTGACGTTACTCATATTTTATTTTTGGAAGTAAAAGCTTTTGCTACTCAAAGTAAAAATATGTTTGAAATTTGATAAGAAAGTTATTATATTATTGGTCAGACTGCCATAATCATAATTTTGGTTATTTGTCAAAATAATGTTTGAAAATTCCCTTTTACCCATCAAAGTAAATTGCCATTATTTGATGCAATTTGATTGCATCAAATAATGGCAATTTACTTGGGCGGATTTTTCGAGAGAAAGCAATAAATATGTCTGGCGTTTCTTACTCTGGATCGTAGAGTAAATTTACGACGTACCATGTTATATGGGCCCGCTGCACCAGCACCTGTAACAATACAAATACGCGAGATAGAATCAAAGAAATATCAATTTATTTAGTTTCTTTATACAGTTTAATATCGAATAGACTGAATTAATAAAAGTATAATATTTCGTCTATAAATTAAACTTAGGTCCTATAACCAGAAATGTATAACACGAAAACACTAGCCAACATATGGCTCAAAAACAAATTCATGAAACATGCATATGTCATGCATGCATATAATGGCAACCCATTATACGTCCCACTGCTGGGCACGAGTCTCTCCCCTTTTTTTGGGGGGAGGCCTGGAGCTTACTCTACCACGCTGCTCCAATGCGGATTGGTGGAGGTGGGCCGACGGCGGGTTAGTGGCCAACCCGCTGTCGGATGTTTTCAAACCGCCCATAAGGCCTCCGACAAGGTTTAACGACTGCTATCTATCGATAGCAACCGGGACCGACGGCTTAACGTGCCCTCCGAAGCACGGAAACGCGCATTTAATTTGCCACTAGCGGTCACCCATCACACTACCCGACCGCGCCCGTAGTGCTTAACCGAGCAGATCGCTTACGATCTACACCAGCCGCTGGGCCATGCGCGCTTCCATGCATGCATATTAATATATTAATCACTCTGTAACCCTCCAAACGGATTACAGAGTGAAATGAAGACGTGAAGTTTAACTTACAATATCCTACATCAATCTAAAGCTTTTGAAACATGTGTAAAATAACAATGAAATCATAAATGTGAACTGATGTTTTCCTTGTGGTTAAGTAGCTCTCAAGATATGAATTTCTAATTCCGACAGTACCGATGCTACTGAAGATATTATAAAGTCTTTTCTGTCCAAATTTAATATGAATCTCAAATATTGAAAATGTTTTCGGGAAATAATAGCCAAGAAATCGTCGTTCGGAAGAAGTAAGAAGAGAATTTACCATTTATAAAATTAACATCGAGTCGTAAAGTCAGGAACACGAAAGCGTTTGGGAAATCACGGTATCTCCCATTTCAGGAGCGACACGAAACCCTGTCTGCCGTATTTTCATACTTTTTATTGCTTTTTGGCATAATACATTTGGTTTACAAGTTTCTTTATTCCTTTAGTGTTATAACTATGTTCCTAAAAGGTCTGGTTTTTGTTTGAAAGGCAAACGTAAAAGTTCAGTGAGTAGACAGTAAATAAGGATCATCTAACTTGTCATATTTCTTGTTAAGTAATGGCCAGAAAAATGAGATATGATCTTATCTTCGGAACCATAAATACGGTAGAGCACCTAGTCACTGGTAGGTTCGAAAATCACGGCAGTAGCCGCATTCCATAATTTGCCTGCAGCTTATTCAACACAATCTTGTTCCAATAACAAAATCTAGTACTACCAGACAAAAGATCATATTCCACCCTTTATTTACGCGGGTGGCTGAATTATTCCAGTAAATATGGGACATACATTATTTCGATGGTTATGAAAAATCCATTTATAAATATATCCATACTCGTTGCAGCATTAACTTAATATAAATGCAAACAGTATGTGTTTTTAAAGATAAAAAAAATCAAATAAAATATTCCTAGATTCAATTATTATTTCATAATGTTGCGATGCCCACGCAAGCTCCAGATAGAGCTCTACAACCTTAAATTAAAAAGAAAAAGTATGGAATGAAATCGATTTTAGCCTCATGTGGGATTGACCCGCGTGGGTTTGTGGAAAATCCGGTCATTTGCACCCACGTCACAGGACAACCGAGGGTAGAAATATAAGTTTGAGGCACCAGTTGTATAACCACCGCTTACGCCTAAGGGTCGCATAATTAGATTTCCACATTGAGAAATATACAAAGCTGCGTTTATTCAAATAATTTCTTATTCATCCAGTGGCCAGGCAAATGTGTTGTGACTTAAAATAACATTACTTATCTTTATTATTATATATTTTTTAAATAAATTCTACCAATCACTTACACATAAATATAGCTCTTTTTCCAAAAAACATTTTCCATAATAATTTCTGATATTCAAATTATTAAAAAAGAAATACAGTGTTGTAAAATATTGCAATAGCAAAATTTTTTAATTAAGAAGTATTATTATATTATAACTTGATTCTTCGCACATATGGAACGTTGCAGGTTATACTCAGTTCAAATTAATGTCGTATTGACTTGTCCACCGTGTATCATAATCTATACTTATAATAAAACTGTAGAAGTGTAAATTCTGGACATTGAAAATATTGAAAAAATAAATACCAGGGGATGTTACTAGATCGATACCGAACACGAATATGTGATTAGAAAATTTTTTGTCTGTCTGTCTGTTTGTTCACGCACCACACAAAATCTACCGGTCCGATTATGATGAAACTTGGTACAATTATACTTTAATGTTTGGCGCACAACACTGGGTACTTTTAATCCCGAAAAAATGTATGTTTGTCTGTGTGTTTGTGCACGCTAATTTCAGAAATGGCTTATCCGATTTTCAGTTTTTACTAATATATTGTGGTAAGTTTCACTTAACATTTACTGTTTGTTTCATGTCAATCGGTTCAGAAATAAAAAAGTTACGACAATATAAAGAATCATATCGAATATTTTAAACTATTCTGAATCTATCTTTTTGAGGGTTCCGTTTCTAAAAGGTAAAAACGGACCCTATTACTCATCCTCCGTTGTCTGCCTGTCTGTCCGTCCATCCGTCTGTCTGTCCCCAGGCTGTATCTGATAAACAGTGATAGCTAGAAAGCTAAAATTTTCACAAATTATGTATTTCTGTTACCGCTATATTTGTTATAATTGATTACTAAAAATAAGAAAATAAAAATATTAAGGGGTCCAAGGGGGCATACAATAAAGGTGTTTTTTTCGTATATTTTTTCTCGACATCAATAACGGTAGCAAGTAGACACTTAAAATTTTCACAGAATTTTTAGGTCTTATGTTGTGTTGTATATTACCTTCCAATAAACGACATTTTTATGGGATTTTTTGTATGGAACCCTTCGTGCACGAATTCGACTCGCACTTGGCCGGTTTTTATTCTGTTAGTAACATTAAGCATACCGCATAGCATCGTCCCGGCATAAAACATTCGCCGCTATGATCACCATTCCAGCACCAGCATGCCAAGCGTGGCAATCCACGCTTGGCATGCTGAATGGCGTATTCTTTCCATAAGACGCACAACACTTTTAGGAGCATCTTCGGGAAAGACTTTGCCCAGCGGAGACGGATGGACATCTTTCTGATGTGATTAGCAATTTTTTGCAATCCTAGCAGCCTGTGTGCTATTTTTATCCCCGATGGTCATACGTCTAATATCCGTGTACAGAGAAGAATTACTGCAAAATAGATTTTTTTGCTACCCAAAAGTGTTTATGATCTAAAATTAACCAAAATGTAGGTATATCCAAAAGCGTTGCCTAAAGTCCCAAAGACACTATTCCACGCTAACAAAGTTGCGGGCACAGCTAGTAATTTAATAAGAATAAACCCAATAGCAGGCACCTCCCGACACGACGACTGAGATTGAACCCAGACCCCAGCGTAGCAATCCTCACTGCGTTAGTAGAGGAAAGTAAGTAAATGTGGGCTAGTGCTTTAATATGGGCTACAAGCAATTCTCGAAAACCTACAGTCGAAAGACGCCAAAAACGACGATCGTCCATCGCATTCATTCGCTCTAACATCTCACTCGTCAATTTCGCGCGAGCTGTCGGCCATTCTTGTTTTGCTGCTGTCGAAAAGTTTTCTGAGGTACGTATCAATGTGTTGTTTGATTAAAGAGAATTGGGTCTTAACATTGTGATTGTATGTATTGTATTTTACTGCTGAATATATATTTAATTTTATGATTTTCGGCTTGCTTGATATAATTTGTAAAGTACACGATCAAATTTATTTTAGTTAAGAATTTCGAATATGGGCTATTACTATATAATTATACATATTTAGGTATTACCTGTGTATGTGTAGTATTTAAGTGGTTGTTTATGTCGTTCTAAAGGTACCTACTTATATTTTTCAGAATGGCGCCAACACAATCAAAAGCACCAAGGAAAACTTGGGATAAATAACAAATTATTAAAGTAGGTAAATTAAGTGGTATTTGTAAGTAAATTAAGTGATTTTTGTAAGTAAATTATGTGATTTCTTCCATCTATTAAAGTATTTTGATCTCTTTTAAGATAAAAATGTATAATTGTTATTTTCGTAGTAGATATTATAAGTTTCTATTAGTAGCCCATATCTGAGTACCTGTTCCATATTTAGCATCTATTTTGATATTTTGTTTAATTTTCAATATAATAATATATTATAATATTAAGAACATATAATTGTTACTTAGCTCTTTAAAAACGTATGTGTGATTATTTTGACAACAAAAAATGGTTATTTTTTTAATAGTTTTTTATTTTTGAGGCAAAAACAAAATGGTAGCCTATATTTTCTTACTTTCCTCTAGTAGTTAGTACCACACATAAACAATTGATCATGCCACCTGAGGTATGGCTTAAAATATCATTTATTCTGGGTCAATAAGACTTCGTTGAATTTCGATTGAACAATTGAAAATAAAATGTTTTTACCTTATTATCATCACTATTATTACCTTTGTGTGTTGACCTAAACTACTATCAAACTCCAACATTCAATAGAACATACTACGTTTATCGGGTACCTATTCATAGTCAGCATAGTCACCCCCGACCTGGTACAATATTAATCACTTGAACATAATTCGCATTGTTGGCACTGAACAATAGGTCAGAATCAGACAAAGCCCGAGATACTTCCCTTATCTATAAGATATTTATGATGAAAGTGAACCAATAAATAATTTCTAAAACATCGTTAAAATGTTATCTGAAACATAAGGTCAACAGTCAAGGCGGACCCACAATGAAAGGCAATTATTTGAAGTAATTGCAGATTCAAATTTTAGATAAGAAAGTTCAAACGCGGCGTTTTGTCTTTGAGAACTTCGAAGCTTACGTGTAAGGCGAGGGTGACAGTTGCGATTGTTAACTTCATGTCTGTATTCTCCAAAGGGGTAAAGCTACACACATGCAGACGCCCACGCCATATCACGCCGGTTACATTTTGTGCCATGTAACATGTGACGAGCCTATTGACATCTCCGGACACATTACCAAACTCCAAGGGTGCAACTAGGAAACTTCCAGTAAATCGAAAAACTCCGAATAACAACAGAGAGACAGGTGTATTATCCTTTATATATATCTGATAGCGCCCGATCAGGGAATTGAACCCAAAACCCAAGCGTAGCGTTAGTGGCCTGCTTTCACTAGACGTTTGAGGTAGAAATATTAAACGGTTTAAGGTTTTTACGGTTATATACCTGAATCCGGATAACACTCGAACCTACAACGTTAATCAAAGATTGGTTATGTGCCAGGAGAAGTCCGGAAATAAGCTTGCCATTTATTAGGCACAAAAAGTTAACTGTCAAATCGTGAGTGTTTGCATGACATGTATGCTTGAATGCATGCGTTAACTCCTACCAACCCCTTCGAGGTACAAGCGTGAAATGCACAACCTTCAAATTAATACTACAGACTTATCAGCTATGCTGATATTGCCTTTTGAATAGAGACTTTTGCCTTTTTTAAGATTACTGACTGATTTTATTACGCGGCGATTACGTTTGCCTGATCAAGTACCTAACATGGTAATAAAATAAAATATTTGGTAAACGAAGGCAAATCAGAATAGTCTCAATCATACAGCAGCATAAAATTAATTATGCATGCTCTCGGCTTCTGCACGTAGATACATTTGCATGAACCAAACATAATTTAATTAAAAATTATTCATACGGTTGACCTTTGGAACAGCGCAAACAAATGAAATGATCCCCGGTGGTTCGAATAAAAATGGTAGCGAATAGCTAATGCATTTTGTTGGAAGTTTTTTTTTTATAATCGGTGTCGGCTTTGTTGAAGGGCGAACATAGGGGTGAAGGTCAGGTCAAGGCGAGTATGCACCGGCGTATTAATACCATACACGAGTCCGCCAATAGTGTCACGTTTACTAAGGTACTATATTTTGAACGCGAAGGTCGCTCTAATATTACTGCAGTCTACCGTTTTCTGGATCAGACGAATAAAATTAGAATCGTCTTACAAATAGGATTCTTGTTCAACTTTCTTTCTTGAAGCCTGTTGTTCATTAGTTTGACTTTATAATCAATGATATACTCTATAAATCTTAGTTTATGAGTTTGAGTAACTCCTATGGTGGTTGCTACTACTGTTGAAGGCTGGATTTGATCACCAGGCCAGAAGGTAAATAATATCGGGATTTTTAAAGGTTTCCTTAAGCAGCCTCAAAGTTATGTAGGTATTACGCTTGATGAATGGAATCCAAGAACTGATGTTCTTTGTGATGAGTCGTTCGTGTTTACTTATTAATATTTATTCCACTATTTGAATGGTGAAGAATAAGTTTAATTATCTTCTCTCTTAAATCCTTGTTTTTAGTATATTGTCTCTAGTAAAACCGGAATTTCAAACCATGACAAAACAGAAATGCCTGCGTGTTATATTGTTACAATTTTATGCTCAAAATGTTATAAATACGAGTACGTTCATTATTTGAAGAAGGACATGTTCGTTAATTTCTTTGGCAAAAATCAAACCTGCAAGCGCTCGAGGCACACAATTTACAATTCCCATTTTCTTCTCCAAGGTTGTCACTAAAACAAGAATGTTACCTAATTAAAAAATAAAATTGTACCTACTGCGGAGGTTCCTTTTACGACCAATCATAAAATGGCCTTTAAAGCTCTACATAAAACTACGTATCCAGGCATTTTTATGCGAGTCAGACGTTTTATTCCAAAATTCAGAGTCCGTTTATGGCTTTCAGATTTGAAAAATTTCAGCAGTAAACATAATACGACTCTTAAGTGGTCTCTTTAAACGTTTCATGTTAATAGTTTTAAAATACGCGGGTTTTCATGATACAACTGAAATTGCTATTCGATAGGTATTTCAATAATTTATCTATCTTCTTATACATATTAAAATCAATTGCTGTTCGTAAGTCTCGCTACAACTCAAGAACGGCTAAGCCAATTTTGGTTTTGAATGATTTTTGGAAGTCCAGGGAAGGTTTGAAAAGTAAGGAAATATGAAGAAATTGAAGGGAAATAGTAAAAAACACATTTCATTTTCCGATACAAATAGTCCGTATCTATCAAACCTTTGACACATTATTTCAATACGAATATGATGAGGCAATACGAAGTTTGCCGGGTCAGCTAGTTATGAAATAAATAACTTTAAGAGGCACATAGTCTGCAATCATAGATGTGATCTTTAATTTTAGTATTTAAGTAAAAGATGCTGCAGAGGGTAACGAAACGGAATGGGTTAACGTAATTATTAACTGGTGGTAGAGCTTCTAGTGACGGAACTCGAGGGCGTAAGCACCGCCCCTTAACCTTATCAGAGAATATGTAATAACACTACTATAGAATTGACACTTCGACGTCCCACCCGATTTTCCCGCTTCACCCAACCTACTCCCCTCTTATGGGAGACGTTTATATGGAATTGGGTGTGACCTAATCCACAGGCCGCTGAAAACCAGTGTCTAGCGCTACTGTTTTCCAATTCAGTACTAATGTAAGCCCTGTAATTTCCGTCATAAAGACATAACAGCTTAGGCTTCAGAAGTGACTACGAATCTAAATAGCTTTTATATACCTATATGTAAATAGATATACAATAGATTAACCTGCAATACATTACCCACTTACACAATTTGAACTTGATTCCTATGCTACTTCGTACATAATAACAATAAACAAATTTATGTTGAAGATTACTGTGTATTCATTGCCACAATATTGTGCGTAATTTTACACCTAAAACTCGAAACAATAAAAATAACTAAGTTTAACCTAAATTCAGCGTAATTCTTTATTGAAATCAGAAAATAAATCGTTGAAAATATGTAACATTTCTATGCATACCTTACAAACCTATTTGGAAAACAATAAAGAATGTACCAAAAGTAATGAAAAGAACGTTTCAGTACGGTTTATTTAATATTCCTCCTCATATATTCACTTCCGCAACATTCTCTATTCGATACTGACACACACCAAAGCATTGTGACTATAGTAAATACTTTTCCGATACAAAACGTATTAACGTCATGACTAGCTGAAAAAATATTGTTTATAAAAATGTTTACTTTAATAGATGTAAGCGAGTGTTTACTTAAAGGTTATGCTTTCAGTACAATAAGAAAACTTTATGATATTTGGAGTACATACTTTCCTTTGTTTAAGGCAGTTGTTTTTCAAGTCTTCGTCGTTCTTTTTAACCGAGTTCAAAAAACGAGAAGGTTCTCAATTCGGCCGGTATATATATTTTTTTATGTATGTACGCGAATTTCGTCGAGATTTCTGGACCGATTTACGTAATTCTTCTTTTGTTTGATGCGGAATAGTTTCGGATTGGTCCCATAAAAATTTTATTCAGATAGGCCCACCAGTTTTTATTCTAAGAGCATTTTTTTACTTACTTTCACCTCAGACTAAAGGAATAAGAATAGACGGCGAGTTGTCATACAGTGCGTTGAATCCACTGACATCCTAGATAGTCCTGATGCGCATGACAACAAGATGACAACAAGTGACAATGACACATTTACTCATCGACGACACGACACAGCATATTTACTCCTTCGTGGATAAAATATTTTCATTGATTTATTCACCTAAATAATTTAAATTAGGTTTCTAATTGACACGAAGCTAAAAGATTCAGATTTTACAAATTTAACAGATGTGAACATTAATCTAATTGACAATGCAGCAATAAACTAAAAAGTATTAAATAAATAATACATACAATACGGTTTGAAGTCGGTGCCAAACTTCACGTCTGTTATCCCCGAAGGGGTAGGCAGAGGTAAATGCGTGAATTCAAGCATACATGCAAACACCCACGATTCGCCGGTTACGTATTGTTCAGTGTATTCATTTGCGCGTATTCATATTTAAGTGATTAAAATATAATTATTTGTGTAAGGCTTGGCACCGACTTCAAACCTATTAGTAATTAGCATATATAAATAATAGGTAGTATATAATTACAATTAAATCATTATTTTTTACTTTTCAGTTTTGAAGTCGGTTTTTCTTAACGTAATTATATTTATTAAAGTGGAAGGCAAATTGTGTGTCTCCGCCAATATCGGCCTCTTGATCCGTGAGAGATTGCTATATTAGCTGTTTTTCTTTTTACTAAGTTTTTATTGCAACAAAATGCTATATGAATTTGATTTATTACCGTTATTAATTAATTAAAACATTGCCCTTGAAACTTGCTGCGTTATCATCCTACCCTACACTCGTAAAATTGTTACTAAAATAATAAAAGCTTAGCACATTAACATACACATGATGAAATATTTGGTTCTATACACGTTATGTTTTCCAGAGATAAAAAGCCCATTCCCTAAATTGCCGAAACTGACCGTGCTTAATTAATGAATGTGAATGATAATCGGCCACTAATTCATTAACATTGGGAGCTTTTAATACAGGCTTTGACATCTAACCAAAATGGATAATATTACTACCTTTAAGCCTGGGTTGCACCACGATTTAAGTTAAAGTTAAAGTTATTGTAATATTTCACATCCTTCTCTCACTTAAGGAAATCTGTTTAAGTTAGAGAATGATGTGAAATGTAACAATTACTTTAACTTTAACAAATATCGTGGTGCAACCCAGGCTAATTTTAATTCGGGTCAATCGTAAACTTAAATTTTTTGATGTGATGTCACCTTTCTGACTAAGGTTCATAGCTCACTACAGCCACCTGGTACCCGACCAGCACCGCCTCGTTTTACGGCATCCACTCGTTGTTGACGGGTGGTCGACAGGTGGTGAACGACGCGATGTTACTTGTGAACCACTCGTGGACCGCGCGCGGCTAACTTGGGAACATCAAGTTTACAATGCAAAGTCAACGCAAGACAAGCTAGTGGTCACCGAGTGGTCCACTCACCGTCCGCGCGCCGCCCGCGCTTTGACGGCTTGCGGTCGAGGCGATACGGAGTGGAGTTGATGTAATGAGCGCAGACCGCTCGAGTTGGTCGGGTGCTAATCGGGTGCCGGGTGGCTCTAGTGAGCTCTGACCCTAATGCTACTGGTAATGACGGTCTGCTTCAGATGCGGTTTTGTACCCTGTACTGTACCAATACCAACATAAAAGATCTTCTATTACTCGTAAAGTTGTTGAGAATACTTAACCGTGGCAGTTTTCCTTTGAAATTCGTTGTATACTTATAACGAATTTAATTTTCACACGGCTTGTTTTATTCAATAGGACACAGTGAAATCTATACCCCTTACCGCGACCTGGATTTCCTATTAAAAAGTAATGAGTATTCAGAACTTCGAGATTTATTGGCCGATCGAATGTAACCTAATTTTGCTAAATATTAACCAACTCTTCAATTTCACTCGGCTTGGTAACAGATTTAGTTTCCACGTTTAGATTATGAATTCAGTATTGTATTGTTTTACATCGGTTTCATCAGGTTTCACAATTTACCCTTGTATCGACTTTAGGTTGAGCTCAATTTCGTGGAAACATTGTTTTATGACTTCCGTACTTTATGGTAATAGGTATAAACCTCCGGTGTTGCCCCGAGTGCTGCTATTAGGTTGGCGTCTTACGTTACCTATAAGACTCCATTTAATCGGTACATTACATTATGTAACATCATTTTCTGAGTTGAATAATGTAACAAATGGATAACGAGAAGATTGGTCTTCACAAACACACTTGTTATACAATTCCATAGCCATGAAGATTTTATGTTTAATCGATTTCTTGGCATATGTATGATAAAAGTATATGATAATGAAGAACTATGTACTTCTAACCCAATAGCTTTAAATAATAAATTTCAATGAAAACGTGTTACTAGAAACATACATATTTCGTTTGTGATTTTCAATAAACTAATTGTGAAATTGAAAGAACAATATTAATTCGCTTTATTATCATTTCATTGGCCATAATTTAATTCGAGTATCATTAAAAACAAAACAACAGAACACATTATTTTGTGGGTATACTTAATTACAAAAATGTAATTTATTTTGTTTATGAAGTCTAAGTTATAAAGAAATAAGTTGAACCAGCAAAAGCAAATACAAAATACATATTTGTCTATTGTATAAAGGTGGCTAGAGGCGTTCAATAGAGATACTACAACAGAGAGGTCGACCTTTTCATCCACTACATTCACAATAACTTGGCCTTTTCTTTACAATGGAGCCACATCTCACAGGCAGGTGACAAGAGTCAACTTAGTAAGAAGGTACCTGGAAACAACTCGGAAATCATGTTTCAGAGTATATAAATATATTTTTACATCATGAGTGTGGTGAAAGAATGCATAATAGACGTAATTGATCTAATTGAATACTGTAACCTGTAGACATGTATAATTGGATTAATTGGACATGAGACTACAGGATTTAATGAGGATGTGTTACCAACCTTGTGGATTTAATCTCTCTAGTACGTTGACTGCCCCCGGAGGGAGCTCTCTAGAACAGCTCTATCAGCTAACGATGCTCTTGAATGCCAGATACCTGCTTGCCAATTACTTTCCAAATAAATATAACTACGTTAAGAAAAACCGACTTCAAAACTGAAAAGTAAAAAATAATAAAGATTTAATTGTAATTATATACTACCTATTATTTACATGTGCTATTTGTAAATAACATCTGTTAAATTTGTAAAATCTGACTCTTTTAGCTTCGTGACAATTAAATACCTAATTTAAATTGTTTAGGTGTCTCGATAGAAAATTATTACACGATACGAAATCAATGAAACAATTTTATCCACGAAGGAGTAAATAAGCTGTGTTTTGTCGTCGATGAGTAAATGTGTCATTCATGTCATTGTCACTTGTTGTCATGCGCATTAGGGACTATCTAGGATGTCAGTGGATTCAACGCACTGTATGACAACTCGTCGTCTATTCTTATTCCTTTAGTTTGAGGTGAAAGTAAGTAAAAAATGTTCATAAAATAAAAACTGAGGGGCTTATCTGAATCAAATTTTTATGGGACCAATTTGAAACTATTCCGCGTGAAACAAAAAAAGAATTACGTAAATTGGTCCAGAAATCTCGGCGAAATTCGCGTACATACATAAAAAAAATATGTATATATACTGGCCGAATTGAGAACCTTCTCGTTTTTTGAACTCGGTTAAAAATCCATTGTAAAGATTGTACCATGTATTGTCAATTAGACATCAAAATTGCGATTTTTTTTTAAATCCCCGTAAACACTTACAACTATCATGACAAAAAAAACTGGCTGTCAGCTGCATGCAAGAGCGAAACGGAATTAAACTGCTTTAAAAATGTTATCTTGATTCTCATGCCATTTTATTTAATGCTTAAATAAAATAAAGACACCTCGCAACCTATATAAAGCTTTAAACATAAAACTTTCCCAGCTTAATACGGTAGTTAGTGAAAATAGTGGCGAGTAAGTGGTTTACGTAAGACATCCAAGCTATTACACGGCATCCCACGAATAGAACAATTAAGTACGGCGTAAAAAGCTTTGAAAGTTAAAGTGGTAAATAGAACAACGTATACGTATTAGAACATTTTAATAGAATTAGAACGTTTTAATCTTTCAGCTAGTGTTAACTTTACAAACCTAATAATGTCAGGCTGCTGCCAAACTATTTCAAGTTACATTGACACTGAGAAACTCCAAACCAACTGCATCTTACGTAATGCTGGGTCCACGCGGAAGCGACTTTCGTCGAGAGTGACTCGCTGACGATGTGAAAATCATTGTGTAGACGTGAACATAAGCAGCGATTTATGTCGCTGCAAATGCGGCGACTTAAAATCTGTAAATCTGAAAAGTCCCTAACGCCCAGTGAGAACGCCATTTCATTTGGTTATCTCCTTAAATATAAGGTTGGGGAAAAAGTTTCTTCGCATTTTTTAAGATAATTCAAAACATTTTTTAATATAGTTTATTTAAATTTAACTAAAGTATGTATGTACCATTTTGATCGATAACCATTTGCCATCTTGTAGGTAGGGACATGATCCCATTGCTATAAAAATTTTGGGACTTCTCATCAAAATACCGCGACAAGTGGATTTGGCAGTCCTCTCGTGATGTTAACCTAACATTGCATAAAGAATTCTGAAGAGACCGAAACAGGTGGTAATCTGAAGGTGCAAGGTCAGGACTATACGGCGGATGCATTAACACCTCGCAGCCAAACTCTCTTAATTTTTGCTGAGTGACTATAGATGTGTGAGGTCTAGCGTTATCATGATGAAACACCACACCCCTTCTGTTGATCAATTCCGGCCGCTTTCTCTCAAGTTCTGCTTTAATCTCATCAGTTTTTCGCAGTAGAGTTCAAAATCGATAGTGCTGCCTGGTGGTAATAGCTCATAATGAATAATGCCCTTCCAATCACACAACATCACCTTATTGCGCGTTAACCCGGGTTTCGCCACAGTCTGAGAAGCCTGACCGGCCTTTGACCACGACCTTTTTCGCACGTTCTTGTCGTACGTGATCCACTTTTCATCACCAGTTATCAGCTTCTTCAAAAATGATTCGGTTTCATTACGTCGTAATAAAGAATCACAAATGAGTACACGGTTCATTAGGTTTCTTTCAGTGAGCTCGTGAGGTACCCAAATATCGAGCTTTTTTTTGAACCCAGCTTTTTTCAAATGCGCCAAAACTGTTTTGTGATCAATTCTCAGTTCTTCAGCTATGTCGTAACTACTGATATGTCGATCTTGCTCCACTTTTTCAAAAATGTCATCCAATTTATCCGTAATAGGGCGACCTGAGCGAGGTGCATCTTTGACATCAAAATTTCCGGATTGAAAACGCTTAAACCAAATTTGTGCTACTCTCACAGACACTGCACTAGGTCCATAAACATCGCAAATTTTTTTTTGCGGCTTGCGTTGCATTTTTACCTTTTTTGTAGTAAAATTTTAAAAGGTATCGAATTTCTTCATTAGATTCACTCATCTTGACAGTACGAAAAACAAATGAAAATCACACATTTGCCTAATTTGAATTTGGAGTTATGTTCTTTAAAATTTTAACTTTTAATGATACCAAAACCAGCTAGATACAAATACTACAGCCAAAGAGATTTTATTACAAGTTCATACATACTATAATGCAAAAAGACTTTTTCCCCAACCTATTATTATCGGTCGTTTTTGCTTAATACTAATAAATTCAGAGAGACACTATCAGAGCATTATACACATCTTCGGTTAAATTACTACAGATAAATCGCTATCTCGTGGACGCGAAAGTCATAAACCGCTAGCGAGTTGCCGACAGTTGAAGTCGCTGCATGTGGAGCTAACGTAACGGAAGCGTATTTAATGCCAACTGGATTTCCCATCATTTGTTTTGTGCATATCTATTTTTCGTTACAAATGGCTTTTCGAATGCGCTTCCTATATTCTGTGTTTCTTACACTAAGCAGACCGATCATTGCATGTCTATATGCATTAGATAATGATTCATGAATGCAAATCAAAAATACACGATTTGCCAGTTGAAACGGTCGCTATTGTGGACAGATTAATCTGATATCAAATATCAAAGAACTAGACTGAAATTAGATAGATTTACATCGTCTATCTCGATGTGCCTCGTCCTAATGGTAGCTGTATAGGAAAGCTTTATTTTCGACGATGACGCGTGTGCCTTTCTTAGTGATATAGTTTTGGCAAGTCTGATGATGGAGTTTGAAGGCGTGATACTATTGCTACTTATTAGTTATAAGATCGTATCGGGTTAGTATGCTTATTGATTTAAATTATTTCAAGCTTCCCATTCTTGAAATAAAACTATTTTTACGGATTTATCTCGCGTATATTAAACTAAAATGATTTTTAAAATTCTTCCCATTCTTTCTCTTCAATATCACTTATGTTGTATACCGCTCAATCTTTCACATGCTTAAGCTTTAATACAAAACCGTACAAGTGTGAGTCCGGCTCACGCGCTAATGATTGCGCACAATTGAGGAATTGCCCACTTAACTTTGAATATTGTAGACTTCTTATAGGTTTTCCCATGATCTAAAAAGGAAAAAAAGTGTTTTTGTTTTTTTTTTAATTTTGAACTCTATAGTTTCGGAGATGAGGTGGGGTGAATGGTTAATTTTCTGAAATAACTTCATAACTGGTAACAAAAAGAATACATATACTGTATTTGATTTTTAAGAGCAATCCTTTTTATTTCATGTCTGAAAATAATGAAAGGGTTTTATTTATTTTCCAAGGTCCATAGGTATTAAATATTCATTTATTGACTTAACAGGTTCATGTTTAGGTTATCGACTTGTGTGCGAAATAATTATCCAATCTGTATCAAAGTAGTATCATTGGCATCAAAAGTTGTTTCGGAGCGAATTTACTGAGAATTCCACTTTTCCGTTTTGAGGTACGTGGGTCTAGAATATGTCATCCCGGCAACCACACACATTTAGCTAGGTTTTATTCCTTCCAATATTCAGACTTGTAACTTTACACACTTTTGTAATATTCGTGTACCCTATATAAGTAGTGTTCATAATCCTTAGCTTGTAAAAGCTCTAATGCTCTAAAGCAAAACAAAACTAAACTCCACTCATATGGCTCGTCACATGTAATTGGATTCTGTCCGAAATTTGTACTAACATGGAATCGGAGCGTTCCTAGCTTTTTGTGAATATTGAGCGAAGTGCTTGTGACGGCACTTTTTAAATTTCAATGAGCGTGGAGGATTTATATAAAGCAATTATATTAAGTTTTTATTTGGTGGTAATGCTTTATTGATGGCAATTTAAAAAGCTAACTTTTATGGTTATTGTTTTTGTTAATTAATTTTTGGTTCGATGTTTTAGGGACGACAAAGTAACTGTCGTCCATCATGTGCTTCTGTCTGTTTTTATACCACGAAATTGGCAAACAAGAATTTGAGTAAGTTTGTTTTTGGGTTGCAAAGCTATTCTTTCTTGCTATATATATTTTGCTACTGTGACATAAAATACGCTACCGTACATTAACACCCAATCGGAACACGGTAGTTTTTTTATATAAAATATGTTGAGTAACCGTATGCGTTGACTTAGGCTGGAGCGCCTTCTGCGCTCGCCGATTGCCCGGTGAAGTAGACTAGTGCCGTCTCGAGACAGGCCGCCTACACAAAGCCCGACCTAAAAATAAAAAAAAAAAAATAAATAAAAAAAGTATGCGTTGACGTCGGCGTGACGAAGAATTCTTCTGCTAGTGCAGCCAGTCAACCGAACAATGCCGCACAAACCATTCCAATAGGCGGTAATAAATACAATAACGAGGCACGGACAGCAACAATCAAACTGCAGCTTCTGCGATCGACACATACAACACTGTTGTGGGATCTTTAGTAAACTGTACTGGATGTTTTTCAGCGGAAGTGATGATAACGATGATTGATGACAGCAACTACTTAAAACATCAATAATTGTTTTATATTATTTCGCATTAACACATGCTTGTGAAATATATTTTATTTTTAAAGAAAAATGGAAAGAAAAATTTGACTTCAGGCGAGGCTCGAACTCGCGACCTACTGGGAATCTAGTCCAGCCGCTCTTCCAATAGAGCTACTGAAGCCCTGCCCGATTTGTCAAATCTTTCCTTCACATCTATTGCATTGCTTTATGGTAGCAGCAGCGCCATCTATTACCAACTATTACCAATTGGAAGAGCGGCTGGACTAGATTCCCAGTAGGTCGCGAGTTCGAGCCTCGCCTGAAGTCAAATTTTTCTTTCCATTTTTCTTTAAAAATAAAATATACTTAAAACTTCGTTACTGGAACTCATGGATCACCTCCAATAGATACCGCATTCAGAGCAACTGACGCTCACAACACATTAGTGCATTTTGCTGTGGGCGAGAGCCGTGCCGTTTTGTGTGGGAGGAGAGGAAGTTGTGGAACAAACTTCCCTCTGGGGTGTTCCTTCGGTGCTACAATATGGGGTTCTTTAAAAATGGCGTCAAAAGAGTCCTTCAGGGCTGGCAGCGCGTTGGCAACTTCCCTGGTGTTGCAAATATTCATAGGCGACGGTGATCACTTTCCATCAGGTGGCCCGTTTGCGTGTCTGTCAACCGTCAGACATAAAAAAAAGATTACTGACAACATTCATATTTTAACGACTGACAACATTCATCTTTTCTTCTTCTTTCTTACCTTCTTTTTTAATAATATTAATTTTATCTTCCACCAGATTGTAGTGTGTAATCTGTGCATCCGTTCGCTAAACACATACACATAAAGCATTGATGAAGATTCAATACTGTACTATACGAAGTGTTTTGGCTTAGTATAATCAGCACAATACACAATATGGATCAAGTTGGATTACATAAACTCAATTGCAATGTCGTAAATATTACAAACAGTTTCATCTCTTTGATTAAGTTTCACCAACTAACTGTCAAACATCAAATTGTACTTGTGACGGTGATAGTGGTGGTGGTCAAAAAATTCAACTTTTCATCTCTGTCGGCACTCCCAGAGTGCAAACCGTTATTATTTTTTTTCAATTTGTGTATCTGTGTTGTTGTAATATAAATGTATTATTAAAATAAATCATTAAAATAATACATTACAGAAAAACATACACCTTATCTTTACTTTTTTACTTATTTTATCGATTCATTATAAAAGCGCTTATTTAAACTCATATATATTAAATACATTGACGACCCGTTTGACTCGCAGATATTTGTTTCGGGTCTGGGTGTTTGTGTGTACAACGGCACCCATAACACAGGTTTATACCTAGTATGGGGCTGTGAGTGTAAGTGTATTTTTTTTTATTGAAAATAGTGTTAAAATATAAGTTAACCTAAAATAAATATAAGAGCTCTCTGTCGTAAAGATCTCTTAAGCTTAGCCTCGGATGTTCTGAAACACTTCGATTAAATGTTCACTTTGTAGATTACTTTATTATTAAGCACCAGAAGCTTTTGATCTACGTAAAACCAATTGAGTGAAGATAAACAAAATTACTACACCTTTATTAAATTCATTTAACTGAGTAAGATCTCCAAAGACTTAGTGTAAAGTATGCAAGTAAGAAATTGTGAATGGGAGCTATTTTTGTCAATAAAGATTCAAACCAAAAGCAAATACTTATTAAAATTAAATTTAAGTTTTAATGCACTTTAACGTCTGTACCTGTATTATTTTTAACACATTCGTAATGTAGATGTTGTTTGAAATTTACTGTTATTATTTATTTAAAAACTTTCTTTAAGCTTAGTTAGTTAAGTAGATACTTAACTATTCTTCATTTTCAAAAAGCACCAAAAAAATTGGTATGACGTGATTGCCGTTCGATTTTGATCAACAATTCAATGTATTTTGAAGGATATTTAAAAGATTAGAATTAGTGTTTCTCTTCAAATAACACTAAGTAAGTAACCTGAGGCAGACAGAAACTTAACTATGATTTACAGCGTTAAATTAAGATAAAAACATCTCGTAGGAACAAGTTTAAAAAAACAGTTTTTGATAAAATTTCATCTAAGAACACTGAACAAACTTTGAGATAGAGAACTTTCAGAAAAAACATTATACACGAAGGAATTTTTGAATTTAGCACCAGTGCCCATTTAAAAATGAATAGATTCAACTCCTAGGAAAGTTTTAGTTTTCTTTTCACTTCGAAAAGTTGGAATCCAGATTATAAACTTGGATATCTTCTAAAAGAAATTCTGTGGACTCTAGACTGCTGATAACACATTCTGTTTGAAAAGTTGCCTAGAACTCTGACTAGGTGGGACATTTGTTCAATCAGCATAATTGTAGAGACAATTTTTGTATTGAACTAAGTTTTCTCCTTACTTACGGATTCAACCATATTCGAAAATTACCATTATCTATGCGCAACTTCATTGAATTATGAACATACATAAAAACAAGATCCTGACGAATTGAGAACCTCCTCCTTTTTTGAAGTCTGTTTATTATTATAAATGTATTACAATTTTGAAATACAGCCTCAAATATATTTGAGACCTTGTAGTTCAAGAACATTTGCTCACTTTTGTGACCATTGTTCATTAAAAGTAACAACTATACCTATTTAATCATATTAACCACTTTTTTGTTTCAACAGAAATTTGAATCATTAGATATGATAAGACAAACACTAGAAGAAAAAATAAGCCAACCCTTATAAACCAAACAAGAGCAGCCGTTCTGAAGTGATGCGCTTACATTTATAGTTGTATCCTGTTAAGCAATCTGTTCTTATCACACATTTTAAAACCGTGTCTTTACGCGATACTATTTTTGAAACAAAATATATACTTTTTTACCTTTATACCGACGTTTCGGCTAAAATGTGTGTGATAAATGTGAAACGCGAGTGTTTTAAAATTTAAATCTGTTCTCAAATATTTAGATATTTTTTTATCTGATCACTATCTAGGTTTTGTCATGTAGGCTGCGATTAAAGATTTTACTGACCGCGCCCTTTATATTGGAGATATGTTCATTAGAGTCTGGATGCTATTCGTTTTCAGTGTAGTGAACTGTGTACTTCCTGATCCTAACGGCGATCGCGTATTATGCTAGGTGCTGTATGTAATAAGTATTTATAACTGATTGTCTAAAACCTTTCCAGGGCGTATTTCCAAATAAGTAGGTATCAGAACTGTCTTTTTATATTTTGTTTTATTTATACGACACATCATTCTGTAATAACTTCATGGCTTAAATCTCCATTCGAATGTTCCAATTAAATGTTACGCTATATAAAATCAAGTATCCTAATAACGACGTATTCCCAGTAAAGTTGTAAACCTATAACATAATAAAATGTTGCGTGTTACGAATAATGGCAAGTGACAAGTGAAAGGACGTCACGTTGTATATGGCATTCACATACACTCGATTTACACCCACATGTAGGGCAGAATATTATGTTAAAACAAATGCCCTTCCTCACCAAAGGCACCATATTCTTACATATATCGTGTGGGCGTATGTTATTCACCTCGAATTCTGTTTTTGTAAACTAAGGATTTATTATGTTTGCGGCGTACGTTCATTGAGGCGGAGGAGACCTAAGATATTAGGTGTAAATAAAAATACTTAATCAGGTATTTTAAGATACGGCTTCGTGTCAAAATCTGAAATCAGAGATCTAATTTTGCATTTAGTGCTTTTTTATCTGAATACTAGCTACCCGGCAAACTTCGTATTACCTCAGAATGAAATAATGTGTCACAGGTTTGATAGATACGGACTATTTGTATGGGAAAATAAAATTGTGATTTTTACTATTTCCAATTTCAATTTCTTCATATTTTCTTACCTTTTAAACCTTCCCTGGACATTCAAAACCAAAATTAGTTTTAGCGAGACTAACGAACATTGCTTAACAGAATTGATTTTTATATATGTAGATTATTAAAGAACCATTCAAAACATCAATTCGGTTACAAAACTTTCAATTATAGAATCATCACAAAGTATTTTTTTTAAAGTGTACACAATATATCTATAGATATATTAAATGTGATGCAAATGAGATAAATCAAGCTTCGGTTTTATGAAGTGCATAATATGCCCTTAGCACATTGTTAATTTCGTACGTAGTGAATTTAATCCATGCTGTCGAAACCTACTTTGAGATATAACCAAAGTAATTTAAGTTCCCTTGTCTCGGACGTTAGTCGGTGTATTGTAGTGTACCTCTTGCACTGAAACTGATAACAGGTACAGCCATATTATATGTAGGAGAAATAAGATAAAGGATTTATTATGAAACCCAAAATTATTATGCTGTTTGATACTTTATCTTGGTAACAGTTAACATCGAAAGACATATCACTCTTTAAGTTGACTCAATGATCAACTGAGCAACTTATATAACTATTTGGTGCGTACGCCTGGAGCAGGGTTTGATAAATTACAGAGCTCTGTATTTAGTTTTTTTTTTTTCTATCATATAGAAAGAACATACACTTGGCAAATAATAACAGTGCATCTAAAAAACCACAGAGGTTTGTAACGATGCTACTTTAGTTCTACGTTGTTAGGTATTTCTGCCATTCAATATCTACGGATTATAAAAGAGGTTAAACAAAAATATATAGGCTTCGTGATCAGATCGTGGACTACCACCTGCACGAATGATATATTTTATGGCTGTATAGCTTTTAAACTCAACTAAGCAGTTGCCATGGAAGACAAAAAGTTGTTTATATTCCTGTTTCTATCGATCTAAGGAACTCTTTTTAAGTCCTCGAATAAATTTCAATAAATTACCTACAAAGCAAAAAAAAATACTTTGAAAGCCCGCTCCATGGAACAGGTTGAATTTAGCAACTGCCTCAATCGTTAACCTCTTGTTATGTAAAAATATAACGTGTTCCTAGAAAAATTACTATGGGAGTATAATTGACTAAGTTATTGCAGTTTTCATGCCAATTATTACATTTGCGCCTTTTATATAATTGTTTTAGTCAGTTTTCAAAATACATTTAATATTTACTGTGACAACTAAGTAGCAAACTGTTGTTAAGGAGTAGTAAGTAATTTCAGTGGCACGTCTACTCTACTCCGGACTCTTTATCCTACCTTGTAAGCATATCTTCTCTAGCCGCGTAATGAAGTAACCCTTCTTACACACGGCTTTTCAATTCTGTGGGTATCGGTTATTTGCAACGATATCGGAACAGCATGCTCGTGTGAACGGGCATATAAAACACGTACGCCACTAAACAGGATCCTGTGAAATTGAAACGGTATGTGACTATGTAGAAACGCTGTAACATTAACTTTATAGTTGGGGGGCCCAAAAGGGGATTTTCACAGTTACTCTACGGCGTCTAATTAGGGATATGGGGGATTACTTGCACCTTGTTGAGTATGTCTACTAAATCTGAGCTACCTATATAGGGAGCGCACGCATAGCAGCCCTTAAAGAAATTCTAAAGGTCGCCAGAATTTCAATTCACTTCTGAACCGTCTGAAACTTACACAAAACTGCGTTGCGATGCGAATTGCTGACTGAAACCAAGACTGAACCATCTGAATCGCATCGCTAGCTTGCGGTGCGATTCAGATGGTCATACTTTCAATTTGTCGGACGAAATCGCATCGCAGCAATTCGCATCGCAAGTTTCTGCGATCGCACCGCAACGCAGTTTTGTGTGGGTTTCAGACGGTTCAGAAGTGAATTGAGATTCTGGCGACCTATATAATTAGCTTAGATTTGGTAGATCGCATCGCATCGCAGTTTTGTGTGAGCCCCCTAAAGAATATCAGGCGTGTGCTTCCGGAAAAATGAAAATCGCAACAGTACCATGGACCAAAACATACAAGTTAGCACTAACCTCCCGATCCAAGGCTACTACGACACTATTGAGGCAGTTAAAAAGTTATTTCTTAACTTCTGTAATACGAATGTAAAGAAAAATTATCTATGGCACAAATAAACAATTGTGCTTGTGAAAACAACAATTTATCAGTGACAAGAATTTGCAATAGCATGTAATTTTTCAAAACTTAACCCAAGTAAAGGCGAAGTTTTATCGTATTGCAAGAGCAAGAAATTAACCATGACACGATTTGAATAGAAATGAAATCGTGCAGCTGTTCACAAAATATTTGTAATTTAAATATCTTGTGAATTACTGCACGATTTCATCAGTTTATATTTATTATGGCATAATGAAATAATGGAATAAAATATGTGAGTCTTATAGTGCAAGCTATATTTTTCATTAGCCAAACTAACCGTGTTTAAATTTACATTGATTTTTTATGTAATGAAGGTGGCAAACAAGTATGCAGCTTACAGTGATGACTGCAGCCTATAGACACCCACACAAAGACCAGGGGGCCGACCGCCTAACTTAGCTTTATTTATTTAATTATTCAATCTTTATTGCCACAACATATAAAACCTATGAGCAAATGGTGGACTTAACGCTAAAAGCGCTCTCTGCCAGTCAACCATTGGTAGTGAGAAAAAAAAATGGTAGGCGGCATTAATAAACAATTCAGAAATACCTCAAAGTGAATCATCACTTAACATCTATGTGAACAGCATGTTTGTTTGCCACAATGGTTACTTTTAAAAATGTTTATATAATATAAGAATACGTTTTATGACTATAAAACCTGCCATGTTCACTTAATGTAGATTAATATGAGTGGTTACGATTTGAACTCTCGTCACTATGCACGAGAATTTAAATCGTTACCATTGGACCCAAAAGTTTTTCTGCACAATATTCAATTACGCATAATATATCTCTCAATGAGATGGTGATAAATGGCATCGCCAAAGAGTCTTGATAATGTGCGAATTCGATGACAATATACCCAAGCGGCGCATAATTCGTAGCCTCGTAGCACGTAGCGCTCGTGTAGCACACGTAGCGGGCCTATGAGATTTTATTTCGAGGTTTCACAAATACCAAGAGTCTTGCGGCAGGTCACTTTTTTAGGTTGCCGTAGTAAACATGGAACCCTTATAGTTTCGCCATGTCCGTCTGTCTGTCTGTCTGTCTGCCTGTCTGTCCGTCCGCGGTTTAGCGCAAACACTATTAGTACTAGAGACTTGAAATTTGGCACAAACATAAACCTTAATTACGCCGACAGAGTGGTAGAATAAAAACATGAAAAAAAAATGTTTAAGGTACCTCCCCTACATTTACCTATTGTATGTGGATATTTTTTTTCGTTTTCTATACAGTGTGGAATATCGTTGGATAGGTCTTTGAAAAATATTACGGATGTGTTAATATCATTTTTCGATTTAGCTAACTGTTTGTGGCCAATGTTCGTTAGAGTCAAGTGTCCTTCCCCGCTACCAGCTAAACGGTTGTTGTTAGAAATTAAAACGTTACGGCAATAGTAGCTACATATAACGAAATTAAAAGGAAAACTATCACACTTCTTCTTGCCGCTAAATGGTAGTGTTCAGCACTATCGTGTTCCGGTCAAGTGGTAATATACGGTCCTGTAATTTCCGGCACAGAGGCTCAACACCTTAGGCCTCAGGAGTGGTAACGCATCTGCATTTTGACCTTGGCCTTTGTGTTAGTGTCTTTAGGCTGCAGTCATCACTTAACATCAATGTGAACTGCAAGCTTGTTTACCACTTCCATAACATAAAAAAAAACTTATGTTGGCCTTACAAGATTGCGACCAAATGTATTTTACTCGAAAATTTTGAACAACTCCATAGAAAATATCTATTTATTTTTTCATTGCATTATTCAAACCAAAAACTACGGAACACTACAATGCGCGTGGCCCGACACGCACTTGACCGGTTTTTGTTACTGTTCTTATTTCATTTGAATGAATAGTTCCTTAAATTTTCGCATACTTAATTTTTTTAATTAGTCTTATTATCTTTTATTGTCTCTTGTTGATAGAAGATCCGTTTGTTGACAATTTTAACGGTTGAAATTTCAGCTACATTTCTCAATAAATAGATTTCATAACAAGTCGAATTATTCCTCTAATCCCCTATCAATCCGATAAAGTGACGAAACACACAATTAATCGCACTGCGCCCGCCAGTTGAAAATGTAATTAAGGTCGGATATGTGGTAACCTTATAATTAGTTGTGACCTTTGACATAAAATAAAGCGAACATTTTGTAGCCTCCAAAGTAAGTTTACAGTAGTTTAAATTCTGCCACTTGTATTAGCTCTTATCTTAATTGTAGAGTGTATTAGAATAATGTCTTATTAAAAAATGTTCGCTATAATAACTTTACAGATATTGTTTTTTTTCATATTTTAGTTCATAAATTTAGCAATAAAAATATATCAAATACAAGTTAAATCACATGTCCTTAACCAAAATTCATAATAAAAAAAAATCAAATCTTTTATTTCATATTGATCTACAAGGACACTTTTGTAGTAATAAGCACACTATCGTGTTCTAGATCGATGGTAATGTATGGCCCATAATCACTATTATAACGGAAGCAAAACTCATTGTAAGCGTCAGCGCAACGCAACGTATCTGCATTTTGTGTGTATGTGTATAGGCTGCAGATGTTGTCTTTGTACTAAATTGTTACACTGTAATCTAATATTTTTTGTCGGTTTGTTTTATTTCTAGTATATTGGATTATTACGCTCAAGAAGTATAACTTTTTACGTGCGTACATTGTGTACATTACAGTACAGTACACACAATGTATTTTTTTAAAGAGATATTCACAGGCATGGAATGTACGTTTAAATACACACAATATAAATATATACTATAATTTCCAGCACAGAGGCATAACACCTTAGCATTATGACCTTGGTCTTTGTGTTCACATCAATGTGAACTGCATACTTGTTTACCACATCCATTACATTAAAAAAATATATATGTACGAAAATGGTCATTTTACCGTAAAATTAAAGATGAAAAGCTTTGTGTAATGATCATCCAAAATAAATGATGTAAAGAGCAATGTTTTTATACGAGTATGCTTGCGTGATTTATTCAACAAACCCATGTTTGAAGGTCAGAGTCAACACGGCATAGACAATATTTCAAATGTCTAATTCATAGATTAACATATTTCAACGTTACACAACTGTGAGACATTATATTAAATCCATGTTTTATTTGTAAAAGAAGCATGTGTTGTTTTGTTGTATAGTATTTTTATTATTTTGCTCAATTTCTGTAGACCAATAATAAATTAAAATAGGTCGTTTTGGCACTTTTTGTCAGAAAATGCAAAACAGAGCAATAAAAAAGCTATTCTAAATATATAGCTTTAAATAATTCAAATATTTTCATGAAACATTTATACGCGTACACATATAGAAAACTGTGTAATAAAATCCTTTAAAAATATAGCTATATTACTTACAGACATAATGACCAAAGATGTTTAAGCATATAAATCAATAAAAAATATTAATAGGTTCAAACACCAGTTTTTAAAATAAAAATTATATTTGAAACAAAATGAAAAACTAAAATTGAATATCGTGTGAGGTTTGGATATCGTTGTACATATTCACTATTACTTCCTGATCATAAAGATTTTCATTCATATATAAGTAATCACAGCTTTAATATTAAACGTTGTCCTTGAATTTCATAAACCTTTTGTCGAACAAAATAACTTTCCTATTTTCAAACCATATTTCATAAATATACAATAGTTACATTTTAGCTGTAATAAACTTTCCCCCTTATTCATAAACCGTATTTTAGCTAAAGTGTTGCTAATCTCTCCTTTGTTTTTTTCTATCCTGCACATTTGACAATGCAACTGACAAAGACAAAGCATTATATAGCTAAAACGTATCTAATGTACGTTTATGAATAAGGGGGTTTGTCTATTTCAGTCACATTGTCAATTGCTTAAAACAGAAAGAGACAAATGAGAGATCAGCAACGATTTAGCTAAAATTCGTTTATGAATAAGTGGGTCAATGTTTAAGAACTCAGCACGGTTAGTAATTTCAGCAGTTATACATAATTTACCTTCCCCTTATACCATGCGAACTGTGGTTAGGGACTGCTGGTAAACAATAATAGGGAAAGCATTCGATTTTAAAAGACTCGGCTGCATTGGTCTGTTTTCCGCATCAAAACTGTATTGGACGAATAAGACGTTGAAAGGCGCTGTGAAAACTTTTTGTATGGCAGATCGTTTGGATGCCTTGAATAAAATCGTGAAAGCTTTCAGTGGCTACTGATTAAGCCCCGGACCAATTGCCATGTTCATGAATAAAAAAGGTTCCGAATAAAATTTCCTACAAGATCAATATCAGTTTTATTGGTTTAATCTAGATTTACAGCGATAAAAACATGGACCGTGTGTAAGTAAAAGATTTTAATAATCGATTGCGGTATCTGAATCGTGAATAAAGTAGAGTGGCTTGTTGGGTAAAACCATCGACTATAGGAAGGCTGATTGGTCTGTGAGTAAAACCTATTCCGTATCGTCTTATCGCCATGAAATATACTTTACGAAATTTCTAGGATCTACCAAATATACTCAAAAATATATAGTCATTCAAGACGATGACTGTGACATGAGTTTTTAGAGGTTATGGTTTACTTGACCTAAACTGTTCATTCATTTTTTAGAATTAGGTTCTTTAATACCGCAGGAGGAGTGATATAGCGTAAAAAAATAAATATTAGGAAAATTATTCGACGCTCGGGTGTGGGATTTTGTTTTAATAAAATTAACCCTCGATATAGTTGTGGCAAATGTATCCATGCTTCGCTATTCAGCTCAGTACTGCCGTACCTGACAGGTAACAGTATACTTTTTTTTATGCGATGGATGTGGCAAACAAGCATGCAGTTCACATTGATGTTAAGTGAAGACTGCAGCCTATAGACACCCACACAAAGACCAAGGTCAAAATGCAGATGCGTTACCACTTCTGAGGCCTAAGGTGTTATGCCTCTGTGCCGGTAATTACAGGATCGTACATTGCCACCTGAACGGAACACGATAGTGCTGAACACTACGATTTAGCGGCAAGTATATTAGGTAATGCGGTAGTGCCTACGCCCGCGAGCTCCATCACTGGAGCTCTACCACCAGTAAAAATATATAATATAGTATACTACAGCATTCCGCATTTTTTTCACCAATTTTAAAGCTGGTGCTAGAATTACCTAGCAATTTTGTGACCCGCGAACAGGCCACATAAAACTTACCGTGAGAAAATCAGGCCCCTTCTCTTAAATCTTCTCCATCGAATTTTAAAGTTGCATACTTATTAGTAAATTGTTTTCAGTTGTCATTTTAAATATCAATATAATTAAATTATTGTTTCTGTAAAAAACATTACGGTGAAAACTTTGACACTAATTGCTACATTCCGCTACGAGAGCTACGGCGTAGTCATACATAGAGTCTCGTAAAGATGAATGGTATATTGCTCCTTGGGTTTTAAAAGAAGATTATGTCTGACATTGAAACTGAACGAAGAGTGTATTTTAAATAATTAAGATCCAAAAAAATCTTTAGTACATTTTGCATGCTAAGGTTATTTCAAACTCTCGTGACCCTGGCACTAATTTCACCTCTACGAACGCGAAAGAAATAAATACTTTTTGTACCGTAGCTATGACCTACGGCATAGACGTTATCTCTTATCAAGCATCGTAACAAAGTGTTTACTACATACGACGACTTGACATGTCGTGTGCCAACAATTTCAAGGTCTTGAGCTTTGGCCTTGATACCGTAATGAAATTCCACAACAAATGTGTTTATTTAACTAAATATAACACGTATTTCGTAATCATCTCACCTTTTCTACAGCTGCCGACAGAATGCAGCACAGCAAAAAAACACAATCTCACATGTCACTGTTTTACTTTGTTCTTTCACACGGGATGGTTTTGTTATTGCGTTGATTTAAACTTTTGTGGTGGGTACGATTAGAGTGCGGTAGGGTAATGTTCTTGGCGGTAAGTGGTGTGATTTGTTGTGTTTCAGATAGTGTCGATGTGCGGCAGCTGTCATGGGTGCGCGAGGGGCGCGCGGCTCGTGCGGCGGTGCGGCGGCGACTGAGCTGGCGGCGCGCGCTCGCGGCGGCGCGGCGGTCGATACACGCGGCAGAATAAACACCGTACTAGGATAGGAGCAACACCCGCGATGTTGCCAACCTCGCCACCCTCGCCCTCTGTATTGCCATCTCGGATGTTTGCCGCGGTTTGTATCTCCAGTACTCGACTCGCGGCTTCCGCCCGGGAATTCTTATGCGATCGCTGTCGCGCAAACAAACGTTGAAAATGACAGCTTTCGCGTAATATTACTGCTGCAACTCGAAAATTTTATCGCTTGGAAAGTATTTTTACGTATATTTGTAATAGTTACCCGGTCAGACAGCGTTCGTATGCTAAGACAGTGCGGGTATAATTTACATGTAACCGTCACTTATCTGTACGCTGATACAGGCTCATTTCCATAATAAAACCATCTGTAGTCAGATGGGATCACCCTACAGTTTTGTCTTTCATCTATATCAGTAGATATCTAACTAGTTATCATTATGTGAAGAATTCATGATGTTACATATTGTAAGCTATGTTTTATGGTTATATTCTTGAGTGGTATGGAATAAAATTAAATTACGCGTGTATTCTATTTACGATAACATTTCAAATACTTTGTAAGGAGTAGGTCAATGCTTGTGATAAGCACAGCAGCTATTGGGGTCCTTAACCAATTAATGGAAAACTAAAGACTACTTTTAATGTCGAAGATTGTAAATAGCACCACCGTAGCTTATAACGTTCCTAACCTATATTTATTAATACATGTTACATAATGAAATAAGAACATACTCGTATCCATGAATTCATATAACATAATGTACGACTAACTATAAAACGCCAATACACATATATTTTGCTCTCTCTTTGAGTGTAAAGAGGGACAAGTTCCATTAACTTTAGAACGATTGTTTTAAAAAACATTCATAAACATTGCCGATGCCCATACATTTTGAAAAGGAAGATAAACTCTCACACCAAACACTTTCACCTTCGTACTTATGTAAAACATACATTTTACAAATTTGCATTATAATACAAAAACAACGATGTTTGTATTATAAATGTAGAGGAAACATTTTAAAAATACAAAGGGTTCGCAATAATTTTGTCTTATGCAATCTTGATCCCGATGAAGTTGGAAGCATACGCCAGGGAAAGTGGCTTTTTAAAAATAATATCTTTATCTCAATTTAATTTTTTATCTTGCAAATACCCAAAAATAACAAAACAACGATCTGTATCTATAACTATACACCTTATCTTACTGGATTCAAAGGCAGTTTTTGCAAAGAAGTTGACATGTTATTCATATTTTGTCAAACCAGTAAAATAACTATTCCACGTACACTATTAACGATTTATGTGTTTTCATCGCTATTATATCTTTCGCACCTTTTATGGACCTCATATACAAAAGGTCGTTAGGTACCCTTGACGGATCCACTTACCTTCACGACAGAAAGTAATATACCTATGTCTATATAATATACATACAAGAATATTAATATATTGTTGTATGTATCTTTTTTGAAGCGCGCATGGCCCCGTGGCTGGTGCAGATCGTAAGCAATCTACTCAGTTAAGCATTACGGGCGCGGTCGGGTGTGTGATGGGTGACCGCTAGTGGTAAATTAAAGTGTGCGTTTCCGTGCTTCGGAGGGCACGTTAAGCCGTCGGTCCCTATCTATCGATAGCAACCGAGACCGCGGTTCAAACCGCCCATAAGGCCTCCGACAAGCTGTTATTGGAGCAGCGTGGTGGAGTAAGCTCCAGGCCTCCTCCCAAAAAGGGGAGAGACTCGTGCCCAGCAGTGGGACGTAAAATGGGTTACCATTATTATTTATTATTATTATGTATATTTTTCAATTTGAATCCTTTTTAGGTTTCTGTAGCATACAAGGAAGGCTTATAGTTTCGCCTTGTCTGTCCGCAGTTCAGCTTAGAGACCATTAGTTTTCTCCTCTCCTTTTGTCCACTTATTCACATAAGTGAGTGAACAAGACTCAGAATTGTTATTTCTATTTTATCATAATAACAATAGTAGGTAGTTTAAAAAAGAATGTCGAAAGATTCCACTTTTTCGTAATGCTTTGTGTAACAAACATTTTCTTTATTTAATGAAGTTTGTTTGTAATTAGGTACATTATATTCTACTTTTACTTTCCATCATTATTAAAAGAACACTACGTCATATAGATATAAAATGAGTCTTAGTTACCATCAGATAATATTTTTTTCGTGCTATTTAGGATTCCATATCTCAAAAGGAAAAATACGTGGGACAAAAAAATTTTTTTGTAGAAACCAGAGTAAGTAGCTAAAAACAGCGCAGACTCTGAGATAATGGTCTACTTAGGCGCGATCATAGACAAAGATTTTTAACTTGCAAATAACCAACTTACGTATGGACGTTGCATGGTACACTTTTGTAGATATATCATGTCTGATTTCATCATGAGATTCTGTTCTTCCCTTCTTCTTCTTTTTCTTCTTCTCTTTTCTTCTCTTCTCTTCTCTTCTTTAGAACCGCCATCAGGCCTATTGCCTCTTAAATACAAAGTTTTGCAAAGGAAAACAAAATATATTCCCCCTATTTATATACAGTTGGCGCTAAAGTGAACAATATACAATAACCTATCTAAGATTTAAAAATAGGGTCAACACGTTTCCTTTTAAAAGCAGCACAGCGCTATTTATTTGTAAGTGAGCAAGTAAAATACCTTTTAAAGTCCCCGTTAGCATCGGTTTTACAGAAACGATCTCGTACGGTATATTCCTCGCCTGACCCCGCACTAATGTAACCTATACTCGTAATAGTACGTTTATTACGTGTTCCGAGTGCAAATGATCCTAAATATCACCTTTTGGTCAAAGCTAATCCCACGTTTATACGGATAAACTATAAAATTTCAAATGACACGTTTAAACTTTCTTAATTGGGATTGGGAAGAAAACTGTAATGTTCGGTATATAACACATAAATTTTCTCATACCTATTAGCCATTAAATGAATATATTGTAGGTAAAATTTTTATTTAAATATATGTAGGCCATAAAAATATTGTTCATGGATGAGGTAAATGGTCGTTCAAACCGCTGCACCAAGCGGATCGTCATTAAAATTAATAGACGCTTTTATAACTAGATACCTACTTGAACTAAATGAAAAAACATTTCATGGAAATCATGATTTACTTTACGCAACCACCAAGGAATGTTCGTTCGTAAACTAAACAAATAATTACATTTAAAGATCCTAGAACCGGACTGACCCGACACTACACCGAAGATATCCCGGACGTCATTCTAGACGAGATTAGTACGACTCTCAAACAGCTCAAAAACAACAGGGCGCCGGTTGATGATGGAATCGCTGCTGAACTCCTGATAGCAGGCGGAAGGCCAGTATTAGAAGAGGGTCTTCAGATGATGTTCAATTCCGTCATATCCGAGGGCAAAACGCCAAAGGCGCGGCACAAAAGTGTGGTGGTACTGTTCTGTAAGGAAGGTGACAATACCCTTCTTTAGAACTATAAGCCCATCGCACTTCTAAGTCACGTCGATTAGCTGTTTTCAAGAGTGATTACGAACTGTCTATCTCGCAGACTCGACGACTTCCAGCCTCCCGAACAATCCGGTTTCCGTAAGGCTTTAGCACCATAGTCTACATTCACACGCTGCGGCAGGTTATACAGATGACCGAAGAGTATAACCAGCCTCTTTGTCTAGCGTTCATGGATTATGAGAAAGCGGTCGATTCGGTCGAGATTTGGGCTGTGCTAGTCACTCCAGAGGTGCCAAGTTGATTACTCATACATCGAGGTGCTGAAGAGCTTGTATGAAAACGTTACTATGTCGGTCCGGCTTCAGGATCAGAACGCGAAACCTATCGAACTGCAGTGAGGTGTGAGACAGGGAGATGTTATATCTCCGAAATAGTTCACCGCTGCATTGGAAGATGTTTTCAAGCTTTTGAACTGTATAGGACTGCGCATCAGTATTAACGGCAAATACATCTCCCACCTCCGATTTACAAATGATATCGTTGTCATGGCTGAGACCCTGGAAGACCTTGGCACAATGCTCCTCTGGTAGGGCCTCGCAATGAGTGGACCTTAAAATGAACATGGACAAGACGGAGATCATGTCGAATTACACCCACTCCTATTATGGTACCGCAGTGTCTCAAGAAAAAGGTCTTTGACCAGTGTGTGTTGCCAGATGACATATGGGACAGAAACGTGGTCGCTCACTATGGGCTTCATAAGAAAGCTTAATCTCTCCAGACACGAGAAAAATATGACAATTGAAATTCAATTGTGTCTCGCCGCCGGTGGCCGTACGATCCTTGAAGGATTAAAGTCACTCAGAGAGCAATTGAGAGATATATTCTTGGAGTTTCGCTGCGAGATCGAATCAGAAATGAGGAGATCCGCATGAGAACCAAAGTTGCCGACATAGCTCACCTAATAGAGAGTTGGGGCAGATCAGTTCTTGAATCGCGACCGCGCACCGGAAAACGAGGCGTAGGCAGGCACCCCACAAGATGGACCAACGACCTGGTGAAGGTCGCAGGCAACCGCTGGACAAGGACGGCCTAAGACCGTTCGTTGTGGCAATCTTTGGCGGAGACCTTTGTTCAGCAGTGGACGTCTTCACGAGGACCGCGCGGCGCGAGTTTTGACTAACCCGGCGGCGGCGGCGGCGCGCCACCTCTTCATGGCGGCGGCTAGCCGGCGCGGCTCGCATGTCTAATCCGGGATTATTCTAAACGTAAAATATCTTGTATCCTGTATAAATGTATATCTTGGTCCTTGTATATTTGTGCACATAACTTATGATAATATGCCTAAGCATGTTAAAACTGGTCAAGTGCATGTCGGGCCACGCGCGGTTTATGGTTCCGTAGTTTTTAGGTTTGATTAATGTAATCTATACTTATAATAACACTGTAGAAGTGTAAATTCTGTACATTAAAAATATTGAAAAATACTAGATCGATACCGAACACAAATATGTGATTAGAAAAAAATTTGTCTGTCTGTCTGTTTGTTCAAGCATCACAGAAAAACTACCGGTCCGATTACAATGAAACTTGGTATGATTATACTTTAACCTTTGGCGCACAACACTGGGTACTTTTTATTACGGAAAAATGTCTGTTTGTCTGTGCACGCGAGTATCAGAAACGGCTTATTCGATTTGCGGTTTTCACTTATGTATTGTGGTAAGTTTCACTTAACATTTAGTGTTTGTTTCATGTGAATCGGATCAGAAATAAAAAAGTTGATGTCAATTTAAAGAATCACATCGAATATTTTTAAGCTATTCTTTATCTTAGTTCTATCTTTTAGGAGGTTCCGTACCTAAAAGGTAAAAACGGACACTACGCATTACTAATCCTCCGCTGTCTGTCTGTCTGTCCGTCCTGTCACCAGCCTGTATCTCATAAATAGTGATACCTAGAAAGCTAACATTTTCACAAATTATGTATGATACCGCTATAAAGACAAAATTAATTACAAAAAATAAGAAAATGAAAATGTTAAGGGGTCCAAGGAGGCATACAATAAACGTGTATTTTGCTCGATAGTAGTAACGGTAGCAAGTAGACGGTTAAAATTTTTACATAATTTTTAGGTCTATGATGTATATTAGCTTCCATAATAAATCTATACATCTATACAAATAAACAAAATTGGAGCGTCTGTTTGTAATATTATAATAACCGCTTTTTAATAAATGCATATGTTTGTATACACGGTACATATACCAAAACAACATTTATTAAAAATTTTGTCTCTCTGTCTGTCTGCTGTCTGTTTGGCGGGGCTAATCTTGGGAAAGGCTTTACCGATTTTGACGGAACTTTCACTGGCAGATAGCTGATGTAATAAGGAGTAACTTTAACCTTTATCTCCACACATCCATACATACATACATACCTACATACAAATAAGTAGAATTGGAGTGTATCCGACTTTGACGGGGCTTCCACGGGTAGGTAGCTGGCGTAATAAGGAGTAACTTAGGCTACTTTTATCTCCATACTGTATGTATGGAGATACATACATACCTACATACAAATAAATAGAATTTGAGTGTCTCCGATTTTGACGGGACTTTCACTGGCAAGCTGATATAATAAAAAGTAACTTAGGCTACTTTTATACTAGCTGCGCCCACGACTTCGTCCGGGTAGATAATGAGCAATCATATTTTTTGTCACGTGGACGAAGTCGCGGGCACAGCTAGTGATCAAATATATATATACGATGGAGTTGTTTAAGAATTTCGAGTATTTAATTTGATAGACTATTACTTGCAAACTTGTAAAGCCAACTTAGGTGTGATAGTTTTCCTTTTAATTTCATTATATGTAGCTACTATGGCGGTAACGTTTGAATTTCTCTCTCTCTAGTTTAGTTGGTAGAGGGTGGTAGAATAAAAAATTGTTCCACATTTCAAGTCTCTAGTAGGTATGTACCAATAGTTTTTGCGCATAACCGCGGACGAACAAACAGGCAGACGGACATAGCGAAACTATAAGGGTTCCTTGTTTAGGTACTACGGTACCCTAAAAAGGTGATATTCTCAACAACGCGCAGAAAAGAAAAGTCCTTAAAAGAAATTTCCCTTAAGATAAATAACTTTTTATGAAAGAGAACCTTGTGGCAGGATATGGAATATAAAGTAAGTACCTAAATTCTTATCTTACTCTGGCCTGACCAATTAAATTATTATTAAGTAAAATAATAAAACTATTCGGGTATATAAAACTAAACTTATTTTTAAATTCAAGTCAACTTTTCACATATATTACTGATGTCAAAAACCGAAAACCAGGGAGTGCTGCAGTCTGTAAACACATACAGGAAAAGCCTAACCAATATAGGTATAGATACTACTAGGACAAGGTACGGATACTCGCTCGCAAGGCTTATAAAACTAAGCAACACCCAAATTTTAATAGAGAAGATGGTTGGGATTTTCAAAACAATAATGGTATTCCCATACTTTGTAAAATTATATCCCAGCCGTACCAGTCTGCAAGACCTCAAGATGCCATAACTACGCAAGAGGCTCACGAAATCGATGGAAGTAGCTACAAATAAATTGGCAAACTGCTGTCAGACAAATTTTAACTTAGTCTCGAGACCACGGAAGCCAAAAACCGACAAAAAAGGTCGCGTTGATTTAAAAAATAACTTCAGTTTAATATATCCAATACAAATCCGTTAAAAATAGCTTAACTTCAACGACAGTAGCTCCAGAAAACCGAACACATCGTATTCTAAAGTAATCAAACTGAAAAGACATAACTACATATACATATTTTTTTTTTTTTTTTTTTTATATGTAACCGAAGTGGCAAACAAGCATGCAGATCACAATGATGTTAAGTGATGACTGCAGCCTATAGACACCCACACAAAGACCAAGGTCAAAATGCAGATGCGTTACCACTCCTGAGGCCTAAGGTATTACGCCTCTGTGCCGGAAATTACAGGGCCGTACATTACCACCTGACCGGAACACGACAGTGCTGAACACTACCATTTAGCGGCAAGTATATTAGGTAATGCGGTGGTGCCTACGCCCGCGAGCTCCGTCACTGGAGCTCTACCACCAGTAGCAATTACATAAAATATCAGAGATTAAATAGAAAACGCGTAGCTTCGCGCTTAAAATAGCGTTGGCGTCTTCGAAATATCGTGACTAGAAACTTTTAAACACAAAGCAACTAATAAGCAACAAATAGCAATCCCACTGAATTCCAAATGGTGGAAATTATGTATAATTAGTATAAGTTCGTAACTACTTTAAAAGGCGCGTAGACGCATTTTCATTTATTTACCAACTTATGAACAAGTTTACACACACGTAATTTATTATTTGTTTCCATTATATACCTTTGCTCTTCTATTTATTAATTTATAACTCCACCCAACCAGTCTAGATGACGTAGTTAAATAGAGAAGGTAATTACACAATCTTTAGTGTATTAGCAAAATGGATTTTCCATACATGATTTCATTATCTAATTAATAGACAGTGTGTACAATGTGTTAATCGGATAATAACAGGCATTGTTTACATTAACGGCACGGCTTTTTACAAAGTAAACAAAGCGTGGATACGCCCGTCACTTTTTGTAAAGTACAATGGCTACATGAACGACAGAGTGTTAAATTACCTGAAATTAAGAGGGTTGGACGAAAAAAAATATGGAGGCCTATTTGATAGTTATTTTACTTTATACATCAAAGAAGCCGTAGCCCCAGTACTGCTTACTGTCTTGTGTTACAGTCTCAGAGACGTTATTCTGTCTTTAACAAAAGCAAGATTTATCCTGTTACTATCGAAATACAAGATGTTGGCTTATCACGAAATAGAAAAAGGTTGCTCTTTTGTCAGAGCTAAATATTTATTTAATAGGACGTTAGGAAATGGGTCGTTACTTCTTTATGTAACTTTACGCCTGTATTCTATGAAGGGGTAGAAAGAGGTAATTAAATGCATGCATTTAAACATACATGCAAACAACCACGAATCGCTAGATACGTTTTATCCTTTAAGGTCCATGGTTTTATCCCATGTTTTATCAGATGGCTAGACGAGTGACATCACAAAACTCTGAGGGTTCCACGTTGAAACTGCCCAAAAATGGAAGTACTTACCTGTATAACATACCTCGATAACTTGATGATTGACTGTTACATTATTTTGTTGTCCCTATGACTTAGACATATCTAGTTACACTAATACACATGATAATCCATAAATTTAATTCCCCAGCACAAACGTTCATGATTTTATACCCAGTCGTATTAAATGCTTATAGGTATTTCATAGCTGTGCGTGCCTGCGTGTCATCCCGCATTAGCCTGTGAAATGGAGATAACGTGCTGACTGACTGTAGCCAAACTTATTGCGAGGTCGGCGACGGCAGACATAGTCGCCAAATATTCGAATCAATGTTATAATACGATCGACTGTAATTATATTGTATAGAAAAGCAAATTTCGTAGAATTGCCTGTTCATGTCACAATAAATGTGTCAAGTTATTTAACAAAATAACAGTATGGTCCTACTAGGTTAGGATCAAAAGATAAATAAACAGAAATAACCATCACATTGTATGAGTGAACAAAGTTTAAATGAAAAGTTCTTCCACTGAATTAATATTCCATGTTCACGAAAATTTTTACTAAATTGAAATCATGCAATGTAATGCAACATGCAACTGGTCGATCTCTGGGAGTGCCGGCAGTAGTGGAAACTTGAATATTAACGTAGTACATTTTTGACCACCACCACTTATATGTATTATAGCGAAAAATTAAAATATTACATTCTAATGACATAGATGCAACCCACTTTTGCTACGAGGTTCTGGACTTGATGCCCTAATTGAGGGAAACGTGATACCTACTCGATTTATTCCATTTTTCGGAGGTTTTACCGGTGGTACAGCTCCAATGACAGAATTCGCGGGCATAGTAAATGAAATGCGGGGGGCATTACGTAATCTACTTGCCGTTAAATGGTAGTGTTCAGGACTATCGTGTTCCGGTCATGTGGTAATTTATGGCCCTGTAATATCCGCCACAGAGTCATAATACCTTAGGCCTCACGAGTGGCAATGCATCTGCATTGAAATCTCTGGTTTCATATAAATGTGTATTACTTACTTTCAATGAGAACTGTATGCGTGTTTGCCACTTAATGACATAAAAAAAAAATTCCCAGTGCCAATCTCAAAGTCTGATAATGTGGCGAACATGTCAATAGACTCGCCACCTACACAAATCGCCACGCCATATGGGACAAAACGTACCTGGCGAATCGTGAGTATTCGCGAGCATGTATGCTCGAATGCATTCATTTTTTTTATACTATGGAAGTGGCAAACAAGCATGCAGTTCACATTGATGTTAAGTGATGACTCAGCCTATAGACACCCTCACAAAGACCAAGGACAAAATGCAGATGCGTTACCACTCCTGAGGCCTAAGGTGTTATGCCTCTGTGCCGGAAATTACAGGGCCGTACATTACCACCTGACCGGAACACGATAGTGCTGAACACTAGCATTTAGCGGCAAGTCTATTAGATAATGCGGTGGTGCCTACGCCCGAGAGCTCTGTCACTGGAGCTCTACCACCAGTAAAAACATTACATTTACCTTTGCTTACCCCTTCGGGGAATACAAGCGTTATATAAATAACTATATCGAAATAGATAGTATTCTAAGAAAAGATCGCAGTTATTCAGAATGATCGGCGCTTCCTCATCATCGATGCATAACTTCCGCGAATGCATTTACATTGTTCCATGTGGCATCGATTACTTCTATTTCAATACCTTGTATCCTTGGAAAAATAACTTGACTAACCTTTTGGTAACCTACCTACATATTTGAATAAGTATGCATATGTAATTCGTCAGTTCACAATATACGATATCAATCAATTGAAGGACGAAAAATGTCAATATGTCAATAACGAACACGTCATTATTAATTTATGACCTTGATGCTTGTTGGTATACTGACCTTTAATATTCTGACCGCCTCTAACGTAAATTATACAGTGCTATGTAACCCGGTATTAGTAGGTACTCGTAACATTGAATTCCCTTGGTAGGACGCGTATTTTTTAAAATAATTTAATCAGGCGTGTTCAGTTCAAATCTTATTTATGAGACAAAAAAAAGACCTAACAAATAGTTCTTAAATCAAATTTTCAATTAATTATCGTGCCTAAATCATTTTCCTTCTTATGACAAAAACTATAATTCAATAATGTATAATTCTTCATCGCTTGTGCCTATTTTATAGGTACCTACGTTTATACAAATTAAAATCCTTATTTCATCATTCTCGTGGCAATATAATAAGCATCGATGTGTTTTGCTGTACAGCCATATTACGTAGACTAAAAACATCACACATATCCGTTAACCGCACAGACCAATCAACCTTCCTATAGACTGAGAATGTTCTATTTATTGCATACAATTCGTTCTGTCAACTGCCTGAAGGCAGACGAAGTGGGACGTTGCGTTCTAATTCTAAAAATCATAATATTTCAAAATAATAGGGATGACTAACAAACTTTGTTTATATCGAAATATGGCAAAGTTTTATGAACTGCTGAGGAAATGGGACTATATTGTTAACAGATTTTCTTAATAATATAATACGAGAAAAAAATAAAGAAAATGTTTTTATTTTGGATAAGTATCTAAATTTTTTTAGATAACTACATAAGTGAAGTCATAAAAAAATTTAAAATACATATAGCGAATAATATAAAATAAAAACAGATAGGTCATAGTAAATTAAAATCATATTAATTTTCACATTGTCTTCGCGATTAAGGTATACCTATACTTGAGCCAAATTTCAAATCTCTAGTGCCAATTGTTTTTGCACTCAAACGCGGACGGACAGACAGACAGACGGACATGGCGAAACTGTAAGGGTTCCTTGTTTACTACGGAACCCTAAGAACGAACCCTTATTAAAACTGGAAAAAAAGCTTAATAAATTCTAGCTGCCCCGACGACCTTCTATCGCCTTATAGATATGAAAAAAATAAGTAAATCAAAGAAATCTAAAAAAAAATATTTGCCTAGAATCACCCTTATTACTAAGGGATATTGTTAAAGTTGTTAGGAGTTCACACCAAGTAAACCAACGTTAAAAGGTTATAGTAGAATATTTATTGAGTCGCAATTTTTGTTGTGAAATACAATGACTCGCGTACGTATGTTATGTTATCAAGCTACGACTGGCTTAATTAGGTAATTAACATTAAAACGGGCGACGAGGTGGAAGCTATGTATGAGGACATATGTAGGGCCATACATACTTCCAAAACGTATTTCACTGTTGTAATGGGAGACTTTAACGCAAAGCTGGGCAAGAGATGCGATAATGTGCTGAGAGTGGGGTAATTTGGATATGGGAATCGGAACCCTAGGGGCCAAAGGCTGGCCAACTTTCTGGAGAAGGAGGAACTTTTTATGATGAACTCCTTTTTCAAGAAGCCGCCTCATAGGAAATGGACCTAGATGAGCCCCGACGGTTCCACAAAAAATGAGATAGACTTCATTATGACCACCAAGAAACACATATTCAATGATGTCTCCATGATTCACAGGGTGAAAACCGGAAGTGATCACCGAATGGTTAGGGGCACATTGAATTTAAACATCAACTTCGAAAGATCTCGTCTAATGAAGTCCACGCTCCGACCTACTGTTTCTCACATACAAAACCCCGAGAGCTTTCAGCTCGAATTTCAAAATCGCTTTGCTTGCCTGGAGGATTGCATCTCAGTGGACGATATGAATGACAGGTTGGTAGAAACTGTCCAGTCAGTGGGATATAAATACTTTAAAACTCGCCGACGAAATAGACCTCAAAAACTTACCGATCAAACCCTCAACCTTATGGCAGAACGACGCTCAATGATACTGCAGACCTCTGATGAAGCTGAAAAATACCGGCAACTTAATAGACAGATCCAACAGTCCTTGCGGCACGATATCAGATCCTTCAACACAAAATGTGTTGAGGAAACGATAGAGCGAAACAAGGGCTCCAAAGTGTTTGCAAGGGATCTGTGTATTGGACAGAGCCGGATGATGCAGCTGAAGACAGAGGACGGCAGTTTAGCGTCGACTAAGCCTAAGGTATTGCGGGCGATCGAGAGGTTCTATGGGCAGTTATATACCTCGGTCGCACAACCTGCCTTTGATTTGGTCAGAGACCCGAGAGCCAAATTAACCCGACACTATACCGAAGATATCCTGGACATCAGCCTGTACGAGATTAGGATGGCCCTCAAACAGCTTAAGAACAACAAGGCGCCTGGAGAAGACGGAATCACTACAGAGCTTCTGCAAGCGGGTGGATCACCGTTACTGAAAGTCCTTCAGAAGCTCTTTAATTCCGTCCTATTCGAAGGTACTACGCCAGAAGCATGGAACAGAGGCGTGGTGGTGCTTTTCTTCAAAAAAGGTGATACAGCCCTATTGAAGAACTATAGACCCATCTCGCTTCTGAGCCATGTCTACAAGCTGTTTTCGAGGGTGATCACGAACCCTCTCGCTCGCAGGTTTGATGACTTCCAGCCTCGCGAACAAGCCGGTTTCCGAAAAGGCTATAGTACCATAGACTACATACACACGCTGCGGCAGGTTATACAGAAGTCCGAGGAGTATAACCGGCCATTATGCTTAGCGTTCGTGGACTATGAGAAAGCCTTTGATTCGGTTGAAACATGGGCTGTGCTGCAGTCTTTACAGCGTTGCCACATTGACTATCGGTATATCGAAGTGTTGAAGTGTTTGTATAAAAACGCCACCATGTCAGTGCGAGTACAGGACCAATGCATGAGGGCGATTCCTTTGCAGAGAAAGAAAGAAAAGAAAGAAGAAAGAAAACATTTATTTGGACAGCACAGAGACACAAAAAAGCGAAATTATTACATTAAAAACAATTAATTGGACAGGGAGAAAAAAAAACACAATAAAAGTTAACAAAATAGAGATTAAGTCTCACGACTGGTCCAAATGGCAGCCCAGATCAGCTTCATGTCAGGTCGATAACATCAATCGAACTGACGCTGATTTTCACCTGGGACCCTGTGTTCCACGGATGTCAAGCAGGTTGGACAATTAAACTAGCCATTTTACATAACAATAACATAATGTTCATATTATAGACGTGTTTTAAATAAATATATATATATATACATATATATATTCTGAATACAATGTAAAAAATATATATATATACTTACAATAAATATTTTTATACATATTACGTGTTTAAACCAATAGCGTAAAAAGAAAAAGTAAATTTGTAAATACAGACAGGGAGCTGTCATTTCACCCCTGCTCTTCACCAATGCAATGGAAGACGCCTTCAAGCTCCTGGAATGGCAAGGACTAGGCATCAATGTCAACGGCGAATACATCACTCACCTTCGGTTTACTGACGATATTATAGTCATGGCAGAGTCACTGAAAGATCTCAGCACAATGCTCGAAGACCTCAATCGAGTGTCCCAAAGAGTGGGCCTTAAAATGAACATGGATAAGACCAAGGTCATGTTCAATAACCTTGTATCGCCCACTCCAGTGTCCGTTGGGAACTCGATCCTCGAAATTGTCGACGAATATGTCTATTTAGGACAAACCATACAACTAGGCAGGTCGAACTTCGAGAAAGAGGTCATTCGCCGTATCCAACTCGGCTGGGCAGCGTTCGGGAAGTTAAGGAGCGTTTTCTCGTCAAACATCCCGCAATCCTTGAAGACGAAAGTCTTTAATCAGTGTGTTTTGCCGGTGATGACCTACGATGCCGAGACGTGGTCTCTCACTATGGGTCTCGTACGAAAGCTCCAAGTCACTCAGCGGTCAATGGAAAGGGCTATGCTCGGCGTTTCCCTACTGGATCGAATCAGAAATGAGGAGATCCATAGGCGAATGAAAGTCGCTGACATAGCCAAGCAGATTTCCAAGATGAAGTGGCAATGGGCAGGGCACATAGCTCGGAGAACCGATAGCCGCTGGGGCAGAAAGGTTCTCGAGTGGACGTATCGGCAAATGCAGCGTAGGACGTCCACCTGCAAGATGGACCGACGACCTGATCAAGGCTGCAGGTACCCGCTGGATGCACGTCGCTTCCGATCGGTCGGCATGGAGGTCATTGGGGGAGACCTATGTTCAGCAGTAGACGACCTATGGCTGATATGATGATGATGATAATGATAACATTAAAAATGCTGTATGAGCAATATTGGCTCGTACAGGTATGAAAAATTGATGTTGGCCCATTTTCAGACCTACCCAATAGACACACAAAATTTCATGAGAATCGGTAAAGCCGTTTCAGAGAAGTATGTTAACTAACATTGTGACACGAGAATTTTATATATGGAAATTATCCCATAATCCTTGCTCCATCAATTTACCCCACTTTCCCTAATTATATCGACTATATCGATAAGACTTAAAGAGCCTCCCTAGAGTTCCATCCGTCTGTAATGTCAATTATTGACAATGCTCATGACGTCTATGAAAAAACGAAATAGCAAATTTCGTGCATACGAAGAAAAGAGATATCAAATTTTTATATACGTCAAAGAACAAATAATGACCAGAGTAATTTGAGCTACCATGAATATTATTCTGTATTATTTATTGATTTATTATGTGTATTAAAATACTGACCGGTGAAAACAAATACCATCCTTTTTCAAATTAGAAGTGTTAGTGATTTTACTGCACCATCTCACACTACAACTCGGCATCTTATGTTTTTTTTATTCGTTTTATTTTTGAAAATTTTATGTGCTCTCAGATCACGGAAGGTGTCTATTGGTTCCTTAGTCGATGGTTAACCGTAACAAATGTCAGCAAATCCGTCGTAAATTTTACAGGAAACTAACCCCTGCCCCTGTCACCAGACCTAGAATAAGTAGATAAATTCGGTTTTTAAATATTTGCAATAGCGCTTGTAAGAAGTGTGCCTTTAGTTCATTTATTCTTAAAAGTTATTTATTCTCCAAAAGTGTCCTACTTTCGTTTAAGTATTATTTAAATAGTAAATGCACAATGGTGATGCAACAGTACCCGTCAATTGTTATCTTAGAGGTGTTGGTAATAAAAATAAATCCAGATCACTAGATTGCACAGGCCCAGGAAACCCAAAACTGAACCTTGACCAAATAAGTCGAAATCTATCCTGAATAAAGAGAATGATAAGTGTGGAAGAGACACAAGAAGTATGTGTGGAAATGTGCGCTCTACGCTCTCTTCCTCGTAAGGGACGCATACCTATATCTCTTCTATGCGCAAACATATACGTTTGTATGTCTGTCTGTCTGTCTGTATGTTCCGCTTTCACGTCAGAACGGCTGTACCGATTTTAATTAAATTTGGTACAGAGGCAGACTAGACCTTGAGAAGGCATGAGCTACTTTTATCGCGAAAAGAGGTTGAAATAGCCGTAAATTTAACCGTATCAATAAGGACAAAAAACGGAATCCACACGGGCAAATCCGCGAGCAACAACAATATGTAATATCTTATTTAAATAATAACTAATAATCAACGAGTGTTTAAATAAATCATCTTGTTATAATATTTATACTAGTATTCAGGGCCTGTGCAGGCCTCTAAAAAAAAGGATTTTCTTTGGATATATATGTATATATGTATCTTCACGCCAGGTCCCTAACGGGGTAGGCAGAGAGTGTAGAGCGCCAGACATCCCGGTTCTGACAAACCTCTCGTGCCTCGTCTACCTTCATCATTCTCTTCATACATGCACGCCGATTCCTAAGACTTTTGACCCCACCATCAGACAGAACTCGACCTATTTGGTCATGGTAGGTCAGCCTTGGTCTTCCTGGGCCTCTGCAACCATCCACATTCGCATTGTATATCTGTTTAGTCATTCGCTCATTCGACATTCTTTCTATATGCCCGAACCATCGGAGCATGCCTTTTTTCATTTTTACACCGATACTATCATTCACACAAAGTCTCTTTCTTACATCTTCATTACGAACGCGATCGGTGAGTGATACACCGCAGATCTTGCGCAAAGATCTCATCTCGACCGCGTTCAACTTACTTTCATGCTCTTTCCTGCATACCCAGCTCTCGCTTCCATATAAAAGCGTTGGAGTAAGTACAGCATTATGTACGGCTAGTCGAGCCCGCTGGCTGAGATGTTTAGATTCTAGCAGCTTACCCAACGCTCCATTCACGCAATTCCCAGCAAGCACTCTTCTTTCTTTGGATATAAAGGTGAAAATTATCCTTACAAATCTCGGCATATTAATTGTGCCAAAACCATTCATATGACCGTTGAAATGTTAATATTTTCTCACCAAATGACAAGATTGTTTCTTACAAATGGGCACGTAAACGAATTATACAGATGCTTTCAGGAAGATTTTATTTCGATGTTTGGACGATACGCCTTCATGCGATCGTGAATTATTCATAGTCGAGATCCGCACTTAAAATGGCAATCTGTCGCAGAGCGAAGCTCATAAAATGTCATCTGGTTTCGTGAAAATATACAGCAATACTGAAACTGAATGCTGTTGCGTCAATCGATTGCACTGATTATGTTTACACAAACTACTACTACAGATTTGGTTCGCTGTGCGTAGTTATGGATATCGCGGTAATACAAATATTAATTACCTAATCTATCGCCCGAATAGAACTCTCCGGTGCCTATGTTGTGGTTGGATAGTGATTTATGACTCAATAATTTATTGATACTGAGGTACACCACTAGGCTCGGGTAGGAACTTCTACAATAAAGGTACTGTTTATCAATACGACTCATAGGTAATAACTAGTATTTATGAAGCTGCAATATATTCACATTTGTCCAGAATATTAATTTTGTTTTGTTGCTTTATTGGGCTGTAAACATTACACAATATGAGCTGTGGAAGTGAGTACTAAAAATGAAACATCTAACATGATTTTACGTCACAAAGCTTTACCTTTTTAAACGTAAACGTAACCTCATTCCTGTAACCCCTAAGGGGTAGGCAGAGGTAAATGCATGCATTCAAAGATACATGCAAACACCCACGATTTGCCGGTTACGTATTGGCCCATGTAAAAGGTGGGGCACATTACCAAACTTCGATATACTGGCTAACTTCTAGAAAATGGAAACATCCCAATAGAACTAGTTATTTTTACACCGTATCTCTTATATCCCTTGACCCAGGAATCAAACCCAGGACGCCAGTGTAGTGGCAGCGGCCTGCTACCACCAGACTACTGAAGAACTTATTAAATAAGGAATAAAATTTTAATACATTTATTTATTGAATTAATCAAACTATTTCTAATGGCAAACATTCTTTAAAGAGTGATTTACAAATTTTCTACACAGTGCCACTCAAGCTTATACATATAACGAGACAGTAAAAATCGAGTGTCTGTACATTAAATATTTTTACAAAAATCTGATAGTGGGCGATTAAAAAATAGTAACAGAAACCAAAAAAAAACATTTTTGGAATTATTGTGTGTCTGGTACGTTATAACTTCGAATCTTCTCAACGGATTTGAACGCGGTTTTCACAGGTAGATTACATATACCTAACTTATTAGGAGCGTTGTCAAAACTTTGTTTCGGCAAAATCAGTTAAGGGAAAAAGGTCATCAAATTATGGTCAATAGAAAATTAACTTCAAGCACTGCTTCAAAACATTTGAACAGAGTTGAATGCGGCTTATATAGATTTTGTAGCTATCCATTAGTCTTTTCGTATGATTCAAAATCAACCGAAAGTTATATCCAAAAAATGCTGCTCAAGGTCACTCTATTCCACACGAACGAAGTCGCGGGAACAGGTAGTTCAGAATATAATTATTCAGTATCCCTGTACCTGAAGCCTTACCTCATTCTGATCCTACCGAATATTACACGGCATTTTCCAGACATTAAGATCAAAGTTAATTTTTTACGATACGTTTTCATAAGTACTTACTTCTAAATTATTTATTACGCATAATATTGTTGCTCGGACCTTTTTAGCGGACTATTGACATTTAAGTAAATTAAATTTCAAGAATATAGTATTTTGGGTTTAAGGACATTTATTCTCAAAAAAGACATCAAAGTCACTTACATGAGAATCATAGTTGCTAAGTTAATACAATTCGTCGTCGCATCCAAAAGAATAAGAAAAAAAAAAAACCATAGATAACAGAAATGAACAAGAATGATGTAGTACAGATAAGAATAAAGTACTTGTAGTGAATACACACACATATATATATGCTACCTGGACTCTAAATCAATTCACATGTTCACTGAGCACACACCAAACAGCAATTGTTTAATAATGATACATCTTATAGGGTAGGATCCCACTGCAGAATCTGGTAATAGAACTCCAGTGACGGAGTTCGCGGGCGTAGGCACCATCGCATTACCTAATAAAGTATATTGGTAGCCGCTAAATGGTAGTGTTCAGCACTATCGTGTTCCGGTCTGGTGGTAATGTACGGACCTGTAATTTCCGGCAGGCACAGAGGCATAACACCTTAGGCCTCAGTGCTAACGCATCTGCATTTGGACCTTGGTCTTCATGTGGTCGTCTATAGCTACACTGCTGTGATTGCAGCCTATGCTGCAGTCATCACTTAACATCAATGTGAACTGCATGCTTGTTTCCCAATTCCATTACTTAAAAAAAACACTATAACAAAGACAAAATGTTGTATTATGTACATATTTACCGATTTAGACAATATCGAGATAGCATGCACACACATAGAACAATTGAATTAGTAATCTTGAGCTCTATACCTATATACCTACACCTAACATATATCTTTAAGTTCAAGTTACGAAGAACGTGTTTGTCAAAATTCCAACCAACCTTACCCTACTAGAACGTTATAATGATGTATTAAGATCTTACAGTGTAAGCAGGCCTGATTCTTTGTGCTAACGGTGTCACGGCGAACTTGTTCAAACTTGAGAGCACTCTACGGCAACCCCGATACACCTCGGAGGTAAAACTCGCCTTTATCCTCAATTCTCACGTATCGTTGCCAAAAAGAGGATATCCTGTATTTTGTTACACGGAAAATGATGCTTCATTAAACAGGTTTATATTTAGTAGTACCTATGTTGCATATTAGGTATATATGAGGCTGGACATTTTAGGGTTTCCGAAGACATAAGGCATAAAGACGGAAGGGTTCCGTTTTTATTACGTTTCGCTAAAAATAGATTCGTCATGTTTGGTATGTTTTTACTGGTGATAGAGCTCCAGTGACGGAGCTCGTAGGCACCACCGCATTACCTATAAACTTGCCGCTAAATGGTAGTGTTCAGCACTATCGTGTTCCGGTCAGGTGGTAATGTACGGCCCTGTAATTTCCGGCACAGAGGCAAAACATCTTAGGCCTCAGGAGTGGTAACGCATCTGCATTTTGACCTTGGTCTTTGTGTAAGTGTCTATAGGCTGCAGTTATCACTTAACATCAATGTGAACTGCAAGCTTGTTTACCACTTCCATAACATAAAAAAAAATGTCGGTCTGTCTTTGATAGTGAATCACTTAACATCCATCTTGCATTGATGTATACATGTACCCACCATATGAATCGCCAGTTAGGTTTGTTGTTGTTATAAGTACTTTTGACTTCTGGTTGATGGTGATCTGCATGTAGGGATTGCAATCCCGCAAAGCGGGATCCAGACCAGAAAAATACCGACTTAACCCAGATAAGCCTGAAACTAAAATTTTCTGAAAATTTTGAAAAAAGTTACATTATTTAGTTTATTAGATCTTATGCAACATAAAAAAAATTATAAAAAAAAAATTAAGTGTAAGGCTTTCATGGAAACAGCCGTCCTATATGTAGGACAGTAGGATAATAAGAGGAAATAAAAGACCATTTATGACAAAACAGAATGTAATCAAAAAGTGTAGTTTATTAGATAACTATTGATTATATTACCCATTGTTATATGTAATTTACTAGATTAACACTATTTATGAATGATATGTTTCAAAACACTTGACACACACTCCAACATCACATTTCTTGCAACGTGTCAAACATTTTTTGTGACATTGACGACAGTGTGTTTGCTTCGATTGAGGAATAACCAGATGATTCATTTGGTCTTTACGACTATCAGCATGTTCATGATGGGAGGGTCGGCTAGGCCCTCTTTTGGCAATTTTTCTGTTTGATTCAATCAAAGCAATTGCTACCCTTCTGCGAAAGCCAAGATGATCCAGTTTTCCATGATTTATTTTATATGACTGCCATGCATTATGTTCGGCAAGATCAATCATGTGTGTGAGCAACGGCATGTACCATTTCTTACCTCGTATACCAATTCGGTAATGTGAAATATTTTCATCAGACCGATCCACTCCTCCCATATATTTGTTATAGATGAACACCATATGTGGTTCTTCTATGACAATGTTTCTCTTTTCACTTTGTGAGAAGCGTTTGTTAGTTCGACCTGTAGAATCAGAAGGTTCTTCTTCTGTATCACTCACCATAATCTGCCCTTGAATCATTACTTCAGCCGGTTGAAGCAGAATGTTTCGTGGCAAATTATTCAAAGTTACATTATCTTCTTCACCCGAATCTTCGTCAGTGAGACAGTCAGGATCAACAAGAGGAGGTAGAATACATATCAGTCGTTCTCTATAATCTTCTTCATTATCAGAAACATTTTCTAAAGCATCTAAAATTTCATGCGCAGCTAACGGTCTGTAAAGAAAAAGTTGTATTATTGTACTAAAATCTGTATGAATCTGTATGAAATGTATATTATCCTACTGTCCTATATATAGTACGCTAGTATTTGTAACAAGTTATACGTAATTTATTTATATTATTTTGCTAGAATATTTATTTAGTACAAAAGTTAAGGTTATCAACTAGATATTAACACAGAAAAAAACAACTCACGAGTAAAATATAACTTTTTATACATACCTGTCATTTGCCATGTCTGCAACGCACTTTTATTACACACTTATAAGGTAAAATATAAGGTAAAAACTGTTAAAATAACTGTCTTTTTATTTTTTCTAATAAAGCTGACACGTTTCTTACTGCAAATCATAAGACTAAATAATCTTAGATAAAGAGGGTATTCTGATATTTTTTTTATTTCTACTGTCCTAAATATAGGACAGTAGGCTTATCTGGGTTAAACCAAAACCAAATTGAACAATAGAAACCTACTGTTCAACTCGGAGCTCCAAGTAAAACTATTTCACGGTTTATGATCTCAAAGAGCTCCTGAACTAAAACTCTAGCAGTGGAATAAATTATCTGATGCACATCTTATTAAATACTTTTTCTATTCGCTTTTCTCTAAAATAGCTATTACATTTCAACGTTTGCACACAATATCCTAGCGTATTTTACTGTAATAAATTTTATTCTTGCACCAAGGATTTTTGCGCTGGAATATATTATTATTAAACGCATTCGCTTTGAATTATAAAACATCTTGGCGTTTGAGAACACAATACAATTCCATATTTTATAATCATAATTATACCTGTCATTATATATTTTTAAATTTCAAAAATGTTCTATGGTAACAGTGCAAAAAAACAGGAAGTCTAATCCATACAAATCAGCAAAGGCTCTTGATACTAAAAAGTACATCCCTAAATTAGTTTTTGAAATGCTGTGATCTATAAAACGTTTCAAACTCGACTTCGTCTTATAAAAGAATAATAAAAACAACTGTTCTACAATTTTCATAATTTGAATAATATTTTATTTAGTTGTTTGCACTTGCTACAAATTATCCCGCAAAGGAGGTGTTAACAAAAAAATAAATGTGATAAATAAGTACTAGCCTATTCTTTTTGACCTAATCTTGATAAGAACAGAGAGATAATTTATAATTATCCCTATTCATGTTTACTAGAACAAGTTCCTCCAATAGAACACGAACCCTATTAAATAGGCCTCTGTTTTCCTTATCGTCACAAAAAATGAGTGTTGTTTTTCTTTCCCCAACAATAAGTAAAGCCAACATTTTAATAATAAAATCAATGAGTAGCCGCGGCGGCAAAAAGAAAAGAATGTATACTTAAAACAAATTGGTACAAGCGAAGGGACAGCGCAAAATGGCGACATCGACGCGGGTCCATTTAGCGAAATGGTCCTATTATGAAAATCGGCCCGCGAGGGACCACCATCTGTCGGCTGTAGCCCTCGACGCTTACCGTCTAGTTTCTCGATGTCCCATAATCTGCCCATACTTATTTTTTTAAAATACTATACAATACTTTTATTGGTTGTCAATTTTCCCTATTTTTATGTCTCGTATTTATATCCTTTTGGTTCCAGGATTTGTGTAATATCACGAAACAAAATGTTTATTTGTACCTAATATATGTTTACAAAATCGTTTCGTCCAAAAAAATCTTGAAGTCTTCAATCAAAAAAGTACTTACCTAATGTTGTTAACCCTTTTGAAATTATTAATATAAATCAAATAAAATTGACGATTAAACATTGTAAATAAACAAAAAACAATTCTTGCTCGTATAACTGCCTCGGTAGCCTAGTGGTAGCAGGCCACTACTACTACGCTGAGGTCCTGGGTTCGATTCCCGGGTAGAGGGTTATCATAGATAATGGTGAAAAAGCCTTTATCTCTGGTTCTATTGGGATTTTTCCATTTTCTGGAAATTTCCCAGTACCTCAAAGTCTGGTAATGTGCCCGGAGATGTCAACAGGCTCGCCACCTGTTACATGGGCCAAAACGTAACCGGCGAATCGTGGGTGTTTGCATGTATGCTTGAATGCATGCATTTACCTCTGCCTACCCCTTCGGGGATTACAGGCGTGAAGTTACGTTATTTTATAGGGATAAAATATCTGGAATACATTTTACATATAAATTACAAAAGTGTCAAATAAATTCCTCTTGAATAATAATGACCTAGAAACATAATATAAAGCCTAGAGCACGGCGAAACTTTTTAATAAATGAACTGCTAGATATTCATTACAGTCCATTACCGTGCGTTTGCCACAGGGTCCCACGAGCCGCATAAAACCAAGCTAGATTAGTCTTCCCAGTTATGTACCTACTTAGTCTGGATTTAATTAGTTGGAAATCTAATATCTTTGAATCGTCTAACTTATATTAATATACCTGTGTATATATACAAGATGGTATCAGATAAATATTTGTGTTTGTATGTAGGCACGAAGGCCTTTGATATAAAAGCATCAAACTTAACTTTATACACCTGTGTAAATTAAAACACAGGTACAGAAGTACTTATAATCAAAACCACTTAAGTAATTTTTACAACATACGACATGTTTGCAAAATTAGACAAACCATCTCATACGAGTATGATAACCATAACACACTTTTGCTGATACTCGTACGAGAATCTATTTTGTATTAAAATTTGATTGCAGAAGTTCAATTTTAATTTTTGCAGGCACACTCGTAATGATGCACGGTTTACTCAGTTTTAATTATTTTTGTTTTATATTCCTTCTCTATATAAAAAACCCATGTCACGAAATTTTCCTTAACGAACTCTGAAAGTACTTACCGTGCCAATCTTAATCGTCGTCGCCAGCGGAATAATATTCTCCCCGTCCCCTAGGAATAAAAATAAGACTTTGACTGATGTGACTGATGGTTAAATAAGTGAGCTGTTGTACTACGACATAACTAAACAAAAAAAGACTCTTTGGAGCTGAACGGCGTAGACCCCACCGCGTTAACTACCTATTCTTCTTCTGCCAAATGGTTATGTTCGGCACTATTCCGTTCATGTATCCGATCATTCGGTAATGTATGGCTCTGCAATACACAGAGGCCAAACGACATAATTATGCTTCAGATACATTGATCTGCATTTTGACCGTCGGTTTTTTGGTATTTAGGCTCTACAGTCGTCACATACTGCCATCGTGTACTCCACGTTTATTTGAAACCGTCTTTAGGTACATAAAGGAGTCTAGTAACTAAACATCTAATCAAACTAAAAATCTAGTTTCTACAATTAAACCATTCATTTCCAAATAATTATTTTTTACTGGTGGTAGAGCTTCAGTGACGGAGCTCGCGGGCGTAGGCACTACCGCATTACCTAATAAACTTGCCGCTAAATAGTAGTGTAGTGTTCCCCTCTCTCGCCTGACAATGCGTGCCTCCTCCACCGAAGCCCTTGAATCCCAGGGCACCCAACGCCGACCTGCATGGCAGGCCAGAAGAAGCCGCAGCAGAGGGGGCCAGCCCCGTTGCTGCTTCTGCGCCGCGCGCCGCTCACCTGATGATGAGTAGTGTTCAGCACTACCATCTAACTGGAACACGATTCCGGTCAGATGGTAATGTACGGCCTGTAATTTCCGGCACAGAGGCATAACACCTTAGGCCTCAGGAGTGGTAACGCATCTGCATTTAGACCTTGGTCTTTGTGTGGGTGTCTATAGGCTGCAGTCATCACTTGACATCATTGTAAACTGCATGCTTATTTGCCACTTCCATTACATATAAAAAAATAAAATAAGATAACTTGATTCAAACTACGTAAATATTAATCACGTGACAACTTTTTGTATCCGGCAGCTGTGATTGGTTCCGTAATTGCCGGTATCGCGGACTCATTAGTAACGTGCCCCCAGTACCGATTTAATTAAAAAGCCCGATGCTGAGGTCGCTGGTACGCGTCCACCATTCACAATCATTTCAATACAATCTATTCTATACTTATAATAAAACTGTAGAAGTGTAAATTCTGTACATTAAAAATATTGAAAAAATAAATACCAGGGGATGTTACTAGATCGATACCGAACACAAAAATGTGATTAGATTTTTTTGTCTGTCTGTCTGTCTGTTTGTTCAAACATCACATAAAATCTACCGGTTCGGTTACGATGAAACTTGGTATAATTATACTTTAACCTTTGGCGAACAACACTGGGTACTTCTTATCCCGAAAAAATGTATGTTTGTCTGTGTGTTTGTATACGCTAATTTCAAAAATGGCTAATATGATTTCTGGTTTTCACTAGTATATGTATTGTGTGGTAAGTTTCACTTAACATTTAGTGTTTGTTATATGTGAATCGGTTCAGAAATAAAAGCGTTGGTGGCGTTGGTGTCATTGGTGTCATTGGTGTCATTGGTGTCATTGGTGTCATTGGTGTCATTGGTGTCATTGGTGTCATTGGTGTCATTGGTGTCATTGGTGTCATTGGTGTCATTGGTGTCATTGGTGTCATTGGTGTCATTGGTGTCATTGGTGTCATTGGTGTCATTGGTGTCATTGGTGTCATTGGTGTCATTGGTGTCATTGGTGTCATTGGTGTCATTGGTGTCATTGGTGTCATTGGTGTCATTGGTGTCATTGGTGTCATTGGTGTCATTGGTGTCATTGGTGTCATTGGTGTCATTGGTGTCATTGGTGTCATTGGTGTCATTGGTGTCATTGGTGTCATTGGTGTCATTGGTGTCATTGGTGTCATTGGTGTCATTGGTGTCATTGGTGTCATTGGTGTCATTGGTGTCATTGGTGTCATTGGTGTCATTGGTGGTGTAGGTGTTGTTGGTGACCGTGATGGCAATGATGGTGGCGTTAGGGGTGATGGTGGTAGTTTTTGTGGCGATGGTGGCATTGGTGGCGTTGGCGGTGGTGCTTTTATCCCCGATGGCCATACGTCATAAATCGTGTACAGACAGAGAAGCGTTACTGTAAAGTAGATTTTTTTAGCTACCCAAATGTGTTTATTTGTTTTTGATCCAATTTATGTGTTTGTGATCCAAAATTAACCAAAAGATGTATCCAAAAGCCCTGCCCAAAGTCCCAAAGTGACTATTCCACGCGAACAAAGTTGCGGGCACAGTTAGTAAGTAAATAAATCCGCCACATTGCTTTGTACTGATCTCGTGAAATTAATTAGGTATTGTTATTTTGTAACATAAAACAATATTTTTTTATGTCTAAGAATTTAATTATTGCCTGATTAACTATTTAACCATACAATAATTAACTATTTAAGGCCTGATTAATTAGGAAATAGTTCAATTCTTATACTTATAAATTACATAAATGTTAAAATCAATGACTGATAAATTTCTTGAAATCTTAAAATATCTTCATTAATATGGTGTATTTATTAAACGTTTATTTTATTAAATTTTGTTGGGATTTGTAAAAGCATCTCATGGTTACATTATTCTTTAATCATATCATACAATAATACGATAACGCACTGATTATAAGTTTAGATAAGAAATTGTACCTGGGCGACCAAATCCTATCGGTGAAAGTGAAACATCTTCAGATTTTGAACCCTCAATCAACATTAAAAACAAGGAAATTAAAAAATAACAAAAAAAAGTCACCCGATTTTGCTCCATTCTTAATTATCTCATTATTTAAATAAACCCACATCATTGATTCTTCGCAATGATCTCGTAAAAGTGCACACAAGGTCATGTAAGACTGTAAGTACTTAATAAAACAAAAAATTTACAGGTAAAGATTGTCTTCTTCAAAATTGGACGAAATGTTTACTTATTGTTAACAAAGCACTGTACATAATATATATTTATATAACAAAAAGTTGAAAAGTCTTCAACAAAATTATTATAGAAAAAAAAAATAGAAATTCAACAAACAGGTGGCCCTATATATAGTTTTTCAACTGTTTATTATCTTAAAACAACGGCCTCTCTATGTAAATTTATTACTCAGCTAGGAGTAATTGTTCTTTTGAAATGTATTTACAACAAGTTTTCTTCGGTACTTGATTAAAATAATAGAAGCTAGATGATACTTCGCTGTAGTTAGTCACAGTAACCTGCATAAATATACAGTTATTTATAACTTTCAAAACTTACGAAAGGATTTTAGGTGCTTGGAGATAACTTTAAAACCAATCGAACTCGTATCATGAATACATTTGCTATTGGCATTATTGTTTGATAACAGCTTTATCTAAATTATTACATCATGATTTAAGTCAATTTACCTAGATAATTTAAAAATATAGAAAGTAACTTGACATCAAAATAATTTGTTGCAACACTGATTCAGAAGTGTTAGTTTTCTACGTTTTTAAAAGATGTCCTAAGACACTTTTTTTTTTCAAAGATTTTTGTATCGTGAAATATCAAACTATTGTACAGCTGAAATTGATGGTAAGTAACCTGCAGTGTAGGTTATACGTCATTTAAAAATAATAATAGGTACTATTACTGGGTTCGATTTCCGGGTCGAGGGCTATCAGAGATAACAGTTTAAAATCCTTTGACTCTGGTTCAATTTGGGTTTTTTCATATTCTGGAAGCTTCCCAGTCCCTCGGAGTTTGGTAATGTGCCCGAAGATGGCAACAGGTTCACCACCTGTTACATGGGCCAAAAACGTAACCGGCGAGTCGTGGGTGTTTGCATGTATGCTTGAATGCATGCATTTACCTCTGCCTACCCCTTTGGGAATTACAGGCGTGAAGTTACATAACGTTTTTAAAACAAAATTTTCAATATTATACCTATTGCCACTCCTGAGACCTGAACTGTTATAATTCTGTGACGGAAATTACTTATCTGTAATTATTCAATTGTATTAGTTTTTATTTAAACCTCACTTGTGGCAAGTATTATTACAATATATATTCTCTGCTTGTCGCATGAATCTAGCCTAAATATTTGTTCTTTGATTGAAAAGTATTAAGAGTGAAAAGTATTGCATACCAAATGTTCAATTGGTACCATTAGCATATTACCTACCTAATTTACGATTGCTATCATAAAACTTTGCTTTTTAGCGTTTTTATACGAACTATTAAAACTTTCAATATTTATCTGAAAATTTGCCAAGCAAATGAACTTATTGTGTATTTAGATGCCGGCGAGCTGCCTCATGAATCTCCCTACTGCATCTAGTGTAAGCTACAAATTTGTTCATTACCGTGACAGATATTACGACAGTTAGATGTTGCTTGAAATTCATTCGTATCGCATTGTAAAATACATTTAACAAAACTTTAAGGCAGATAAGATGTTACGTATCTATCACGTGTTTGTTTAGCCAGCATTTTTGCGCAAACTTATTTTCATTGTGTTGTGTTATTTAAAAAAATCCCGGCCAAGAGCGAGCCGGATTCGCGCACCAAATCACATTTACGTATGGGATCCCTGCTTAAATATTTATTTTAGTTTATTCAATTATTTACTGTTAGAGTGAATATGAAACTAAATATTCTGTAAATATGAGCGATTTTTTTTCAAGGTGAAACATCAGTAGAATTATTAACGTTCAATCAATTGGCCAGTTTGGAAGCAGTATTGTCAACCCATGTACAGAAATAGAAATAGAAATAGAAATAAAAATAGAAAATATTTTTATTTCGAATAGATCTTTACAGATACTTTCAAAACGTCAATAAATCATAAACTACCTAGAGCGAATAACCATTACATATAGTAAAGAAAAATCATATATTAATAGTAAATTAAAAATTAAAATTTAAACTATTTGGTTAAAACATAATAATCATAAAATTTTTCAATTCCTTCAATAATAATAAATGAAGAAAAAGAAAAACTTATTCGTCAAGATCAATGTTATTCACTTAGCAGAGTTCCAAGTGCAGTCACTACTGAGAAGAACTCCGCTACCCAACAAACTCAGTAAGAGCTCTTTTAAATGAAAGCTTAAATCTAGTACAGATTATGGTGAAAAATCAAATAATGTCAACGTCCATAGCATAGATGCAAATAAACTGCTATCTACTAAATGTGATGTAGCCCCTGCAAACCAGAACAGACCAGTCCCCACCAACAGCACCCGTTCACGAGTATGACGCATGTGACAGCCATTGCCCTCCTCGACCATTTTAGAGGGAAGTGAGCAACCCGCCACACGACGCCGCCAAAGGCAAAGACATTTAAGCGTGCATGACTGTTCCGGATATGCATACGGCAAAATAAAAGAACAAAATCTCACTATGCTTTCTTACTGTTTCGAAAAATATTGCAACCACAGCGTCAGCAAGGATGGTTTTTTTGTTAGAAAATGAAACCAAACCCATCGAAACAATACGCATCAAGTATTCCCCAACAAAATAGTACTATGAGTAAATATCAAACGCACATGTATACAATCTACTTACGTTGACGGCAAACAATTTGCATAAAATGACACGTTACAATGTGGATGTATTTTTACTACAAAGATCTGGGGCAAACTTTTGGAACAGCACTGTACCTATCTCTTTAATATAGAGCGCCAATGACGGAGCTCGCAGGCCTAGGCACCACCGCATTACCTAATCTATTTGCCGCTAAATGGTTGTGTTCGGCATTAGCTATTGAGTCCCGATCAGGTGGCAAGTACGGCCCTGTAATTTCAGTACGGAGGCATAACACCTTTGGCCTCAGGAGTGGTAACGCATCTGCATTTTGACCTTGGTCTGACCGTAGCTAGGCCTACGGTGTTATTTTTTTAATGTAACGGAAGTGGCAAACAGGCATGCAGCTCACATCGATGTTAAGTGATGACTGCAGCCTATAGATACTAACACAAAGACCAAGGTAACGCATCTACATTGAAATCTCCGGTTTTATGTCGATGTATATTATATGGACAGTATTACTTCACATCAAATGTTAACTTACCCCCTTATTCATAAACCTACATTAGATACGTTTTAGCTATAGAATGCTTTGTCGTTGTCAGATGCATTGTCAAATGTGCAGGATAGAAAAAGACAAAGGAGAGATTAGCAACACTTTAGCTAAAATATGTTTATGAATAAGGGGGTTAGCATCTTAGCTGACCCTTTGAGTGATGTTGGTAAAATGCTTTGCAATAGTATATGTAATATTATAAATTCTTGATTACATTAATTATCTATCACGGGGCTGGCATATTCGCACGATGACTCAAAGTCCTAAAAAATTATAGACAAAAAAAACGAAAACTGTATGAAAAAATATTCGGCTTTAACAGTGAAAGCCATAAAGAGCTGTTACTGATCAAGTAGACTAATATACTCCTTTTTGAAACATTTATCCACGGAATGTGACGATAATCCATTTCATAACGTCGTCGTCGGGTGAAAATTCGCTATCATCATAAAGCGGGCGCTGTAAAGATACACCGATTGCTTTTACGTACAGAAATTCATAAAATGTTAATGTTAAGCGTTACCTAGTCTCTTCGCGAGATGATACGTAGGTCGTATAAAGTAGCCTCGTTTCTGTTTAATGACACTCCAGGGTATTTTTTGCGATTCATCGATGTGTAATATACGCGATGAACAGATAAAGTTTATATATGCAGACTATATAGGAAAACGAACAAAGCGTATGTATGTATCTTCACGCCAAATCCCTTACTACGAATAAAGCGTAAAAGTTGGAATAAATAATATTATAGAATACGAGCAAGAAAAATATATAAATCATTTCTTTAAAATCTTACTTAGGAATTTAATTAAAACGAGTGTTGCACGGAATTGTGCCTCATACTTGAAAAGACCGATGCGAGACGTTGCAGATGTTGAAAATGTTCCTGTTGAATTAAAATTAATGAAACCGAGATTCAGTGTAAAAGTGTCATGGAGTCACGGTTCAAACGACGAGTGGGTATTCAGTGTGCTTATTTATCGCTTTGATGTCCTCAGTGTACGTAGGTATCCGTCGAAATTTCATAAACTTTACAATATAGAATTTAACTAGTGGTATAGGTCCAGTTATGGATCTCCCGGCCGTAGGTAACACCACATAATATAGGTACTCTACTTGTCGGTAAGTCGTCATGTTCAGCACTTTTGTTTTCCGATCAGATGGTAATGTACGGCCCTGTAATGCCACATTAACTTAGGCGGTGGCACATAAACATTGAAATTTGTGTTTTTATGTAGATGTTTTTAGGCTAAGCATAAGCCTTTACGGTAAGTAATACTGCCAGTTCATGACATAAAAAATCACATGCATCCGATCTGCTTATCATAAAAGCACCCAGCATCTTCGCTACTTGTTAGTGAGATTTACCTATAAAAGTTAAAATTATACAACGAAGTCTTTTCCTTGGCTTAAACCAGCTAATTTTATTTGATTAAGTTTATACTTAAATTAATATTCAGAATCAGAATCAGAAACTCATTTATTCATTTAGGGTGACAGGCACCTCTTATGACACGTCAAAAACAAACAAAATAAATTAAAGTGAATAACAATTGATATACATGTCAAACAAGATAAAAAATATATGTAAAGTCAAGAATATCACTTAGATAAAACTAAATGTAATAAACTAATGTAAAAAGTATATCAGTAGAATGTCTCATTTCCCCTTTACAAACTGATAACAAAGAGTAAAAGAAAAGAAAAAGAGTCATTCTTTGTCATTCACCGGCAAAGTTCCAAAGGCCAATATGATCTGAGAAAAAGTTGCCGGAAAAAACTCAGTCGGCTCTTTTAAAAATATTAAAATCTCTTATAGTTTCTACAACTAAGAAAACTATTTTTCAGGATTTCGGGTCTTATTTCAGTGAGCGTTTACATGTAAGACTACCTTCCAATACGCACCAACCAAACTACCAAAATTAACGCAGGCTGCCATAAAACCTCTTTATTTAGACTTGACGAAGCAATAAAAAATATATAAAGAGCAATAAGCTGTATAAAGTCGCTGTAATTTTACTCGATTTATTCAGATATTTACGCAAACCTCCGGCCATAATCGGCGTCAGTCACGTGACAAGGTAAATTTATATACCAAATAATTCATTCTGTGAGCAAAGAAAAAGTCACATAACGATTTGTCTACCAGCCAGGCATTTCATTTGTCTTCTGGTGCCGCAAAAACGTTGAGTTACGCGTGGTTGCGCTTTCATGCAATCCTCCTATTGGACGCCACATAAACCTTTAATTCAAATATTTTTATTGCGTTCTTCCGTATTGCTATACATACACAGCATATATATGCTATATATATATACTTAGATACGTATTAAAATCGTTATATTAATACCGATTTAAGTTACATTTACCAAATTTAAATGATAATGAAATTTAAATGTGAGAGAGAGGATGCGCGCATGGCCCCTAGGCTGGTGTAGATCGGAAGCGATCTACTCGGTTAAGCAATACGGGCGCGGTTGGGTGTGTGATGGGTGACCGCTAGTGGCAAATTAGAATGCTTTCCGTGCTTTGGAGGGCACGTTAAGCCGTCGGTCCCAGTTGCTATCGATAGATAACAGTCGTTAAACCTTGTCGGAGGCCTTATGGGCGGTTTGAAAACATCCGACAGCGGGTTGGCCAGTAACCCTCATCTGCACCAACCCGCATTGGAGCAGCGCGGTGGAGTAAGCTCCAGGCCTCCTCCCAAGAAGGGGAGAGACAACCCACAGCTTTTTAACTTTCAAACTGAAGTATCTTATCGCTGAAATTGTCGTTTTTCAAGGACATAATATTAAAATAAATCTTTTTCTTGTTTAAATTAAAAAACTTCAAATGAACTTTAAGTTTCAATTAGTGTTCGGATTCTTTACGACATCAAAGTCAGCGAGTACAACACAATATGGGTTGTACTCGCCTACTTTTATGTCGTTTAAAAAAATATTTTCAACAGATATCTTCATTATCCTATCTAATTACACGTACAACAAACGTTGATTCAAACAATTTACTACCACACCCCAACACAACACCAAGGCCGTATATGGTTAGGTTTTTCATATAACTTACACGAATTGGCACCGTATATAACTGGAGCTTGGCAATGAATCGATGCAATCGAGTTCTTTGTCGCATATGATGACCAGACGTACAGAGATATAATGTCGTTAAACTGCTCGGCACGCGAGAGAATTGTCACGTGGTACCACGCCAGTACACGTCCGATAGTTAGATTACAGTTTATTATCTTCAAAACGAAGTTATGAATCGTGTAACTTAATAACGATGGCGTCTGCTGAAAATCGTAGCGTAGCTCAATCAATTCACTGTACAACATTACGAGAACATCTCTACAAGCAGTAACGAAAGCAAAATAAAATATCTGAATCGAAAAACACAGACAATACGCACACCCATTTATTTTTCGTTTATAGAAGGTAATTGATATCAGAGATAACTCCAGTCGCTCATCAATATTTATGACTCATAAGAGAAATGATACCTGGAATCGTTGAATGTTACCTACTCTAAATGATAAGAATATTTCAGTTTTTATTGATACGAAACATATTCAGAGGAAGGGAAGTAAAAATTCTCAGTGGTACTCATATTTAGATGTAAAGATTTTTTTATTATTAACGTTGGTTTTGGTTGAATTCCAAATAAAGGAAAACATTTTACAATCAAGTCCACGGATTGAATTACATAATAAAACCAAGCATTATTTTATTTCATATTTCTTATAGTAATAATTATAATAAACACCTATTTCGTGATCTACTTATAAGACATAAAAAATATCTTGTGTTTGAACACTAGGCGCAAAACTAACGAAATCTTTCAAACGACTATATTATTTGAGCCATTTGAGGTCGAAACGCTATGTCAGTAACGCAGTACTCACGTTTTATTTAAAGATATTACCTATTATTTAAAGACATTTATGTAAGTAAATTGATAGGCTTTGTAAATTAATAAAGATATATTTATTATGCAGCGTCCCAAGTGTTCCTGCAAAAATCCAATTGAATAATACCTTTTAGGTTAGTCACTAAACACTTCAACAACACTATGTATTTATTATGAAGCTGTAATAATTTTAATATCGCAAATGATTGTTGTTATATTAATAAAAAGACTGTCTGTATAGGACTGTATTGATTATAATAAATTAAAATAAAAAAAGAAAAAGTGTTATGTAGCTAAGATTAAGACAGTTTGTCAGAAAGTATGTAACCAGTATTTTCATCGTCCTTTCCATCGTGTATGCAAGACATTTTCATCGGTTTAATATAATATACCGAAATTTATGAGAATTGACTTTACACGAAGAACCCTTGTCAAATAATATTCGCACATATAGATGTGTCGGAAATAAGATCATCCGGTACTTTACAAATAACTTCGGACAATGGAGACCTTTTTTAAGTTGATATAGAAAATTGGTATCACCTTTAAAAGTACTTAAATGTCAAGCTACCTATAAGAAGCTTTATATTATTTTTACATCAGGAATCTGGATATCGAGGAGTTGTTGTCAATCTTTTCGATAAAAGTAGTATTTAAACTACGAATTATAGCGAGCTTAGTTACTGCGATCTGAGGTTTAGAATATTAGTGTTATAAATATGTATATAAAGCGTGGAGCGCCTCGCGCATTGCGTTTATAGAACAATTTTGAAAATTGAGAACATTTTACTTATTATTAACCTAATTATAACGAATTTCTGATGGTAGAGCTCCAGTGACAGAGGTCGTGGGCGTAGGCACCAACCCGGACGTGCCCAGCACTATCGTGGTCCTAAAAAAACAAGTGAAAAATATTAAAGTTACAGTTTTACTTAAGTAAAACCTTGAATAAGCAGGTCAAGGTTTTTGCTTATTCAAATTTAGCCGATTTTCATGTTATCTATCCGGTGCCGTGTACCTCTCTTTGAAGTTTCGAGAGGCACTTTTAATGAATAAAGTTTTATTGAGTCCTGAAATTGTCTCGTCTTAGATACACTGTATCCGATATATGACACAATGTATCGAACTTAATAACAAGAGATAGATGTTTGCCAAATAATTAATTATTCAATGATATAAGTTGTTTTTGTTTATAAATGGAATGATAATTATTTTATATATATATATATATATATATATATATATATATATATATATGTCGGAGAAAGAACGTTTATCTCGACATCATCATTAGTGGTTATGTGTTTAGTGGGCGTCTTGAGGGTTAAATGCTAGCACAAAACAATAAGTCACTATTATCAGTCAGATTTAATCACTTTAACAGAATATCACTGCTTAACTTCAAAACTACTTGATATGCTTACACTCAAAACTCTTTGATATAATTACACTTTTAAACTTTTAAGTACAACGAGCAGCGGGTTCGCGACACCGATCTTACTTCGCCAATCAAATAGTACTCCACTGTCCAACCAAAGAATGATCCACCTCGATCAACAACGACACATTTTATAACCTCCGTTAACGGCGATCTGTCAGATGGCGCCTCGACCCCGCTCGAGGCCTACCCTCAACTCGGTAATGTACTTTTATAATACAATTACTCTTTAAATGAAATAATGATTTTAAACGATAACAAAATCTAACAAATCAAATTAACTTAAAATAATATTTTTAGCAAGGTATTTCTATAGCCTAGTACTTAACAGAACCAACAATAAACTTCTTGCTCCGACATATATATATATATAGATAAAGTATATAAAAATGAATTGCTGTTCGTTAGTCTCGCTAAAACTCGATAACGGCTGAACCAATTTGGCTAATTTTGGATTATTTTTGAATATCCAGGGAAGGTTTAAAAGGTAAGAAAATTGAAGGGAAATAGTGAAAACCACAATTTCATTTTCCCATACAATTTTTTTTTTTTAAGTACGCTTACACTCGCAGCCCCACAGTAGGTATAAACCTGTGTCGTGGGTGCCGTTGTTCACATACAACACATACACAAACACCCAGACCTGAAACAAATATCAACAAATATTTGTTCCGGTGCGGGGATCGAACCCGCGACCCTTCGAATCAAACGGTGGTTTCGCACCGCTGGACTAACCGGGTCGTCAAGGTCGTCAAAAAAGGAAAAAAGTTTGCCGGGACAGCTAGTTTAATATAATTATATAGTTGTCATCGAATTTTTTAACCATGTACCTGGAAACGATTGTTTTGCAACCTGACGATCAGTGAAACGAAGTTTCTCTCTATCCTTAAAAGGATCGCACTTGTCACCAATTTTTCTTCATTTCTTAGCATACATTTCGAGAAATTAAGGACGCATAACTACGAGAGCTACGAGCTACGGTGCTACCAACTACGTACCTACGAGCTACGCGTGGCCACTTACAAGCGCGTGGTGATCCACGACGTCACAATACGTCGCCACGCAAACAGTCATAACCGATCTACCACATTAACGTTCGGTTGTACCAACACATATTTTAAAGTTAAAGTTAATGTAAAATTTTACATCCTTCGCTATCTATAACAAATTTGTTACAGTTACAGAAGGATGTAAAATTTAACATTAATTTAACAAATATTTTGGTGCAACCGAACCTAAATGTTTCAGATCAGATTAATCATATTCTCAGTTAGACTACTTTACAGGATAATGGAATACTTTATTACTTATTTCAATTCAATATCATTTAGTCAAAATGAATGTGTAAGAAGTGGTATAGACGTAATTATAAGTTTCAATTTATTAATGAATTCACTATACACTAATTGCATTAAAACACACTAATTACTGAAATTATGTATAAGGCGTACCTTCCTAATTAATCTAGTGGTAACATTCGCTACTGCGACACTGAGATCCCGGGTTCGATCTCCGGGTCGGGCAAGTAATATTTAGATTCTTCCTTTTATCGGAAGTTTCTCTATACCACACGATACCATCCACTTTGGTAATATGCTCAATGGATGCGATAGAGATAAATATCTCTACCTACCCCTTATATGTGTTTATGTTCATATTTCTTAGGTAGTCAGAAATATAATAACAATCAATATATGATATAGGTACCTAGCTAATACACAGACGGCCCTTATTCGTTACAGCAGATCATTGGTTAGCAATGTTTGCTATAAATAATTGATTCGTTAAGTAAAAAAAAGTTCCCTTATAATTACATTAGAAAGATGGCTGACGCGACAGAAGTTGTGGGAGTTGTAAATAAATAGAGTTGTCCATTCGGGGCACGTTCGTTTACTATTGCCAGTCTACTTTATACGTATAGAACTCGATTGTTCTGAACGTGATTGTTTTGGAATTTAATGGCCAATAAAGTTTAATTCTTTCGAAACTATAATATTCAACCGGCATTAAGACATTCGAAAAGGAGAATTAATTATTAACTAACTTAATAAACCATTAAGTGACATTTGACTAGGCTTTTTTAAGAATTGCAATGGCCTTATAAAGGTATAGTTGTAGGGGTACGCAGTCTTCAGGTCCGTCCGTCATTATTATAATCGATAAAAAAATATGGAGTTACTTGGCAAGCTGAGAAATTTCATATTGAGTCGCTTGTAGGTTCACATTATATACTTACTGATATGTTGCTACAGTGTGACGTAAAAACGCTAGCTCATATAAGCGCAATATATATATTATATATATAATATACATATAATATATATATAATGAAAGTGGCAAACAAGCATGCAATTCACATTAATGTTAAGTGATGGTAAAGACCAGAGGTCAAATTGCAGATGCGTTACCACTCCTGAGGTCTAAGGTGTTATGCCTCTGTGCCGGAAATTACAGGGCCGTACATTACCACCTGACCGGAACACGATCCGCCCGCGAGCTCCGTCACTGGAGCTCTACCACCAGTGAAATATATTACATATTTATGCATGGTGATGTTTTATCCCAAATAATTATTAATTATTAAAAATAGCTCGTGATATAATGAACACTCACTGCAAGCAATTTATTTAATTGAACTCAATCTCGCTAAAGTGTCACCATAAAACAATCATTTCTGTTCCGGAGGTTTGAATATTTTATGCAATAACCACTATGCACTCTCACATATTATATGCACATATAATATGAATCATTAAAACTTTAGTGACATCCACAGCAAGCAGGCACAATTAAAATTATTAATGTGCATCCATGCATGCATGCTTGTTTTCTACTTCATAACATAAAAAATAGATACTATATATTACAAACTATATTCGTTTGTTATAGATAATGAACCTGAAAGTCCGTATTTACAAAAAAATGCGTTTAATTTCCATTCTTTCAACACATTCCATGGTTTCTCTAAATCTTACATTATTTTACGTTGAAGGACATAAAGTACTGCCATCTTAATAATTTGTGTCCCTTACAAAATACTTTGTTGATGCGTATTTCTGTGAACGTACATGTACCTCCATTAAATAGCACACCAGCAATATCTCCAAAGGTATATAAGTATTAATAAGGAACTAAACGCAAGTTCTTGCTAACTAAATCCTGCGACACTCTTTAAACTTGGTTGCGCTGAAGCTCGCAGCCACACCAAATGCAACTTCGCAGTTGAAGTGCTGAATTTATTACTGAAACTTTCATTTTCAATTTACAGCTATTTCTCTTTATAAATAATATAGCGCCTCGTCCTACTTGGCTCAGTTTGCAGTTATTAACTATCTTGGATAAGATTAATTCATTTATATTTTAATACTACTTTGTGTAACGTACTCATTGCTAGTTTACGTGGTGGTAGTATCTATTGGTGATAAAGTTGTCATGTTGCAGCTTGACAGCTTAATTAGGTACCACTGCATTACTTAATTTATCTTCGGCCAAATGGTAGTGTTAAGCACTATAGTGTTCCAGATAGGTAGTACTTTATAGCCCCTTAAATCTGTATTTTGACCTCTGCTTTTTGTGTAGATCTATAAACATCAGCTTCAGCCTATAGAGGCTGCAGCATTCACTTATCACTAACAGCATGCTTGTTTACCACTATTATTATGTACACAAAACAAAATATTCCACTTGTTTCAAATCTTCATTTACCCAAGTACTGCATAATTCTAACTGAATTATTTACTAAACAAATACCCACATTCAACAAAGTATGTTGCTTTCAAGAAACATACTCCAATCGCGCTATGAAAAGCAGAAATGGTACCAACATTCGGATTTCATCTGCATTACATAGATTTTTAAGGAGTTGGCTTGTTTAGATTGTTGGGAATTTTCTTTTTATCGCGTTATATTTTCGCTGTGTGCTATAAAAAGGTTGCCTACAGGCAGTTTGTAAAAGCTATAAAAGCCGATGTAGGTGCTGAAAAGGCTCTGAATTTAAATTTAATAAGAGCGCAATGCGTCCGTGTGCATAAATTGCCGAGAGTTTTAACTAATTTATTTTCGTAAAATCATAGGGACCACTACTTTTTAAATTGGATCTTCAAGGATAAGAGCAGTAGATCTATAGGTACTATATCTATAGGTATATAATCTTAATACATAATACATATTACAAAAACTTTGGAGCCCTTTTTATGAATATTGCGTTTACGGAGGACTATGAAATTTATTGTTCATATATTGGAGAAGTGCAGAATGCTTATATTTTTTTATAATTCTAATGCTTATAAAGTACATTAAATCAATAAATATGCATTTGACAACACAATAAGCTACGTTCACATTGTTAACGTCAAAATGTCAAACATAATTACATGTTCTGTGTACCAGCGTATGGTCACACCGCGGACACGCCAAATATCCATACAAACGCTTAATTTGATCTCTAT